>JASDDO010000008.1:305108595-306469951 GCA_030015575.1 Agapanthus africanus | reverse complement strand
TGTTCTAGAAAGTGGGCATTACGAGAAACAAGGACTTTTTGTTCCTCTGCGTAGTAGAAAAGATACCCCCTGGTGTTCTTTGGGTATCCCACAAACTTGCACAGTACTGAACATGCCTCGAGCTTGTCCGCATGCTGCTTTTTGACAAAAGCCGGACATCCCCAGATCTTCAGATATTGAAGATAGGGTTTCTTCCCACTCCACATTTCATATGGTGTGGAAGGCACAGTCTTAGTCGGAACTCGGTTCAAAAGGTACGCAGCTGATTCTAGCGCATACCCCCAGAATGATCGCGGTAACTCAGCGTTACCCATCATGGACCGCACCATATCCAATAGGGTGCGGTTCCGTCTCTCCGATACACCGTTATGTTGCGGGGTGTAAGGAGGAGTAAGCTGAGAGAGAATTCCGTTCTCTTTTAAATAGTCCAGGAACTCGGCACTTAAGTATTCTCCACCTCGATCCGATCTTAGAATCCTAATACTTTTGCCGGTCTGTTTCTCTACTTCATTCTTATACTCCTGGAATTTTCCAAAGGCCTCGGACTTATGTTTCATTAAGAAGACATAACCGTACCTTGAGAAGTCATCCGTAAAAGTAATGAAGTAAGAATGTCCGCTTCGGGCATGTGTAGACATTGGACCGCACACGTCACTGTGTACGAGTCCCAAGAGCTCGCTCGCTCTTACTCCATGTCCAGTAAACGGAGTCTTTGTCATCTTTCCTTTGAGACAGGATTGACAAGTGGCATACGACTGATATTCGAACGCATTCAAATACCCTTCTGTATGTAACTTCGTTAACCTTCTCTCATTGATGTGACCCAATCTACAATGCCATAAGAAAGTCTGATTTATTTCTGGAGACTTTCTTTTGTGTGTATTCTGGACATTAAAAATCTGTGGTTGGTTTAACACGTATATACCATTACTCAATGTACCTGACCCAATCAAAACTTGATTAAGGTGAATGTTTACAACATTACTTACAAACGCAAATTCATAACCTTCTTTAGAAACTAAAGATACAGAAATGATATTACAAGTTGCGTTGGGTACAAAAAAGCAATTACGCAAAACCAAAACATGTCCATCTGACATTCCCAGGTGATAGTCCCCCACGGCTTTAGCATCCATGCTAGCTCCGTTCGCAACTCTGAGGGTCATGTCACCTGCCTTCAAAACCCTACGGTTTCTCAACGCCTGCAAAGAATTACAGATATGAGATCCTGATCCGGTATCCAATACCCAGGAAGTAGAGTTTATTGAAAGACAGTTTTCAATAACATACACACCTGAAGCTGAAGCTGCAACCTGCTTCAATTCCTGTGTTCTGGCCTTCCAGGCCCTGCAATCATTCTTCCAGTGTCCTTTCTTATGACAATAGAAGCATTCTTCCTTATCCATAAGCTTCCCCGCTATCTTTGTTGCTTTACCTTTTCCCTTCGTATCCACATTACTAACACCGCCCCTTGGTTTGGCGGGGGCCTTCTTCTTCTTTCCCTTGGCTTTCGCCTTGGACCTAGAAGAAGATGATCCTCCTACAAACAAAGTGGATGTTTCCCTACCTTTCTGTAGGGTGCCCTCTGCGCTCCTCAGCATGTTGAGGAGCTCTGAAAGTTCAACCTCTTTTTCTTGTAAGTTGAAGTTCAGTATGAACTGGGCGTAAGTGGAAGGAAGGGACTGGAGAACTATATCCGTATATAGCTCACTCTCCAATATGATCCCTAGGTCAGCGAGCTCCTCAATGTAGCCGATCATCTTTAGGACGTGCTCGGCTACTGATGATCCGACGGCCATTCTTGTCGAAAACAACTTTTTCGACGCTTCGTATCTTGCGATACGAGATTGCTCTCCATACAGTTCTTTTGTATGGAGCAATATGGATTCCATGTCCATATACTCATGCCTCCTCTGATGTTCGTTGTCCATCGAGGCAAGCAGGAGGCACTTGGCCTTCGCGCTATCAATCTCCCAAGTCTTGCGGATTTCCTTATCCGCGACGCTGGAAGTTGGACCAGGGACAGGGGGAGCTTTGGTGGTAAGAAGATACCCCAGCTTGTCATAAGTGATTGCTATCTTGACATTCCTGAGCCAATATTTGTAGTTTGGCCCTGTCAGTTTGTTTTTATCTAGGAGTAACTTAAGTCCAGTCATGTTGATTGGTCGCTGCAATTTGGAGAGAGAAGAAGAAACACTCAGCATGATGCTCTTGCAAGTTTAGAGTGGTTTTTAATTTGTCTAAACAGGATGGCTCCCACTGTTTCTCGAATCCCTCCTCAAACCATAAAGGAAGAATTAGTCAGGATCAATCCCACCGTACAATACTTGCTTAACCGTTCGGCCAGGCTGGTGTCGGTACTTCGAGGGAGGTTTTCCAACGCTTTCGCGAAGTTCCTTAATTAGAGAACCTCTTTTCCCTGGGGGCATAGCCCCGCTAACACCTTTCTAGGCACCTACTAGGTTTATAGCATTGATCGTTTAGCGAGAAATTTCCCGAGGAGTAGCATATACTCACAGTAGGATCGGGATCCAAATATCATCGCGTGACGAAACTGAAGGAATCCTACCAGAATCTGTTAGTGTATATGCCCTAGAGGCCATTACTGTATCATACTAGTATGTATATTACTTAATGGAAGCTTGGGATATTCACCTTGTATATACAATCTTGCTCAAAATAGTAGTATGCTACTTGGTTTATTTCTACTTCAATGTGTACATGTGTTTATCTTTGTATATTGCTTATACACATTAGTGGAGCCCTTAGGATCTTTGCTTGATTACCAGCGATGTGATGGCCGTCACACTAGTGGGGCTGGGTAATCTAGAAGCACATCCTTATGCAGGTCCCTGGTCGCAGGACTATCGAGACAGGGCATCGATACTCCGGAGTAGACCAGCGCATGCGCTTCTCATCCCAGTGTGGGAGACGGTCTGTCCCACAGCCGTCAGTACGTCGTACTTGAGATAGTATGCGGGTGCCCGTTAGGTTACGGGTACACTGGACAGGACTCGTCGGGAACTGACCAGTTGGTATTATACCTATCGTCAGTTATCAGTTCCCAGGTGACATGAGTACAGCTTAGTCCGCTGACTTGACACTGTCACTTCGCCTCGGGTGTGTTCCCACTGCACTTTGATCACTACCCTACCACGGCTCAAAGGAGTCGTGCAAACAGGTGATGGTTGGGTGCAGTCCCGAAGCACCTGGAGGCAGTGACGGTTAGACAGGATTCGTCTCTCCCGGTATTGGGGGTTGACATCGCGCTGTGTCTAGGAGAGCCATTACACGAGTAGTCCCTGGCCAGGGCAAACGAGATATACTGGTAGGTATCCAGTGTTATCTCAGGGTGTTTTGGGCTTCGCTCCGGCACGACTTGTACCGCTATTGGGGGACTGACGTTTACCGCCCCCTAGGCCCGCCATGCGATGTATCAGACGAACAGACCGGACTGTACGGAGAATGTCACACTCAGGCTCAGTAGGAGTTCAGATGGGTTTCGCCTCGTCGGTCTTCTTGTCGGCATTACCTGGGGACCGTTACGCACAGCTAGTGCCGCTTGCGGTCTGTGGTTAAACCCACTGCCAGCGTAGTGTCGAGTCTTTAGAGTCCCACACAGAAAGCTTTTCGCCTTTAGGCAAAAGAGTAGAGGTCGCATGGTATTGCGACAGGTCGCATGGTTTTGCGACAGGGTTCGGTCACATCCGTGCACTTGTGCACGTACAGTGTCCGGACAGTTTACACTAGCGGGCTTTGGTTTAAGCTAGGTCCTAGTGTACCTTATGGGATTGGATTTATCCAGTTTGCATTCGTGTTCCTCGGAACGCGGATGCGGGTGTGTATGCACAGTTGACAGGGAGGCACAGACAGCGGATTCTCATTAGGGTTGTTGACAGTTGACCGTTGACTTTTTGACTTTTTGCTCAACCCTAATGAGAATATGATATGTGATTAACTATTATATTAATTAAGTATTATGGTGATATGGTTTGGTGACTTGTTGACTTTTGTTGACTTGTTGACTTTGTTGACTTGTTGACTTTTGTTGACTTGTTGACCGGTTGACTAGGCTTGACTAGTTGACCATCATGATAACCATGGTTATCATTTCATGCCAAAGACTTTTTCTTGCTTATTCATTTGAGTAAAATGAGTGCATGACATGATAAGGTTATGGTTGCTTCTTACCATCACATAAGACTTTTTTGATATGATGAGTTATGATCACTTTGGATTATGAGAGGGTGAAAGACAAAAGAGAGCCTCATTTCTTTCTTGCTCATTCTCTCTCTTGTTCTTGAGCTCTCCTCTTGCTCTCACCCTCAACCTCTTGCTCCCTCTCTTGATCTATGGTTCTCTTGTCTCATGAGTTGAGAATCAAGAACCACAGATAAAATCCCATTCTAAATCATCTCTACTCATTCTAGTTCACTAGGTTTAGCAAACCAAGTGAACTAGTTTCTTCAAAGAACGAAGAAGGAGCTAAAGGTTGGAGCTTTCAAGTGGATCTATCTTCGGCGTACGGAGACGACGAGAAGGAGCCATCGGACCACCACCGGAGCTTGAAGAGAAGGAGTTCAAGAAAAGCTAGGTATAACCATCTTCAACCGAGTAGCTAAATCTCTTTAGCTTAGTTTGCTAGTTTTAGTTTAGGTAAAGATCCCGACCTATCATAGTCCATGTTGCCTCTTGCGTTAAAATTTTGATTTTATACCGTTTCCGCCTCCCCGTAAGAACCGGGGGTCGCAACGTGGACTTACAGTGGTATCAGAGCCTAACTAAACTTAAACTAGCTTGGTAGTGAAGTGCAACGAAGTTCGGAACCGTAAAAAAACCCAAAAACCGTATTTTTCAAAAACCTGAGTTTCTGTTGATATTTTTTTGGCTCGAAATGAAAAACTTTATATCTGTAAATTCATCTCAGGGTTTTCTAAAAACACCCATGAAAAACGACACAGAGATTCGTCTAAGCCGCCGCCCTTCCGCCGCGTGAGCCTTCTTGGCCGCCGCGGATCCGCCGCGACTTGATGTCCCCTCTGCATCGATTTTCGTGCAGTGTCTTTATGTGTTGATTTTGGGATTTTTAGGATATAAATTATATGCCCAGATTTTCCAGAACTAAAATTTACTTTTGGGGGCCTATAATTCCGTATTTTTCCGAACTTCACTGCGCTTTGACTATGATGGTTATATCTGTAATGTTTGCATGTATTAAACGTCGACTAATCGCTATAAGACGATTAGTCGGGGTTATACATGATCTGTAATGTGCTGGAATGTGTATATAAATATGTTGGATTGTCGCGGGTGAATAGCCGGGGTTGTGAGACGAGAGTTTTCTTTTCTTGCAATTCATTGTAAATGTAAATTGATGTAATAATTATTATTTGTTTGGCCGCACAACCGGGTCGGGGTTGTAGCCGTCATTGTATAATTCTTTTACTGTTTTTGCTCCTAGGATAGACCCATGGAGGGGTGCACAAACTACCGGGTATGCCGAAGTGTCGAGTGGCCTACTCATGGAGATGAGGGAGGTTGCTACGCTTCGGGTACTTGGCGGGTAGTTTGCCGCACCCGTAGGGGTCTTGGGTGGGGTATTGGCTATTCACCGCGACCGTGTTATCTGTTTTTGTTACAGGCTCGTACAAATTACAGATTACTAGTATATCCAATGTATTTATCTGTGATCTGAAATGTTTATCATTGCTTTCTATTTAGGCGTTGCTTATGTTTTACAGACGCGCTAGCCCAGCCCCCGCTCTGTCGTTAGTTAAGTAACCTAACGGGTAATGACGGGGCCCAGTGGCGAATGCGAATGGCATAAGCGTACGTCATATTTTGGTTGTTTTCTGCAATGGTAGGATTTAAATGATGGGACGCATTAAAAGTACTAATGCAAGAATATCACGCATTAAAAGAACTAATGCAAGATAATAAACCAAGTTAAAGTCGTTGGAACACTTTCGAAAAACCACTCGGTTCTTTTCAAAACTAACTTTTAAAATGCGGAGTTTGAGCCACTCCATTTAAAAGCTATCTCGTTCCATCGACCAAATCAAGTTCACTACGTTCACGGTTTTGCCAAAACCATCCGTAGCCCTCCGTCGTTTCACATGAATAGTCAATAGTATTCAAGCTGTGTTTGTTGGCCAAAGTCAAGGCACAGTGATTGGTAGCTATTGGGTATTCATGTGCAGCATAGATAGATGCGTTGTTTTGGAACAGTCGTACTGCCTTGTTGGCCAAAGTCAAGGGTAGGTACGGGTGGATTCAAATTAACCTGGAGAACGACGGGTAGAACTTGACATGTGACTTATGATTTGTTGGCCAAAGTCAAGGTCATAAGAGCATGGGGCAAAAATCCACATCGGGAGTTTCATAAGTACTGAAACTTGCTAGATTTGCATACCATTTGGAGTGTGGTGATTCTGGTAGGATTCCTTCAGTTTCGTCACGCGATGATATTTGGATCCCGATCCTACTGTGAGTATATGCTACTCCTCGGGAAATTTCTCACTTAACGATCAATGCTATAAACCTAGTAGGTGCCTAGAAAGGTGTTAGCGGGGCTACGCCCCCAGGGAAAAGAGGTTCTTTAATTAAGGAACTTCGCGAAAGCGTTGGAAAACCTCCCTCGAAGTACCGACACCAGCCTGGCCGAACGGTTAAGCAAGTATTGTACGGTGGGATTGATCCTGACTAATTCTTCCTTTATGGTTTGAGGAGGGATTCGAGAAACAGTGGGAGCCATCCTGTTTAGACAAACTAAAAACCACTCTAAACTTGCAAGAGCATCATGCTGAGTGTTTCTTCTTCTCTCCAAATTGCAGCGACCAATCAACATGACTGGACTTAAGTTACTCCTAGATAAAAACAAACTGACAGGGCCAAACTACAAAGATTGGCTCAGGAATGTCAAGATAGCAATCACTTATGACAAGCTGGGGTATCTTCTTACCACCAAAGCTCCCCCTGTCCCTGGTCCAACTTCCAGTGTCGCGGATAAGGAAATCCGCAAGACTTGGGAGATTGATAGCGCAAAGGCCAAGTGCCTCTTGCTTGCCTCGATGGACAACGAACATCAGAGGAGGCATGAGAATATGGACATGGAATCCATATTGCTCCATACAAAAGAACTGTATGGAGAGCAATCTCGTATCGCAAGATACGAAGCGTCGAGAAAGTTATTTTCGACAAGAATGGCCGTCGGATCATCAGTAGCCGAGCACGTGCTAAAGATGATCGGCTACATTGAGGAGCTCGCTGACCTAGGGATCACATTGGAGAGTGAGCTATATACAGATATAGTTCTCCAGTCCCTTCCTTCCACTTACGCCCAGTTTATACTGAACTTCAACCTACAAGAAAAAGAGGTTGAACTATCAGAGCTCCTCAACATGCTGAGGAGCGCAGAGGGCACCCTACAGAAAGGTAGGGATACATCCACTTTGTTTGTAGGAGGATCATCTTCTTCTAGGTCCAAGGCAAAAGCCAAGGGAAAGAAGAAGAAGGCCCCCGCCAAACCAAGGGGCGGTGTAAGTAAAGTGGATACGAAGGGAAAGGGTAAAGCAACAAAGATAGCAGGGAAGCTTGTGGATAAGGAAGAATGCTTCTATTGTCATAAGAAAGGACACTGGAAGAATGATTGCAGGGCCTGGAAGGCCAGAACACAGGAATTGAAGCAGGTTGCAGCTTCAGCTTCAGGTGTGTATGTTATTGAAAACTGTCTTTCAATAAACTCTACTTCCTGGGTATTGGATACCGGATCAGGATCTCATATCTGTAATTCTTTGCAGGCGTTGAGAAACCGTAGGGTTTTGAAGGCAGGTGACATGACCCTCAGAGTTGCGAACGGAGCTAGCATGGATGCTAAAGCCGTGGGGGACTATCACCTGGGAATGTCAGATGGACATGTTTTGGTTTTGCGTAATTGCTTTTTTGTACCCAACGCAACTTGTAATATCATTTCTGTATCTTTAGTTTCTAAAGAAGGTTATGAATTTGCGTTTGTAAGTAATGTTGTAAACATTCACCTTAATCAAGTTCTGATTGGGTCAGGTACATTGAGTAATGGTATATACGTGTTAAACCAACCACAGATTTTTAATGTCCAGAATACACACAAAAGAAAGTCTCCAGATATTAATCAGGCTTTCTTATGGCATTGTAGACTGGGTCACATCAATGAGACACGGTTGACTAAGTTACATAAAGAAGGATACTTGGATCCGTTCGAGTATCAGTCTTATGCCACTTGTGAATCTTGTCTCATGGGAAAGATGACAAAGACTCCGTTCACTGGACACGGAGAAAGAGCGAGCGAGCTCTTGGGACTCATACACAGTGACGTGTGTGGTCCAATGTCTACACATGCGCGAAGCGGACATTCTTACTTCATTACTTTTACGGATGACTTCTCAAGGTACGGTTATGTCTTCTTAATGAAACATAAGTCCGAAGCCTTTGGAAAATTCCAGGAGTATAAGAATGAAGTAGAGAAACAGACCGGCAAAAGTATTAAGATTCTAAGATCGGATCGAGGTGGAGAATACTTAAGTGCCGAATTCCTGAATTACTTAAAAGAGAATGGTATTCTCTCTCAGCTTACTCCTCCATACACTCCGCAACATAACGGTGTATCGGAGAGACGGAACCGAACCCTATTGGATATGGTTCGGTCCATGATGAGTAACGCTGAGTTGCCGCGATCATTCTGGGGGTATGCGCTAGAATCAGCCGCATACCTTTTGAACCGAGTTCCGACTAAGACTGTGCCTTCCACACCATATGAAATGTGGTGTGGGAAGAAACCCTATCTTAAGCACATTAAGACATGGGGATGTCCGGCTTTTGTCAAAAAGCAGCATCCGGACAAGCTCGAGGCACGCTCAGTACAGTGCAAGTTTGTGGGGTATCCAAAGAACTCAAAAGGATATTTCTTCTACTGTGAAGAGGAACAAAAAGTTCTTGTTTCTCGTCATGCCTACTTCTTGGAAACTGAGTTTTTGGAAAACCAGATAAGTGGGAGCACAGTAGAACTGGAAGAAGTTCCAGAACCACAGACTGTTACTGAAAGTTTGGTGGAACCAGAGGGTTCAACAGAACAGGACATTCCTACGCCGCTCCGCAGAAGTAGTAGGCAGTCTCATCCGCCCGAGAGATACTACGGTTTTCTCATAGACGGGGATAGAGAGGATTGCATCATAGATTATGATGAGCCTACTAGCTTCCAGCAGGCCGTTCAGAGCGTTGACTCAGTGAAATGGCTGGATGCAATGCGGACCGAAATGGAGTCCATGTACACCAACAAGGTATGGACGTTGGACATTGCTCCAGACGGGGTAAAACCCGTAGGATGCAAGTGGATCTTCAAAAGGAAGATTGGTGTAGATGGACAGGTTGAGACCTATAAGGCTAGGCTGGTAGCAAAGGGTTTTCGTCAAAGACCTGGCTTGGACTATGACGAAACCTTTTCTCCAGTAGCCATGCTGAAATCCATTCGGATCCTTCTTGCCATTGCTGCCTTCCACGATTATGAGATTTGGCAAATGGACGTAAAGACAGCTTTTCTAAATGGAAATTTGGAGGAGTGTGTCTATATGGACCAGCCAGAGGGTTTCATTCAGAGTGGGAGCAGCGGAAAGGTGTGCAAGTTGCTTAAGTCCATCTATGGACTAAAGCAGGCATCGCGGAGTTGGAACATCTGCTTTGATGAGACGGTCAAAGAATTTGGCTTTATCAAAAATCCAGATGAACCATGCATCTATAGTAGATTTGTAGCGAGAACTGCAGTATTCCTCGTTTTATACGTGGATGACATTCTCTTAATAGGAAATGACATTCCTGTGCTACAATCTGTCAAGGGGTTCTTGTCACACAGGTTCTCCATGAAAGACCTGGGTGATGCCTCATACATTCTGGGTATCCGGATCTACCGTGACAGATCCAAGAGGATATTAGGACTTTCACAGTCCAGGTACATCGACACCATAGTGAAGAGATTCAGTATGGAAGATTCCAAGCGCGGTAACCTACCGGCTTGTCACGGGATCACCCTCTCTAAAGAGATGTCTCCCAAGACTGATTTGGAGAGGGATCGCATGTCGATTATACCCTACGCTTCTGCGGTAGGTTCTATAATGTATGCGATGTTGTGTACCAGACCGGATGTAGCTTATGCACTGAGTGTGGTAAGCCGGTATCAGTCAAACCCTGGGGAGAAACACTGGATAGCGGTAAAGAACATTCTCAAGTACCTGAGAAGGACTAAGGAGATGTTCTTGGTGTATGGCGGAAAAGACCTCCAGATCGAGGCCTTTGCTGACTCCAGCTTCCAGAGTGACAAGGATGATTCCAAGTCCATGTCGGGCTTTGTCTTTACCCTCAATGGAGGGGCGGTGTGTTGGAAGAGTTCCAAACAGGAAACCGTTGCAGACTCGACGATGGAAGCGGAATACATCGCTGCATCTGATGCCGCAAAAGAAGCTGTCTGGATGAGGAAGTTCTTGAAAGAACTTCAGGTGGTTCCGTCCATTGTTGATCCAATACCTCTGTATTGCGACAACAATGGGGCTATAGCTTTAGCGAAGGAACCCAGGTCCCATCAGAGATCCAGGCACATCTTGAGGCGGTATCACCTGATCAGGGAGATCGTGGATCGCCAGGAGATCGAGGTTCGGAGAGTCGCTTCGGAAGACAACACTGCAGATCCATTCACCAAGGCCCTACCCCAGACTCAGTTCGAGCGGCTGATCGAGATGATAGGTCTTCGATACGCCAGTACATGGCCTTAGTGCAAGTGGGAGATTGTTAGTGTATATGCCCTAGAGGCCATTACTGTATCATACTAGTATGTATATTACTTAATGGAAGCTTGGGATATTCACCTTGTATATACAATCTTGCTCAAAATAGTAGTATGCTACTTGGTTTATTTCTACTTCAATGTGTACATGTGTTTATCTTTGTATATTGCTTATACACATTAGTGGAGCCCTTAGGATCTTTGCTTGATTACCAGCGATGTGATGGCCGTCACACTAGTGGGGCTGGGTAATCTAGAAGCACATCCTTATGCAGGTCCCTGGTCGCAGGACTATCGAGACAGGGCATCGATACTCCGGAGTAGACCAGCGCATGCGCTTCTCATCCCAGTGTGGGAGACGGTCTGTCCCACAGCCGTCAGTACGTCGTACTTGAGATAGTATGCGGGTGCCCGTTAGGTTACGGGTACACTGGACAGGACTCGTCGGGAACTGACCAGTTGGTATTATACCTATCGTCAGTTATCAGTTCCCAGGTGACATGAGTACAGCTTAGTCCGCTGACTTGACACTGTCACTTCGCCTCGGGTGTGTTCCCACTGCACTTTGATCACTACCCTACCACGGCTCAAAGGAGTCGTGCAAACAGGTGATGGTTGGGTGCAGTCCCGAAGCACCTGGAGGCAGTGACGGTTAGACAGGATTCGTCTCTCCCGGTATTGGGGGTTGACATCGCGCTGTGTCTAGGAGAGCCATTACACGAGTAGTCCCTGGCCAGGGCAAACGAGATATACTGGTAGGTATCCAGTGTTATCTCAGGGTGTTTTGGGCTTCGCTCCGGCACGACTTGTACCGCTATTGGGGGACTGACGTTTACCGCCCCCTAGGCCCGCCATGCGATGTATCAGACGAACAGACCGGACTGTACGGAGAATGTCACACTCAGGCTCAGTAGGAGTTCAGATGGGTTTCGCCTCGTCGGTCTTCTTGTCGGCATTACCTGGGGACCGTTACGCACAGCTAGTGCCGCTTGCGGTCTGTGGTTAAACCCACTGCCAGCGTAGTGTCGAGTCTTTAGAGTCCCACACAGAAAGCTTTTCGCCTTTAGGCAAAAGAGTAGAGGTCGCATGGTATTGCGACAGGTCGCATGGTTTTGCGACAGGGTTCGGTCACATCCGTGCACTTGTGCACGTACAGTGTCCGGACAGTTTACACTAGCGGGCTTTGGTTTAAGCTAGGTCCTAGTGTACCTTATGGGATTGGATTTATCCAGTTTGCATTCGTGTTCCTCGGAACGCGGATGCGGGTGTGTATGCACAGTTGACAGGGAGGCACAGACAGCGGATTCTCATTAGGGTTGTTGACAGTTGACCGTTGACTTTTTGACTTTTTGCTCAACCCTAATGAGAATATGATATGTGATTAACTATTATATTAATTAAGTATTATGGTGATATGGTTTGGTGACTTGTTGACTTTTGTTGACTTGTTGACTTTGTTGACTTGTTGACTTTTGTTGACTTGTTGACCGGTTGACTAGGCTTGACTAGTTGACCATCATGATAACCATGGTTATCATTTCATGCCAAAGACTTTTTCTTGCTTATTCATTTGAGTAAAATGAGTGCATGACATGATAAGGTTATGGTTGCTTCTTACCATCACATAAGACTTTTTTGATATGATGAGTTATGATCACTTTGGATTATGAGAGGGTGAAAGACAAAAGAGAGCCTCATTTCTTTCTTGCTCATTCTCTCTCTTGTTCTTGAGCTCTCCTCTTGCTCTCACCCTCAACCTCTTGCTCCCTCTCTTGATCTATGGTTCTCTTGTCTCATGAGTTGAGAATCAAGAACCACAGATAAAATCCCATTCTAAATCATCTCTACTCATTCTAGTTCACTAGGTTTAGCAAACCAAGTGAACTAGTTTCTTCAAAGAACGAAGAAGGAGCTAAAGGTTGGAGCTTTCAAGTGGATCTATCTTCGGCGTACGGAGACGACGAGAAGGAGCCATCGGACCACCACCGGAGCTTGAAGAGAAGGAGTTCAAGAAAAGCTAGGTATAACCATCTTCAACCGAGTAGCTAAATCTCTTTAGCTTAGTTTGCTAGTTTTAGTTTAGGTAAAGATCCCGACCTATCATAGTCCATGTTGCCTCTTGCGTTAAAATTTTGATTTTATACCGTTTCCGCCTCCCCGTAAGAACCGGGGGTCGCAACGTGGACTTACAGAATCATCACACTCCAAATGGTATGCAAATCTAGCAAGTTTCAGTACTTATGAAACTCCCGATGTGGATTTTTGCCCCATGCTCTTATGACCTTGGCGTGAGGTCAAAATGTCATAAGTCACATGTCAAGTTCGTCCCATCATTATCCAGGTTAATTTGAATCCACCCGTACATACCCTTGACGTAGGCCAAAATGGCAGTACGACTGTCTCAAACCAACGCATTCTATCTATGCAACAGATAAATATTCGGCAGCTACCAATCACTATGCCTTGGCGTGAGGTCAAAATACATAGCTTGAATACTACCGAATATTTAACTGAAATGATGGAGGGCTACGGATGGTTTTGGCAAAACCGTGAACGTAGTGAACTTGATTTAGTCGATGGAACGAGATAGCTTTTAAATGGAGTGGCTCAAACTCCGTATTTTAAAAGTTTGTTTTGAAAAGAACCGAGTGGTTTTTCGAAAGTGTTCCAACGACTTTAACTTGGTTTATTATCTTGCATTAGTTCTTTTAATGCGTGATATTCTTGCATTAGTTCTTTTAATGCGTCCCATCATTTAATCCTACCATTGCAGAAAACAACCAAAATATGACGTACGCTTATGCCATTCGCATTCTCCACTGGGCCCCGTCATTACCCGTTAGGTTACTTAACTAACGACAGAGCGGGGGCTGGGCTAGCGCGTCTGTAAAACATAAGCAATGCCTAAATAATATCATATATAGATATACTGCAATGATAAACAGTTCAGATCACAGATAAATACATTGGATATACTAGGAATCTGTAATTTGTACGAGCCTGTAACAAAAACAGATTACACGGTCGCGGTGAATAGCCAATACCCCACCCAAGACCCCTACGGGTGCGGCAAACTACCCGCCAAGTACCCGAAGCGTAGCAACCTCCCTCATCTCCATGAGTAGGCCACTCGACACTTCGACATACCCGGGAGTTTGTGCACCCCTCCATGGGTCTATCCTAGGAGCAAAAACAGTAAAAAGAAATTATACAATGACGGCTACAACCCCGACCCGGTTGTGCGGCCATACAAATAATTATTACATCAATTTACAAATTTACATGAATTGCAACAAAAGAAAACTCTCGTATCACAACCCCCGGCTATTCACCCGCGACAATCCAACATATTTATATACACATTCTAGCACATTACAGATCAGAGATTTGTATAACCCCCACTAATCGACATATAGCGATTAGTAGACGTTCAATACAAATATCACATTACAGAAAACCCGTTAGCTTAAGTCTTTTAGAAGTTCGATAAAAAATACGGATTTTCGGGACCCCAAAAATGAAATTTTCGTTCTGGAAAATCTGGGCAGAAAATATATATTCCAAAAATCCCAAAATACCCCCATAAAAACAGTGCACCAAAAATTGACCTCGGCCGAGTCGACTCGGCCGCGGATCCGCGGCGGGAGCGTGCTCCCGCCGCGTTTCTGCGGCTCGTTGACTCGAACGTTGGACCATTTTTGGTGAGTGCCCACAGAAAAGCCTGAGCCGATTTTAGGTGTTAAAATAATCAACTTTTGAACAGTGGAAAAATCGACAGAAACTGCAAATTTTGGGGTTTTGTTTTCGGGACTTTTTCTTTGATCGATCTTCTAGTTACTTGCTAACAAGTTAGATAGAGTTTAACTAGGCTCTGATACCACTGTAAGTCCATGCTACCTCTCCCGGTACTTTCGGGAATGCGGAATTTGGTAAATAACAATTTTTACGGAGGTGGTAACATAGACCTATAACCCGGATCTTGGTTAAACTTCTATCTAACATCCTAACTAAGAGTTTCTAGCTACTCGGTTAGGGGGTTATACCTAGCTTGTCTTGAACTCCTTCGTCTTCAAGCTCCGGTGGTGGTCCGATGGCTCCTTCTCGTCGTCTCCGTACGCCGAAGATAGATCCACTAGAAAGCTCCAACCTTTAGCTCCTTCTTCGTTCTTTGAAGAAACTAGTTCACTTGGTTTGCTAAACCTAGTGAACTAGAATGAGTAGAGAAGATTTAGAATGGGATTTTATCTATGGTTCTTGATTCTCAACTCATGAGAGATATGAACCATAGATTAAAGAGAGGGAGCAAGAGCAAGAGGGTGAGAGCAAAATGGAGAGCTCAAGAACAAGAGAGAGAATGAGCAAGAAAGAATGAGGCTCTCTTTTGTCTCTCACCCTCTCATAATCCAAAGTAATCATAACTCATCATATCAATAAAAGTCTTATGTGATGGTTGAAGCAACCATAACCTTATCATGTCATGCACTCATTTTACTCAAATGAGCAAGCAAGTAAAAGTCTTTGGCATGAAATGATAGCCATGGTTATCATGATGGTCGACTAGTCAAGCCTAGTCAACCGGTCAACAAAGTCAACAAGTCAACAAAAGTCAACAAGTCAACAAAGTCAACAAAAGTCAACAACCAAGTCACCATAATACTTAATCAATATAATAGTTAATCACATATCATATTCTCATTAGGGTTGAGCAAAAAGTCAAATAGTCAACGGTCAACTGTCAACAACCCTAATGAGAATCCACTGTCTGTGCCTCCCTGTCAACTGTGCATACACACCCGCATCCGCGTTCCGAGAAACACGAATGCAAACTGGATAAATCCAATCCCATAAAGTACACTAGGATCTGGCTTAAACCAAAGCCCGCTAGTGTAAACTGTCCGGACACTGTACGTGCACAAGTGCACGGATGTGACCGAACCCTGTCGCAAAACCATGCGACCTGTCGCAATACCATGCGACCTGTCGCAATACCATGCGACCTCTACTCTTTTGCCTAAAGGCGAAAAGCTTTCTGTGTGGGACTCTAAAGACTCGACACTACGCTGGCAGTGGGTTTAACCACAGACCGCAAGCGGCACTAGCTGTGCGTAACGGTCCCCAGGTAATGCCGATAAGAAGACCGACGAGGCGAAACCCATCTGAACTCCTACTGAGCCTGAGTGTGACATTCTCCGTACAGTCCGGTCTGTTCGTCTGATACATCGCATGGCAGGCCTAGGGGGCGGTAAACGTCAGTCCCCCAATAGCGGTACAAGTCGTGCCGGAGTGAAGCCCAAAACACCCTGAGATAACACTGGAAGCCTACCAGTATATCTCGTTTGCCCTGGCCAGGGACTACTCGTGTAATGGCTCTCCTAGACACAGCGCGATGTCAACCCCCAATACCGGGAGAGACGAATCCTGTCTAACCGTCACTGCCTCCAAGTGCTTCGGGACTGCACCCAACCACCACCTGTTTGCACGACTCCTTTGAGCCGTGGTAGGGTAGTGATCAAAGTACAGTGGGAACACACTCGAGGCGAAGTGACAGTGTCAAGTCAGCGGACTAAGCTGTACTCATGTCACCTGGGAACTGATAACTGACGATAGGCATAATACCAACTAGTCAGTTCCCGACGAGTCCTGTCCAGTGTACCCGTAACCTAACGAGCACCCGCATACTATCTCAAGTACGACGTACTGACGGCTGTGGGACAGACCGTCTCCCACACTGGGATGAGAAGCGCATGCGCTGGTCTACTCCGGAGTATCGATGCCCTGTCTCGATAGTCCTGCGACCAGGGACCTGCATAAGGATGTGCTTATAGATTACCCAGCCCCACTAGTGTGACGGCCATCACATCGCTGGTAATCAAGCAAAGATCCTAAGGGCTCTACTAATGTGTATAGGCGATATACAAAAATAAACACATGTACACATTGAAGCAGAAACAAACCAAGTAGCATACTACTATTTTGAGCAAGATTGTATATACAAGGTGAATATCCCAAGCATCCATTAAGTAATATACAAACTAGTATGATACAGTAATGGCCTCTAGGGCATATACACTAACAGACCTCAAGGGAAGCCGATGAGCGAACTCATCCTGGAACCCTACTGAGCCTAACAGTGACAATATACATACAGTCCGGTCCGTTCGTCTATGAGTATCACATATCAGGCTTAGGGGGCTGGTAACGTCAGACCCCCAATAGCGGTATAAATCGTGTCGGAGACAAGTCCTGAACACCCTGAGAAACTACTGGAATACTTACCAGTAATTCTCACTTGCCTTGGCCAAGGACTTGGTGTAATAGCTTTCCTAGACACAGCGCGATCTCACCTCCAATACCGGAAGAGACGAATCCCCTGCCGATCCGCTCACTTGCCTCCATGTGGCTCGGGACTGTACCCAAAAAAGACCTGTTTGCACCACTCCTTTGAGCCGTGGTAAGGTAGAAATCAAAGCATAGTGGGAACTCACATGAGACAAATGATGACCTCAGGTCGATGAAGTAACCTGTACACATGTCACCAGGGAACTGCTATCTGACGTTAGGTATAAATACCAACTAGCAGGTTCCCGGCGAGTCCTGTCCGGTGTACTCATAACCCAATGAGCACCTGTATACATTTTAGGTGATCCAACTGACACCAGTGGCTTGTGAGACCGGCCACCGCCCCTCGTCGGGGTCTCGACTGTATACACTAGTCTACTCCGGAGTATCGATGCCCTGTCTCGAAACTCCCACGACTAGGGACAACTTTTAAGGATGTGCTTATAGACCACCCAACTCTCACGTATATAATCACCATCATACTGTTGGTAGTCAAGCAAGATCCTAAGGGCTCTATCAACGTGTAATAGTGATCAGTCATCTGAACCTGTACACGACTGATAAAGGCAAACCAGATAGCATACTATCATCTCGAGTAAGACTGTGCTACCGGTATAGGTCATCCTCAATCATTGCAATCACGTACCCGCGATCCAATAATTGACTTTGAGGGCACTACATCCAACAAGAACTGGTGCTGATGTTGCGGTCTAGACCTCCGCGAGCTCGAATGGCAGGTCCTGCTCCTGGGCTGGGTCCACTTCGTCCTCTGAGCATGCACACTCAGGTCGTCAGGGCGACACATATAGCAATAAATAAATATATGATGGGTACAAGACAATTAAACATGAAATGTGCAACAGAATGTAGAAAATGAGTATAATGAACATCATTACATGAACAGTGTGATATAAATATCATGTCAGTAAACTAGACAATGTGTATGTCACTGCTTATCAGTCACTAAGTCAATGAAATCAATTGGTGGAAAGGAGGCTCATGTTTAACAAGGGTCTCATGCATACCCGAGACCACGGTTCGCTGTTGCTAGGGACATAACCCTGCAGCCGTGCCGCTGGGCCCATGACCTAATGTGTGTGTGTGTGTGTGTCACTAATAGCGAATGATCATCCTCTAAATCACTGTACATCTGTTGGATATAGTGCCCTTAAAGTCAATTATTGGATTGCAAGTACGTGATTGCAATGATTGATGGAGGACCTATACCGATATAACAGTCTTGCTCGAGATGATAGTATGCTATCTGGTTTGTCTTTATCATCGTATACATGCTTTAGTTCACTATTGCATGCTGATAGAGCCCATAGGATTCTTGCTTGACTGCCAGCAGTATGATGGCGATCATATACGTGGGAGCTGGGGTCTGTAAGCACATCCTTAAAGTGTCCCTGGTCGTGGGAGTTTCGAGACAGGGTATCGATACTCCAGAGTAGACTAGTATATACAGTCGAGACCCTGACGAGGGGCGGTGGCCGGTCTCACAAGCCATTGGTGTCAGTTGGTTCACCTAAGATGTATACATGTGCTCATTGGGTTATGAGTACACCGGACAGGACTCGCCGGGAACATGCTAGTTGGTATTATACATATCGTCAGATAGCAGTTCCCAGGTGACATGTGTACAGATTAGTTTGTCGACCTGAGATCGTCATTTGTCTCGTGTGAGTTCTCACTGTGCTTTGATTTCTACCCTACCACGCTCAAAGGAGACGTGCAAACAGGTATTTTTTGGGTATAGTCCCGAGCCATATGGAAGCAGTGAGCGGATCGTCGGGGATTCGTCTCTCCCGGTATTGGGGGTTGATGTCGCACAGTGCACGGGTGGCCATCACTAGAAATCCTCGGCCGAGGTAGTGGAGAATTACTTATTTGGATCAGCAGTAGTTTCTCAGGTGGTGATGGGCTTCATGTCGACACGATTTATCGCGTTATTAGGGGTCTGACTTTATCCACCCCACTAGACTCGATATGCGATACTCTTTAGACGAACGGACCGAACTGTACGGATATTGTCACTGTTAGGCTCAGTAGGGTTTATGGATGAGTTCGCTCGTCAGCTTCCCATCAAATCAATACATAGGCAACCGTTACGTACAGCTTGTACCTCTGACGTGCTAGAGGTTATACCCAGTGCCAGTGTGTTGATGAGTCATTAGAGTCCCCCACTGACACTTTCCCAAGTTCGGGCGAAACGTTGTAGAGGCCGTATGGTTTTATGGCAGGGTTCGGAAAATGCACGTGCGTTTTCGCACATGTCATAATTCGGGCAGATAATACTGGTAGGCTTTGGTTTAAGCCGTATCCGAGTATTATACTGTGAAGATATAATATCTTTGTCTCAGTTTCATTTATATTCGGTCGTAATACAAATGCGGGAATGTTTATACCGTTACGGGGTTATCCTGAAATTCGTTTCGGGATCGCTTTTGGAAGTTGCCAGTTTCCAGTTTTCTATCACCCGTATTTAACATTCGGTTAAATGCGGATTTATCTTTTCTTCATGAGGGTGAGTCATTTGGTGGGTCATGAGGGTGAGTTACCATTTTGCTTTAATGGTTGATGACTAGGATTGGTGAGTCACCATTATGCATTTAATGTTTTTTGCAAGGTGGATTTTGCATTAATGAGGTTTTGTAATGCTTAGGATATTTCTTATTGATATTATTTCCTTATGGTTACTCTCTTGTTCCTACACTCACCTCCCTCCTCACTTATAAGTGGCCGGCCCCTTCTTGAGTGAGCATGATGGTTGTTAATTTGAAAAAGGATGCAAGTATTTGGTTCATGGAAATTAGTATACTTCATTTCTCATTTTCACCCGATCCAAAATGGCAACTTCATTAACCGTTCGTCCATAGCTTTGGACGAAACGAGACAAAGTGTTCTATTCATTCTCTACATCAATCTTGGTCATCTTTTTTAGCAAACTTGATGATCGAGTTGCCTCGGTTCATAGGCGGGAGCCCGTTTAAAGATCCGTCGACGTGGTGCCGCCTGGACGAGGAGACTGGAGATTCAGGAGATCGGAGCAGCCGCGACAAAGAGTGGGATGATGGTTGAAGACCGAAGGACTCGGATCTTTCGGTATAACATTTCTACCCAGTCTGTAGTTTGTCAGTTTAGCTTTAAAGGCAGATCCGGGTTACAGTATGCGATAGCGCCAGTTGTTAAAAAGTTTTTGTTCCGCATTTGGCGTTTGTTAGACGGCCGGGGCGCTACCGTGGACTTACGGTGGTATCAGAGCCTCGCCATTATGCTTTACTAACTTGTGCTAACGCGTTTAAAATATCGATCGAACGGATTTTCGCAAAACTATAATTTTTTGTTCAAACTTTCTGTCGATTTAAAATCTGGCCTAAAAATTATTTTGAGCCTCTCAGAAAATTAAGCAGGGTTTTTTAAGCACACTGTAAAAATTTGGTAACGTGGCACTGCAATACCGCCACGGATCCGCGGTCAAACCTAGGGTTTGATCGCGCATCCGCGGCAAGTTTGTAGGACCAGTGGTCCAAATTTGTACAGTGACTTATTTACAGGAAATTGTGGTTTTTGGATTTGTTCTTTTGGGCCCATATTTTATTACTGTACAGCAGATGTACGTGGGGCCCACTTCGGGAAGTTTTGTCGATCGAAATTTTAAACTTGTTAGTATGCAGTATTTATGTTATATCTCCGACCGTGAATGTCATTCGAGCGGTAAACCTCGTCTAATAGCTATAGTCCTTTTAGACGGGTTTGCGAACGTGACATTCGTGTTGATGTTCTGTGTTGTGCTGTGTTGTTGCGGATATGTCGTGGTGGATAGCAGGGTTCAATGGTAGTGTTGTTTGGATTTATTTGTACATTTGATATTGCGGGACGAGCGTCCAACATGTGGACTGCCGTCACTGCCTGTTTGTATAATATTCTTTTGGGGCACGACCGGGCTGAGGTCGATGTACCCGTTGTACATATTTTTATTTCTGTACTAGGTTTACCTCGCGACGGAGTGCGCGGATAGCCAGGTTCTGGAGGGCAACGGGTCCGTATCTCATGGCTTTGAGAGAAAGAGGGGCCTCACTCTAGAATTGGCAGACTATTCGCCGCACTCGTAGGGGGTACAGGTTGACCCAAGGAGACGTACTCAAGTTACCGGATTCCGTGAAGTGCCGGGTGGTCCATTCATTTTGCTGTAGGGGGCTGCCTCGCTTCAGGTTTTGGCGGGTAACTTGCTGCACCCGTAGGGGTCTAGGTTTCATTGCACAGGCTATCCACAAGACCAGGGGAACGTCGGGTTTCAGTAGCGGCTCTGTGAAACCTGGAGATCCCAGATTATCTGTATTGTTCTGTGATGCTTATTACTTTTCTGTAATGTTGCATATTATCACGCCTGAAGCGATTATTGTATATTGGTATATATACTATTAGATGTTGTATATGTTTTACATGTAGGACTACGGTAGCGCCCCGGCCGTCTATCCGAGGCCAAAATGCGGAAACGAAAATTTTTCTTGACTTTAAACCGGCACTACCGCATCCTAAAAACCCGGATCGTAACCATTAACCTACAACTAGCTATCAAGAGAAGGGGTAGAGAGCTATATCGAGCGATCCGTGTTCTTCGGTCTTTGGCCTCCACTCCGATCTTCTCGCGGAATCTCCGGTCTTCATCTCCTCGTCGGAACGGGCACCACATCGCCGGGTTCTTTTACGGGCTCCCACCTCTGAACCGAGGCAACTCGAGCACGAAGTTGGTGAGTCGACATGCCCAAGGATGCTGTAGGCTAAGTGTAGTAATGTTTGTCTCATGGGGTTGTAAAGTTGCCTTTTGATGGAGGAAACAACAATGGAAAATGAGCTTAGGATTTTTGGTGTATGCAAAAATGAGAACAAGAATTTTTTCCCACACCAAAAATTAATCCTCTCACTCTCAAGAAGTGGCCGGCCCCTACAAAATATGGAGAATGGAAAAGCCAAGGGAGGTGAGCACAAGAGAGGATGGAGGTAACCATAAAGAAATGGATGATAACAAGGAAATAATATCACATCAATTTCTAATCTAATCTGTTCAATTCCCATCACAATAAATGCACACATGATGAAAGAAAAGAGCAAAGCTGCTATATTTATCATAATCCCTCATTTACAAATAAACCCTCCACAATTGCTAATTTGCACACTTGCAAATAACCCCCTCCATCGGAAAAATCCAGCCGTGAAGGAACAAAGGAAAACTGGCCGAAACGGAATGCAAACTGGCAACTTCAGAAAACTGATCCCGTAATAAATTACAGGAAAACCCCGCGACTGTATATACATACCCGCATTTGTATTCCGACCGAATACAAATGCAAAGAGACAAAATCTACACTGTACAATACTAGGATCCGGCTTAAACCAAAGCTCGCCAGTATTACCCATCCGATCATAATCCGTGCAATACCGCACGTATATGATCGAACCCTGCCACATCTCCATACGGCCTCTACAACGTTTCGCCCGAAACTTGAGCAACTGTCTGTGGGGGACTCTAAAGACCCGTCAATACTTTGGCTGTGGATTTAACCACTAGCACGTCAGAGGTATTAGCCATACGTGACGGGCTACCAGCTATTGACCAAAAGAGACGTCTGTGAGCAAACTCATCCTGACACCCTACTGAGCCTGTCAGTGACAATATCCGTACAGTCCGGTCCGTTCGTCTATGAGCATCGCATGGCGGGCCTAGAGGGTTGGTAAAAGTCAGACCCCCAAAAGCGGTACAAGTCGTGTCGGAGTGTAGCCCAGAACACCCTGAGATACTATTGGAATACCTACCAGTAAATCTCCTGCCTCGGCTGAGGGCTTTGTGTAATGGCTCTCCTAGACACAGCGCGACCTCACCCCCAATACCGGGAGAGACGAACCCCTGCCTATCCGCTCACTGCCTCCATGTGGCTCGGGACTGTACCCAACTAAAACCTGTTTGCACGACTCCTTTGAGACGTGGTAGGGTAGTAATCAAAGTACAGTATGAACTCACATGAGAAAAATGACGATCTCAGGTCGATGAACTAACATATACACATGTCACCAGGGAACTGCTATCTGACGTCAGGTATAAGACCAACTAGCATGTTCCCGGCGAGTCCTGTCCGGTGTACTCATAACCCAACGAGCACCTGTATACATCTTAGGTGAACCAACTGACACCAGTGGCTTGTGAGACCGGCCACCGCCCCTCGTCGAGGTTTCGACTGTATACACTAGTCTACTCTGGAGTATCGATGCCCTGTCTCGAAACTCCCTCGACTAGGGACCATTTAAGGATGTGCTTATAGACTACCCAACTCTCACGTATATGATCGCCATCATACTGTTGGTAGTCAAGCAGGAATCTTAAGGGCTCTATCAATGTGCAATAGTGATCAGTAAGGTCACCTGAAATAGTACACGATGATAAAGATAAACCAGATAGCATACTATCATCTTGAGTATGACTGTCCTACCGGTATAGGTCCAACCTCAATCATTGCAATCACGTGCCTGTGATCCAATAATTGACTTTGAGAGCACTATATCCAACAATCCCCCACTTGCACTCAAGGCTAATTATTGCGATGTCGCATACTCATAGCTCGTGTGATACCGAACACCCAACTCCTCTACTAACCAGTTTCACAAAACCCGTTTGTAAAACTATTGTGTTCGAGGAATAGCCTCAGTGAGTGGATCCGCTTTGATGTTTCTTTCTATGTCTCTCTTTATCTCAAGTTTGCGGAGAAAGCCATCTCCCAAAATGAGCAATACATGTCTTAGAATATGTCTGGATATCTGATGGGACCTAGTTCATAAATGAACTCCAAATCCAAACTTCTTAAACTGTATCGTCAACTGAACTTAATCAGTATCCTGCGCCATGCCTCCCTCAATATCCCCTGGACCACCTATCCAAACTATAGCCCCTCGTCAGAGGGAAAACTATAACTCTGACAGTCACTCTGTCATCCTGGTCACCTTAGAAGCCTGGAATGATAACTGTCTCCCGAAGAAGGCTGTCGTTATCAAATCCCTAGAACATCTACTTATGTTCTAAAACTGCTTCCGATCGTTTCTCCAGGATTGGACTAATATCAACTTATTGCATCTCCTGCAAAAATAACATCTGGTGTGGTACTTGACATCTCATGATCAACTCAATTGCCTAAGCAAGTGATCTGCTGATCATGCACATCCCTCTCCCCTTTAGTCTGTAAGACACCTTTAGAGTGGGTGACTCCATCTCCTGCAGGTACACTACCGTGCCAGGAGTCGTCCATACTAAAGCACCTTTAGAATGCTGTCTAAATACCCTGATTGAGAAACTACCCAAATCTAGATCTAAAATCATAGATCCAGTAACCATGATGTCTGATATAAAATCCATATCCTATATGGAGAAACCACTGTGTGACAACCAAAGTATAACCGATCGTAGTATAGGAATTTTACTTCCTACTCTGTGTATGTCATCCTAATATCAGGACATCACACCCTACTACCTTCTCAACAGATCCATCCCCTATTCTGATGAAGTCAAACCTATGACTGTCACATCAGAAATAGATGATCTATCTCCGCTATATCTGCTTTAGTCTATAAAATAGACATAAGCCACTTGTCCACTATGCTTCCGCTGCTCCCACTGACTACGCCAACTCTCTGGCAGAGTCATATAGACGTACACTTCTAAAGCTAGTTCAGAACGATGCTATACTCATCCTCCTGCCGGGTCTCACAGTCTGGAACAACATCAATGAAAAGTCTGGGTAAACAAGAGCCTCCCTGTCACCGTCCTTGAGGCTACCGGAGTACCTCTCGGGTGCCTGAGGTTACCCACCATATCTGCGGAGTGGACAATGGAACGTCAAGCCAGATTGAATCTTTAGGTTCGTATCAAATTTTCAGTAATCGTTTGCGGTTCTGGAATCACTTCTAGTTCTACCATACTCCCACTACTGTTTTATGAAAAAATCCATTTTTATTAAAACTGTGGCGAGTCTAGAACAATATCACCATTGATCTTCCAGATGGTAGAAAATCAACCCTCGTCATAGCCCGGGTCAACCCACAAACTGCCATTACAGAAACGTGCCTTGAGTTATCCGGAGTCTGGTTTTAAGCATAAGCTGGACAACTCCCCGTACCTTAACATCGTTAAGATATGAACCGTTCTATATCCAATATAGAAACAGAGGCACTGATTTAATTGAACCAGATTCAAATCATGCAGCTGTCTCCAGTGCATGTCAACTAAATGGACGGAGGCCGATCAGCGTTACTCAACTTAGGAGTGCTTCCAATTATGAGTAACCTGAAAGAGAAGCAAGTTCTCTTAATCATTACTATCAACTGAATACCATACACAAGTATCTACATCTTCGATCACCTTGAAGAATCTTGATACTTGCAACGCCTGGTTCTCTACTCTATTCTTATACCTATAACTTCTCAAAACTTGGACCTTGTGTTTCTACGAAACACATGTCTAAGACCCAGAGAAGTCACAAGTAAACAGAATCTAGTACGAGTACCAACCCCTCTTTCCTAATGGACACTGGACAACATACAATACTCTGTATAAGTCCCTTGAGTCTAATGATTCATTCCCTGTGTGTCGTAGGTTGAAAACTGTATTTATGGTTAAAAAGAATTACACCGCTGTTTAATGCTCCTTACCTAACCATCCACTGATATAGGTAAATGTCATGGACATAATTTCAAAAAGGTACGTCTCACTTTATAAAAATAGACGTACAGATATATCAATTTGAAATTGGTGCATAACAACGGATATTCAAAACCAAATATTTGCCGTCCGGCAAACAACCCAGGCGATTTCCTCAAATATCACCAATTACAACGAATCCCGATATAATGAGGATAATCACCCAATTCTCAATAACTTACTCCCACTCATCATCTGTAAAACCATACAGATGTGAGAATCAAACCTGGTAAATACATACCCTGGAGCAAGGGCTAATTAGGAAATCAGTTTTCTTTTAACAATACACAGTGAAACTGAAACATGTAAATGTTTCGAAGGGGTATCCGGGTATTCCTAGTAATGCCTCTTCCATTATCCAGATTCACAACTGTAACCGTATATTTCTTTGCCATCTCTCCAAATCCCTTTATATGTTTTCAGTCATTACCTTCTGTACACCCCTTTAGGCCAAATGGTTTTCTTCCTTTCCTACCGTTCGGCACCAGCCTATGGTTTGGAAGAAGACTATCCAATAAGCATAATGGGTGTACTGTCCTAATCCTAGGAGCACTCGTAATGCGAAAGAAGGAGAAGATAAAAAGACAACCGAATAAACCTTATTCATATTTCTCCCGAACCAGAATCCATCCCCGAACTGGAACAAGTTCCTTTCGAGTTCGTATATAACCATACGATGGAGTATCCAAATAACTGTGGATTTTCGTAGTGATACGGAGTGTTCTAGAGAAATACAAAGGTGAAATGGGAGTGGTAATGAAATACTTGGTTTGGTTGTAAATAGCAGTCGCGGTTTATTTTGCCCTCTTACTAATCCCTTGATATGTCTTTATTTAATACCTTCTGTACACCTTTTAGGCTAAATGGTTTTCTTCATTCCCTACCGGTCGGCACCTGCCTATGGTTTGGAAGAAGACTATCCAATAAGCATAATTGGTGTACTGTCCTAATCCTAGGAGCACTCGCAACCCGAGAGAAGGTAAAAGGAAAAGATAACTGAATAGTCTTATTCGTTTTCTCCAGAACCGGAAACCATCCTCGAATAAATTCCTTCGAGTTCGTATATAACCATATGATGGTTTTATCCAATGGAAGTGGACGTTCGTAGTAATATGGGGTGTCCTGGAAAAAAGGGTAAAAGTAGGAGTGGCAATGAGGTATGCAACTCAGACAATCCAAAAGCCAGTGTATAAGAAGGTTCGGTTAATTTTGGTCACTGAGTCATAGTCAAGGGTCGGGCCATGGTCGCTGCCAAAGAGAGAGAGAAAAGAAACACTCAGCATGCACTCTAACCTAGATCAGAATGGTTATCATTTTATTTAATCAGGAAACCTCCCACTGTAATCTCAAATTCTCCTCCAAACCTGAATGAAGAATTAGTCGGGATCACCCGAGGAGTAAACCAACTCATCAGTAGGAATCGGGATCCAACTATCATTGCATGATAACTTGACGGAATCCACTCAAGTCACCACACTCCAGAAGGTATGCGCATGCCTGGCAAGTTTCAGTTTCTTTAGAAACTCCCGATATGCGTTTTTACCCCTAGGACCCTAGTGACCTTGACGGAGTCAACAAATCAAAGAGTCCTAGTCAAGTTCAACCTGTCATTATCTGGATTGCATTAAACCCACCCGTACGTGCCCTTGACGGAGTCAACAAGGCCGCACGACTGTCCTAACCAATCCCATTTATGCAACAAACACGCACCACTTAGCTACCGTACACTACGCCTTGACGGAGTCAACAAACGCAGCACGAATACTAAATAATACCCGTAAGAAATGACGGAGGGCTATGAATGGTTTTTGGCGAAAAACCTTTAGCGTAATGAACTTGATATCGTTGAAGGAACTGCATAGCCTTTTTATAAAAAATATAGTGACGAAAACTTTTGCTAAAGAGGTCACTCCCGCTGAAGGGATCTCGGCTCTTTCCCCATAGAATGAGGTGTAGGATATTCCAACTGAATACCACGATGCAAAGCAAAAAGTAATCGGCTATAGTGAAGTTATTGCCCTGACGCAAACTTCTGTCCAAGGTGTTAGTTATATGTATGCCCTAGAGGCCATTACTGTACATTGGATGTATATTGTAGTGGATGCTGGGACATATATAGGGAGGACTTTCTTGCTTGACATGATAGTTTGCTATCTGGTTACTCTTACCTTAACGTGTACATTGATTGTCTCTCTGTTACATGTTGGTAAAGCCCTTAGGGTGTGTACTTGATTACCTGGACTATGATGCGGATCATACTAGTGGGGACATGGTAGTTCATAAGTACATCCTTCAAGGTCCCTAGTCGTGGGTGTATCGAGACGGGGCATCGATATACCAGAGTAGACTAGCGTATACCTTCTCGACCCATACAGATGGGCGATGGATGATCCCATATCCATTGGTGTTTGACATCAGAGATGATATACGGGTGCTCAGTGGAGACTGGGTATACTGGACGGACTCGCCGAGAACTCCCAGATGGTATTATACCTTATGTCAAATGGCAGTTCTCTGGTGACACTGGTACAGAGTAGTCTGTTAACCCGAGATCGTCATAGAGTCTTGTGTGGTTCCCACTGTGCTTTGATTTCCACCTTACCACGTCCAAGAGGGCGTGCAAAACGGTGGCTTTTGGGTACAGTCCCGAATCACATGGAGGCAATGAGCGATAGGAGGGGATTCGTCTCTCCCGGTATAGGGAGTTGATGTTGCGCTGTGTTCGATTGGCTATAACCGGAAATCCCTGGCCAGGGTTGCTGAGATATACTGGTAAGTGTTACCAGTAGTTTCTCGAACTGTTATAGACCTCATATCGACACGACTTATCGAGCTATTGGGGTCTGACGTTTACCACCCCTAGGCGAGATATGCGACATATCAGACGATCAGACCGGACTGTACGGTAAGTGTTACTGGTTGGATTCACAGGAGTATGAGCGGGCTTGCTCGTCGATCTTCTGATCGCTCAATACCCGGGTGGCCGTTACGTTTAGCAGACCGCTTGCGGCTTGTGGGTGTTTGATATGATCATCATCTGCTGCCGGCGTATTGACGAGTCTTTAGAGTCCTACACAGAGGTTTCCTGGCTCAAGCGAAACGAAATAGGAGCGTATATGAGATATGTGCGGGACCGAGAATGATGCCAGTATGTGATACTGTATTCGACTCTCGCGATTTGTGACATTGATCGGTTATATGCGATATAGCCGGGTTATCGGATCAAGTGTTGATTCGATAAGTTGTTACTGTTGATACTAGTCGGTTATATGCGATATGACCGGATCATTAAATCAAGTGTTGATTTAATGATTTAATGTATAATTATATATTTGATATATTACTTTGCATTAACTAGTATCGGTTCACTTTTAAATGGATTTTCTCGCTCGGATGTGCACATTGTATATGTGATATACTTTTTGTGCACTTGATTGTATCATGTTTGATGATACAAGCTCACTAAGATTTGTGTGTGAAGATTAAACCATGGTTGTATATTGGTTAGGGTTTTCATTTTCTTATTCATTTATTTATTTATTTATTTATTTCTTTTAGAAAAGAAGAAAAGAGAATGGTGGCTTGTTTTGTTTGCTTGTTGAAGCTTTTTGATGCTTTGAACAAGTCCACCATTCTTGTCTCTTCTCTAACCCTAACCACTCATCCAACCTTAGTTAAATCTCTACACTAAACCATGGTTGAAGAAATGATAAGTATTCTTTTTATTTTCTTTTTAAAAAAAACTTATCATATTCATTTTTCTTTCTTCTTCTTCTTGAAGAGCAAGAAAGAAAAGCTTTCTACTTCAATGGCAACTTGAGCAAATGAGTGAGAAATCCAATTCTAAAGTGAACCCACTTCCTATTTCTTCATCCTTTACCTCTTGCCAAGTAGTATAGGGTGTTTCTTCACAAGTTTCATGACTTGGTGAAGTTGGAGCTTGATCTAGTGATGTCTCGACGTAGATCATCTTCGGCATCGAGGCCGACGACCAAGCCCGCCCATTTCTCCGATGAAGACGACACTAGAGCCCGGAATTTGATTTGGACAGCAAGGGGGCTTCATCGCGGAGCTATGGAGGTGGAGCAACGGATCTACAAAGGTTGTATTTCCGTTCTTATAGTTAAGTAGTTAACTAGTTTCACTTTGTCGCCTAAAATCTAGTTAACGATCCGTAGTCTAGGGTTTCTCGGCACCGTAATATTTAAAATTGGCATGGTTGATGCCTTGTGAGACCTCACTAGAGTGCCTAGGAACCCTACAGTGGTATCAGAGCCTAGCTAGAGCCTTAGGCGATACGTAGACGAAGTTTGAAACCCGAACGAACCCGAAACCCTAAAATTTCATGCTCTCTGGTTTTTTCCAGATTAAAAATTCTTAAAAAATTCAACAGGGAATTCTAAGAATTACGGTGCAAAAATTACCCAAAGATGCCTCTAAAGTGCGGCGGAACCGCGGCAGAAGCAAGGCTTCCGCGGCGGTTCCGCGGCCGTATTGTCACATTGCCCCATAATTTTTGCACAGTAATTCCTCATTTCTGGTGTTGGATTTTCTGGGAGTTTTTAATATTTATTCAAGAGTTGAATAATTTGGGATGTTTTGGAGGTTCGATGATTCGATCGGGTTTATCAGACTTTGTCTATTTGGCTTTCCGGATATTTTTGAATATGTTAAAAAGTTCGACCGGATATAAATACCCACCTTTTCCCCTGCCGAAAAATTTCCAAGTGTTGGATCTTTCCGTGGTTTAATAACGTTCTAAGTAGTGCAAGTAACCCGATGGTCCCTCTAGAAGACAACAAACCTTAACTCGATTATGTGACCGTCTTGAACTGCCCTTTGAACCTTAGGGTTTGGGGCAGTACGGCGTGCCACATGTGAGGCGTTGGCTTGACCCTTCTACGGCTGGACCGTTGGTACTGAGGCACGAACTGAATGTTTTTAGACTTGTTTCATGTGTTGATCTGTATCGGGAAAACTTGGGTGTTTGAATGTTCGATCGGAAAGTTTAACATTTTCTAATTATCTGGAATGTGATACAATAATTGGAATTCACAAGTAGTTATGAGATAACAGAATGAATGCTATAAACATAGCAGTTTAGTCTCACTTGATCGGTTGCCACGGAATTTTGATGTGATCAAAAGTCCGTCGCAATCACGTAGCGTACGCGGATACTCGCCGGGTAAACTTAATAGACAGCCTCACTCCATAGCCCCGACCAATTGACTGTAGGAGAACCCCGTCGCCGAAAGCATCCGTTCGGGTGCTCGCGGCAGCAGTGTTCCGCCTTGGTGCACTTCGTCGACGGCGTCAGGGGTGCGGCCGCCTACTAAAGTTTGCGACGAGCATTCGATCAGGATGTCGGGAATCTTGTTGAATTGCCCGACTTGATATTGAAAAGAGTTTTCGATTTTGAGACTAAAATGCGGGGTTTATAATTGTTAGGCATGCGATGTCTAATGAATTCATTTGGTCAGGCATGCGATGTCTGAGGTGGTTGCGGATTCCAACTGTTGTAGTTTTACACTTTCTTTTCTGTGACCGTAAGTGTAATATGTGATATCGCCGGTTTCGTTGCTATATGTCAACGACAATTGGGATGCGCATATTTACTTACGTTGATGACATATGATGTTATGTGTTGCTGGATATGTTATATTGGATCGTCGTGTTTGAATAGCCGGGGGTTTTTATGTGAGATGAGTGTTTTTCATTTTCATTCATGTAAAAACTTGTATGTAATATTCTTTTATTGGGGCACTTCCAGGTTGCGGAAGATGTCACCGTTTGTATATTATTTACTTTTCCGCACTAGGATAGACCCAAGGAGGGGAGCACAAGTAACCGGGTTCTGGAGTCCAGTGGGAGACCAACTCGAGGAGTCGAGTCCGGGTCTCCTAACTCTAGAATTGGTAGGGTTGCTTGCCGCTCTCGTAGGGGTCTAGGGGCGTGGGTTTGGCTATTCATCACGACCGTGGAATCCGTGTTTTATACTGGCTCGTATTGAAAGCACGGACGTCCTAGTATATCCAATATTTCATATGATTCTTCTGCTGCGATATCTGTGATGTGATCATGTGATATGTTCTGTGATGGATACTGTATATAGTATATATGATATATTATATAGGCGTTACTTATGTTTTACACCCGCACTAGCCCTGCCCCGCTCTGCCGTTAGTTACCTAACCTAACGGTGCACGAGGGGACATCGAGGCGAATGCGGATGGCATAAGTGTACGTCGTATTTATCTGTGATGTTTAGGTACTTAAATGATGGGACTTCATTAATGTGATTAATGAAAGAAAAGAAACCTAAGATGTTGTAGAATCGAATTTCAAAAATAAAACAGGTAGCTACAGTTCTTGCTTTGCACAGCGGTATATATGATATATCCTGCACCTTATTCGATAAGGAAAGGACCGAGATCCCTTCACCGGGAGTGACTCCTTTAGCAATAACTGGCAGATGCTACACACTCGGTTTGTCTTTTGATTGCTTTTAAGAGTTTTTGCTTTGCACAGTGATATATATGATATATCCCGCACCTCATTCGACGAGGAAAGGACCGACGATCCCTTCACCGGGAGTGACTCCTTTAGCAAAACTAGAAAAGCCTCAAATGCACTCCATTTTAAAATCATTTGATTCTACAACGATATCAAGTTCATTACGCAATAGGTTTTCAGAAAAACCTGTCGTAGCCCTCCGTCATTTCAGATAAGTCCTGTTTAGTATTCGTGCTGCGTTTGTTGACCTTGTCAAGGCGCAGTGTGCGGTAGCTAACCAGTATTTATCTGCTTATGCATATGATGCAGATTGGGTTAGGGTAGTCGTGCGGCCTTGTTGACCTTGTCAAGGGTCGTGTGGGTGGGTTTGATTCAATCAAGAAATGACGGGTTGAACTTGACTTGCGATCTATGGTATGTTGACCTTGTCAAGGTCATAGATCGTTCGGGGCAAAATATTATCGGGAATTTCAAGTGTTGAAATTTGCAATGAGATTGCATACCTTCTATGAGATAGTTGGATCCCGATACCCACTGCGAGTAATTGTTACTCCTGGGAGAGTTTTATACATTACAATTAGCCGATCAAGTAGGTGTCTAGAAAGGTGTGAACGAGGTTACGCCTCTGGGAAAACGAGGTTTACATTAATTAGGTTCGTACGAAAGCACGGGAAACCTCCCTCAAAGTACCGACACTGGCCTGGCTGAAAGATTGGCGAACTTGTAGTGTGTAATTAATCCCGGCTAGTCTTTCCTTTTTGGGTTTGAAGGAAGATTTGATAAAAAGCAGTGGGAGCCATCCTGATTAGATAAAATAATAACCAATCTATTCTTGCAAGAGCGCACGCTGAGTGTTTTCTTCTCTCTCTCTCTCGGTAGCGACCATATCACGCCTTAATCAAGATAATAATACGGATATTGACCGAACCCGCTTGTTATACAGAGCTGGGGAACGTTGGTCCCGCTCCAACTTATAATTGTTATAAGACCGAGCAGGAAATTGGGGATTACCAGAATTCCCATGCCGCCCAAACGAAGAGAGTGCATGCCGATGCATCATCTTCGGGTGTGTTCATTATACAGAACTGTTTCTCAGTATTCTTTACGTCCTGGGTATGTGATACCAGATCAGGATCCCGCATATGTAATTTGTTACATGGGCCACAGATAGGTAAAGAACTGAGAACGGGTGATAAGTTTCATGAGGCAGAAAACGGGGCAAATGTTGCAGCCAAGTCTGTTGGTCACTGTCACCCTGTATTCCAAATACATTGATTCTGAACGAATGTTATTAGATACCGAACCTGCTATACAAAATCATATCAGTCTCTTTATTAGTAAAGAAATGATAAAATTTTGTATTGTTGGATAATGTTTTGAACATTTCCTATATCAAAAGTTGATAGGTTCAGGCACGTTATCTAAAAGCGTTAATGTTCTAAATCAAACTACAGTTCTTTAGTATACGGAACACACACAAGAGGAAGAGTTCAGAAATGAACGAATTCTTCTTGAGACATTGTAGACAAGGTCATATCAATGCGACCCGACTAGCTGAAGTTACTTGTAGATGCATATTTAAATCAGTTTGAATTTAAATCTTGTGAAACTTGCCAGTCATGTCACAAAGATATAATGACACCGGCTCTGTTCATTGGAAACAGAGAAAGAGTTAGTGAACTCTTGGGATGATACATGTTGATGTATGTAAGGTCCCCTGTCTACATATGCCAGGACCGGTTCTTTCTACTTCGTTACATTCTCTGATAGTCTCTCAAGATTCAGACATATGTTCCTGTTGAAAAACAAGTCTGAACCTTTTGAGATATTCACAGAATATAAGTTAGAAGTAGAGAACCAATACGGGTATAAGTATTATGTCCTTTGATGAGATCAAGGAGGAGAATACTTGAGCACGAAATTCTTGGACTTTTCTAAAAGAGAATGAGATTCTCTCTCAGCATTACTCCTCCGTATACACCATAGCACGATGGTATATCGGGGCGGAGCAATAGCACCCTATGTGATATGGTGTGCTCTATGATGAGTACTACTGAGTTTCCTATTTCCTTTTGGGAGTTATGCACTTGAGAAGCTGCATACCTATTGAATAGGATTCAAATCAAATCCGTTGCCTACCGCTTCATATGTGATATGGAAAGGGAAGAGCCCATATCTTAAGTTGGTTAAGATTTGGGGTTGTCCGGGCTATGTCTAAAAGCAAAATCCGGACAAGCTCGAGGCAAGGTCCGTAATGTAGAACTGGAAAGGTTCCAGCTATACAAACTACAGCAGATGATTTGATAGAAACAAAGGATTCAGTAGATTCCAACGAAGCTCAGCCTCTCCGCCGATCTAGTAAGGTTCCTCACCCACCTGAGAGATATTTCGGTTTCTCTATGACAGTGGGAGCGAGGATTGCATCATGAGATGATGACCCAACTAGTTTCGAGCTGGCCATCAGGAGTGGGACTCTGTAAGAATGGCTGGATGCTTAGTGATCTGAGATGGAATCCTTGTACACCAACAAAGTATGGACTTTGGTTGCTATATCTGAAGGGTTAAATCCCCATCAGGAGCAAGTATATCTTGAGAAGATTACTTGGTGTAGATGGAAAAGTTGAGACTTTCAAAGCTAGACTTGTTAAAGCTTTTCGTCATCGACCAGGCGTGGATTATGGTGAAACCTTTTCAAGTGGCTATGCTTAAGTCCATCCAGATCCTACTTGCCACGGCTACATACCATGACTACGATATCTGGCGGTTGGGTGCCATGACTGCTTTTCTAGATGGTGTTTTAGAAGAGTGCGTCTATAAGTACACAGCCAGAGGGCTTCGTTAACAGTGGGAGCAGTGGAAATGTGTGCAAGATGCTTTATAGGATAAAGCAGACATCGCGGAGTTGGAACATCTGTTTTGATGGATTAGTCAAAGAGTTTGACATCATCAAAATGGTAGATGAACCTTGTATAAACAAAAAAGGTAGTAGGGAGTATGGTGGTGATTCTCGTAGAGTACGTGGATGTCATACTCTTGATAGGGAAGGAGTTTCCTATGCTACGCTCGATCAATCTCCGCTTATCACAAGGATTCTCCATATAGGATCAAAGTGATACCTCCTAAATCCTGGGTTTTGGATCTATGAGATAGATCTAAGTGGATGTTAGGATTCTTACTAGTTGTAGTGAGATGGTATCAATCGATCCTGGGGAGAATCACTGGAAGGGTTCCAGGGTGATAAGGTCGACTGAAAGTCAGTCACAGGCATTGTCTTTACCTTCAGTAGAGGGACGGTATGTTGGAAGAGTTCCAAGCTAGATACCGTGGCTAACTAGACGATAAAGGCAGGATACATCGCTACTTAAGATGCTACCAAAGAGGATGTTTGGGTGTATATTGGTTCATGGAATGAACTACGTTCCAACCATTGTGAGACAATGGAGTTGTGGCTTATGCCAAGGAACGCCGGTCCCATCAGTGATCCAGACATATTCTAAGGCAGTGTCACCTGATCATGGAGATGGTTGATCTCCAGGGTGATCGAGATTAGGAGAGTAGACTTAGGGGACAACACGGCGGATCCACTCACAAAGGCCTTTTCCCAAAGAGAGACTTTTATGGGATGGTTGAGTATGAGATACTACAACCACTGCTATCAGATGGCCCTAGTGCAAGTGGGAGATTGTTAGTTATATGTATGCCCTAGAGGCCATTACTGTACATTGGATGTATATTGTAGTGGATGCTGGGACATATATAGGGAGGACTTTCTTGCTCGACATGATAGTATGCTATCTGGTTACTCTTTACCTTAACGTGTACATTGATTGTCTCTCTGTTACATGTTGGTAAAGCCCTTAGGGTGTGTACTTGACTACCTGGACTATGATGCGGATCATACTAGTGGGGACATGGTAGTCCATAAGTACATCCTTCAAGGTCCCTAGTCGTGGGTGTATCGAGATGGGGCATCGATATACCAGAGTAGACTAGCGTATACCTTCTCGACCCATACAGATGGGCGATGGATGATCCCATATCCATTGGTGTTTGACATCAGAGATGATATACGAGTGCTCAGTGGAGACTGGGTACACTGGACGAACTCGCCGAGAACTCCTAGATGGTATTATACCTTACGTCAGATGGCAGTTCTCTGGTGACACTGGTACAGAGTAGTCTGTTAACCCGAGATCGTCATAGAGTCTTGTGTGGTTCCCACTGTGCTTTGATTTCCACCTTACCACGTCCAAGAGGGCGTGCAAAACGGTGGCTTTTGGGTACAGTCCCGAATCACATGGAGGCAATGAGCGATAGGAGGGGATTCTTCTCTCCCGGTATAGGGAGTTGATGTTGCGCTGTGTTCGATTGGCTATAACCGGAAATCCCTGGCCAGGGTTGCTGAGATATACTGGTAAGTGTTACCAGTAGTTTCTCGAACTGTTATAGACCTCATATCGACACGACTTATCGAGCTATTGGGGTCTGACGTTTACCACCCCTAGGCGAGATATGCGACATATCAGACGATCAGACCGGACTGTACGGTAAGTGTTACTGGTTAGATTCACAGGAGTATGAGCGGGCTTGCTCGTCGATCTTCTGATCGCTCAATACCCGGGTGGCCGTTACGTTTAGCAGACCGCTTGCGGCTTGTGGGTGTTTGATATGATCATCATCTGCTGCCGGCGTATTGACGAGTCTTTAGAGTCCTACACAGAGGTTTCCTGGCTCAAGCGAAACGAAATAGGAGCGCATATGAGATATGTGCGGGACCGAGAATGATGCCAGTATGTGATACTGTATTCGACTCTCGCGATTTGTGACATTGATCGGTTATATGCGATATAGCCGGGTTATCGGATCAAGTGTTGATTCGATAAGTTGTTACTGTTGATACTAGTCGGTTATATACGATATGACCGGATCATTAAATCAAGTGTTGATTTAATGATTTAATGTATAATTATATATTTGATATATTACTTTGCATTAACTAGTATCGGTTCACTTTTAAATGGATTTTCTCGCTCGGATGTGCACATTGTATATGTGATATACTTTTTGTGCACTTGATTGTATCATGTTTGATGATACAAGCTCACTAAGGTTTGTGTGTGAAGATTAAACCATGGTTGTATATTGGTTAGGGTTTTCATTTTCTTATTCATTTATTTATTTATTTATTTATTTATTTATTTCTTTTAGAAAAGAAGAAAAGAGAATGATGGCTTGTTTTGTTTGCTTGTTGAAGCTTCTTGATGCTTTGAACAAGTCCACCATTCTTGTCTCTTCTCTAACCCTAACCACTCATCCAACCTTAGTTAAATCTCTACACTAAACCATGGTTGAAGAAATGATAAGTATTCTTTTTATTTTCTTTTTTAAAAAAACTTATCATATTCATTTTTCTTTCTTCTTCTTCTTGAAGAGCAAGAAAGAAAAGCTTTCTACTTCAATGGCAACTTGAGCAAATGAGTGAGAAATCCAATTCTAAAGTGAACCCACTTCCTATTTCTTCATCCTCTACCTCTTGCCAAGTAGTATAGGGTGTTTTCTTCACAAGTTTCATGACTTGGTGAAGTTGGAGCTTGATCTAGTGATGCCTCGACGTAGATCATCTTCGGCATCGAGGCCGACGACCAAGCCCGCCCATTTCTCCGATGAAGCCGATACTAGAGCCCGGAATTTGATTTGGACAGCAAGGTGACTTCATCGTGGAGCTATGGAGGTGGAGCAACGGATCTACAAAGGTTGTATTTCCGTTCTTATAGTTAAGTAGTTAACTAGTTTCACTTTGTCGCCTAAAATCTAGTTAACGATCCGTAGTCTAGGGTTTCTCGGCACCGTAATATTTAAAATTGGCATGGTTGATGCCTTGTGAGACCTCACTAGAGTGCCTAGGAACCCTACACAAGGGGTCACTCCCGGTGAAGGGATCTCGGCCCTTGCCTCGTCGACTGAGGTGCTGGATATTCATAACCGAATACCACTGTGCAAAACAAAAAAGAACGTCCTTGCAATAACAACTTTTTTTTTTGAAAAATGTTCCAACAACATCAGAATAGGTCTGTTTAGCTTGCATTGATCCGAATCAACGCAGTCCCATCAATTGATCACACCAATAAAGAACGAAAATAATGATGTACGTATATGCCATCCGCATTCGCCACTGGGTCCCATCATCACCCGTTAGGTTACTTAACTAACGACAGAGCGGGGACTGGACTAGCGCGGATGCAAAACATATACAACATCTACTAGTATATATATCAATATATAATAATCGCTCAAGGCGTGATAAAATGCAACATCATAGAAATGTAATAAGCATCACAGTACAATACAGATAATCTAGAAGCCCCAGGTTTCACAGAGCCGCTGCTGAAACCCGACGTTCCCCTGGTGGTGTGGATAACCTGTGCAATGAAATCCTAGACCCCTACGGGCACGGCAAGTTACCCGCCAAAACCTGAAGCGAGGCATCCCCCTTCAACGACGTGAATGGACCACCCAGCACTTCACGGAATCCGGTAACTTGAGCACCCCTCCTTGGGTCAACCTGTACCCCCTACGAGTGCGGCGAATAGCCCTCCAATTCTAGAGTGAAGCCCCCTCCGTCTCAAAGCCATGAGATGCGGGCATGTTGCCCTCTAGAACCCGGCTATCCGTGCACCCCACCACGGGGTAATCCTATTACAGAAAGTAAAATATACATACAAAGGGTACATCGATCTCAGCCCGGTCGTGCCCCAAAAGAATAATATACAAACAGGCAGTGACGACAGTCCACATGTCGGACGCTCGCCCCGCAATATCAAATTTAGAAATACAACAAACTGTACTAACATTGCATCCAGGCTATCCACCACGACAAATCCGCAACATCACAGCACAACACAGAACATCAACGTGAATGTCACGTTCGCAAATCCGTCTAAAAGGGCTATAGCAGTTAGACAGGATTTACCGATCAAGTGACATTCACGGTCGCATATATAATGTAAATACTGTGAACTAACATGTTTAAAATTTTTGATCGACTAAAATTTACCGAAGTGGGCCCCAAGCATAACTGTAGCACTCAAAGAAAATCTGGGCCCAAACAGAATATACCAGAAACCCTATTTCCATGTCAGAGAGCCACTGTAAAAATTTGGTGCAGTAAGGCCACAATTCGGCGGCGGATCCGCAGCCAAAACGTGGTTTTGGCCGCTGATCTGCCGCGCTACAGTAACTTCAGCCGACCAAATTTTCACAGAATGCATAAAAACCCCTACACGTAATTTTACAATGTACCAAATAATTTTTAGAGCACTGGAAAAATTCGACAGAAACATGACATGGAAACGCGGTTTTTGGAAAATCCATTCGATCGAACTTGTAAACACGTTAGAGCAAGCTAGACTAGGTTAATGGCGTGACACTGATACCATGTAGGACTACGGCAGCGCCCCGACCGTCTATCCGAGGCCAAAATGTGGAAACGAAAATTTTTCTTGACTTTAAACCAGCACTACCGCATCCTAAAAACCCAGATCATAACTATTAACCTACAACTAGCTATCAAGAGAAGGGGTAGAGAGCTATACCGAGCGATTCGTGTCCTTCGGTCTTCGGCCTCCACTCCGATCTCCTCGCGGAATCTCCGGTCTTCGGCCTCCACTCCGATCTCCTCGCGGAATCTCCGGTCTTCATCTCCTCGTCGGAACGGGCACCACAACGTCGGGTTCTTTTACGGGCTCCCACCTCTGGACCGAGACAACTCGAGCACGAAGTTGGCGAGTCGACGTGCCCAAGGATACTGTAGGCTAAGTGTAGTAATGTTTGTCTCATGGGGTTGTGAAGTTTCCTTTTGATGGAGGAAACAATAATGGAAAATGAGCTTAGGATTTTTGGTGTATGCAAAAATGAGAACAAGAATTTTTTCCCACACCAAAAATTAATCCTCTCACTCTCAAGAAGTGGCCGGCCCCTACAAAATATGGAGAATGGAAAAGCCAAGGGAGGTAAGCACAAGAGAGGATGGAGGTAACCATAAAGAAATGGATGATAACAAGGAAATAATATCACATCAATTTCTAATCTAATCTTTTCCATTCCCATCACAATAAATGCACACATGATGAAAGAAAAGAGCAAAGATGCTATATCCATCATAATCCCTCATTTACAAATAAACCCTCCACAATTGCTAATTTGCACACTTGCAAATAACCCTCTCTATCGGAAAAATCCGGCCGTGAAGGAACAAAGGAAAACTGGCCGAAACGGAATGCAAACTGGCAACTTCAGAAAACTGATCCCGTAATAAATTACAGGAAAACCCCACGACTGTATATACATACCCGCATTTGTATTCCGACCAAATACAAATGCAAAGAGACAAAATCTACACTGTATAATACTAGGATCCGGCTTAAACCAAAGCCCGTTAGTATTACCCGTCCGATCATGATCCGTGCAATACCGCACGTATATGATCAAACCCTGCCATATCTCCATACGGCCTCTACAGCGTTTCGCTCAAAACTTGAGCAACTGTCTGTGGTGACTCTAAAGACTAGTCAATACTTTGGCTGTGGATTTAACCACTAGCACGTCAGAGGTATTAGCCATACGTGACGGGCTACCAGCTATTCACCAAAAGGGACGTCTGTGAGCAAACTCATCCTGACACCCTACTGAGCCTGTCAGTGACAATATCCGTACAGTCCGGTCTGTTCGTCTATGAGCATCGCATGGCGGGCCTAGGAGGTTGGTGAGAGTCAGACCCCCAAAAGCGGTACAAGTCGTGTCGGAGTGTAGCCCAGAACACCCTGAGATACTACTGGAATACCTACCAGTAAATCTCCTGCCTCGGCCGAGGGCTTTGTGTAATGGCCCACCTAGACACAGCGCGACCTCACCCCCAATAACGGGAGAGACGAACCCCTGCCGATCCGCTCACTGCCTCCATGTGGCTCGGGACTGTACCCAACTAAAACCTGTTTGCACGACTCCTTTGAGCTGTGGTAGGGTAATAATCAAAGTACAGTAGGAACTCACACGAGACAAATGACGATCTCAGGTCGATGAACAAACCTGTACACATATCACCAGGGAACTGCTATCTGACGTCAGGTATAAGACCAACTAGCATGTTCCCGGCGAGTCCTGTCCGGTGTACTCATAACCCAATGAGCACTTGTATACATCTTAGGTGAACCAACTGACACCAGTGGCTTGTGAGACCGGCCACCTCCCCTCGTCGGGGTTTCGACTGTATACACTAGTCTACTCTGGAGTATCGATGCCCTGTCTCGAAACTCCCTCGACTAGGGACCATTTAAGGATGTACTTATGGACTACCCAACTCTCACGTATATGATCACCATCATACTGTTGGTAGTCAAGCAGGAATCCTAAGGGCTCTACCAACGTGCAATAGTGATCGGTAAGGTCACCTGAAACAGTACACGATGATAAAGATAAACCAGATAGCATACTATCATTTTGAGTAAGACTGTCCTACCGGTATAGGTCCAACCTCAATCATTGCAATCACGTGCCTGTGATCCAATAATTGACTCTGAGGGCACTATATCCAACATTACACCCGCGCTAGTCCAGTCCCCGCAATGTCGTTTGTCAAGTAACCTAACGGGTGATGACGGGACCCAGTGGCGAATGCGGATGGCATATACGTACATTATATTTTCGTTCTTTTCTGGTGTGATTGATTGATGGGATTGCGTTGATTCTTATCAATGCAAGGATAAAACAAACCTATATTTGATGTTGTTGGAACAATTTTAAAAAGTGTTATTACAAAGACGTTTCCTTTTGTTTTGCATAGCGATATTCGGTTGGAATATCCTGCACGTCATTCGACGAGGCAAGGGCCGATATCCCTTCACCAGGAATGACCCCTTGGGCAGAAGTATATGTCAGGGTAATAACTTTACTATAGTCGATTACAAGTTGCTTTGCATCGCGGTATTCAGTTAGAATATTCTGCACCTCATTCCAAGAGGAAAGAGCCGAGATCCCTTCACCGGGAGTGACCCCTTTAGCAAAAGGTTTTCATCACTATATCTTTATAAAAAGTTATCAGGTTCCTTCAATGAAATCAAGTTCATTACGTTAAAGGTTTTTCGCCAAAAACCAGCTGTTCCCCTCCGAACGGCGGCCGACGACGCTGAGGACGTCTAGCCTGAGATTCAGGGCAGATGCTATATGGTTTTATCTGTCTACCTCTCCGAAAATGCCAAGTTGATTTATAGCACCGTGTATCGGAGGTTTAGACGGATGCGGCCGATGTAGCAGACTTCGTCAGATTCCCCCTCGCTTGAGGGGTTTTTGATTGTGGGGACGCTCTTCCCTGCAGGCGCAAGCCCCTGCAGTTAATTACGCTACCGCATAGCGGTAATAACTTTCTCCTTCTCCAGAATTTCACTTCGTGTCGTGGATGTTTGTTTTGTTTGTGGTTGCCCGTGGATTGTATACGGAGACTGAGTAATGCCGTCGCCCGTAGGACGTGGATTAGTCCAAATCCGTATTTACTTAGATTTGGGTTTGGTGTTTTTAGTTTAAGGATACGTTAGCCGCATTTGAGACTAAGATCAACTTAAACGTTCGTTAAGGATACGTTAGTCTGATTTGAGACTAAGATCAACTTAACGGGATCGTCTAGATCCATTTCCAGTTTAAGGACATGGTGGTCCATTTAATATATGGCCGTCCGGACCCGTTACCTCTCTGACGATTTTGAAGGATTACAACGACATGTGTCAGAGGAGTTCGGAGATGTACCCTTGAACCAAAGTTGATTAGGGGTCTTATAGTCCAATTTGGGACTAAAGTCTGTTTGAATGTTTAAGGATACGTTAGCCATATTTGAGGCTAAGATCAACATAAACGGGATCGTTTAGATCCGACAAAAGAGCATTAGGGAGCTCTATTGTTCAAGTTTAGGGACGTGATGGTCCATGTTCCAGTTTAGGGACGTGGTGGTCCATTATTAGTTTAAGGACGTTTCGGTCCATCGCCAGTTTAAGGACGTAGTGGTCCATCATTAGTTTAAGGACGTTTCGGTCCATTATTAGTTTAAGGACGTTTCGGTCCATATTGATGTGTGGTCGTTGGGACCCGTCACCTCTCTGACGTCGTTGAAGGATTACAACGATGGGTGTCAGAGGAGTTCGGAGATGTACCCTAGAACCGGTCGTAAATTGATTTAAGAGAGCAGCTGTGCTCAGTCAATTTAGTTTGAGGACTTATGGCCATGATTGGGCTAAGTCCAGTTTCAACATTTTTAGTTTCAACATTTTTTGTCTTTGGCCTGTGCTAGGGCTTCACCCCTTTTTAGTAATGCACTGGATTATTCTTGTTTCGGTTGGGCTATGCCCTTTTATAAATGATGCAGAGCATCTATTTTTTTGTTTGGGCTTTGCCCCCTTTTTTTTAAAAAAAATGCATAGCATTTTATTTATTAGGCCTGTTAGGCCTTTTAATTGGGCTCTGTCCCTTTTCTTTAATAATGCAGAGCATTAAATACTCTGACAGTGCCCCACGTGGCTTGTCAGGCGCTTTGCGCCAAGTAATGAGCGCAAACTCATATGGTGGTGACACGTGTCACGCTCTGGTAAGCGCAAGCGCAACAGCGTAGTGCGCTGTGTCAGTGCGCTGCGCTGTTGCGCTGCTGACACGTGGCGCTTCCTGGTGGCTTGCGCCAACACAGGAGCGCAACAGCTCAGTTCTTGCAAGTGCAGAGCACTGTTTTATCTTTTGATCGATTTTAAATCAAAGAAAACAAGTTTTTCTTGTTTTCAAGGAACCAATGGTTCATAAGCAAGTGCAAAGCACTATTATTAGTTAGTTTTCTTTCTTATTGAAGATCATTGATCTTGTTCTTAGATCAATGATCTGTTTTTAAGAGAATTTTCTCTTTTTCTGAAGGTTTTTACCTTTTTTTGTTCTTGAGGAGTTCTTCAAAGTTCTCTTTTTTTCTCTCAGAAAATATTGATGCCTTTAATTTGAGGTCTAGGGTCCTTTTTATATTGCCCATAAATTAGTTAAATTTGTTAAAGAGATCTTTCTCTGAGTGATTTGGGGAATTTTCCACACCGTTGGATCTTTGATCCAAGGGCTTCTGTTTTACAGAAGAAAATCTTCTTGTTTTAACTAGAATAGAAAGATTTCTTTAAAATCTTAATTCTGTTTGGCGCAAATACACCAGCGCGTGACACGTGTCGCGCAGCGCACAGCGCAGCGCAACTGCGCTAGCGCATCTGCGCTGACACGTGTCGCGCAACGCAAAACGCAGCGCATCTGCGCTGACACGTGTCGCGCAGCGCAAAAGGCAGCGCATCTGCGCTGACACGTGTCGCGCAGCGCAGTGCTTGCGCAACTAAAGCGTTGCTTCTTTTAATTTTTCTTTAAATAGAGCTTTGCTCTGATTGGGTGCGCTGTTTTGGGCGCTGCGCTGATGTGTCTGCGCCTGACACGCGACGCGTTGCACGCAGGGCAAAGAATTTGAAGCGTTGCTTCATTTATTAATGTTTAAATTTTCAAAGCAGAGCTTTGCTCTGATTGGGGGAAGATGAAGCGGTGCTTCACCTCCCGCCTCGGAATTTGAACAGAGCTTTGGTCTGATTGGGGTAAACAAATGCCCCCCCCACCGTTGCGCTTACGTGGCCCCAAACGTAAGCGCAACGGTGGCGGAATTCCAACCGCCGTGGCAACTTTTGGAAGTTGAAGAGGCACTTGATGCCTATAAATAGGACCTTTGGTCCCCCACAGATGCTTATCATCTTTCAGATTTTTATTTTCAAAAAACTTCAGAGCTTTGCTCTTGCCTTCAAGAACTCCAGAACCTTGCTCTCCTTTCCAAAGTTTTTAGAAAAACTTTAGGTAAAATTGATTCTTAGATTAAATTAATTTTAATTAATCTTAACCAACAGAGCTTTGCTCTCATAGATCTTCTGATCTAAAGAAAATCCCTTCGGGGTTTCACCAGCAGAGCTTTGCTCATTTTCAAAGTTAGAAACTTTAGGTAAAATTAATTTAAATCAAATTAATTTAAATTAATCTCAACCAAAGAGCTTTCCTCTCACAGATCTTTTGATCTAAAGAGATCCCCATTGGGGTTTCATAAACAGAGCTTCACTCTCAAAAAACTTATAGATCTGCAGAGCTTTTGTTCATGGGTTCTAATCCCTGAACAGAGCTTTACTCTCGAGGAATTTAGCCCTCTGTGTATATTATTTTTCTTCTATCGCTAATCTTCCTGTGGTATTTCCTCCAGGCATAATGGCGGTGCGTCTATACAGTTTGCACGAGTTCATGACCTATGACGATATCGGCGCACAGGGTCGTCAACAAAACCAGGAGTTTACAGACGCTCAATGTGCAGAGGTCATGGGTCGTCTGAACGCAAGCGGTGGTTGGCTGCTTCCTCGTCGTTCGGCTCTCTTGAAAGTCGTGCTGGGAGCAATATGGAGAGCACTTCTGGGTCTTCACGAGGCCCTACCGCTCAATGCGCTGGATGATGCCGAAGACAAGGTGCATTCAGTGTACCTGACGGGGCTAATCTCGAAGAAACGGCGGGACAGCCTCATTGACATCCTACATCAAATCTTCCGGCAGACAACGATGGTTGCTGCTTATCGAAGGCCGGGAGGGCTTGCCGAGGATCTTGACACACAGGAGCGCGAGAGGCCGCGCATAAGAATAATTAGAAAGGCCAGAACAACTCTGGATGGCCTTACTTTTGAATTCCTCAATCCGTGCCCCGGATCTGAGGTTATACCGTTGTAATAATTTGAATAATGTTTCTTATTCATTGCTTTTATGATTGTAAGAATTTTTAGCAATATGAATGGAAACCCTTTTTTTTATTTCAGCTTGTCTTATTTCTCGTCCTGAGTCTTCTGCCCATGCATAAATGAGTGCGTCTCGAACGCTTGATCAAATGTAAATCGGATGTTCTTTCTGTCATTTTCTTCTTTCTTTTATTGTTAGCAGGCTGTCTTAATAACCATGGTTGACGGATGATTAGAGCGAGTATCCCGACCCTCTCAAGAAACAGCGATGGCTTAGGCCGCAGGTTCAGATCTGCTGCCTAAGATTTTTCAACTCTATTAGCCGTGAGGGTCTCATAGAGACTTTTCTCCCTACGGATCGATAGGATCTCGTAGGTGGGTTTTTCTCCTTAGGAGTCGTGAGGATTCCTAAGTGTGTTTTCTCCTATAGGTCGTAAGGATCCTGTAAGAAATTTTTTCCCTTTTACGAGTCGAGAGGACTCATAAGCGGTTGTTTCCCTCCTTGTCGAAACTCGACCTTGGAGAGTGAGACCCGTGGATAGTATGCAAGAGATCGTTTTAGATCGACTTGCAGGGTCCCATAGTTCAGGAAGCAAGTTTTTTTTTAGTCCCTGCTGCCTGAGGCTTCATCTTGCAATTTGAGACGAATCGGGGATTTTCCCGCGGAGACGCTGGTTTCTTTGCAAGCCGACGCGAATCAGGAGGCTCTTGTCAAGGATTGTTTGTTTCCCTGAGTTGAAGGGCTCTCGTCAAGGAGTGTTTGTATCCGTGAGTTGAGGTATTTGCTAAGGATTATTTGTTTCCCTAGCGCCAAGGATTATTTGTTTCCTTGGGGTTGAAACGAGTCGAGAATTTCCCACGGAGGCACTGGTTGCTCTGCGAGTCGACGCGGATCAGGAGGCTCTCGTCAAGGAGTGTTTGTATCCGTGAGTCGAGGAATTTGCTAGGGATTATTTGTTTCCCTAGCACCAAGGATTATTTGTTTCCTTGGGTTTGAAACGAGTCGAGAATTTCCCACGGAGGCATTGGTTGCTCTGCGAGTCGACGCGGATCAGGAGGCTCTCATCAAGGAGTGTTTGTATCCGTGAGTCGAGGAATTTGCTAGGGATTATTTGTTTCCCTAGCGCCAAGGATTATTTGTTTCCTTGGGGTTGAAACGAGTCGAGAATTTCCCACGGAGGCACTGGTTGCTCTGCGAGTCGACGCGAATCAGGAGGCTCTCGTCAAGGAGTGTTTGTATCCGAGAGTTGAGGTATTTGCTAGGGATTATTTGTTCCCCTAGCGCCAAGGATTATTTGTTTCCTTGGGGTTGAAACGAGTCGAGAATTTCCCACGGAGGCACTGGTTGCTCTGCGAGTCGACGCGAATCAGGAGGCTCTCGTCAAGGAGTGTTTGTATCCGTGAGTTGAGGTATTTGCTAAGGATTATTTGTTTCCCTAGCGCCAAGGATTATTTGTTTCCTTGGGGTTGAAACGAGTCGAGAATTTCATACAGAGGCACTGGTTGCTCTGCAAGTCGACGCGGATCAGGAGGCTCTCGTCAAGGAGTGTTTGTATCCATGAGTCGAGGAATTTGCTAGGGATTATTTGTTTCCCTAGCGCCAAGGATTATTTGTTTCCTTGGGTTTGAAACGAGTCGAGAATTTCCCACGGAGGCATTGGTTGCTCTGCGAGTCGACGCGGATCAGGAGGCTCTCGTCAAGGAGTGTTTGTATCTGTGAGTCGAGGAATTTGCTAGGGATTATTTGTTTCCCTAGCGCCAAGGATTATTTGTTTCCTTGGGGTTGAAACGAGTCGAGAATTTCCCACGGAGGCACTGGTTGCTCTGCGAGTCGACGCGGATCAGGAGGCTCTCGTCAAGGAGTGTTTGTATCCGTGAGTTGAGGTATTTGCTAGGGATTATTTGTTTCCCTAGCGCCAAGGATTATTTGTTTCCTTGGATTTGAAACGAGTCGAGAATTTCCCACGGAGGCATTGGTTGCTCTGCGAGTCGACGCGGATCAGGAGGCTCTCGTCAAGGAGTGTTTGTATCCGTGAGTCGAGGAATTTGCTAGGAATTATTTGTTTCCCTAGCGCCAAGTGTCACGACCCGAAAGTACGGAACGCGACCGACACTTAGATTACGAGACGTCTAAAGGCGTACCGTAACCTAAGTCAGCCAAAGCCCAGAAAAATCTAAACCAAAATCAAAAGAGAGTGAATGAAAACCTTTAATGAAGACGGTTTTTAAATCATTTAAGTTGCATAGAATCCCTTTTTTTTTTAAAACATCAAAAATTTCTGAAAATTTCGGCAGAGTCTCCCCTGTATTTTCTATCCCCCAAAATGGGTACAACAAGATAATAAACCTGTAATCATAAAATGGCATCCCCAAGCGGGAGCTAGCTCTTCGCCCAAGGCGGATCACAACCACATGCAATATAATAGCAATATCAAGAAAAGAGCATAACAGAAATGCAAAATATCAGAAAACACAACACCGGCTCAAGTGAGCTCGACCCAAAAGAAACCACAAATATACAGATCTCTCAGTCTCATCACTAGGTCGCATATACAATACAAAGTGGTAGATGGAGAATACTAGATACAATGATAAAGCAAAAAGAAATAAAGTATACTCGCAACCCACCTACGGGCGATGTCGCGAGTCTGAGCAAAAGAAACTGATGATAAGATAGCCCACCGCTACAAGGGTGACGGGTCCGACCTGCAAGACACTGTGGCACATCGGGGGTGAGTTGCCAGCTCGTGAGTAAATATAACATCTAATAAGGCAATCGTAAGAATGCACGCAATGCACCACAATATGCATGTCCATATGTGATATAATATCTCTAGTATGCATGCACAGGTATGCAATGTCATTATTAAGTCTTTAAGTGTTTAAATGCTAAGGGTATTGAATTCTTAACTTTAGAACATGAATATCTGTATAATAGCTAAATACCATCAAGAAATCATCTGAAAACCCGTGTCAAGCATCGACACCAAATAGGAATCATATCTATCTCAATATCGGGCTCCGTCCGTCCGGATCGGCCCATATCATAAATCTCACGACAACGGTCGGTATCCTCCGGATATCCGCCGTGCCAGACATCACCGGTAGGTAGTCTTCCCCTGCCAGGCTCATCGTCTACAACTCGATATTCTTGCCCCGGGGTACCATACCGGGCCTACCATGTACCCGAGACGGTTCACTCACTCCTCGAATCGGGTCTCGAAATCCAACAGAAAACATGAAAACTCATGGTGGACGACACATACATCATGAGAAAACCGCAACTTTGTTTTAAAAATGATGAATATAAGATTTTGTTAAATTCTTGCGGTTTTCCCCAAAAATCCAGAAATCGCAGAAATACTGAAATACTCAAGAAAATCATAATGTTCACATGTTATATATATAATAAATGTCTATGATATCAATGTATATGATGTGATTTTTTGCTAGAATCTATGTAAATATGATGATAATGCGAGGTATGTGCATGCTATGCAATTTCATATATCATGTATGAATGCAAATGGCGATATTAAGTTAAACAGGTTTTCTAGTGCACGTGGCATGGCAATTACCAAAGGCGTGTGTGTCACATGAATAGTACGCGTGCAACAGATGCCAATGGTAATGGTGTTCGTGCCCTACGAAGTGTTATCGCATATGTGCATATGAATATCCATACAATCTAGGATATTATTAACTATAAGGGTATGCAATGTCAATGAAGGGGGTAAGCTAACTAACAACATGAATCTTACAAGAGATAAGGAAATCCTAACTAGGGGACGCATCGCGCCATCCAGACGATTCCCCCATAGATGAATACATCTACTCACCTGAAATCCCCGCTAATCCGTTCCGGCCACCGCTTTGCCTTTTCGCGCCGTGTCCGAAGTTTCCCCGACCGATCCTATATTTGCACAATATCAAGCATAAGATTACAAAACCTAACACAATGCAAGTCACAACATACAATTATCCACGCTCTCGAATTAATCATAGCATGCACTCGGTGCGCGGGAAAACGCACGAAAATCGCTTAACCTTTAACTAGAATCGTCGTTTCGGGGAAACCGACAAACTACAGCCCGACTAGACGAAACCCCGCGTTCGCACACTCTAATAGTCCTATACGAAGCTAATTATATCGCTAACATAACGCAATTTGGTCGCATTCTACTTTTCGTAAAAATCTAGCAAGCAATTTTCTAGCCGATTCGATACAAACATCGCAATTTGTCGATTTAGCAAGCATATCATTACACAATTAACCATTCTAATCAATTAGATAACCAAAACCCTAACTTAATTTTTACAACCATGTTTCAAACCCTAACTCAACATCAAAACCCATTCTTGATTTTTCATGAACAAGGATTTACACTAAATTAATACTTCAAAATTAGATTTTAGCACAAATAAACTACAAGTTAGCAAACTAGTTTAGAATTTTTACCTCACCAATTGAATCCTAGCATGAACAAGTCACCAAGAAAGCCTCCTTTCATCATGTTTTTGAACTAATTTGGGTTGAAGAGAGAAGGGATTAGGGTTTAGCTTTGAATGGGTTAATGAAATTGTGGATTTTTATGAATTTTTGCATGAAAATTGAAGCAAAAAGGAGTGAGAAGAGAGGGAAATCTGCAGGTGAGGGGGTCGGCCAGCAGCAAGGGAGAGGAGATGGGGAAATTTTGAGAAGTTTCTAGGTCCCAAAACACCCCATATTATCATTTAATGCTTTCATGTCAACCTTTTTACAAAAAAACCCATTTTACACCATTTTTTCACAAATTTTTCCCACCCTAAAACCAAAAGTTTGCAAGACATGATATAATTTTATTAACACCATATTTTAGCTTATAAAGACTCTTAATTATGAAATTTACCTAATTAAATTTGTATTTATCACTAATTTAATGTATTTAAAAAGGCTTAAAATAATAAAAAAAAATAATTAATTACGAATTTTTTTTTATTTAACTAGATAATTATAAGTGACATTTTAGTGACAAAATTATAGTAATATCTTATCTAAATTTTGTGTAATTGGGTCTACAATGAAAAATACCTATTTTGACTTTTTACGGAAAAAGCCGAAAAATTAGCCGATTACCGAAAACTGCCTAAACGATTTTCGAAGGGTTACACTAAGGATTATTTGTTTCCTTGGGTTTGAAACGAGTCGAGAATTTCCCACGGAGGCACTGGTTGCTCTGCGAGTCGATGCGGATCAGGAGGCTCTCGTCAAGGAGTGTTTGTATCCGTGAGTTGAGGTATTTGCTGAAGACACTGGTTTCTTCGGAGCTGGAACAAACTGTTGAGATTTGACTTCATTTTCTGGCGAAGCCCGTTGGGAAAGTATGGTTCCCTCTTTATTTGCGCCCTTGGATTGTATACAGAGATCGATGTGATCTTAACTGTAGGGCCAAAGTTTTATCATTTCTTTTCCCTTTTTTTTTAATTTCCGCGATGCTCTATCATTTCAGCTTTTATATCGCGAAGGTCGCGATTGCCCAATCATTTCGGCTATTTTTCGTGGTGCCCAATCATTTCGGCTGTTTATTTTGTTTTTACTCGCTGCTTTTTATTGCGAGTTGCCCAATCATTTCGGTTATTTCACATGCATACATTTTTACTTGCTTCTTTTTATTGCAAGTTGCCCCATCATTTCGGCTATTTCATATGCATGAGCGGCCTACTGGCTTTTCGCCGTAAACCTGAAATTAAACACCGATTTCGACATCAGCACCGCTACAACTGGGATATTTCCAGGAGCGAATCATCATCTTCCTCTGTCGATGTTGAACAAGGGTGGCTTAGCGAGCAGGGTTAAGGTACTGTCAATTAAGACTTTTGACTTCATGAGCCGTAAGGGTCTCACAAAGGTATTTCTCCTTACAAGTCGTGAGGATCTTGTAGGTGTATTTTCTTCTTAGGAATCGTGAGGATTCCTAAGTGTTTGTTCCTCTGTAAGTCGTAAGGATCCTACAAGAGGATTTTCTCCTTGTAAGTCAAGAGGACTTATAAGGGTTGTTCGTCATGCGAACATATCCCCGGTCTCGGATGTAACTTGATTAGGGATATGTTTATTCGCGCCCATGGATTGTATACAAGGGTCAGTATTGAGCCACTTGTAGGGCATAAATTGAAGATTGTGGGGGTTGCTTAAGCACAGCTTTAGGTCTCTGTGACTTAAGACTTTCAAACCTTATGAGCCGTGAGGGTCCCATAAGAGAGTTCTCCTTTCGAGTCGTGAGGATCTTGCAAGTGTATTTTCTCCTTAGGAATCGTGGGGATCCCTAAGTGTGTTGCTCACTTGTGAGTCGTAAAGATCTCACGTAGGTAGTTTCTCCTTACAAGGTCGAGAGGACCCTGTAAGTGTCCTTTAACGAGGTTGCGCCCTTTCAGGTTTTCACAAACACTCGCCGGTAGTCCTGCTGTTTTTACTCACGGAGCCCTTTCAGGTTTTCATCCGTGCCCTTTTTGCTTATGGACATACCGTTTTTTTTAATTCTTTTTATTTTCTTTTTCTCTTATTTTTTTTATGAGGTCGCGCCCTTTCGGGTTTTCACGAACACTCGCCGGTAGCCCTGCTGTTTTTACTCACGGAGCCCTTTCGGGTTTTCATCTGTGCCCATTTTGCTTATGGACATACCATTTTTTTTTATTCTTTTTATTATTTTCTTCTTCCTTTTTTTTACGAGGTCGCGCCCTTTCGGGTTTTCACGAACACTCACCGGTAGCCCTGTTGTTTTTACTCACGGAGCCCTTTCGGGTTTTCTTCCGTGCCCATTTTTCTTATGGACATACCGTTTTTTTTATTCTTTTTATTTTCTTTTTCTCTTCTTTTTTTTTTACGAGGTCGCGCCCTTTCGGGTTTTCACGAACACTCGCCGGTATCCCTGCTGTTTTTACTCACGGAGCCCTTTCGGGTTTTCATCCGTGCCCTTTTTGCTTATGCACATACCGTTTTTATTTATTATATTATATATATATATATATATATATATATATATTAGCCTACGGATGCTGCGGTATTAGTTTTAAGGACGTTTCGGTCCGTTATTAGTTTAAGGACGTTTCGGTCCGTCATTAGTTTAAGGACGTTTCGGTCCGCTTGTTAGCTCATTAAGCGTAATATTTCTTTAGGAAGCGACCGTTTATTGGCCTGAAAGGCCTTTCACCGTGCATGTCCATGAGTAGATAGGCCCCACCCTGGTAGACCTTATCTATGATGTACGGGCCTTCATAGTTTGGCTGGAATTTTCCCCGCTTGGCGCGATTGGGGATCATAGGCCTTTTGACCACTAGCACGAGTTCGCCTTGACGGAATGTCCTCGGTCAGGTCAATCTTTCAGATGAGCGCATCATCTTTGCTTTATAAGCTTCCAGATTTTGTTGCGCTATGAGCCGTGTTTCTTCAAGGGCGTCAAGCTCCTCAAGTCGAAGGTGAGCATTTTCTTCGTCCGTCAGCTCGTAGTGGACTGCCACTCATAGAGAGGGTAACTCTATCTCGAGGGGGAGTACTGTTTCCGTCCCAAATACCAACGCGTACAGCGTTGTGTTTGTGTCCGTCTTGAACGTAGTTCGATACGCCCAAAGAGCCTCTTGCACTCTCGTGCCAGTCTTTCTTATTTCGGGACACAGTTTTCTTTATGATTTTCGTCAAGGTCTTGTTGAAGGCCTCGGCAAGACCGTTGGCTCGCGGATTATAAACCGAGGTATATCTCCAGTCTATGTTATGCTGTTGCGCGAAGCGGCTGATCTTGTGACTTCTGTAGGCTGGCCCGTTATCGGAGATGATCCGTCACGGAGTTCCAAATCGATATATGACATGCGTCTTGAAGAAATGGAGGATATTCTCCGTCTTCACTTCCCTCAGTGGTACTGCTTCCGCCCACTTGGAGAAGTAGTCAGTTGTCGCCAGGATGAAACGATGTCCCCTAGACGATGCTGGTTCGATGGGGCCGACTATATCAGTTCCCCACATTTTGAACGGCCAGCTAGCCACCGTTGGATGTAATGGATTTGGATGTCGGTGGATGAAGTCCCCATGGATTTGGCATGAGTGACATTGCTTCGCATATTCGAGGCAATCTTGAATCATCGTGGGCCAGTAGTAGCCCATCCGTTTGATCTTCAACTTCATCTTTGGGCCCGCTTAGTGAGAACCGCAGAGTCCGTCATGAACTTCCTGGACGACCCTTCTCGCTTCGTCAGGTCCTAAGCATCTCAGCCATAGAGAATCAAATGACCTCTTGTACAGAGTATCGTTGACGAAGGCGAAAGACAGAGCTCGTTTCATGAGCTGATGTCTTGTGGGCGCTTCTTCAGGCATTCGGTGGGACTTGAAGTAATCTATGAAGACTTCTCTCCAATCCTCGGTATTTTCCCAATCTTTTACTTGCAGGGTCGTCTGCTCGCTCGCTTCTTTTTCTTCGGATGATTCCGGAGATATTTCTGCTGGGGCAAGCACCCGACGGCTTTGCACCGCGATTCTAACGTCATCGAGGTTCTCGTCAGCCAGTTCTTTAGCAAGTTTGGCCAACGCGTCTGCCTTGCTATTTTCCGCGCGCGGTATGTTCTCCAAAGTATAGGAGGGAATTTGGGTCAACAGTTGTTGCACTTTTTCGCCGTACTTCACCAGTTCTGGCTTGCACGTTTGGTAGTCGCCGTTTACTTGACTAACGACCAGCTGAGAATCCCCGTATATGAGGAGGTCTCCAATTCCCATGTCAATGGCGATCTCAAGGCCTGCTATCAAAGCTTCGTATTCGGCTTCGTTATTTGTCTTCGGCTCTGTTAAGGAGAAATCGAAGCGCATTATCCCTCTTTGTGGAGTCACGAAGATGAGGCCTACCCCCGATTTGATTACAGGGGTACCTTGTTTGCGCCTTTTCATGGAAGATGCTCCATCGAAATAAAGCTCCCATTGGGTATCATTACCGCCGATCGCGTCAAACACATGTTCGTCTGGAAGATCGCAATTCAGAGGAGAATCGGCGGGTATCGGATGCTCAGCGAGGAAGTCGGCGATGGCCTGGCCTTTCACTGCCTTGAGAGGCTGATAGGTTATCGAGATCTCCATCAAGAGCAGTTCCCATTTAGCAAGGCGTCCCGTCAATATGGCCTTTGACATTAAATATTTAAGAAGGTCCACCTTCGAAATGAGACGGACCTCATACGCCAATGCATAGTGCCATCGCGAAGATCAACGCCAGGCAGTGTTTTTCAATGGGAGAGTAGTTGCTTTCTGCCCCCAGAAGAACTCGACTCAAGTAATAGAGAGCTCTTTCTTTCCCTTGGTCATTCTCTTGCGCCCATAATGCGCCTAAGGAACCTTCGAGGGCGGTTGTATAAAGAATGAGAGGTTTTCCCTTAACCGGAGCAGCCAACACTGGGGGGTTCTGCAGGTACTGTTTAATTTCGTCCAGCACGCCCTGGCATTTTTGATCCCAGACGAATGGAGTTCCCTTCTTCATCAGGTGACTGTAAGGGCGGCACTTGCCAGAGAGGCTGGCTATAAATCGTTGAATATATGCGAGCTTTCCTTGGAGAGACCGCAACTATTTGAGAGTCCTTGGCGGAGGCATTTCCATGATCGCCTTGATCTTGGACGGATCTATTTCGATACCCCGGTGTCGGACGATGAATCCCAGGAATTTGCCCGAGGAAACTCCGAATGCATACTTGAGAGGGTTCATCTTCAAGTTGTATTGTCGAAGGCGTTGAAATACAGTCTTTAGATGCTCGAGATGTTCTTCGTATGATTTGCTCTTAACCACGAGGTCGTCGATATAGCACTCGACGATTTCATGTATAAGGTCATCGAAGATCTTCGTCATGGCCCTTTGGTAAGTGGCACCGGCGTTCTTTAATCCGAAGGACATCACTTTATAACAGAATATTCCCAAAGGGGTCCTGAAGGCTGTGTGCTTCTGGTCTTCGGGATGCATTTTTATCTGATTATAACCTGACGAGCCGTCCATGAAGGAGAAAACCTCATGAGTGGACGTATTGTCTATCATCAGTTTGGTGACTGGCACTAGAAAATCATCCTTCGGGCAAGCTTTATTAAGATCCCGGAAGTCTACGCATATGCGCACTGTCCCATTTTTCTTCATCACCGGGACGATGTTGGCGATCCATTCAGGGCATTGAACTTCCTGGATGAAGCCAGAGTCGATCAGCTTCTTGACCTCAGCATTGATGCTCATCTCAAGCTCGAGCCGCATTCTCCTCGGCGCCTGTTTGACTGGCTTGATGTCCGGGGATATCGCCAATCTGTGTACAGCAATTTCTGGATCTAGTCCCGGCATTTCGGAATAGTTCCACACGAAGCAATCTCTATGCTGTAGAAGCACGCCCTTTAACGCAGCCACCCTTTCTTCAGATAGCAGCTCGCTGATGAATGTCGGTCGCGGATCGTCTGCCGATCCCAACTCAATCTTCTTGAGGTTATCTGCAGTAGTATGTATGCCATCTTCCAGTTCTTTCGGAGCCGGTGGAAATTCTGAGATTACCTCATTGTCATTGTTTTCGAAGCACCAAGGGAGCTCATCTATGTCCTCGGGCTCTTCTTTTAATATTGTAATCATGTGACAGGTGCGAATTCGCTTCCAATCCCAATGTGGAACCGGTTCTTCTTTCGTGGCCTTGGGCTCGTGCTTCTGTGGCGGTGCTACCCTCTAGCTGTCAGACAGAGTGAATTTGCCAAGCTGATATTGATCTTCAACCCAATTCTTGAAAGTGAAGCAATCTTCAAGAGGATGCCCTATTACTCGATGGTAAGAGCAATAGTTCGGGTGTGAGACTTTGCCCGCTTGTTCGGGGTGTTTAGACTCCGGCAGTGTAAGCATTTGATGTTTTAGAGCAAGGTCAAGTATCCTCTTCGTCTTATCCCGAGGAAAAGAGTATGCTCGACTCATTTTCTTCATGAGGGATAGATCAATAACGCTCGACTCCTGTTTGCGTGGCTTCTTAGCCCTGCTTTGTTGCTGTTGAGCGTCTTTTTGGCCTTTCGACTTATTTCTGCTTTTGCGCCGTGCCTTCTTTATAACGGGTTGACAAGGAGTGGCGTTTTCATCTTTCACGGCCTGTTGAAGGAGGCGTTGCGTTCTGGCTTTCTCGTAGATGGCCATTTCGCGGTTATGGTCGTCCCGGACTATTTGACCTGCTTCCCTTATAAGCTTGTCCATTCGTTCTTCGAACGACGGACTGGACTCTTTTGCATCTGGAACTTTCACTGTCTCAGGATTAGCGTCCTCCCATTGAGCATCCGCTTCTTCATCGAAGTCATACATGACATAGCAGCTGTTTAGTAGCTCTCGTTTCTTTTACCGGATATATCCAAGTCCTTTTGTCTCCATTTTCCCATTAGGCAGTTTGCGTTAAGTCCCGGGAACGTTCCGGACTTTGTCATAGAACTTGGCTTTTCGAACGGTCTGCTTGAAGGATATCCCCTGGCGTTTCAGCAGCTTTTTCAAACCTTCCGTATAATATCTGGGAAGACGGATAGGCTGAAGCCTGTCGAGCGTAGGATCCGCGCCATGCCATATTTCTTTTTCCACCTTGGTTTCTTCAGAGCGGTAGAACAGAATTGCTTTCTCGCTTTCTCGCCTAGGAGGGATATATAACGTTTGCAGCTCTTCTAAATTGTAAATATTAAGTGCATCCAGTTCTTTATGGTGTTTAAGCGGCACTATGGCGACTTGTAGACTTTGCCCTTCGTCAGCGGACGTTCGTATTGAAGGTCGAGCAGAGAATACAGCATGGATCTCATCTTCCGAGTCGCTACCAAAGACCAACGTAGGAGTGGACGGTCCTGGCTTGTTGTGTTGAGGCGGATGTCACGACCCGAGAAATTCGACTCGTGACCGGCACTTAACCACGCAACGTCTACAGGCGTAACGCGGCTAAGTAAGCCGAACCCAGAAATCAAAACCAAAAAAAAAGAGAGTGATTTAAACATTTTATAAAACAATCGTAAATGTCCGAAAAACTTCCATTTATTTAGTAGAAATCCCTTTTTAAGTTCAAAGGTTATAAGTTTTATAATTTTGGTAACATTTCCTTTTTAAAACAATTGCCCCGCCAGTCAGATAGAAACAAGGTGTAACAAAATGACGAGTAAAATGAATAACGCAGCACGAGGAGATATACGACGCCGTAGCAAAGAATACACAGTAAAGCAAGGACAATATCATAAAAGAGGAGACTGTAAAAGTAAAGTCGGCTCACATGCGAGCTCGACACCAGAATATAAAATCATACATATCGTCCTCACAACTGTCTCTAAGTCAATACAGAAAGGTAGATGGAGAATACTAGATACATCAATGTACAACTGAAACATAGCAGATACCGTACAAAACCCACCTATCAGCAAAAGACTATCTCTGATCAAAAGGGGTATCTGTGCCAAAAGATGAGGTAACAGCCAGCCGTGACTACTCCCAAGGGCAACCTGCAAACACTGTGGCACAACGGGGGTGAGTTGCCAACTCGTGAATAGAGATAACATATAAAGGTAATCGCAAGCATGCACATATAGCGTGGCTCTACTAATGCCAGCAGATAAAATCAATGCGATGTGGTAGTATGCATAATAATAATGCCAGTCCTCTATCAGGTGATATACTACAGGATGAGATGTGATAATGAATGCTGAGCATGGGGATATAGTATCTACATGAAGTATCGAGATAGACTACTTAAGTATGTATACACCACAAATCCCAACATCTCAAACGTCGGTACTCCATCGGCCCTCATATCCCGTATATTCCTGAAAATCCCGAGTGCCCAACATCGGCACCCAAATATCATAAATACTCGTGTCTAGCATCGACACGCAAAACATCCTGTATCGGCCTCCGTCAATCCGGGTCAGCCCTCTCTCAAGTATATACCGGGAATCCGTCAGTCCGGGTCATCCCTCTCTCAATATATCGGGCGTCCGTCAGTCCGGGTCAGCCCTCTATCAATCCATCGGGCATCCGTCAGTCCGGGTCAGCCCTCTATCAATCCATCGGGCATCCGTCAGTCCGGGTCAGCCCTCTATCAATCCGTCGGGCATCCGTCAGTCCGGGTCAGCCCTCTATCAATCCGTGCCTCAAGCACCGAGAAAACACGGGGCGACGCCCCAGAATATCATATCAAGGGAACCGGGTTTTTAAATGGTTACTTATTTAAAAAGGCCACGGTTCCCAAATCCAGAAATCATATGAAATCCCAACAATAATACAAGTAACTGTGATGTGATAGGTGTATCAAATATGTATATCAAGTCATGTCATATGAGAATGAACTACAATGCAATGATTCACTGTGATATAGGTATCAAGTATAAAATTCCAAGTCATGTTACATGTATAGATGAGCTATAACAATATACGACAGTATGATCATGGCAGTTCTATCAGTTCTAAGCAATGTATATATATATATCAGGGAATGCAATATGTGATGATAATCCATGGTATGGTATATGCAGTACATAACAATAAGGTCCTATCAGCCCTGACGCATAACGCCATGCGGGCGATATCCCCGTAGATGTGAAATCTACTCACCGTGTCTCGCGCTAAGTGTATCCAACCACTTGCTTGCCCTTCTTTGCAGCGTCCGTCTCACTGGCCTGCGAACCTAGAATCACATAACATATATCACACATAAGCTCATTTCACAAAAACGCGACACTACGGTCCAACTAGACTCTCGTGTCGCAAACCAATCGCGCGCGTGCGCGATACGCTAAAACGTGTAATCACGCGTCAAGAAACTACCCCGACGCGCCGCGATACGCAGAAACCCAAACCTACTCACGTATCACGCGTGTCGCGAAGGTTGAAAATACGGGAAAATAGGTATTCAGCTCCAGATTTTGATACAGGAATTATATTGCAAAACTAAATATACCAAAACAACTCCCAGACAAGCAGAGACCCACACCCCAAACCCCAACCCAAATCTCCCCAATCTGGCCGCAATTTGCGGCCAGAATGCCCATTTCGGCGGCCAGACTTGGGAATTGGGTCCCCAGGTTTGGTTTGTGCACTCTACTTCACACATACATGCTACAGTAATCACTAGTTTTGTTCTGAAAAGTCTCGGGTAGTAGCAGATTTCCTACAGTGCCTAAAATCAGTTCAAATCACACAATTTGCACAAAAAAGATACTTAGGGGTATTTTTCTGAAATCTGAGACCAACCCAAGTCTAAAATCACCTATATAACTCATTATCAATCTAATCAAGCCATCAGAAGCAAAATTTCCTCACAACCTTACTAAATCCCTGAATAATGCACAAAACATGCATAAAAGTGATATTTTTGCTAGAAATTCAATAAGTTATGAACAAGAGATGCTAAGGTGAGTTAGTACCTTCAAAATACCTTAAGAAACCCCAAAAACTCCAGATCCACCCTCAGATATGCTGTCTTGCCACAAAACACCTCAAAAGAGCCAAAACTCCAAGGTTTTGTGAAGGAAAAGGTTGGATTTTAGTGGGGTTTGAGCATGAACCAAAAGAGAATTGAAAAGAGATGAGGAATGAAGGAATGGGGAGGGTTTTCTGCTGGAGAACAGCAGGGAATGGGAGAATGAGGGAGAGAGAGAAAAGGGAAGGGAATGGTCAAGAAAGTCCACCCTTCCTACCTACCCACCATACCTCAATGTTTATTTTAAAAAGGAATTATGAAAATGGTTTTAGAAAAGATTAAATGGTGGGAAAAATATAGAGTTGCAACCATGCATGAGGAAAGAAAAGGTTATCATGATACATTTTTTTTTTGAAAACATGCACACTTGCTAATTTGCCCGAAAACGTCTAAACGAATTTCAAGGCGTTACAATCTACCCCCCTTAAAGAAATTCGGTCCCCGAATTTCAAAATTCTAACTACACGTACCTTCAAAAAGATAGGGATACGTCTTCATCATCTCGCTTTCGGTCTCCCAAGTGACCTCCTCACGGTTCTGACCACGCCAAAGTACCTTAACTGATGGGATGTCCTTCGATCTTAATTTCTTCACTTGTCGATCCAAGATCATCACCGGCTGCTCTGCATAGGAAAGGTCACGCTCAAGCTGGATCGTCGGATGCTGAATCGCATGCGAAGGATCATAAAGATATCTGCGGAGCATCGAGACATGGAATACGGGGTGCACGTCTGGAAAGCTGGGCGGAAGGGCTAACCGGTAAGCTACTGCACCGACACGCTCGAGGATCTCGAAGGGGCCCACAAATCTGGGGCTGAGCTTCCCCTTCTTCCCAAACCTCATCACACCTTTCATTGGGGAGACCCTCAAGAAAACATGATCACCAACGGAAAACTCAAGTCTGCGTCGTCGACGGTCTGCATAAGCTCTCTGCCTACTCTGCGCTGCTCTCATCCTATCACGAATCAACTGGATCTTCGCGGTCGTCTCCTCAACGATCTGTGGCCCTAAGATACTGCCCTCACTGAGCTCTGTCCAACAAGTGGGCGACCTGCATCTCCTCCCATAAAGAGCCTCGAATGGTGCCATCTGAATGGTCTCCTGGTAGCTGTTATTGTAGGAGAACTCTACTAAGGGCAAATGATGATCCCAGCTACCTCCGAAATCTAGTACACAAGCTCTGAGCATGTCCTCGAGAGTCTGGATGGTCCGCTCTGACTGTCCGTCGGTCTGCGGATGAAATGCCGTGCTGAAACTCAAGCGAGTGCCCAAAGCCTCCTGAAGTCTCTGCCATAGTCTACTGGTAAACTGGGTGCCTCTGTCGGACACAATGCACGTCGGTACTCCGTGTAGTCGCATTACCTCGTCAATATAGATCTGGGCATACTGAGTAAATCCGAAAGTCGTCTTCACCGGTAGGAAGTGAGCCGCTTTCGTCAAACGGTCCACGATCACCCAGATGGAGTCATACCCCCGACTAGTCCTGGGTAGACCTACCACGAAATCCATCGAAATCTATTCCCATTTCCACTCCGGAATGGGTAACGGCTGTAGCTCTCCCGCGGGCCTCTGGTGCTCGGCCTTGACTTGCTGACACGTCAGGCATCTCGATACAAAATCTGCAATGTCCTTTTTCATTCCGTCCCACCAGTAAACATTTCTCATATCATGATACATCTTGGTGGAACCGGGATGGACGCTAAATACCGATCGATGTGCCTCCTCAAGAATTTCGCGCCTCAGTCCCTCCGCATCTGGCACGCACAGTCTGGCTCCAAACCGTAGTATCCCCTGACCATCGATCACGAACTCGGAAAATCTGCCCTGTCCCATCTGTGCCATGATCTCTGAACATCGGTCATCACTGAGCTGTGCCTCACATATACGATCGATCAACTGTGGGCGTGCACGGACATGCGCTATCTGTCCCCCAAATGGCGTGAACTCGAACTGTACTCGACTGTCGCATAATATCTGCCAATCTGCGGATGACTGCTCCTGCACTGCGCTCAAACATGATAAACTACTCCCGGGCCTCCTGCTCAAAGCATCCGCTACCACATTTGCCTTGCCCGGGCGATATAAGATCTCGCAGTCGTAATCCTTCACTAACTCCATCCATCGACGCTGCCGAAGGTTCAGGTCCCGCTGCTGGAATAAGTATTTCAAACTCTTGTGATCCGTAAATATCTGGCACGACTCACCGTATAGGTAATGCCGCCAGATCTTAAGTGCGAAGACCACTGCTGCCATCTCCAAATCATGAGTGGGGTAGTTCTGCTCGTGCTTCTTCAATTGTCGCGAGGCATACGCGATCACCCTATCATGCTGCATCAGAACGCATCCCAATCCCACTCGAGAAGCATCACAAAAGACCACAAATCCGCCCGATCCGGAAGGTAAAGATAACACCGGTGCCGTCGTCAGCTGAGTCCGTAACTGCTGAAAACTGTGCTCGCACTCCTCCGTCCAATCGAAGAGAACTCCCTTCTGGGTCAACCAGGTCAACGGTGTAGCAATACGGGAGAAGTCCTGCACAAAACGCCTGTAGTAACCGGCCAATCCCAAAAAGCCGCGAATCTCCGTCACCGATGTGGGTCTGGGCCAACGCTGAACGGCCTCGATCTTCCTCGGGTCTACACATATACCGTCTCGTGAAATCACGTGACCCAAGAAGTCCACGCTGTCCAGCCAAAAAGCACACTTGGAGAATTTCGCATAAAGCTGGTGCTCCCTCAATGTCTGCAATGTAATCCGCAGGTGCTGCTCGTGCTCGTCACTACTCCGGGAATACACCAAGATATCGTCAATGAAGACTATAATGAACAGATCCAAGTAAGGTCGGAAAATACGGTTCATCAAGTCCATGAATGCTGCTGGCGCATTGGTGAGTCCGAACGACTTCACCAAAAACTCGTAATATCCGTAGCGCGTACGGAAAGCCGTCCGGGGAATGTCCTCCTGTCGAACCCGCAGTTGATGATAGCCCGATCGTAAATCGATCCTCGAAAAGTACCCTGCCCCCTGGAGCTGGTCGAACAAATCGTCGATACGCGGCAAAGGATACCTGTTCCGCACTGTCACCCTGTTCAGCTGGCGGTAGTCGATACAAAGACGCAAACTGCCATCCTTTTTCTTGACGAACAGGACTGGAGCACCCCAAGGAGAAACACTGGGTCGAATAAGTCCCTTGTCCAGCAAATCTTGCAACTGCTCCTTCAGCTCACGAAGTTCCGCCGGGGCCATCCGATAGGGCGGTATAGAAATAGGCCCCGAACCAGGAACCAAATCAATACAGAAAGAAATGTCACGCTCGGGCGGCAACCCAGGAAGCTCGTCAGGGAACACATCAGGAAACTCGCTAACAACCGGAACCTGATCCAATGGAACCTCTGTAGCGCGAGCATCGCACACATAGGCGAGAAATCCCTGACATCCCTTCCTCAAAAGCTGTCCAGCGCGAAAAGAAGAAATCACACTGTGAGGGGCGGCACCACGGTCCCCCAACACAACAAAAACCGACTCGCCGGGAAAACAGAATCTAACTGTCTTCTCGCGGCAGTCCACAGAAGCATAGCACGTGGCTAACCAATCCATGCCCAACAGAACGTCGAAGTCCAACATCTCCAGAAGGATCAAGTCGACAGGCAACTCTCTCTCGCCAATACAGACGATACAGGATCGGAATACGTGCCTAGCAACAAACGACTCCCCCACAGGAGTAGTCACTACAAGTGGCTGATCAAGTAAGCCGGACTCTCTACCCAAACTCGGCACAAAGTGGGTGGATACGTACGAGTGTGTGGATCCGGGATCGAACAGTACATGTGCATCAACTGAACATACGTGGCGATCTGCTCTGTCACGGCAGGAACAGCCTGCTCGGGTACAACGGGTGCACTACCCGGATCAGTCCTCGTCTCAGACGAGTCAACACGAATCTCGGCCCTCGCGGCCGCTCTCTGTGCCCTCGTAGTCTTAGGCGGCATAATGGCTGAAAGGAAATAAGGATTCGATAAGAACACGGAAATCGAATTACAAGAATATAAGGAGTGATTAAATCAACAAGTCCTAAGGTCGCGTAGGCGGAGTACCGTGTCGCGAGTATGCCGCGGAACATACACACGCTACGCTACCCTGCTGCAGCTACCTACTCCATCATACCAGGGTCATCCTACACTCCGAAGGTAAAACCTACGCTCTGATACCAACTTTGTCACGACCCGAGAAATTTGACTCGTGACCGGCACTTAACCACGCAACGTCTACAGGCGTAACGCGGCTAAGTAAGCCGAACCCAGAAATCAAAACCAAAAAAAAAGAGAGTGATTTAAACATTTTATAAAACAATCGTAAATGTCCAAAAAACTTCCATTTATTTAGTAGAAATCCCTTTTTAAGTTCAAAGGTTATAAGTTTTATAATTTTGGTAACATTTCCATTTTAAAACAATTGCCCCGCCAGTCAGATAGAAACAAGGTGTAACAAAATGACGAGTAAAATGAATAACGCAGCACGAGGAGATATACGACGCCGTAGCGAAGAATACACAGTAAAGCAAGGACAATATCATAAAAGAGGAGACTGTAAAAGTAAAGTCGGCTCACATGCGAGCTCGACACCAGAATATAAAATCATACATATCGTCCTCACAACTGTCTCTAAGTCAATACAGAAAGGTAGATGGAGAATACTAGATACATCAATGTACAACTGAAACATAGCAGATACCGTACAAAACCCACCTATCAGCAAAAGACTATCTCTGCTCAAAAGGGGTATCTGTGCCAAAAGATGAGGTAACAGCCAGCCGTGACTACTCCCAAGGGCAACCTGCAAACACTGTGGCACAACGGGGGTGAGTTGCCAACTCGTGAATAGAGATAACATATAAAGGTAATCGCAAGCATGCACATATAGCGTGGCTCTACTAATGCCAGCAGATAAAATCAATGCGATGTGGTAGTATGCATAATAATAATGCCAGTCCTCTATCAGGTGATATACTATAGGATGAGATGTGATAATGAATGCTGAGCATGGGGATATAGTATCTACATGAAGTATCGAGATAGACTACTTAAGTATGTATACACCACAAATCCCAACATCTCAAACGCCGGTACTCCATCGGCCCTCATATCCCGTATATTCCTGAAAATCCCGAGTGCCCAACATCGGCACCCAAATATCATAAATACTCGTGTCTAGCATCGACACGCAAAACATCCTGTATCGGCCTCCGTCAATCCGGGTCAGCCCTCTCTCAAGTATATACCGGGAATCCGTCAGTCCGGGTCATCCCTCTCTCAATATATCGGGCGTCCGTCAGTCCGGGTCAGCCCTCTATCAATCCATCGGGCATCCGTCAGTCCGGGTCAGCCCTCTATCAATCCGTCGGGTATCCGTCAGTCCGGGTCAGCCCTCTATTAATCCGTCGGGCATCCGTCAGTCCGGGTCAGCCCTCTATCAATCCGTCGGGCATCCGTCAGTCCGGGTCAGCCCTCTATCAATCCGTGCCTCAAGCACCGAGAAAACACGGGGCGACGCCCCAGAATATCATATCAAGGGAACCGGGTTTTTAAATGGTTACTTATTTAAAAAGGCCACGGTTCCCAAATCCAGAAATCATATGAAATCCCAATAATAATACAAGTAACTGTGATGTGATAGGTGTATCAAATATGTATATCAAGTCATGTCACATGAGAATGAACTACAATGCAATGATTCACTGTGATATAGGTATCAAGTATAAAATTCCAAGTCATGTTACATGTATAGATGAGCTATAACAATATACGACAGTATGATCATGGCAGTTCTATCAGTTCTAAGCAATGTATATATATATATCAGGCAATGCAATATGCGATGATAATCCATGGTATGGTATATGCAGTACATAACAATAAGGTCCTATCAGCCCTGACGCATAACGCCATGCGGGCGATATCCCCGTAGATGTGAAATCTACTCACCGTGTCTCGCGCTAAGTGTATCCAACCACTTGCTTGCCCTTCTTTGCAGCGTCCGTCTCACTGGCCTGCGAACCTAGAATCACATAACATATATCACACATAAGCTCATTTCACAAAAACGCGACACTACGGTCCAACTAGACTCTCGTGTCGCAAACCAATCGCGCGCGTGCGCGATACGCTAAAACGTGTAATCACGCGTCAAGAAACTACCCCGACGCGCCGCGATACGCAGAAACCCAAACCTACTCACGTATCACGCGTGTCGCGAAGGTTGAAAATACGGGAAAATAGGTATTCAGCTCCAGATTTTGATACAGGAATTATATTGCAAAACTAAATATACCAAAACAACTCCCAGACAAGCAGAGACCCACACCCCAAACCCCAACCCAAATCTCCCCAATCTGGCCGCAATTTGCGGCCAGAATGCCCATTTCGGCGGCCAGACTTGGGAATTGGGTCCCCAGGTTTGGTTTGTGCACTCTACTCCACACATACATGCTACAGTAATCACTAGTTTTGTTCTGAAAAGTCTCGGGTAGTAGCAGATTTCCTACAGTGCCTAAAATCAGTTCAAATCACACAATTTGCACAAAAAAGATACTTAGGGGTATTTTTCTGAAATCTGAGACCAACCCAAGTCTAAAATCACCTATATAACTCATTATCAATCTAATCAAGCCATCAGAAGCAAAATTTCCTCACAACCTTACTAAATCCCTGAATAATGCACAAAACATGCATAAAAGTGATATTTTTGCTAGAAATTCAATTAGTTATGAACAAGAGATGCTAAGGTGAGTTAGTACCTTCAAAATACCTTAAGAAACCCCAAAAACTCCAGATCTACCCTCAGATATGCTGTCTTGCCACAAAACACCTCAAAAGAGCCAAAACTCCAAGGTTTTGTGAAGGAAAAGGTTGGATTTTAGTGGGGTTTGAGCATGAACCAAAAGAGAATTGAAAAGAGATGAGGAATGAAGGAATGGGGAGGGTTTTCTGCTGGAGAACAGCAGGGAATGGGAGAATGAGGGAGAGAGAGAAAAGGGAAGGGAATGGTCAAGAAAGTCCACCCTTCCTACCTACCCACCATACCTCAATGTTTATTTTAAAAAGGAATTATGAAAATGGTTTTAGAAAAGATTAAATGGTGGGAAAAATATAGAGTTGCAACCATGCATGAGGAAAGAAAAGGTTATCATGATACATTTTTTTTTTGAAAACATGCACACTTGCTAATTTGCCCGAAAACGTCTAAACGAATTTCAAGGCGTTACAGCGGACCCGAACAAACTATCTCCTCTTCCTCCTCGGTATCACTGCCGAAGACAGGGATGGTGGCGTTAGCTTTGTTCTCTGGCTTGTGACAATTCTCCGTGTCTTCGAAATCCGGTAAGAAGTATTTGGCATCTTCATATTTGCGGACCTCGTTCACAGAGAACGAGTTCAGTTCTCCCGTCACGGTATACTCGAAACCATCCTTAAAATACTTCATAAACTGATGTTGTGTAGAAGGGATAATGTTGTACTCGTGTGACCATGGTCGGCCGAGCAAAGCGTTGTAGCATGTCTTAGCATCTATGACGTGGAATTTAATGTCCGTGACGAGCAGCCCAAAGCGTAGCGTCAGTATCACAGATCCAAGAGTCTTTGACGATTGGGAGTCGAACCCGGAGATGGTGATCTTATCCCGAGCAAGGTGCTGGACGCTCATGCAGATTTCTTTTAACACCCGCACGTTGAGGAGATTAACGGAGGATCCATTGTCGATCAGGATTTTGCCTATCTTAATATTGTGGCAGTATCCTGAGACATAGAGGAGGCGATTGTGTTCGCACGTCCCAAGGAGAAGGTCCTCGTCGCCGAAAGTGACATCGGCCATATGCACTTCCTCCAATTCATCCTTCATCTTTTCCTCGGCCAGGCATGCTTGGAATTGTTCTGGATCTTGGAGTGCCTTAATCAACGAATCTCTCGCCTCTTTTGATAGCAAAAGGGCGTCAAGAATGCTGAGCTGTGAGGGCAACTTCCTCAGATGTGCTAAGACGTTGTAATCCACCTTATTCTTCTTTGGCGGGTCTTTGGCAGCTTGCTCTTCCACCACTTGGTCATCTAAGACGATATCTTCAGGGGCCTTTTCTTTCCCTTTATCTTTTCTGTTCGAGAGTCCGAGGTTCTTTTCAGGCAGCGTGCAATTACGTAGCCGGATATTTTCGCAAACCTTCGGTTCTTCTTCTTTTCTCGAAGCGGACTCTTTAAAGAGAGGGGCAAGTTCTAGCACTTCATCAGAATCACTCCCGAATGTAGGCACTTGTGATCCACCAGTGTTAACCATGCAACAATCGCCAGCAGTTCTTTTAAGCCCTTCGGTCGTATTTCTTTGCTCCCGACGAGTTTTGCGTTTCTCTCGCTTAAAGTGTTGTCGATGAGCAGCATATCCTTGCCACCATCTATCGAAAGCTTTGCACTCTTGAGTGGGGTGTGAAACCTTCTAATGATATAAGCAATAGAAGGGATGTATTTCTATTTCACCAGTAATTTTTCCTTCGGAGGATAGTAGCTTCATGCCCATTGATATGGCCTTAGCAAACCTTTTCCTCATCTTGAATTGACTTTTGTCAGTAATGGAGGTATTTTGCTCCAGCGGGATCGTCTCAGCTCTTTCATCAAATCGCTGGCGCTTGGCCCTTTCAAATATGACTGCCTCACGTTCTCGATCAGCTTTACTTTTCAACCGAGCTTCGTTAAGGAATGTGTCAATTATCTCATCTGATGGCACCGGAATTTTTGATTCGGTATCTGTCCCCAGCGTTTCAGTACAAGGAGTTTCCTCATCGTCCATGAACGAATGGGAAATCACATGACAGCTCGCCACGCATTCTTCAGATTCATCAGATGAACTTTCTCCCTCATCTTCCTCTTGAAAGACGTGATTGAGGAACTCTTGGAATGTAATGGGAGTCCGTGCCTTCTGGTTGTATTCCTCCAGCGCGTCAATTTGTTTTTGCAAGTCCGTGCGCTTGTCACCAGGCTTCACGGGCTTCTTAGATTTCTTCTTCTTCTTTTTCGAAGATTTTGACGGCCGGTTGCGAGTGCTTGAGCCACCACCATCGGTCTTTGGAGTTGGACGTGACTTCAACATCCCTTCAATGACCTGTGGTTCCAACGGGTTCTTCCACCTAATCGCTGGACATGTCTGAAGATGATTTAGCATCCTCTTTGTCTTGGCTGATAATACAACCTCCCAAGGAGCTTCTTCAACGACGGAGCATGTTGCCCCCGGCGTATTCGTCCCCTTAGAGGTGTGGGGCTGCGGGGGATTCACCTTCCATTTGTCAAATAACGCGAATTTGCCCTGTCGGTACTGGTTTTCAAGTCAATTTTTGAAAACGTAGCAATCTTCGATCGGATGGCCCAGTACTCGATGATAAGGACAGTAGTTGGGCTCATTGACATCACTTGGTTGTAACGGACGTTTTGGATCCGGCAGATTTATGAGTCGGTTGCGTAGCGCCAGCTCGAATAACCTCCTCGTTTTATCGCGGGGAAAGGAGTAAGAGCGTCCTAACCTCTCCTCAAGGGCCACGTACGGACGCATATTATTTTGACAAGCAACCGGCTTCAAGTCGCTCGGTTGTTGTTGAGCATTAGCGACAACGATCGCTTTTCCCTTCCCTTTGTCATTTCGGGAGTCCGGCTTTGGAAGAGAGGGTTTATGGCCCATCTGATCCATCTGTGCTAGCTTGTCAATCAAGGCCTGGAAGGTAGTCGGCTTGAAAAACATCATAAATTGCGAGATGGTTGCTTGTGGATCAAGGGTTCCCACAAACATACCCACCGCGGGAGCTTCTTCAATGCGCTGCTCGCACTTCGACCACAAGTTCCACCACGGTATAGCATATTGAACCCACGTCTCGCCCGGTTTTACCCGGGCGTTAATCAGTGCCGTCATCGGGGTGCGTTTACTGGCGCTTGCAAAACGCTGAGTAAACAGCAGCTCCATCTCTGCGAAGGCCTTGATAGAGTCGTTCGGGAGTTCAGAGTACCACTCGAACGCCGTATCTGATAAACTTCCAACAAACTGGCGAAGCAAAAGCTTATCATCACCGCCGGTATTGCCGCAGAGTGCCCTGAACTGGGCAACATGCTGGTGAGGATTGCCCGTCCCCTTGTAGACATGGAATTTGGGAATTGTGTAACCTGGCGGGTACTTGATTTGGTCGTACCAACTTGGATATGGCCGTCCTGTTTTTACGATCTGGCCAGCTGCTTCAGTCGCATGATGAACCCGTATTTGTTGGGCTATGTACTCGTCCAAATTAGCTTTAGAGATTGTATCTTCTTTAGCCGTGGAAAGAGCTGGCGGAGGATTTGATGTCTCTCCCCTATCGTCTCCAAGGACGATCGGGGGCTCTTCAGCCGGAGGATCTTGTTGTATCATCATCCCTATCATGTCTTGGAAGAGGAGGCCCATACGCTGTATGTTGGCTGCTTGTTCAGCAGCCTCTTTGTCCTTCTTCTCCAATATCCGACGAAGGAATTCGTCGTCGGTTTCTTCCTCTTGGCGTTCATCCGATGACGTTTCAGGGTTTTCTTTTGGCCCTGTAAGTGCGGCCATAGCGTTCATCATCTCTTGGAGCTTCTGCTGTTGCTCTTGCGCCTTGGTCACTGATCGCGTAAGCGGTCGATGACCTGTAGATATGTGGCTGTCCTCTTTACCAGACGCCACATAGACGGTATGAACTACAATGCCCCCTGACTTAGGGCGTTTGGGTGCATCCCCTCTGATATTTGTTGTAGGTGTAGGGACTTTCTCCGGCCTTCTTCTTTTGTGGGCCGTTGAAGTTGAGGGGGCCGCTGCAGTGGGCACCCTGGTGACTGTCCTCCTTTCCTGTTTGATCGGACGGTCTTTTTCTTCTTGCACCTTCGCCTTTTTCTGTCGACGAGAATGCTCTGGGTCAATTACGGAGTCTTGAACCCTCCGCCAAACCTTGTATATTTTTTGTAAGTGCACGGCGGCGCCCCAGCCTCCATCCCGAGGCCAAATGCGGAAGCGATAGTTAACTTTAATTTTTCGAACCGGCACCACCGCGCACTAAAACCCGGATCGTGCCATTAACTAGTCCTAGCTAACTACAAGATGGGGAAGAGAGATATACCGAGTGATCCGTGTCCTCCAGTCTTCTCGTCGTCGTCCCGATATCCCGCGGAAGCTCCGGTCTCCACCTCGTCGCCGGAAGGGCACCACGTCGCCTGCTTCTTTTACGGGCTCCCGCCTCTATACCGAGGCAACTCGGGCATGAAGCTGGCGAGTCGACGTGCCCAAGATTTGCTGTAGAATGTGTGTAGAAATCTATATCTCATTTGGGGTTTGTATGGAGTTGCCTTTTGAGATGGTGGAGGAATGGAGTTTTGGAGATGGAGCTAAATGGATTTTGTGCAATACAAATGAACAAAAAACCCTCACCCAAAAATGGGACAGCCCTCCCCTTCTTCCATGGCCGACCAAGCATTAGCAAGAGAGTGAGAGAGTGAGGGAGTGTAACAAAGAGGTAGCCACAAGAATAATGCAAGAGAGAGAAAAGGCCATTATGCAAAGAAATGATCACTAGCCTAAACCAACACTCCAACACAATCATCACCTCAAGCATGATGACTCCAAAAGGTCAAGCCATCATGAACAAAGAAAGTCAAGTGATGGTGGACCATCATGATCCAACAAAATGCAAAGAACACCCTCCACAAATACTTATTTGCACAAATGCAAATAAGCCCTCCTCCACCAATCTTCGGCCAATGAACGATACAAAGAAATATGGCCGAAACGAAAAGCAAACTGGCAACTCCAGAAAACTGATCCCGTAATAAATTATAGGAAAACCCCAATATAAGTGTATACACACCCACATTTGTATTCCGACCGAATACAAATGCAATGAGACAAAATCTACACTGTACTATACTAGGATCCGGCTTATACTAAAGCCGGCTAGTATTATCCGTTCGATCCTGTTCCTTGCAATACTGCACGTATCTGATCGAACCCTTCCATATATCCATACGGCCTCTAGTACAAACCGTCCGATCCTGATCCGTGCAATACCGCACGTATCTGATCGGACGCTGCCATATCTCCATACGGCCTCTAGTACAAACCGTCCGATCCTGATCCGTGCAATACCGCACGTATATGATCGGACGCTGCCATATCTCCATACGGCCTCTACAGCGTTTCGCCCGAAACTTGAGTGACTGTATGTGTGGTGGACTCTAAAGACTCGTCAATACTATGGCTGTGGATTTAACCACTAGCACGTCAGAGGTATTAGCCATACGTGACGGGCCACCAGCTATTGACCGAAAGGGACGTCGATGAGCGAACTCATCCTGACACCCTACTGAGCCTGTCAGTGACAATATCCGTACAGTCCGGTCCGTTCGTCTATGAGCATCGCATGGCGGGCCTAGGGGGTTGGTAAAAGTTAGACCCCCAAAGGCGGTACAAGTCGTGTCGGAGTGTAGCCCAGAACAACCTGAGATACTACTGGAATACCTACTAGTAAATCTCCTGCCTCGGCCGAGGGCTTCGTGTAATGGCTCTTCTAGACACAGCGCGACCACACCCCCAATACCGGGAGAGACGAACCCCTGAAGATCCGCTCACTGCCTCCATGTGGCTCGGGACTGTACCCAACTAAAACCTGTTTGCACGTCTCCTTTGAGCGTGGTAGGGTAGTAATCAAAGTACAGTGGGAACTCACACGAGACAAATGACGATCCCCGGGTCGATGAACTAACCTGTACACATATCACCAGGGAACTGCTATCTGACGTCAGGTATAAGACCAACTAGCATGTGTTGCGCCACGGCAGCGCCCCGGCCTCGTACTCGAGGCCAAAATGCGGAATCAAAAATTTTCCTTACTTGGAAACTGGCGCTACCGCAGACAATTAACCCGGATCGTAACCATTAACCTAATGCTAGCTAACAAGAGATGGGAAGAGAAGTATACCGAGTGATCCGAGTCCTCCGGTCTTCTCGTCATCGTCCTAATCTCCCGCGGAAAGTCTTGTCTCCACATCGTCGCCTCCTCGCCGGAAGGGCACCACATCGCCTGCGTCTTTTACGGGCTCCCGCCTCAATACCGAGGCAACTCGGGCATGAAGCCGGCAACTCGACATGCTCAAGATATGCTGTAGAATGTAGTGTAGCAGATGCTTGTCTCTTTGGGGTTTGTTGCCTTTGAAGATGATGGAGGAATCAAGATTAGAAAAATGGTGCTTGCATTTTTCTAGCATAAAAGTGAGATCAAGAATGAAACTCTCAAGAATGAAGCTCTCTTCTTCTCTTTTCTCTCAAGTGAGTTCTATCATGTCTAAAATGAGAATGGTGGAGGAGGGAATACAAAACCACAACCATAGAAGGAAGGTAATGGTAGTAAAAGCAAGTGGTGACCATAGCCAAACATTATCATCACAATCTCACATCAAAACCAAATCAATCCTAATCACCTTTTACAAGAAATGATGATAGAAAAGAAAGGAATAAAAAAGATGCTATCATAATTAATACATATGCAAGAAACCCCCTCCTCAAATGTAATTTGCAAAACTGCAAATTACCCCCTCCATCAGGAAAGTCCGGCCGGGAAAAAACAAAGGAAAACCGGCCGGAACGGAATGCAAACTGGCAACTTCAGAAAACTGGTCCCGTAATAAATTACAGGAAAACCCCGATACTGTGCATACACACCTGCATCTGTATTCCGACCGGATACAAATGCAATGAGACAAAATCTACACTGTACTAAACTAGGACCGGCTTAAGCCAAAGTCGGCTAGTAATATCCGTCCGATCCTGATCCGTGCAATACCGCACGTATCTGATCGGACCCTGCCATATCTCCATACGGTCTCTACAGCGTTTCGCCCGAAAGCTTGAGTAACTGAAAGTGTGGTGGACTCTAAAGACTCGTCAATACTATGGCTGTGGATTTAACCATTAGCACGTCAGAGGTATTAGCCAATACGTGACGGGCCACCAGCTATTGACCAAAAGGGACGTCGATGAGCGAACTCATCCTGACACCTTACTGAGCCTGTCAGTGACAATATCCGTACAGTCCGGTCCGTTCGTCTATGAGTATCGCATGGCGGGCCTAGGGGGTTGGTAAAAGTCAGACCCCCAAAAGCGGTACAAGTCGTGTCGGAGTGTAGCCCAGAACACCCTGAGATACTACTGGAATACCTACCAGTAAATCTCCTGCCTCGGCCGAGGGCTTTGTATAATGGCTCTCATAGACACAGCGCGACCTCACCCCCAATACCGGGAGAGACGAACCCCTGCAGATCCGCTCACTGCCTCCATATGGCTCGGGACTGTACCCAACTAAAACCTGTTTGCATGACTCCTTTGAGCCGTGGTAGGGTAGTAATCAAAGTACAGTGGGAACTCACACGAGACAAATGACGGTCTCCAGGTCGATGAACTAACCTGTACACATGTCACCAGGGAACTGCTATCTGACGTAAGGTATAAGACCAACTAGCATGTTCCCGGCGAGTCCTGTCCGGTGTACGCATAACCCAATGAGCACCTGTATACATCTTAGGTGAACCAACTGACACCAGTGGCTTATGAGACCGGCCACCGCCCCTCGTCGGGGTCTCGACTGTATACACTAGTCTACTCTGGAGAATCGATGCCCTGTCTCGAAACTCCCACGACTAGGGACCTTTTAAGGATGAGCTTATAGACCACCAGCTCTCACGTATATGATCGCCATCATACTGCCGGCAGTCAAGCAAGAATCCTAGGGGCTCTATCAACGTGTAATAGCGACATGTCAGGTCACCTAAAGCAGTACACGATGATAAAGATAAACCAGATAGCATACTATCATCTCGAGTAAGACTGTCCTACCGGGATAGGTCCTCCCTCAATCATTGCAATCACGTGCCTGTGATCCAATAATTGACTCTGAGGGCACTATCTCCAACAATCTCCCACTTGCACTCAAGGCTAATTATTGTGATGCCGCATACTCACAGCCCGTGTGATACCGAACACCCAACTCCTCTACTTGTCAGTCCCACAAAACCCGTTTGCGAAACTATTGCGTTCGAGGAATAGCCTCAGTGAGTGGATCCGCTGTGATGTTTCTTTCTATGTCTCTCTATATCTCAAGTTCGCGGAGAAAGCCATCTCCCGAAATGAGCAATACCTGTCTTAGAATGTCTGGATGTTTGATGGGACCTAGCTCATAAATGAACTCCAAATCCAAACTTCTTAGACTGTATCGATAACTAAACTTAATCAGTACCAAGCGCCATGCCTCCCTCAGTATTGCCTTGGACCACCTGTCCAAAATACTGCCCCTCGTCAGAAGGAGAACTATAACTCTGACAGCCACTCTGCCATCCATGTCACCTTGGAAGCCTGGAGTGATAACCGTCTCCTAAAGGAGGCTGTCGTTATCACATCCCTAGAACACGCACTTATGTCCTAAAACTGCTTCCGATTGTTTCTCCAGGATTGGATTAATATCAACTTATTGCATCTACTGCAAGAACAACATCTGGTGTGGTACTTGACATCTCATGATTGACTCAATTGCCTGAGCAAGTGATCTGCCAATCATGCACATCCCTCTCCCCTTTAGTCTGTAAGACACCTTTAGAGAGGGTGACTCCATCACCTGCAGGTACACTACCGTGCCAGGAGTCGTCCATTCTAAATACTCTTAGAATGCTGTCAAGGTACCCTGATTGGGAAACCACCCAAATCTAGATCTAAAAACATAGATCTAGTAACAAGTATGTCTTATATAATGTCCAAGTCCCTTGTGGAAAAACCACTGTGTGACGACCAAAGTATAACCAATCGTAGTATAGGAGTTTCTTTTCCTACTCTGTGTATGTCATCCAAATACCAGGATATCACACCCTACTACCTTCTCAATAGATCCATCCCCTATTCTGATGACGTCAAACCTATGACTGTCACATCAGAAATAGATGATCTATCTCCGCTACATCTGCTTTAGTCTATAAATAGACATAAGCCTGATGTCCACCAATGCTTCCGCTGCTCCCACTGACTACGACAACCCTCTGCCAGAGTCATATAGACGCGCACTTCTAAAACTAGTTTAGAACGACGCTATACTCATCCTCCTGCCGGGTCTCGCCGCCTGGAACAACAGTAATGGCAAGTGTGGGTAAACAAGAACCTCCCTGCCACCGTCCTTGAGGCTACCAGAGTACCTCTCGGGTGCCTGAGGTTACCCACCTTATCTGCGGAGTGGCCAATGGAATGTCAAATCAGATTGAATCTTTAGGTTCCTTATCAAATCTTCAGTAATCGTTTGCGGTTCTGGAATCACTTCCAGTTCTACCATACTCCCACTACTGTTTTTGAAAAATCCATTTTTAATAAAACTGTGGCGAGTCTAGAACAATATTTCTATTGATCTGCCAGATGGTAGAAAGTCAACCCTCGTCATAGCCTGGGTCAACCCACAAATAGCCATTACAGAAACGTGCCTTGAGTTGTCCAGTGTCTGGTTTTAAGCATAAGCCGGACAACTCCCCGTACCTTAACATAGTTAAGATATGAACTGTTCTATATCCAATATAGAACCAGAGACACTGATTTAATTGAACCAGATTCAAATCATGCATCTATCTCCAGTGCATGTAAACTAAATGGAGAGAGGCCGATCAGCGTTACTCAACTTAGGAATGCTTCCAATTATGAGTAACCTGAAAGAGAAGCAATTTCTCTTTATCATTACTATCAACTGGACACCATACACAAGTATCTACATCTTCGATCACTTTGAAGAATCCCGATACTTGCTACACCTGGTTCTCTACTCTATTCAAATACCTATAACTCCTCAAAACTTAGATCCTGTGTTCCAACGAAACACATGTCTATGAACTAGAGAAGTTAAAAGTAAACAGAATATAGTATGAGGACCAACCCCTCTGTCCTAATGGACACTGGAAAACATACAATACTCTGTATAAGTCCGCTGAGTCTAACAACTCTTTCACTGTGCGTCGTAGGTTGAAAACTGTACTTATGGTTAAGAAGAATTACACCGCTGTTTGATGCTCCTTACCTAACCATCCACTGATATAGGTAAATGTCATCGACATAAAATCAAAAGGTATATCTCACTCTATGAAAATAGACGTACAGATATATCAATTTAAAATTGGTGCACAACAGCGGATATTCAAAACCAAATTTTTGCCGACCGGCAAACAACCCAGATGATCTCCTCAAGTATCACCGATTACAACGAATCCCGATATAATGAGGATGGTCACCTAATTCCCAATAACTTACTCCCACTCATCATCTGTAAAACCATACAGATGTGAGAATCCAACCTGGTAAATACACCCTGGAGCAAGTGTCTAATCGGGAAATCAGTTTTCTTTTAACAGTACACAGTTGAACTGAAACATTGGAATGTTTCGATGGGGTATCCTGGTATTCCTAGTAATGCCTCTACCATTATCCAGATTCACAACTATAACCGTATAATTCTTTGCCTCCTCTCCAAATCCCTTTATATGTCTTTAGTCATTACCTTCTGCACACCCCTTAGGCCAAATGGTTTTCTTCCTTCCCTACCATTCGGCACCAGCCTATGGTTTGGAAGAAGACTATCCAATAAGCATAAAGGGTGTACTGTCCTAATCCTAGGAGCACTCGCAAAGCGAGAGAAGGTGAAGATAAAAGACAACCGAATAAACCTTATTCCTATTTCTCCCGGACCAGAATCCATCCCCGAACTGGAACAAGTTCCTTTCGAGTTCGTATATAACCATACGATGGAGTATCCAATAAACTGTGGATCTTCGTAGTGATACGGAGTGTCCTGGAGAAATACAAAGGTGATTTAGGATTGGCGAAGAAATACTTGGTTTGGTCGTGAATATCAGTCGCATTTTACTTTGCCCTCCTACTAATCCCTTGCTTTGTCTTAATCTTAATACCTTCTGTACACCGTTTAGGCTAACTGGTTTTCTTCATTCCCTACCGGTCGGCACCAGCCTATGGTTTGGAAGAAGACTATCCAATTTGCGTAATAGGTGTACTACTCCTAAACCAAGGAGCACTCGCAACCTGAGAGAAGGTGAAAAGAAAAGACAACTGAATAGTCCTATCCGTTTTCTCCAGAACCAGAAACCATCCTCGAAGTCCTTCGAGTTCGTATATAACCATACGATGGTTTTGTCCAATGGAAGTGGACGTTCGTAATAATACGGGGTGTCCCGGAGAAAAGGGTAAAAGCAGGAGTGGCAATGAGGTCTGCAACTCTGACAATCCAAAAGCCAGTGTTAAGAAGGTTCGGTCAACTTGGTCACTGAGTCATAGTCAAGGGTCGGGTCAATGGTCGCTGCCAAAGAGAGAGAGAAAAGAAACACTCAGCGTGCACTCTAACCTAGATCAGAATGGTTATCACTTTGTCTAATCTGGAAACCTCCCACTGTAACCTCAAATTCTCCTCCAAACCTGAAAGAAGAATTAGTCGGGGTCACCCGAGGAGTAAACTAACTCATCAGTGGGAATCGGGATCCAACTATCATCGCATGATAACTTGACGGAATCCACTCAAGTCACCACACTCCAGAAGGTATGCGTATGCCTGGCAAGTTTCAGTTCTTTTGAAACTCCCGATGTGATTTTTACCCCAAGCGGTTTATGACCTTGACTAGGTCAACAAACCATAAACCGCCAGTCAAGTTCAACCCGTCATTATTCTGGATTGCATTAAACCCACCCGTACGTGCCCTTGACTAGGTCAACAAGGCCGCACGACTGTCTTAACCAATCCCACTTATGCAACAAACAAGTACCACCTAGCTACCGAACACTACGTCTTGACTAGGTCAACAAACGCAGCACGAATACTAAATAATACCTGTAGGAAATGACGGAGGGCTACGGCTGGTTTTGGCGAAAAACCTTTAACGTAATGAACTTGATATCGTTGAAGGAACTGCATAGCCTGTTATAAAAATATAGTGACGAAAACCTTTACTAAAGAGGTCACTCCCGATGAAGGGATCTCGGCTCTTTCCCCGTAGAATGAGGTGCAGGATATTCCATCTGAATACCATGATGCAAAGCAAAAGTAATCGGCTATAGTGAAGTTAATGCCCTGACGCAAACTTCTGTCCAAGGGGTCACTCCCGGTGAAGGGATCTCGGCCCTTGCCTCGTCGACTGAGGAGCAGGATATTCCAAATGAATACCACGATGCAAAACAAAAGTGAACGTCCTTGCAATAACAGCTTTTTGAAAAAGTGTTCCAACAACATCAGAATAGGTTTGTTTATAACTTGCGTTGATCCGAATCAACGCAGTCCCATCAATTGACCACACCACAAAGAACGAAAATATACTGATGTACGTATATGCCATCCGCATTCGCCACTGGGTCCCGTCATCACCCGTTAGGTTACTTAACTAACGACAGGGGGACTGGACTAGCGCGGATGCAAAACATATACAACATCTACTAATATATATACCAATATATTATATTCGCTCAAGGCGTGAAAAGAATGCAACATCACAGAAATATACAGCATCACAGAACAATACAGATATCTGGAAGCCCCGGGTTTCACAGAGCCGCTGCTGAAACCCGACGTTCCCCTGGTCGTGTGGATAGCCTGTGCAATGAAATCCTAGACCCCTACGGGCGCGGCAAGTCACCCGCCAAAACCTGAAGCGAGGCAGCCCCCTTCAGCTCCGTGAATGGACCACCCAGCACTTCGTGGAATCCGGTAACTTGGGCACCCCTCCTGGGTCAAACTGTACCCCCTACGAGTGCGGCGAATAGCCCGCCAATCCTAGAGTGAAGCCCCCTCCGTCTCAATGCCATGAGATGCGGGCCCGTTGCCTTCTAGAACCCGGCTATCCGTGCACCCCTCCGCGGGGTAATCCTAGTACAGAAAGTAAAATATACATACACCGGGTACATCGACCGCAACCAGGTCGTGCCCCAAAAGAATAATACAATCAGGCAGTGACGGCAGTCCACATGTCGGACGCTCGCCCCGCAATATCAAATGTACATAAAACAACAAAACTGTACTAGCATTGCATCCAGGCTATCCCCCACGACCGATCCGCAACAACACAACATAAACATAGAACATCAACGTGAAAGTCACGTTCGCAAATCCGTCTAACCGGGCTATAGCAGTTAGACGGGATTTACCGATCAAGTGACATTCACAGTCGCAGATATAATGTAAATACTGTGAAATAATGTGTTTAAAATATCCGATCGATCAAACAATTAACAAGTGGGCCCCCAAGCAATACTGTAGCACTCACAGAAATTCTGGGCCCAAATTTAATATTCCAAAACCCCCAAAATCAGCCCACAAGCCCACTGGAAAAATTGGACACAGTGAAGACACCAGAGTGCGGCGGAACCGCGGCCCAAGGGGGGGTTTGGCCGCGGTTCCGCGCTCAAGTGGTCGACTGAATGCGTCGAATTTTTACAGCAGTTTTACAATTTCCAGTACATTAGTTTTATACAACCTGAAAAATTTTTAGACACCAAAAAATTTCAACAGAAAACAGATGTGAACAAAATTGTAGTTTTTGGAATTTTGGTCGATCGGAAATGCAAAACACATTAGAACAAGCTAGGCAAGGTTAATGGCGTGGCTCTGATACCATGTTGCGCCACGGCAGCGCCCCGGCCTCGTACTCGAGGCCAAAATGCGGAATCAAAAATTTTCCTTACTTGGAAACTGGCGCTACCGCAGACAATTAACCCGGATCGTAACCATTAACCTAATGCTAGCTAACAAGAGATGGGAAGAGAAGTATACCGAGTGATCCGAGTCCTCCGGTCTTCTCGTCATCGTCCCAATCTCCCGCGGAAAGTCTTGTCTCCACATCGTCGCCTCCTCGCCGGAAGGGCACCACATCGCCTGCGTCTTTTACGGGCTCCCGCCTCAATACCGAGGCAACTCGGGCATGAAGCCGGCAACTCGACATGCTCAAGATATGCTGTAGAATGTAGTGTAGAAGATGCTTGTCTCTTTGGGGTTTGTTGCCTTTGAAGATGATGGAGGAATCAAGATTAGAAAAATGGTGCTTGCATTTTTCTAGCATGAAAGTGAGATCAAGAATGAAACTCTCAAGAATGAAGCTCTCTTCTTCTCTTTTCTCTCAAGTGAGTTCTATCATATCTAAAATGAGAATGGTGGAGGAGGGAATACAAAACCACAACCATAGAAGGAAGGTAATTGTAGTAAAAGCAAGTGGTGACCATAGCCAAACATTATCATCACAATCTCACATCAAAACCAAATCAATCCTAATCACCTTTTACAAGAAATGATGATAGAAAAGAAAGGAATAAAAAAGATGCTATCATAATTAATACATATGCAAGAAACCCCCTCCTCAAATGTAATTTGCAAAACTGCAAATTACCCCCTCCATCAGGAAAGTCCGGCCGGGAAAGAACAAAGGAAAACCGGCCGGAACGGAATGCAAACTGGCAACTCCAGAAAACTGGTCCCGTAATAAATTACAGGAAAACCCCGATACTGTGCATACACACCTGCATCTGTATTCCGACCGGATACAAATGCAATGAGATAAAATCTACACTGTACTAAACTAGGACCGGCTTAAGCCAAAGTCGGCTAGTAATATCCGTCCGATCCTGATCCGTGCAATACCGCACGTATCTGATCGGACCCTGCCATATCTCCATACGGTCTCTACAGCATTTCGCCCGAAAGCTTGAGTAACTGAAAGTGTGGTGGACTCTAAAGACTCGTCAATACTATGGCTGTGGATTTAACCACTAGCACGTCAGAGGTATTAGCCAATACGTGACGGGCCACCAGCTATTGACCAAAAGGGACGTCGATGAGCGAACTCATCCTGACACCCTACTGAGCCTGTCAGTGACAATATCCGTACAGTCCGGTCCGTTCGTCTATGAGTATCGCATGGCGGGCCTAGGGGGTTGGTAAAAGTCAGACCCCCAAAAGCGGTACAAGTCGTGTCGGAGTGTAGCCCAGAACACCCTGAGATACTACTGGAATACCTACCAGTAAATCTCCTGCCTCGGCCGAGGGCTTTGTGTAATGGCTCTCCTAGACACAGCGCGACCTCACCCCCAATACCGGGAGAGACGAACCCCTGCAGATCCGCTCACTGCCTCCATGTGGCTCGGGACTGTACCCAACTAAAACCTGTTTGCACGACTCCTTTGAGCCGTGGTAGGGTAGTAATCAAAGTACAGTGGGAACTCACACGAGACAAATGACGATCTCCAGGTCGATGAACTAACCTGTACACATGTCACCAGGGAACTGCTATCTGACGTCAGGTATAAGACCAACTAGCATGTTCCCGGCGAGTCCTGTCCGGTGTACTCATAACCCAATGAGCACCTGTATACATCTTAGGTGAACCAACTGACACCAGTGGCTTATGAGACCGGCCACCGCCCCTCGTCGGGGTCTCGACTGTATACACTAGTCTACTTTGGAGAATCGATGCCCTGTCTCGAAACTCCCACGACTAGGGACCTTTTAAGGATGTGCTTATAGACCACCAGCTCTCACGTATATGATCGCCATCATACTGCCGGCAGTCAAGCAAGAATCCTAGGGGCTCTATCAACGTGTAATAGCGACATGTCAGGTCACCTAAAGCAGTACACGATGATAAAGATAAACCAGATAGTATACTATCATCTCGAGTAAGACTGTCCTACCGGAATAGGTCCTCCCTCAATCATTGCAATCACGTGCCTGTGATCCAATAATTGACTCTGAGGGCACTATCTCCAACAGCATGTTCCCGGCGAGTCCTGTCCGGTGTACTCATAACCTAATGAGCACCTGTATACATCTTAGGTGACCCAACTAACACCAGTGGCTTGTGAGACCGGCCACCGCCCCTCGTCGGGGTCTCGACTGTATACACTAGTCTATTCTGGAGTATCGATGCCATGTCTCGAAACTCCCACGACTAGGGACCTTTTAAGGATGTGCTTATAGACTACCAGCTCCCACGTATATGATCGCCCTCATACTGCTGGTGGTCAAGCAAGAATCCTAGGGGCTCTATCAACGTGTAATAGCGACATGTCAGGTCACCTAAAGCAGTACACGATGATAAAGGTAAACCAGATAGCATACTATCATCTCGAGTAAGACTGTCCTACTGGGACATGTCCTCCCTCAATCATTGCAATCACGTGCCTGTGATCCAATAATTGACTCTGAGGGCACTATCTCCAACAATCTCCCACTTGCACTCAAGGCTAATTATTGCGATGTCGCATACTCACAGCCCGTGTGATACCGAACACCCAACTCCTCTACTTGCCAGTCTCACAAAACCTGTTTGCGAAACTATTGCATTTGAGGAATAGCCTCAGTGAGTAGATCCGCCTTGATGTTTCTTTCTATGTCTCTCTATATCCCAAGTTCGCGGAGAAAGCCATCTCCCAAAATGAGCAATACCTGTCTTAGAATATGTCTGGATGTCTGATGGGACCTAGCTCAGAAGTGAACTCCAAATCCAAACTTCTTAGACTGTATTGTTAACTGAACTTAATCAGTATCCTGCGCCATGCCTCCCTCAGTATTACCTTGGATCACCTGTCCAAAATACTGCCCCTCGTCAGAAGGAAAAACTATAACTTTGACAACCTCCTTGTCGTCCAGGTCACCTTGGAAGCCTGGAATGATAACTGTCTCCCGAATGAGGCTGTCGTTATCATATCCCTAGAACATCCACTTATGTTATAAAACTGCTTCCGACTGTTTCTCCAGGATTGGATCAATGTCAACTTATTGCATCTAGTGCAAGAACAACATCTGGTGTGGTACTTGACATCTCATGATTGACTCAATTGCCTGAGCAAGTGATCTGCCAATCATGCACATCCCTCTCCCCTTTAGTCTGTAAGACACCTTTAGAGAGGGTGACTCCATCACCTGCAGGTACACTACCGTGCCAGGAGTCGTCCATTCTAAATACTCTTAGAATGCTGTCTAAGTATCCTTAATTGGGAAACCACCCAAATCTAGATCTAAAACCATAGATCCAGTAACCAGTATGTCTGATATAATGTCCAAGTCCCATGTGGAGAAACCACTGTGTGACGACCAAAGTATAACCGATTGTAGTATATGAGTTTCTTTTCCTATTCTGTGTACGTCATCCAAATACCATGACATCACACCCTACTACCTTCTCAACAGATCCATCCCTTATTCTGACGAAGTCAAACCTATAACTGTTACATCAGAAATTGATTATCTATCTCCGCTATATCTGCTTTAGTCTATAAATAGACATAAGCTACCTGTCCACCAATGCTTCCGCTGCTCCCACTGACTACGACAACCCTCTGGCAGAGTCATATAAACGTACACTTCTAAAGCAAGTTTAGAACGAAGCTATACTCATCCTCCTGCCGGGTCTCACAGCCTGGAACAACAGCAATGGCAAGTCTGGGTAAACAAGAACTTCCCTGTCACCGTCCTTGAGGCTACCGGAGTACCTCTCGGGTGCCTGAAGTTACCCACTTTATCTGCGGAGTGGCCAATGGAATATCAATCCAGATTGAATCTTTAGGTTCCTATGAAATCTTCAGTAATCGTTTGTGGTTCTGGAATCACTTCCAGTTCTACCATACTCCCACTACTGTTTTCTGAAAAAATCCATTTTATTAAAAATTGTGGCGAGTCTAGAACAATATCGCTATTGATCTTCCAGATGGTAGAAAGTCAACCCCCGTCATAGCCTGGGTCAACCCACAAACAGGCATTACAGAAACGTGCCTTGAGTTATCCAGAGTCTGGTTTTAATCATAAGCCGGACAACTCCCCGTACCTTAACAACGTTAAGATACGAACTGTTCTATATCTAATATAGAACCAGAGGCACTGATTTAATTGAACCAGATTCAAATCATGCAGCTGTCTCCAGTGCATGTCAACTAAATGGAAGGAGGCCGATCAGCGTTACTCAACTTAGGAATGCTTCCAATTATGAGTAACCTGAAAGAGAAGCAAGTTCTCTTAACCATTACTATCAACTGAATACCATACACAAGTATCTATATCTTCGACCACCTTGAAAAATCCCGATACTTGCAATACCTGGTTCTCTACTTTATTCAAATACCTATAACTTCTCAAAATTCGGACCCTGTGTTTCCACGAAACACCTGTCTAAAAACTAGAGAAGTCATAAGTAAACCGAATATAGTACGAGGACCAACCCCTCTGTCCTGATGGACCCTGGACAACATACAATACTCTGTATAAGTCCCTTGAGTCTGATAACTCAATCCCTGTGTGTCGTAGGTTGAAAACTGTACTATGGTTTATGAAGAATTACACCGCTGTTCAATGCTCCTTACCTAACCATCCACTGATATAGGTAAATGTCACATACATAATTTCAAAAAGGTATATCTCACTCTATGAAAATAGACGTACAGATATATCAATTTGAAATTGGTGCATAACAACGGATATTCAAAACCAAATATTTGTCGTCCAGCAAACAACCCAGGTGACTTCCTCAAATATCAGCGATTACAACGAATCCCGATATAATGAGGATGATCACCTAATTCCCAATAAGTTACTCCCACTCATCATCTGTAAAACCATACAGATGTGAGAATCATACCTGGTAAATACATACCCTGGAGTAAGTATCTAATCGGGAAATCAGTTTTCCTTTAACTGTACACGGTGAAACTGAAACATTGAAATGTTTCGATGGGGTATCCCGGTATTCCTAGCAATGTCCTTTCCAGATTCACAACTGTAACCGTATAATTCTTTGCCACCTCTCCAAATCCCTTTATATGTCTTTAGTCATTACCTTCTGCACACCCCTTAGACCAAATGGTTTTCTTCCTTCCCTACCGTTCGACACCAGCCTATGGTTTGGAAGAAGACTATCCAATAAGCATAATGGGTGTACTGTCCTAATCCTAGGAGCACTCGCAATGCGAGAGAAGGTGAAGATAAAAGACAACCGAATAAACCTTATTCCTATTTCTCCTGAACCAGAATCCATCCCCGAACTGGAACAAGTTCCTTTCGAGTTAGTATATAACCATACGATGGAGTATCCAATAAACTGTGGATCTTCATAGTGATATGGAGTGTCCTAGAGAAATACAAAGGTAAAGTGGGAGTGGTAATGAAATACCTGGTTTGGTCGTGAATATCAGTCACAATTTACTTTGCCCTCTTACTAATCCCTTGTTTTGTCTTAACTTAATACCTTCTGCACACCATCGTTATGCTAATTGGTTTTCTTCATTCCCCACTGTTCGGCACCAGCCTAAGGTTTGGAAGAAGACTATCCAATTTGCGTAATAGGTGTACTATCTCCTAAACCAAGGAGTACTCGCAACCTGAGAGAAGGTAAAAGGAAAAGACAACTGAATAATCCTATCCGTTTTCTCCAGAACCTGAAACCATCCTCGAATAAATTCCTTCGAGTTCGTATATAACCATACGATGGTTTTGTCCAATGGAAATGGACGTTCGTAGTAATACGGGGTGTCCTAGAGAAAAGGATAAAAGTAGGAGTGGCAATGAGGTTTGCAACTCTGACAATCCAAAGGCCAGTGTTTAAGAAGGTTCGGTTAATTTTGGTCTCTGAGTCATGGTCTTAGGGTCGGGTCAATGGTCGCTGCCAAAGAGAGAGAGAAAAGAAACACTCAGCGTGCACTCTATTCTAGATCAGAATGGTTACCAATTTATCTAATCTGGAAACCTCCCACTGTACCGTCAAATTCTCCTCCAAACCTGAAAGAAGAATTAGTCGGGATCACCCGAGGAGTAAACCAACTCATCAGTGGGAATCGGGATCCAACTATCATTGCATGATAACGTGACGGAATCCGCTCATGGTGTCACACTCCAGAAGGTATGCGCATATCTGGCAAACTTCAATTTCTTTAGAAACTCCCGATGTGATTTCTGCCCCATGCTCTTATGACCTTGACTTTGGCCAACATATCATAGGTCACATGTCAAGTTCTAACCGTCATTCTCCAGGTTAATTTGAGCCCACCCGTACCAACCCTTGACTTTGGCCAAAATGGCAGTACGACTGTCCCAAACCAACGCATCTATCTATGCTGCATATGAATACCCCAATAGCTACCAATCACTGTGTCTTGACTTTGGCCAACATACACAGCTTGAATACTATTGACCACCCATATGAAACGACGAAGGGCTACGAATGGTTTCTGGCGAAAACCTTTAACGTAAAGAACTTGATATCGTTGAAGGAACGGATAGCTTTTTAAAAATATAGTGACGAAAATCTTTGCTAAAGAGGTCACTCCCGGTGAAGGGATCTCGGCTCTTTCCCCGTAGAATGAGGTGCAGGATATTCCAACTGAATACCACGATGCAAAGCAAAAGTAATCGGCTATAGTGAAGTCATTGCCCTGACGCAAACTTTTTGTCCAAGGGGTCACTCCCGGTGAAGGGATCTCGGCCCTTGCCTCGTCGACTGAGGAGCAGGGTATTCCAATTGAATACCACGATGCAAAACAAAAGAGAACGTCCTTGCAATAACAGCTTTTTGAAAAGTGTTCCAACAACATCAGAATAGGTTTGTTTTTAACTTGCATTGATCCGAATCAATGCAGTCCTATCAATTGATCACACCACAAAGAACGAAAATATACTGATGTACGTGTATGCCATCCGCATTCGCCACTGGGTCCCGTCATTACCCGTTAGGTTAGCTAACTAACGACAGAGCGGGGACTGGACTAGCGCGGATGCAAAACATATACAACATCTACTAATATATATACCAATATATAATATTTCGCTCAAGGCGTGATAAAAATGCAACATCACAAAAATGTACAGCATCACAGACCAATACAGATATCTGGGATCCCCCGGTTTCACAGAGCCACTACTGAAACCCGACGTTCCCCTGGTCGTGTGGATAGCCTGTGCAATGAAATCCTAGACCCCTACGGGCGCGGCAAGTTACCCGCCAAAACCTGAAGCGAGGCAGCCCCCTTCAGCAACGTGAATGGACCACCCAGCACTTCACGGAATCCGGTAACTTGGGTACCCATTATGGGTCAACCTGTACCCTCTACGAGTGCGGCGAATAGCCTGCCAATTCTAGAGTGAAGCCCCCTCCGTCTCAATGCCATGAGATGCGGGCATGTTACCCTCTAGAACCCGGCTATCCGTGCACCCCACCTTGGGGTAATCCTAGTACAGAAAGTAAAATATACATCAACGGGTACATCGACCGCAACCTGGTCGTGCCCCAAAATAATAATACAAACAGGAAGTGACGGCAGTCCACATGTCGGACGCTCGCCCCGCAATATCAAATGTACATAATACAACAAAACTGTACTACCACTGCAACCAGGCTATCCCCCACGACCGATCCGCAACATCACAGCATAACACAGAACATCAACGTGAAAGTCACGTTCGCAAATCCGTCTAACCGGGCTATAGCAGTTAGACTGGATTTACCGATCAAGTGACATTCATGGTCGCGGATATAATGTAAATACTGTGAACTAATGTATTTAAAATATCTGATCGATCAAATTTTACCAAGTGGGCCCCCAAGTACTACTGTAGCACATCAAGAAATTCTGGGCCCAAAAATAATATTCCAAAACCCCTATTTCCAAGTCAGGAGCTTTCTGCAAAATTTTGGTACACTGAACAGTTCAAGTCGCGGCGGAACCGCGGCCCAAGCATGGGTTTGGCCGCGGTTCCGCGGTCGTTTAGACTGTTCACGAGACCAAATTTTTCCAGAACTCTTAGAATGTCCTACACATCATTCTGAAACAACCTGAAAAATTTTTGGACTTCAAAAAATTTCGACAGAATCTGATGCTTTTTGAAAATGCGGTTTTGGAATTTTGTTCGATCGGAAATGTAAAACACATTAGACCAAGCTAGACTATGTTAATGGCGAGGTTTTGATACCACTGTAAGTGCACGGCGGCGCCCCGGCCCCCATCCCGAGGCCAAATGCGGAAGCGATGGTTAACTTTAATTTTTCGAACCGGCACCACCGCGCACTAAAACCCGGATCGTGCCATTAACTAGTCCTAGCTAACTACAAGATGGGGAAGAGAGATATACCGAGTGATCCATGTCCTCCGGTCTTCTCGTCGTCGTCCCGATCTCCCGCGGAAGCTCCGGTCTCCACCTCGTCGCCGGAAGGGCACCACGTCGCCTGCTTCTTTTACGGGCTCCCGCCTCTATACTGAGGCAACTCGGGCACGAAGCTGGCGAGTCGACGTGCCCAAGATTTGCTGTAGAATGTGTGTAGAAATCTATATCTCATTTGGGGTTTGTATGGAGTTGCCTTTTGAGATGGTGGAGGAATGGAGTTTTGGAGATGGAGCTAAATGGATTTTTTGCAATACAAATGAACAAAAAACCCTCACCCAAAAATGGGACAGCCCTCCCCTTCTTCCATGGCCGGCCAAGCATTAGCAAGAGAGTGAGAGAGTGAGGGAGTGTAACAAAGAGGTAGCCACAAGAATAATGCAAGAGAGAGAAAAGGCCATTATGCAAAGAAATGATCACTAGCCTAAACCAACACTCCAACACAATCATCACCTCAAGCATGATGACTCCAAAAGGTCAAGCCATCATGAACAAAGAAAGTCAAGTGATGGTGAACCATCATGATCCAACAAAATGCAAAGAACACCCTCCATAAATACTTATTTGCACAAATGCAAATAAGCCCTCCTCCACCAATCTTCGGCCAATGAACGATACAAAGAAATATGGCCGAAACGAAAAGCAAACTGGAAACTCCAGAAAACTGATCCCGTAATAAATTACAGGAAAACCCCAATACAGTGTATACACACCCGCATTTGTATTCCGACCGAATACAAATGCAATGAGACAAAATCTACACTGTACTATACTAGGATCCGGCTTATACCAAAGCCGGCTAGTATTATCCGTTCGATCCTGATCCTTGCAATACCGCACGTATCTGATCGAACTCTGCCATATATCCATACGGCCTCTAGTACAAACCGTCTGATCCTGATCCGTGCAATACCGCACGTATCTGATTGGACGCTGCCATATCTCCATACGGCCTCTAGTACAAACCATCCGATCCTGATCCGTGCAATACCGCACGTATCTGATCGGACGCTGCCATATCTCCATACGGCCTCTACAGCGTTTCGTCCGAAACTTGAGTGACTGTATGTGTGGTGGACTCTAAAGACTCGTCAATACTATGGCTGTGGATTTAACCACTAGCACGTCAGAGGTATTAGCCATACGTGACGGGCCACCAGCTATTGACCGAAAAGGACGTCGATGAGCGAACTCATCCTGACACCCTACTGAGCCTGTCAGTGACAATATCCGTACAGTCCGGTCCGTTCGTCTATGAGCATCGCATGGCGGGCCTAGGGGGTTGGTAAAAGTCAGACCCCCAAAAGCGGTACAAGTCGTGTCGGAGTGTAGCCCAGAACACCCTGAGATACTACTGGAATACCTACCAGTAAATCTCCTGCCTCGGCCGAGGGCTTCGTGTAATGGCTCTCCTAGACACAGCGCGACCTCACCCCCAATACCGGGAGAGACGAACCCCTGAAGATCCGCTCACTGCCTCCATGTGGCTCGGGACTGTACCCAACTAAAACCTGTTTGCACGTCTCCTTTGAGCGTGGTAGGGTAGTAATCAAAGTACAATGGGAACTCACACGAGACAAATGACGATCCCCAGGTCGATGAACTAACATGTACACATATCACCAGGGAACTGCTATCTGACGTCAGGTATAAGACCAACTAGCATGTTCCCAGCGAGTCCTGTCCGGTGTACTCATAACCCAATGAGCACCTGTATACATCTTAGGTGACCCAACTGACACCAGTGGCTTGTGAGACCGGCCACCGCCTCTCGTCGGGGTCTCGACTGTATACACTAGTCTACTCTGGAGTATCGATGCCCTGTCTCGAAACTCCCACGACTAGGGACCTTTTAAGGATGTGCTTATAGACTACCAGCTCCCACGTATATGATCGCCCTCATACTGCTGGTGGTCAAGCAAGAATCTTAGGGGCTCTATCAATGTGTAATAGCGACATGTCAGGTCACCTAAAGCAGTACACGATGATAAAGGTAAACCAGATAGCATACTATTATCTCGAGTAAGACTGTCCTACTGGGACATGTCCTCCCTCAATCATTGCAATCACGTGCCTGTGATCCAATAATTGACTCTGAGGGCACTATCTCCAACATTTTTGAGGACAGCCGTTGAGGGGGTTGCTCCTGCTTCGTTTCCGGAACTCTCTCTGCAGGTGGAGGAGATCTTTTCAGTGTAGCGGTTGGAGAGTTCTTACGTACCCTCCTCAGTAGTTCAAAGCTGTTCCCAGTTGAAACAGCAGCGTTGACTTCCACCACTGGAGCCGGTGGAGTTAGCCCTGAGGGGGAGTTGCCCCCTGCCTTCCTCATTCGTTGCCAATGACGACGTCGAGCATGACGAGCCGTTGGGACTGGTTCGGAGATTGAGAAATCTTCTTTTTGCCCCCTGTCTGAATGAGGCACCGCTGGTGTTAACCTCTTAAAGACTGAGGTTGTCTTTTGAGGGGTGATATTCAACCTGTCGAAGACGGATCCTCGAGCAGGGGCAGGAGCAGGAATCGTCAGTCTTGAAAAGACTGACTCTTTGACAGGGTAAGCCGCCTTAACGACTTCTGGAGCAGCAGTTATTGCTTCCTTGGGATAACCAGTTTAGAGTTCTGACTTAGCCTGGTGAAAACAGAGGCTGTCGGTTTAGTAGTGGGCGACCCGTTGACAGGGGCCGTCGTAGCAGTGAGTCGGTCGAAGACCGGCTTTTTGTTCACTTCCGGTGCAGGTTTTGGCGTAGGGAAGCTTGTAGGTGGGATCATGGTCCCGAAGAACAGGCCAGTGGTGGCTTAGGTCACCTAGTCTACCGGCAGAGCGAGGAAGGAAGCCGCTTGGGGCCCATATGCTACACCTCCCGGTGAGGTGGAGCGTTCGTTGCAGTGGCATTTCGAGCAGTTGGTGCAGTTAAAGGCCATTGAATCTTGAGTTCTGCGCCAGGCAAAAGACCAAATCTTAGTAACTTGAAATCCGAAGGCAACCATTTAACAAACCGCGATTGGTTCGCGAAGACGACACACGAAGGGTGGAGTGTAAAGAGGAAAAGTTCCCACCGGGCGTGCCAGAATCTGTTCCCCTCCGACCGGTGGCCGACGACGCTGAGGACGTCTAGCCTGAGATTTGGGGCAGATGCTATATGGTTTTATCCGTCTACCTCTCCGAAGATGCCAAGTTGATTTATAGCACCGTGTATCGGAGGTTTAGACGGATGTGGTCGATGTAGCAGACTTCGTCAGATTCCCCCTCGCTTGAGGGGTTTTTGATTGTGGGGAGGCTCTTCCCTGCAGGCGCAAGCCCCTGCAGTTAATTACGCTACCGCATCGCGGTAACAACTTTCTCCTTCTCCAGAATTTCACTTCGTGTCGTGGGTGTTTGTTTTGTTTGTGGTTGCCCGTGGATTGTATACGGAGACTGAGTAATGCCGTCGCCCGTAGGACGTGGATTAGTCCAAATCCGTATTTACTTAGATTTGGGTTTGGTGATTTTAGTTTAAGGATACGTTAGCCGCATTTGAGACTAAGATCAACTTAAACGTTCGTTAAGGATACGTTAGTCTGATTTGAGACTAAGATCAACTTAACGGGATCGTCTAGATCCATTTCCAGTTTAAGGACATAGTGGTCCATTTAATATATGGTCGTCGGGACCCGTCACCTCTCTGACGACGTTGAAGGATTACAACGACATGTGTCAGAGGAGTTCGGAGATGTACCTTTGAACCAAAGTTGATTGGGGGTCTTATAGTCCAATTTGGGACTAAGGCCTGTTTGAATGTTTAAGGATACGTTAGCCATATTTGAGGCTAAGATCAACTTAAACGGGATCGTTTAGATCCGACAAAAGAGCATTAGGGAGCTCTATTGTTCCAGTTTAGGGACGTGATGGTCCATGTTCCAGTTTAGGGACGTGGTGGTCCATTATTAGTTTAAGGACGTTTCGGTCCATCACCAGTTTAAGGACGTAGTGGTCCATCATTAGTTTAAGGGCGTTTCGGTCCATTATTAGTTTAAGGACGTTTCGGTCCATATTGATGTGTGGTCGTCGAGACCCGTCACCTCTCTGACGTCATTGAAGGATTACAACGATGGGTGTCAGAGGAGTTCGGAGATGTACCCTAGAACCGGTCGTAAATTGATTTAAGAGAGCAGCTGTGCTCAGTCAATTTAGTTTGAGGACTTACGGCCATGATTGGGCTAAGTCCAGTTTCAACATTTTTAGTTTCAACATTTTTTATCTTTGGCCTGTGCTAGGGCTTCACCCCTTTTTAGTAATGCACTGGATTATTCTTGTTTTGGTTGGGCTATGCCCTTTTATAAATGATGCAGAGCATCTATTTTTTTGTTTGGGCTTTTCCCCTTTTTTTAAAAAAAAAATGCATAGCATTTTATTTATTAGGCCTTTTAATTGGGCTCTGTCCCTTTTCTTTAATAATGTAGAGCATTAAATACTCTGACAGTGCCCCACGTGGCTTGTCAGGCGCTTTGCGCCAAGTAATGAGCCCAAACTCATATGGTGGTGACACGTGTCACGCTCTGGTAAGCGCAAGCGCAACAGCGTAGTGCGCTGTGTCAGTGCACTGCGCTGTTGCGCTGCTGACACGTGGCGCTTCCTGGTGGCTTGCGCCAACACAGGAGCGCAACAGCGCAGTTCTTGCAAGTGCAGAGCACTGTTTTATCTTTTGATCGATTTTAAATCAAAGAAAACAAGTTTTTCTTGTTTTCAAGGAACCAATGGTTCATAAGCAAGTGCAAAGCACTATTATTAGTTAGTTTTCTTTCTTAATGAAGATCATTGATCTTGTTCTTAGATCAATGATATATTTTTAAGAGAATTTTCTCTTTTTTTGAAGATTTTTACCTTTTTTTGTTCTTGAGAAGTTCTTCAGAGTTCTCTTTTTTTTCTCTCAGAAAATGTTGATGCCTTTGATTTGAGGTCTAGGGTCCTTTTTATATTGCCCATAAATTAGTTAAATTTGTTAAAGAGATCTTTCTCTGAGTGATTTGGGGAATTTTCCACACCGTTGGATATTTGATCCAAGGGCTTCTGTTTTACAGAAGAAAATCTTCTTGTTTTAACAAGAACAGAAAGATTTCTTTAAAATCTTAATTCTGTATGGTGCAAATGCCCCAGCGCGTGACAAGTGTCGCGCAGCGCACAGTGCAGCGCAACTGCGCTAGCGCATCTGCGCTGACACGTGTCGCGCAGCGCAAAAGGCAGCGCAACTGCGCAACTGCATCGGCGCTGACACGTGTCGCGCAGCGCAACTGCGCTAGCGCATCTGCGCTGACACGTGTCGCGCAGCGCAGTGCTTGCGCAACTAAAGCGTTGCTTCTTTTACTTTTTCTTTAAATAGAGCTTTGCTCTGATTGGGTGCGTTGTTTTGGGCGCTGCGCTGATGTGTCTGCGCCTGACACGCGGCGCGTTGCACGCAGCGCAAAGAATTTGAAGCGTTGCTTCATTTATTAAAGTTTAAATTTTCAAAGCAGAGCTTTGCTCTGATTGGGGGAAGATGAAGCGTTGCTTCATCTCCCACCTCGGAATTTGAAAAGAGCTTTGCTCTGATTGGGGTAAACACCAGCCGTAGCCCTCCGTCATTTCTTATGGATAGTCAGTAGTATTCAAGCTATGTTTGTTGGCCCTTAGTCAAGGCATAGTGTTTGGTAGCTGCTGGGTATTCATTTGTTGCATAGATAGATGCGTTGGTTTGGGACAGTCGTACTACTATTTTGGCCTTCGTCAAGGGTATGTACGGGTGGGTTCAAATTAACCTGGATAATGACGGGTAGAACTTGACATGTGACTTATGATATGTTGGCCTTCGTCAAGGTCATAAGAGCATGGGGCAAAAATCACATCGGGAGTTTCAAACATAAAGAAACTTGCCAAGTATGCGCATACCTTCTAGAGTGTGATAACTTGAGTGGCTTCCATCAAGTTATCATGCGATGATAGTTGGATCCCGATTCTCACTGATGAGTTGGTTTACTCTTCGGGTGATCCCGACTAATTCTTCTTTCAGGTTTGGAGGAGAATTTGAGATTACAGTAGGAGGTTTCCTGATTAGATAAAGTGATAACCATTCTGATCTAGGTTAGAGTGCACGCAGAGTGTTTCTTTTCTCTCTCTCTCTCTCTTTGGCAGCGACCTTTGACCGACCCCAGACTATGACTTAGTGACCAAGTTGACCGAACCTTCTTAAAATACTGGCTTTTGGATTGTCTTAGTTGCATAAGTCATTACCGCTTCTTCTTTTACCCTTTGCATTTCTCAGAACACCCCGTATTACTACGGATATCCACTTCCATTGGATAGATCCATCGTATGGTTATATACGAACTCGGAGGGACTTCTTCGAGGATGGATCCAGGTTCAGGAGAAATAGAATTGGTTTATTCAGTTGTCTTTTATTATCACCTTCTCTCAAGTTGCGGGGGCTCCTTGGTCTAGGAGAGTACACCTATTACGCTTATTGGATAGTCTTATTCCAAACCATAGGTAGGTGCCGAAAGGTAGGGAATGAAGAAACCAATTAGCCTAAGTAGGGTGTGCAGAAGGTAATAACTAAAGACAAAATAAAGGGATTAGAACGAGGGCAAAGTAAATTGCGACTGTTATCATTCACGACCAAACCGCGTACTTCATCGCCACTCCTTTTTCACCTTTGCTTTTTTCCCCAATTCGGGAGAAATAGAATAAGGTATTATTCAGTTGTCTTTTATCATTACCTTCTCTCAAGTTGAGAGTACTCCTTAGTTTAGGAGAGTACACATATTATGCTTACTGGATAGTCTTCTTCCAAACCATAAGCTGGTGCCGAACGGTAGGGAAGGAAGAAAACCATTTAGCCTAATGATGGTGTACAGAAGGTAAAGACTAAAGACAAATAAAGGGATTTGGAGAGATGGCAAAGAGATATACGGTTAAAGTCATGAATTGGATTATGGAAGAGGCATTACTATGAATACAAGGATACCCTTACGAAACATTTTCATGTTTCAGTGCATTGTTAAAGGAAAACTGATTTCCCGATTACATACTTACTCTAGGGTATGTATTTACCAGGTTTCATTCTCATATCTGTATGGTTTTACAGATGATGAGTGGGAGTAAGTTATTGGGAACTAGGTGACCATCCTCATTATATCGGAATTCGTTGTAATTGGTGATATTTGAGAAAATCGGCTGGGTACAGTTTTTTAACCTACGATGCACAGGTTTTGAGTTATTCAACTCAGCGGACTTATACAGAGTATTGTATGTTGTCCAAAGTCCGTTAGGACAAAGGGGTATGTCCTCGTACTATGTTCTGTTTACTTGTGACTTCTCTAGTTTTTAGATAAGTGTTTCATAAAAATACAATGTCTAAGTTATGAGAAGTTGTGGGTATAAGAATAAAGTAGAGAACCAGGTGTCGCAAGTATCGGGATTCTTCAAAAAGATTGAAGATGTAGATTCTTGTGACTGGTATTCAGTTGATAGTAATGGTTTTGAGAAACTTGTTTCTTTTTCAGGTTACTCATAATTGGATGTATTCCTAAGTTGAGTAATACTGATTAGCCTCTCTCCATTAAGTTGATATGCACTGCAGACAGCTACATGATTTGAATCTGGTTCCAATTAAATTAGTGCCTCTATTTCTATATTGTATATAAAATGGTTCATATCTTAACGATGTTAAGGTAAGGGGAGTTGTCCAGCTTATACTTAAAACCAGACACTGGATAACTCGAGGTACGTTTCTGTAATGGCAGTTTGTGGGTTGACCGTGGCTTTGACGAGAGTTGATTTTCTACCATCTGGAAGATCAATAGTGATATTGTTCGTGACTCGCCACAGTTTTAGTAAAATGGATTTTTTCAGAAAACAGTAGTGGGAGTATGGTAGAACTGAAAGTGATTCCAGAACCGCAAACGATTACGGAAAATTTAATAGGACCTATATATTCAATCAGGTTTGACATTCCAATAGCCACTCCGCAGACATGGTGGGTAACCTCAGACATCCGAGAGGTACTCCGGTAGCCTCAAGGACGGTGACAGGGAGGTTCTAGTTTACCCAGACTTGACACTACTGTTATTCCAGACTATGAGACCCGGCAGAAGGATAAGTATAGAGTCCTTCTAAACTAGTTTTAGAAGTACACGCATATATTATTCTGCCAGAGGGTTTTCGTAGTCAGTGGGAGCAGCGGAAGCATAGTGGGCAAGTAGCTTATGTCTATTTATAGACTTGAGCAGTTATAGCGGAGATAGATCATCTATTTTTGATGTGACAGTCATGAGTTTGACTTCATCAGAATAGGGGATGGATCTGTTGAGAAGGTAGTAGGGTGTGATGTCCTGATATTTGGATAACATACACAGAGTAGGAAGTAAAATTCCTATACTACGATCGGTTGTACTTTGGTCGTCACACAGTTGTTTCTCCAGAAAGGATATGGATATAATATCAGATATTCTGGCTACTAGATCTATGGTTTTAGATCTAGATTTGGGTAGTTTTCCAATATGTGTACTTTGACAGTATTCTAATAGATTTTAGAATAGATGACTCCTGGCATGGTGGTGTACCTGCAGATGATGGAGTCACCCTCTTTAAAGGTGTCTTATAGACTAAAGGAGAGAGGGATGTGCATGATTGACAGATCACTTGCTTAGGCAATTGAGTCAATCGTGAGATGTCAAGTACCACACCAGATGTTGTATTTGCACTAGTTGTGATAAGTTTATATTAATCCAATCCTGAAGAAATGTAAGGAAGCAGTTTTAGAACATGAGTAAATGTTCTACGGATTTGATGACGGCAGCCTCCTTCGGGAGACGGTTATCATTCCAGGCTTCCAAGGTGACATGGATGACAGATTGATTGTCAGAGTTATAGATTTCCCTCTGACAAGGGACGGTATTATGGACAGGTGGTCCAAGAGGATACTGTGGGAGGCATGGTGCTGGATACTGATTAGGTTCAGTTATCAATAAAGTCTAAGAAGTTTGGATTTGGAGTTCATTTATGAACTAGATCCCATCAGATATTCAGACATATTCTAAGACAAGTATTACTCGATTCGGGAGATGGCTTTCTCCACGAACTTGAGATTAAGAGAGACATAGAAAGAAACATCAGGGCGGATCCACTCACTGAGGCTATTTCTCGAACACAAGAGTTTTACAAACTAGCTTTGTGAAACTGATTAGTAGAGGAGTTGGATGTTCGGTATCACACGGGCTGTGAGTATGCGACATCGCAATAATTAACCTTAAGTGCAAGTGGGAGATTGTTGGATATAGTGCCCTCAAAGTCAATTATTGGATCGCAGGTACGTGATTGCAATGATTGATGGAGGACCTATACCGATAAGACAATCTTGCTCGAGATGATAGTATGCTATCTGGTTTGTCTTTATCATCGTATACATGCTTTAGTTCACTATTGCATGCTGATAGAGCCTATAGGATTCTTGCTTGACTGCCAGCAGTATGATGGCGATCATATACGTGGGAGCTGGGGTTTGTAAGCACATCCTTAAAGTGTCCCTGGTCGTGGGAGTTTCGAGACAGGGCATCGATACTCCAGAGTAGACTAGTGTATACAGTCGAGACCCCGACGATGGGCGGTGGCCGGTCTCACAAGCCATTGGTGTCAGTTGGTTCACCTAAGATATATACAGGTGCTCATTGGGTTATGAGTACACTGGACAGGACTCGCCGGGAACATGCTAGTTGGTATTATACATATCGTCAGATAGCAGTTCTCAGGTGATATGTGTACAGGTTAGTTTGTCGACCTGAGATCGTCATTTGTCTCGTGTGAGTTCCCACTGTGCTTTGATTTCTACCCTACCACGCTCAAAGGAGACATGCAAACAGGTATTTTTTGGGTATAGTCCCGAGCCACATGGAGGCAGTGAGCGGATCGTCGGGGATTCGTCTCTCCCGGTATTGGGGGTTGATGTCGCACAGTGCACGGGTGGCCATCACTAGAAATCCTCGGCCGAGATAGTGGAGAATTACTAATTTGGATCAGTAGTTTCTCAGGTAGTGATGGGCTTCATGCCGACACGATTTATCGCGTTATTAGGGGTCTGACTTTATCCACCCCACTAGACTTGATATGTGATACTCTTTAGACGAACGGACCGGACTGTACGAATATTATCACTGTTAGGCTCAGTAGGGTTTATGGATGAGTTCGCTCGTCAGCTTCCCTTCCAATCAATACATAGGCAACCGTTACGTACAGCCTGTACCTCTGACGTGCTAGAGATTATACCCAGTGCCAGTGTGTTGATGAGTCATTAGAGTCCCCCACAGACAGTTTCCCAAGTTCGGGCGAAACGTTGTAGAGGCCGTATGGTTTTATGGCAGGATTCGGAAAATGCACGTGCCTTTTCGCACGTGTCATATTTCGGGAAGATAATACTGGTAGGCTTTGGTTTAAGCCGGATCCGAGTATTATACTGTGTAGATATAATATCTTTGTCTCAGTTGCATTTGTATTCGGTCGTAATGCAAATGCGGGTATGTTTATATTGTTACGGGGTTATCCTGAAATTCGTTTCGAGGTCGCTTTTGGAAGTTTCCAGTTTTCTATCACCCGTATTTAACATTCGGTTAAATGCAGATTTATCTTTTCTTCATGAGGGTGAGTCATTTGGTGAGTCATTAGGGTGAGTCACCATTTTGATTTAATGGTTGATCACTAGGATTAGTGAGTCACCATTATGCATTTAATGTATTTTGCAATGTGGATTTTGCATTAATGAGGTTTTATAATGCTTAGGATATTTCTTCTTGATATTATTTCCTTATGGTTACTCTCTTGTTCCTACACTCACCTCCCTCCTCACTTATAAGTGGCCGGCCCCTTCTTGAGTGAGCATGATGGTTGTTAATTTGAAAAAGGATGCAAGTATTTGGTTCATGGAAATTAGTATACTTCATTTCTCATTTCCACCCGATCCAAAATGGCAACTTCATTAACCGATCGTCCATAGCTTTGGACGAAACGAGACAAAGTGTTCTATTCATTCTCTACATCAATCTTGGTCATCTCTTTTAGCAAACTTGATGATCGAGTTGCCTCGGTTCAGAGGCGGGAGCCCGTTTAAAGATCCGTCGACGTGCTGCCACCTGGACGAGGAGACTGGAGATTCAGGAGATCGAAGCAGCCGCGACAAAGCGTGGGATGATGGTTGAAGACCGAAGGACTCGGATCGTTCGGTATAACATTTCTACCCACTTTGTAGTTTGTTAGTTTAGTTTTAATGACAGATCCGGGTTACAGTGCGCGATAGCGCCAGTTGTTAAAAAGTTTTTGTTCCGCATTTGGCGTCTGTTAGACGGCCGGAGCGCTACCGTAGACTTACAACCTCGCTAAATACGAGTTCAATTTCTTCTTGATTTTCCCATTCCCCAGATTATAGAATGAATTCAGGTATTAAATAGGTTGTGAACAAATACGTATCGCTTTCACTTTCAATCACGTTTCCACTTATCAATATCACTTTCGTATTTGCCACAATCCAACCACTAACACTTATATAACGACAATGCAAAACAGTCGCTAGGTCTTAATGTAAACAATCAATATGTAGCAGGTATAAAGCAAATACACAATTAGGCAAAAATGCACTGAACAGACATTCACTATATTTTGACAGCCAACACCATATAACTTGCAAAATTTACCATAAAACACACGTATAAAATCAACCAAAACAATATAAAAGGCGTACGAAGCAATCTTGATTATCTAAGCAATAAAATTAATTTAATGTCAATAGCATTCATGCTAGGGACTTATCATCATTTTAAATTAGCGATCGATTGCTGGAATTCCAGTTTTAGAACTGGAAGTCCAACTTCGCGTGCAGTTTGCTAGTAATTGTGTTCAGCTTTAGGTGTCACCCCAGTTGAATAAAATCTATTTCTATCTGTTAGGTTTTCAACTCATTAAACGGATTATCAATAGCCTTCCTTTACCAGAAGTTATGTCCTATTTAATGTGAAGGGGTAAGAAATGCTAATGCAGGTACTGCAGAACACATCGATACTCAAAAATACAAACTAAATATCAAAAGATGGTGAAACTGTACGGTACTAGATTCATGTGTTAGCTAATTAAATTATCTACGTGACCATATGAGGCTCCGCGCATTTTCAGTTTGAATCATGGATCTGCAGGTATTCAAAGTCAGGTATCCACGCGAAACACTTCCCCTGACTGCAGTCCAGTGCTGCATTCGCAGCCAAATATCGTTACAGTAATCTATAGACGTCGATAAATAAACTATGTATGGTTTTATATTATCGAGTCCGAATCGATATGAGCTGTAGAACATTACGTTCCAAACTGTATTGAATTTACAACGATTTTAATAAGGTAGCATGCGCGGTAAAGTTCAGATTTTGTGTCGTCTTTAGGGGGCGACTTTACATGGTTATTAACACGATATTTTGCACTCAAATTACTACACGATATTTGCAAACAGTAAAGGAATTGAACTATCGCAAGTTCCTCCATAACAAGATATGTTTTGGTTAATAATTCGCATCGAACACTAGGGCGGTATTTAGTAATCGGTCGAAAACACATATTTACACTACTATATGTCAAAATAATCTAACATTATTATCTAGCCTAGGTATTAAAATAGCATGAATAACAAGAGATGGGTTTTCTCTTGCCTTTGGCGAAAGTGGCACGACTGAGACGGTGGCACGACACGAGCACGATCACGGCACGATACCCGTGCGACTCGGCTGGCTCGGGGCAGGACTTGGGGGCTCGGCACTAGCGTGGAGGAGGGCACGGAGCAGTGTGTTCGCAGTGGCTCGGATGAGGCGTTCGGGGTGCTACGATTGTAGGGAGCTCGGGTTCATCGGCGAGGTGGAGCTGGTGGTGGCTACGGTGATGGATGCAGGGGCTCGGTGTTGGGGATGCTCGGAGCTTGTAGCTTGGAGATGGTGAGCTCCGACGATGGCGGATGAAGAGGATGAGGGCTCGGTGTCGTGGAGGAGAGAAGGTGATAGGGATTAGAGGAGGCGGCTCTGATGATGGCGTTGTTGCTGGTGGTCGTCGGTGGTGGGGATGCTCGGAGGAAGTAGTGGAGGAGCAGAGAGCTCGTCGTGGTCGTCAACGATGCAGAGGGGTCGGTGCTGGTAGCGGGGGAGCCGGCGGTGGATTGAGGCAGAGGGTAAGAGGGGGAGAGAAAGAGTGAGTAAGATGAGGAAGTCGGGACTCGTCGTCGATGGAGGAGTTGGTGGGTGTTTGGAGAGACGGGCTCAATGGAGGGGAAGCTCCGGTGATGGTGGCTAGGAGTCGGGTTGAGGGAGAAAGGAAGTGGGGAGTTTGTAGGGGAAAGTGTGTGAGAGAGAGATCGAGTTGTTAGGGATGAGGGGGGTCATAGGGATGAGCCGCGAGAACTCGGAGGTGGTTGGGACGCGGCGAAGACAAGGTCGTGGGAGAGCAGGTCTCGCGGGGACGTCGGTGAGGGGAGGGGGAGCAGTTGGAGAGAAGAAGATTTTGGTGGAGAAGATCGCGGGGGAGTCATTGGAAGTGGGCGCGGTCGTCGTGCAGACGGGCGCGAGTCTCGCGGTGGTGAGCGCGAGGAAGGAGGAACGAGAGAAAAGAGGCTGAAAAGAAAAGGAAGCGAGGGAGAAGGAGTCAGGGTGAGCGGGTCGGGTCAGGTCGAGTCGGGTGAGTCGGGTCAGGTCGAGTCGGGTGAGTCGGGTCGAGTAGGTTAGGATTGGGTTTAGAGTTTAGGTTTTGGTAATAATTTAATAATTAAAATAATAAAAATATTTAAAATGTGCAAAAATTCTAGAAAAAATCTGAAAAATACGGAAAATAAATATACGGAAACTGGGGATTTACAAGCTATCTATTTGTAGTTTTATGCGATGAGCAGCCTAATCAAAAACTAGTTTTTTTATATAAAATAAGTGCTGTATCTTAATCTACTATTATCCACAGAAATGCGATTCATTTCATACAAATTACTCCATTTGATGCTCATTAATGGATCTCAATTGGTAACAACAACTTGCAGCTCACAATAAGATCCACAGAATTAACATCAACATAACAAAACTTAGCTACAAGATCAATGAAAGCTAAGTATAAATTTGCTATCGATGAGGATTAAAACCTAATTGAAATTCAGAGAAACATGAGAGGCTTACGCTTGATTCAAAATGATAGCTTCCCCTCTCTTCTCCTCAATTGGCCGCAAACTTGAGAAAGCCTAGCTCTGTTGCTTTTTAAACAATCGATAAGGCTCTCAAAGATCTAATCCTGGCTGTTCATTTGGATTTGAGATTGTTAGCAATGTGAAATGGGCCGTTTTGTGGGCCTTAGTTCCATATTTCGGTTACCGAGAAAGGGTTGAAATCATGGTTGTCGCGGTTGGCCGCGTCGGTCATTTTTGGATCAGAATCAGCCATCTTGGATATTCCATCGTTTGATAATTTTTTCTTCAAAATTTATCATATTCATTAAATAGTAAAAGAGATTATAAACAATTTGGCAAATTCTTCGTTAATTAATCATGTCTAAATTAATTGTTTTGATATTTTATAAGAAAGAATATAATTGTTTTTTATATAGTAAACTCAATATATCTTAGTATCTTACGATATCATTATTAAAACTCGGACGATCGTATTTTGGATAGGAATTGGCCATTGCGGATCAGGATTGACCGAGATTTTAAATCATGCTACTAACAAAACAAAAGTAATAGATAATAAGTTATAAGAAAAAATAAATATATATGATAAGCAGGAGGTTCTGGGGCAGGGACGTAATACGAATATCCATAAAATCCAAGGAGTGGGGATAACTTTGCCCGCGGAAAGATTCGCAGATGAAGCCAGCGGAGGCTGAATGCGAATATCCCTAAATTCAAGGGAGCTGAGGATAATTTTGCATGCTAGAAGACAAGGTTGCTTGAAAGCTTTACGCTCAGCTTTTATATATATATATATATATATATATATATATATATATATATATATAATGGAGAAAAGAGGCCATAGGAGGAAATTTACTCCTATGGCGTGGAAAAAATACAACCTCCACTAATTTTTTCGACGATCGGCCCCCATCATCTCATCGTTATCATCTAAGATGTGGGTAAACCAAATTTCATGTGATTCTACAACTTTTTCACCGTTGATTTAGCAATGTAAAAAGTTCTATTGTTGGTAAAACGTTGATTTTGAACCCACTAAATCAACGGTGAGAAAGTTGTGAAATCACATGAAATTTGGTGTACGCACATCTTAGATGATAACGATGATGATGATGGGTGGTGATCTTCGGAAAAAATGGCGGAGGTTGTATTTTTTCCACGCCATAAAAGGAAATCCCCTCCTATGGCCTCTTTCCTCCATTAATCAATCTCTCTCTCTCTCTCTCTCTCTCTCTCTCTATATATATATATATATATATATATATACTGAGTTCCAAAAATTTTACAAAGTACCATAGGACTGTCATTTTATACTGTTCACCTTAATTACGAAAATACCATTTTTTACTGTTCACCTTAATTACGAATTTGTCACTCAAAACATTATTCAAAATCACGTAATTCTCTCCGACCTTCATCTCTGTAATTATGATTCCATCAATCTTCCAGCCTTCTATCCCTATAATTCTCTCATAAAAATATGGTCGTGCTATCAGGATCTTAGTTTATTCGCGTTCAACAATACTCAAAATGACTACAGTCAGCCCATTGTTGTCATCCTCGCCTCTGTTCTCCATTTCAGGATCGTCGGCTCTATTCTTGCTGTGTAAGAATGTTTCAAAAACTTAAAACAGGTATAAATCTCATCCCTTCATCTCTGTAATGTTTTATTATTACACCACCATTGATGGACCTCCATCCCTTCATCTCTGTATTTTTTTCCAATTCCTCCATTGATGAACAACGATCCCTTTGTCTCTTAGCCTTTCATCCATATCTGATCCCTCTTTTTCTTCTGTAGATAATATTAGAAAGTTGTAGTTTCATATTAAATAAATTGTAAATTAAGGTTGACCACTGCAAAATTAAAATGATACATGAAAATCTCCATTCTATATTCACAACAAAAGAAATAAATTAATGTAACTAGAAATATGCTCATATAACAACTACTGTTGCTAATGGTTTTCTACTCATCAATAACATCATTTAGAATTGAGCATAAGACATTTAAATATTTTCAGCAACATTAATATTTTAATTTTTTCTAAATATAAGTTTTCCTATTGTTTTTTTCCTCGAAAGTCATTATATTTTACTGTAATATGAATTATCAAGTTGTCAACTATTTTCAACAACATGGTCTCGCTTTTGTTAGTTATATGTATGCCCTAAAGACCATTACTGTACATTGGATGTATATTGTAGTGGATGCTGGGACATATATAGGTAGGACTTTCTTGCTCGACATGATAGTGCGCTATCTGGTTGCTCTTTATCTTAACATGTATACTTTCTGTCTCTCTGATTACATGTTGATAAAGCCCTTAGGATGTGTACTCGACTTCCAGGACTATGATGCAGATCATACTAGTGGGGTCTGGGTAGTCAATGAGTATATCCTTCAATGTTCCTAGTCATGGGAATATCGAGACGGGGCATCGATATTCCAGAGTAGACTAGCGTATATCTTCTCGACCCATGTGATGGGCGATGGATGATCCCATATCCATTGGTGTTTGACATCAGAGATGGTATGCGGGTGCTCAGTGGAGACTGGGTACACAGAACGGACTCGCCGAGAACTCCCAGATGGTATTATACCTCACGTCAGATGGCAGTTATCTGGTGACACTGGTGCAGCTTAGTCTGTTGACCCGAGATCGTCATAGAGTCTTGTGTGTCTCCTACTGTGCTTTGATTTCCACCCTACCACGGCTCTACTGAGTCGTGCAAACAGGTGGTTTTTGGGTACAGTCCCGATTCACATGGAGGCAATGAGCGATAGGAGGGGATTCGTCTCTCCCGGTATTGGGGGTTGATGTTGCGCTATGCACGACTGGCCATAACAGGAAATCCCTGGCCAGGGTTGCAGTGATCTACTGGTAAGTGTTATCAGTAGTTTCACCCATGTTATGGACCTCACGTCGGCATGACTTATCGAGCTACTGCGGTCTGACGTTTACTACCCCTAGGCGAGATATGCGACATATCAGACGAACAGACCGGACTGTACGGTAAGTGTTACTGGTTGGATTCACAGGAGTGTGAGCGGGCTTGCTCGTCGATCTTCTGATCGCTCAATACCCGAGTGGCCTTTACGTTTAGTAGACCGCTTGCGGCTTGTGGGTGCTTGATATGATCATCATCTGCTGCCGGCGTATTGACGAATCTTTAGAGTCCTACACAGAGGTTTCCTGGCTCAAGCGAAATGAAATAGGAGCGCATATGAGATATGTGCGGGTCCGAGAATAATGCGTGTATGTGATACCGTATTCCATTCTCGCGATGAATGTATCGATTGGTTGTATGCGATATAACCTAGTTATCGAATCGAAGATTGATTCGATAAGTCGATACATTGGATACTAGTCGGTTATATGCGACATGACCGGATCATTGAAACAAGTGTTGATTCAATGATTTAATGTATAATTATATATTTGATATATTACTTTGCATTAACTAGTATTGGTTCACTTTAAATGGATTTTCTCACTTGATGCACACAAGTTGTATATGTGATATACTTTTGTGCACTTGTTTGTATCATATTTGATGATACATGCTCACTTGGGTTTGTGTAAAGAATTAAACCATGGTTATATGAATGGTTAGGGTTTTGTTTATTTACTTACTTATTTATTTATTTATTTATTTTGGAAAAGATAAAGAGAAAATGGTGGCTTTCTTTGTTTGTTGTTGAAGCTTCATGAAGCTTTGACTAAGTGACCATTTTGTCTCATGCTTAACCCTAAACCATTCAAACTAACCATAGTCTATTCTCTACACCTAACCATGGTTGGGATATGATAAGTATTCATATTATTTTCCTTTTTAAAAAGACTTATGATATATTCTTTCTTCTTCTTCTTCTTCTTCTTCAACATGAAGAAACCATGCCACCATCAATGGCAACTTGAGAAAAAGAGTGAGAAATCAAATTCTAAAGTGAACCCACTTCCTATTTCTTCATCCTCTACCTCTTGCCAAGTAGTATCGGGTGTTTTCTTCACAAGTTTCATGACTTGGTGAAGTGGGAGCTTGATCTTGTGATGCCTCGACGTAGATCATCTTCGGCATCGAAGTCGACGACCTAGCCCGCCCATTTCTCCGATGAAGACGATGCTAGAGTCATGGATTCGATTTGGACAGCGGAGGGACGTCATCACAGAGCCTAGGAGGTAGAGGACCGGATCTACAAAGGTTGTAGCTTCTTTCCTTTAAGTTAAAGTTGTTTACTTCCATCGCATCACCTATAAATCTAGTTAACGATCCGTATTAGGGTTTGTAGGCACCTGAAAAAATTTGATTTGGCCATGTTTGATCACTTGTGAGACCTCATTAGTGTGCCTAGGAACCCTACAGTGGTATCAGAGCCTGGCTAGAGCCTTAGGCGATGCGTAGACGGAGTTAGAAGTCCGATCGAACCGAAACCCTAATACAAATTTGCCCTCTGGACATTTTTTAAAAACTGGGTTTTTTCTAGATTAAAAATTCTTAAAAAATTCAGCAGGAAGATCTAAGAATTATGGTGCAAAACGAGCTCCTGATTCATCTAAACCGCCGCGGAACAGCGGCAGAAGCATGGCTTCTGTGGCGGTTCCGCGGTCGTATGGTCACATTGCCCCATAATTTTTGCACAGTAATTCCTATATTTTGGTTCTGGATTTTCTGGGATTTTTTAAATATCACTCAAGAGTTGAGTTTTCTGGGTTGTATTGGGGACTCGGTGTTTCGATCGGATTGTCTAATTTTGTCTATGTGTTTTTCCGGGTAATTTTAGAATATGTTAAAAAGTTCGACCGGATATAAATATCCACTTTTTCCCCTGCCGGGAAATTTCTAATTGTTGGACTTTTCCATAGTTTAATGACGTTCTAAGTAGTGCAAGTAACGCGATGGTCCCTTTAGAAGACAACAAATCTTAACTCGATTATGTGACCGTCTTGAACTGCCCTTTGAACCTTAGGGTTTGGGGCAGTACGGCGTGCCATATGTGAGGCGTTGGCTTGACCCTTCTACGGCTGGACCGTTGGTACTGAGGCACGAAGTGAATGTTTTTAAACTTATTTCATGTGTTGAGCTGTTTCGGGAAAACTTGGGTGTTCGATTGTTCGATCGGAAAGTTTAACATTTTCTATTTACCCGGAATGTGATACAACATTTGGAATTTACAAGTAGTTATGAGATAACTGAATGAATGTTATAAACATAGCAATTTAGTCTCACTTGATCGGTTGCCATGGAATTTCGATGCGATTGAAAGTCCGTCGCAATCACGTAGCGTACGCGGATACTCGCCGGGTAAACTTAATAGACTGCTACACTCCATAGCCCCGACCAAGTGACTGTAGGAGAACCCCGTCACCGAAAGCATCCGTTTTGATGCTCGCGGCAGCGGTGTTCCGTCTTGGTGCACTTCGTCGACGGTATCAGGGGTGCGGCCGCCTACTAAAGTTTGCGACGAGCATTCGATCAGGATGTCGGGAATCTTGCTGAATTGCCCGACTTGATATTGAAAAGAGTTTTCGATAATGAGACTAAAATGCGGCATTTATAATTGTTAGGCATGCGATGTCTAAGTATTTCATTTGATTAGGCATGCGATGTCTAAAAAGGTTGCGGATTCCAACTGTTGTAGTTTTACACTTTCTTTTCTGTGATCGTAAGTGTAATATGTGATATCGCCGGTTTCGTTGCTATATGTCAACGACAATTGGGATGCGCATATTTACTTACGTTGATGACATGTGATGTTATGTGTTGCTGGATATGTTATATTGGATCGTCGTGTTCGAATAGCCGGGGTTTTTTTTATGTGAGATGAGTGTTTTTCATTTTCATTCATGTAAAAAAAACTTGTATGTAATATTCTTTTATTGGGGCACTTCCAGGTTGCGGAAGATGTCACCTTTTGTATATTATTTACTTTTCCGCATTAGGATAGACCCAAGGAGGGGAGCACAAGTAACCGGGTTCTAGGGTCCAGTGGGAGACCATCTCGAGGAGTCGAGTCCGGGTCTCCTAACCCTAGAATTGGTAGGGTTGCTTGCTGCTCTCGTAGGGGTCTAGGGGTGTGGGATTGGCTATTCATCACGACCGTGGAATCCGTGTTTTATACTGGCTAGTATTAAAAACACGGACGTCCTAGTATATCCAATATTTCATATGATACATTCTGCTGCGTTATCTGTGATATGATCATGTGATATGTTCAGATAGACATTGTATATAGTATATATGATATATTATATAGACGTTGCTTATGTTTTACACCCGCACTAGCCCTGCCTCGCTCTGGCGTTAGTTACCTAACCTAACGGTGCAGACGGGACATCGAGGCGAATGCGGATGGCATAAGCGTACGTTATATTTATCTGTGATGTTTAGGTGGACTTAAATGATGGGATATTCATTAATGAGATTGATGAAAGAAAATAAACCTAATTGATGTTGTGGAATCGAATTTCAAAATAAAACAGGTAGCTACAGTTCTTGCTTTGCATCGCGGTGTTCATTGTAGAACATCCTGCACCTTATTCGATGAGGAAAGGACCGAGATCCCTTCACCGGGAGTGACTCCTTTAGCAATAACTGGCAGATGCTACACACTCAGTTTGTCTTTTGATTGCTTCTATAGTTTCTGCTTTGCACAGTGATATATATGATATATCCCGCACCTCATTCGACGAGGAAAGGGCCGACGATCCCTTCACCGGGAGTGGCCCCTTTAGCAAAACTAGAAAAGCTTCAAAAACATTTCATTTAAAAACCAGTTGATTCCGCAACGAGATCAAGTTCAAAGCGTTAAAGGTTTTCATAAAAACCATTCGCAACCCTCCGTCATTTTAGGAAGTAGAGTACTTAGTATTCGTGCTGTGTTTGTTGACCATAGTCAAGGCACAGTGTACGGTAGCTAAGTGATGTCTTCCTACACCGCATATGATGCAATTAGTTAGGACAGTCGCGTGACTTTGTTGACCTTAGTTAAGGGTCATGTGGGTGGGTCTAATTAATCATGAAATGACGGGTAGAACTTGACTAGTGCTTATGATTTGTTGACCATAGTTAAGGTCATAAGTGCTAGGGGTAAAAACCTTTATCGGGAGTTTCAAGTGTTGAAATTTGCAATGAGATTGCATACCTTCTATGTGATAGTTGGATCCCGATACCCACTGTGAGTAATTGTTACTCCTGGGAGAGTTTTGCACTTTACAATTAGCCGATCAAGTAGGTGTCTAGAAAGGTGTCAATGGGGTTACGCCTCTGGGAAAACGAGGTTTACTGTAATTAGGTTCGTGCGAAAGCACGGGGAACCTCCCTCAAAGTACCGACACTGGCCTGGCTGAAAAATTGGCGAACTTGTAGAGTGTAATTAATCCCGGCTAGTCTTTCCTTTTAAGGTTTGAAGGAAGATTTGATAAAAACAGTGGGAGCCATCCTGATTAGATAAAATATATAACCAATCTAATCTTGCAAGAGCGCACGCAGAGTATTTTCTTGTCTCTCTCTCTCCAGGTAGCGACCATATCACGCCTTAATCAAGATAATAATATGGATGTATTGACCGAACCCGCTTGTTATACTGAGCTGGGGAACGTTGGTCCCGCTCCAACTTATAATTGTTATAAGGTAGAGCAGGAAATAGGGGAATACCAGAATTCCTATGCCGCCCAAACAAAGAAAGTGCATATGATGCATCTCCTTCGGGTGTGTTCATTACAAAGAACTGTTTCTCAGTATCCTCTGCATCCTGGGTATTTGATACCGGATCAAGATCCCAGATATGTAATCTGTTACATAGGGCTACAAGAAGGTAGAAAACTGAGAACATGTGATAAGTTTCATGAGACAGAAAACGGGGCAAGTGTTGCAGCCAAGTCTGTTGGTCACTGTCACCCTGTATTACCAATACATTAATTCTGAACAAATGCTATTAGATACCGTACCTGATATACAAAATCATATCAGTCTCTTTATTAGTGAAGTAATGATAAAATTTTGTATTGTTGGATAATGTTTTGAACATTTCCTATATCAAAAGTTGATCGGTTCAGACACGTTATCTAAAAGTATTGATGTTCTAAATCAAACTACAGTTCCTAGTATACAGAACACACACAAAAGGAAGAGTTCAGAAATGAACGAATCCTACTTGTGGCATTGTAGACTAGGTCACATCAATGCGACCCGACCGGCTGAAGATACATTTTAGATGCATATTTAAATCAGTTTGAATTTACATCTTGTGAAACTTGCCAGTCATGTCACAAAGATTAGATGACCATAGCTTTGTTTATTGGAAACAGAGAAAGAGTTAGTAAACTCTTGGGACTGATACATGATGATGTATGTAAGGTCTCCTGTCTACATATGCCATGACCGATTCTTTGTACTTCATTATATTCTCTGATAATCTCTCAAGATTCAGTCATATGTTCCTGTTGAAACATAAGTCCGAAGCTTTTGAGGTATTCACAGAATATAAGTTGGAAGTAGAGAACCAAAATACGGGTATAAGTATTATGTCCTATGATAAGATCAGGGAGGAGAATACTTGTGCTTGGAATCCTTGGACTATTCTAAAGGAAAATGAGATTCTCTCTCAGTATTACTCCTCAGAATACACCACAGTACAACGGTGTATCAGGGCGGAGCAATAGCACCCTATATGATATGGTGTGCTCTATGATGAGTATCACTGAGTTACCTATTTCCTTTTGGGGTTGTGCACTTAAGAAGCTGCATATCTATTGAATAGGATTCAAATCAAATCAGTGCCTACCACTCCATATAAGATATGGTGTGGGAATAGCCTATCTCTTAAGTAAGTTAAGATTTAGGATTGTCCGGCCTATGTCAAAAGCAAAATCCGGACAAGATCGAGGCAAGGTCAGTTCTGTAGAACTGGAAAGGTTCCAGCTATACAAAACTGCAGTTGATGATTTGACAGAACCAAAGGATTCAATAGTCCCCAACGAACCTCAGCCTTTCCGCCGATCTAGTAGGGTTCCTCATCCGCCTGAGAGATACCTCGGTTTCTCGATGACAGTGGGAGCGAGGATTGCATCATGAGATGATGGCCTAACTAGTTTCGAGCAGGCCATCAAGAGTAGGGGCTCTGTAAGAATGGCTGGATGCTTAGCGATCTGAGATGGAATCCACATACACCAACAAAGTATGGACTTTGGTTGCGATATCTGAAGGGTTAAATCCCCATCGGGAGCAAGTATATCTTGAGAAGATTACTTGGTGTAGATGGAAAAGTTGAGACTTTCAAAGCTAGACTTGTTAAAGGTTTTCGTCATCAACCAAGTGTGGATAATGATAAAACCTTTTCTAGGGACTATGCTTAAGTCCATCCAGATCCTACTTGACATTGCTACATACCATGACTGCGATATCTGGTGGTTGGGTGCCATGACTACTTTTCTAAATAATGATTTAGAAGAGAACGTCTATAAGAACACAGCCAGAGGGCTTCGTAAACAGTGGGAGCAGCGGAAACGTGTGCAAGTTACTTTACATAATAAAGCAGGCATCGCGGAGTTGGAATGTCTGTTTTGATGTGATAGTCGAAGTGTTTGACTTCATCAAAATGGTAGATGAACCTTGTATGAACAAAAAGGTAGTAGAGAGTAAGGTAGTCATCCTCGTATTGTACGTGGACAACATACTCTTGATAGAAAAAAGTTTCCTATACTACGATCGGTCGATCTCCTCTTGTCACATGGATTCTCCAATAGGATAAAGGTGATACCTCCTCGATCCTGGGGAGAATCATTGGAAAGGTTCCAGGGTGATAAGGACTACTGAGTGTCAGTGGCATTGTCTTTACCCTCAGTAAAGGGACGATATGTTGGAAGAGTTCCAAGCTAGATACCGTGGCAAACTAGACGATAAAGGCTGGTAACATCGCTATTTAAGATACTACCAAAGAGGCAGTTTGGGTGTATATTGGTTCATAAGATGAACTAGGTTCCTGCCATTGTATGTGTCAACGCCCCACCCCCAATACAGAGAGTATTGTCCGCTCTGGCTGAAGCCGCACGGTTTTGTCCTTCGGGATGAACCAGACCCGACCAGGGGCCACTTCCCAGGAGGTCACCCATCCCAGAACTTCCCTGGCTCGAGCACGCTTAACTACGGAGTTCTCAAGCTCCTGTAGTGCCGGTTCACTTAAAAGGCGCCTCTGTATTGAAGAGTGGTATCATTCCATTTATAGTACAGATCTGCCCTTTTTCGGAATGTATTCCGAAGAGTCCCCATTGTTCTACAGTGGGTCCCACGGACTCAAGAGGTAGCCCCCACGGATTCAAGAGCTGGCCCCCGCCCACTTAACACGACACTTGGCATGGCACTTTGTTCCGTGTGGCACTTTGCTCCGTGAATAAGAACCGGGTCCCGACATTCTCCCCACCTTTGAACAACGGTTCGTTCTCGAACCACAGACCTACTATTGAGGGACCGGCTCTAATACCATTATGTCACGCCCCATCCCCAATACAGAGAGTATTGTCCGCTCTGGCTGAAGCCGCACGGTTTTGTCCTTCGGGATGAACCAGACTTTGAACAACGGTTCGTCCTTGGCGTGGCACTTTGTTCCGTGTGGCACTTTGCTCCGTGAACAAGAACCGGGTCCCGACATTCTCCCCACCTTTGAACAACGGTTCGTCCTCGAACCACAGACCTACTATTGAAGGACCGGCTCTGATACCATTCTGTCACGCCCCACCCCCAATACAGAGAGTATTGTCCGCTCTGGCTGAAGCCGCACGGTTTTGTCCTTCGGGATGAACCAGACCCGACCAGGGGCCACTTCCCAGGAGGTCACCCATCCCAGAACTTCCCTGGCCCGAGCACGCTTAACTACGGAGTTCTCAAGCTCCTGTAGTTCCGGTTCACTTAAAAGGCGCCTCTGTATTGAAGAGTGGTATCATTCCATTTATAGTACAGATCTGCCCTCTTTCGGAATGTATTCCGAAGAGTCCCCATTGTTCTACAGTGCGTCCCACGGACTCAAGAGGTGGCCCCCACGGATTCAAGAGGTGGCCCCCGCCCATTTAACACGACACTTGGCGTGGCACTTTGTTCCGTGTGGCACTTTGCTCCGTGAGCAAGAACCGGGTCCCGACATTTTAAATGGGCGGGGGCCACCTCTTGAATCCGTGGGGGCCACCTCTTGAGTCCGTGGGACGCACTGTAGAACAATGGGGACTCTTCGGAATACATTCCGAAAGAGAGCAGATCTGTACTATAAATGGAATGATACCACTCTTCAATACAGAGGCGCCTTTTAAGTGAACCGGAACTACAGGAGCTTGAGAACTCCGTAGTTAAGCGTGCTCGGGCCAGGGAAATCTTGGGATGGGTGACCTCCTGGGAAGTGGCCCGTGGTCGGGTCCGGTTCGCTCTAAAGGGAAAAACCGTGCGGTTTCAGCCAAAGCGGACAATACTCTCTGTATTGGGGGTGGGGCGTGACAGTATGACAATGGAAGTGTGGCTTTGGCCCTGGAACCCTGGTCCCATCAGTGACCCAGACATATTCTGAGGCAGCATCACCTGATCATGGAGATAGTTGATCTCCAGGGTGATCGAGGTTAGGAGAGTAGACTCAGAGGACAACACGGCGGATCCACTCACGAAGGCCTTTTCCCAAAAAGAGACTTTTAGGGGATGGTTGAGTATTAGATCTATAACTACTGCTACAGATGGCCCTAGTGCAAGTGGGAGATTGTTAGTTATATGTATGCCCTAGAGGCCATTACTGTACATTGGATGTATATTGTAGTGGATGCTGGGACATATATAGGTAGGACTTTCTTGCTCGACATGATAGTGCGCTATCTGGTTTCTCTTTATTTTAACATGTATACTTTCTGTCTCTCTGATTACATGTTGATAAAGCCCTTAGGATGTGTACTCGACTTCCAGGACTATGATGCAGATCATACTAGTGGGGTCTGGGTAGTCAATGAGTACATCCTTCAATGTTCCTAGTCGTGGGAATATCGAGACGGGGCATCGATATTCCAGAGTAGACTAGCGTATATCTTCTCGACCCATGTGATGGGCGATGGATGATCCTATATCCATTGGTGTTTGACATCAGAGATGGTATGCGGGTGCTCAGTGGAGACTGGGTACACAGAACGGACTCGTCGAGAACTCTCAGATGGTATTATACCTCACGTCAGATGGCAGTTCTCTGGTGACACTGGTGCAGCTTAGTCTGTTGACCCGAGATCGTCATAGAGTCTTGTGTGTCTCCTACTGTGCTTTGGTTTCCACCCTACCACGGCTCTACTGAGTCGTGCAAACAGGTGGTTTTTGGGTACAGTCCCGATTCACATGGAGGCAATGAGCGATAGGAGGGGATTTGTCTCTCCCGGTATTGGGGGTTGATGTTGCGCTATGCACGACTGGCCATAACAGGAAATCTCTGGCCAGGGTTGCAGTGATCTACTGGTAAGTGTTATCAGTATTTTCACACATGTTATGGACCTCACGTCGGCATGACTTATCGAGCTACTGGGGTCTGACGTTTACCACCCTTAGGCGAGATATGCGACATATCAGACGAACAGACCGGACTGTACGGTAAGTGTTACTGGTTGGATTCATAGGAGTGTGAGCGGGCTTGCTCGTCGATCTTCTGATCGCTCAATACCCGGGTGGCCGTTACGTTTAGAAGACCGCTTGCGGCTTGTGGGTGCTTGATATGATCATCATCTGCTGCCGGCGTATTGACGAGTCTTTAGAGTCCTACACAGAGGTTTCCTGGCTCAAGCGAAATGAAATAGGAGCGCATATGAGATATGTGCGGGACCAAGAATAATGCGTGTATATGATACCGTATTCCATTCTTGCGATGAATGTATCGATTGGTTGTATGCGATATAACCTAGTTATCGAATCGAAGATTGATTCGATAAGTCGATACATTGGATACTAGTCGGTTATATGCGACATGACCTGATCATTGAATCAAGTGTTGATTCAATGATTTAATGTATAATTATATATTTGATATATTACTTTGCATTAACTAGTATTGGTTCACTTTAAATTGATTTTCTCACTTGATGTACACAAGTTGTATATGTGATATACTTTTGTGCACTTGTTTGTATCATGTTTGATGATACATGCTCACTTGGGTTTGTGTAAAGAATTAAACCATGGTTATATGAATGGTTAGGGTTTTGTTTATTTACTTACTTATTTATTTATTTATTTATTTTGGAAAAGATAAAGAGAAAATGGTGGCTTTCTTTGTTTGTTGTTGAAGCTTCATGAAGCTTTGACTAAGTGACCATTTTGTCTCATGCTTAACCCTAAACCATTCAAACTAACCATAGTCTATTCTCTACACCTAACCATGGTTGGGATATGATAAGTATTCATATTATTTTCCTTTTTAAAAAATCTTATGATATATTCTTTCTTCTTCTTCTTCTTCAACATGAAGAAACCATGCCACCATCAATGGCAACTTGAGAAAAAGAGTGAAAAATCAAATTCTAAAGTGAACCCACTTCCTATTTCTTCATCCTCTACCTCTTGCCAAGTAGTATAGGGTGTTTTCTTCACAAGTTTCATGACTTGGTGAAGTGGGAGCTTGATCTTGTGATGCCTCGACGTAGATCATCTTCGGCATCGAAGTCGACGACCTAGCCCGCCCATTTCTCCGATGAAGCCGATGCTAGAGTCATGGATTCGATTTGGACAGCGGAGGGACGTCATCACAGAGCCTAGGAGGTGGAGGACCGGATCTACAAAGGTTGTAGCTTCTTTCCTTTAAGTTAAAGTTGTTTACTTCCATCGCATCACCTATAAATCTAGTTAACGATCCGTATTAGGGTTTGTAGGCACTTGGAAAAATTTGAATTGGCCATGTTTAATCACTTGTGAGACCTTATTAGTGTGCCTAGGAACCCTACAGCTTTAAGGATCGATAATTCTGTTCTTACTATGTATGAAGATTTTTGTAATTTAAAACATGTATAAATCTCACCTTTTTCTCCATATGTTTACATAACTATATGATCATTAAGATTTTAATTTTTTCTAAATCTATGCAACTGATTTTGAGGTTTTCCAAATATTAGAGTTTATAGAAACTAGAAATTAGTTTGGTCTGTTTTGGATTCTCTACAATTGATATGTAGAATTGTAGTATAATTGTATCTCAGGTCTTTTTTCAAATTATTATTCGGCTATAATTGCTTTACAAATTTGTAGATAATTCTTATTATTTTGGAAGGAATTTATGTTTCGAATTATGGAATCATTTTTGTAACTGTGGAAGTGAAACGAGATTGCATCACTTGAATCAATTGACATGAATTATTGACTATGTGCTGATTAAGATTTTAATTTTTTCTAAATTTAAGTTAAGTTCCTCAGGCATTAGCTCCTGATTGGTTTTATTTCCCTAACGTTTCATTTCTTTCAATTCATTTTTTTAATGGTAACTATTTTCAGTAAAATATTCCTAACTATTGCACCTGGTGGTTTGATTTGTATTGCTTTTTTACTTTACTAATGCAATTAATTATGAGGTCTTCCAAATATTTGAGTATACAGTAACTACAAATTAGCTTGATCTGTTTTGGATTCTCTAGCATTAAGTGTCTGAAGTTTTAAAGAATTATATGTTAGCTTATGGATTTTCATTATCCTTTCTTGTCTTGTCTTGATGATAGCTTAAACATGAATAGTCGTTTAGTGTCACATGCTTATCTTGATTTATCTTATCGACACTAAACTTGTATACACTTGATATTTAGCTTGCATATCTTATATCTTGTGTATATCGAGTAATATATCGATATCGATGTGCTCTACTTGTGTTATATCATTTGATATCGATATATTTTTCACATTCGATGTTTTGATGATTCACAATATAAATACACACACATACGTGCGCTCATTTATCTTGGTTTTCATATACTATGTGTGTATGTAGTATATCAATATCTCATGCTTTGAATTTGATTTATATCTGTTGGGGATAGTGCCCTCATAGTCAATTATTGGATCGCAGGTACGTGATTGCAATGATTGCGGAGGACCTATACCGGTAGGACAGTCTTACTCAAGATGATAGTGTGCTATCTGGTTTGCCTTTATCAGTCGTGTACATGTTCAGGTGACTGATTACATGTTACACTTTGATAGAGCCCTTAGGATCTTGCTTTACCACCAACAGTATGATGGCGATCATATACGTGAGAGTTGGGTGGTTTATACGCATATCCTTAATTGTGGTCCCTAGTTGTGGGAGTTTCGAGACAGGGCATCGATACTCCGGAGTAGACTAGTGTATACAGTCGAGACCCCGACGAGGGGCGGTGGCCGGTCTCACAAGCCACTGGTGTCAGTTGGATCACCTAAGATGTATACAGGTGCTCATTGGGTTATGAGTACACCGGACATGACTCGCCGGGAATCTGCTAGTTAGTACTATATCTATCGTCAGATAGCAGTTCCCTGGTGACATGTGTACAGGTTAGTTCATCGACCTGAGGTCGTCATTTGTCTCGTGTGAGTTCCCACTGTGCTTTGATTTCTACCCTACCACGGCTCAAAGGAGTCGTGCAAACAGGTAGTTTTTGGGTACAGTCCCGAGCCATATGGAGGAACGTGAGCGGATCGGCAGGGGATTCGTCTCTCCCGGTATTGGGGGCGAGATCGTGCTGTGTCTATGAGAGCCATTACACAAAGCCCACGGCCGTGGCAGGAGATTTACTGGTAGGTACTCCAGTAGTATCTCAGGGTGTTATTGGGCTTCACTCCGACACGACTTATACTGCAATTGGGGGTCTGACGTTACTAGCCCCCTAGGCAGATATGCGATACTCATAGACGAACGGACCGGACTGTATATACATTGTCACTGTTAGGCTCAGTAGGGTTTCCGGATGAGTTCGCTCGTCGGCCTCCCTTGAGGTCAGTCCATGGGCAGCCGTTACGCATAGCTAGTGCCGCTGACGGTTTGTGGTTAAACCCACTGCCAGGGTACTGACGAGTCATTAGAGTCCCCCACAGACAGTTTCCCAAGTTCGGGCGAAACGTTGTAGAGGCCGTATGGTTTTATGGCAGGGTTCGGAAAATGCACGTGCGTTTACGCACGTGTCGATTTTCGGACAGGTGATACTCGTCGGCTTTGGTTTAAGCCGGATACGAGTATTACATTGAGTAGGTATAATATCTTTGTCTCAGTTGCATTTGTATTCGGTCGTAATACAAATGCGGGTATATTTATACAGTTTCGGGGTTATCCTGAAAGTCGTTTCAGGATCACTTTTGGAAGTTGCCAGTTTCCAGTTTTCTATCAGCTGTCTTTTAACATTCTGTTAAAGACGGATTTATCTTTTCTTCAGATGAGGTGAGTCAGTGTTCTAGAAGATTCTAGAGAGGGTGACTTGGCTTGGTGAGTCATTAGTGCATTAATGGTGCCATTAATGCTTGATGACTAAGGGTTTTTAGATTCAATGTTTCTTAGTGACTCATGCTTTCATGAAGGGTTATGATAAGCTTCTTCTTTTATGGTCACCCTCTCCTTGCTCCTACCATCACCTCCCTCTTTACTTATAGTGGCCGGCCCTCTCTCTCCTCCCTCACTCTCTCACTTGAGAAAATTATGGTTGCTAAAAAGAAAAGAGTAAAGTTTTGGATGCATGGAAATTTCATAGTTCATTTCTTGTTCCATTTCATTTCCATCGGCAACTTCATTTACTGATCTTCCACGGACTTGGACGAAGTGAGACAAAGTCATCTACTCATTCTCTACATCATTCTTGATCGTCTCTTTTAGCAAACTTGACGATCGAGTTGCCTCAAGTCAGAGACGGGAGCCCGTTTAAAGAATCGTCGACGTGGTGCCACCTCGACGAGGATATCGGAGATCGACGAGATCGGAGCAGCCGCAACGGAGCGTGGGATGATGGTTGAAGAACGAAGGACTCGGATCGTTCGGTATAACCTTTCTACACTCTTTACAGTTTGTTAGTTTAGCAATAATGGCAGATCCGGGTTAAAGTATACGATAGCGCCAGTTAAAAAGTTTTTGTTCCGCATTTGGCGCCTGTAGACGGCCGGGGCGCTAGCGTAGACTTACAATATCTTGATATCGATATACTATTCATGATTGTGATATCAAACAATGAATGTCCATATACTAGTGTTTATTATCTTGCTTATATTTCATAACACTGTATATGTATTTTGTGTTGTGTTGAGATTGATTTTTCAGGATATTATTGTAACATTTCAGTAAATATAAAATATTATTTTTGGAATTTAATATTAAAATAATATATTTCCCGAAAACTGCCCGATTTGCGAAATTGGGGTTTTCAAAAAAGGGTATAAATATATACCAATAATTGTGAAATAATTGGAAATTAAAATGATTTATGCGTCTAAAAAAATATATTTAAAGGATTTCGCATTTTAAAATCAAATATATGCAGTTTAAAGGAAAACCCGATTAGTGCACTGCTAATCGCGATTAGGCCAAATCCGTGTTTCTACAGTTTTCCATGGCTAGTGCACCATGTCATGTTGCATTTTGGTTACATATTGTTTTATTGTGTTGTTTTGGGGTATTATATGATTTGATTTTAAAAAGAAAAAGAATAGTAAAGGGATAAAGAAATGGGGTATGGGCATGAGAGAGAGTGTGAGGGGTCTTCATTGACCATGGGCCTTTGATAATCATTCATCCTCTTCATCATTTCCCCTCTCCTTTCCCTCATGGCTGCCTCCTCTTTCCCCCCTCCTCTTCATCCTCACAAACAACATAAAAAACAACTCAAAATCTCATATTTCCTTCACAAAAAAAATGCACAAGCTTCTCACAAACACTTTGGACCAAGAAAAATTGGATTTTAGAGACTTGGGGCAACTCAAGAATTTTCTTGAGTTGCCAAATGAGGTAATCCCTTCACCATTAGTATAGTATTTCATTCCATTAGCTTCTATGTTTAGTTTAGAATCGATATATTAAGGTTTAGTGGACTTTGAAATTTCCAAGTTATGGTTTTGATGAAAACTTGAGTAGTGAAGTGTAATTATTGTTAGTAGAGGCCATACAACCTCTCTAGTGATGGTATATTGGACTAAACCTGAGAGTAAACCCCCAATTACAAAACTTAGAAACCCCGATATCGTATTTTTGTGGAAATTGTGATGGAAATTGGAGATCTGCTAACACCCGGGTGACCTGAAAATTATTTAGCGAAGCCTGAGAGATGTTCAGGCAACCTAGAAGATACCCTAGAAACCCGGGACCATATGCTCATATTTAGGCTACCATTTTTCTCATTTTTGTCGCAATTTACGGCCTTGGTACGTTGGAATCGTCCCGTGCTTGGTCCATAGCTTTATCATAGGCAAATTAAACCTACCCCATGCAGAATTGGCTAATTTCACCTGAAACAAAATCTGGGACCATTTCCTTGACTTGCTGTTTTGAAATGTGACTTTTAAATGACTTGAACTTGTGATATTTCGTTTTGTCTCGATTGATTGGCGTTTGTATGTCGATGTCGAGGGTTTTAGTTATTTTTGCATGTGTAGACCATAGGTTTAAACCTATGTGTGATACATGCACTGTTTTGATTTTGTGCGGGATTTCTGTTTACGATGCTATATGTGTATATATGTAGGTACCCTCAAGTGGACTTCGGACGACGAGTAAGAGCAAGGAGACATCAATTTCGGCAAGCGAGAATCAAGGTGAGTGGATCTACATCCACGGGGGAAGTCCGGTGGATGGCGTATAACACCTCCGCAAGTTTTTGATGGAAACCGATTCATAGTATATGGTTAAGGAAACCTTTAATAGAAACTATAGATAGAGTTAAAAGATAGTTAGAAAAACTATTTTAGAAACTAAAGGATAGTTAGAAGTGATATGATACGACTAATATGTGATGACGGGATTTGAGGATGATGTTTGATGATATTGCCGTTTAGGGTATTATAAGACTAGATAGCCGACGTAAATGTGTCATCCGAACCATACCTATTTCCAAACTGAAGAATCGTATGCATCTTTTAAACTGATACCTTGAGGGACGTTACGGATTTTCAAATGATATCTTTTCTTTAAAAACACCGTAGCCCCGACTTTCAATACTATGATTCGTATCTTTTAAAAACTGATTGTATGGTTCGGGTGTGTATGTTAGATTAGATACGTATACTTATAGTAAAGGTAGAATGTAATTGTAAATTCACCTTATATGAGATATAGATGCGATGAAAAGAGAATACGATTTGGCATGTGATATGATGATATGTGGGTATACGGATGCGAGTCGATTGAGAGGATTGATACCTTGCCGGTCCCCTGATATAAGATTGTTATGGATGTGACTTGGGACATAGGTATATGGATATATATGTGTATACATGTTGTGAATCATGAATGATAGGCTGTACGTGACATTAGGCCGTACCATCATTGTCATATAGGTTGATAGGATCCCTATTGGTTTAATGCCGCTGTACGATGATTTTCTGTATGTGATGAGTTTGACTTGATGATTAATCCATACCCTTGACTAGAGGATGCCGTACGATGGATTATACCGTACGTGATGTCGTGAGGCTAGGTGCCGATGGTTAGATTCACCGACTCGGTCATGCTAGATACGTATACCCGTCAGCATTTACATATGATTTACCTTATGCTGCATTCATGTTATTCTCATTGCCTTGCATATACCTGTGCTAGTACACTTACACCATTATTGATGATGCGTATGTTACACGTACACAGATTTTCCGGCTCACACACTTCATCATCGATAATTGCCATGTCATTACACAGTAGGATTTGTTGCATCATGATATGACTCCTTACGCGATTTACTTGCTATAGTTGCATATGTACTTTTATACGATGTTGCATTGGACTTTGGAGAATTTGGGAACCGCGGGATATATTTTAAACTGGATTCATTTAAAAGAGCGGTTTTCCCTCGATATGTGCATATTACTGTTCCATGTTGCATGATATACGGATATGCTTACATTTCTGTTATATGTCGCATACATCATGCTTTACGCTTTTACGCATTGAGTGTAAGTCGACGTTGTACACCCCACGAGTTGCGGGGAGGCGGAATAGGAAAAAAATCATTTTGTTTAAAACAAATATCGACTAACTTACGGATCTTTGCCAAACCTTAACTAACAAAACCATAGGAGGGATTAGCTACTATGAAAGAAGATTATACCTAATGAACTAAGTCCTTCTTGTTTTCGATGACCACCTCCTTGTCGGCCTCCTCTTTGTGATAGAAAATCCACCCGAGAGCCGCTACTCCAAACTTGACCTCTAACTTGAGGTAACTAGGTTACTCAAAATGCTAATCTAAGCAACCTAGGGAATATAGAGTAGGATTAGGGATTAATAAGTCTAGCTAACCCTTGATCTCAACACATGAGAGGTTAGGGTTTGAAGAGAGAGAGAGCTTGAGGAGAGAGAAGGTGAGAGTGATAATGAAATGAATTGTTTCTCATTTCCAATATATGATGAAGCATAAAGAATATCAAATAAATCATTTAAATGATATTAACAACCATGCTTCATTTAATATGTGCAATGAATCATCAAGTGAGTCATTAAGCAATAAATGCTTCATTAACTCACTTGAATGATTCATCTCATGAGTCACAAATCCATTTAATGTAAATGCCACCTTAGCCCCCAAGTCATCAACCTTTTAGAAGCTTCTCGAGAATTTACGAGAACGCCCCTCCTATCCGTGAAAACACGAAAAAACTTTAGACTGTATAAATCCAATAATCCGATACTAGAATCTGGCTTAAACCAAAGCCCGCTAGTAAAAACTATCCGAACATCGTACGTGCGTAAAAACACGTATGCGTCCGAACCCTGTCGTAAAACCATACGACCTCTATATCGTTTTGCCCGAAGCAGGGAAACTCTCTGTGTAGGACTCTAAAGACTCGACTACTACGCTGGCAGTGGGTTTAACCACAGACCGCAAGCGGCACTAGCTGTACGTAACGGTCCCCAGGTAGAAGTCGATAAGAAGGCCGATGAGGAAACCCATCCGGACTCCTACTGAGCCTGATGTGACAATCTCCGTACAGTCCGGTCTGTTCGTCTAGGACTATCGCATATCGGGCCTAGGGGGCGACAAGCATCAGTCCCCTAAAAGTGGTATAAGTCGTGTCGGAGCGAAGCCCATTACACCTTGAGAAACTACTGGAAAACCTACCAGTAAATCTCGCTTGCCCTGGCCAGGGACTTTGCGTAATGGTTCTCTAGACACAGCGCGATATCAACTCCCAATACCGGGAGAGTCGAATCCCGTCTAACCGCCACTGCCTCCAAGTGCTCGGGACTGCACCCAACTGCTACCTGTTTGCACGACTCCTTTGAGCCGTGGTAGGGTAGCAATCTAAGAACAGTGGGAACACACTCGAGGCGAAACAGCAGTGTCAAGTCTGCGGACTATGCTGTACTCATGTCACCTGGGAACTGTTAACCGACGATGGGTATAATACCAACCAACAGTTCCCTGCGAGTCCTGTCCGGTGTACCCGTAACCCAACGAGCACCTGTATACTATCTCCAGTACGACGTACTGATGGCTGTGGAACAGACCATCTCCCCAACTGGGATGAGAAGCTTACACACTAGTCTACTCCGGAGTATCGATGCCCTGTCTCGATAATCCTACGACTAGGGACCTAAAAAATGATGTGCTTGTAGACTACCCAGCCCCCACTAGTGTGACTGCCACACGCTGGTAGTCAAGCAAGATCCTAAGGGCTCTATCAATATGTACATACATATTAAGATAGATATAAACCAAGTAGCATACTACCATGTTTAGCAAGACTGTTAATATAACTATGAATATCCCAAGCTTCCATTAAGTAATATACAAGCTAGTATGATACAATAATGGCTCCTAGGGCATATACACTGACATTGAGATATGCTGTTTTCATGAGATTTCTGGATTTGAGAACCGTGGGTATTTCAAAAGAAAGTATGTACTGTTTTAAAAACCCGGTTTCTCTTGATATGATATTTCAGTGCGTCCACCATGCGTTTTCTCGGTTCTGAGACGTGTGACAGTGATACCCAATTCGAGGAGCTGGATGAGGCCGATTGCGGGTACATGGTGGACCCGGTATGGTACCCCGGGGCGAGAATGGATTTGCTGTGCAGTAGATGGTGAGCCTGGCGGAGGGACCACTACCTATCGGTGATAGTATTTAGGCTCGGCGGATATCCGGAGGACACCGACCGGAGTCGAGAGATGAGATAGGCCAATCCGGACTGACGGAGCACGAGATATGAGGATTTACGTGTCGATGCTGGACACGGGTTTCAAGATATTTTCGAGTGTCGATGCTGGACACCCAGGTTCCATGATTTTGATGTGTCGCGAGGGACGCACGTTGATTTATATCCTCATACTTCCATGGATATGCTTTTATGATATTTACATGCATGATGTTGTTGTATCATTGGTTGACACGTGGACGGGATCCACTTGCATACATACATTGATTATATTGTTGGATGACATCCACATGCTGATTGACATTGATTACATTGTTTGCACAGATGTAGATACAGTCACTCTAGATATCATAGTATTACCTTTATGATATAGTTGACCTAGGAAACGTTATTTTATTCGATTTCTACTTGTTGATGTTTTTCTATTCACGAGTTGGCAACCCACCCCCGTTGTGCCACAGTTCTTGCAGGTTGACCGCATGGATCAGTAGCGGCATCGCTGGCACACAGTTGCTTTCAGGTGATTGCTTCGGTAGGTGGGACATTTGTACCGTACCCACTCTTGTATTTGTAAGTGCACGGCGGCGCCCCGGCCTCCATCCCGAGGCCAAATGCGGAAACGATGCTTTACATTAATTTTTTCTTGAACCGGCACCACCGCGCACTAATATCCGGATCGAACCATTAACTAGTCCTAACTAACTACAAGATGGGGAATAGAGATATACCGAATGATCCGAGTCCTCCGGTCTTCTCATCGTCGTCCCGATCTTCCGCGGAATGTCCGGTCTCCACCTCGTCGCCGGAAGGGCACCACGTCCCCTGCTTCTTTTACGGGCTCCCGCCTCTATACCGAGGCAACTCAGGCACGAAGTTGGCGAGCCGACGTGCCCAAGGTTTGCTGTAGAATGCGTGTAGAACCATGTCTCATTTTGGGGTTGTAGGAATTGCCATATGGTGGAGGTGAAAAGGATATGAGCCTTTTGGAGATGAACCATATCATTTTTTTTGCAAGCCAAATGAGAGTATTTCTTCTCACACAAAATTGGGAAAACCCCCTCCTCATAGTGCCGGCCACTTGTGGTGATGGGAGAGAGAGAAAAACAAAAAGGGGTGAGGATCAATCATACAAGTGAGAGTGTGAAGTGATCATGAGAAGGAATGATCACAAAACAAATCTAACACTCCAAAACCTAATCCACCCCCATCATAACTCCACAAGTCAAACCATGATGACTAGAAGAAGTCAAAAAGTCAAGGTCAAGGGATGGTGCAATCATCATGACACAAGAAATATGCAAAGACCACCCTCCACAAATACTTATTTGCAACAATGCAAATAAGCCCACCTTCACCAATCTTCGGCCATTGAAAGATACAAATGGAAATGGCCGAAACGGAAAGCAAACTGGCAACTCCAGAAAACTGGTCTCGTAATAAATTACAGGAAAACCCCGATACTGTGTATACACACCCGCATCTGTATTCCGACCGAAATACAAATGTAATGAGACAAAATCTACACTGTACTATACTAGGATCCGGCTTAAACCAAAGCTGGCCAGTAATATCCGTTCGATCCTGATCCGTGCAATACCGCACGTATTTGATCGAACCCTGCCATATATCCGTACGGCCTCTAGTACAAACTGTCCGATCCTGATCCGTGCAATACCGCACGTATCTGATCGGACCCTGCCATATCTCCATACGGCCTCTACAGCTTTTCGCCCGAAAGCTTGAGTAACTGAATGTGGGGGACTCTAAAGACTCGTCAACACCTTGGTTGTGGATTTAACCACTAGCACGTCAGAGGTATAAGCCAATAAGTAACGGGCTACCAGGCATTGACTAAAAGGGACGACGATGAGCGAACTCATCCTGACACCCTACTGAGCCTGTCAGTGACAATATCCGTACAGTTCGGTCCGTTCGTCTATGAGCATCGCATGGTAGGCCTAGGGGGTTGGTAAAAGTCAGACCCCCAAAAGCGGTACAAGTCGTGTCGGAGTGTAGCCCAGAACACCCTGAGATACTACTGGAATACCTACCAGTAAATCTCCTGCCTCGGCCGAGGGCTTCGTGTAATGGCTCTCCTAGACACAGCGCGACCTCACCCCCAATACCGGAAGAGACGAACCCCCGAAGATTCGCTCACTGCCTCCATGTGGCTCGGGACTGTACCCAACTAAAACCTGTTTGCACGACTCCTTTGAACCATGGTAGGGTAGTAATCAAAGTACAGTGGGAACTCACACGAGACAAATGACGATCCCCAGGTCGATGAACTAACCTGTACACATGTCACCAGGGAACTGCTATCTGACGTTAGGTATAAGACCAACTAGCATGTTCCCGGCGAGTCCTGTCCGGTGTACTCATAACCCAATGAGCACCTGTATACATCTTAGGTGAACCAACTGACACCAGTGGCTTGTTAGACCGGCCACCGCCCCTCGTCGGGGTCTCGACTGTATACACTAGTCTACTCTGGAGTATCGATGCCCTGTCTCGAAACTCCCACGACTAGGGACCTTTTAAGGATGTGCTTATAGACTACCAGCTCCCACGTATATGATCGCCCTCATACTGCTGGCAGTCAAGCAAGAATCCTAGGGGCTCTATCAATGTGTAATAGTGACCTGTCAGGTCACCTAAAGCAGTACACGATGATAAATGTAAACCAGATAGCACACTATCATCTCGAGTAAGACTGTCCTACCGGGATAGGTCCTCCCTCAATCATTGCAATCACGTGCCTGTGATCCAATAATTGACTCTGAGGGCACTACCTCCAACAATCTCCCACTTGCACTCAAGGCTAATTATTGCGATGTCGCATACTCACAGCCCGTGTGATATCGAACACCCAACTCTTCTACTAGTCAGTCTCACAAAACTCGTTTGCGAAACTATTGCGTTCGAGGAATAGCCTCAGTGAGTGGATCCGCCTTGATGTTTCTTTCTATGTCTCTCTATATCTCAAGTTCGCGGAGAAAGCCATCTCCCGAAATGAGCAATACCTGTCTTAGAATGTGTCTGGATGTCTGATGGGACCTAGCTCATAAATGAACTCCAAATCCAAACTTCTTAGACTGTATCGTCAACTGAACTTAATCAGTATCCTGCGCCATGCCTCCCTCAGTATCTGCCTGGATCACCTGTCCAAAATACTGCCCCTCGTCAGAGGGAAAAACTATAACTCTGATAACCTCCTTGTTGTCCTTGTCACCTTGGAAGCTTGGAATGATAACTGTCTCCCGAATGAGGCTGTCGTTATCATATCCCTAGAACATCCACTTATGTTCTAAAACTGCTTCCGACTGTTTCTCCAGGATTGGATCAATGTCAACTTATTGCATCTGGTGCAAGAACAACATCTGGTGTGGTACTTGACATCTCATGATTGACTCAATTGCCTAAGCAAGTGATCTGCCAATCATGCACATCCCTCTCCCTTTTAGTCTATAAGACACCTTTAGAGAGGGTGACTCCATCACCTGCAGGTACACTACCGTGCCAGGAGTCGTCCATTCTAAATACTCTTAGAATGTTGTCAAAGTACCTGATTGGGAAACCTACCCAAATCTAGATCTAAAACCATAGATCTAGTGACCAGTATGTCTGATATAATGTCCGAGTCCCATGTGGAGAAACCACTATGTGACGACCAAAGTATAACCGACCGTAGTATAGGAGTTTCTTTTCCTATTCTGTGTACGTCATCCAAATACCATGACATCACACCCTACTACCTTCTCAACAGATCCATCCCCTATTCTGATGAAGTCAAACCTATGACTGTCACGTCAGAAATAGATGATCTTTCTCCGCTATATCTGCTTTAGTCTATAGACATAAGCTATCTGTCCACCAATGCTTCCGCTGCTCCCACTGACTACGACAACCTTCTGGCAGAGTCATATACACGTACGCTTCTGAAGCCAGTTCAGAATGACGCTATACTCATCCTCCTGCCGGGTCTCGCAGTCTGGAACAACAGCAATGGTAAGTGTGGGTAAACAAGAACTTCCCTGTCACCGTCCTTGGGGCTACCGGAGTACCTCTCGGGTGTCTGAAGTTACCCACCTTATCTGCGGAGTGGCCAATGGAATGTCAAACCGGATTGAATCTTCAGGTTCATATCAAATCTTCAGTAATCGTTTGTGGTTCTGGAATCACTTCCAGTTCTGCCATACTCCCACTACTGTTTTCTGAAAAAATCCATTTTTATTAAAACTGTGGCGAGTCTAGAACAATATCACTATTGATCTTCCAGATGGTAGAAAGTCAACCCTCGTCATAGCCTGGGTCAACCCACAAACAGCCATTACAGAAACGTGCCTTGAGTTATCCAGAGTCTGGTTTTAATCATAAGCCAGACAACTCCCCGTACCTTAACATCGTTAAGATATGAACTGTTCTATATCCAATATAGAACCAGAGGCACTGATTTAATTGAACCAGATTCAAATCATGCAGCTGTCTCCAGTGCATGTCAACTAAATGGAAAAAGGCCGATCAGCGTTACTCAACTTAGGAATGCTTCCAATTATGAGTAACCTGAAAAAGAAGCAAGTTCTCTTAACCACTACTATCATGTGAATACCATACACAAGTATCTACATCTTCGATCAACTTAAGAATCCCGATACTTGCAACACCTGGTTCTCTACTTTATTCAAATACCTATAACTTCTCAAAATTCGGACCCTGTGTTTCCACGAAACACCTGTCTAAAAACTAGAGAAGTCATAAGTAAACCGAATATAGTACGAGGACCAACCCTTCTGTCCTGATGGACCCTGGACAACATACAATACTCTGTATATGTCCCTTGAGTCTGATAACTTATTCACTGTGTGTCGTAGGTTGAAAACTGTACTTATGGTTAAGAAGAATTACACCACTGTTTAATGCTCTTTACCTAACCATCCACTGATATAGGTAAATGTCACTGACATAATTTCAAAAAGTATATCTCACTCTATGAAAATAGACGTACAGATATATCGATTTGAAATTGGTGCATAACAGCGGATATTCAAAACCAAATATTCGCCGACCGGCAAACAGCCCAGGTGATTTCCTCAAATATCACCGATTACAACGAATCCCGATATAATGAGGATGATCACCCAATTCCCAACAGCTTACTCCCACTCATCATCTGTAAAACCATACAGATGTGAGAATCATACCTGGTAAATACATACCCTGGAGTAATGACTAATTGGGAAATCAGTTTTCCTTTAACAGTACACAGTGAAACTGAAACACTGAATTGTTTCGTTGGGGTATCCCGGTATTCCTAGTAATGCCTCTTCCATTATCCAGACTTACAACTGTAACCGTATAATTCTTTGCCACCTCTCCAAATCCATTTATATGTCTTTAGTCATTACCTTCTGCACACTCCTTTAGGCCAAATGGTTTTCTTCCTTCCCTACCGTTTGGCACCAGCCTATGGTTTGGAAGAAGACTATCCAATAAGCATAATGGGTGTACTGTCCTAATCCTAGGAGCACTCGCAATGCGAGAGAAGGTGAAGATAAAAGGCAACCGAATAAACCTTATTCCTATTTCTCCTGAACCAGAATCCATCCCCGAACTGGAACAAGTTCCTTTCGAGTTCGTATATAACCATACGATGGAGTATCCAATAAATTGTGGATCTTCGTAGTGATACGGAGTGTTCTGGAGAAATGCAAAGGTGATTTAGGATTGGCGAAGAAATACTTGGTATGGTCGTGAATAGCAGTCGCGATTTACTTTGCCCTCTTACTAATCCCTTGCTTTGTCTTAACTTAATACCTTCTGCACACCATCGTTATGCTAATTGGTTTTCTTCATTCCCCACCGTTCAGCACCAGCCTAAGGTTTGGAAGAAGACTATCCAATTTGCGTAATAGGTGTACTACTCCTAAACCAAGGAGTACTCGCAACCTGAGAGAAGGTAAAAGGAAAAGACAACTGAATAGTCCTATCCGTTTTCTCCAGAACCAGAAACCATCCTCGAATTCCTTCGAGTTCGTATCTAACCATATGATGGTTTTGTCTAATGAAAGTGGACGTTCGTAGTAATACGGGGTGTCCTGGAGAAAAGGGTAAAAGTAGGAGTGGCAATGAGGTATGCAACTCTGACAATCCAAAAGCCAGTGTTAAGAAGGTTCGGTCAACTTGGTCACTGAGTCATAGTCTTAGGGTCGGGTCAATGGTCGCTGCCAAAGAGAGAGAGAAAAGAAACACTCAGCGTGCACTCTAACCTAGATCAGAATGGTTACCAATTTATCTAATCTGGAAAGCTTCCACTGTACCGTCAAATTCTCCTCCAAACCTGAAAGAAGAATTAGTCGGGATCACCCGAGGAGTAAACCAACTCATCAGTGGGAATCGGGATCCAACTATCATCGCATGATAACGTGACGGAATCCGCTCACGGTATCACACTCCAGAAGGTATGCGCATATCTGGCAAGTTTCAGTTTCTTTAGAAACTCCCGATGTGATTTCTGCCCCATGCTCTTATGACCTTGGCGTGAGGTCAAAATATCATAAGTCACATGTCAAGTTCTACCCGTCATTGTCCAGGTTAATTTGAATCCACCCGTACATACCCTTGACGTAGGCCAAAATAGTAGTACGACTGTCCCAAACCAACGCATCTCTCTATGCAACAGATAAATACCCGGCAGCTACCAATCACTGTGCCTTGGCGTGAGATCAAAATACATAGCTTGAATACTACCGAATATTTAACTGAAATGACGGAGGGCTACGAATGGTTTCTGGCGAAAACCTTTAACGTAATGAACTTGATATCGTTGAAGGAACGGATAGCTTTTTAGAAATATAGTGACGAAAACCATTGCTAAAGAGGTCACTCCCGGTGAAGGGATCTCGGCTCTTTCCTCATAGAATGAGGTGCAGGATATTCCAACTGAATACCACGATGCAAAGCAAAAGTAATCGGCTATAGTGAAGTTAATGCCCTGACGCAAACTTTTTGTTCAAGGGGTCACTCCCGGTGAAGGGATCTCGGCCCTTGCCTCGTCGACTGAGGAGCAGGATATTCCAACTGAATACCACGATGCAAAAAAAAAGTGAACGTCCTTGCAATAACAGCCTTTTGAATAGTGTTCCAACAACATCAGATTAGGTTTATTTTTAACTTGCATTGATCCGAATCAATGCAGTCCCATCAATTGATCACACCAAAAAGAACGAAAATATACTGATGTACGTATATGCCATCCGCATTCGCCACTGGGTCCCGTCATTACCTGTTAGGTTAGCTAACTAACGACAGAGCGGGGACTGGACTAGCGCGGATGCAAAACATATACAACATCTACTAATATATATATACCAATATATAATATTTCGCTCAAGGCGTGATAAAAATGCAACATCACAGAAATGTACAGCATCACAGAACAATACAGATATCTGGGATCCCCGGGTTTCACAGAGCCACTACTGAAACCCGACGTTCCCCTGGTCGTGTGGATAGCCTGTGCAATGAAATCCTAGACCCCTACGGGCGCGGCAAGTTACCCGCCAAAACCTGAAGCGAGACAGCCCCCTTCAGCGCCGTGAATGGACCACCTAGCACTTCACGGAATCCGATAACTTGGGCACCCCTCCTGGGTCAACCTGTACCCCCTACGAGTGCGGCGAATAGCCCTCCAATCCTTGAGTGAAGCCCCTGTTGGAGATAGTGCCCTCAGAGTCAATTATTGGATCGCAGGCACGTGATTGCAATGATTGAGGGAGGACCTGTCCCAGTAGGACAATCTTACTCAATATGATATTATGCTATCTGGTTTATCTTTATCATCGTGTACTGCTTTAGGTGACCTGACAGGTCGCTATTACACGTTGATAGAGCCCCTAGGATTCTTGTTTGACGACCAGCAGTATGATGGCGATCATATACGTGGGAGCTGGGGTCTATAAGCACATCCTTAAAAGGTCCCTAGTCGTGGGAGTTTCGAGACAGGGCATCGATACTCCATTAGTAGACTAGTGTATACAGTCGAGACCCCGACGAGGGGCGGTGGCCGGTCTCACAAGCGACTGGTGTCAGTTGGTTCACCTAAGATGTATACAGGTGCTCATTGGGTTATGAGTACACCGGACAGGACTCGCCGGGAACCTGCCAGTTGGGATTATACCAGACGTCAGATAGCAGTTCCCTGGTGACATGTGTACAGGTTAGTTCATCGACCTGAGATCGTCATTTGTCTCGTGTGAGTTCCCACTGTGCTTTGATTACTACCCTACCACGGCTCAAAGGAGTCGTGCAAACAGGTTTTAGTTGGGTACAGTCCCGAGCCACATGGAGGCAGTGAGCGGATCTGCAGGGGTTCGTCTCTCCCGGTATTGGGGGTGAGGTCGCGCTGTGTCTAGGAGAGCCATTACACAAAGCCCTCGGCCGAGGCAGGAGATTTTCTGGTTGGTATTCCAGTAGTATCTCAGGGTGTTCTGGGCTACACTCCGACACGACTTGTACCGCTTTTGGGGGTCTGACTTTTACCAACCCCCTAGGCCCGCCATGCGATACTCATAGACGAACGGACCGGACTGTACGGATATTGTCACTGACAGGCTCAGTAGGGTGTCAGGATGAGTTCGCTCATCGACGTCCCTTTTGGTCAATAGCTGGTGGCCCGTCACGTATTGGCTTATACCTCTGACGTGCTAGTGGTTAAATCCACAACCATAGTATTGACGAGTCTTTAGAGTCCACCACACTTACAGTTACTCAAGTTTCGGGCGAAATGCTGTAGAGGCCGTATGGAGATATGGCAGGGTCCGATCAGATACGTGCGGTATTGCACGGATCAGGATCGGACGGTTTGTACTAGTGGCCGTATGGATATATGGCAAGGTTCGATCAGATACGTGCGGTATTGCACGGATCAGGATCGGACGGATATTACTAGCCGGCTTTGGTTTAAGCCGGATCCTAGTATAGTACAGTGTAGATTTTGTCTCATTGCATTTGTATCCGGTCGGAATACAGATGCGGGTGTGTATGCACAGTATCGGGGTTTTTCCTGTAATTTATTATGGGACTCATTTTCTGGAGTTGCCAGTTTGCATTCCGTTCCGGCCGGTTTTTCTTTGTTCTTTCCCGGCCGGACTTTTCCGATGGAGGGTGTTATTTGCAAGTTTGCAAATAACATATTGTGGAGGGGTTTCTTGCATATGGATTGATTATGAAAGCATCTTTTGATACCATTCTTTTCTATCATCATTTCTTTTGCATTAATTGTGATTAGAATGGATTGGAGTTAATTAAGAGTTGATGTGAGATTTACTTTAGATGTGGTCACCTCTTGCTTTTACTACGATCACCTCCCTTCATGGTTGATATTTTATCCTCCACCATTCTCACAAAGAAGAAAAAGGCCACACATTTTTGAGAGGGAGAGAGAGATTCATTTTGTGGTTGCACATATTTCTTCATCTCATTCTTCTTGTTTTGGAAAAATGAAAGCACCATTTTTCCTTAACCTCATTCCTCCATCACCAATGGCAACTTCACTACCCCAAATGAGACAACCATTCTACACTAGCCTACAACACTTCTTGGATGCGTCGGCTAGCCAACTTCGCGCCCGAGTTGCCTCGGTCCAGAGGTGGGAGCCCGTAAAAGAATCCGGCTACGTGGTGCCCTTTCCGACGAGAAGACGACAAATGGTGATTCCGCGGGAGATCGGGACGACGACGAGAAGACCGAAGGACACAGATCGCTCGGTATATCTCTCACCCCATCTCTAGTTGCTAGTATCGGTTAATGGTTACGATCCGGGTTTATTGTCCGTGGTAGCGCAAGTTTAAAAGTTAAGAAAAATTTTGATTCTGCATTTTAGCCTCGGATAGACGGCCGGGGCGCTGCCGTGGCACAACATGGTATCAGAGCCACACCATTAACCTTGCCTAGCTTGTTTTAGTGTGTTTCACATTTCCGATCGAACAAAATTCCAAAACCGCATTTTCAAAAGGCATCAGATTCTGTCGAAATTTTTTGAAGTCTAAAAATTTTTCAGGTTATTGCAGAATGATGCACATGGAACTCTAAGATCACTGGAAAAATTTGGTAACATGATCCTTCAAAAGGACCGCGGAACCGCGGCCGTAACCCCACTTTGGCCGCGGTTCCGGCGCTGTATTTAGGCTTCATCTCACCAATTTTTTCCAGTGGGCTTCTGACATGGAATTATGGGTTTTGGGACATTCTTTTTGGGCCCACATTTTCTGTGAGTGCTACAGTATTGCTTTGGGGCCCACTTGGTAAATTTGATCGATCGGATATTTTAAACACATTATTTCACAGTATTTACATTATATCTGCGACCGTGAATGTCACTTGATCGGTAAATCCTGTCTAACTGCTATAGCCCGGTTAGACGGATTTGCGAACGTGACATTCACGTTGATGTTCTGTGATTGTGCTGTGTTGTTGCGGATCGGTCGTGCGGATAGCCTGGTTGCAGTGGTAGTATAGTTTTGTTGTATTATGTACATTTGATATTGCGGGGCGAGCGTCCGACATGTGGACTGCCGTCACTGCCTGTTTGTATTATTCTTTTGGGGCACGACCAGGTTGCGGCCGTTGTACCCGTTGTATGTATATTTTACTTTCTGTACTAGGGTTACCCCGCGGAGGGGTGCACGGATAGCCGGGTTCTAGAGGGCAACGGGCCCGCATCTCATGGCGTTAAGACGGAAGGGGCTTTACTCTAGAATTGGCGGGCTATTTGCCGCACTCGTAGGGGGTATAGGTTGACCCAGGAGGGGTGCCCAAGTTACCGAATTCCGTGAAGTGCTGGGTGGTCCATTCACGTTGCTGAAGGGGGCTGCCTCGCTTCAGGTTTTGGCGGGTAACTTGCCGCGCCCATAGGGGTCTAGGATTTTCATTGCACAGGCTATCCACACGACCAAGGGAACGTCGGGTTTCAGCAGCGGCTCTCTGAAACCCGGGGCTTCCAGATATCTGTATTGTTCTGAGATGCTGTACTTTTCTGTGATGTTGCATTTTATCACGCCTTGAGCGAAAATTATATATTATATATATACTAGTAGATGTTGTATATGTTTTGCATCCGCGCTAGTCCAGTCCCCGCTCTGTCGTTAGTTAAGTAACCTAACGGGTGATGACGGGACCCAGTGGCGAATGCGGATGGCATATACGTACATCATTATTTTCGTTCTTTATTGGTGTGATCATTTGATGGGACTGCGTTGATTCGGATCAATGCAAGATTAACAAACCTATTCTGATGTTGTTGGAACAATTTTTTCAAAAAGCAGTTGTTGCAAGGACGTTCACTTTTGTTTTGCATCGTGGTATTCAGTTAGAATATCCTGCTCCTCAGTCGACGAGGCAAGGGCCGAGATCCCTTCACCGGGAGTGACCCTTTGGACAAAAGTTTGCGTCAGGGCAATAACTTCACTATAGCCGATTACTTTTGCTTTGCATCGTGATATTCAGTTGGAATATCCTGCACCTCATTCTATGGGGAAAGAGCCGAGATCCCTTCACCGGGAGTGACCTCTTTAGTAAAGGTTTTCGTCACTATATTTTTATAAAAAAGGCTATGCAGTTCCTTCAACGATATCAAGTTCATTACGTTAAAAGTTTTTCGCTAAAAACTAGACGTATCCCTCCGTCATTTCTTACGAGTATTATTTAGTATTCGTGCTGCGTTTGTTGACTCCGTCAAGGCGTAGTGTACGGTAGCTAAGTGGTGCTTGTTTGTAGCATAAATGGGATTGGTTAGGACAGTCGTGCGGCCTTGTTGACTCCGTCAAGGGCACGTACGGGTGGGTTTAATGCAATCCAGATAATGACGGGTTGAACTTGACTAGGACTCTTTGATTTGTTGACTCCGTCAAGGTCACTTGAGTCCTAGGGGTAAAAATCACATCGGGAGTTTCTAAAGAAACTGAAACTTGCCGGGCATGCGCATACCTTCTGGAGTGTGATAGCGTGAGTGGATTCCGTCACGTTATCATGCGATGATAGTTGGATCCCGATTCCCACTGATGAGTTGGTTTACTCCTCGGGTGATCCAGACTAATTCTTCTTTCAGGTTTGGAGAAGAATTTGAGATTACAGTGGGAGGTTTCCAGATTAGATAAAGTGATAACCATTCTGATCTAGGTTAGAGTGCACGCTGAGTGTTTCTTTTCTCTCTCTCTGGCAGCGACCATTGACCCGACCCTAGACTATGACTCAGTGACCAAGTTGACCGAACCTTATTAACACTGGCTTTTGGATTGTCAGAGTTGCAAACCTCATTGCCACTCCTACTTTTACCCTTTTCTCCAGGACACCCCGTATTACTACAAACGTCCACTTCCATTGGACAAAACCATCGTATGGTTATATACGAACTCGAAGGAATTCGAGGATGGTTTCCGGTTCTGGAGAAAACGAATAGGACTATTCAGTTGTCTTTTCCTTTTACCTTCTCTCAGGTTGCGAATACTCCTTGGTTTAGGAGTAGTACACCTATTACGCAAATTGGATAGTCTTCTTCCAAACCATAGGCAGGTGCCGACCGGTAGGGAATGAAGAAAGCCAATTAGCCTAAACGGTGTACATAAGGTATTAAGTTAAGACAAAGAAAGGGATTAGTAAGAGGGCAAAGTAAATTGTGACTGCTATTCACGATCAAACCAAGTATTTCTTCGCCAATCCTAAATCACCTTTGTATTTCTCCAGGACACTCTGTATCACTTCGAAGATCCCAAGTTTATTGGATAATCCATCGTATGGTTATATACGAACTCGAAAGGAACTTGTTCCAGTTCGGGGATGGATCCTGGTCCAGAAGAAATAAGAATAAGGTTCATTCGGTTGTCTTTTATCTTCACCTTCTCTCGCATTGCGAGTGCTCCTAGGATTAGGACAATACACCCTTTATGCTTATTGGATAGTCTTCTTCCAAACCATAGGCTGGTGCTGAAAGGTAGGGAAGGTAGAAAACCATTTGGCCTAAAGGGGTGTGCGGGAGGTAATGACTAAAGACATATAAAGGGATTTGGAGAGATGGCAAAAGAATTATACAGTTATAGTTGTGAATCTGGATAATGGAAGAGGCATTACTAGGAATACCAGGATACCCCATCGAAACATTTCAATGTTTCAGTTTCACTGTGTACTGTTAAAAGAAAACTGATTTCCCAATTAGACACTTGCTCCAGGGTATGTATTTACCAGGTTTGATTCTCACATCTGTATGGTTTTTACAGATGATGAGTGGGAGTAAGTTATTGGGAATTAGGTGATCATCCTCATTATGTCACAATTCGTTGTAATTGGTGATATTTGAGGAAGTCACCTGGGTTGTTTGCCGGACGGCAAATATTTGGTTTTGAATATCCATTGTTATGCACCAATTTCAAATTGATATATCTGTACGTCTATTTTCATAGAGTGAGATATACCTTTTGAAATTATGTCTATGACATTTACCTATATCAGTGGATGGTTAGGTAAGGAGCATTGAACAGCGGTGTAATTCTTCTTAACCATAAGAACAGTTTTCAACCTACGACACACAGTGAATGAGTTATTAGACTCAAGAGACTTATACAGAGTATTGTATGTTGTCCAGCATCCATGAGGACAGAGGGGTTAGTTCTCGTACTATATTCGGTTTACTTATGACTTCTCTAGTTTTTAGACAGGTGTTTCGTAGAAACACAGGGTCCGAATTTTGAGAAGTTATAGGTATATGAATAAAGTAGAGAACCAAGAATTGCAATTATCGGGATTCTTCAAGGTGATCGAAGATGTAGGTACCTGTGAATGGTATTCAGTTGATAGTAGTGGTTAAGAGAACTTACTTCTCTTTCAGGTTACTCATAATTGGAAGCACTCCTAAGTTGAGTAACGCTGATCGGCTTCCTTCCATTTAGTTGACATGCACTGGAGACAGCTGCATGATTTTGAATCTGGTTAAATTAAATCAGTGCCTCTGTTTCTATATTGGATATAGAACAGTTCATATCTTGACATTGTTAAGATACGGGGAGTTTTCTGGCTTATGCTTAAAACCAGACACTGGACAACTCAAGGCACGTTTCTGTAATGGCTGTTTGTGGGTTGACCCAGGCTATGACGAGGGTTGACTTTCTACCATCTGGAAGATCAATAATGATATTGTTCTTAACTCGCCACAGTTTTAAATAAAAATGGATTTTTTCAGAAAACAGTAGTCGGAGTATGGTGGAACTGGAAGTGATTCCAGAACCGCAAACGATTACGGAAGATTTGATAAAGAACCTAAAGATTCAATTTGGTTTGACATTCCATTGGCCACTCCGCAGATACGGTGGGTAACCTCAGGCACCCGAGAGGTACTCCGGTAGCCTCAAGGATGGTGACAGGGAAGTTCTTGTTTATCCACACTTGCCATTGCTGTTGTTCCAGACTGTGAGACCTGGCAGGAGGATGAGTATAGCGTCGTTCTAAACTAGCTTTAGAAGTGTACGTCTATATGACTCTGCCAGAGGGTTGTCGTAATCAGTGGGAGCACCGGAAGCATTGGTGGACAGTTGGCTTATGTCTATTTATAGACTAAAGCAGAAATAGCGGAGATAGATCATCTATTTCTGATGTGACAGTCATAGGTTTGACTTCATCAGAATAGGAGATGGATCTGTTAAGAAGGTGGTAGGGTGTGATGTCCTAGTATTTGATGACATACACAGAGTAGGAAGTAATATTCCTATACTACGATCGGTTAAACTTTGGTTGTCACACAGTGGTTTCTCCACATAGGACTTGGATATTATATCTGACATTCTGGTTACTGGATCTATGGTTTTAGATCTAGATTTGGGTGGTTTCCCAATCTGGGTACTTTGACAAGCATTCTATGAGTATTTAGAATGGACGGCTCCTGGCACGGTAGTGTACCTGCAGGTGATGGAGTCACCCTCTCTGAAGGTGTCTTACAGACTAAAGGGGAGAGGGATACGCATGATTGGCAGATCACTTGCTTAGGCAATTGAGTCAATCATGAGATGTCAAGTACCACACCAGATGTTGTTCTTGCAGTAGATGCAATAAGTTGATATTAATCCAATCCTGGAGAAACAATCGGAAGCAATTTTAGGACATAAGTGCGTGTTCTAGGGATTTGATAACGGCAGCCTCCTTTTGGAGACGGTTATCATTCCAGGCTTCCAAGGTGACCTGGACAACAAGGAGGTTGTCAGAGTTATAGTTTTCCTTCTGATGAGGGGCAGTATATTGGACAGGTGGTCCAGGTGGATACTGAGGGAAGGCATGGCGCTGGATACTGATTAAGTTCAGTTGACGATACAGTCTAAGAAGTCTGGTTTTGGAGTTCATTTATGAACTAGGTCCCATCAGACATCCAGACATTCCAAGACAGGTATTGCTCATTTCGGGAGATGGCTTTCTCCGCGAACTTGAGATATAGAGAGACATAGAAAGAAACTTCACAGCGGATCCACTCACTGAGGCTATTCCTCGAATGCTATAGTTTCACAAACGAGCTTTGTGAGACTGACTAGTAGAGGAGTTGGGTGTTCGGTATCACACGGGCTGTGAGTATGCGACATCGCAATAATTAGCCTTGAGTGCAAGTGGGAGATTGTTGGAGATAGTGCCCTCAGAGTCAATTATTGGATTGCAGGCACGTGATTGCAATGATTGAGGGAGGACCTGTCCCAGTAGGACAGTCTTACTCAAGATGATAGTATGCTATCTGGTTTATCTTTATCATCGTGTACTGCTTTAGGTGACCTGACAGGTCGCTATTACACGTTGATAGAGCCCCTAGGATTCTTGCTTGACGACCAGCAGTATGATGGCGATCATATACGTGGGAGCTGGGGTCTATAAGCACATCCTTAAAAGGTCCCTAGTCGTGGGAGTTTCGAGACAGGGCATCGATACTCCATTAGTAGACTAGTGTATACAGTCGAGACCCCGACGAGGGGCGGTGACCGGTCTCACAAGCCACTGGTGTCAGTTGGTTCACCTAAGATGTATACAGGTGCTCATTGGGTTATGAGTACACCGGACAGGACTCGCCGGGAACCTGCCAGTTGGGATTATACCAGACGTCAGATAGCAGTTTCCTGGTGACATGTGTACAGGTTAGTTCATCGACCTGAGATCGTCATTTGTCTCGTGTGAGTTCCCACTGTGCTTTGATTACTACCCTACCACGGCTCAAAGGAGTCGTACAAACAGGTTTTAGTTGGGTACAGTCCCGAGCCACATGGAGGCAGTGAGCGGATCTGCAGGGGTTCGTCTCTCCCGGTATTGGGGGTGAGGTCGCGCTGTGTCTAGGAGAGCCATTACACAAAGCCCTCGGCCGAGGCAGGAGATTTTCTGGTAGGTATTCCTGAAGGGTTTGTTTAGCACCCTATGAGGTGTTTTGAAGCATCACATGTCCAAAAGTTATGATTTTTAATGTGCTAAACAAACACGCAAGTGGATCGATCCTAGAAAATTAGGTTTACTAAACTTTAAACTAGAAAAGATTAGGGTTTGAAGGCTACAACCTTTGTAGCTCCCGTATTTGCTTGACTCCTTAGACTCTAAGGTGTTGGAAGAAGGTCCGCTCGTCGTCCTTTTGCGTCCACGGCGATCCACCCGGAGCTTCCCGTCCAAGCTAGCAAGTTTGGTAAAACAAGGAGAACCCTCTAATCAAGTGAGCTAGACTTGATTAGAATGGAGTTGTGGTTATGGATCTCACTTCAAAATCTTATTTTTATAAGTGATTCACTCTCTTATAAGAACTAGAGAGCATAAGCATGGAGGTTGATGAAGATGGTGGATTTTGTGAAGAAGAGAATGAATTATCTTATGTAAGAGAAAAAGGAAAATAGCTATATATATTTTTCTTTCTCTAAACCAACCATGGTTAGATATTTAGATATCATTTTATTTTAAATTAAAAGCATGATAAGAAAATAAACTATGGGTTAAATGTTAGGTGAGCATGGTTGAGTTAGAAGAGTGTAGAAATTCTTAAGTGATTTAACCCATTTTTCATTTTCCTTTTGCTTTAATTAAATCCAATAATTATCCAAATACAACCATGGTGTAATTCTTATACATCCACCATTCCCATTGTATAAACAACCATGATAACATATGATGTATGTATGCATGTGTGCATGTGTGCTTGCACATCCATATGTGCATGAACAAGAATGAATGCACACATGCATGCATACATCCTACATAAACAAGATAGGATTTGTAGTGAGAAACTAATGATGAATCAACACTTGATCCACTAATCCGGTCATATCACATATGACCCGACCATTAGCAAGCCGCCCAATTAATATACGGTATCCCATACACGCATTTTAATCGGGTCCAAGCGCATATCGCATACGCGCACCACAGCGTTTCGCCTGGACTAGGTAATTCCTATGTGGGACTCTAAGACTCGTCAATACGCCAGCAGTGGGTGATGATCATATCAAGTACCCCCAAGCCGCAAGCGGTCAGCCAAACGTAACGGCCACCCGGGTATTGAGCGATAAGAAGAAAACAAGCGAACCTGTTACAACTCCCGTCGAGCCATCCGGCAACACTACCGTACAGTCCGGTCTCTTCGTCAGATATGCTGCATATCGAGCCTAGGGATGGTCACGTCGACCCCAATAACTCAATAAGTCGTGCCGGTGAATGGTCTATAACAGTTCGAGAAACTACTGATAACACTTATCAGCAAATCTCAGCAGCCCTGGCCAGGGACTTGCTGCTATTACCAGTCGGGCACAGTACAGCATCAAATCCCAATATCGGGAGAGACGAAACCCCTCCTATCGTTCATTGCCTTCGTGTGTCTCGGGACTGTACCCAACGGCCACCTGTTTGCACGACTCGGTAGAGCCGTGGTAGGATGGCAATCAAAGTATAGTGTCCATGACGATCTCGGGTCTACAGACTAACCTGTACCAGTGTCACCTGAGAACTGCTATCCGACGATAGATATAATTCCATATAGGAGTTCTCGGTGAGTCCGTCCAGTGTACCCAGTCAGCACTGAGCACCCGTATATGATCTTGATGTCAAACATCGATGAATGTGGGAACATTCATCGCACATCATATGGGTCTAGTATCATATACGCTAGTCTACTCTGGTATATCGATGCCCCGTCTCGATACACCTTCGACTAGGGACATTTCAGGATATGCTTATAGACTACAGATGTCCCACTAGTATGATCTCCATCATAATCAGAGTAGTCAAGCTGATATCCTTAGGGCTTTATCAGCATGTATGAATGAATAGAAGCATGATCAAATAAACATGTCAAATAAAGAAAAACCAGATAGCATACTATCATGTCGAGCAAGAATGCAAACTGAATATATATACATGTATAGATACATCCACTATCACATAATGGCCTCTAGGGCATACATATATCAAACAATTCCAGTAGTATCTCAGGGTGTTCTGGGCTACACTCCGATACGACTTGTACCGCTTTTGGGGGTCTGACTTTTACCAACCCCCTAGGCCCGCCATGCGATACTCATAGATGAACGGACCGAACTGTACGGATATTGTCACTGACGGGATCAGTAGGGTGTCAGGATGAGTTCGCTCATCGACGTCCCTTTTGGTCAATAGCTGGTGGCCCGTCACGTATTGGTTTATACCTCTGATGTGCTAGTGGTTAAATCCACAGCCATAGTATTGACGAGTCTTTAGAGTCCACCACACTTACAGTTACTCAAGTTTCGGGCGAAACGCTGTAGAGGCCGTATGGAGATATGGCTGGGTCCGATCAGATACGTGCGGTATTGCACGGATCAGGATCGGACGGTTTGTACTAGTGGCCGTATGGATATATGGCAAGGTTCGATCAGATACGTGCGGTATTGCACGGATCAGGATCGGACGGATATTACTAGCCGGCTTTGGTTTAAGCCGGATCCTAGTATAGTACAGTGTAGATTTTGTCTCATTGCATTTGTATCCGGTCGGAATACAAATGCGGGTGTGTATGCACAGTATCGGGGTTTTTCCTGTAATTTATTACGGGACCTGTTTTCTGGAGTTGCCAGTTTGCATTCCGTTCCGGCCGGTTTTTCTTTGTTCTTTCCCGGCCGGACTTTTCCGATGGAGGGTGTTATTTGCAAGTTTGCAAATAACATATTGTGGAGGGGTTTCTTGCATATGGATTGATTATGAAAGCATCTTTTGATACCATTCTTTTCTATCATCATTTCTTTTGCATTAATGGTGATTAGAATGGATTGGAGTTGATTAGGAGTTGATGTGAGGTTTACTTTAGATGTGGTCACCTCTTGCTTTTACTACGATCACCTCCCTTCATGGTTGATATTTTATCCTCCACCATTCTCACAAAGAAGAAAAAGGCCACACATTTTTTAGAGGGAGAGAGAGATTCATTTTGTGGTTGCACATATTTCTTCATCTCATTCTTCTTGTTTTGGAAAAATGAAAGCACCATTTTTCCTTAACCTCATTCCTCCATCACCAATGGCAACTTCACTACCCTAAATGAGACAACCATTCTACACTAGCCTACAACACTTCTTGGACGCGTCGGCTAGCCAACTTCGCGCCCGAGTTGCCTCGGTCCAGAGGTGGGAGCCCGTAAAAGAATCCGGCTACGTGGTGCTCTTTCCGACGAGAAGACGATGAATGGTGATTCCGCGGGAGATCGGGACGACGACGAGAAGACTGAAGGACACAGATCGCTCGGTATATCTCTCACCCCATCTCTAGTTTGCTAGTATCGGTTAATGGTTACGATCCGGGTTTATTGTCCGCGGTAGCGCCAGTTTAAAAGTTAAGAAAAATTTTGATTCCGCATTTTGGCCTCGGATAGACGGCCGGGGCGCTGCCGTGGCGCAACAGCCCCCTCCGTCTCAATGCCATGAGATGCGGGCCCGTTGCCCTCTAGAACCCGGCTATCCGTGCACCCCACCTTGGGGTAATCCTAGTACAGAAAGTAAAATATACATACAACGGGTACATCGACCGCAACCTGGTCGTGCCCCAAAATAATAATACAAACAGGCAGTGACGGCAGTCCACATGTCGGACGCTCGCCCCGCAATATCAAATGTACATAATACAACAAAAACTGTACTACCACTGCTACCAGGCTATCCCCCACGACCGATCCGTAACATCACAGCAATACACAGAACACCAACGTGAAAGTCACGTTCGCTAATCCGTCTAACCGGGCTATAGCAGTTAGACTGGATTTAACGATCAAGTGATATTCACGGTCGCAGATATAATGTAAATACTGTGAACTAATGTGTTTAAAATGTCCGATCGATCAAAAATTAACAAGTGGGCCCCAAGTACTACTGTAGCACATCAAGAAATTCTGGGCCCAAAATTAATATTCCAGAAACCCTAATTTCACCCCAGAAGCCCACTGGAAAAATTCGACACAGTGATCCTTCCATACCGCGGCGGAACCGCGGCCCCAAGTGGGGTTTGGCCGCGGATCCGCGCTCTACCTGAATGATCAATCTTTCGAATTTCCCCAGAATTCTTAGGACTTCTAGTACATCAATTTTCTACAACCTGAAAAAAATTTCGAGCCAGAAAAAATTCAACAGAAAACTGATGTGAAGAAAACGCGGGTTTTTGGAATTTTGGTCGATCGGAAATGTAAAACACATTAGACAAAGCTAGACTATGTTAATGGCGAGGCTCTGATACCACTGTAAGTGCACGGCGGCGCCCTGGCCTCCATCCCGAGGCCAAATGTGGAAGCGATGGTTTACTTTAAATTTTTCTTGAACCGGCACTACCGCGCACTGATACCCGGATCGAACCATTAACTAGTCCTAGCTAACTATAAGATGGGGAATAGAGATATACCGACTGATCTGAGTCCTCCGGTCTTCTCGTCGTCGTCCCGATCTACCGCGGAATGTCCGGTCTCCACCTCGTCGCCGGAAGGACACCACGTCGCCTGCTTTTTTTACGGGCTCCCGCCTCTATACCGAGGCAACTCGGGCATGAAGTTGGCAAGCCGACGTGCCCAAGGTTTGCTGTAGAATGCGTGTAGAACCATGTCTCATTTTGGGGTTGTAGGAATTGCCATATGGTGGAGGTGAAAAGGATATGAGCCTTTTGGAGATGAACCATATCATTTTTTTTTGGCAAGCCAAATGAGAGTATTTCTTCTCACACAAAATTAGGACAACCCCCTCCTCATAGTGGCCGGCCACTTGTGGTGATGGGAGAGAAAGAAAAACAAAAGGGGTGAGGATCAATCATACAAGTGAGAGTGTGAAGTGATCATGAGAAGGAATGATCACAAAACAAATCTAACACTCCAAAACCTAATCAACTCCCATCATAACTCCACAAGTCAAACCATGATGACTAGAAGAAGTCAAAAAGTCAAGGTCAAGGGATGGTGCAATCATCATGACACAAGAAATATGCAAAGACCACCCTCCACAAATACTTATTTGCAACAATGCAAATAAGCCCTCCTCCACCAATCTTCGGCCATTGAAAGATACAAATGAAAATGGCCGAAACGGAAAGCAAACTGGCAACTCCAGAAAACTGGTCCCGTAATAAATTACAGGAAAACCCCGATACTGTGTATACACACCCGCATCTGTATTCCGACCGAAATACAAATGTAATGAGATAAAATCTACACTGTACTATACTAGGATCCGGCTTAAACCAAAGCCGGCCAGTAATATCCGTTCGATCCTGATCCGTGCAATACCACACGTATCTGATCGAACCCTGCCATATATCCGTACGGCCTCCAGTACAAACTGTCCGATCCTGATCCGTGCAATACCGCACGTATCTAATCGGACCTTGCCATATCTCCATACGGCCTCTATAGCTTTTCGCCCGAAAGCTTGAGTAACTGAATGCGGGGGACTCTAAAGACTCGTCAACACCTTGGTTGTGGATTTAACCACTAGCACATCAGAGGTATAAGCCAATACGTAACGGGCTACCAGGCATTGACTAAAAGAGACGTCGATGAGCAAACTCATCCTGACACCCTACTGAGCCTGTCAGTGACAATATCCGTACAGTCCGGTCCGTTCGTCTATGAGCATCGCATGGCGGGCCTAGGGGGTTGGTAAAAGTCAGACCCCCAAAAGCGGTACAAGTCGTGTCTGAGTGTAGCCCAGAACACCCTGAGATACTACTGGAATACCTACCAGTAAATCTCCTGCCTCGGCCGAGGGCTTCGTGTAATGGCTCTCCTAGACACAGCGCGACCTCACCCCCAATACCGGGAGAGACGAACCCCCGAAAATTCGCTCACTGCCTCCATGTGGCTCGGGACTGTACCCAACTAAAACCTGTTTGCACGACTCCTTTGAGCCGTGGTAGGGTAGTAATCAAAGTACAATGGGAACTCACACGAGACAAATGACGATCCCCAGGTCGATGAACTAACCTGTACACATGTCACCAGGAAACTGCTATCTGACGTTAGGTATAAGACCAACTAGCATGTTCCCGGCGAGTCCGTCCGGTGTACTCATAACCCAATGAGCACCTGTATACATCTTAGGTGAACCAATTGACACTAGTGGCTTGTGAGACCGGCCACCGCCCCTCGTCGGGGTCTCGACTGTATACACTAGTCTACTCTGGAGTATCGATGCCCTGTCTCGAAACTCCCACGACTATGGACCTTTTAAGGATGTGCTTATAGACTACCAGCTCCCACGTATATGATCGCCCTCATACTGCTGGCAGTCAAGCAAGAATCCTAGGGGCTCTATCAATGTGTAATAGTGACCTGTCAGGTCACCTAAAGCAGTACACGATGATAAATGTAAACCAGATAGCACACTATCATCTCGAGTAAGACTGTCCTACCGGGATAGGTCCTCCCTCAATCATTGTAATCACGTGCCTGTGATCCAATAATTGACTCTGAGGGCACTACCTCCAACAGTATTTATATTTCATATTGTATATAGTCAACTCCATCAGTCAAAACTAGTAATTGTATAAGTAATGAGACTTAGTGAGACTTGTAGTTGCGAGACTTGAACGATGGGTTTTATGTTCGCCTTTTAGGTTGATATCTCGCTTTATTCTTTATTTTTGGTGTTGATCTTCGCCGTTGGGCGTCGTATACTTATATATACTGTCTTGCGTGGTTGTGATCCACCGTTTGGCGAAGAGCTAGCCCCCTCTTGGGGATTCCTTTATTATCATTATGTATTTGTGGCTTTGAATCAAAAATACAAAGGAGGTGCTGCCCAAATTTTTAAAAGATGAAACATGTTTTCAAACTAGAAATTTTCACTTGTATTTTCACGTCCCTTTTCTATGCATTAAGAAAACTTGATTTCCTTATCCCTTTATTTCAAAACTTCACATCTTTTATTTTCTTAAAAAGGGTTTAGATTTCTGGGCTTTGGCTTACTTAAATTCCGTTACGTGTTTAGACGTTGCGTGATTTAAGTGCCGGTCACGAGCTAAATTTCGGGTCGTGACAATTGGATATCTCATGACACAAGCGTTTAACGGAGGATGGAGGATATTGAGCGTAAACGGCAAATCTAATGGAGGTTGGAGAATATGGACGAGAGCTTCATAATTTGCATATTCAAGTTTCATGATGCTAAGTAGCCAAGGGTCAATAAATTCAAGAGTTCAAGCTACGAATAACCATTAATCCAAAAGCCGAAGTCCAAGTTTGAAGCATAAAAAATCGAAGTCGAAGTCGAAGTTTATTTGAAGATCAAATATCGATTTCAAGATGCACGTGAGTTGAGTGGCGAAGATCAATAGAACTCAAGTTGAAGATCAATTGAAGATCAAGTGATTCGCCAAAGTTTAAGAGCTCGTGTCGAAGTGTCGAAAATTCAAGTTTTCGAAGAAATGCGATATCGACATAGGATTCTATGTAAGTGCTTTATTGAATATGATTATTATCAATTTGAGCTCTTGAACACTCGCATACGATAGCACAAAAGATTTACAATCTTCGAATTTTCGAGTTTAAAGTTTTCGCTTTTATAAACTTTTGCTTTTTGTGCTTAGCCAGAGTCTGCCTTTTTGAAGTTCAGACGTCTGTGCACTGTTGATATCTGAAATATCAGATATGTTTTCAAAATTGAGATGAGACAGACGTCTGAAGGTCAATGGACCATACGTCTAATGAAGGGTTTCAAAATGGCATTTTTAAACTTCAGACGTCTTCCCATTTGAACTTCAGACGTCTGGTTTTGGCTCTGTGCTTTTCAGTGAGGAACACAAATGTCTGCAAATCATCGGCGCAGATGTCTGATGTTATATTTTTACCAAATCTTTTCTTGTTCAGACGTCTGCTTATTTAAAGCTTCAGACGTCTTCTTAAGGGATTTTTTCAAAACCAAAAGTCTTGGGTTGAAATTGCTTTTGTTCTTTAGACGTCCGCCTCTATGTACTTCAAACGTCTGTCGATGAGAACTACAGATGTCTGAAGGTAAAATGGACAGACGTCTTCTGCTATAATGTTTTCTAAAATACAGCCGTTATATAGCCATTGGGGTATTTTGTCTTTAGGGACAGACGTCTGGCCTGCTGACCTTCAGACGGCTGTCGATGCTGTTGATTTATGATTTTGAACCATAACGGCTAATTTTTCTTTGGGGCTATAAAAATACTTTTGCTTTGGTTTTTTTGCACGATTCACTCACAGATTTTCACTTGCTTATTTTTGAGTGTTTTGAAAGAAAAATCTCATCTCTTGTGAGAGTTGTATTGAGTTTTCATTTGCTTATTCTATTTCATTCTCACACACAATCAAGAGCTCAAATTGATTATCTATATTTTGTAGAGTATTATAAGTGAGCTTGAGAGAAACTCTATTAAAAAGTATTGTGCTTCAATAGTAAGGACTCTTGAGTGCAAGAGTTCCATTATGAAGAGAAGAGCTTGATTGAGAGAAGAAGTGCTTAAGTGTGAGCACGTAGATTTGTAGAGAGAAGGGAGACGAGCTTTGTGAAGAGAGAAGTTGCAACATTTTAGGAAATAAAATATTATTTTAAAATTTAAATAATTAAAATAATTAATTTCAGGAATATTATTAAGTGCAAGGATTGGTTTTAATGATATGGTATAATTATATACCGATAAAGTGGGAAATATTTGGAAATTTATATTAATAATTGATTTTAAAAGAATTTATGAAGGTTGGGAATTTTATAATTTAGTATACAATTAATTGTATATAAGTTAGTATTACTAAACTCGATTAGTACTTAATCATGCAATGATTATGTTTTGTGCATGTGACATGCACCATGTCATATTGCTAACACTTGTTGCATTTTTGAAAACTTGGCTTAATTCCTTAATTGTGTATGGTCTTGTTTTTGTAAAAGAAAAGAAAAGAAGAAAAAAGAAAAGAAAAAGAAAATTGGTGACATGGGGAGACAAGGTGGTATGGGCAATGAGAGAGAGAGAGAGAGGGTGAGGGGTCTCCTTGGACCATTGCTTATTGTTCTTCACTTCATTCTTCATCATTTTCTTCTCCTTCCTCCTCTCATGGCTGCCCTCTTCCTTCCACCACCTCTACCTCCTCACTACAACCCCAAAACCATATCAAAACACTTCTTTCCCTTCATTAAAATTGTGTACAAGCTCACTACAAGCATGGTGGATCAAGCAAGTTAGGATTTTGAGCACTTGGGGCAACTCAAGAAAATTCTTGAGTTGCCAAATGAGGTACTTCCTTCGCCATTAGCTTAGTATTTGAGTTTCTATAGCTTCTAGTTTAGTTTAGAATCGATTAAGTGAAGTTTAGTGATCTTGGAAAATTCCAAGATCAACTTTCGGAAATTCTTGAATTGTGATGGTGCAAGTGAGTGTGATTGGTGATTAAAACCCCCTAGTGTTAATAACCTAGACCAGTACAGAAACAAAACCAAAGCTTGAGTTAGATATTTCGAAATGTCGATTTTGTGAGATTGTGAGGACTACAGGATATCTGGAGTGACCCAAGACTTTTTCAGGAAAAACTAGCAACCCTATTGACCTAGATTAAACACTATGAGATCACCCTGTGAATACGATCCCAGAACAAGCACCTAAGACCGGCTAGGCCGGAATTTCAGGGTATGTCACCGGCCAAATTGTGGGCATTGGTGTCTAGGTTTGGTCTGTAGCTCAGTTACTTCATATACAACCCCACTGCATTGCTTGTTTATACTTTTTTTTACCTGAACCAAAATATGGAACCAGTTTTCTAAGTTGCTGTTTATATTTTGTGGGTTTTAATGACTTGAAGTTATGATATTTGTGTTTTGTATTGGTCACTTGACGTTTGTGCGTCGATATTGGGTGTTGTTTGGCTCTTTTGCATGAGTAGACCATAGGTTTTAACCTATGTGTGATTCGTGTGCCGTTTTGGTTTTCGTACGCGACTTTGTTTACGATACGATATATGTGATATGTAGGTACCTTCACGTGGACTTCGAACGACGAAGAAGAGTTTGGTGACATCGACTTCGGCAAGCAAGGATCAAGGTGAGTAGATGTATATCTACGGGGGGAAGTCGGGTGGATGGCGTATAGTATGCAAATATATTATATATGTATATAAATATATGTATTGTGAGACATGGATAATTAGTAGGAAAGGCTTTAGGAGATCATGGATTAGTTCTTGTGTATTTGGATGAAAGCGTTTTTAGTTTAGTTTCTTAGTTGCGAAACCTTAGAGTAAAAGTCGACATACACACACGCACACATGTGACATGATTTTTAGGTGTATATGTTTATATGTATATATATGTGGTTGCGTTGGTACATACATACATACATACATATATATATATACGTATACACGGATGATGAGGACAGTATATGATACTTGGAGGTGAGTCGATCTGATCGGGCATGATGCCGTGAGATTGTGATATGTTATTGGGTCGTAATATGATATACGACATGATATTATTGTGGATCGTGGGCGATGTGTTTTATTAACACACGGATATATGTTTGATTATATTGGTATGTTCTAGATTAGAACGGTACCTCTAATTCAAGATATGATGATAATGATACTAGATAAATAATGAGGTATATGTGACATTTGACCCGTACCCCGATTTGGGATGCCGTACGATGGATTTTTACCGTACGATGTATAAATATCATGATTGATCCGCACTCTTGACTCGAGGATGTCGTATTATATATTTTATCGTACGTGACGCCATTAAGGCGGGATCACTGACTACTAGATATATCGACTCGGACTTTAGGTGGATTTCCTTACCCTTTTCGATTAGTCTCTTACTTTAGTCCTATAGTTATCAGGTAGATGTTAGACTGGGCTCGAGTCATACTTATTTTCAAACTAACGAATCGTGAGTATTTTAAAGACAGGCCGAGGGATACTACGAACATTTCAAAGGACGTACCATTTCCTAAAAAAAAACACCGTAGCCCCTATTTTCTAAAAACCACGATTCGTGTTATTTTAAATGCCAAAACTGTATGACTCGTATATATAAGTGTGTAGTCTTATATGTTGTTCTTATCACATTGCATGCTTATACTTATGATTTCTTTTGTTATTATGAACCCATGCTGTCAGGACACCAGCACCATTACAGATGATGTGTATGCTCCACGTACACCTGCTTGCCGGCTCACACACATCATCATCTGTAATTTTCATGTCACGTACATATTAGAAAAACACTACTTTATTGGTATAAATTGCTAGCTGGTAGTTTCAACATAGTACTGGTACGCTTGCTTTCATATGCTAGTTTAGACATTGCATTTATTACTGAGATACTTCATGCATGTATATCTATTCATTGTCATGCAATATTATGGGGCTTTATGCTGGTAATTTACTGTTTACTTTGAGATTTTTGGATATCGGATTTTCCATGAGATTTTAGATTTGGAGAAACCGCAAGGATTTTATAAACTCATAATCATTTTAAATGCAAGTTGCGGTTTTCTCATGATATAATGTATGTGTCGTCCACCATGAGTTTTCTCAGCTCTTGAGCGATATCATACACCCGATTCGAGGTAGGGGGAGGGACCGTCTGCGGGTGCATGGTGGACCCGATGCAGTACCCCAGGGCAAGAAGATCGTATAGAAAGGTGTTGAGCTTGGCAGGGGAGCACTACCGACCGGTGATTGTATGGAAAATCGACGGATATCCGGAGGATACCGTTCGGAGTTATGGGCCGATCCTGTTCATGCGGAGTCCATGGGCCGATCCTGTTCATGCGGAGCCCGAGATTTGAGCATTGTGTCACTGTTGGATACGAATTTCATGATGTTTTGAGTGTCGATGCTGGGCACTCGGGTTTTATCATGATTTGTGTGTCGTTGCTGGACATACGTTGGATAGTGTTTTAGTACATGTCACGATATTATTATTATTCTTGGCACATACACGAGTACCTTGATATCGCACTTATGTTATAATGTTACCTTGTTGTAGTATTGTGGATATTATTGTATGACCTAGGATAGATTCATACATGCGATTTCTGCTCGGTGATGTCTTTTACTTACGAGTTGGAAACTCATCCCCGTTGTGCCACAGTTTCTTGCAGGTTTGGCCGTACAGGTTTCGTCGCGGCTTGCTGGCACACTGCTTCCTTCCGGGTGATTGCTTTGGTAGGTGGGTTCACGTGCATCGTGACCACCAATATACTTTTATTTACATTCAGTTGTATCTAGTAAACTCCATCAACCAGATTTGTATTATTTGATAGACTTAGAAGACCAGTTGTATATTCTTTCGACCTTAGAGTCGCGCGCTTGGTTTCTTTCTGAGTTTTGATCCTCGCCCTTCAGCGTTGTATATTATTTTGCTTGCGTGATTGTTTCTGCCAATTGACGAAGAGCTAGCTCCCGCTTAGGGATGCCTTTATTCATTACTGGTATATTCCTGTTTGTACCCGTTTGGGGCCAGTATCTACAAAGGAGACTCTGCCGAAATTTTCGGGAAAACATGATGTTGCTTTTAAATGTTTAATGCCACTTATTTTATTAAAACCACTTGCTTTAAAACAAGTTTTCCTTCACTTTCCTTTTAAAATGGTTTAGATTTCCGGGTTTTTGGCTTACTTGAATTAGGTGGGGTCCTATAGACTTCACATGATTCAAGTGCCAGTCACGTGCTATTTCGGGTCGTGACAGAAATGTTGTTCGTAGTGGCGAACAATGTGAGTGTCTTTTTAGGAGATCTTGTAGTCTCGGTGGTGACGTGTGAGGTTGCAGGTGCGTAACGTGTTGTCTCGGTAGAAACGTGTTAGGTTGCCGGTGGACAACATATGTGTATCTCCGAAAAAGACGTGATTAGTGGAACGGGCTCGTGCGCCTAAAGAAAGTGGACTAGGGGATCTCCTGAACCACTCTAAAATCCCCCGTGTTTGAGTTTGCATATTTCTTATCTCTCATTTGCTTATTAGTTTAAAATTTGCATGCTCAATATCTATTACTCTATATGCTCATACTTGTGATATTTGCTTATGCTTGATAGTATCTCTTGCTTGTAATTCATTGCTCACAATTGTAGTTTTCTTAGCATCATATCTATATTGGCTTATTCCTTATCTAAGCTTTGCAATTGTGTTGTTTATTAGCAAGTGTTTGATAGAATTTTTAATTTGGGCATATCAATAGCATATTCCTATTCACCCTCCTCTAGGAATATTTTCATTATAGGCGTATTTACGGGATAATAGCTTATGTATTTTCATTGTCCATTCTTTCCTTGTTTTGATGATAGCTTAAACATAAATAGTTATTTAGTGTCACATGCTTTATCTTATTTTCATTATCGACACCAAACTTGTATACACTTGATGTTTAGCTTGTATATCCTATATCTTGTGTATATCGAGTAATATATCGACATCGACATGCTTTGCTTGTGTTATATATTTTGATATCGATATATTATTCACATTCGTTGTTTTGATGATTCGCAATATGAATACACACACACACACGTTTGCTCATCTATCTTGGTTTTCTTATATCACGTACATATATAGTATATCAATAGCTCATGCTTTGAGTTTGATTTATATACTGATATTGATATACTATTCATAACTTGTGATAATCAAAATAATGAATGTTTCGTATACTTGTGTTTAATATCTTGTTTATTTCATAACACTGTATATGATATAATTGGTCGTTTGAGATTGCATTTCAGGATATTAGATATCTCACAGCACAAGCGTATGATAAAGAATGGAGGAAATTGTGCTAAAAACGACAAATCTATTGGAGGATGGAGGATAATGGACCAGAGCTCCTCAATGAACAAATTCAAGCTCATGAAGATAATGAGCTAAAAGTCCAAGTGCAAAAGAATTCAAGAATCAAAGAAATCGAAAATTCAAGAGTTCGAGTCGAGATATCGGAAGATTCAAGAATTGGCAAAAGAACGATATCGACATAGGAAATCAAGTGAGTACTCATGACTATGGAAAACATCATATTAATCTCTTGCACACACTCTTTGTATTATTTGTGAAACTCTTGGTGAAAAACATGCGTTGGTTTTCGTTTAAAATCTTTTTCAAAACCAAGTTCAAATTTGTCTGAAAAATTCTTCTTCAGACGTGTGTACCATTGTACTTCAAACGTCAACACTGTTTTCCAAAACATGCACAAGTTTTAAAATGTCAGTTTTTTGCTTCAGAACAAATGTCTGAAGCTTACCAGAATAAACGTCTGGATGTTCTTTGTTTTTCATTGTCTTAAAACTTTTTACAGAACAAACGTTTGTCAAACCTTCTTCAAATGTCTGGTTGTTCTCTGTGATTTTATTGGCTTAAAACTTTTTACAGAACAAACGTCTGTAAAAACTTCTTCAGATGTCTGGTTGTTCTCTGTGTTTTCTTGGCATTAAAACTTTTTATGGGAACAAACGTCTGAAAGTATTTAGCACAAACATCAGAAGGTTAAATACTTTGAAAATCTTTTCTTCTTCAGACGTGTGTCACTTGTTCTTCAGACTTTTGTTTGTTCTTTGTATTTTCATTGGCCATATTTTGAAACCCACGGCAAACATCTGAAGCTATTTTAGACAAACGTCTGAAGCTCAAAATCATTTGAAAACATTTCTTCTTCAGACGTTGGTCTCTCTCTTCAGACGTTTGTTTGCTTTCTGTGCTTTTTTGCCTTATTTTAAAACTATCAGCAAATGTCTGAAGCTTATTCAAACAAACGTCTGAAGCTATTTTATAGTCAATATTGATCTTTCTTCACACGTCTGTCTGGTTGAACTTCAGACGTCTGATAACGGCTCTTTTTGACTGATTTGACTTATAACGACTAGTTTTTCTTTAGTGGTACTTATTGAGATTTGCTTTGGGTTTTGAACAACCTTGCAAAATTATTCTAAAAGATTCCAAAGCTTTTTCTCATCTCTTGTGAGAGAAAAATCTTGATTTTAATTATCTTTTCTCTCACACACTCAAAAATATCAAAGAGCCAAATTTGATTATTCCATACTCATTGAGTATTAGTTGTGAGCTTTAAGAGAAACTCCTTTGAGAGTGTTGTGCTTTAAGTGTAATCTCTTCTTTCTTTGTTTGGACTTCACGCACGCACGCTTATGTAGTGTTGAAAGAAAGGTTTTTAGAAATGCGGCACACGCGAGCTCAGTCTCGTTTTAAAATTTATAAACCACAAGTGCACGGCGCGCTGTAGCTAGCCAGCAAGTACGGATCGATCCACATAGAATTTGTAATATTTCATAAAATATAAAATATTATTTTTGGAATTTAATATTAAAATAATATATTTCGCGAAAACTACCCGATTTGCGAAATTGGGGTTTTCGTAAAATGGTATAAATATATACCAATAATTGTGAAATAATTTGGAGATTTAAAATGATTTATTTAAAAGAAAAAAAGAAAAAAAGAAAATATAATTAATGGAATTTGTTGTATGTGTGGGTTTTGTTTTTGGCCATTTTTCTTGTGTGAAATTTCATTTTTCAGCAAGCCAAATTTCGTGGCCGAATTCCTTGCTGCCAGCACATTTAGTCGATATTTTTGGGCTTTGTGTGAGTTATGGAGTGGGTGAGTGATTCCTGGTGCTTTAATTGGCTTTTGTCCAATCAAGGATATTTGTATGATCTTTTGTTACTGTAGCTAGGTGGCTGCTCAAATGTGTGAGGGGATTAATTTATTCATTGGTTTTATTATATGCTTACACTCACCACTTGTTGCTTAACCCCACCTCTTGAATCCTACACTTCACCACTCACCATTTTAAACAGTGAGCAGATATTTCGAAATCACAGAGCTCTTTCTGGTAGGAATGGCCGAGCCCCTTTTATGTGTTAGTGTATATGCCCTAGAGGCCATTACTGTATCATACTAGCATGTATATTACTTGATGGAAGCTTGGGATATTCACAGTTGTACAGACAATCTTGCTCAATATAGTAGTATGCTACTTGGTTTGTCTCTGCTTTAATGTGTACATGTGTGTTTATTTATTCACCTATACGCATTAGTAGAGCCCTTAGGATCTTTGCTTGATTACCGGCGTTGTGATGGCGATCACACTCGTGGGGGCTGGGTAATCTACAAGCACATCCTTATACACGTTCCTAGTCGTGGGAGTATCGAGATAGGGCATCGATACTTCGGAGTAGACTAGCGTATGCGCTTCTCATCCCAGCACGGGAGACGGTCTATCCCACAGCCGTCGGTACGTCGTACTTGAGATAGTATGCGGGTGCTCGTTAGGTTACGAGTACACTGGACAGGACTCGTCGGGAACTGATGGTTGGTATTATACCTATCGTCAGTTATCAGTTCCCAGGTGACATGAGTACAGCTTAGTCCGCTGACTTGACACTGTCACTTCCCCTCGAGTGTGTTTCCACTGTTCTTTGATTACTACCCTACCACGGCTCTACTGAGTCGTGCAAACAGGTAGTAGTTGGGAGCAGTCCCGAAGCACTTGGAGGCAGTGACGGTTAGAAAGGATTCGTCTCTCCCGGTATTGGGGGTTGACATCGCGCTGTGTCTAGGAGAGCCATTACACGAGTAGTCCCTGGCCAGGGCAAGCGAGATATACTGGTAGGTTTCCAGTGTTATCTCAGGGTGTATTGGGCTTCACTCCGACACGACTTGTACCGTTATTAGGGGACTGACTTTTACCGCCCCCTAGGCCCGCCATGCGATGTATCAGACGAACAGACCGGACTGTACGGAGATTGTCACATACAGACTCAGTAGGAGTTCGGATGGGTTCACCTCATCAGTCTTCTTATCGGTATCTACCTGGGGACCGTTACGTACAGCTAGTGCCGCTTGCGGTCTGTGGTTAACCCCACCGCCAGCGTAGTGTCGAGTCTTTAGAGTCCCACACGGAGGGTTACTCGCCTTTGGGGAAAACTGAGTAGAGGTCGCATGGTTTTGCGACAGGGTTCGTTCACATCCGAGCACTTGTGCACGTTTGGTGTCCGGACAGTTATTACTAGCGGGCTCTGGTTTGAGCCGGATCCTAGTATATGCTTTGGGGTTAGTTTTATCTCATTGTGTTCATGTTTCTTGGAACATGAATGCGGGTGTGTATGCACAGTTGATTGAGGCGGAGGAAGAGTTTGTTCATTAGGGTTTTGGAACGGGTGTGTATGCACAGTTGACAGTCGTCTTTTTCCAAACCCTAATGATCTTGTGATTTATCAATTAATAATATTAATTAAATGAAATTGTGTCATGGTTGGGTTTGTTGACTTGTTGACCATGGTTGACTAGTTGACTAGGTTTGAAATTTTGACCATCATCATTACCTTTTTTAGATGCTCTTTGATCTTTGCAAAATTCATTTATTGTGATATGATAATGGTCTCTTCAATCCATCCATCAACTTTTTCATTTTGAATTAATATTATTATTAGAAAATCACATATATGTTATGGTTGTAAAAATACCATATCATTCTATCATTTTGTTTTTCTCTCTTCACTTCATCTTCTTCCTCCTCTAGTTCAAGGAGAGAAAATCTCATGTGTTGAGGATCATCTCCTTGAAGATAAAACACTCCAAAGCACACTCTACTCACTCTAAGGTAGAAGGTCTAGCAAGCCGAATACCTTAGTTCTCTCAAGATCGAGAAAGGAGCCCAAGGATGAAGCCCTCAGGTGGATCTATCTTCGGCAAAGAGGAGACAAGGAGGGGAAGCCATTCAAGCTACTACAAAGAGCAAGAAAGAAGAAGAACAACAAGAAGAGAAGGAGTTCAAGTTGAGGTATAACCTGTTATTCGAGTAGCTAACTCTCTTTAGCATGTTAGCTAGTTTAGTTTAGAAAAGATCCGGCTTTTACGGTCCATGTTACCATGTTCAGAAAATTTTTTGTTTTACCGTTTCCACAACCCCGAAAGTACCGGGAGAGGTAACGTGGACCTAACAGTGGTATCAGAGCCTAACTAAACATAAACTATCTAGGTAGTGAAGTGTATCGAAGTCGAAACGGAAAAATCGAAAAACCGAGTTTCGAAAACCCTTAGTTTCTATTAAAAAATTTTCTGGTCAAAACAAAATTTGTCATACTCCAAAAATCATCTTAGGGTTTTGCAAAGACACCCACCAAAAACGAGCCAGAGATCTGACCAAAGGGCCGCGGTTCCGCGGCAATAGCAAGCTATTGCCGCGCAACCGCGGCCGTCTTGTCTCCTCTCTGCCTCGATTTTGGTGCAGTGTATTTGTGGCTTGGTTTTAGGATTTTTCATATGGTTTATTTGTGCCCAGATTTTCCAGAATAGAAATTTATTTTTGAGGGCCTATAAATCCGTATTTTTCCGAACTTCAATACACTTTGACTGTGAAGGCTATATCTGTGATGTTTGTATGTATTGAACGTCGGCTAATCGCTATATGTCGATTAGTCGGGGTTATACATATCTGTGATCTGTGATTGATGCTGATGGTTTGTGTATATGAACTCGTTGGATTGTCGCGGATGAATAGCCGGGGTGGATGTGAGATGAGAGTTTCTTTTTCTTTCATTCATGTAATAAATTTGTAAATTGATGTAATATTATTTGTATGGCCGCACAACCGGGTCGGGGTTGTAGCCGTCATTGTATAATTCTTTTTTACTATTTTTGCTCCTAGGATAGGCCCATGGAGGGGTGCACAAACTACCGGGTATCTCGAAGTGCCGAGTGGCCTACTCATGGCGTTGAGGGAGGTTGCTTCGCTTCGGGTACTTGGCGGGTAGTTTGCCGCACCCGTAGGGGTCTTGGGTGGGGTATTGGCTATTCACCGCGACCGTGTAATCCGCTTTTTCGTTGCAGGCTCGAACGAATTGCGGGTTCCTAGTATATCCAAAGTGTTCATCTGTGATCTGTAATGTCTATCATTGCTATATATGTATATATAATAACTATTTAGGCGTTGCTTATGTTTTACAGCCGCGCTAGCCCAGCCTCCGATCTGTCGTTAGTTAAGTAACCTAACGGGTGATGACGGGGCCTCGTGGCGAATGCGAATGGCATAAGCGTACGTCATATTTTGGTTGTTTTCTGCAATGGTAGGATTTAAATGATGTGACGCATTAAAAGAACTAATGCAAGAAAATAAACCTAAAAGACGTTGTTGGAACAAGTTTTTCAAAAAGCTGTTATTGCAAGGACGTTCAAATTTTTGTTTTGCATCGAGGTATTCGGTTATGAATGCCCAGCACCTCAGTCGACGAGGCAAGGGCCGAGATCCCTTCATCGGGAGTGACCCCTTGGACAAAAGTTTGCGTCAGAGTAATAACTTCACTATAGTCGATTATTCTTGCTTTGCATCGAGGTATTCAGTTTGGAATATCCTGCACCTCATTCGACGAGGAAAGAGCCGAGATCCCTTCACGGGGAGTGACCTCTTTAGCAAAAGTTTTCGCCTATATATTTTCAAAAAGGTGTATCACGCTCCTTCAACGATATCAAGTTCATTACGTTAACGGGTTTTCGCCAAAATCCAGCCGTAGCCCTCCGTCGTTTCAGATAATTAATACTTAGTATTCGTGCTGCGTTTGTTGATTATTCGTCAAGACACAGTGAACGGTAGCTGAGTAATAATTCTCTGTTGCACTGATAGATGCGATTGGTTAGGACGGTCGCATGATTTTGTTGATTATTCGTCAAGGATCATGCGGGCGGGTCTAATGCAATCCTGGATAACGACGGGTTGAACTTGACTAGGACCTTTTGATTTGTTGATTATTCGTCAAGGTCACTTGGGTCCTAGGGGCAAAAACCACATCGGGAGTTTCAAAAGTACTGAAACTTGCAGATTTAGCATACCTTATGGAGTGTGGTGACTAGAGTGGATTCCATCTAGGTTATCACACAATGACAGTTGGATCCCGATCCCACTGATGAGTTGGTTTACTCTCGGGAGATTATTTCACTTAACAATCAATGCTATAAACCTAGTAGGTGTCTAGAAAGGTGTTAGCGGGGCTACGCCCCCAGGGAAAAGAGGTTCTTAAATTAAGGAACTTCGCGAAAGCGTTGGAAAACCTCCCTCGAAGTACCGACACTGGCCTGGCTGAAGGGTTAAGCAAGTATTGTGACGTGATTTAAATCCCGGCTAGTTCTTCTTTTAAAAGGTTTTAAGAAGAATTTGAGGAAACAGTGGGAGACATCCTGGTTAGATAAATTAATAAACCAATCTAATCTTGCAAGAGCATACGCTGAGTGTTTCTTTTCTCCCTCTCCAGGTAGCAACCTTTTCACGCCCTAATCAAGATAATAAAATGTATCGCTTGACCGATCCGAATTCTTATTCGGGGCTGGGGAACGTTGGTTCAGCTCTAACTTGTGACAACAGTCATGAGTATGAGAATGGGAAAGGGGATTGTATGGATTTCCAGGATACCCAGTTGAAGAAGAAGCATGGTTTTGCATCTACTTCAGGTGTTCTTGTGATTGAGAACTGTTTTACGGTCAGCCCTACCTCCTGGGTACTTGATACCGGATCAGGATCTCATATCTGTAATTTATTGCAGGGACTGAGAAAAAGTAGGAAAGTTGCACCGGGTGATATGTCGCTCAAAGTAGAGAACGGAGCACAAGTTAATGCGGCAGCCGTCGGTGAATATCACCTAGTATTGCCAAATGGCAAGACTATGATTTTGAATGATTGCTACTATGTACCCTCCATGGTTTGCAACATCATATCAGTTTCTTTACTCGATAAAGATGGATATAACTTTGTTCTTGAAAAGAATATCATGAACATTTACCTTCATAAGGTACAGGTTGCAGAGGGTACACTGTGTAATGGTATCTACGTTCTAAATCAGAATACAGTTCTCAATATACAAAACACACGCAAGAGGAAGAATTCAGATACGAATGAATCCTACTTGTGGCATTGTAGACTTGGTCATATCGGAGAGAAAAGACTAAGTAAGTTGCATAAAGATGGACTCTTGAATGCGTTCGAGTTTTCATCTTATGAAACTTGTCAGTCCTGTCTCAAAGGGAAGATGACCAAATCTCCGTTCACCGGACATGGAGAAAGAGCAGCAGAGCTCTTGGGACTCATACACAGTGATGTATGTGGTCCGATGTCTACACATGCAAAGGGTGGGTTCTCCTACTTCATCACATTCACTGACGATCTCTCTAGATTCGGATATGTGTATCTGATGAAACACAAATCTGAAGCTTTTGAGAAATTCAAGGAATTCAGAAAGGAAGTAGAGAATCAGATTGGCAAAAGTATTAAGATCCTCCGGTCTGATAGAGGAGGGGAGTACTTAAGCACGGAATTCCTAGATTACTTAAAAGAGAATGGTATTCTCTCTCAGTTTACTCCTCCTTATACACCACAGCACAACGGTATATCGGAGCGGAGGAATCGTACCCTATTGGATACGGTTCGCTCCATGATGAGTAGTGCTGAGTTACCTCTTTCATTCTGGGGACATGCACTTGAGACAGCGGCATACCTTTTGAATCAAGTTCCGTCCAAATCTGTGCCTAAAACTCCGTATGAAATATGGAGCAGTAAGAAACCATGTCTTAAGTTTATTAAGATATGGGGTTGTCCGGCCTATGTGAAAACACAGAAACCGGACAAGTTAAAGGCACAGTCAGTTCTGTGTAAATTTGTGGGATATCCTAAAGACTCATTAGGATATCTGTTCTACCACACTGAGGAACAGAAGGTGTTTGTATCTCGCCACGCTACCTTCTTAGAAAGGGAGTTTCTTGCAAAAGAAACTAGTGGGAGTTCGGTAGAACTGGAAGAAATTCAGCGACCACAAAATGTAACTGAAAATTTAGAGGAACCGCTAGATTCAATAACCCCAAACGAACCTCAGCCACTCCGCAGATCTGGTAGGATTTCTCATCCGCTCGAGAGATACTACGGTTTTCTCATTGACGGGGATCGAGAGGATTGCATCTTGGAAGAAGATGACCCTACCAGTTTCAGGCAGGCCATTGTCAGTAGGGACTCTGATAAGTGGCAGGAAGCAATGCAATCCGAAATGGAGTCCATGTACGCCAATAAAGTGTGGACCTTGGATGTTGCTCCACCTGGGGTAAAACCCGTTGGATGCAAATGGATCTACAAAAGGAAACTTGGTGTAGATGGGCAGGTGAAAACCTATAAAGCTAGACTCGTTGCAAAAGGTTTTCGTCAAAGACCTGGTTTGGACTATGATGAAACTTTTTCTCCGGTGGCTATGCTCAAATCCATTCGGATCCTACTTGCCATTGCTGCCTTCCATGACTATGAAATCTGGCAGATGGTTGTTAAAACGGCTTTCCTGAACGGTTGTTTGGAAGAGTGCGTTTACATGGATCAACCAGAAGGTTTCGTAGACAGTGGGAGCAGCGGGAAGGTGTGCAAGTTGCTTAAATCCATTTATGGATTAAAGCAGGCATCGCGGAGCTGGAACATCTGTTTTGATGAGGCAATCAAGGAATTTGATTTCATCAAGAACGAAGATGAACCCTGTGTTTATAAGAAGATTGTAGGACGAACTGTCGTATTCCTAGTCTTGTACGTGGACGACATTCTTTTGATAGGAAATGATATTCCTATGCTACAATCGGTCAAGCTATTTTTGTCACAAAGGTTCTCCATGAAAGACCTGGGTGATGCCTCGTACATTCTGGGGATCAAGATCTATAGAGATAGATCCAAGAGAATATTGGGACTTTCGCAGTCCAGGTACATAGAGACCGTACTAAAGAGATTTAGTATGGAGGGTTCCAAGCGCGGTAACATACCCGCATTGCACGGAATTACCCTCTCCAAGAAGATGTCTTCTAAGACTGACGAGGAGAGGGTTCGCATGAGCACTATACCCTACGCTTCGACGGTAGGATCTATAATGTATGCGATGCTATGTACAAGACCAGATGTAGCTTACGCGCTGAGCGCGGTAAGCCGGTATCAGTCAGACCCAGGGGAGGACCACTGGACAGCAGTGAAGAACATTCTCAAGTACCTGAGAAGGACTAAGGAGATGTTCCTGGTTTACGGTAATGGAGACCTCAGGGTCGAGTCCTTTACCGATTCAAGCTTCCAGAGTGACAAAGATGACAGCAAGTCTGTCTCGGGTTTTGTGTTTGCCCTCAACGGAGGGACGGTATGTTGGAGGAGTTCCAAGCAGGATACCGTCGCAGACTCGACGATGGAGGCTGAATACATTGCTGCAAGCGATGCCGCAAAAGAGGCGGTCTGGATGAAGAAGTTCATTAGTGAACTTCAGGTGGTTCCGTCCATTGTTGACCCAATACCTTTGTATTGCGATAACAATGGGGCTATAGCTTTAGCGAAGGAACCAAGGTCCCATCAGAAATCCAGGCACATCTTAAGGCGGTATCACCTGATCAGGGAGATCATTGATCGACAGGAGATCGAGGTGCGGAGAGTGGACACAAAGGACAACACTGCGGACCCATTCACGAAGGCTTTACCCCAGACTCAGTTCGAGCGGCTGATCGAGATGATAGGTCTTCGATACGCCAGTACATGGCCTTAGTGCAAGTGGGAGATTGTTAGTGTATATGCCCTAGAGGCCATTACTGTATCATACTAGTATGTATATTGCTTGATAGAAGCTTGGGATATTCACAGTTGTACAGACAATCTTGCTCAATATAGTAGTATGCTACTTGGTTTGTCTCTGCTTTAATGTGTACACGTGTGTTTATTTATTCACCTATACGCATTAGTAGAGCCCTTAGGATCTTTGCTTGATTACCGGCGTTGTGATGGCGATCACACTCGTGGGGGCTGGGTAATCTACAAGCACATTCTTATACACGTCCCTAGTCGTGGGAGTATCGAGATAGGGCATCGATACTCCGGAGTAGACTAGCGTATGCGCTTCTCATCCCAGCACGGGAGACGGTCTGTCCCACAGCCGTCGGTACGTCGTACTTGAGATAGTATGCGGATGCTCGTTAGGTTACGAGTACACTGGACAGGACTCGTCGGGAACTGATGGTTGGTATTATACCTATCGTCAGTTATCAGTTCCCAGGTGACATGAGTACAGCTTAGTCCGCTGACTTGACACTGTCACTTCGCCTCGAGTGTGTTCCCACTGTTCTTTGATTACTACCCTACCACGGCTCTACTGAGTCGTGCAAACAGGTAGTAGTTGGGAGCAGTCCCGAAGCACTTGGAGGCAGTGACGGTTAGACAGGATTCTTCTCTCCCGGTATTGGGGGTTGACATCGCGCTGTGTCTAGGAGAGCCATTACACGAGTAGTCCCTGGCCAGGGCAAGCGAGATATACTGGTAGGTTTCCAGTGTTATCTCAGGGTGTATTGGGCTTCACTCCGACACGACTTGTAGCGCTATTAGGGAACTGACGTTTACCGCCCCCCTAGGCCCGCCATGCGATGTATCATACGAACAGACCGGACTATACGGAGATTGTCACATACAGACTCAGTAGGAGTTCGGATGGGCTCACCTCATCAGTCTTCTTATCGGTATCTACCTGGGGACCGTTACGTACAGCTAGTGCCGCTTGCGGTCTGTGGTTAACCCCACTGCCAGCGTAGTGTCGAGTCTTTAGAGTCCCACACGGAGGGTTACTCGCCTTTGGGCAAAACTGAGTAGAGGTCGCATGGTTTTGCGACAGGGTTCGTTCACATCCGCGCACTTGTGCACGTTTGGTGTCCGGACAGTTATTACTAGCGGGCTCTGGTTTGAGCCGGATCCTAGTATATGCTTTGGGGTTAGTTTTATCTCATTGTGTTCATGTTTCTCGGAACATGAATGCGGGTGTGTATGCACAGTTGATTGAGGCGGAGGAAGAGTTTGTTCATTAGGGTTTTGGAACGGGTGTGTATGCACAGTTGACAGTCGTCTTTTTCCAAACCCTAATGATCTTGTGATTTATCAATTAATAATATTAATTAAATGAAATTGTGTCATGGTTGGGTTTGTTGACTTGTTGACCATGGTTGACTAGTTGACTAGGTTTGAAATTTTGACCATCATCATTACCTTTTTTAGATGCTCTTTGATCTTTGCAAAATTCATTTATTGTGATATGATAATGGTCTCTTCAATCCATCCATCAACTTTTTCATTTTGAATTAATATTATTATTAGAAAATCACATATATGTTATGGTTGTAAAAATACCATATCATTCTATCATTTTGTTTCTCTCTCTTCACTTCATCTTCTTCCTCCTCTAGTTCAAGGAGAGAAAATCTCATGTGTTGAGGATCATCTCCTTGAAGATAAAACACCCCAAAGCACACTCTACTCACTCTAAGATAGAAGGTCTAGCAATCCGAATACCTTAGTTCTCTCAAGATCGAGAAAGGAGCCCAAGGATGAAGCCCTTAGGTGGATCTATCTTCGGCAAAGAGGAGACGAGGAGGGGAAGCCATTCAAGCTACTACAAAGAGCAAGAAAGAAGAAGAACAACAAGAAGAGAAGGAGTTCAAGTTGAGGTATAACCTGTTATCCGAGTAGCTAACTCTCTTTAGCATGTTAGCTAGTTTAGTTTAGAAAAGATCCGGCTTTTACGGTCCATGTTACCATGTTCAGAAATTTTTTTTTTTACCGTTTCCGCAACCCCGAAAGTACCGGGAGAGGTAACGTAGACCTAACATTATGCAGCCATCATCCATGATTTGTGCCAAAAATCTCTTGCTCACAAATATTCATTCACTTGGCAACTTCAATTTACCTCCACCCAAATACTTGGGTGCTGATTGATCATTTTCTTCGTTTCTACGTGTGTATGGAAAAGTTTTATCACAACCAAAGAAATTTGTAACCGCAATCAATTAACGGTGTCTATTGTAGCTTCGTTAGCGAGAGCAGATCGTCCATAGAGATTGTGTGAATCTGTTCGAAATCGTTTTAGTTGAGTTGAAAATAAAAATAGTAAAGAAAACGATTCAAGATTTGTGAGATTGATTTTCAAGAAACAACTAAACAAAACATTCAAGAATCAAGAATTTATGAATTTATCCAATATCAATTTGATTTATCAAGATTATGAAGAATAACTTGTAGGATCCGATTGAGTTAATAGATAATGATGAATCTAATAATTCCTAATCTTATCTATTGATAATTTGTAGCTAGATTGATGATGATGAATGAAGATTAGGGATCAATTGAAGAAACTAGGGTTTCTCCTTCACTATCCCTTGTCTTTTCAATCATAATCATTCGGATCTAGCCTCTAGTAAAGAAAAATCACCGATCTTTGATCTCTAATTTGCAACGTAGTTATCACGAAAGCGATCTCATTCCAAATTAGGCCATTGATGATTCTTTTTGCTAAGGTTCACAAATCTCATAAGAATTAAGATTAGTATTAAGATTTGATCATCATTAGATCTATCAATTCTTTCAAATCCTCCACAAGCGGAGAATTTACTCATGCATCATAATGAAACAATCAAGAACGAAGAATTTCATAATGCGAGAATGAATAGAAATCGAGAATTATAATTATCACCTTTATTTAGATCTCCTTCAAATTACACCTCTCACTCAAGTTTACAAGACTAGCTCTAGCTCACTTCTTTGAAAGGAAATTTGTCGTCAATCTTTGCGTGGCTCGATCGTCGTGAGTCACGGATCATCGTGGATCTCTTACTCGGATGATGATCGGCGTTGCAATAGTGGATCGTTGATGGCTCGCTTGATTTGGTACTCGATGAATCTTGATTTGGCTTAAGTTGTGTCACCCGACTTGATTTGAATTGATTTAGATTTGTGCTAGAATTTTCACCCTAATTGTGTAACTAAAATTGAACAACCCTCAACCTTAGATCTAGATCTCTTTTTATAAATTTCAAATGAAACTTCCCTCCGAAGCTAGGTTGTTAGAGAGAGCCTTCTAGAATGAGATTGTTACAAGGATTCTTCTAGAAGTAGGTTGTTATGCAGAGCCTTCGGGAAGAAGCCACGTGGTAATTAAGAGTCTTCTAGAAGCTAGTTTGTTACAGGGAATATTCTGGAGAAATTGGGATCGTTGATGGACCAACTAGGCCGCGGATCCGCGGCAACTCGGCCGCGGATCCACGGCCATATGAGGAGTTCTTCGCATCAATTTTCTCGGGATGCTTTGTGTTGGTCTTAGGGTCTTTATTTGATGCCTGGAATCTTACATTTCTTTCTTGATTGCTGCCAGATCTCAAGTCTTTGACTTGCTGTATTTTATCGGCACTTTTAGCAGTTCCAGTTCTTTTACCTGAAGAATTTCTGCACAAAAATCTTGAGACAAGTGTTGAGATATACAGAATCATGTGGGTAGTAATAAACACACAATTTCCCTCTAGAATGCCGATTATAACTATAACACAGGGTATTTGGTATTTTCCAGATGAATTCGTAATCCGTGTTATATTTACAATAAACACCTTTACATGATCGATAAGAGTAGGGAAATTGACGTGTTGAGAATGCAATATTTTCGACTGATCAAATTCCCACAAACTTAATTTGGTCGTCTCGAGCAAACATTTTTATTCAAGAGAAGGAGAAAATATAAGAAAAAGGAAAACTAACTAGCACACTTTCGTAGGCAACACGATTGCACTGAGCACGTGCAACAAGCTTTTAAACCTCTAGGTGTCCCTAATAGGAGGAGTATTGTCTCCTGAGGGTTTTCAGCGGATTGCACCCACAAAATCCCATAATAAAAGGAAGATTTTGAAAGTTACACATAAAGATAAGAACTGTAAGAGAAAGACTTTGAAAATCAGAGTTTCCAACTAATACTTGCTTTTCAGTTGCTATGAGCCCTATCTTAATAGTCATGAAAAGATGTTAAAAATCATATCATCCCTCAATAAAACATCGTCTTTATTCTTCATTCCTACCTTTCTTCCAAATATTGGTCATATACCCCTACGTGTGTGTAAAAGACATCCCTACACTCGGAAAATTCAATTCAAGCTATCATACTCTTGTCCATCTACCTCAGTACTTTTTTAATCGGTGGATATTAGATGGATTTGCTCACACATTTTTCATGCGACCGTTAATACTTCTTGAGGTACTAACCGACAGATTACTCATGTGCTTGCTTATTAGGTGTATATAGTATTTTTCTCGTCTTGCAACACCTAAGGCTTAGCAGTGACTCCCCAACCAGTTGGTCTAAGTCACTAGGTGATGAAGCACCCTCGCTATATATTTTTTATTGTTGTCTTGGTGTTTACAAAACCAATGTTCATTTTTCTACACCATTTTATATTTTATTCTTCATTTATTATTTCCTTCATATTTTGGCTTTTAGACAAGAGCATTTCAATGTATCCTCTACTATCCCGAGTTTCAAGACGTGTGTAAGTGCGAATAGTAGGGTATCAACATTCAAATGTTTGGCTTCCAGAATAGGAACTATTTTTCAGACTTATTTTTATCCTCAAATTAGTGACTTCTTTCATCTTACTAACCCTTGGGACAACAGCTCATAACTACTTATTAGTAGTTTCGTTTAAGAAAATATTTAAATTTCTTAGTTTTTCTTAAACTATTCTAATCTTTTGGATGTAATTTTTCACTATCTAATATTTTATTATAAAAGAAAAATTTTCAAAATTTTTGAAAATGTTGTGCTTATGCAAAGTATGATGCAACATGATGCGCAAATAAGCACAAAACTCCCCCAAACTTGTTTTCAACAGTGTCCTCACTGTTGTCATCAGTTAAATCGCAGAAACCTGTAAACTTGGGAGGAAAAATTTATTAATGGGGACATGAAAGATGATCGTGAAAATCTCCCCCAAACTTATTTTTGGCTCACCATTTTGAGTAAAATTTTTATTTTTAAGAGCCAAATTACAAACCTCCAAACTTGAGTTAAACAATGTTAAGCTTTTCAAAGAGGGGGGTCAAAGTTACTGGTCAATGCCAAGATTTGCACAGACCAAAAGTCAATACCAACCATTCGAAAATTTTATCAGTGAAATGCACCGGTTGGTGGAAGAACATGTTGTAGAGAGACATGAAGAAGTGGGGAATGTAAGCCCACGTTGCCCACCCCGGTGCTTGCGGGGAGGCGGAAAACGGAATAAAAATCGGATTTTTATCGAACTAGGCAACATGGACTAACTAAAGGAGGATCTTTGCTAAACAAAAACTAACTAAAAGCTAACTAGATTTAGCTACATGGAAGAAAGGTTATACCTTGGGCTTTATGTCCTTCTCTCCTTGCTCCTTGGAGTGGAAGAAAGAGATCACCTTGTCGCCTTCTCTAGTCGAAGAAGGATCCACCCGAGAGCCTCAACCTTTGGCTTCAACTTCAAGCTAGAAGTAACTAAGGTGCTAGAAGTGCTAATCCTAGAACCTTAGATGAGAGTAGAGATTACTTTGGAGAGGTTTATCTCAAACTCAAGTGTTTCTCAACACATGAGAGGGGAGAGCTTGAGAGAGAGGAAGAGGAGGAGAGAGAATCAATATGATAGAATGAATGAGAATAAAGAACCATTCTCACATATATGTGTGAATTATGTAAATAGATAATTAGCAAGATAATTGTCATGGTTTAATCAAGACTTGACCATTATCATTTCATATTTAATGAAAATTGTAAGGATCAAAGAGCATCTTTCATATGGAATGATGATGGTCAACATATCAACCAAGGTCAACAAGTCAAATGTAGTCAAATGGTTAACAACCCTAACCATGCATAATTATATTTAACTAATATCAATTATTCATAATACACACATAAGTATTAGGGTTAAGAAAATGACAATGGTCATTAACCCTAATCAAAGTCCTCTGCCTCTGTCTCAGTCAACTGTGCATACGCACCCATATCCGTGATCCGAGGAACACGAATACAATGAGATAAGACCAATCCCAAATCATATACTAGGATCCGGCTTAAACCAAAGCCCGCTAGTATAAGCTGTCCGGACAGCAAACGTGCACAGGTGCACGGATGTGAACGAACCCTGTCGCAAAACCATGCGACCTCTACTCATTTTTCCTAAAGGCGAATAACTCTCTGTGTGGGACTCTAAAGACTCGACACTACGCTGGCAGTGGGTTTAACCACAGACCGCAAGCGGCACTAGCTGTACGTAACGGTCCCCAGGTAGATGACGATAAGAAGACTGACGAGGTGACCCCATCTGAACTCCTACTGAGCCTGTATGTGACAGTCTCCATACACTCCGGTCTGTTCGTCTGATACATCGCATGGCGGGCCTAGGAGGACGGTGAACGTCAGTCCCCTAATAGCGGTACAAGTCGTGTCGGAGTGTAGCCCAGAACACCCTGAGATAACACTGGAAACCTACCAGTATATCTCGCTTGCCCTGGCCAGGGACTACTTGTGTAATGGCTCTCCTGGACACAGCGCGATGTCAACCCCCAATACCGGGAGAGACGAATCCTGTCTAACCGTCACTGCCTCCAAGTGCTTCGGGACTGCACCCAACCACTACCTGTTTGCACGACTCCTTTGAGCCGTGGTAGGGTAGTAATCAAAGTACAATGGGAACACACTCGAGGCGAAGTGACAGTGTCAAGTCAGCGGACTAAGCTGTACTCATGTCACCTGGGAACTGATAACTGACGATAAGTATAATACCAACCAACAGTTCCCGACGAGTCCTGTCCAGTGTACTCGTAACCTAACGAGCACCCGCATACTATCTCAAGTACGACGTACTGACAGCTGTGGGACAGACCGTCTCCCACGCTGGGATGAGAAGCGCATACGCTAGTCTACTCCGGAGTATCGATGCCCTCTCTCGATAGTCCAATGACTAGGGACCTGTATAAGGATGTGCTTATGGATTACCCAGACCCCACGAGTGTGAGCGCCATCACAACGCTGGTAATCAAGCAAAGATCCTAAGGGCTCTACTAATATGTATATAAGCGATATGCTAAAAGAAACACATGCACATATTAAAACAGAGACAAACCAAGTAGCATACTACCATTTCGAGCAAGATTGTATATACAACTGTGAATATCCCAAGCTTCCATCAAGTAATATACATACTAGTATGATATAGTAATGGCCTCTAGGGCATATACACTAACATGGAAGAGATAAGTGGTGTGAAAGAATGGGTTTGCGTCTTAATTTGGAGAGACAACACAGTGATAGTGATGATAGATTACTCACACTTTTATGATTTTCAAGAAGAAGGGGTGGAGGATCAATTTCTTCATCTTGGAGTTGATTTATCTCAACACCCGAGTTTGCTAAAAATGCGAGCTCATCAACGAAAATTTCCTCAAAGCTTTCATCAATACCCCGAAGAATAATATCATCAGAGAAAGCGGGGTGATCTTCAGACTCTATAAAAAGTTCATCATCAGCGTTAGATGTTGACCCGGAAAACTCAATGGAAGAGTCCGTATGTGTATGATACATAGTTGAGTCAAACAACAACATATGAAAAGAGTCTAGATCAGTATCATGAAGCTGATCAAATTCGCTGCTGTCGACATCTATTAATTCGACAGAACATGCTTGAGCAGAAGGTTCGGAGGGTACACTTCCTAACTTGTATATGTTAAGCTCTATTGACATCTTCCCGAAGGATAGGGTCCACGAGCCATTACGACAGTTGATTACAGCATTAGAAGCGGCAAAAAAGGGTCGACCGAGAATCACCGGAATTTGATTCCGTGGGTTCGCTACAGGTTGTGTATCGAGAACAATAAAGTCCACAGGGAATACAAATTACCCGATTTTTATTAACACATCCTCCAGCTCACCCCTAGGTTTGGTGATTGATCGGTCGGCCATCTAGAGAGTGCAGTGAGCTGGTTTTAACTCTCTAATCCCTAACTGCTCATAAACCGAGTAAGGAAGCAGGTTAACACTTGCGCCAAGGTCAAGTAGAGCACAGTTAATGTGTTTACCCCCAATAGAAATAGAAATTGTAGGACAACCAAGGTCCTTACGTTTCCTAGGTAATTGTTAGGGAAAAGCCGTGTCTACAGTACTCGACATGAACATCTTTTTTGGCACTTGAGTCTTCCTCTTCCTAATGCACAAGTCCTTGAGAATTTTCGCATAAGCCGGGACTTGTTGTATAGAATCTAGGAGAGGGATATTGATGTTAACCTGTTTAAAGATTTCAGTGATCTTATCCATTTGCGGACTTGGTCTGTTTCCCTTAACCTATTAGGAAAAGGAGTTTTAGCAATAATAGCAGGGTCCAACATTGGAGAAGATCATGTGGGTAGGAAAGATCCCAGAATAGGCGTGCGGATCGTCTTTGGTGGACTAGAAGAGGTGGGCTGAGGGTTCGAGCCTTGGGAAAAACGGAGAATAGGCTCGGAAGAAAATGGTGGGGTAGACGAACTGGGGTCAGAAGTAGAAGTAGAAGTGGAAGGAAAAGTCTCAGCCGGGGTATCATCGATTGATTCATCATTATTATCAACCTCTTCACCGACATGGTTGTCTAACACTCTTCCAGATCTCAACATGGTAATAGCATTCACATGATGTGAATAGCCAGGATTTGGTACAGGTTGAGCTGGAAGCTTCCCTTTCTCTCTCGCACTCATTTCGGCTTTTAATTATGCAATTTGTGCCTCTATCGCTTTAATACTCTCACCTTGGGAGGTGTGGACTTGCGTTAAAGTGTGGATAGAAGACTTAATATCATCAGACGTTTGCATGGAATGTTTCATGAATAAATCCAAAGTGCGTTCGAGTGCAGAGGAGCTTTCTGTACCGACCATTTGGAAAGAATTATTCCCAGGTACAGAATTGGTGGCCGGATTTTGAAAAGTTTGTGTTTGGTAGGGGTGATGACTCAGTAGTAGTGGTTGTTGTTGTTGTGGAGGACCCCTTTGAAAGTTGTTTTGGTTTGGAACCGTGTGTTGAGCTTGTGATTGGTTCCAAGCAAATTTAGGGTGATTCCTCCAACCCTGATTATAAGTGGAAGAATACGGATCGTTTCTAGGTCTTTGTTGGAAAGCAGCATTAGTATGCTCGTGACCTTGAAACGGAGAATTCAAAGGACATTCTTCCGTAAGATGTGATGGATCAGAACAACATCCACAGACAGTTTTGGAGAGTGTCATCTGATTTAGGGAGGCTACTAAAAATTTATGTTCCATAGCTTCGAGTTTCTTTTGCATTGCTGCCATTTCAGCTCTAACTCCTATGGTAACATCCGATTGGTGAATACATCCCTAAACGATGATTGGTTTACACTCTCCCACTGTAAAGTTTTCTCAGCGAAATCTTCTAAAAATCTCCAGGCTTCACCATCATCTTTAGTCATGAAGGTGCCTTGACACATGGATTCAAGAACCTGTTTCGTTGTAGGATTAATGCTCTCATATATTATTCTGCACAGATCCCATCTAGGGATTCCATGATGAGGACATTGAACTAACAAATCCTTGAAGCGTTCAAAACACTTCGAGAATGGTTCATTTGGAAGCTGGGTAAATTGATTTATTTCGCTACGGACTCGAGCTGTTTTATGATTAGGGTAGAACTTCTTAAGGAAAGAAGTTATGAATTCTCCCCAGTTTGAAATAGAATGTGTGGCTGTGTTATAAATCCACTTCTCGGCTATATCGCACAAAGTAAATGGGAGAAGATGTAATCTCATAGCATCCACAGAAAGCTGTGAAGTATCCATCATAGCGCATGCATTTTCAAATTTGGTAATAAAGACGTATGCGTCTTCAGACTTAAGACCGTGATATTTGGGTAAAAGATTGATGTATTGGGGTTTTATTTCGAAATTATCCCCATTGGCTGGTGGAATGGTGAGACAGGTCGAAAGAGGACCTCGCATAGGGTAACATCTCTCTTGGAGAGAGATGCGGGGCGGATTCTACGCACCTGCGGACGGTGGCAGAGTGGTGTTAAAGAAGTTCGATGGAGATTCGTCCATCGAAGTGGGTGTGGTAGTGGGTGAAGAAAAAGTAGATGCAGGATTACCGACTTCGGAGTCGATAGGAGGAACGCGGACAAGACGGGCTCTAGAATCCTGTGTTCAGCTGAGCATGCACTAAATGGTTTAGCGCAAGTGGCAGCGTTAAGTGATAATTAGAGAAAAGATGGATTTGGTGTTTGTTTTGAAAAATACGTATTTTTTTAAAAAAATAAATAAAAAAATCACACAAACAATGCACAAGCAACCCTAAATCTAATGGTCACCTAGGTCAAGTCTCTAGACCGCTCCTAGACTTCCAGAAGACAAGTCGCAAGATAGATCCTCTACTGCCTCTTTGTCCCTTCTGTGGCCAGGTAAATGCCAGGTAAGTGGGAGGTTCTTCGCTACGTAAGTAGCGGGCCAAATTAAGTAACCACTTGCCTTAGACACACTTGCTGATTGTATGAATTTTTTTGTGTTTATCAAATGATCCCCGGCAACGGCGCCATTTTGATTGAATGATTTTCCGGATGTGTTTAAGTTGGAAAATTTGTATAGAAATCACAACCAAAAATATTTGACCGCAATCAATAACGGTGTCAAATGTAGCGCGTTAGTAAGTGCGGATCGTCCACAGGGAAAGTGTAATCGTTCGTGTTTCGAATTAGATGAGTCAAAACTTTAAGAAAAAGAAAAGAAAACAATTCATGATTTGTAAAATTGCATTTCAAGAATTAGAAAAATCTAGATCTAAGAAAACATTAAAATCAAGAATTGTGAATTTGTGATGATTTCCAAACCAAATATCAAGAATCGAAATGAGGCTCGTAGGAATCGATCGGATCTATAGATGTGATGAAATCTAGCGATTACGTATTCTTATCCTTCGATGAATTGATACTAGATCGATGATTATCGACGAGAATTATGGATTTCTAGTGAAACTAGGGTTTCATTATTTATCCCTTGTTCCTTCGTCGATATCATTCACATTCTAGCCTCTAGTAAATTCAAGAATCGATCGTGGATCCCTAATTTCGAGCGATCATAATCAAGAAAGCATCGCAACGAAACTAGGTCGTCGATTCTTCAATTTGCTAGGGTTTACAAAACTCGTAGGACTTAAGAACCGTTTTAAGATTTGTTACATCATCATTCTATTGATCGTCTCGACTCCTTTACGAGCGGAGTTTTACTCAAACATCACAACAAGAACAACAATCACAAATTGAGATCTAATCATGATGCAAGAATTAAAATAAAGAAAGATTAAAGAATTTCACCTTTTATTTATATCAACAATTTCGTTACAATCGCTCAAGAACTACAAGAGGAAGAACTCGATCGTCGATTTGGCTTCGCTCGTCTCCTTGAGTCGCGGATCGGCCTGGATCACTTGCTCGATTGAAGATCGGCTCCGCTCCTAAAAGGTTGAAGGCTTCTTGCTTGAATGGTACTCGGGATCTTGAATTTGGTGTTGGATTTAGGATTTGGGGCTACAAGATGTGTCACTTAACTTGTAGATGGAAGAGGAGGAAGATGAAGAATTTCTTGAACTTTAGAGATTAAGGAAGAGGTTTAACCCTAGGTCTAGGCTTCTATTTATAGACTTCCCAAAACCCTAGATCTAGGATTTGAATTTTGAATTTCCCTCCAAAAGTTAGTTAGAGGAGATTTGAATTTCCCTCCAAAAGTTAGTTAGAGGAGATTTGAATTTCCCTCCAAAAGTTTGTTGAGGAGAAGCTTCTAGATGAAGTTTGATAGGAGCTTAATTAACTTAACCAAGATTAGCTTAATTAATCAACCTTTGCTGATCTGGCAGAAGCTTCGAGGGTTTTCTGGAGATTGACATATATTTCTGAGCTGTAGGAACTGATATAGGAATTATGCACTGAAATTGGACTGATGATGTGGCGTAACCGCCGCGGAACTGCGGCGCAAGCCGGCTCCTGCCGCGGTTCCGCGGCGCTCTGTGGGCCATAGTGCTTGGTATTTCTGGTGCTGCTTTGGGCTGATTTATGGGCCTTTATCTGATATGTTGAAATTTATTTTTCCCTCTAGATTGCTACCAGTTCTCAAAACTTGGAGTTGGTGTATTTTTGATCAGCTTCTTTTGGCTTTGCTCCTGCAATTTCCTGCACAAATCTCGACACAAGTGTTGCGCAATACAGGGATGATGCGATGCCATGATAAACACACAATTTCCCTCATAAATGTCGGTTTTAGAGTATAACACATGTAATCTGATGTTTCAGGACTGTCTTGCTAATATGTGCAATATGAATACCGAACACTTCTAGATGAGTGCAAATGATAGGGAAATTGCCGTTGTAAAAATGCAGTATTTTCGACTGATCAAATTCCCGCAAACTTATTTTCGATCGTCTCGATCGAATTGTTTTATTAAAAAGAGAAGGAGAAAATAAAGAAAGAGAAAAACTAACTAGCACACTTTCGTAGGCAACACGATTGCACTGAGCACGTGCAACAATCCTTTAAACCTCTAAGTGTCCCTAGAGGAGTGTTGTCTCCTGAGGGTTTTCAGCGGATTGCACCCACAAAATCCAATAATAAAAGAAAGATCATGAATATTATATTTAAAGACAAGAATTGTAAAAGAAAAAGCCTTGAAAATTAGGGTTTCCAACTAAGCTAGCTTTTCGGTTGTCATGAGCCCTATCTTAATAGTCAAGAAAAGATGTCAGAAATCACGTCCTCCCTCAATAAAACATCGTCTTATTCTTCTGTCACAACCCGCAGGGTACGGAACGTGACTGACACTTAAGTTTACGAAACGTCTAAAGGCGTCCGTAAAATAAGTAAGCCAAAAGCCCAGAAAACAAAACCAATTAAGCAAAAGAGTGAAGAAACCCAAACATTTGAAAGCAAGTTTATCAAATAAGTCATATAAAACCCCTTTTAAAAACAATACTAATTTTTCCGAAAATTTCGGCAGAGTCTCCTTTGTAAATACTGGCCCCCAAAAATGGGTACAACGAGAATATATGTAAAACCAACAAATAAGGCATCCCCAAGCGGGAGCTAGCTCTTCGCCATAAGGCGGTCACAAATCCCACGCAATATAAATGACAACAAGCGTAATAATCATAAGGAAGCATGAAAAAAGTAGCATGTCGGCTCAAGTGAGCTCGACCCCAAAATACAGCATAAAATCCACAAACCTCACAGTCTCATCTCTAGGTCATTATACAATAATCTGGTAGAAACAGTAGATGGAGTGTACTAGATACAAGAATATACAAGGTGGTACAAAAATAATAACATAACCCACCTATGAGCAAATCTCGAGCTCAGGCAAAAGAGGCAAAAGAACAAGTGCGCCCGCCGCTACTGAACTGACGGAGCGGACCTGCAAAAGACTGTGGCACAACGGGGGTGAGTTTCCAACTCGTGAGTAATAAATAACATCTACAAAGGCTATCGTATGCATGCACACAAGCATCCTAGCATCTAAAATACAGGTATGACGGAATGCACTAGCAGGTGTGTATACAACATCAGTGTACTAATATGTATGCAACATGAATATCTGAGGTCTCAATAGGTATATATAAGAAATATTTTATCTCTTTTTGTTTTTGAAACTCTTTTAGAATGCCAGCATAATGTCAAAGAATCGACGAAAATCGGTGTCCAGCAACGACACCCAAAAGCTGTCTCAAACCTCATAAATGTATCTCTGGCCTCAGCCGTCCGGCTGACCCATCTCAAATATCAATATCTCATCATCTAGCGGCCACGGTCGGTATCCTCTGGATATCCGCCGTCCCAAACAGTCACCGGTAGGTAATCCGTCCCCTGCCAGGCTCAACGTCATCACCACATTCCTCTTGCCCCGGGGTACCTTACCGGGCCCACCATGTACCCGTGCCGGTTCCTCCACTCCTCGACACGGATTTCCAAATCCACAGCAAACTCATGGTGGACGACACTTACATCACTAGAAAACCGCAATTTACATATTTTAAAAATATAATAAGTTTAGAAATTTTGCGGCTTTCCCCCGAAATCCAGCAATATCATAAAATCTCAAAAAAAATCCTCATAAGTGTATATATCAATGATAATGAATGCGTATGATATCAATAACCAAGTTGCGATGTGTGATTAATGTATTAAGCATGAACAATTAATATGATGAAGTTCATGCACATGAATAGCAATACTACGGTTTCATTTTTAAGGAATTAAAGGCAATAGTACCAGTTTAAGTATCAATTAGTAAAAGGTTTCAATTTAAAAGTTATCTATTGTGGTGGCATGGCAATTACCAAGGTGTGTGTGTAAACATGAATAGTGCTCGTGCTGCATATAAAAACCCTGGTAATGGTGCAGGTGTCCTATGAAATGGTTTCGTATAGGTGTGTCAATATAATGCATGGATGCAGCAAATAGTCAATTAAGTATTTCACCCCTAATTACTAACATTACTAAGGGTCTTGTAAGTTACAAAAACTATCGGGCGGCTTGCGCCATCCAACGATAGTCCCTCGTAGATGTTACATCTACTCACCGGAATCCCTGGCTAGCTGTGTCCAATCACCGCCTTTCCCTTTCGCGCCGCGTCTGACGTCTCCGCGACCGAACCTGGAATTTACATCAATACCAAACATAAGGTTACATATCAAGAACGACGCAAAACCCCAACGAAACTACTAAAGTTCGCTAGCTAGGTACAACGTGCACAAAGTGCGCGGAACACACGCGAAAATCGCAAAAACTGTCAAAAAACGCCGATTTGGTCGCCGGGCAAAACTAAAACCCGACTACCCAAAAATCCGCATTCACGCATCCTAAAAGTCGTAGGACAAGCCATTACAATCATCAAGATATCCAAAAAAATAATTCATCACATAATTTTATAACAAAACTAGTAAGCAATTGCATTCCAAAATCGGTGCAAAAATCGCCGATTGGCTACAAAAGACTACAATCTAGCACAATCACCCAACCACACTACAAGCAATCTACAAACACTAATTACAACACAACAACAATGATTCCAATCCTATTTTCCCTACACAACCATTTCTTGAATTTATAACCTAGCAAATTCCAAATCAATTTCCACACATGCAAACTTAAATTAACACAACAAAAGCCCACATAAGAAGATTAATCTCATAGATTAGGTTAGCAAAATACTAGATAACAAATTGGGTTTAAATCAACTAAATAATGTTTTCTAAACCTTAAACAACTCACTAATCATGTTTCACAAACCATTTCCATACATAACCCTCTCTTGAATTTCCTAAACCAACAATTTACAACCAAAATTAAACTTTCAAAATTTAGTAGATTAGCATAGTTAAAGACCACATAACAAGGTAACCTCTTAGATTAGGTTGTGTAGGAACTAGTTAGCAAAGTAAACTAATTAACCTAATAATGGATTTTCTAAACCCTAAATACAACTCAAGCCAAGAACTATATATAAGAAAAAAAAACTAAATTAGAATTTAGCACAAAATTTAACTCTAATCAATTAACTTAAGGAATTTAACCACAAGTGTTAATTGGGTCAAGAGTATACCTCCAATTCTAGAGATCTAGCAAGATAATTTGCCTTCAAGGATGGCCCCCTTAGCCTCCAAGATCCAAGCAAGAATGTCTAAGGAGAAGCATGAAGAATGGGTTTGGAATTGTGAGGTTTAATTGGATTTTGAAGCATTTGGGGATTTCTTTTTCTTTTTTTTTTTTGATGCAAGGAAGTGGAACAATGAAGTGGTATGGAGTGGGGGGGGGGGGGAAACCTGCAGATTCGCAGCAAGGGGATGGGGGAGGAAGTGTGTGTGTGTACTTGTGTTAAATTATTATCATTTCTAAGTCAACACACAACTTTAATTAATCAAAAAAAGAAACCAACCCAATACATTCATCAAATGAATTGAAATGGAGAATTGGAGGGGGGGAAAACCTGTAGGTGGGCTCGGCCCAAAGGAGGTAGGGAAAATATGAGAGGTGGTAAAAAGGAAAACAAGCAAAAGAAGCCCCCCACAAATTCATATTTGCAAGCTTAGGTTTAATTAATTATATTTTTGTTTTCCATAATAGAAATTAGTAAAAACTTAAAATAAATTACTCAAAATTTATGTTACCACTAGATTTTAATTATCATAATTTTAGAGATTAAAATTAGCCCGGAAAAATTTGTATTTATCGCTAATTTAATGTATTTTCTTACCGGCTTAAAATAATATTAAAAAATTGAAAAATAGGGAAAAATTTTAAATGACCGAAATTTCATAAGTAACTCATTAGCTACTAAAAACAAGCAATTACCTATCCATTTTAGGTATAATTAGCCCTAAACTGCAAAATAACAAGAAAGACGGTTTTCGGAAAAATACCGAATTTTCACCGAATTTCAGGAAAACACCAAAACGACTATTCAAGACGCTACAATCTTCCCCCCTTAAAGAAATTCGGTCCCCGAATTTAAAAACAATATAGCTACGCGTACCTTCGAAGAGATGGGGATATTTCTTCCTCATCTCGCCCTCGGTCTCCCAGGTAACCTCCTCGCTGCTCGGGCTACGCCAAAGGACCTTGACGGTTGGTATAATCTTCGACCTCAACTTCTTCACCTGCCGATCCAAGATGGCCACCGGCTGCTCTGCAAAAGAAAGGTCGCGCTCTAGCTGGACTGTCGGGTGCTGAATCGCATGCGAAGGGTCGTGAAGGTACTTGCGGAGTATCGAAACATGGAAGACGGGGTGAACATCGGGAAAGCTGGGAGGAAGAGCCAAACGATAAGCAACAGCGCCAACCCGCTCGAGGATCTCGAAGGGACCTACGAATCTAGGGCTAAGCTTCCCCTTTCGCCCAAAACGCATCACGCCCTTCATCGGAGAGACTTTCAGAAAAACATGGTCGCCAACTGCGAACTCTAATCTGCGACGGCGCCTGTCTGCATAGGATTTCTGCCTGCTCTGAGCCGCTCTCATCCGGTCTCGGATCAACTGTATCTTCGCTGTCGTCTCCTCCACAAGCTGCGGCCCCAAAATGCTGCTCTCGCTGAGCTCTGTCCAACAAACGGGCGATCTGCATCTCCTCCCATACAATGCCTCGAAAGGTGCCATCTGAATAGTATCCTGGAAGCTGTTGTTGTAGGAGAACTCCACTAGAGGCAAATGACGATCCCAGCTACCACCCAAGTCTAAAACGCACGCTCTGAGCATGTCCTCGAGAGTCTGAATGGTCCGCTCTGACTGTCCGTCTGTCTGCGGATGAAACGCTGTGCTGAAGCTCAAATGAGTGCCCAAAGCCTCCTGAAGTCTCTGCCAAAGCCGGCTGGTGAACTGAGTGCCTCGATCTGACACGATACAAGTCGGTACGCCATGTAGTCGCACGATCTCGTCAATATAGAGCTGAGCATACTGAGCGAAGCTGAAAGTCGTCTTCACTGGCAGGAAGTGAGCCGCTTTCGTCAATCTATCCACGATCACCCAGATGGAGTCGTACCCTCGACTGGTCCTGGGTAGACCCACAACGAAATCCATCGAAATCTGCTCCCATTTCCACTCTGGAATGGGTAACGGCTGTAGCTCTCCTGCGGGCCTCTGGTGCTCGGCCTTGACTTGCTGACAAGTCAGGCATCTCGAAACGAACTCCGCAATGTCCCTCTTCATCCCGTCCCACCAGTAGGTCTCTCTCATATCATGGTACATCTTGGTGGAACCTGGGTGGACACTATACACTGATCGTTGTGCCTCCTCAAGAATGTCGCGCCGCAATCCATCAGCATCTGGTACGCACAGTCTAGATCCATATCGTAAAATCCCCTGATCGTCAATCACGAACTCGGAAAATCTGCCCTGTCCCATCTGTGCCATGATCTCTGAGCAACGGTCGTCACTGCGCTGTGCCTCATATATGCGGTCAAGCAACTGTGGGCGTGCACGAACATGCGCGAGCTGTCCCCCTGTCTGAGTGAACTCGAACTTAACTCAGCTGTCGCATAACGTCTGCCAATCTGCTGACGACTGCCTCTGCACTGCGAGCAAAAAGGATAGACTACCCCCGGGCCTCCTACTCAACGCATCGGCCACCATATTTGCCTTGCCGGGGTGATATAAGATCTCGCAGTCGTAGTCTTTCACCAACTCCATCCAACGACGCTGTCTGAGGTTCAGGTCTCGCTGCTGAAATATTACTTTAAGCTCTTGTGATCGGTGAATATCTGACATGACTCGCCGTAAAGGTAATGTCGCCAAATCTTCAGTGCAAAGACCACTGCAGCCATCTCCAAGTCATGAGTGGGGTAGTTCTGTTCATGCTTCTTCAACTGCCGAGAAGCATAAGCGATCACCCGGCCATGCTGCATCAAAACGCATCCTAATCCCACTCGCGAAGCATCACAGTAGACAACAAATCCGCCTGATCCCGAAGGCAAAGATAATACCGGCGCCGTAGTCAAACATGTCCGCAGCTGCCGAAAACTGCGCTCGCACTCCTCTGTCCAGACGAAAGGAACTCCCCTCCGGGTCAAACCGGTCAATGGTGCAGCTATACGGGAGAAGTCCTGAATAAAACGCCTGTAGTAGCCCGCCAAGCCTAGAAAACTACGGATCTCAGTAACCGATGTAGGTCGGGGCCACTGCTGAACAGCCTCAATCTTCTTCGGGTCCACACAAATGCCGTCTCTCGTAACCACGTGACCCAAGAATCCGACGCTGTCCAGCCAGAATGCACACTTGGAGAACTTCGCGAACAGCTGGTGTTCCCTCAGAGTCTGTAACGTAATCCGCAAGTGCTGCTCGTGCTCCTCTCTGCTCCGGGAGTACACCAAGATATCGTCGATAAACACGATGATGAACAAGTCAAGATACGGCCTGAATGTACGGTTCATCAAATCCATGAATGCTGCTGGGGCGTTGGTGAGTCCGAACGACATCACCAAAAACTCGTAGTGGCCATAGCGTGTACGGAAAGCTGTCCTCGGTATATCCTTCTGTCGAACTCGCAGCTGATGGTATCCTGATCGCAAGTCGATCCTCGAAAAATACCCCGCACTCTGAAGCTGGTCGAACAAATCATCAATGCGTGGCAACGGATATCTGTTCCGAACGGTAACTTTGTTCAGCTGGCGGTAGTCGATACATAAGCGCAAACTTCCATCCTTCTTCTTGACAAACAGGACCGGAGCACCCCACGGAGAAACACTCGGTCGAATAAGCCCCTTATCCAACAAATCCTGCAACTGATCCTTCAGCTCTCGAAGCTCTGCCGGGGCCATCCGATAAGGTGGTATAGAAATAGGCCCCGAGCCGGGAATCAAATCAATGCAGAACTCAACATCGCGCTCAGGCGGTAGCCCAGGTAGCTCATCAGGGAAAACATCAGGGAACTCACAAACTACCGGAACCCGGTCCAACGGAACCTCTGCAGCTCGAGTATCACAAACAAACGCTAAGAATCCCTGACATCCCTTCCGCAAGAGCTGACCAGCGCGAAGAGACGAAATTAAGCTGGGAAGGGTGACACTGCGGTCTCCCTGAATAACAAGGACTGGCTCTCCCGGAAAGCTAAATCTGACTGCCTTCTCACGGCAGTCCACCGAAGCATAACAAGTGGCTAGCCAATCCATGCCCAGAAGAACATCAAAGTCCAACATATCGAGGAGTATCAAATCAACTGATGAATCCCTCTCCCCGATACGAACGGAACACAAACGAAATACAAACCGAGCGACAAACGACTCGCCTACCGGAGTAACAACAACAAGCGGCTGATCTAACGACGACGACTCACGGCCCAACATCGGTGCAAAGTGTGTAGATACGTACGAATGTGTGGAACCTGGGTCGAATAATACCCGTGCGTCGAAAGAACAAACTGGCAAAGTACCTGTCACAACGGCATTGGATGCCTGCGCATCCTGTGGTGTCAAAGAGAAAACTCGGGCCTGTCCTCCACCGATAGCGGGCTGACCTCGACCTCGACCTCTGCCTCCTCATCCTCTCTGAACAGGACCGCCGCGTCCACGGCCTCTCGGTGCACCTAACTGGCGTGGAGCATCGCCTGGGGTAGGAAGTAGGGCTCTCTGAGGAGGGGGTGGTGATGGTGGTAGGGTCACGTGCGGAACTGTCGCTGCTCCCTGTCGTCTCACCGGACAGTCTCTGACAAGATGGTGCAAACTCCCGCACCCAAAACATCCTGGCGACGGCTGCTGCCCCTGGGGATAAGAACCATATAACTGTCCCCGCCCAAATCCTCTGCCAGGCCTATCTCTCGGAAAGAATCTGGCGCGCTGCCTCTGAGACGGTACATCGGTGTGAATCCTCTTCGGCCCAGAAACGGCCGAAGTTCGTGATATGCGTGCCTCCATCCGCAATGCCGTATCCATAGCAGCTGAATAAGTGTCGTAGTGCTGGGCGCCAATGGTAAGATATAGCTGGGCATCAAGTCCCTGTACGAACCTCTTCACCATCTTCTCCTCGGTATCCACCAAATACTGAGCATATCGGGATAACTGTGTAAACTGGATGTCATACTCAGACACCGTCATCCCAGGTGTCTTGACTAAGGCCTCGAAGCTACGAGCTCTGGCGTCACGAATGCTCTCTGGAAGGAAACGGGCCAGAAAGACCGCTGTAAACTCGACCTAAGTCATAGGCGGTAGATCTGCAGCTCGACCTCTCAAGACTGACTCCCACCATGTCTGCGCGAGACCCTCTAGTCGGAAACTCGCAAGCTCTACCCATCGATCATCCGAACATCTCAGCGAACGGCAGATCCTGGCTAAACTTTCAAGGACCGTCTGTGGGTCCTCCGCTGCCTCGGTGCCGGTGAATACTGGAGGTCTCAGCCTCATGAAATCCTGTAGTGAAACCGGAATGGCTACGGTGGTAGTAGTAGGAGCAGGTATCATGGTCGTCTGTGATGTAGTAGGTACGTCATCCGGCCTCGGTATACGACTGGCTGCAACTAGGGATCCTACCATCTGACGTAGCTCCTGCTTGCCTCCCATCATCTGTCGCAACTCCTCCATACCAGTCTCGAGCCTATCCATACGTCCTGGGGAAGGTGGATCGGTCTGTCCCTGTGGCGTCGGCATACCACCCTGCTCAGTCCTAGTCTCGGACGAGCCAGCTCGAATCTCGTCTCTGGCGGCAGCCCTCTGTGCCCTCGTAGCCTTCGGCGGCATAGTGGCTGTTACAGGAAAACGGATAGTAAGGACAGTGCAAAAGGATCATAGGATACACGGAATTGAAGAAGGAATTTTTCAAGCAAGTATATCCTAAAGTCACTTAGGCGGAGTACCGTATCGCAAGTATGCCGCGGACATACGCACGCTACGTTACCCTGCTTAAGTCACTTACTCCATCTACCAAGGGTCATCCTACACTCACAAAGGTAAAACCTATCGCTCTGATACCAACTTTGTCACGACCCGCAGGGTACGGAACGTGACTGACACTTAAGTTTACGAAACGTCTAAAGGCGTCCGTAAAATAAGTAAGCCAAAAGCCCAGAAAACAAAACCAATTAAGCAAAAGAGTGAAGAAACCCAAACATTTGAAAGCAAGTTTATCAAATAAGTCATATAAAACCCCTTTTAAAAACAATACTAATTTTTCCGAAAATTTCGGCAGAGTCTCCTTTGTAAATACTGGCCCCCAAAAATGGGTACAACGAGAATATATGTAAAACCAACAAATAAGGCATCCCCAAGCGGGAGCTAGCTCTTCGCCATAAGGCGGTCACAAATCCCACGCAATATAAATGACAACAAGCGTAATAATCATAAGGAAGCATGAAAAAAGTAGCATGTCGGCTCAAGTGAGCTCGACCCCAAAATACAGCATAAAATCCACAAACCTCACAGTCTCATCTCTAGGTCATTATACAATAATCTGGTAGAAACAGTAGATGGAGTGTACTAGATACAAGAATATACAAGGTGGTACAAAAATAATAACATAACCCACCTATGAGCAAATCTCGAGCTCAGGCAAAAGAGGCAAAAGAACAAGTGCGCCCGCCGCTACTGAACTGACGGAGCGGACCTGCAAAAGACGGTGGCACAACGGGGGTGAGTTTCCAACTCGTGAGTAATAAATAACATCTACAAAGGCTATCGTATGCATGCACACAAGCATCCTAGCATCTAAAATACAGGTATGACGGAATGCACTAGCAGGTGTGTATACAACATCAGTGTACTAATATGTATGCAACATGAATATCTGAGGTCTCAATAGGTATATATAAGAAATATTTTATCTCTTTTTGTTTTTGAAACTCTTTTAGAATGCCAGCATAATGTCAATGAATCGACGAAAATCGGTGTCCAGCAACGACACCCAAAAGCTGTCTCAAACCTCATAAATGTATCTCTGGCCTCAGCCGTCCGGCTGACCCATCTCAAATATCAATATCTCATCATCTAGCGGCCACGGTCGGTATCCTCTGGATATCCGCCGTCCCAAACAGTCACCGGTAGGTAATCCGTCCCCTGCCAGGCTCAACGTCATCACCACATTCCTCTTGCCCCGGGGTACCTTACCGGGCCCACCATGTACCCGTGCCGGTTCCTCCACTTCTCGACACGGATTTCCAAATCCACAGCAAACTCATGGTGGATGACACTTACATCACTAGAAAACCGCAATTTACATATTTTAAAAATATAATAAGTTTAGAAATTTTGCGGCTTTCCCCCGAAATCCAGCAATATCATAAAATCTCAAAAAAAATCCTCATAAGTGCATATATCAATGATAATGAATGCGTATGATATCAATAACCAAGTTGCGATGTGTGATTAATGTATTAAGCATGAACAATTAATATGATGAAGTTCATGCACATGAATAGCAATACTACGGTTTCATTTTTAAGGAATTAAAGGCAATAGTACCAGTTTAAGTATCAATTAGTAAAAGGTTTCAATTTAAAAGTTATCTAGTGTGGTGGCATGGCAATTACCAGGGTGTGTGTGTAAACATGAATAGTGCTCGTGCTGCATATAAAAACCCTGGTAATGGTGCAGGTGTCCTATGAAATGGTTTCGTATAGGTATGTCAATATAATGCATGGATGCAGCAAATAGTCAATTAAGTATTTCACCCCTAATTACTAACATTACTAAGGGTCTTGTAAGTTACAAAAACTATCGGGAGGCTTGCGCCATCCAACGATAGTCCCCCGTAGATGTTACATCTACTCACCGGAATCCCTGGCTAGCTGTGTCCAATCACCGCCTTTCCCTTTCGCGCCGCGTCTGACGTCTCCGCGACCGAACCTGGAATTTACATCAATACCAAACATAAGGTTACATATCAAGAACGACGCAAAACCCCAACGAAACTACTAAAGTTCGCTAGCTAGGTACAACGTGCACAAAGTGCGCGGAACACACGCGAAAATCGCAAAAACTGCCAAAAAACGCCGATTTGGTCGCCGGGCAAAACTAAAACCCGACTACCCAAAAATCCGCACTCACGCATCCTAAAAGTCGTAGGACAAGCCATTACAATCATCAAGATATCCAAAAAAATAATTCATCACATAATTTTATAACAAAACTAGTAAGCAATTGCATTCCAAAATCGGTGAAAAAATCGCCGATTGGCTACAAAAGACTACAATCTAGCACAATCACCCAACCACACTACAAGCAATCTACAAACACTAATTACAACACAACAACAATGATTCCAATCCTATTTTCCCTACACAACCATTTCTTGAATTTATAACCTAGCAAATTCCAAATCAATTTCCACACATGCAAACTTAAATTAACACAACAAAAGCCCACATAAGAAGATTAATCTCATAGATTAGGTTAGCAAAATACTAGATAACAAATTGGGTTTAAATCAACTAAATAATGTTTTCTAAACCTTAAACAACTCACTAATCATGTTTCACAAACCATTTCCATACATAACCCTCTCTTGAATTTCCTAAACCAACAATTTACAACCAAAATTAAACTTTCAAAATTTAGTAGATTAGCATAGTTAAAGACCACATAACAAGGTAACCTCTTAGATTAGGTTGTGTAGGAACTAGTTAGCAAAGTAAACTAATTAACCTAATAATGGATTTTCTAAACCCTAAATACAACTCAAGCGAAGAACTATATATAAGAAAAAAAAACTAAATTAGAATTTAGCACAAAATTTAACTCTAATCAATTAACTTAAGGAATTTAACCACAAGTGTTAATTGGGTCAAGAGTATACCTCCAATTCTAGAGATCTAGCAAGATAATTTGCCTTCAAGGATGGCCCCTTTAGCCTCCAAGATCCAAGCAAGAATGTCTAAGGAGAAGCATGAAGAATGGGTTTGGAATTGTGAGGTTTAATTGGATTTTGAAGCATTTGGGGATTTCTTTTTCTTTTTTTTTGATGCAAGGAGGTGGAACAATGAAGTGGTATGGAGTGGGGGGGTGGGGGGGAAACCTGCAGATTCGCAGCAAGGGGATGGGGGAGGAAGTGTGTGTGTGTACTTGTGTTAAATTATTATCATTTCTAAGTCAACACACAACTTTAATTAATCAAAAAAAGAAACCAACCCAATACATTCATCAAATGAATTGAAATGGAGAATTGGAGGGGGGGAAAAACCTGTAGGTGGGCTCGGCCCAAAGGAGGTAGGGAAAATATGAGAGGTGGTAAAAAGGAAAACAAGCAAAAGAAGCCCCCCACAAATTCATATTTGCAAGCTTAGGTTTAATTAATTATATTTTTGTTTTCCATAATAGAAATTAGTAAAAACTTAAAATAAATTACTCAAAATTTATGTTACCACTAGATTTTAATTATCATAATTTTAGAGATTAAAATTAGCCCGGAAAAATTTGTATTTATCGCTAATTTAATGTATTTTCTTACCGGCTTAAAATAATATTAAAAAATTGAAAAATAGGGAAATTTTTTTAAATGACCGAAATTTCATAAGTAACTCATTAGCTACTAAAAACAAGCAATTACCTATCCATTTTAGGTATAATTAGCCCTAAACTGCAAAATAACAAGAAAGACGGTTTTCGGAAAAATACCGAATTTTCACCGAATTTCAGGAAAACACCAAAACGACTATTCAAGACGCTACATCTTCATTCCTATCTTTCTTCCAAACATCGATCATATAACCCTGCGTGTGTGTAAAGACATCCCTACACCCGGAGAATTCAATTCAAGCTATCATACTCTTGCCCATTAGCCTCAGTACTTTTTAATTAATGAATATTTAGATGAGATTGCTCACACACTTTCATGCGACCGTTAATACTTCTTGAGGTACTAACCGACCGATTACTCATGTGCTTGCTTATTTGGTGTATTTTCCTCGTCTTGCACCACCTCAGGCATAGCAGTGACTCCCAGACCAGTTGTCCTTAGGGCACTAGGTGAAGAGGCACCCTCGCTATATATTTTTTATTGCCCTTGGTGATAACAAAACCAGTGTTCATTTTTCTCACCACTTTATATTTTATTCATTTTTTTTATTTCCTTCATACATTGGCTTTAAGACAAGAGCATTTCAAGGTATCTTCTACTATCCCGGGCTTCAAGACGTGTGTAAGTGCGAATAGCAGGGTATCAACGTTCAAAATGTTTGGCTTTCCCGAATAGAAACTATTTTTCAGACTTATTTTTATCCTCAGATTAGTGACTTCCTTCTTCTTACTAACCCTTGGGACAACGGCTCATAACTACTTATTACTAGTTCGTATAAGAAAACTTCTAATTTTCTTAGTTTTCTTAAATTTTTCTAATCTCATGGATGTAATTTTTCAGTATCTACTCTTTTATTATCTTATTTATGTACAAAAAATATTTTTATTTTTATTTTTTTTTGAAAATTTTTAAATTTTTATAGGTTTTCGAAAATGTTTTGTGCTTATGCAAAGTATGATGCAAATGATGCAAAAATAAGCACAAACCTCCCCCAAACTTGTTTTCAACAGTATCCTCACTGTTGCCATGCTGCTAAATCTCGAAAAACCTGTAAGCTTGGGAGGAAATTTATTAATGGGGGCAAAATATTTAAGTGAAGAACCTCCCCCAAACTTATTTTTGGCTCAAAATTTTGTAAAATTTTTCTTTTCAAGAGCCCGATTATACCCCCCCAAACTTGAGTTATGCAATGTTAATCTTTGAAAATCACATGAGGGGGTCAAAAATCAGTGGTCGATGCCAAGCTTTGCAAAGACCGAAAGTTAACACCAACCATTCAAAATTTTTATCAATGCAGTGCTCTGGTTGGTGGAAGAAGAGGTGGGGAAAGGGTAAGTGGTGAAATAGAATATGTGTGCGTCTCATTTTGGAGAGACGATGCAGTGAATGTGATGGATTACTCGCATTCTCTTTACAGTTCAGAAGAAGGGTTGGAGGTTCAATTTCATTGACTGGGACATGATTCATCTCAACACCCGTGTCATTCAAAATGCGAGTTCATCAGCGAAGATCTCCTCAAAAGTTCCATCAATACCCCGATGAATAATATCATCACAAAGTGCGGGGTGATCTTCAGACTCTAAAAGCATTTCATAATCAGTGTTAGTTGTTGACCCAGACATCTCGGTGGAAGAGTCTGTATGTGTATGATACATAGTTAGGTCAAACAATAACGTATGAAAAGAGTCAAGATCAGTATCAAGAGGATCATCAAATTCACTGCTGCCGACATCCATTAAGTCGACAGAACAGACCTGAGCAGTAGGTTCGGAGGGTACACTTCCCAACTTGTAAATGTTCAGCTCTATTGACCTATTCCCAAAGGATAGGGTCATAGAACCATTACGACAGTTGATGATAGCATTGGAAGTGGCAAAAAAGGGGCGACCTAAAATCACTGGAATTTGATTCCGTGGGTTCGCTACAGGTTGTGTATCAATTACAATAAAATCCACAGGGAATATAAATTCCCCGATTTTTATTAACACATCCTCCAGTTCACCCCTAGGTTTGGTGATTGATCGGTCAGCCATCTGGAGAGTGCAATGGGCTGGTTTCAACTCTCCGATCCCTAGTTGCTCATAAACAGAGTATGGAAGCAAGTTAACACTAGCGCCAAGGTCTAGTAGAGCACGATTGATGTGTTTCTCCCCGATAGAAATGGAAATCGTAGGATATCCAGGATCCTTACGTTTCCTTGGTAATTGCTGGGGAAAGGCTGTGTCTACTGTCTTTGCCATGAAAATCTTCTTGGGCACTTGAGTCTTCCTCTTCCTAGTGCACAAGTTCTTAAGAGTTTTCGCATAGGACGGAACTTGTTGGATAGCATCCAGGAGAGGGATGTTGATATTAACTTGCTTAAACATGTCCATAATCTTCTACATATGTGGACTCGATGTGTTAGCCCTTAACCGATTAGGATAAGATGCTTTAGCAATAAGCGCTGGGTCCATCATAGGAGAAGGAAGTGTGTGTGGACCCGGTCCCAAAATAGAAGTGGGGATCGTCGGTGGTAGACTAGAAGAGATGGGCTGAGGTGGCGAGCCTTGTAAGAAATGAAGAATAGGCTTGCAAGAAGGTGGTAGGGTAGAAGAACTGGGGTCAGAAGTAGAAGTAGGAGTGGAAGGAAAGGTCTCAGCCGGGGTGTCATGGATAGATTTTTCTGTGTCATCAATCTCTTCCCCAACGTGATTGTCAAGCACTCTTCCAGATCTCAACGTGATTGCATCCACATGATGTGAATAGCCAGGATTGGGTAAAGGTTGAGCTGGAAGTTTCCCTTTCTCTCTTGCGGCTTTTAGTTGTGCAATTTCTGCTTCCATCGATTTAATACTCTCAGCTTGAGACGCTGAGTTTTTCTTTATATCATCGATGGAAGTCTTTATTTCAGCCGATACTTGCATGAGATTTGTCATAAGCAAGTTTATGAATGAAGAGGATTCATCAATCTCAGTCAACTGCAAAGGACTAGATGGTGCGGGTGTGTTGACCGGATTTTGGAAATTTTGTGCTTGAAAGGGGTGCTGACTCAATTGTGGTGGTTGCTGTTGTGGTGGAGAGACCCATTGGAAATTGTTCTGGATTGGAACCGTGTTTTGAGATTGGGATTGGTTCTAAGAAAAGTTAGGGTGATTCCTCCAACCCTGATTATATATGGAAGAAAATGGATCGTTTCTAGGTCGTTGTTGGAAAGCAGCATTGGTATGCTCGTGACCTTGAAACGGAGAATTTATTGGATATTCTTCCGTGAGATGTGATGGATCAGAACAACATCCATATACAGTTTTGGAGAGTGACATTTGGTTTAGGGCGACAGCTAAAAATTTGTTTTCCATAGTCTCGAGTTTCTTTTGCATAGCTGAAATTTCAGCTCTAACTCCTATGGAAACTTCCGATTGGTTATTGCCAGCCCTAAACGATTGACTCACACCCTCCCACTGTAAGGATTTTTCAGCGAAATCTTCTAGAAATTTCCAGGCTTCCCCATCATCTTTGGTCATAAAGTTGCCTTGATACATTAATTCAAGGATCTGTCTTGTGTTTGTTGGTTGTATGTATGCCCTAGAGGCCAGTATTGTACAGATGATGTATATTATATTGGATGCTTGGACATATATAGAGAGGACTTTCTTGCTCGATATGATAGTATACTATTTGGTTGCTCTTTATCTTAACATGTATACTTGTCTCTTTATACTGTCTTATAGTTACATGTTGGTAAAGCCCTTAGGATGTGTACTTGACTACCTGGACTATGATGCAGATCATACTAGTGGGGACATGGTAGTCCATAAGTAAATCCTTCAAGGTCCATAGTCGTAGGTGTATCGAGACGGGGCATCGATATACCAGTGTAGACTAGCGTATACGCTTCTCAACCCATGAGATGGGCGATGGATGATCCCATATCCATTGGTGTTTGACATCGGAGATGGTATACGGGTGCTCAGTGGAGACTAGGTACACTGGACGGACTCGTCGAGAACTCCCAGATGGTATTATACCTTACATCAGATGGCAGTTCTCTGGTGACACTTGTGCAGGTTAGTCTGTAGGCCCGAGATCGTCATAGAGTCTTGTGTGATTCCCACTGTGCTTTGATTTCCACCTTACCACGTCCATGAGGGCGTGCAAAACGGTGGTTTTTGGGTACAGTCCCGAGTCACATGGGGCAATGAGCGATAGGAGGGGTTTCGTCTCTCCCGGTATTGGGGGTTGATGTTGCGCTGTGCTCGATTGGCCGTAACAGGGAAGTCCCTGGCCAGGGATGATTAGAGATTTACTGGTAAGTGTTACCAGTAGTTTCTCGACCCGTTATGAGCCTCACATCGGCATGACTTATCGGTTACTGGGGTCTGACGTTTACCACCCCTAGACTTGATATGCGACATATCAGAAGAGGAGACCGGACTGTACGGGAAGTGTTACCGGCTGGCTTTTACAGGAGTTGGAGCGTGCTTGCTTGCTGATCTTCTGATCGCTCAATACCCGGGTAGCCATTACGTCCAGCTAGTACCGCTGACGGCTTGTGGGTGCGTGATGTGATCATCACCTACTGCCGGCGTATCGACGAGTCTTTAGAGTCCTACACAGAGGTTTTACTGGCTCAGGCAAAACGAAATAGGAGCACGTATGTGATATGTGCGAGACCGAGAATAAATGCATGTATGTGATACCGTATTCTATTCTCACGACTATATGTATCGGTCGGTTATATATGATATGGCCGGGTTATCGAATCAAGTGTTGATTCGATAAGTCGATACAAAGGATGTTAGCCGGTTATATGAGATATGACCGGATTATTAAGTCAAGTGTTGATTTAATAATTAAGTGTATAATTGTATATTAGATATACTAGTTTACATTTACTAACACTTGTTCACTTTAGGGTTTTTCTCACTTGTACACTACTTTAACATATATATGATATATGTTTAAAATGTGTTATCATATTGTATCATGGTTGATGATACACAATCCATGGGTGTATGAGACTTACACTATGCTAATGTTTATTTTGGGTTTTTAATATTTAAAGTAATTGCAAAATCAAGTGGAGGATTTGAAAATACATGAAGCTTGTGGAAGCTTGTGGATGCATTGACTAATCCAACTTGATTTTGTTTTTACTATGGATTTTTATTAACCCAACCATAACCATTAGCCTAGGGTTAAGTCTCTACAAGGGTTAGTATATGATACTCACTCACCATGGTTACTCTTCTCACTTGATCATTATCCTCATCTATTTCTTTTCTTCTTCTTCTTCATTTTGCAAAGAAAGAAAAAGCTTGCTAGGGTTTGATCCAAAGTGAGAAAGAGTGTGAGAAATAAAATTCTAAAGAGAACCCACTTTCTATTTCTCCATCCTCTACTAGATTAGCACTTTAGTATAGGGTGTTTACTTCACTAATTCTCAAGTTAGTGAAGTAGAAGCTTGAGTCGGAATTCCCTCGACGTAGATCATCTTCGGCCTCGGAGACTTCAAGCAAAGGTCGCACCTTTCACCTCGTGAAGCCATGCAAGAGTCCGGGAGAATCTTGATCGCAGCGAAGGGACTTCATCAAGGAGCTTTAGAAGTGAAGGACCAATCTACAAAGGTTGTATTTCGTATTCCCTTTAGAGTAAAGTTGTTTACTTGCTAATTGTTTCGCCTAAACTCTAGTATACGATCTTGCTTAGTGTTATTCGGCACATAAAAATTTAATTTTGGCATGGTCGTTACCTTGTAGAGCCTTGTTAGTGTGCCTAGTAACCCTACAGTGGTATCAGAGCCTAGCTAGAGCATTAGGCAATATGTTAATGAAGTTAAAACTCCGAACGAACCCGAACACGTCGAAATTAACCCTCTCTGTACAATTTTTAAAATCTGGGATTTTTCCAAATTAAAAATGCTTAAAAAAATCAGCAGGAAAATATAAGGAATATTGTGCAAAACGACAAAGAGTGGCGCCCAAAGCGCCGCGGAACCGCGGCACGAGCATGGCTCGTGCGGCGGTTCCGCGGCCATATGGTGACGTCACCCTTGTCGTTTTGCGCAGTAAAGTTCCTAATTGTTTACTGATTTTTCTGGGTATTTTATATCTGATTCAAGTGTTGAGTAATTTTGGGGTTTATTTTGAAATCGTCGATTCGATCGGAGAATTTAACTTTGTTCTGTTATTCCGAATAATTTAGAAAGTATTAAAATGTTCGAACGGATATCATTAACTCAATTTTTCCCGGCACGAAAAATATTCAAGTGTTGAATTTTTCTCGGGTTTAAATCTTTCGGAAAAACGTGCAAGAAATGTGACGGACCCTCTAGAAGACAACAAACCTTAACTCGATTATGTGACCGTCTTGAATTGCCCTTTGAACCTTAAGGTTTAGGGCAGTACGGCGTGCCACATGTGAGGCGTTGGCTTGACCCTTCTACGGTTGGACCGTTGCTACTGTGACGTATTCTGGAATTTTTGAACTCCGCTCAAGTGTTGAGCTATTTAGGAAATCTTGAGTATTTGATTATTCGATCGGAAAGTTTAATACTGTCTATTTATCTGGAATGTGATACAATATGTGGAATTCATACAAGTTAGGCATGAAATGCGAAATATGTGATATTTCGGATTTACGATGTCTAAAGAGATTGTGGATTCCAAATGTTGTAGTTTTAAACTTTCTTTTCTGAGACCGTAAGTGTAATATGTGATCGCCAGTTTCGTTGCTATATGTCAACGACAATTGGGATGCGCATATTTACTTACGCTGATGACATGTGATGTTCTGTGTTGCTGGATATGTTATATTGGATCGTCACGTTCTGAATAGCCGAGGGTTTTATGTGAGATGAGAGTTTTTATTTTCATTCATGTAAAATTTAAATGTATGTAATATTCTTTTATTGGGGCACTTCCGGGTCGAGGTTGATGTCACCTTTTGTATATTATTTACTTTTCGGCACTAGGATAAACCCAAGGAGGGGAGCACAAGTAACCGGGTTCTAGGGTCCAGTGGGAGACCAACTCGAGGAGTCGAGTCCGGGTCTCCTAACTCTAGAATTGGTAGGGTTGCTTGCCGCTCTCGTAGGGGTCTAGGGGTGTGGGTTTGGCTATTCATCGCGACCGTGGAATCCGTGTTTTATAGAGGCTCAAAATAAAACACGGACGTCCTAGTATATCCAATATTTCATATGTTTATTCTGCTGCGATATCTGTGATGTGATCATGTGATGAGATATGATAGATACTATATATAGTATATATGATATATTATATAGACGTTACTTATGTTTTACACCCGCGCTAGCCCTGCCCTGCTCTGCCGTTAGTTACCTAACCTAACGGTGCATGAGGGGACATCGAGGCGAATGCAGATGGCATAAGTGTATGTCGTATTTATCTGTGATGTTTAAGTGACTTAAATGATGGGACTTCATTAATGTGATTAATGAAAGAAAAGAAACCTAAAAGATGTTGTAGAATCAAAACTTTATAAAAAGGGTAGCTACAGTTTTTTTTTTGCATAGCGGTATATATGATATACCCTGCACCTTATTCGATGAGGAAAGAGCCGAGGTCCCTTCACCGGGAGTGACCTCTTTAGCGAAACTGGCAGATACTACAAAACTCGGTTTGTCTTTTGATTGCTTTTAGAGTTTTGCTTTGCACAGTGATATATATGATTTGTCCTGCACCTTATCCGATGAGGAAAGAGCCGAGATCCCTTCACCGGGAGTGACCTCTTTAGCAAAACTAATGAAAGCCTAAAAAACACTCCATTTCAAAATTTCACATGATTCTACGACGATATCAAGTTCATTACGCTCATGGTTTTCTGAAAAACCTGCGTAGCCCTCCGTCAATTCAGATAAGTAATATTTAGTATTCGTGCTGCGGTTGTTTGGCATGCGTCAAGGCGTAGTGTACGGTAGCTGATTATTACTTATCTGTAGCATGAGATGCGATTGGATTAGGGTATTCGTACGGCGTTGTTTGGCATGCATCAAGGGTCGTACGGGTGGGTTTAATTCAATCACGAATTGTACGGGTTGAACTTGACTAGCGGACTATGGGTTGTTTGGCATGCGTCAAGATCATAGCACGCTAGGGGCAAAAGCATTATCGGGAATTTCAAGTATTGAAATTTGCAATGAGATTGCATACCTTCTATGAAATAGTTGGATCCCGATACCCACTGCGAGTAATTGTTACTCCTGGGAGAGTTTTACACAGGACAATTAGCTGATCAAGTAGGTGTCTAGAAAGGTGTCAACGGGGTTACGCCTCTGGGAAAACGAGGTTTACTTTAATTAGGTCCGTGCGAAAGCACGGGGAACCTCCCTCAAAGTACCGACACTGGACTGGCTGAAAGATTGGCGAAGTTGTAGGGTGTAATTAATCCCGGCTAGTCTTTCCTTTTAGGGTTTGAAGGAAGATTTGATAAAAACAGTGGGAGCCATCCTGATTAGATATAATAAATAACCAATATGATCTTGCAAGAGCATACGCTAAAGTGTTTTCTTCTCTCTCTCTCCAGGTAGCGGCCATATCATGCCTTAATAAAGATAATAATATGGATGTATTGACCGAACCCGCATGTTATACTGTGCAGGGGAACGTTGGACCCGTTCTATCTTATAAGTGTTATAAGACTGAACAGGAATCAGGAGAATATCTGGATTCTCACGCCGCCCAAACGGAGAACATGCATGTTGATGCACCTTCTTTGGGTGTGTTAGTCATTGAGAACTGTTTTTCAGTTCACCCTACATCCTGGGTATTAGATACCGGATCAGGATCCCACATATGTAAACAGCTACATGGGCTACGGAAAGGTAGAGAACTGGGAAAAGGTGATCATTCCGTTCAAGTAGGGAATGGTGCAAGTATTGCAGCCAAAGCAGTTGGCGAATATCACCTTGTATTACCAAGTCATAATACACTGATTCTGAATGAGTGTTATTATATACCGAACATGATGTGCAATATTATATCAGTTTCTTTACTGAGTAAAGAAGGATATAATTTTATAGTACAGGATAATGTTATGAACATCTTCCTAGATCAAAAGTTGATTGCATCAGGCTCGTTACATAATGGCATATTCATTCTCAATCAAAATACAGTCCTCAATTTACAAAACACACACAAGAGGAAGAGTTCAGAACTGAACGAATCCTTCTTGTGGCATTGTAGACTGGGTCACATCAATACGACACGACTAGCTAAGTTGCATAAGGATGGATATTTGAATTCATTTGAATTTTCATCTTATGACACTTGTCAGTCATGTCTCAAAGGCAAGATGACCAAAACTCCGTTTACGGGACATGGAGAAAGAGTTACCGAACTCTTAGGGCTGATACATAGTGATGTATGTGGTCCCATGTCTGCACATACCAGGAACGGTTCTTCCTACTTCATTACATTCACCGATGATCTCACAAGATTCGGACATGTGTTCCTGATGAAACACAAGTCTGGAGCTTTTGAGAAATTCAGAGAATATAAGCACGAATAGAGAACCAAATGGGCAAAAGTATTAAGATCCTTCGATCTGATCGAGGAGGAGAATACTTGAGCAATGATTTTCTGGATTATCTAAAAGAGAATGGGATTCTCTCTCAGCTTACTCCTCCTTATACACCACAGCACAACGGTGTGTCGGAATGGAGGAATCGTACCCTATTAGATATGGTACGCTCAATGATGAGTACAGCTGAGTTACCTATTTCCTTCTGGGGGTATGCGCTTGAGACATCCATAGACCTATTGAATAGAGTTCCTACCAAATCTGTGCCTACCACTCCATATGAGATATGGAAAGGGAAGAGACCACATCTTAATTACATTAAGATATGGGGTTGTTCAGCCTATGTCAAAAGACAAAATCCAGACAAACTCGAGGCAAGATCTGTCATATGTAAGTTTATAGGATATCCCAAAAATCCACAAGGGTATATCTTCTACCACCCCGAGGAACAAAAGGTGTTTGTTTCTCGACATGCCACTTTCTTAGAAAAAAGTTTTCTTATGAAGCAGATTAGTGGCATTGAGGTAGAACTGGAAGAGCTTCCAGCGACACAAACTATAACAGAAGACTTGGTAGAACCAGAGGATTCAGTAGTACCCGACGAACCCCAGCCTCTCCGCCGATCTAGTAGGGTTTCTCATCCACCTGAGAGATACTACGGTTTTCTTATTGATGGTGGAAACGAGGATTGCATCATGGTTGATGATGACACAACTAGCTTCGAGCAGGCCATCACGAGTGGGGACTCAGTGAAATGGCTGGATGCAATGCGGTCCGAGATGGAATCCATGTACACCAACAAAGTATGGACTTTGGAAATTGCTCCTGAAGGGGTAAAACCCATTGGGAGCAAGTGGATCTTCAAGAAAAAACTTGGTGTAGATGGGAAAGTGGAGACTTTCAAAGCTAGACTTATTGCAAAGGGTTTTCGTTAAAGACCAGGTGTGGACTATGACGAAACCTTTTCTCCAGTGGCTATGCTTAAATCCATCCGGATCATGCTTGCCATCGCTGCATATCATGACTACGAAATCTGGCAAATGGATGTTAAGACCGCCTTTCTAAACGGTGATTTAGAAGAGTGCGTGTACATGACTCAGCCAGAGGGCTTCGTAGATTGTGGGAGCAGTGGAAAGGTGTGCAAGCTGCTTAAATCCATTTATGGATTAAAGCAAGCGTCGCGGAGTTGGATCATCTACTTTGACGTCATTATCAAAGAGTTTGATTTCGTCAAAAATATAGATGAACCTTGTATCTACAAGAAGGTGGCAGAGAGTAAGGTTGTCTTCCTCGTATTGTACGTGGACGACATACTCTTGATAGGAAATGACATTCCTATGCTGCAATCGGTCAAGCTCTTCTTATCACAAAGATTCTCAATGAAATATCTTGGTGATGCCTCCTGCATATTGGGGATTATGATCTATAGAGATAGATCTAAAAGGATATTGGGATTGTCCCAGTCCAGGTACATTGACACCATACTAAAGAGGTTTAGTATGGAAGAGTCCAAACGTGGGGTTTTACCCACGATCTCAGGGCTCACTATCTCTAAAGAGATATCTCCCAAGACTAAATTGGAGAGAGCTCGCATGCAAGGGATACCCTATGCTTCGGCTGTAGGCTCTATCATATACGCGATGCTATGTACCAGACCCGATGTAGCATACTCACTAAGTGTAGTGAGCAGGTATCAAGCTGATCCTGAAGAGAGTCACTGGACAGCTGTGAAGAGCATTCTCAAGTACTTACGGAGGACTAAAGAGATGCCCTTGGTGTATGGTAACAGAGAACTCCAAGTGGAGTCCTTTACCGATTCGAGCTTCCAGAGTGATAAGGACGACTCTAAGTCGCAGTCGGGATTTGTCTTTACCCTTTACGGAGGGGCGGTTAGCTGGAAGAGTTCCAAGCAGGAAACCGTGGCAGACTCGACGATGGAGGCTGAATACATCGTTGCCAATGATGCTGCCAAAGAAGCTGTCTGGATCAAGAAGTTCATTACTGAACTTGGAGTGGTTCCATCCATTGAGCATCCAATACCTTTGTATTGCGATAACAATGGAGCGGTGGCTTTGGCCAAGGAACCCAGGTCCCATCAGCGATCCAGGCATATTCTGAGGCGGTATCACCTGATCCGGGAGATAGTTGATCGCCAGGAGATCGAGGTCAGGAGGGTTGACATGAAGAATAACACATCGGATCCACTCACGAAGGCCATTCCCCAGATACAGTTTGAGAGACTCTTCGGGATGCTCGGTATGCGATACTACAGCAGCTGGCCCTAGTGCAAGTCGGAGATTGTTAGTTGTATGTATGCCCTAGAGGCCAGTATTGTACAGATGATGTATATTATATTGGATGCTTGGACATATATAGAGAGGACTTTCTTGCTCGATATGATAGTATGCTATATGGTTGCTCTTTATCTTAAAATGTATACTTGTCTCCTTATACTGTCTTATAGTTACATGTTGGTAAAGCCCTTAGGATGCGTACTTGACTACCTGGACTATGATGCGGATCATACTAGTGGGGACATGGTAGTCCATAAGTACATCCTTCAAGGTCCCTAGTCGTAGGTGTATCGAGACGGGGCATCGATATACCAGTGTAGACTAGCGTATACGCTTCTCGACCCATGAGATGGGCGATGGATGATCCTATATCCATTGGTGTTTAACATCGGAGATGGTATACGGGTGCTCAGTGGAGACTGGGTATACTGGATGGACTCGCCGAGAACTCCCAGATGGTATTATACCTTACGTCAGATGGCAGTTCTCTGGTGACACTTGTGCAGGTTAGTCTGTCGACCCGAGATCGTCATAGAGTCTTGTGTGATTCCCACTGTGCTTTGATTTCCACCTTACCACGTCCATGAGGGCGTGCAAAACGGTGGTTTTTGGGTACAGTCCCGAGTCACATGGAGGCAATGAGCGATAGGAGGGGTTTCGTCTCTCCCGGTATTGGGGGTTGATGTTGCGCTGTGCTCGATTGGCCGTAACAGGGAAGTCCCTGGCCAGGGCTGATTAGAGATTTACTGGTAAGTGTAACCGGTAGTTTCTCGACCCGTTATGAGCCTCACATCGGCACGACTTATCGGTTACTGGGGTCTGACGTTTACCACCCCTAGACTTGATATGCGACATATCAGACGAGGAGACCGGACTGTATGGGAAGTGTTACCGGTTGGCTTTTACAGGAGTTGGAGCGGGCTTGCTTGCTGATCTTCTGATCGCTCAAAATCCGGGTAGCCGTTACGTCCAGCTAGTACCGCTGACGGCTTGTGGGTGCGTGATGTGATCATCACCTACTGCCTGCGTATCGACGAGTCTTTAGAGTCCTACACAGAGGTTTTACTGGCTCAGGCAAAACGAAATAAGAGCACGTATGTGATATGTGCGAGACCGAGAATAAATGCGTATATGTGATACTGTATTTTATTCTCGCGACTATATGTATTGGTCGGTTATATATGATATGGCCGGGTTATCGAATCAAGTGTTGATTCGATAAGTCGATACAAAGGATGTTAGCCGGTTATATGAGATATGACCAGATTATTAAGTCAAGTGTTGATTTAATAATTAAGTGTATAATTGTATATTAGATATACTAGTTTACATTTACTAACACTTGTTCACTTTAGGGTTTTTCTCACTTGTACACTACTTTAACATATATATGATATATGTTTAAAATGTGTTATCATATTGTATCATGGTTGATGATACACAATCCATGGGTGTATGAGACTTACACTATGCTAATGTTTATTTTGGGTTTTTAATATTTAAAGTAATTGCAAAATCAAGTGGAGGATTTGAAAATACTTGAAGCTTGTGGAAGCTTGTGGATGTATTGACTAATCCAACTTGATTTTGTTTTTACTATGGATTTTTATTAACCCAACCATAACCATTAGCCTAGGGTTAAGTCTCTACAAGGGTTAGTATATGATACTCACTCACCATGGTTACTCTTCTCACTTGATCATTATCCTCATCTATTTCTTTTCTTCTTCTTCTTCATTTTGCAAAGAAAGAAAAAGCTTGCTAGGGTTTGATCCAAAGTGAGAAAGAGTGTGAGAAATAAAATTCTAAGAGAACCCACTTCCTATTTCTCCATCCTCTACTAGATTAGCACTTTAGTATAGGGTGTTTACTTCACTAATTCTCAAGTTAGTGAAGTAGAATCTTGAGTCGGAATTCCCTCGACGTAGATCATCTTCGGCCTCGGAGACTTCAAGCAAAGGTCGCACCTTTCACCTCGTGAAGCCATGCAAGAGTCCGGGAGAATCTTGATCGCAGTGAAGGGACTTCATCAAGGAGCTTTAGAAGTGAACGACCGATCTACAAAGGTTGTATTTCGTATTCCCTTTAGAGTAAAGTTGTTTACTTGCTAATTGTTTCGCCTAAACTCTAGTATACGATCTTGCTTAGTGTTATTCGGCACATAAAAATTTAATTTTGGCATGGTCGATGCCTTGTAGAGCCTTGTTAGTGTGCCTAATAACCCTACAGTGTTAGGATTAATGCTCTCATAAATGATTTGGCACAGTTCCCATCTAGGGATGCCATGATGTGGACATTGAACTAACAGATCCTTAAAGCGTTCAAGACATTGTGAAAATGTTTCATTTGGAAGCTGGGTGAATTGATTGATTTCGCTACGGACTCGAGCTGTCTTATGATGTGGGTAGAATTTCTTAAGGAATGTTTTGACGAATTCTCCCTAATTTGAAATGGAATGTGCGGTAGTGTTATACAGCCACTTCTCGGCTATATCGCACAAGGTGAATGGGAGAAGACGAAGAAGCAAAGCATCCACAGAAAGCCGTGAAGTACCCATCATTGCGCATACATTTTCAAATTTGGTAATAAAGACATATGCGTCTTCAGACTCGAGACCGTAAAATTTTGGTAGAAGGTTGATGTATTGGGGTTTTATTTGAAAATTTTCCCTGTTGGCTGGTGGAATGGAAAGACAGGTGGAAAGGGGGCCTCGTGTAGGATAGCACCTCTCTTGGAGAGAGATGCTAAGTGGATTCTGTGCACCAACGGACGGCGGCAGGGTAGTGAAAAAGAAATTCGATGGAGACAGATCCATCGATGTGGGTGTGGTGGTGGGTAAAGAAAAGGTAAGTGTAGAAATACCGACTTTTGGGTCGATCGGGGGAACGCGGACAAGACGGGCACTAGAATCCCGTGTCCAGCCCATCTTGCACTAAAAAGGGTTAGTACAAGTGGCAGCGTAGATATAATTAGGGGAAATGAATGTGATTGATGTTTGTCTTGAAAAATGATAAGGATTTTTGAAAAAATGATGCAACATAACAAATGCAACAAGAAAAACCCTAATTCTAGGGGTCACCTAGGTCAGGCTCTAGACCGCTCCTAACTGCCAAAAGACAAGTCGCAGGATCAATCCTCCACTGCCTCTTTGTCCCCCTGTAGCCAGGTAAGTGCCAGGTAAGTGGGAAGGTACTCTACTACGTAAGTAGTGGGCCTAATTAATAACCACTAGCCTTCGACACACTTGCCTTAGACACCACAAGAAAATGCGGATAAGCAATGAATTACCCACGACCTTCTCTTGTCCTAAGTAAGCGCGACGGTCCTTAGAGTCATCTCTAGATCTTTTTTAATTAATGAGGGTAAATGCGGATGCAAGTTTGTGATTTTTGGGGCTTAGGAAGGCTAATGAACTCCTCACCTAATCTGGATTTGGTCTTTGCCCCTTAATTTCCGTATTAATATGCAAACAACCAAAAATCAAAACAAGCACAATTTAATTTTGCTTTTTGCGCGGCGCTGCGATTTTTGCAAAGAAACCTGCACAAAATGTTATTTGGAGCAGATTTAGAAGAAGATAAGAAAGTTAGAAACTCATAGAGGAATTTTGGTGCAGTGAAGGGCTAGATCCGCCGCGGAATCGCGGTGTAAGAGGGGTATATGCCGCGGAATTGCGGTGGAAGGAAGGGATCACAGCTCCAAAAATTTTCAGCAAGCTTCTGTTCACTTTTACTGCTCTCTTGACTTCTCAGAAAATTTTTTCTCCAGCTCCAATAATTCCAGATTTCCTCGCAATCAAATCACAACAACACTTATTAGTGTTTGCGCAAGTTTTGATCTAAAAATTTGGATGGAATAAACTTTTCAACTCAAATTTCAAAATATGAACAATTAGCGCACTATCCCCGGCAACGGCGCCATTTGATTGTATGAATTTTGTTGTGTTTATCAAATGATCCCCGGCAACGGCGCTATTTTGATTGAATGATTTTCCGGATGTGTTTAAGTTGGAAAATTTGTATAGAAATCACAACCAAAAATATTTGACCGCAATCAATAATGGTGTCGAATGTAGCGCGTTAGTAAGTGCGGATCGTCCACAGGGAAAGTGTAATCGTTCGTGTTTCAAATTAGATGAGTCAAAACTTTAAGGAAAAGAAAAGAAAACAATTCATGATTTGTAAAATTGCATTTCAAGAATTAGAAAAATCTAGATCTAAGAAAACATTAAAATCAAGAATTGTGAATTTGTGATGATTTCCAAACCAAATATCAAGAATCGAAATGAGGCTCGTAGGAATCGATCGGATCTATAGATGTGATGAAATCTAGCGATTACGTATTCTTATCCTTCGATGAATTGATACTAGATCGATGATTATCGACGAGAATTAGGGATTTCTAGTGAAACTAGGGTTTCATCATTTATCCCTTGTTCCTTCGTCGATATCATTCATATTCTAGCCTCTAGTAAATTCAAGAATCGATCGTGGATCCCTAATTTCGAGCGATCACAATCAAGAAAGTATCGCAACGAAACTAGATCGTCGATTCTTCAATTTGCTAGGGTTTACAAAACTCATAGGACTTAAGAATCGTTTTAAGATTTGTTACATCATCATTCTATTGATCGTCTCGACTCCTTTACGAGCGGAGTTTTACTCAAATATCACAACAAGAACCACAATCACAAATTGAGATCTAATCATGATGCAAGAATTAAAAGAAAGCAAGGTTAAAGAATTTCACCTTTTATTTATATCAACAATTTCGTTACAATCGCTCAAGAACTACAAGAGGAAGAACTCGATCGTCGATTTGGCTTCGCTCGTCTCCTTGAGTCGCGGATCGGCTTGGATCACTTGCTCGATTGAAGATCGGCTCCACTCCTAAAAGGTTGAAGGCTTCTTGCTTGAATGGTACTCGGGATCTTGAATTTGGTGTTGGATTTAGGATTTGGGGCTACAAGATGTGTCACTCAACTTGTAGATGGAAGAATAGGAAGATGAAGAATTTCTTAAACTTTAGAGATTAAGGAAGAGGTTTAACCCTAGGTCTAGGCTTCTATTTATAGACTTCCCAAAACCCTAGATCTAGGATTTGAATTTTGAATTTCCTTCCAAAAGTTAGTTATAGGAAATTTGAATTTCCCTCCAAAAGTTTGTTGAGGAGAAGCTTCTAGAGGAAGTTTGTTAGGAGCTTAATTAGCTTAACCAAGATTAGCTTAATTAATCAACCTTTGCTGATCTGGCAGAAGCTTCGAGGGTTTTCTGGAGATTGACATATATTTCTGAGCTGTAGGAACTGATATAGGAATTATGCACTGAAATTGGACTGATGATGTGGCGTAACCGCCGCGGAACCGCGGCCCAAGCCGGCTCCTGCCGCGGTTCCACGGCGCTCTGTGGGCCATAGTGCTTGGTATTTCTGGTGCTGCTTTGGGCTGATTTATGGGCCTTTATCTGATATGTTGAAATTTATTTTTCCCTCTAGATTGCTACCAGTTCTCAAAACTTGGAGTTGGTGTATTTTTTATCAGCTTCTTTTGGCTTTGCTCCTGCAATTTCCTGCACAAATCTCGATACAAGTGTTGCGCAATACAGGGATGATGCGATGTCATGATAAACACACAATTTCCCTCATAAATGTCGGTTTTAGAGTATAACACATGTAATCTGATATTTCAGGACTGTCTTGCTAATATGTGCAATATGAATACCGAACACTTCAAGATGAGTGCAAATGATAGGGAAATTGCCGTGCTAAAAATGCAGTATTTTCGACTGATCACTTGCCTAGACACCACAAAAGAAACGTGGATAAGAAATAAATTACCCACGACCTTCGTCTGTCCTAAATGAGTGCGACGGTCCTTAGAGTCTTGTCAAGATCTTTTTTAGTTAATGAGGGTGATGCAGATGCAAGTTTGTGATTTCCGGGGCTTAGGACGGGTAATGAAATCCCCACATAATCTGAATTTGGTCTTTGCCCCTTAATTTCCATATTAAAATATGCAAACAACCAAGATCAAAACACGCACAAAGTTTTCTTTAGCGGCGCTGCGAATTTTGCAAAGAATACCGCAGAAAATGGTTAATGGACCAGAGCAGGGAGGAGATAAGAAAGTCAGAGATGTACCTAAGAATTTTGAAGCACTGAAGCCTTGAAATCGCCGCGGATCCGCCGCAATATGCCTCTTATGGCCGCGGTTCAGCAGTCTGTTGACAAGATACCTGCACAAAAATTTCCACAGATACTCCTCTTGTCTCACTGAACTCTCTGAGATGATCTGAAATTTTTTCCTGTTGCTCTAATGATTCCAGATTTCCTTGCAACAATTAACAACAAATCGTTAAGCACTTGATGCGATTTTGATCTAAAATTTCTGATGGAATAATAATTTTTTTTTCAATTCAAATTGCAAAAACGAATAAATTAGCACACGAACCTCGGCAACGGAACCATTTGATTGATCATTTTCTTCGTTTCTACGTGTGTATGGAAAAGTTTTATCATAACCAAAGAAATTTGTAACCGCAATCAATTAACAGTGTCTATTGTAGTTTCATTAGCGAGAGCGGATCGTCCACAGAGATTGTGTGAATTTGTTCGAAATCATTTTAGTTGAGTTGAAAATAAAAATAGCAAAGAAAACGATTCAAGATTTATGAGATTGATTTTTAAGAAACAACTAAACAAAACATTCAAGAATCAAGAATTCATGAATTTATCCAATATCAATTTGATTTATCAAGATTATGAAGAATAGCTTGTAGGATCCGATTGAGTTAATAGCTAATGATGAATCTAATAATTCCTAATCTTATCTATTGATAATTTGTAGCTAGATTGATGATGATGAATAAAAATTAGGGATCAATTGAAGAAACTAGGGTTTCTCCTTCACTATCCCTTGTCTTTTCAATCATAATCATTCAGATCTAGCCTCTAGTAAAGAAAAATCACCGATCGTTGATCTCTAATTTGCAACGTAGTTATCACGAAAGTGATCTCGTTCCAAATTAGGTCATCGATGATTCTTTTTGCTAAGGTTCACAAATCTCATAAGAATTAAGATTAGTATTAAGATTTGATCATCACTAGATCTATCAATTCTCTTGAATCCTCCACAAGCGGAGAATTTTGTAACATTCCAGAAATTATAAAATATTATTTTTGGAATTTAATATTAAAATAATATATATTTCCCGAAAACTGCCCGATTTGCGAAATTGGGGTTTTCGAAAAAGGATATAAACATATACCAATAATTGTGAAATAAAAGGAAATTAAAATGATTTATTCATTTAAAAATATATTTAAAGAATTTGGAAATTTTAAAATTTATTATATGCAGTTTTGATAAAAACCCGATTAGTGCACCGCTAATCGCGATTAAGCCAAATCCGTGTTTCTACAATTTTTCATGGTTAGTGCACCATGACATGTTACATGTTATTTCATTTGTGTTGTTTTTATTAGGGTGTATGTGCTTTTGGTGAGAAAAGAATAGAAAAATGTGTCATGATGAGTGAGGAGAGAGAAATGAGACATAATGATGACTTGGAGAGAGAGAGTGTGTGAGAATAATTGAAAGGGAGAGGGGGGCTGCCTCCATTATCATTCTTCCACCATTTTCTTCTCCTTCTTCATTTTACTCACCCTCATCTCCCTCCACCTTCAAGCCCTAGATCCATCTCCAAATACTCCTCAAAACCCTAAACCCTTTTTACAAAAATTGACCACCTCTTCATCCTCTACAAAATGGACCTAGCAAAGTGGGATTTTGAAAATTTTTGAGAAGCTGGGATCTTCTTGAGTGACCTAGATGAGGTATAACTTCTTCCTTGTAGTTTAGTTTGGTGCGATATCGTGTTTTAGTTTCGTTTTGTGATATCGATAACCTGCTGTGACCCCGAGTGTTCACTGTAAAAACAAACAGTGTAGTAATGTTGTAATTGTGACCCTGAGTACACACTTGTGACCCCGACCCTGCCTGCTCGGTTTTGGCCAGCAAGGAGTGTGGGAATTCCAGCGACCTCGGGTTTATAGGGGGGTTAGGGCTTGGGTTTCGTAGGGTAGTTGCTTGGGGTTGTTTAAGGGTGTTTGGTCCTACTAGATTTTTCTGTATTGAAAATAGGTGAAATCTGGGAACAGTTGTTGAAGGGTTAGCCTAGCACCTCATCAAGGGTTTGGTAGCATCACATATGCCATAATCAAAATTTTAGAGGTGCTAAGTTAACTCGACAAGAATCGAAACTAGAAGTTTTAGGGATTCATACAAATAAGCATCACATGCAAATGTAAAACTATCACTAAGAGTAAAGATTACAACCTTTGTAGATCTCCCTCGGTGACTCCTTGGTACTATGAGAGTTTGGAATGGATCGATGGAAGCCTTCCTTGTCCACGATGATCCACCCGAAGTCCCTTTGCCCAAAGCTCCTTGCCTTACTTGTTTCGCAAACGAAGTAGAGCAAACACCCTATACAAATCGGCTAGATGTGTATAGTATGATGATGTGGTTTGTATTCAACAATTGAAACCCTTTCTTTTATCAACTTCACTCTAGAGAAACATCAAGAGAGGAAGAAGAAGATTATGGTGGCTAAGCTTGAGCTTTCTACCATATCACATATGATAACTTGTTTTCACACCCTTGTTCACAATTTTTCCCTTGTTTTGTACATCTTGTTTCATATCACATATGAAGCTATTTATAGTGATGAGAAGGAATAATCATCATTATTCCATTCCCACTATAATTATGGGTGGAAATTCTTTTCATAAAGAATTAAGCATGGGTTGAAATTCTTTTCATTAAAGTTAAATAAAGTTTACCCACTAAAGAATAAAGGAACATGAGTGGGTTTTCTTTACATTAACTTAAAATGATAAATATAAATAAAAGCTTCAATATAAGTCTTGCATTGCCACCATTCTTGTATCATCAACCATGATACTATGTATGTATGTATGTGTCTATGCACATCATCATGTGCATACATGCATGCATACAAAAGGATTTAATTAAAGAATTAATCTAAATGTAATTTGTTAAATCAACACTTGATTTAGCAAACCGGTCATATCACATACGATCCGACAAATAGAAAATGTCCGATTAATATACGTTATCACATAACCATATTTAATCGGGTCCCGCGCATATCTCATATGCACACCACACCTTTTTGCCTGAGCCAGGAAGCTTCATTGTGGGACTCTAAGACTCGTCAATACGCCGGCAGTAGATGATGATCATATCAAACATCTACAAGCCGCAAGAGGTCAGCTAAACGTAACGGCCATCCGGGTATTGAAACGATCAGAAGAAAACCAGCGAAGCTGTAAAAACTCCCGTCGAGCCAACTGGCAACACTTACCGTACAATCCGGTCTCTTCGTCAGATATGCTGCATATCGAGTCCAGGGATGGAATCGTCGACCCCAGTAACTCAATAAGTCATGCTGGTGTATGGCTCATAACAGATCGAGAAACTACTGATAACTCTTATCAGTAAATCTCAGCAGCCCTGGCCAGGAACTTCATGTTATAGCCAATCGAGTATAGCACAACATCAACTCCCAATACCGGGAGAGACGAAACCCCTCCTATCGCTTATTGCCTCCATGCGCCTCGAGACTGTACCCAAAGACCACCTGTTTGCACGACTCAGTAGAGCCGTGGTAGGGTGGAGATCAAAGTATAGTGGGAGGACACACAAGACTCTATGACGATCTTGGGTCTACAGACTAACCTGTACCAGTGTTCCTTGAGAACTGCTATCCGACGATAGATATAATACCACATAGGAGTTCTCGGCGAGTCCGTTCAGTGTACCCAGTCTCCACTGAGCACCCGCATACAGTCTTTGGTGTCTCCTCACCAGATGGATATGAGATCATCCATCGCCCATCATATGGGACAAGAATGGTATACGCTAGTCTACTCTGGAATATCGATGCCCTGTCTCGATACACCCTCGACTAGGAATAGTTCAAGGATATGCTTATAAACTACACGTGTCCTACTAGTATGATCTGCATCATAATCACAGTAGTCAAGCAAATATCCTTTGGGCTTTATCAACATGTGTAAATGATTAAATCTGCATGTCCAGATAAAGTAAACCAGATAGCGTACTATCATGTTGAGCAAGAAATTCATCTATCTCCATAGATATATGTCCAGGTTTCCACTATCCATATAATGGCCTTTAGGGCATACATATTACTAACAGTTGTGAGTGTTTACATGAACATGGTGACACGATTCCTGACCTGAGCCATAGAAGTGAACCCGATGCACGAACTTAGGATTTGTTCCGTATCAGTTTTGTGACTTTTAGTGTGCCTACAAGGTATCTGGAGCAACCTAGGACATTTTTGAGAGAACCAAACAATACCAGGGACCAAATTAAGTCACTAGGAGACCATTCTGACCAGATGAACCCAAACAGAGACCCCTGGGCCGGCGAGCTCGGATTTTGGGTGGGGATGATCGGCCACTTCGTGGTGTATGGTGTTGGGAATTTTACAGTAGCTCACACACTCCCTGTACTACACCCTAGACTTGTTTGTGCACCTTGTTTTGACCTGAGTCAAAATCTGGGAGCTTTTTAGTGTGATTTTGGCTACGGTTTTCCGTATTTTGAAATGCTAATTCTTGTTATTTGGATTTGTATTTGGTTGTGGGATGTTCGTACATCAACAACAAGAGTTGTTTGGTTGATTTTGTGTTTGTTATATGTATGCCCTAGAGGCCATTACTGTATATACGATGTATATTGTAGTGGATGCCAGGACATATATAGGGAGGACTTTCTTGCTCGACATGATAGTATGCTATCTGGTTGTACTTTATCTTAACATGTACTCTGATTGTCTCTATGTAACATGTTGATAAAACCCTTAGGATGAGTACTTGACCACCAGGACTATGATGCGGATCATACTAGTGGGACAGAGTAGTCGTTAAGTACATCCTTCAAATGTTCCTAGTCGTGGGAGTACCGAGACAGGGCATCGATACTCCAGAGTAGACTAGCGTATACGCATCTTGACCCATATGATGGGCGATGGATGATCCCATATCCATCGGTGTTTGACATCAAGGATGGTATACGGGTGCTCTATGGAGACTGGGTACACTGGACGGACTCACCTAGAACTCCCAAATGGTATTATACCTCACGTCAGATGGCAGTTCTCCGGTGACACTGGTACAGAGTAGTCTGTTGACCCGAGATCGTCATAGAGTCTTGTGTGATTCTCACTGTACTTTGATTTCCATCATACTACGTCCAAGAGGGCATGCAAAAAGGTGGCTTTTGGGTACAGTCCCGAATCACATGGAGGCAATGAGCGATAGGAGGGGATTCGTCTCTCCCGGTATAGGGAGTTGATGTTGTGCTGTGTTCGATTGGCTATAACTGGAAATCCCTGGCCAGGGTTGCTGAGATTTACTGGTAAGTGTTATCAGTAGTTTCTCCAACTGCTATAGACCTCATATCGACACGACTTATCAAGCTACTGGGGTCTGACGTTTACCACCTCTAGGCGAGATATGCGACATATCAGACGATGAGACCGGACTGTACGGGAGTGTTACTGATTGGATTCACAGGAGAATGTACAGGCTTGCTTGTTGATCTTCTGAGCGCTCAATACCTGGGTAGCTGTTACGTTTAGCTGACTGTTTGCAGCTTGTGGGTGTTTGATATGATCATCACCTACTGCCGGCGTATTGACGATTCTTTAGAGTCTTACACAGAGGTTTCTTGGTTCAGGAAAAACGGAGTAGGGGCACATATGTGATATGTGCAGGACCGAGGATAATGCGATATGAGATACCATATTATATTCTCGCGATATTTGATATCAGCCGGGTCATCGGATTAAGTGTTGATTCGATGAATCGGTAAATGATATATTAGTCGGTTATATGCAATATAGCTAGATTGTTGGATCAAGTGTTGATTCTATAATTTAATGTATAATTATATATATGATATATTAAATTACATTAACTAATATTAGCTCACTAAAAGATTCTTTTTCTCACTCGGGTAATACATTGATATATATGCGATATATGTTAATTGTATTATTTTATTTTGTTACAATAAATATTATATATGTGATATATAATACTGTAACATGATATGGTTATTAATGCAACATGTTTAGTGGAGATTAAACATGGTTAGGGTTTGATTAGGGTTAAGCTTTTCTAGAAGTTTCTAGAAGTTTTGTTTTTGTTTCTTGCAAAAGATATTTGTTATGATATTTTGCAAGATATTTCCTTAACCCAACCAAACCTTTTAACCTTAGTTAAATCTCTACAACCATGGTTGCATTTCTAACCTTATCATAACTATCATTTTTCATCACAAAAGGATTAAGGCTTCTTCTTCCTCCTTCTTCTTTTCATGGAAAAGTTTTCTAGCATTTTCATAAGTGGTGAAAATGAGTGAGAATATGAAAACAAATGAGAGCAAAAATCCTACTTCATCATCTTCATCTATCCTTGCCATTTAGATGAGGGTGTTCACTTCATTTATTGAGTAAGAGCTTGTGTTAATGAAACTTCAAGGTAGATCATCTTTGTTATCGAAAATCGGAAGCAAGCTTGCATCCTTCACTTCATGGAGCCTCTCGAGAGTCCGGAACTTGATGATCGCAGCGAAAGGACCACAACACGGAGCTTATGAAGTGAAGGACCGGATCTACAAAGGTTGTAATCCCTCTCTCTTAGTGTTAAAGTGTTTAACATGTTTGTTTTCGCGTAATCTCTAGTTCAAAGATCTTGTTAAGGGTTGTTCGGCACGACTAAATTTTTAATCGGGCATGGTTGATGCCTCGTAGACCCTTGTGCGTGTGCCTAGTAACCCTACAGTGGTATCAGAGCCAAGCTAGAGCTTTAGGCGATGTCTAGGCGAAGTTTAAAGTCCGATTGAACCCCGAAACCCCGACACGGACCCTTCTCTGGAAATTTTGTAAAAGTGATTTTTTCTGCATTAAAAATACTCAAAAAAATCAGCAGGGAAATCTAAGAATAACTGTAGAATACGACTACTTAATTCCACTGTAGCGCTGCGGAACCGCGGCAATACCCTGCTTTTGGCGGCGGTTCCGCGGCCGTATGTGGAGATTAGGTACTCATTTTTCTACAGTAACGTTCGTAGGTGTTTCCTGACTTTTCTGGGAATTTTTAATTCATACTCAAGTGTTGAGTTTTCTGGGTTGTATTAGGGATTCGTTGATTCGATCGGATAATTTAACTTCGTTTAGTTTTCCCGATAATTTAGAAACTGTTAAAATGTTCGAACGGATATCATTAACTCAATTTTTCCCAGCACGAAAAACTTTCAAGTGGTTAATTTTTCTTGAGTTTAAATCTTTCGGAAAAATGTGCAAGTAACGCGGTGGACCCTCTAGAAGAACACGAACCTTAACTCGATTATGTGACCGTCTGAACTGTCTCTAAACCTTAGGGTTTGGGGCAGTACGGCGTGCCACATGTGAGGCGTTGGCTTGACCCTTCTACGGCTGGACCATTGGTACTGTGACATATTCTGGGATTATTTGAACTCCGCTCAAGTGTTGAGCTATTAAGGAAATCTTGGGTATTTGATTATTCGATCGGAAAGTTTAATATTGTCTATTTATCTAGAATGTGATACAATATGTGGAATTCACGGAGTTATGCATGAAATGCGAAGTATGTGATATTTCGGATTTACGATGTCTAAAGAGATTGTGGATTCCAAATGTTGTAGTTTTACACTTTCTTTTCTATGACCGTAAGCATAGTATGTGGTGTATCGTCGGCTTCGTTGCTATACATCAACGACAATCGGGATACGCATACTTGCTTACGTTGATGATATGAGATATTATGTGTTGCTGTGATATGTTATATTGGATCGTCGTGTTCTGAATAGCCGGGGGTTTTATGTGAGATGAGAGTTTTTCTTTTTCATTCATGTAAAATTCATTTATATGTAATATTCTTTTATTGGGGCACTTCCGGGCTGAGGATGATGTCACCATTGTATATTATTTACTTTTCCGCATTAGGTAGACCCAAGGCGGGGAGCACAAGTAACCGGGTTCTAGGGTCCAGTGGGAGACCATCTCGAGGAGTCGAGATCGGGTCTCCTAACCCTAGAATTGGCAGAGTTGCTTGCCGCTCTTGTAGGGGTCTAGGGATGTGGGTTTGGCTATTCATCGCGACCGTGGAATCCGTGTTTTATACTGGCTCGTATTGAAAACACGGACATCCTAGTATATCCAATATTTCATATATGTTCTTCTGCTGCAATGTTCTGTGATGAGATCATATTACTGCTTGAGACGAATGTTTATATTATATATATGAGATATATATTATATATTGTTGATTTAGTTTCATATCTGATGCTTGTGAAGCATAATTAAAATGGGACTTCATTAATGAGATTAATGAAATAAAAGAAACCTAAGATGTTGTAGAAACTTGTTTAAAAACTGGTAGCTCTAGTTCTTGCTTTGCATAGCGGTATTCCTTGTAGAACATCCAGCACCTTATTCGATAAGGAAAGAGCCGAGATCCCTTCACCGGGAGTGACCTCTTTAGTGAAACTAGCAGATGCTACAAACTCGGTTTGTCTTTTAATTGCTTCTATTGTTCTTGCTTTGCACAGCGGTATTTGTGAAATATCCTGCACCTTATTCGATGAGGAAAGAGCCGACGATCCCTTCACCGGGAGTGACCTCTTTAGCGAAACTAGAAAAGCCTAAAAAACATTCCATTTAAAATCACTCGATTCTACAACGATATCAAGTTCATTACGCAAAAGGTTTTCTTAAAAACCTGTCGTAGCCCTCCGTCATTTCAGATAAGTACTTCATAGTATTCGTGCTGCGTTTGTTGGCCTGCGTCAAGGCGTAGTGTGTGGTAGTTATTTATGCTTATCTGCATAAGCATATGATGCGATTGAGTTAGAGTAGTCGTACGACTTTGTTGGCCTACGTCAAGGGTCGTGCGGGTGGGTTTAATTCAATCATGAAATGACGGGTTGAACTTGACTAGCGGACTATGGTTTGTTGGCCTGCGTCAAGGTCATAGCACGCTAGGGGTAAAATGATATTGGGAATTTCAAGTGTTGAAATTTGCAATGAGATTGCTTACCTTCTATGAGATAGTTGGATCCCGATACCCGCTGCGAGTAAGAGTTACTCCTGGGAGAGTTTTACACATTACAATTAGCCGATCAAGTAGGTGTCTAGAAAGGTGTTAACGGGGTTAGGGAAAACGAGGTTTACTTTAATTAGGTCTGTGCGAAAGCACGGGGAATCTCCCTCAAAGTACCGGCACTGGCCTGGCTGAAAGATTGGCAAACTTGTAGCGTGTAATTAATCCCGGCTAGTCTTTCCTTTTAGGGTTTGAAGAAAGATTTGACTAAAACAGTGGGAGACATCCTGATTAGATATATTAATAACCAATCTAATCTTGCAAGAGCATACGCCGAGTGTTTTCTTCTCTCTCTCTCTCTCCAGGTAGCGACCATATCACGCCTTAATCAAGATAATAATACAGATATATTGACCGAACCCGCTTGTTATACTGAGCTTGGGAACGTTGGTCCCTCTCCAACTTATAAATGTTATAAGACAGAGCAGGAAATAGGAGATTACCAGAATTCCCGTGTCGCCCAAACGAAGAAAGTGCATGCTGATGCATCTTCTTCGGGTGTATTCACTACAGAGAACTGTTTCTCAGTATCCTTTACGTCCTGGGTATGAGATACCGGATCAGGATCCCACATATGTAAATTGTTACATGGGCTACAGATAGGTAGAGGACTGAGAACGGATGATAAGTTTCATGAGATAGAAATAGTGCAAGTGTTGCAACCAAGTCTGTTGGCAGTTATCACCCTGTATTACCAGAATACATTGATTCTGAACGAATGTTATTAGATACCGAACCTGATATACAACATCATATCAGTCTCTTTATTAGTAAAGAAGGATATAATTTTGTATTGTTAGATAATATTTTGAACATTTCCTATATCAAGAGTTGATCGGTTCAGGCACGTTATCTAAAGCATATACGTTCTAAAATCAAATTACAGTTCTTAGTATACGGAACACACACAAGAGGAAGAGTTCAGAAACGAACGAATCCTTCTTGAGGTATTGTAGACTAGGTCATATCAATGCGACCCGACTAGCTGAAGTTACATTTAGATGCATATTTAAAATTTGTTTGAATTTACATCTTGTGAAACTTGCCGGTCATGTCACAAAGATAAGATGACCACAGCTCTGTTTATTGGAAACAGAGAAAGAGTTAGTGAACTCTTAGGATTGATACATGATAATGTATGTAAGTCCCCTGTCTACACATGCCAGGACTGGTTCTTTGTACTTTATTATATTCACTGATGGTCTCTCAAGATTCGCACATGTGTTCCTATTGAAACACAAGTCTGAACCTTTTGAGAAATTCAATGAATATGAGTTAGAAGTAGAGAACCAAAACGGGTATAAGTATTATGTCCTTTGATGAGATCAAGGAGGAGAATACTTGAGCACGGGATTCCTGGACTATTCAAAAGGAGAATGAGATTCTCTCTCAGTATTACTCCTCCGTATACACCACAGCACGTCAGTGTATCGGGGCGGAGCAATCGCACCCTATGTGATATGGTGTGCTCTATGATGAGTACTACTGAGTTGCCTATTTTCCTTTGGAGTTATGCACTTAAGAAGTTGCATACCTATTGAATAGGGTTCCAATCAAATCATATGCCTACCACTTCATATGTGATATGGAATGGGAAGAGCCCATATCTTAAGTATGTTAAGATTTTGGGTTGTCCAGCCTATGCATTAAAGAAAAATACGAATAAGCTCGAGGCAAGGTCAGTTCTGTGGAAGTTTGTTGGATATCTCAAAGCATTCACAAGGGAATATCTTCTACCAAACTGGGGAACAAAAGGTGTTTTTGTTTCTCAGCATGCCACCTTTTTGAAAGGGAATTTCTTGTGAAGAAATTAGTGGTCATGAGGTAGAACTGGAAAGAGTTCCAGCTATACAAACTGCAGCTGATGATTTGATAGAACCGAAGGATTCAATAGTTTCTAACGAACCTCAGCCTCAACGCCGATCTAGTAGGGTTTCTCAACCACCTGAGAGATACTTCGGTTTCTCTATGACAGTGGGAGCGAGGATTGCATCATGAGATGATGACCCAACTTGTTTCGAGCAGGCTATCAGGAGTGGGGACTCTGTGAGAATGGCTGGATGCTTAGCGATCTGAGATGGAATCCTTATACACCAACAAAGTATGGACTTTGGTTGCTTTATCTGAAGGGTTAAATCCCAATCAGGAGCAAGTATATCTTGAGAAGATTACTTGGTGTACATGAAAGGTTGAGACTTTCAAAGCTATGCTTAAGTCCATCCAGATCCTACTTGCCATTGCTACATACCATAACTACGATATCTGGCGGTTGGGTATCATGACTGCTTTTCTGAATGATGATTTGGAAGAGACTGTCTATAAGTACACAGCCAGATGACTTCGTAGACAGTGGGAGCAGCAGAAATGTGTGCAAGATGTTTTATGTGATAAATCAGGCATCGCGGAGTTGGAACGTCTGTTTTGATGTAGTAGTCAAAGAGTTTGACTTCATCAAAATGGTAGATGAACCTTGTATATACAAAAAGGTAGTAGGGAGTATGGTGGTGATCCTCGTATTGTACGTGGATGACATACTCTTGATAGGGAAGGAGTTTCCTATGCTACGATCGGTTAATCTCCTCTTATCACAATGATTCTCCATATAGGATCAAGGTGATACCTCCTAAATCCTGAGTTATGGATCTATGAGATAGATCTAATTGGATATTAGGATTCTCACTAATTGTAGTGAGATGGTATCAATCGATCCTGGGGAGAATCACTGGAAAGGTTCCAGGATGATAAGGATGACTGAATGTCAGTCGCATGCGTTGTCTTTACCCTCAGTGGAGGGACAGTATGTTGGAAGAGTTCCAAGCTAGATACCATGACTTACTAGACGATAAAGGCAGGATAAATTACTACCAAGGATGCTACCAAAGAGGCAGTCTGGATATATATATAACAGTTTATGAGATGAACTTAGTTCCTACCATTGTGTGACAATGGAGTTGTGTCTTATGCCTAGGAACCCCCGTCCCATCAGAGATCCAGACATATTCTTAGGCAGTATCGCCTGATCATAGAGATGGTTGATATCCAGGGAGATCGAGGTTAGGGGAGTAGACATAGAGGAAAACAGCGCAGATCCACTCATAAAGGCCTATTTCCCAGTAGAGACTTTTATAGGATGGTTGAGTATGAGATACTTCAACCACAGATGTATGTTGGGTATGCGATACCACAACAGATGGCCCTAGTGCAAGTAGGAGATTGTTAGTTATATGTATGCCCTAGAGACCATTACTGTACATACGATGTATATTGTAGTGGATGCTTGAACATATATAGAGAGGAATTTTTTGCTCGACATGATAGTATGTTATCTGGTTGCTCTTTATCTTAACATGTACTCTGATTGTCTCTATGTTACATATTGATAAAGCCCTTAGGATGAGTACTTGACTACCAGGACTATGATGCGGATCATATTAGTGGGGACAGTGTAGTGGCCAAGTACATCCTTCAATTGTTCCTAGTCGTAGGAGTACCGAGACAGGGCATCGATACTCCAGAGTAGACTAGCGTATACGCTTCTTGACCCATATGATGGGCGATGGATGATCCCATATCCATTGGTGTTTGACATCAGAGAAGGTATACGGGTGCTCAGTAAAGACTATGTACACTGGACGGACTCGCCGAGAACTCCCAGATGGTATTATACCTCATGTTAGATGGCGGTTCTCTGGTAACACTAGTACAGAGTAGTCTGTAGACCCGAGATCGTCATAGAGTCTTGTGTGATTCCCATTGTGCTTTGATTTCAATCATACCACGTCCAAGAGGGCGTGCAAAACAGTGGGTTTTGGGTACAGTCCCTTATCACATAGAGGCAATGAGGGGATTCGTCTCTTCCGGTATAGGGAGTTGATGTTGCGCTGTGTTCGATTGGCTATAACTGGAAATCCCTGGCCAGGGTTGTTGAGATTTACTGGTAAGTGTTATCAGTAGTTTCTCAAATTGTTATAGACCTCATATCGACACGACTTATCAAGCTAATGGGGTCTGACGTTTACCACCCATAGGCGAGATATGTGTCACGGCCCGAAAGTACGGAACGTGACCGGCACATAGATTACGAAGCGTCTAGAGGCGCCACGTAACCTAAGTAAGCCGAAGCCCAGAAATCTAAACCATAAAAGAAGAAGAAGAAGAAGAAAAAGAAAACAAGTTTAAAAGCATCAGCAAATTTTCTCAAAAATTTCGGCAGAGTCTCCTCTATAAAAACTGGCCCCCAAACGGGTACAACAAGTATAATATACATAAACAATAAAAAGTATCCCCAACGGGAGCTAGCTCAACGCCAACAGGCGGAGACAACCACAACAATCACAATAATATACATCGCCAAAGGGCGAGGCTCAAACTCAAAAGAAAACAAAAACCACCAGATCAGAATAACACATGCGTGACTCTAAGTTCGAAATAAACAACTGGCCCAATAAACTTATCAAGTAATACAAATATGGTTGATGGAGCTTACTGGATACAAATGAAAAAATAAAAGTACAATGGTGGTTCGGATACAAGTGAACCAACCTACCGTGCAAATCACCCTGGAAAAATAGATGTGCCAGCAAGCTGCCAGGGAAACCTGTACACCGAACCTGTAATAAAATTTGGCACAACGGGGGTGAGTTTCCAACTCGTGAGTAGAAGACATCTACGAAAAGAAATCGAATGCACGACGCTATCCTAGGTCATAATATTACAGTATTATATCCCAATCATCTAGTAATAGCAGGATAAAACTACGTGTAAGTGCAGATACTCAGTGCTCGTGTTAGTGCCTCATATAATACTATGTCATATGAAGGTATATGCATGCATCATGAATATAAAATAACCAATCCTGAAATCCAGAAATATCTGTATAAGAAATCTTTGGCTGTTAACATAGTAAAATGTGTATAAGAATCTGAAATCTCAACAATAAAATCCATGGAAATCCGTGTCAAGTATCGACACAACACATGTAATCTCAAGTCTCAATATCTCGGGCTCCGTCAGTCCGGATCGGCCCATATCATCAAATCTCACGACAACGGTCGGTATCCTCCGGATATCCGCCGCGCCAGACATCACCGGTAGGTAGCCTTCCCCTGCCAGGCTCATCGTCTACAACTCGATCTTCTTGCCCCGGGGTACCATACCGGGCCCACCATGTACCCGAGACGGTTCATCCACTCCTCGAATCGGGTCTCGAAATCCATCAGAAAGCATGAAATCTCATGGTGGACGACACATACATCACGAGAAAACCGCATCTTATTTTGAAAAGAGAAGAGGAGAGAGAGAGAAGTTTTTATATATTTTTGCGGTTTTCCCCAAAAATCCAGAAATCTCAAAGAAATCCAAATCTCAAAATCATGAGTAAGTATATGATAAGTGTCGGCATATGCCCATAATACTGCGCGATAACATGAAAATATGAATGCATGAATGTCTAAGTAATAAATATCATGTCTTATACTAACATAAGAGAGAAATCACAATATTTTATCGGTTTAGTGGTTAACTGATTCTATCAATAAAAGATAATATGATCTAAAGTGTACGTGACATAGCAATTACCGATGAAGATGTGTGTGAGCCGGCAAATAAGTGTGCGTGGAATATGTGCATCATCGGTAATGGTGCTGGTGTCCTAACAGGTAAGGTTTATACTGATTATAGCAACATATGTAAGAACATGCACCATGATGATTACAGTATGAATGCAAGACAGATGTGCCTTATCCACCCCTCTGCGACATACGAGAACAACTATCACTATATGAATCGAACCTAAACTAGTGTCCATCTAACCTCCTAAGGAACTTAACCTAAGAAACTAGTCATTAAGAAACAAGAGTCTACCTAGGTCTGAATCAATATCTCTAATAGTCGGCGATCCAGCCTCAATAGCGTCACGTACGAAGTACGGCTTTCTCGAACCAAGAGTGCGGATCAATCATCATATCTATGTCTCGTACGGTAAAATCCATCGTACGACATTCCAATATCGGGGTATAGGACAAGTATCTCCTAGGTGTCTCATTATTCGTATAATGTCATTACTAACACATCTCATGATCAATGTGCTAAATTGTAATCGCCTACATCAATCATATATCATTACCATCATAATAAGTATCATTAGTTTATCCTCAGAAATATCATGTCATATGTATCATATCGTAATCAAGTCATACATATCCCATATCGTGATCAATCACAAGTTATAGTCCGGGTACTATTTTAGAGTCCCATGTACCTCAATATCATCACTACCCCTTTACAATTTAAGTATACATGTTCATTATCTCATCCTCTAATGATCCGCTCACACTTAATACGACTGTAAGCCAAGAATCACGGCATCAAGCCCAGTTACACTATTTCATCATACCTCGGATATCATATCACATCAATGAATCACATATACGTGTTGTATATATATGTATATACCTATACCTAGTTCTATATATATACGCATACACGTATACCCCATGTCGAGTTTCGGTGTGTGAGTGGGTGTGTTTCTATCTGAAACCTACGAACCTCTTCCAAGGTACTCATCCTCTGATATGGTTTTCCTAAATCAGTCTAGTCCAGCTTAGGGTCAATACTAGGGTCCTACTAGGGTCACATCTGGTTTCCTAATGTCAATAAGTACTATTCCTATTCTACGTTGCGGGGGTGCTATACGCCATCCACCCGACTTCCCCCCGTAGATATACATCTACTCACCTGGTCCATGTCTGCCGAAGACGGTGTCGCCATCCTCCTCTTCATCCCCCGCAGTCCACGTGAGGGGTACCTAAACGCAAATATATAAATAGCATCGTAAGCTGAATCACGTACAAAGGTCAAAACAACGCAAGGAACAAGCATAGGTTAAAACCTATGTCTCATCCACGCAAAAGCAACAAATATCTCTCGATATCGGCGTACAAACTCCGATGGATCGAGATAAACATCAACATATAACTCATAGTTTTAAAACACATTACTTATACAATAAAACATGATTAAATCTATCGAAACCCGAAAATCTATCAAACCGTCCAATTTCGCAAAACCCGAAAATGCCAGTTTACCGTTTTTCATCAAAACCTAACATTTAAATGAAACCAATGGTCATAAAACTCATTAAATAGCATAACTATACTATACAAACTATTACTATATTTTTATTACACAAACTTGTATAAATTTGAAATTTCAAGTTGCACCCTTTAACAATTTTCAACATTTTTCAAGCAAAATATCACAATTCCACCACAAAACATGATTTTGCATAAATTAATGACTTAAACCACAATTCATGGTGATAATGATATAATGAAAGCATAATTATATTTTTAATCTCATTTATATAGGAATTTCTAAAATCTAGTTTACAAAATTAGCAATTTTTATCACAATTTATCAATTGACCATAGAAACTATCAATCAAACTAAGTTTTTCTTTCCATTAACATGCTAACATTTCCACTAAAACTATAATCCAACGATAACAACCAAAATTAGAATTTTATATTAACCACAAACACATTTTGCAAAAACCTAGTTAACTAAATTCCTAATTTAAAACAATTTTAAATGAAAATTTTACAATTCAACAACCATGCAATATTTTCCAATTCTAAAAGTGTTAAACTAACTATTATAACCCTAAATAATTAAAAAAAATCATAACTTGAATTTACAAACCCTAACTTGAATTTTTAAAAAAAACATAGAATTAATTCATTAAATCTAATTAAGCTTAAATGAACATCTAAAACAATAAATCAAAAGAAAGAAATTATACCTCCCAAAATATGAAATCCAAACAAGAAATGAGCCTCCAAAATGCATGCCTTCCATCTCCAAATTTCATATAAAAATGAGCAAGGAATAAAGAGTATGAAATAAATAGGATTTTGTGGAATTTTAATGGAATTTTTGATGTATTTTTAATGAATTTTGAATAAAAATGAGGTGGGAAAAGGGGGGGGCTGCCATGGGGGGTTTGTGGCCGGCCCTAGAGAGGTGAGGGAGAGAAAGAAGAGAGTGGGAAAAGTGTGTAGAAGTTTCAAGAAGAGAAACAACACATAAAGGTCTTTTCATGCTTTATTTATTTATTTATTTATTCCTTCACTATAGCAACTCAAGAAAACTCTAGAAAATAGGAGAAATTTGCAAATAAATTTTGCATGATACATACTAAATTCTAACATGCCATGGTTCATTTTTACAAATTAAAACCATTCAAATTTGTAATTTACACCATTTTAGTGTAAAATAAAGCTTATGTTAATATTTAAAATAATTAATTTAGGAAAAATATTTAATTACACTAAAAATTTATAAGTGGCTAAATAAACACTAATTACTAGTAATTACATAATTAAATAGGTATTTTTGAATTTATAATGAAAAACAATTGCGGTTTGGTTTTACGAAAAATACATTTTGCTTTACCGAAAATCATAAAATTTACTTAAACAATTTTATTCATTTAATTAATTATTTAATTATTTTTAAAACGTTACAATCTTCCCCCCTTTAAGAAATTCGGTCCCCGAATTTAAATTAAAACTCCCCCTCCGAATACTAAAACATTTAGCAAAACACTCAAATCGTCGGGGCTCCGAAATCATCAATACATAACAAAAATCAACTCCGTCAAGCATAACGCAATCATCGGAGTTATGGCGAGAATAAAATATCATAACCCAATGTGAAAACCATCATAATATACATCAATCTATAACTTATATATAGTTCGCATCCTAGTAAAATCGCCTAAACCTCATAATAAAGAAGCATACGAAAACCCCTCATGAAAATCGCCGTGCAATGCACGTGTCACGGCATAAGCAGCGGACGTTTATTTTAAAAAAACCTATATATATATATATACATATATATATATATATACATATATATATATATATATATATCTTTTATTTAACATACACGTCCCGCCTGATTACTAAATCAAATGATTATGAAACATACTGCTCAAACTGAAATTAATCCCAAATCACATCAATAAAATATCATGTGCGTCCGGTGCGCACTGAAATCGAAATCAAATACAGATACCACGAATACACACAACAACAAAACTAAGTGCAACAGGTGTGCACCAAAAACATCTGTCAAGTGCATCGGGCGTGCACGACTCAAAATCAGGTGCATCAAATCTGCACAAAACCCCGATTTAGTGCATCTGGTGTGCACAAAATCGCATCAAGTGCGCCAAGGGTGCGCAAGAATCCTAATCAGGTGCACATGGTGCACGGAAACATACGTCGAATATAAAAATCGAAATCACAGTACAAAAATGCATGAAAACTAGGTCGAAACATATGTAAAAATCATGTGTAACCCCTATGCACGAAATCAATCAAAAATCCCAAAATATATATAAAACCAAATCAAGTGTACTGGATGTGTACTAAACAACATCAATACAACTGATATATGAAACACAAATAGAATGAAGGTACACACATGAAATACCAATCGTAGAACAAAATCCTCAAAATACAAAAATCCAATCAATGAAAATATGAAATTCAAATCACTAAATCACAATTGTAAACACTATCGTCAATGTGTGCCTCTTTCCTCTGATGTCGACTGCTTCGAACTCGTTCTTTCATAGGTATGCTGACTGCGCTACCAACGACAATACTCATGTCTAGAGTCTCCCACATAGTCGATCCCTTCACTTGATATCCGGACTACATTAAACTTTTCGATCGATCCATCAAAATCCCATAATTCCCCAAGAGCTCAACACTCAAGTACAGTTTAAAAATATCCGGTACATACCCCAGCATCGATGATCCAGCCGTAGAAGGGCAAACCCAAGCCTCACTAATGGCACCGCGGAACTGCCGTAAACCCTAAGGTTCAAGGGCGTTCTCGTGGTCATTATGTCGAGTTAGGGTTTCACTCTTCTAGAGGGTCCATCGAAATACCTGCATGTTCTTCCGAATACCTTAAACTTGGGAAAATGGTTTTCTGATAATCGTTCGAACCCTTTAACTTCATCCGGACGGCATGTGAATACCCTTCGTCCGCACGCTAAGCAATGCTTCAATCCTCAAGAATAACCAATACTCTAATGGTTATCGCATTCGAGCCGCAGCTCCCTCTGCCCGTGCGCCCGTGGTAACAGAACCACCCTCCGACATCGACGAAGATAGATCAAAGGAACGAATGAAATACGGTGCAAACAAATGTACATCCTAAGGCTCCTTAAGCAGAGTAGCGTATCGTAAGTATGCCGCGGACCATATCCACGGTACGTTACTCTACCTAAATCGCCTACTCCATCAACCAAGGGTCACCTAGACTTATACAGGGTTAAACCTAGCGCTCTGATACCAACTTTGTCACGGCCCGAAAGTACGGAACGTGACCGGCACATAGATTACGAAGCGTCTAGAGGCGCCACGTAACCTAAGTAAGCCGAAGCCCAGAAATCTAAACCATAAAAGAAGAAGAAGAAGAAAAAGAAAACAAGTTTAAAAGCATCAGCAAATTTTCTCAAAAATTTCAGCAGAGTCTCCTCTATAAAAACTGGCCCCCAAACGGGTACAATAAGTATAATATACATAAACAATAAAAAGCATCCCCAACGGGAGCTAGCTCAACGCCAACAGGCGGAGACAACCACAACAATCACAATAATATACATCGCCAAAGGGCGAGGCTCAAACTCAAAAGAAAACAAAAACCACCAGATCAGAATAACACATGCGCGACTCTAAGGTCGAAATAAACAACTGGCCCAATAAACTTATCAAGTAATACAAATATGGTTGATGGAGCTTACTAGATACAAATGAAAAAATAAAAGTACAATGGTGGTTCGGATACAAGTGAACCAACCTACCGTGCAAATCACCCTGGAAAAATAGATGTGCCAGCAAGCTGCCAGGAAAACCTGTAATAAAATTTGGCACAACGGGGGTGAGTTGCCAACTCGTGAGTAGAAGACATCTACGAAAAGAAATCGAATGCATGACGCTATCCTAGGTCATAATATTACAGTATTATATCCCAATCATCTAGTAATAGCAGGATAAAACTACGTGTAAGTGCAGATACTCAGTGCTCGTGTTAGTGCATCATATAATACTATGTCATATGAAGGTATATGCATGCATCATGAATATAAAATAACCAATCCTGAAATCCAGAAATATCTGTATAAGAAATCTTTGGCTGTTAACATAGTAAAATGTGTATAAGAATCTGAAATCTCAACAATGAAATCCATGGAAATCCGTGTCAAGCATCGACACAACACATGTAATCTCAAGTCTCAATATCTCGGGCTCCGTCAATCCGGATCGGCCCATATCATCAAATCTCACGACAACGGTCGGTATCCTCCGGATATCCGCCGCGCCAGACATCACCGGTAGGTAGCCTTCCCCTGCCAGGCTCATCGTCTACAACTCGATCTTCTTGCCCCGGGGTACCATACCGGGCCCACCATGTACCCGAGACGGTTCATCCACTCCTCGAATCGGGTCTCGAAATCCATCAGAAAGCATGAAATCTCATGGTGGACGACACATACATCACGAGAAAACCGCATCTTATTTTGAAAAGAGAAGAGGAGAGAGAGAGAAGTTTTTATATATTTTTGCGGTTTTCCCCAAAAATCCAGAAATCTCATAGAAATCCAAATCTCAAAATCATGAGTAAGTATATGATAAGTGTCGGCATATGCCCATAATACTGCGCGATAACATGAAAATATGAATGCATGAATGTCTAAGTAATAAATATCATGTCTTATACTAACATAAGAGAGAAATCACAATATTTTATCGGTTTAGTGGTTAACTGATTCTATCAATAAAAGATAATATGATCTAAAGTGTACGTGACATAGCAATTACCGATGAAGATGTGTGTGAGCCGGCAAATAAGTGTGCATGGAATATGCGCATCATCGGTAATGGTGCTGGTGTCCTAACAGGTAAGGTTTATACTGATTATAGCAACATATGTAAGAACATGCACCATGATGATTACAGTATGAATGCAAGACAGATGTGCCTTATCCACCCCTCTGCGACATACGAGAACAACTATCACTATATGAATCGAACCTAAACTAGTGTCCATCTAACCTCCTAAGGAACTTAACCTAAGAAACTAGTCATTAAGAAACAAGAGTCTACCTAGGTCTGAATCAATATCTCTAATAGTCGGCGATCCAGCCTCAATAGCGTCACGTACGAAGTACGGCTTTCTCGAACCAAGAGTGCGGATCAATCATCATATCTATGTCTCGTACGGTAAAATCCATCGTACGGCAATCCAATATCGGGGTATAGGACAAGTATCTCCTAGGTGTCTCATTATTCGTATAATGTCATTACTAACACTTCTCATGATCAAGGTGCTAAATTGTAATCGCCTACATCAATCATATATCATTACCATCATAATAAGTATCATTAGTTTATCCTCAGAAATATCATGTCATATGTATCATATCGTAATCAAGTCATACATATCCCATATCGTGATCAATCACAAGTTATAGTCCGGGTACTATTTTAGAGTCCCATGTACCTCAATATCATCACTACCCCTTTACAATTTAAGTATACATGTTCATTATCTCATCCTCTAATGATCCGCTCATACTTAATACGACTGTAAGCCAAGAATCACGGCATCAAGCCCAGTTACACTATTTCATCATACCTCGGATATCATATCACATCAATGAATCACATATACGTGTTGTATATATATGTATATACCTATACCTAGTTATATATATATACGCATACACGTATACCCCATGTCGAGTTTCGGTGTGTGCGTGGGTGTGTTTCTATCTGAAACCTACGAACCTCTTCCAAGGTACTCATCCTCTGATATGGTTTTCCTAAATCAGTCTAGTCCAGCCTAGGGTCAATACTAGGGTCCTACTAGGGTCACATCTGGTTTCCTAATGTCAATAAGTACTATTCCTATTCTACGTTGCGGGGGTGCTATACGCCATCCACCCGACTTCCCCCCGTAGATATACATCTACTCACCTGGTCCATGTCTGCCGAAGACGGTGTCGCCATCCTCCTCTACATCGCCCGCAGTCCACGTGAGGGGTACCTAAACGCAAACATATAAATAACATCGTAAACTGAATCACGTACAAAGGTCAAAACAACGCAAGGAACAAGCATAGGTTAAAACCTATGTCTCATCCACGCAAAAGCAACAAATATCTCTCGATATCGGCGTACAAACTCCGATGGATCGAGATAAACATCAACAGATAACTCGTAGTTTTAAAACACATTACTTATACTATAAAACATGATTAAATCCATCGAAACCCGAAAATCTATCAAACCGTCCAATTTCGCAAAACCCGAAAATGCCAGTTTACCGTTTTTCATCAAAACTTAACATTTAAATGAAACCAATGGTCATAAAACTCATTAAATAGCATAACTAGACTATACAAACTATTACTATATTTTTATTACACAAACTTGTATAAATTTGAAATTTCAAGTTGCACCCTTTAACAATTTTCAACATTTTTCAAGCAAAATACCACTATTCCACCACAAAACATGATTTTGCATAAATTAATGACTTAAACCACAATTCATGATGATAATGATATAATGAAAGCATAATTATATTTTTAATCTCATTTATATAGGAATTTCTAAAATCTAGTTTACAAAATTAGCAATTTTTATCACAATTTATCAATTAACCATAGAAACTAGCAATCAAACTAAGTTTTTCTTTCCATTAACATGCTAACATTTCCACTAAAACTATAATCCAATGATAACAACCCAAATTAGAATTTTATATTAACCACAAACACATTTTGCAAAAACCTAGTTAACTAAATTCCTAATTTAAAACAATTTTAAATGAAAATTTTACAATTCAACAACCATGCAATATTTTCCAATTCTAAAAGTGTTAAACTAACTATTATAACCCTAAATAATTAACAAAAATCATAACTTGAATTTACAAACCCTAACTTGAATTTTTAAAAAAAAACATAGAATTAATTCATTAAATCTAATTAAGCTTAAATGAACATCTAAAACAATAAATCAAAAGAAAGAAATTATACCTCCCAAAATATGAAATCCAAAAAAGAAATGAGCCTCCAAAATTCATGCCTTCCATCTCCAAATTTCATATAAAAATGAGCAAGGAATAAAGAGTATGAAATAAATAGGATTTTGTGGAATTTTAATGGAATTTTTGATGTATTTTTAATGAATTTTGAATAAAAATGTGGTGGGAAAAGGGGGGGGGCTGCCATGGGGGGTTTGTGGCCGGCCCTAGAGAGGTGAGGGAGAGAAAGAAGAGAGTGGGAAAAGTGTGTAGAAGTTTCAAGAAGAGAAACAACACATAAAGGTCTTTTCATGCTTTATTTATTTATTTATTTATTCCTTCACTATAGCAACTCAAGAAAACTCTAGAAAATAGGAGAAATTTGCAAATAAATTTTGCATGATACATACTAAATTCTAACATGCCATGGTTCATTTTTACAAATTAAAACCATTCAAATTTGTAATTTACACCATTTTAGTGTAAAATAAAGCTTATGTTAATATTTAAAATAATTAATTTAGGAAAAATATTTAATTACACTAAAAATTTATAAGTGGCTAAATAAACACTAATTACTAGTAATTACATAATTAAATAGCTATTTTTGAATTTATAATGAAAAACAATTGCGGTTTGGTTTTACGAAAAATACATTTTGCTTTACCGAAAATCATAAAATTTACTTAAACAATTTTATTCATTTAATTATTTATTTAATTATTTTTAAAACGTTATAATATGCGACATATCAGACGAAGAGACCGGACTGTACGGGAGTGTTACTGATTGGATTCACAGGAGAATGTGTACATGCTTGCTTTTTGATCATCTGATAGCTCAATACCTGGGTGGTTGTTACGTTTAGCTGACCGCTTGCAGCTTGTGGGTGTTTGATATGATCATCACTACTGCCGGCGTATTGACAATTCTTTAGAGTCCTACACAGAGGTTTCCTGGCTCAGGCAAAACGGAGTAGGAGCACATATGTGATATGAGCGGGACCGAGAATAATACGTGTATGTGATACCGTATTAGATTCTCGTGATATGTTATATCGGCCGGGTATATATGATATAGCCGGGTCATCGGATCAAGTGTTGATTCGATGAACTGATACAGATTATATTGGTCAGTTATTTGTGAAATAGCCGGATTATCGGATCAAGTGTTGATTCGATAATTTAATTTATAATTATATATTTGATATATTAAATTACATTAACTAATATAAGCTCACTTAAAGATTCTTTTTCTCACTCGGGTAATACATTGATATATATATGTGATATATGTTAATTGTATTATTTTATTTTGTTACAATAAATATTGTATATGTGATATATAATATTGTAACAAGTTAGGGTTATAAATATAACATGTTTTGTAGAGTTTAAATATAGTTAGGGTTTGAATTAGGGTTAAGCTTTCATGAAGCTTTCAAGAAGCTTCTTGAAGCTTTGACTTTGACTTGTGATATTTTACATAGATATTTCTTTAACCCAACCCAACCCTTGACCATAGTTATTTCTCTATATGGGTTTAGTCTTCATAGTTAACCCATGGTTGCATTTCTAACCAAACACATGATTCATTATTCATCACAAAGAGATTGGCTTCTTCTTCTTCCTTCTTCTTGCATGAAAAAGCTTTCTAGCTTTTTGTGAAGTGATGATAATGAGTGAGAAATCAAAAACAAATGAGAGCTAAATTCCTACTTCACCATCCTCATCTATTCTAACCGCTTAGATTAGGGTGTTTGCTTTGCTAATACTTGATTAGCAAAGCAAAAGCTTGGGTTTGAGTTTCTTCAAGATAGATCATCTTAGTTTTTGAAGATCGGAAGTAAGCTTGCATCTTTCTCTTCATGGAGCCTCTCTAGAGTCTGGGTACATGATGATCGCGGCGAAGGGACCTCAACACGGAGCTTATGAAGTGAAGAAACGGACTACAATGGTTGTAATCTCAAACTCTTAGAAGTAAAGTTGTTTACTTGCTTTATTTCGCCTAATCTCTAGTCTAAGATCTTGGTTAGGGTTGTTTGGCACTTGAAAATTTTGATTTTGGCATGGTTGATGCCTTGTAGAACCTTGTGATAGTGCCTAGTAACCCTATACCTACTATACACACGTCTTGAAACTCGGGATAGTAGATGATACCTTGAAATGCTCTTGTCTAAAAGCCAAAGTATGAATGAAATAATAAATGAATAAAAGATAAAATGGTGAAGAAAAATGAACATTGGTTTTGTTATCACCAAGGCAGCAATAAAAAAATATAGCGAGGGTGCTTCATCGCCTAGTGCCTTAGACCAACTGGTTTGGGAGTCATTCCTAAGCCTTAGGTGTTGCAAGACGAGAAAAATACTAATACGTCTAAGCAGCAAGCATATGAGTAATCGGTCGGTTAATACCTCAAGAAATATTAACGGTCGCATGAAAAATGTATGAGCAATCCCATCTAAATATTCACCGATTAAATAGTACTGAGGTAGATGGACAAGAGTATGATAGCTTGAATTGAATTCTCCAAGTGTAGGGATGTCTTTTACATACACGTAGGGGTATATGATCAATATTTGGAAGAATGGTAGGAATGAAGAATAAAGACGATATTTTATTGAGAGATGATGTGATTTCTAACATCTTTTCATGGCTATTAAGATAGGGCTCATAACAACCGAAAAGCTAGTGTAGTTGGAAACTCTAATTTTCAAAGACTTTCTTTTATAATTCTTATCTTTACATGTAACTTTCACGGTCTTCCTTTTATTATTGGATTTTGTGGGTGCAGTCAGCTGAAAACCCTCAGGAGACAATACTCCTCCTACTAAGGACACCTAGAGATTTAAAGGCTTGTTGCACGTGCTCAGTGCAATCGTGTTGTCTACGAAAGTGTGCTGGTTAGTTTTTCTTTTTCTTTATTTTCTCCTTCTCTTGAATAAAACAAGTTTGCTCGAGACGACCAAAATTAAGTTTGGGGGAATTTGATCGGTCGAAAATATTGCATTTTTAAGACATCAATTACCCTACTATTTGCAATCATCTAAAAGTGTTTGGTATAAATATAGCACATATTAGCAATTTGTCTGTAAAATATCAAATAACATGTGTTATACATTATAACCAGCATTATGAGGGAAATTGTGTGTTTATTATTGCACGCGTGATCGTTTGTGTATCAAACACTTGTCTCGAGATTGTGTGCAGGAAATTCTCTAGGTAAAAGAGCCGGAATTGCTAAAAGTGCTGATAAAATACGTTAAGTCAAAGAATTGGAATCTGGCAGTGAACAAGAAAGTATAAAAATATTCCAGACATCAGAAAAGTGCCATAAAGCCAACGCAAAAATACCCTGAAGATTTCATGCAGAGAGCACACCAAACGGCCGTGGATCCGCGGCCGAGTCAGGCCGATCCGCCGCAGATCCGCAGCCGCGTTGACTCATTGGTGGCAGAAACTTTCTCCGAGGCTTCTCTTTAAATGGAAAACTTCTTCAAGACACTTCAGTCCCTAAATATCTCCAGAAGCTTCCCTTCTAACAGCCAAGCTTCTTGTGCAAGCCTCATACCTACCAAGCTTCTCATGCAAGCTAGCTAACTACCTTAATTTAGAAGCTTCTCTACAACTACCTAGCTTCCTATGCAATCTTCATAACAACCAAGCTTCCAAGGGAAGCTAAACCTAGCTTCTAGGGGAAGCTTGAGGGAAAACTATATAAAGGGACCTAATGCTTCCTTAAAAAGGTTGTTGAGGGTTGTTCGTTGTTGGTCAATTAGGGTAAAATTCTAGTGAGATCCAAATCAATTCTAAACAAATTAAGTGACACAATTTGATCCAAATCAAGATTCATCGAGTACCAAATTGAGTAAGAATCCAACGAGCCTTTGGAAGCAACGCCAATCTTCATCCGAGCAAGAGATCCATGACGATCCGCGACTCAAGAAGACAATGCGAAACTAGTTCGACGATTTAGTTCCTCCTCAAATCTTGTAGTCTTTGAGTGTATTGTAACGAAACTTCGATTAAATAAAAGGTGAAAATTCTTGATCTTGCTTTTCTATACATTTGAGCATTATGAAGAGTTATCAATTCTTGATTGTTTTCTTTTTCATGATATTTGAGTGAAAACTCCGCTTGTGGAGGAATCGAGAAAATAGATAGATGATGATAATTAAATTCTTGAACGATTCTTAGGTCTTATGACTTTTGTAAACTTTAGAAAATTAAATCAACGACAACCTAGTTTTGAGCGAGATACTTTCTTGAATGTTTTTGCTCTAAATTAGAAATCAACGATCGATGATTGAATTTCCTAGAGGCAAGAATTTGAATGATAATCAACGAAAGGACAAGGGATGATGATGGAAAAACCCTAGTTTCTTCAATAGATCCTGATCAGTCGAAAATACTGCATTTTTAACACGGCAATTTCCCTATCATTTGCACTCATCTAGAAGTGTTCGGTATTCATATCGCACATATTAGCAACACATCTGTAAAATACTGGATTACCTGTACTGTATACTTAAACCGGCATTTTTAGGGAAATTGACTGTGTTTCATGGCATTGCATCATTCTTGTATTGCGCAACTTGTGTTTCGAAGTCTGTGCAGGAAATTCCAGAGGAACAGAGCCAAAATGGGAAAAGAGCCGATAAAAATTACGCCAACTCAAAGACCTGAGAGCTGGTAGCAATATAGAAAGATATATTAAATTCAACATATCAGATAAAGGCCCATAAATCAGCCCAAGCAAGCACCAGAAGAAACAGGCACTAAGGCCCATAAAGCGCCGCGGATCCGCGGCGGGAGCCTGCTTGCGCCACGGATCTGCGGCTAGGTGACGTCATCAAGCTGCCATTTTTGTTTCAATATTCTTCTCTCAGGGCCCATATTCAGTTCATATACTTCAAATTCCAGAATTCTCTCGAATCTTCTGCCAGATCAGAAAGGGTGATTAATTAAGCTAATCTTGATTAAGCTAATTAAGCTCTTAACAAACTATTTCTAGAAGCTCCCACCTAACTAACTACTTCTAGAAGCTTCTTCCTCTAACTAACTTTTTGGAGGGAAATTCATGATTCAAATCCTAGACCTAGGGTTTGGGAAACCTATAAAAAGACCCCAAGGCTCACTTGTTGAAGGTTGTTCAATCTTTAGCTAATCAATCTTTAGTTGCTAATTTTCTTCACTCTCTCATCTCTTCCACCACAAGTTGAGTGACACGACTTGTGCGAAACCCTAACCCTAATCCAAAGCCCAAATTCAAGATCCTTTGAGTTCTAGCAAGCAAGTCTTCAACCAACCTTTAGAAGCAGAACTGGACTTCAACGGAGCACGAGATCCGAGCCGATCCACGACTCAAGGAGCCGAGCGACGCTAGAATCGACGATCAAAGTTCCATCCTCTTGTAGTTCTTGAGAGTTGTAACTAAATTTTTGATATAATAAAGGTGAAGATTCTTTAAACTTGCTTATTTTCAATTCGAGCATTATGATTAGTATTCAATTCTTGAATGTATTCTTCGTGATGATGCTTGAGTAAAACTCCGCTCGTGGAGGAATCGAAACGATTGTAGAATGATGATGTTGACGAATCTTTAACGTTTTCTTAAGTCTTATAACAATTGTAAATTCTTGAAAATCGAATGATCGATGATCTAGATCGATGCGAATGCGTTCTTGATTCCTTTCGCACGATCTAGAGATCAACGATTGATCATTCGATTTCCTAGAAGCTATCTAGTGAATGTGATTCATCGAATGGACAAAGGATAGGATGAGGAACCCTAATTCTTCGCAAGATCCTTGATCCTCGATGTTCTACATCGATTTAGCATCAACTTGTTAATGGATAAGAAATCGTATTCTTGAATCTTCATCACATCTACTATCGAATCATTTCCTACGAGCTATACTTCAAATCTTGAAACCTAAATCAATTAGAATTCTATCTCTCTTGATTCTTGATGTTTATCGATTTCTTGATTCTTGATTAGACTTTGATTCTTGAAACTCATCGATAAAAATCTTGAATCGTTTTCGCTTTTCTTTTCTATTAAATTTTCAATTCAAACAAAACAAAATACAAACGAATCGCACAATCCCTGTGGACGATCCGCACTTACTAACGCGCTACATTTCGACACCGTTATTGATTGCGGTCAAATATTTTTGGTTGTGATTCTATTCATTTTCTAAACCGACAACGAGAAATAAGATCAATCAAATAGCGCCGTTGCCGGGGATAGTGCGCTAATTGTTCGTATTTTGAAATTTGAGTTGAAAAGTTTATTCCATCTATATTTTTTAGATCTAAACTCGCACAAACCCTAATACGAGTGTTGTGATTTGTTGCGAGGTAATCTGGAAATTTTGGAGCTTGAGAAATTTTTTTCAGAAAAGTCCAGAGAGCTCTTGAGGTGATCAGGAACAGTGCCAAAAATTTCAGTGCAGTGATCCCTTGACAAGACCGTGATTCCGCGTCAATAGCTTGCAACTGCGGCGCTTACGCGGCGTGCTGACGTCATCCCTGCACCAAATTTTCTCAGGTATCTTCTAACTTTCTTATCTTCTCCTAAATCTGCTCCAATTAACATTTTGTGCAGGTTTCTTTGCAAATAAATCGCAGCGCCGCAAAAGCAAAAATAAATTGTGCGTGTTTTTTATTTTTGGTTGTTTGCATATTAATACGGACATTAAGGGGCAAAGACCAAATCCAGATTAGGTGGGGAGTTCATTACCCTTCCTAAGCCCCAAAAATCACAAACTTGCATCTGCATTTACCCTCATTAACTAAAAAAGATCTAGAGATGACTCTAAGGACCGTCGCGCTCACTTAGGACAAGAGAAGGCCGTGGGTAATTCATTGCTTATCCGCGTTTCTTTGTGGTGTCTAAGGCAAGTGTGTCGAAGGCTAGTGGTTATTAATTAGGCCCACTACTTACGTAATGGAGTACCTTCCCACTTACCTGGCTACAGGGAGACAAAGAGGCAGTGAAGGATTTTATCCCGCGACTTGTCTTTTGGCAGTTAGGAGCGGTCTAGAGCCTGAACTAGGTGACCACTAGATTTTAGGGTTTTGCTTGTTGCATTTGTTGTGCTCGCATCATTTTTTTCAAAAATCCGTCCCTTTTTCAAAGCAAACACCACATTCATTCATTCCCCTAATTATAAATCTACGCTGCCACTTGTACTAACCATTTTTAGTGCAAGATAGGCTGGACAACGGGATTCTAGTGCCTGTTAGTCCGCGTCCCTTCGATCGACCCTAAAGTAGGTATTTCTACATTTACCCTTTTATTTACCCACCACCACACCCACATCGATGGACCCGTCTCCATCGAACTTTTTTACCACTACTCTACCGCTGTCCGTAGGTGCGCAGAATCCACCCCGCATCTCTCTCCAAGAGAAGTGCTATCCTTTGCGAGGTCCTCTTTCCACCTGTCTTTCCACTCCACCAGCCAACGGGGAAAATTTTGAAATTAAACCCCAATACATCAACCTTCTACCCAAATACCACGGTCTCGAGACTAAGGACGCATACGTGTTTATCACGAAATTTGAAAATGTATGCGCAATGATGGGTACGTCACAACTTTCTGTGGATGCTATGCGTCTACGTCTTCTTCCATTTAGCTTGTGCGATATAGCCGAGAAGTGGCTGTATAACACTACCGCACATTCCATTACGAATTGGGAAGAATTCGTTGCAGCATTCCTTAAGAAATTCTACCCTAATCACAAGACAGCTCGAGTCCGTAGCGAAATAAATCAATTCTCCCAGCTTCCAAATGAACCATTTTCAAAATATCTTGACCACTTCAAGGATCTGTTGGTTCAATACCCACATCACGGAATCCCGAGATGGGAACTGTGCCGAATCATATATGAGGGCAGTAACCCTAACACTAAACAGAGCCTTGAAAACATGTGTCAAGGAAATTTTATGACCAAAGATGATGGGGAAGCTTGGAAATACTTAGAAGATTTCGCTGAAAAATCTTTATAGTGGGAGAGTCAATCGTATAGGGATGGCAATAATATTTCCATTGGAGTTAGAGCTGACATTTCAGCTATGCAAAAGAAACACGAGACTATGGAAAACAAATTTTTAGCCGCCCTAAGTCAAATGTCACTCTCCAAAACTGTATATGGCTGCTGTTCTGATCCTTCTCATTTGACAGAAGAATGTCCAATAAATTCTCCGTTTCAAGGTCATGAGCATATCAATTCTTCTTACCAACAAAGATCTAGAAATGAACCATTTTCTTCCGCATATAATCAGGGTTGGAGGAATCACCCTAATTTTGCTTGGAACCAATCACAAACTCAAAATACGGTTCCAAGCCAAAATAATTTCCAAAGGGTCCCTCCACCACAACAGCAACCACCATTTCAATTGAGTCAGCACCCCTTCCAATCACAGAACTTTCAAAATCCGGTCAACACACCTGCACCGTCTAGTCCTTTACAATTGACCAGGACTGATGAATCCTCTTCATTCATAAACTTGCTTCTGACAAATCTCATGCAAGTATCGGCTGAAATAAAGACTTCCGTTGATGATATAAAGAAAAACTCAGCGTCTCAAGCTGAGAGTATCAAATCGATGGAAGCAAAAATTGCACGATTGAAAGCCGAAATGAGTGCAAGAGAGAAAGGGAAACTCCCAGCTCAACTTTTACCCAATCCTGGCTATTCACATCATGTGAATGCAATCACCACGTTGAGATCTGGAAGAGTGCTTGACAATCACGTTGGGGAAGAGATTGATGACACTGAAAAATCTATCGATGATACCCCAGCTGAGACCTTTTCTTCCACTTCCACTTCTAATTCTGACCCCAGTTCTTCTACCCCACCACCTTCTAGCGAGCCTATTCTTCGTTTCCCATAAGGCTCGCCACCTCAGCCCAGCTTTTCTAGTCCACCGAAAACGATCCCCACTCCTATTCTTAGATCGTTTCCACCCATACGATCTTCTCCAATGTTGGACCCTGATCTTATTGCTCAAGCTCCTTATCCAAATCGGTTAAGGGGAAACACACTGAGTCCACAAATGGAGAAGATCACTGAAATGTTTAAACAGGTTAACATCAACATCCCTCTTCTAGATGCTATCCAACAAGTCCCCGCGTATGCGAAAGTTCTTAAAGACTTGTGCACTAGAAAGAGGAAGAAACAAATGCCCAAGAAGATATTCATAGTAAAGACTGTAGACACGGCTTTCCCCCAACAATTACCGAGGAAACGTAAGGATCCTGGCTATCCTACGATTTCCATCTCTATTGGGGAGAAACACATCAACCGTGCTCTACTAGACCTTGGGGCAAGTGTTAACCTGCTTCCTTTCTCAGTCTATGAGCAGCTAGGGATCGGAGAGTTGAAACCATCTCCTTGCACTCTCCAGATGGTTGACCGATTAATCACCAAACCTAGGGGTGAACTGGAGGATGTGTTAATAAAAATCGGGGAATTTATATTCCCTGTGGACTTTATTGTAATTGATACACAGCCTGTAGCGAACCCACGGAATCAAATTCTGGTGATTTTAGGTCGCCCCTTTTTGGGCACTTCCAACGCTATCATCAACTGTCGTAATGGTTCTATAACCCTATCTTTCGGGAATAGGTCAATAGAGCTGAACATTTACAAGTTGGGAAGTGTACCCTCCGAACCTACTACTCAGGTCTGTTCTGTCGACTTAATGGATGTCGACAGTAGCGAATTTGATGATCCTCATGATACTGATCTTGACTCTTTTCATACGTTGTTGTTTGACCCAACTATATATCATACACATACGGACTCTTCCACCGAGATGTCCGGGTCAACAATTAACACTGATTATGAACCGTTCTTAGAGTCTGAAGATCACCCCGCACTTTGTGATGACATTATTCTTCGGGGTATTGATGGAACTTTTGAGGAGATCTTCGCTGATGAACTCGCATTTTTGAATGACACGGGTGTTGAGATGAGTCATGTCCCAATCAATGAAATTGAACCCCCACCCCTTCTTTTGAATTGTAAAAAGAATGCGAGCAATCCATCACATTCACTGCATCGTCTCTCCAAAATGAGACGCACACACATTCTATTCCACCCCTTACCCTTTCCCCACTTCTTCTTCCACCAACCAGAGCACTGCATTGATAAAATTTTTGAATGGTTGGTGTTAACGTTCGGTCTTTGCAAAGCTTGGCATCGACCACTGATTTTTGACCCCCTCATGTGATTTTCAAAGATTAACATTGCATAACTCAAGTTTGGGGGGGTATAATCGGGCTCTTGAAAAGAAAAGTTTTACAAAATTTTGAGCCAAAAATAAGTTTGGGGGAGGATCTTCACTTAAATATTTTGCCCCCACTAATAAATTTCCTCCCAGGCTTACAGGTTTTTTGAGATTTAGCAGATAGCAACAGTGAGGGCACTGTTGAAAACAAGTTTGGGGGAGGTTTGTGCTTATTTTCGCATCATTTGCATCATACTTTGCATAAGCACAAAACATTTTTAAAAACCTATAAAAATTTAAAAAATTTCAAAACCCATAAAAATTTAAAAATTTTCAAAATATAAAAATATTTTTGTACATAAATAAGATAATAAAAGTTTAGATAATGAAAAATTACATCCATGAGATTTGAAAAATTTAAGAAAACTAAGAAAATTAGAAGTTTTCTTATACGAACTAGTAATAAGTAGTTATGAGCCGTTGTCCCAAGGGTTAGTAAGATGAAAGAAGTCACTAATCTGAGGATAAAAATAAGTCTGAAAAATACGTTCTATTCTGGAAGCCAAACATTTTGAACATTGATACCCTGCTATTCGCACTTACACACGTCTTGAAGCCTGGGATAGTAGAGGATACCTTGAAATGCTCTTGTCTTAAAGCCAATGTATGAAGGAAATAAAAAAAATGAAGAAAATATAAAGTGGTGAGAAAAATGGACACTGGTTTTGTTATCGCCAAGGGCAATAAAAAATATATAATGAGGGTGCCTCTTCACCTAGTGCCCTAAGGCTAACTGGTCTGGGAGTCACTGCTATGCCTGAGGTGGTGCAAGACGAGGAAAATACACCAAATAAGCAAGCACATGAGTAATCGGTCGGTTAGTACCTCAAGAAGTATTAACGGTCGCATGAAAGTGTGTGAGCAAATTCATCTAAATATTCATTAATTAAAAGTACTGAGGCAGATGGGCAAGAGTATGATAGCTTGAATTGAATTCTCCGGGTGTAGGGATGTCCTTTACACACACGTAGGGTTATATGATCGATATTTGGAAGAAAGATAGGAATGAAGAATAAGACGATGTTTTATTGAGGGAGGACGTGATTTCTGACATCTTTTCATGACTATTAAGATAGGGCTCATGACGACCGAAAAGCTACCTTAGTTGGAAACCCTAATTTTCAAGGTTTTTCTTTTACAATTCTTTTCTTTAAATGTAATATTCATGATCTTCCTTTTATTATTGGATTTTGTGGGTGCAATCCGCTGAAAACCCTCAGGAGACAACACTCCTCCTACTAGAGACACCTAGAAGTTCAAAGGCTTGTTGCACGTGCTCAGTGCAATCGTGTTGCCTACGAAAGTGTGCTAGTTAGTTTTTCTCTTTCTTTATTTTCTTCTTCTTTTTAATAAAGTTCGCTCGAGACGATCAAAAATAAGTTTGGGGGAATTTGATCAGTCGAAAATACTGCATTTTTAACACGGCAATTTTCCTATCATTTGCACTCATCTAGAAGTGTTCGGTATTCATATCGCACATATTAGTAAAACAACTGTAAAATACTGGATTACCTGCACTGTATACTTAAACCGGCATTTTTAGGGAAATTGACTGTGTTTCATGGCATTGCATTATTCTTGTATTGCACAACTTGTGTTTCGAAGTCTGTGCAGGAAATTCCAGAGGAACATAGCCAAAATATGAAAAGAGCCGATAAAAATTATGCCAACTCAAAGACCTGAGAGATGGTAGCAATATAGAGAGATATATTAAATTTAACATATCAGATAAAGGCCCATAAATCAGCCCAAGCAAGCACCAGAAGAAACATGCACTAAGGCCCATAAAGCGCCGCGGATCCGCGGCGGGAGCCTGCTTGCGCCGCGGATCCGCGACTAGGTGACGTAATCAAGCTGCCATTTTTGCTTCAATATTCTTATCTCAGGGCCCACATTCAGTTCATATACTTCAAATTCCAGAATTCTCTCGAAGGTTCTGCCAGATCAGAAAGGGTGATTAATTAAGCTAATCTTGATTAAGCTAATTAAGCTTTTAACAAACTATTTCTAGAAGCTTCCTCCTAACTAACTACTTCTAGAAGCCTCTCCTCTAACTAACTTTTTGGAGGGAAATTCAAAATTCAAATCCTAGACCTAGGGTTTGGGGAACCTATAAAAAGTGTAAGTCGATGTTCAACACCCCAATACTTGTGGGGAGGCGGAAATATGGATAACAATCAAGTTCTATGATCAAACATCGATTAACCGTACGAATCGTTTGCTATACAAGTTTTAACAAAAGCTTTAGAGTTTTAATCTACTATGCGAAGAAGTTATACCAAACGGTTCTAGTCCTTCGTCTTGATGTTCTCTACGGCCTCTTTGGATCTCCACGCCCTCTTCGGCTTTCTCCCGTGATAGACGATCCACCCGAGAACCCTAATCCAAGCTATAACCTCTAAACTTGAGGTTACTTAGTTTCTCTAGTTGCTAAATAGAGTAGCTAAGGTGATGTAGAGATTGGTTATGGAGTAATTAGTCTTTCCTAATCCTTGTTCTCAACTCATGAGGGTAGGATTAGGGTTTGGTGAAGGAGAGAGAGCTTGAAGAGAGAGAGTGAGAAGATGATAATGATAATATTATATTGAATAAAGCTTCTCACTTGATATATATGAAACATAAAGAATATGAAAGAAAATGAATAATAAGTGAATATTCATCATGTTTCATTTAATCAAGTGGGTGATTCATTATGTGAGTCATTAAGCAATAAATGAAGCTTTAATGACATGATGAATCACTCACAATGAGTCACTAAATCAATAAATGAAAATGCCACCTCTCTCTTTATGTCACATCCTTCTAGAAGCTTCTCGGAAAATTACGAGAACGCCCCTCTCATCCGTGAAAACACGGAAAAACTTTAGACTGTATAAATCCAATAACCTGATACTAGAATCTGGCTTAAACCAAAGCCGGCTAGTAAAAACTGTCCGAATGTCGTACGTGCGATTAAACACGTATGCGTCCGAACCTTTGTCGTAAAACCATACGACCTCTATATCTTTTCGCCTGGGTTTGGGAAAACTCTGTGTGGGACTCTAAAGACTCGACTACTACGCTGGCAGTGGGTTTAACCACAGACCGCAAGCGGCACTAGCTGTACGTAACGGTCCCCAGGTAGTTGTCGATAAGAAAGCTGATGAGGTAACCCATCTGAAATCCTACTGAGCCTGTCTGTGACAATATCCGCGCAGTCCGGTCTGTTCGTCTAAGAGTATCACATGTACGGTCTAGGGAGGTGGTGGACGTCAGACCCCTAATAACCATACAAGTCGTGTCGGTATGGCTCTATCACCATCCGAGAATCTACTGATCAACCTATCAGTAATTCTCAATCAGCCCTGGCCAGGGACTTATGGTAATGACCAACCGATCACTGTGCGATATCAACTCCCTATACCGGGAGAGACGAATCCCTAACAGTCACTCACTGCCTCCACATGGCTCGGGACTGTGCCCAACTGAAACCTGTTTGCACGACTCCTTTGAGCCGTGGTAGGGTAACAATCAAAGCACAGTGGGAACTCACACGAGACAAATGATGACCTTAAGTCAACGGACTATCTGCACACATGTCACCTGAGAACTGCTATCTGACGTTAGGTATAATACCATCCAGTCAGTTCTCGGCGAGTCCTGTCCGGTGTACTCACATCCAGTGAGCATCTGTATACAATCTTAGGTGAACACCACCAATGGTTGCGGGACCAATACATCGCCCCTCTTCAGGGTCTAGATATGTATACACTAGTCTACTCCGGAGTATCGATGCCCAATCCCGATACTCCTGCGACCAGGGACATCTAAGGGTGTGCCTATTGACTATCCAGCTCCCACTAGTATGACTGCCATCACAACGCCGGTAGTCAGACAAACACCCTATGGGCTTTATCAACATATAATATATAAATACCAAGTAAAATATATTATACGTTAAGACAAAGTCAAACCAAATAGCGTACTATCATATCAAGCAAGACTGTCATGTACATACATATCCCAAGCTTCCTATACAATGTAGGCCTCTAGGGCATATATATCCAACAATCTCCCACTTGCACTAAGGCCTATAATTGGCGCAATGAGTACCCACTGTCTCTACCAGATCCAGTTGCTTGCGTACCGCATGCCCAACATCTCAAAAAGCCTCTCGAACTGTACTTGAGGAATGGCCTTGGTGAATGGATCTGCCGTGTTGTCTTTTGTGTCTACTCTCCGTATCTCGATCTCCCGATCTCCCTGATCAGGTGAAAACGCCTTAAGATATGCCTGGATTTCTGATGGGACCTTGGTTCGTTCGCTAAAGCTACAGCGCCATTGTTATCGCAATACAAAGGTATTGGATTGGCAATGGTCGGAACCACCTGAAGTTCAGAAATGAACTTCCTTATCCAGACAGCCTCTTTTACGGCTTCACTAGCAGCTATATACTCAGCCTCCATAGTTGAGTCTGCGACGGTATCTTGTTTGGAACTCTTCCAACTTACCGCCCCACCATTGAGGGTAAACACAAAACCCGAAATAGATTTAGAATCATCCTTGTCACATTGGAAGCCGGAGTCGGTAAAAGCCTCTACCTGGAGGTCCTTATTGCCGTAAATCAAGAACATCTCCTTAGTCCTTCTCAGGTACTTGAGAATGTTCTTCACCGCTATCCAATGTTTCTCACCTGGGTCCGATTGATACCTGCTTACCACACTAAGTGCGTAAGCTACATCTGGTCTGGTACATAACATCGCATACATTATTGATCCTACCGCCGAAGCGTAGGGTATAATGCCCATGCGAGCCCTCTCTTCATCAGTCTTTGGAGACATGTCTTTGGAGAGGGTGATTCCGTGACAAGCGGGCATATTGCCGCGCTTGGAATCTTCCATACTAAATCTCTTTAGTATAGTGTCTATATACCTGGACTGTGAAAGTCCCAATATTCTATTAGATCTATCTCGATGGATCTTAATGCCCAGAATGTATGATGCATCTCCCAAGTCTTTCATAGAGAATTTCTGTGACAAGAAGAGCTTTACTGATTGTAACATAGGGATATCATTCCCTATCAATAGTATGTCGTCGACGTATAAAACGAGGAAGACTACTGCTCCTTCTACAATCTTTCTATAAACACATGGTTCATCTACATTTTTGATAAAGTCAAATTCCTTGACTGTTTCATCAAAGCAGATGTTCCAACTCCGCGATGCTTGCTTTAAGCCATAAATGGATTTAAGCAATTTGCACACTCTTCCGCTGCTCCCACTGTCTAAGAAACCTTCTGGTTGATCCATGTAAACACTCTCTTCTAGATGTCCATTTAGAAAAGCTGTTTTTACATCCATCTGCCAGATTTCATAGTCATGGAAGGCAGCAATGGCAAGCATGATCCGAATGGATTTAAGCATAGCTACTGGTGAAAAGGTTTCATCATAGTCCAATCCTGGTCTTTGACGAAAACCTTTTGCTACTAGTCTAGCTTTGTGCGTTTCCACTTGTCCAAATGTACCAATCTTCTTTTTGAAGATCCATTTGCACCCAACTGGTTTTACCCCAGGAGGAGCAACTTCTAAAGTCCATACTTTATTGGTGTACATGGATTCCATTTCGGATCTCATTGCATCCAGCCACTTTACTGAGTCGCTATTTGTGATAGCCTGCTGAAAACTAGTAGGCTCATCATCATCGATGATGCAATCCTCTCGATCCCCATCAAGAAGGAAACCATAGTATCTTTCAGGAGGATGAGAAAGCCTACTAGATCTGCGGAGTGGCGTTGGTTCGTCATGTTCTATTGAAGTCTGAGATTCTTCTAAGTCCTCGGTTACAGTTTGAGGTTCTGGAATTTCTTCCAGTTCTACCGCGCTCCCACTAATTTCTTTTGCAAGAAATTCGCTTTCTAAGAAGACAATGTGACGAGCGACAAACACCTTTTGTTCTTCAGTGTGGTAGACCATGTACCCCCTTGAATGCTTGGGGTATCCTACAAACTTGCACAAAACCGATCGTGCCTCGAGCTTGTCCGGATTATGTTTTTTAACATATACCGGACACCCCCATATCTTGATATACTTGAGATATGGTCTCTTCCCACACCATATTTCATATGGAGTGGTAGGTACAGACTTAGTTGGAACTCTATTTAATAGATATGCGGCTGATTCTAGAGCAAATCCCCAGAAGGAAAGTGGCAACTCAGCACTACTCATCATTGATCGCACCATATCTAATAGTGTGCGATTCCTTCTTTCTGATACACCATTATGCTGAGGTGTATAAGGATGAGTAAGCTGAGAGAGTATTCCATTTGCTTTCAAGTATTCAAGGAAACTGGTACTTAAGTATTCTCCACCTCGATCAGATCGAAGTGTCTTGATGCTTTTACCAGTTTGTTTTTCTACTTCATTTTTATACTCCTTAAACTTCTCAAAAGCCTCGGATTTATGTTTTATTAAGAACACATGTCCATACCTAGAGAAGTCATCAGTAAAAGTGATGAAGTAGGAGTGACCACTTCTTGCATGTATAGACATCGGACCACATACATCACTGTGTACTAGTCCCAAGAGTTCGGTGGCTCTTTCTCCGTGTCCGGTGAACGGAGATTTGGTCATTTTTCCTTTGATACATGATTGACAAGTTGCATATGATGAATATTCAAACGAATCTAGATATCCATCTTTATGTAACTTAGTCAACCTTGTTTCATTTATATGACCAAGTCTACAATGCCATAGGAAGGCTTGATTCGAATCTGGAGCCTTTCTTTTACGCGTGTTTTGAATATTGAAAATTTGTGGTTGATTAAGTATGTATATTCCGTTTTCCAGTGTGCCAAACCCAATCAGTTCTTGATTTAGGAGAATGTTCATGACATTTCTTTCAAGCACAAAATTATATCCTTTATTAGACAATAAAGATACTAATATAATATTACACAACATACTGGGAATACAAAAACAGTTATACAATACCAAAATGTTTCCACTATTCAACCCTAGGTGATATTCCCCTATTGCAACTGCATCCACATGCATTCCATTGCCCATCCGGAGAGTCATATCACCTGCCCCCAGTACTCTACTGTTTCTCAGATCCTGCAAAGAATTACAGATGTGAGAACCAGAACCGGTATCAAGTACCCATGAAGTAGAAGCAACAACTTGCTTCATGTCCTTGGCTTTGAATGCCTGACAATCCTTCTTCCAGTGCCCCTGCTTGTGACAATAGAAACACTCGTTCTTTTCTGCCTTCACCCTTCCTGCCTTGTTCGTTCCCTGCACCTTCTTGACCCCTCCCTTCGGTTTGGTGACCTTCATCTTCTTCTTCCCTTTAGCTTTCGCTTTAGTTTTGGAAGAAGATGATTGGCCAACATACAGAACGGGGGTCTTCTCCTTTTTCAAGGAGGTCTCTGCTACCCTCAACATATTGAGGAGCTTTGGAAGATCCGCTTCCATTTCGTGCATGTTGAAGTTCAGCACGAACTGAGAGAAGGTGTGGGGAAGGGACTGCAAAATCAAGTCGATGTATAAATCATTCTCTAGCACGCATCCCAGGTTTGCAAGTTCCTCAATGAGGGTGATCATTTTGAGGACGTGCTCTCCAACAGGCGATCCTGGAGCTAACCTCATCTGGAATAGTTTCCTTGAGGTTTCGTACCTCGCGATACGGGAGTGTTCACCATACAATTCCTTGCAATGGAGGAATATGGATGCAATATCCATACTCTCGTGCTGTTTCTGGAGTTCATTATTCATGGACGCCAGCACGATACACTTAGCTCGCTCACAGTCTAGATCCCAGGTTTTACGAACTTCCTTGTCCGCAACTGAGGAATCTGGTCCTGGGATAAGGGGAGGAACAGCGGTGGTAACATATGCAACTTTGTCATAAGTCAGCGCAATATTGACGTTTCTTAGCCAATCTTTATAGTTCTGCCCGGTCAATATATTCTTTTCAAGTAATAGTTTTAGTCCAGTCATGGTAGCTGCCAGAGAGAGAGAAAAGAAAACACTCAGCATATGCTCTTGCAAGTTTAGATTGGTTTATTAATTTATCTAAATAGGATGGCTCCCACTGTTTCCTCAAATCCTTCTTCAAAACCTAAAAGAAGAACTAGTCAGGATTTAATCACACGTCACAATACTTGCTTAACCTTTCAGCCAGGCTGGTGTTGGTACTTCGAGGGAGGTTTTCCAACGCTTTCGCGAAGTTCCTTAATTAAAGAACCTCTTTTCCCTGGAGGCGTAGCCCCTCTAACACCTTTCTAGGCACCTACTTGGTTTATAGCATTGATTGTTAAGTGAGAGAAATTCCCGAGAGTAATCCTACTCATCAGTGGGATCGGGATCCAACTATCATTGCATGATGCCCTAGATGGAAGCCACTCTAGTCACCACACTCCAGAAGGTAAGCTAAATCTGCAAGTTTCCTTTATGTTTGAAACTCCTGATGTGATTTTTACCCCAAGGTCTTATAGACCTTGACGTAGGCCAACAAGTCATAAGACGCAAGTCAAGTTCTACCCGTCGTTGTCCTGATCAATTTAAATACATCGTACAAGCCCTTGACGTAGGCCAACAAGGTGTACGTCTGTATTAAACTAATGCATCTATCTATGCAACAAATAGGCACACACACTGCTACCATACACTATGCCTTGACGTAGGCCAACAAGCATAGCATGAATACGATGTGCTGTCTATCTGAAACGACGGAGGGTTACGGCTGGTTTTTTTGGCAAAAAACCGTTAACGTAATGAACTTGATTTGATCGAAGGAACTATGATAGCTTTTTAAAAGGAGCGGTTTAAGCTCCGCATTTAAAATTTGCTTTTTCAAGAAAACCGAGTGGTTTTTAGAAATTGTTCCAACGATTCAGTTTAGGTTTTATTTTCTTTGCATTAATAATAATGCGTCCCATCTTTAACCTATCATTACAGATAACAACGAAAATATGACGTCCTCTTATGCCATCCGCATTCGCCACGGGGTCCCGTCGTCACTCGTTAGGTTACTTAACTAACGACAGAGCGGGGGCTGGGCTAGCGCGGGTGTAAAACATAAGCGACGTCTAAATAGCTATCATATGTATAGATATTTTACATTCGTCTGACGCAATGATATACATTCCAGAACACAGATAAACAATATTGGATTTGCAAGCAATCTGTATTTCTTTTGAGCCTGCAAGAAAAGACAGATTACACAGTTGTGATGAATAGCCGTTACCCCACCCAAGATCCCTACGGGTACGGCAAACTACCCGCCCGGCAGTTTGTGTACCCCACCTTGGATCTGTCCTAGGAGAAAAAAACAGTAAAAAGAAATAATACAACGGTGGCTACAACCGCAACCTGGATGTGCCCCGCGAAATAATATTACAACTTGTTACAATTACATCAAATGAATTAAAACAATAACCCATCACAAAACCCGGCTAATCACCACAACAGTCCAATACAGTTTATATGCACAAACAGTTAAAACCATTACAGAAATGTGCAACCCCCTGCTAACCGACATACTAGCAGTTAGGGGAGGTTTACGAACACATTAAACAATCACAGATATAATCCAATATGCAAATACTGTACAATTTCGATCGATTAAACACTTTCAATATTGCTCCAAAATCTGCTCTGTAAAACTGAAACCTGAGCAAAAATTAAATATTCCAGAAAATCCCAAATTCAATAGAGAACACACCCAAGAAAACTGGGATCATGACTCGGCAACTCGGCCGCGGAAGGGCGGCGGATCGGTTGGATCCGCCGCGCAACCGCGGTCGTTTGGTCGAGTCATGGCCCCAAATTTCTTGGGTGTTCTTCTGGTGTCATAACAAGCTTTCTGAACATCCCTGAACCAATTTTGGACTTCATTTAAAATTCGACAGAAACTTGTAATTTTTAGGGTTTTCCGGCTTCGTTTTTCCGTTCGAAATTCGTACAAATTTGCGATTAAGTAAAAACTTGTTTAGCTAGGCTCTGATACCACTGTAAGTCGATGTTCAACACCCCAATACTTGTGGGGAGGCGGAAATATGGATAACAATCAAGTTCTATGATCAAATATCGATTAACCGTACGAATCGTTTGCTATACAAGTTTTAACAAAAGCTTTAGAGTTTTAATCTACTATGCGAAGAAGTTATACCAAACGGTTCTAGTCCTTCGTCTTGATGTTCTCTACGGCCTCTTTGGATCTCCATGCCCTCTTCGGCTTTCTCCCGTGATAGACGATCCACCCGAGAACCCTAATCCAAGCTATAACCTCTTAACTTGAGGTTACTTAGTTTCTCTAGTTGCTAAATAGAGTAGCTAAGGTGATGTAGAGATTGGTTATGGAGTAATTAGTCTTTCCTAATCCTTTTTCTCAACTCATAAGGGTAGGATTAGGGTTTGGTGAAGGAGAGAGAGCTTGAAGAGAGAGAGTGAGAAGATGATAATGATAATATTATATTGAATAAAGCTTCTCACTTGATATATATGAAACATAAAGAATATGAAAGAAAATGAATAATAAGTGAATATTCATCATGTTTCATTTAATCAAGTGGGTGATTCATTATGTGAGTCATTAAGCAATAAATGAAGCTTTAATGACATGATGAATCACTCACAATGAGTCACTAAATCAATAAATGAAAATGCCACCTCTCTCTTTATGTCACATCCTTCTAGAAGCTTCTCGGAAAATTACGAGAACGCCCCTTTCATCCGTGAAAACACGGAAAAACTTTAGACTGTATAAATCCAATAACCTGATACTAGAATCTGGCTTAAACCAAAGCCGGCTAGTAAAAACTGTCCGAATGTCGTACGTGCGATTAAACACGTATGCGTCCGAACCTTTGTCGTAAAACCATACGACCTCTATATCTTTTCGCCTGGGTTTGGGAAAACTATGTGTGGGACTCTAAAGACTCGACTACTACGCTGGCAGTGGGTTTAACCACAGACCGCAAGCGGCACTAGCTGTACGTAACGGTCCCCAGGTAGTTGTCGATAAGAAAGCTGATGAGGTAACCCATCTGAAATCCTACTGAGCCTGTCTGTGACAATATCCGCGCAGTCCGGTCTGTTCGTCTAAGAGTATCACATGTACGGTCTAGGGAGGTGGTGGACGTCAGACCCCTAATAACCATACAAGTCGGGTCGGTATGGCTCTATCACCATCCGAGAATCTACTGATCAACCTATCAGTAATTCTCAATCAGCCCTGGCCAGGGACTTATGGTAATGACCAACCGATCACTGTGCGATATCAACTCCCTATACCGGGAGAGACGAATCCCTAACAGTCACTCACTGCCTCCACATGGCTCGGGACTGTGCCCAACTGAAACCTGTTTGCACGACTCCTTTGAGCCGTGGTAGGGTAACAATCAAAGCACAGTGGGAACTCACACGAGACAAATGATGACCTTAAGTCAACGGACTATCTGCACACATGTCACCTGAGAACTGCTATCTGACGTTAGGTATAATACCATCCAGTCAGTTCTCGGCGAGTCATGTCCGGTGTACTCACATCCAGTGAGCATCTGTATACAATCTTAGGTGAATACCAACAATGGTTGCGGGACCAATCCATCGCCCCTCTTCAGGGTCTAGATATGTATACACTAGTCTACTCCGGAGTATCGATGCCCAATCTCGATACTCCTGCGACCAGGGACATCTAAGGGTGTGCCTATTGACTATCCAGCTCCCACTAGTATGACTGCCATCACAACGCCGGTAGTCAGACAAACACCATATGGGCTTTATCAACATATAATATATAAATACCAAGTAAAATATATTATACGTTAAGACAAAGTCAAACCAAATAGCGTACTATCATATCAAGCAAGACTGTCATGTACATACATATCCCAAGCTTCCTATACAATGTAGGCCTCTAGGGCATATATATCCAACAAAAAGACCCCAAGGCTCACTTGTTGAAGGTTGTTCAATCTTTAGCTAATCAATCTTTGGTTGCTAATTTTCTTCACTCTCTCATCTCTTCCACCACAAGTTGAGTGACTTGACTTGTGCGAAACCCTAACCCTAATCCAAAGCCCAAATTCAAGATCCTTTGAGTTCTAGCAAGTAAGTCTTCAACCAACCTTTAGAAGCGGAACCGGACTTCAACGGAGCACGAGATCCGAGCCGATCCACGACTCAAGGAGCCGAGCGACGCTAGAATCGACGATCAAAATTCCATCCTCTTGTAGTTCTTGAGAGTTGTAACTAAATTGTTGATATAATAAAGGTGAAGATTCTTTAAACTTACTTATTTTCAATTCGAGCATTATGATTAGTATTCAATTCTTGAATGTATTCTTCGTGATGATGCTTGAGTAAAACTCCGCTCGTGGAGGAATCGAAACGATTGTAGAATGATGATGTTGACGAATCTTTAACGTTTTCTTAAGTCTTATAACAATTGTAAATTCTTGAAAATCGAATGATTGATGATCTAGATCGATGCGAATGCGTTCCTGATTTCTTTCGCACGATCTAGAGATCAACGATTGATCATTCGATTTCCTAGAAGCTATCTAGTGAATGTGATTAATCGAATGAACAAAGGATAGGATGAGGAACCCTAATTCTTCGCAAGATCCTTGATCCTCGATGAATTCTACATCGATTTAGCATCAACTTGTTAATGGATAAGAAATCGTATTCTTGAATCTTCATCACATCTACTATCGAATCGTTTCCTACGAGCTATACTTCAAATCTTGAAACCTAAATCAATTGGAATTCTATCTCTCTTGATTCTTGATGTTTATCGTTTTCTTGATTCTTGATTAGACTTTGATTCTTGAAACTCATCGATAAAAATCTTGAATCATTTTTGCTTTTCTTTTCTATTAAATTTTCAATTCAAACAAAACAAAATACGAACGAATCGCACAATCCCTGTGAACGATCCGCACTTACTAACGCGCTACATTTAGACACCGTTATTGATTGCGGTCAAATATTTTTGGTTGTGATTCTATTCATTTTCTAAACCGACAACGAGAAATAAGATCAATCAGATCCCTAATTCTTGTTGATCGCCATCGATCTCGCAACAAATCTTCAATAGATATAAATTTGTAATCATTATTCTTCATCATCACTATCAATTGGATCGATTCCTACAAGTCTCTTTACAAATCTTGATAATTCATTCGATTTGGACATCTTCTTGATCTTTAGTATTTCTTGATTTTAGATCTAGTTCTTGATAATTCTTGAAACTAAATTTCACAATTATTGAATCAATTTCTTTTTCCTTTTAATTTTCAACTCAACTAAAACAAGATCGATCAAATCACACTTTCTCAGTGGACGATCCATTCTCATTGACGAAACTACCATAAACACCGTCAATTGATTGCCGTATAAATTTCTTTGGTTGTGAAACATTTCCAAATACACATGAAGATTCGAATCAATCACCAGGTCTCACAAGACATTGGTGTTAGTTTGTCACCTAAGATAGTATACAGATACTCATTGGGTTATGAGTACACTGGACGGACTCGACAGGAACCTGCTAGTTGGTAGTATACCTATTGTCAGATAGCAGTTCTCAGGTGACATGTGTACATGTTAGTCTGTCGACCTGAGAATGTCATTTGTCTCGTGTGAGTTCCCACAGTGCTTTGATTACTACCCTACCACGACTCAAAGGAGTCGTGCAAACAGGTTTTAGTTGGGTACAGTCCTGAGCCACATGAGGTAGTGAGCGGATCATCGGGGATTCACCTCTCTCGATATTGGGGGTTGATGTCGCACGGTGCACAGGTGGCCATCACCAGAAATCCTTGGCCAAGATAGTCGAGAATTACTGATTCGGATCAGTAGTTTCTCAGTGGGTGATGGGCTTCATGCCAACACTAAATGTCGCGTTATTAGGGGTCTGACTTTATATACCCCCTAAACTCGATATGCGATACTCATAGACGAACGGACCGGACTGTATGGATATTGTCACTGTCAGGCTCAGTAGGGGTTTCAGGATGAGTTTGCTCGTCGGTATCCCTTTCGCTCAATACCTGGGCAGCCGTTACATACAGCTAGTACCGCTGACGTGCTTGTGGTTAAACCCACTGCCAGCGTATTGACGAGTCTTTAGAGTCCCAAACAGAGGGTTTCCCTGCTTCGGACGAAACGATGTAGAGGCCGTATGGTTTTACGGCAGGGTTCGATCATTTACGAGCATTTGTGCACGTATCATGATTTGGAAGGATAATACTAGTGGGTTTTGGTTTAAGCCGGATCCTAGTATTATATTGTTGGATTATTTTTGTCTTATTGTATTCGTATTCTTCGGAATACGGATGCGGATATGTATATACGGATGAGGGGTATTTTTGTAATTTCTTACAAGATTACTTTTAGAAGATTACACCTCATTATGGTTTAGACCTTTTTGGTTTAAAAGATTATTGAGGTGTATGATGAGCTGTTTATTGCATTTTTGGTAGCATGGCTTATTAGTGACCCATGGTTACTATTTAAGCATGCTTAAGATTTTTGTTTGTTGTAAGATTTTGTTGACTTGAGATATTTTTGTTGACTTAAGATATTTTGGAGACATGAGATATTTATTTGTGATGGCTCCATTGTTTCTAATGACTCACACAACAAACAAAAGCAAGCCATTCTTTTTCTTGAGTTGCTCTCACTCTCATCCTCATGGCATCTTCTTCTATCTCGACCCTAACTCTTTCATATGTTGAGAAACCTAGGATGTCTTCAGACAAATTAACCATTCACCACTCTCTACTTCTCCTAGACTATCTAACGTAGCGATCTAGATACTTTAGTTACCTCGTCTATGAGGTTAGAGCTCGATTCATAGACTCTCGGGTGGATCATCTTCGATGGATGGAGACCGGCGACCAAGCTTGATCGAGGTGGCCTCTAGGAGCTTGGGAAGGTGGTTGAAAACCGAAGGACACAAATCGATTCGGTATAACAATTCCTAACTCTTTCTTGTTTTCTAGTATAGGGTTAATGGTAGATCCAGGCATCGGGTTTTGTTAGCGTTAGTTTTTGTAAATTTTTGTTCCGCATTTAGTCACGGTTTGATGGCCGGGGCGCTGGCAAAACCCAACATAATCCACATTCAGAACTTATTATGAGATGCTCTGTTTCATATAGTTGTTACACCCTGATGTTATACTTTGCTCATTATTTATGTTGCATCCATACTGTTATATATGCTATCATAATCTCATATTTAGGATTTGTCATCGTTACGTTCATACTTGCGATTACCACGCATGATATTATTTACTATTCACGAGCTGACAACTTACCCCGGTTGTGCCACAGTGTCTTGCAGGGCCGATCCTCAGTGTAGTCGCGGCGGGCCACACTACTTTTGCTACTACTGCTGCTACCGTTACTTTTGGGCGTGATATATTTTATAGGTGGGTTGCGAGTATTCATGTGTCTTCTACTTTTAAAATTGATATTTTGAAACAATGTTTTACCACTCTAATTTATTTTATGGTTTAGATTCTGGGTTTCGGCTTACTTGAATTACATTATACTTTTTGACGCTGCGTGATTTAAGTTCCGGTCACGTTCCTGATTTGGATCGTGACAACCTCACTCCAGTGACGACGACGAAGACTTCGATCGCGGTTTATGGATCCGATCCACGGGGCCGGGTTTGATGATGGAGGAGAGGAGGCAAGGGCTTCGAAGGAGACGGCGGCGGCGGCAGGCAGGCAGCTCCGGCGACGGGCCAAGCAACTCCAGCGACGGGCGAGGCAGCGGCTGCGAGGGATCGAGGAACGACGAGAGGTTTTTTTTAGGGAAAAATTATGGCTCATGATATAAAGGGGGAGATTGAGGTTTATCACGAGTGGGGAGTGGGCTCGGCCATTTATACAATTTTGTCATAGTTATAACCGTGATGAGAAAAGTTAAACCGTGACGAAATTTTGATCACTGGTTAAACAGTGACCAATTTCTAGTTACTTTAGCCCCTTTTTGCAGTAGTCTTCCAAATATTGAGGCTATTTAGTCTTCAAAACCGTGACCAATTACTTGCTTCATCGAGATTCAAGTGTACTCCTCTATAATTAACCCACTAGTCTAGAAACAAAGTATTAGTTGGATAAACCAAACTGTCAAAATTCAATGCCTTGGCTGCCTCATAATTAAAAAGTCCTTTGGGCAGTTGTATCTCCCTCCTCAACCTCCTCCTACTTCCTTCAAACCTCTCTTCAAATTTAAATACCCCCCTATTTTCTCCCTCCTCAAACACCTTCCCCTCGTCAAATCTTTTCTCAGAGGTGTCAGCAGACGCCCCCTCTTTTTTAATCTGGCAACATGTCGGACGCCAGAGCCCCCAATTTCCTCCTCTCCGTAAAACTCAAGTACGTAAAACTCGGCTACCACTACCTAATCTCCAATGCTCTCTACCTGATTGTCGTCACCTTTCTCGCTTTCGCCTCCATACAGCTCTCCCGTCTGACGCCGGATGATCTGTACTCCCTGTGGGAACAGCTCCGTCTCAATCTCATCACGGTCGTCCTCTCCACAACCCTGACGGTATTCTTCTCAACTCTCTACTTCATGACTAGGCCTCGTCCGGTCTATCTTCTGAACTTTTCGTGCTACAAGCCCGAGGACGAACAAAAGGTCACTAGGGAGATTTTCGTGGAGCGGTCCAGCTTAGCTGGAACATTCACTGAAGAGAATCTGCTGTTTCAGAAAAAGATTTTGGAACGGTCGGGTTTAGGGCAGGACACGTACTTTCCGGACGCGGTGCATAGGGTTCCGCCGAACCCGTGCATGGCGGAGGCCAGGAAAGAGGCGGAGATGGTTATGTTTGGTGCGATCGACGACTTGTTGAATAAAACGGGCGTTAAGGCGAAAGATATCGGGATTTTGATTACGAATTGCAGCTTGTTTTGTCCGACGCCGTCGCTGGCGGCGATGGTGGTGAATCGTTATAAGATGAGGGGGAATGTTATGAGTTATAATCTTGGGGGGATGGGGTGCAGTGCTGGGCTTATCTCCATTGATCTTGCTAAGCAACTGTTTCAGGTAATTCTTGCTTAATTATAATAGTGCTCAAAATTTTAGCTTTGAATTGATTATTGATAGGGCTTTTGCAGGTATTAGTTGGATTAGATATGTCGATGGATATAAATTAAATAGTAGGGCATATCGGTTGGACACACTTTTCAGAGAGTAAATTTAGTTTGTTGGGTTCTAATTTGAGGAATGTTTGTGCCAGGCTGTCAGCTAACCTAAAAGAAATATTCCAAAGATGAAAGTTCAACTCTATGATATTTTTTGATGATTTGTACCGCTAATATTCTACCGACACATCAAAAAAAAACCTACATGATTTTAATATTCTTGATCCAGCAGCATGGTACTTCCAAATTTATGGTTTAAGGATAATATATAGAACACAATTTCTCCGTAAATCAATAGACAAGTATCATAGTCATGAAAATTGATGTATCTACCTCTTAAAACATAACAATCAAGATGACAGTGGCACTCATCCAAAACATAAGGGAGAAAATCACTTTGTACATCAACCGATATCCAATTTCCTCTTAGGGCCTGTTTGGTTGTAGGATTACGATGGATTTGCACTGTGTAATCCAATAATTCCATAATTTTGTGTATTGTTGAATGATTTGGATTTATAGGATTCCTTTGTTTTTTTTATGGAGAGCCCACCACAAAACAATTGAATCCTAAATTTTTTTAAGGATTTGACACTATTAATTGTACTTTTAGATAGGACCCATGTACTTTATTTATTTAATAATCCTCTATATATCTATCTCTCTCTAAAATTCTCAAATCTAAATCCCACTTTCTTTTCATCAACCAAACAAAGATTACAAGGATCTACAAATTCAGTATAAGTAATCCAAAACCAACCAAATAACAAATTACCAAATCCAGAAATTTTCAACTGTACTATTTTGGAATCCAAATTTCTAAATCCTACAACCATTATAATAATTAAGGGGCATTTTGTCAACAGGCGGTTGGTTGTTGCATGGCACAATCTTGCACTGTATACAATTTATTATTGAAAAGGACATGGATTAAATTTCTCTGACCAAAAAAAGAGGCATGGATTAAATTTCGAAGATTTGCAGAAGCTTGGTATATATAGGTAAATAAGTATGAAGTAATTCATGAAGAAAAGAAGGATCAACTAGAGTTTTCTTAGAAAAAGACAATTGAAGGAAAAAGATATTCAATAACTCTCAATCCTAAAATGTTTGGAACAAATTGGGGCAGTTAAAAAAAAGTATGATGCTTGTGAAATTAACAGGAGATGGGTCTTTTAATTTGAATTAAGGCAGTATATATATATATATATATATATATATATATATATATATTTGGGATAGAATGTTTAGTGTTATTGTAGATAAATTTAGAATTTTTCTCTTCTAATGCTCAAAAGTAAAAGCTACAATGTTCCTACTTCTAGCAAGAAAATTTTCAAATTTAATCCATATTATGCTTTGATTACTGGCCAGCACACTCTCTTTTGATTTTCATTTTCCGTCTTTCTTTTCCTTGTAAAAAGAATCCTAATCGTTATGATGTACAACATTGCGCAGGTTCACCGCAACTCTTACGCACTGGTCGTGAGCATGGAGAACATCACCCTAAACTGGTACTTCGGCAACAACCGCTCCATGCTTGTCTCCAACTGCCTCTTCCGCATGGGCGGGGCCGCTATCCTCCTCACCAACCGCCGCTCCGAGCGATGCCGTTCCAAATACCAGTTAATGCACACCGTCCGCACCCACAAGGGCGCAGACGACCGCTCATACGGATGCGTCTATCAAGAAGAAGACGATGTTGGAAAGGTCGGCGTCTCCCTCTCCAAAGACCTCATGGCTGTCGCGGGCGAAACCCTGAAAGCCAACATCACGACTCTGGGACCATTGGTCCTTCCCATATCTGAACAGCTTCTGTTTTTCTTCACTCTGGTCGGACGGAAAATCTTTATGATGAAGAAAATTAGACCGTACATTCCAGATTTCAAGCTGGCGTTCGAGCATTTCTGTATCCATGCAGGAGGACGAGCAGTGTTAGACGAACTCGAGAAGAGCCTCGAGCTAAGTGAATGGCATATGGAGCCGTCAAGGATGACTTTGTACCGATTTGGAAATACTTCGAGCAGTTCGTTGTGGTATGAACTGGCATATACGGAAGCAAAGGGACGGATGAAGAAGGGAGATCGGGCGTGGCAGATCGCATTCGGATCAGGGTTCAAGTGTAATAGCGCAGTGTGGAAGGCATTGATGGCCATCAATCCTGCCAAGGAGAAGAATCCTTGGATGGATGAGATCCATGAGTTTCCAGTTCACGTGCCTAGAGTGGCAGAAGTTAAAACTTAGAACGGATTCGTAACAATGATAAGGCTTCTTTTGTTTGTTTTCATCTAATTAATGAATGGATTGAAATATTGTTTTAAGGTGCAATGTAATATGTCGGAAAGGATTAGGATGTGTCATATATTCATTTTCAGTGGAAGGAGTACGGTTTTTCTTAATTTTTTGTTGTTTCTATATTTTGTGGATAAATCCTCTTAATTTTCCGTCTTTTTATTGATGACAGAAAGTTCGATAAGCCTTACAAACTTCGATAAGTAAGTCTTACAAAAACAATTATGATAGTTCAGCTTAGATGTATCTATGAACTTCTTTGCGGAGGTTTTATTTGCTTTGTAGTGGTTTACGTCCCATTTTGCCGATATATTTTCTTTTTGAACTCTTTTTTGTAATTCATTAAATTTTCATGCGGAAGCAATTTGCCTTAGTTTTAAATTAAAATATAAATAAATAAAAATAGATATATCATAAGGTGTGATCGGGCCCAAAACACAAAAAGAAAAAAAAAACTCTCAACATGCTATTTTAGCTTGTATTTTCTTGGGCTACATTTTCAATCTTCAGCATGTTTTCTCCTACTACTTTCCCAATGCAGACATGTTATAACCCTCAATGGGTAGCTTATTTTACTATTATGGCATATTAATGACTTTTGGTGTATAAACGCTCTAAAAATTTTATCCTGCTTACCAAAATATGCGTCGATGAAAAACAGTCAGATTATATGTAACTAACTTGCTAGTACTTTAGTCATCCTGCATGTGTGCACACATGTACGGATGTGGGCACGTCTATGGGCGTGTGTGTGGCTGTGGACAGCTATGTGTGCAAATGCCTGCTCATAATTGCGTACACGTGTGAGTCAAAAACTGTGAATTAAATTGAAAATTGATCTTAATATAGCTGAACGGAAAAATAAAATATTCATTTGTGAGAAAAATTAGAGCTAGAAATAGATCCAAACATACACCTATTGAGAAAATAAAAGAATTTATTATTTAATTGAAAAAATTGCTTTCAACGCAGCTGAACCAAGAAAAACTTTCTTTTAATTAATCATAACTGTTTAGGATAAAATGCCATCATTAATGTTATTGTTAAAAACGAAAAGAGCACAAGAAAAGTTCATTCCATGTCACAATCGTGGATTTTCTTTCCTATAACATCTTACAAAAACAAGTTACAAATGATTGAATATTTTTGTTATTTACATAACTATAATCATGAACAAACTACGAGTTTATGTTCAATACAAGAGTACTCTCTCCCTTTTCCACAACAAAAGATTGAGAAAATTTCTTGATAGGGCTACTAACCACCACAACATAATCTCCATGATACCCTCTAAATCTAAATTCCCCAAAATCATCAAAATGCCCATAAAAATGAGACAACCATTCTTGCCTCAAAGCAAGAAATCTCTTTCCAGCTTCATTAATCTCACCTCCAGCATTAACCAAATGAGAATTTTCTCTGCACATCAATTCAAAATGACCCCACAACATCACTCCCTCAGCCGAAGGATGCGCATAAGCTTCACGCAAAATAACTTCTAAAACATCGGCTCGAACATGCTCTGTTGATGCCGCCACATCTAATTCAGTAAACCAAATGGGAAGCCCAAACAGGCCCAACTTATCCAAAGCATCACATAAGGATTCTCCTATTGGATTGCTTACATGGCCTTGTAATCCAATTCCACCAATTTTCGCACCTTCGTTCTTGCAAATCAAGAATTTGGTTTAGATACATCTCAGGATTTGATTTAGAATCAAACCCATCTTCGACATTATAATCATTCACAAAAAGGGTCGAAAAAGGATCGAGGTGGTGCGCTTCTCTAAACATGTAAGCTCTGATATCTTCACCAAGCATATCTTTGTAAAAAGATCCATGAAGCATTTCATTATTCACATCAAAGTGCTTAAACATACCTATAGATCTCGAAAGTAGACCTTTGAGATGATTTTGGACGGCAATCATCAGATCATTTGGGCTCAATGATCGGACCCATGGCTGAATGGTTTCTTCAACTTCCCAAAATATGCAGTGTCCTCTAATTTTTATCCCGTGTTTGTTACAAAAGTCTACTAACACATCAGCATCGTTGTATTTGTAAATTCCTTGTTGTGGCTCGGTTGCAAACCATTTTAACTCATTACCAAAAACTGCCCAGCTAAAATTCTTCAATCAGAAATCGACGAATTCTTCATTCTCTATGAGGGATCTGTTTATGTGGGACCCAAAGGGGAAGCTGTTCTTCATTTGTCTAACTTTCACGGATATGTCACGAAGATTGCTGCCGTGTGTAGCTGGAAATTTTAGTATTACGTCACACTTCCTTATCTGCAACGATACAAGAGGAAGAAGTAATAGATTGGACCATTTTAAGATTGCATTTCTTCCATTTTTGTGTAAATTTTAGGATTAGGTCGTGCTTTGTTATATTATGTTCTAGATGTATCTAACATGTACGACTCAAACATCAACTATATATGAGTCAAGTTTAACAAATTATGTGTATCTTTACCTTAGATTGCTAATATTATTTTGCCAAATAGATTTACAACAATGATAACTTTTTGTGTTTATATATATATATATATATATTATATATATATAATGAATAAATGGATAAAGGTTGTACAAGAAAAATCCTCCTATGGCTGCAGGCAAAGTCAAACCTACACCATTTTTTTTGGAGAACAATGCAGACCATTCTTATCTTCATCACCTAAAATATATATAAACCCAATTTCATGCAATTCTTATTTGAAAACCTTTGATTTTGTACCCACTAAATCAATGGTCAAAAGGTGTTAGATTCATATGGCAGAGGGTTGACTTTTGACCACCGTCATAAGAGGATTTCCCTTATAGAGCCTTGGTCATCCATTATTCTCATATATTTATACAAAAAGAAAAGGGGAAAAAATACTCTTCCAGTGTTGTACGTAAGTGATTTATGTTATCATATTTTGTCCCAAGCCAAGATAAAGGAGAAGAGTTATGTTAGGTAACCGACAACCAGTGTAAAACACAATCAGATCAATATGAAATGAATCTTAAAGAAATTCCGTTGGAGCATCCCGAGACGTTGCATTGTTACCACCTAGGTAGAATGATAAGTAAGCAAGGGTAGTTTGCTAGGACGGCCCTTGAAAGCGACGATTGTATCCTTACCACCCTAATGCGGTAACAAATGAGCAAGGATAGAACATGCATAGGAAGATGATGAGGGATAGAACTGAAGGTAGGAAGAGATTAGGGGTTAATCGATTTTACAAAAAGAAACTTATTCATGAGAGTAAAATATGGTTAGCTATATGGAATATATGAACATTTATAGGAAAATTTATGGCCTTAGTTGATATAATGATTTGAAGAAAAATTATTATAATTGTTTACAAGAAACTCGATGGATAGATGAAAAGTTGGAAAGAAAGTACATGATATAAAATATTATATTCAGAAAAAAATAAAAAGAATAAAAATGAGATAGGTATACTAGTGAATAAAATGCTAAAACACAGTAGTTGAGATAACTGGTATTAATGGAATAATATTAATAAAACTTGTATCGGCAGAAGAGATAACTAGTATCATTGGCGCTTACGCATCTTAAGTAGGTTTATCGAAGGGTGTTAAAAGAATTTTATTAGAAAAAATGGATGACTTAATTCAAGGTATCATGGAAATGAGCAATTATTGATAGGAGGTTTAAATTGTCAAGTTGGTAAAGATGGTAGTGGAAAGCAGAGCAAGCATGGAGAGCATAGGTATAGAGTAAAGAACGATATGGAAAAGATGATATTAGATTTTGCAGTGTCATACTATCTTACAACAACAAATGCATTTTCAAAAAGAGAGATGAGCATTTGATATAACTTAATAGCAGATAAAACAATAGTCATATATAGATTTTTTTTTCTTACTTAAAGAATGTAGAATTATTCCAGATAAGTGTTTGAGCAGTCAGCATAGGTTAATTGTATTAAATATTTGTATTAGAATGTCGGAAGCGAAATACTAAAATATATAGGAAATCTAGAACTTATGGTGGAAATTATCAAATGAGAATTTGATTTTATTTAAACATAGAATATGATAAATAAAGAAAACTGAAGTTTTGACGATGAGTCAAACGTTATGTGAAGAACTATGACTCGTACTTACATAAAAAAAGTTACCAAAATAATCTAGCTGACTCTAATGACAATGGAAAGTATGTGGTGGAATGAGAAGGTTCAAAAGACAAATCCTAAAAATTAGCAAAAATGTAAGAAAATGAAAACTTTAAGAAATATAGATTAACAAATAAAGAAGTATAGACGGCATCAGTGAAGCTAAATCTGAAGCTTATTATAATTTTTATAAAAGACTAGAAACAAAGAAAGGAAACATATGTATAAACTGGCTAAAATGAGAGAAGAATAGTAAAGTCTTAGGTAATGTTAGGTGTAGTAAGAATGAAGACGAAAGAGATTTAGTTAAAGACGATGAAATTAAAGAAAAATAAAAAAGTTATTTAGATACATTGTTTAATTGAATAATAGTCAAAAATATAAGATAGAAACAAACAATCCATATAGTAATGGAAACATTAGGTAGAGTTGTAAGACTTAACGAAGTAAAGGACGCTTTAGAAAAGATAAAATGTGAAAAGCAAAAGAACTGATTATCCTATTGAAGTTTAGAAGTTTCAATATTCTAATTATCGGATATCGGTATTGTATCTGTCCGAAAATTTTCATATCGGATAGCAGATATTGTGATTTATCGGGAGATATTTTCTAAAAAAATATGTGTATAAAAAATGTCATGTATGAAAATACGAATAGTCGGGTTTTTAAATGAGTTTTTCCTCAATAATTTAGTAGAACCAACATATGGTTGGTTGTAAATTCGAATTTTATTTAAGAAGATTTGTTATAAACATAAATAACCGAATATGGATCCATAGAGAAAAAAAGTTAATATGAATTTTGGTATTTTTTTTCAACAATTTAGACTTTGACTTATCCTTCACTACAAAGGCGGATTCAAGGATTTTCACTAGTAAGGACGCTAAAAATTTAAGGTTTGGTCAAAAAACATATTATAAGTTTTACAAAAATCCTTAAAAATATTTTTAAAAACAATTTAAATCGGTTTATTTCCAATATAGAAAAAAATTATTTTCATTAAAAAAAGCATAATTATATTCGCACCCTCTTAAAAATAATCCAAACACTAATGTAGTTAATTTGAATTAAACCCAATGCCTTTTATTAGGAAACAAAGTACATCACCACTTGGACTAAAATCTCATTGTGCTCTATTTATGCAACAAATATATGTAATAGAGTCCAAAATCTAATATAAAACATAAATTAATTTTTAATTTTCAAAATTTCAAACGGACCATGAGCCTCTCTACCTCCCTGGTGGATTTGCTCATGTTTTATTACTGGTCAGGTTGGCTGCATTACTAATATTATCTAAAAACCACTAACCCAAATAAGATTAGGAAAATATCGTAATATTTGGACAGATATATCGGACGATATTATAATTAACTGAACATACTAAAAGATATAAATTCGGCACATCGTAGTGTTTTTCCTCCAAAACGGATATATCGGACGATACAGAAGATATATCGGCGATATTTAGAACAGTGAGAAGCATTTTGGAGACACAAGTCTACTGTGGTTAACTAAGTTATTTAATAAAATTATAGATACAAAAAAATTCTTATGAATAAAAGACAAATATCTTGATACCTAGTTAAGAATAAAGTAGATATATACAATTGTTCAAACTAAGATAATCTTATGTATCATATAATGAAACTACGGAAGAGAGTAATGGAACATAGATTACAACAACAACTGAACCTTTTATCCCAACCATATGGGGTAGGCTAAGTGAACCAACATGAGAATCACGCCGGGTCCAGCATATGAATCCTCCGCCTCCACTCACTGCTATCAAACAATATACTTTCATTGAGGCCTTTGGCAACCATATCTTTTCGTATCACCTACATCCATATTTTTTCGGTCTTTCTTTCGCCCATTTGACATTTCCTATATCGAGATTATCAATTCGTTGAACCGGTGCTTCTATAGGTCTGCGTCACACATGACTTGAAAGTTTACCCTAACACCACCATGAGGTCTAAACCGGCATCTAGCATGCAATTTTCAAAAAATTTGGGGTGCTAAGTGATTGGTAGATATTCTGCGTGTTCAAGTTTAGTTAATTACCGCAATCAAAACGGTTTCGCTTGTAGCTAGCCGGTTGAGTACGGGTCGTCCGCAGGGAGATGAGAATCTTTTTCTATGTGCTTTAACGAGTTAAGTCCGAAAGTCCAGATTTGTTTGTGATTAACTAAGTGTTAAAATGATATGTAAAGAGAGCTTGTTAGGGTTAGGATTAGGTTAGTTTGAGTTAGGAGTCGCTCACTTCTTTCGTTACCACTCTTAATATCGGTGTTACGGTAATCGGCAACAACGGGGATTAGCACGACTAGGAAGGAACTTGCGAGTATAAACTAGGCTTTCCAACGCTTAAGTTCTTCCTTTTGGTGCTTGTCCGTCTGTTCTTGGCTCTTAGACATAACCTCCGGTTAATTCAACCACAACCGGTCTCACTACGGAATCACCGCTATCATGTAGGATAGGGTGCCGAAGGGAGCGGATTGTGGTTCAATTAACGGGAGTCGATTTAAGATGTTGGGCAAGGAAAGAGTGAGAGAGATTTCCTTCTCTCAAACTTCCCTTATCCTACCCTAACAAGTATGAAACTACTCACACATCATAATGAAAAGAAAACAAAACAAAAGAGGAAGATAGAGAGAAGGAGATTAGAAGATAACAACTAGCTATTTGCGACCTCATCTTGGCAAGGATCAAGCGTAAGCGTTATGGTTGTTTAAGGATAAAGGAAAAGAGAAAAGAAAGAAACAATAAGAAATAACAACAACTAAGTTAACAAATGAAAATTACAAGCAATAATAATTTAACTAAAGAACAAGACAAGATATAATAACAAAAGGATTTTCTTTATTCATCATTCTTCACTCACAAAAGCTCACTACAAGTTTTTCAATGGAGAAGAGATGAGAAGAGGAAGAAGAACAAGTATTCTAAAAGTTAGAAAAATACAAGATTAAGCACCCTTGGCTTTGGCAAGTTCTGGAGTATATATAGGCAGGCAACTGAAAACCTAGGGAAAAAATCTGTTCCTACATGAAAAGACAAGACTACCCCTGAAATACCAACTTCTGCCGCCGCCATACGGCCGCGGATCCGCGGCCTAAGCATGCTTAGGCCGCGGAACCGCGGCCATATAGAGGACTTAGGTCTTCAGGTTTTGTGGTTTCTCCTGGTTTTGTGTGCCCTTTATTCTGGTATATGTATTTTCTTAGATATTCTTCACGATTTTTCTAGAATTTCTGTTGAGCAAAAGGTGATTTGATGTGGATCTTTTTGTCATGATTTCCTCGAGCTCCGTGTAGATTTCTTGGATCTTGTGTTGCCATTGAGCCTTGTGCATGAAAACGACATTGATTTGCCATTTTGTCTCTTAAACTGGTGTGTGGCAACAGACGGATAAAGAGCGGAGATCCGTGTTTTATCTGTGGTTGGCAGGAACCCGGATTTTGTCGTGTTTTTCCATGAATTTCACTGTTTAGAGCCGAGAACCTGCATCCTGCAATTGACTAGCAAACACGGCTCAAGAGTACCTACCGATATGCAATGTGATAAAAATTGGGCGGTATGAAAATGCAAAAATCTGATATGAACAAATACCCCCAAACTTATCATTTGCTCGTCCCGAGCAAAGCCAATTTATTCACAAAAAATTTTCTAACCTCACTTTCGCAGGGAACGTGATTGCACTGAGCATGTGCTACAAGCCGTTAAACCTCTAGGTGTCCCTAGTAGGAGGAATGTTGTCTCCTGAGGGTTTTCAGCGGATACTACCCATAAAATCCGGTCAAGTTAGTTTTGTAAAATAACTATGATTAAAACCCCTAAAGTTTTGTTTCAGAAAATAACAATTCTATGATCCTAAGTCAAGACTATCAAACCCTTATTTTTCACACCTCGCTTCTTATTTAACTACAGATTCTATATGTCTTTACGTGCAGTGCAAATAGTGTCGTTAAGTTTCCAGAAGGATCGATTTACGTCATCATGTCACACAATAAAGCCCAGATAAAAATTTTGAAAGGATCACATAAGTTTTATAAAGAGTTAAGCATTTTTCAAGTTTCTTTTTCCAGTAAAGTTTTAACTTTAGAATTTCTATCTTCCTTAACGGGAAACTAGGTCTTATTTTTCACTCCACCTTTTTCTTGTTTTCATTTCATACACACCTCTGTGAACGTGCAATAGTCTTTATCATAGAATAAAACCTTCATATCTCCGCTAAATTTTTATAAAAGCCTGTCTTTTATCAAGATTATTCTCACACAAAGAACCGCTAGGAATTTTAACTCGGAGAGAACACTTGCTTGACTTTGTTTTAATCTGGACTTTCTAGGCTTCTTAGCGAGCTTTGGGCCAATGCACCCAAACCAGTTGGTTTTAGGGCATTAGGTGTAGAAACACCCCAGCGGACTTAATTACTCAAGTTACCTAGGTCCAAAAACAAAAGACAGTTTGGCGTGAAAATCAGATGATTTAATACGAACGGAGACATAACCGGCAGTTCAATTATTTTTTGGATAAAAGACGTGTTTAGTGGGTTCGGTATGTAATCATTCCAATCAAGTTTCAGATGGGTTATTTTTCAGACTTAGTTTCAATTAAGGCATCAATAACATTCCTTCATATTCACTCACTTCATAAACTATTCTTGATATTACTTATTTCCGAACAAACCTATTTGATCCTCAGAAAATCATTGATCCATTTAAAAGTTTTTAAACATAAAAGACTTGTCATCTAATTTCCAAAACTCATGACACGTGTAGTGTGATGTAAAGACGTATATCAGCTATAGTTAACTTCAAAGGAAAGTTATTTTTCAGGTTTTCAGAATCTAAACATAAGATTTAGTTATTCTTATTTTATCAAACAAAACCGTCAAAATGTTGAATCAGAGTCCTCCCACTAGCTAACTTGACAGAAAAGTTTTTATGTTTTTAGAAAATTTTCAGATTTTTATGGATTTTATGGATTTTAATATGTAGATGCAAAATATACATATGAATGCGAAGGTTAGAAATGCGTACCGAGCGTACCCCCAAAGTTAAACTGGACAGTGTCCTCACTGTCATTGCATGACGAGATCATTTGAAGGGTCAAAATTGTCGGTTAGCGATACACAATTTTTTTTTTGTTCTTGTTTTTAAAGAAAAGAAAAAGAATATCCACAAATATAAACAAGATGGTATATACATACCCCCAAACTTATTTGAAACAGTGTCCACTGTTCGTGGCTGGATAACCGAAGTTTGGTGGTAGGCAGAGGAAGATCATGCAGGGTAAACCGGCTCCTGTAAGACCAGGAGCTCCTCTGTTGGTTCGGCGCTAAGGTACGGTTTGAGTCGGTGTCCGTTCACTTTGAAAAATGAACCGTCCTTTGGATTCTCCAAATCCACAGCGCCCTGCGGATATACATTCCGCACAAAATACGGCCCTTTCCAGCGAGATCTGAGCTTTCCTGGATGGAAGTGTAGCCGGGTGTCGTAAAGCAGTACTTGTTGACCAGGTACGAAAGTTTTGCGCAAAAGGTGTTTATCGTGAAACACCTTCGTTCGGTTCTTAACGACAACCGCGTTATCGTAAGCCTCATCCCTAAGCTCGCTCAATTCATTCAACTGCAGCTTCCGATGGCTGTCCGCATCTGCAAGAGACAGATTCAGCTCCTTTATCGCCCAAAATGCGCGATGCTCTATTTCGACAGGTAGGTGGCAGGCTTTTCCGTACACAAGCCGATAGGGAGACATGGCAAGGTCGGTCTTATAAGCGGTTCGAGATGCCCAAAGGGCATCAGTGAGTTTCAGCGACCAATCGTTACGGTTCTTGGAAACCGTCTTCTCCAGTATCTGCTTGATTTGCCGATTTGAAACTTCGGCCTGCCCGCAGGTTTGGGGGTGGTAGGGCGTGGATAGCTTATGATTAATGGAGTATTTCCGCATCAAGGCCTCAAAAGTTTTGTTGCAGAAATGACTTCCATTGTCGCTAATGATCGCTCGGGGGTGCCCAAAACGGGAGAAAATGTTTTCTTTAAGAAACCTAACGACAACCTTGTTGTCGTTAGTCCGGCTGGGCACAGCCTCGACCCATTTAGAGACGTAATCAACAGCGAGAAGGATGTACAAGTTCCCGAAAGAGCTGGGAAACGGCCCCATGAAATCTATCCCCCAAACATCGAAAATCTCCACAACCAAGATCGGTTGGAGCGGCATCTCGTTCCTCCGGGATATCCGGCCCATGTGTTGGCACCGGGAGCAAGTCTTGCAATAGTCATGAGCGTCTTTGAAGAGTTGTGGCCAATATAAACCACATTGCAAGATCTTCTCAGCTGTCTTTCTGGGGCCAAAATGCCCGCCACACGCTTGATCGTGGCAAAACGACAGCACACTCTTGAATTCATTGTCAGGGACACACCGACGAATAATCTGGTCGGGACAGTACTTGAACAGATAGGGTCCGTCCCAGTAAAAGTGTTTTACTTGGGATAAGAAGCGAAGTCTGTCCTGACTTGACCATTCAGTCGGTAGTAATCCTGTGGCTAAATAGTTCACAATATCTGCGAACCAGGGTTCGCAAGATACTGTCAAGAGCTGTTCATCCGGGAAAACGTCGTTGATCGGAATTGGAAGCGAACGCGAAGAAGGAAGTCGTGAGAGATGGTCGGCAACTACGTTTTCATATCCTCGTTTGTCCTTAATGACAAGGTCAAACTCTTGAAACAAGCGGATCCAACGTATTAACCGAGATTTTGCATCTTTCTTCGCAAAAAGATGGCGCAGAGCAGAATGGTCTGTGTAGACAATGACTGGAGAGCCGATGAGGTAGGGCCTGAACTTTTCTAAAGCAAATACAACAGCTAAGAATTCCTTCTCAGTTGTTGTATAATTGAGTTGTGCGTCGTTCAGAGTTCGGCTCGCATAATAGATTACGTGCGGCATCTTGTTGATGTGTTGTCCAAGGACAGCACCAATGGCAAAGTTGGATGCATCGCACATAATCTCAAATGGGTGTGTCCAGTCAGGTGAAGAAAGAACGGGAGCAGAAGTGAGTGAGCGTTTTAGTGACTCGAATGCAGTCACACAGCTCGAGTTGAAGTCGAATGGCGTGTCCTTGGCCAGCAAAAGAGTCAAGGGCCTAGCAATCTTGCTAAAGTCCTTGATGAACCGTCTATAAAAACCGGCATGGCCAAGGAAGGCTCGGATATCTCTGACGCATCGGGGAGGAGGGAGATTGGAAATGACCTCAATCTTTGCTTTGTCAACCTCTATGCCATTTTGCGAGATGATATGTCCTAAGACAATACCTTCGCGCACCATGAAGTGGCACTTCTCCCAATTTAAAGTGAGATTCTTGTCCTTACATCGGGTAAGGACAGCGTCAAGATGCAGCAAACACTCGTTGAAGGAATCGCCGAAGATGGAGAAATCATCCATGAAAATCTCCAGAAATTTTTCCACCATGTCTGAGAAGATTCCCATCATACACCGCTGGAAGGTAGCGGGCGCATTACATAACCCAAAGGGCATGCGACGATATGCAAACGTGCCGAAAGGAAAAGTGAATGTGTTCTTGTCCTGGTCTTTTTCGGCGATGGGAATTTGATTATAGCCGGAGTAGCCATCAAGAAAGCAGTAGTACTCGTGTCCGGCCAATCGTTCAAGCATTTGGTCAATGAAAGGTAGCGGAAAGTGGTCTTTCCGCGTTGCGGCGTTGAGTTTTCTGTAATCAATGCATACTCGCCACCCAGTTTGGGTGCGAGTAGGGATTAACTCGTTCGCCTCGTTGGTTATGACCGTTATATCTGATTTCTTGGGGACAACGTGAATGGGGATAACCCACTGGCTATCAGAGATAGGGTAAATGATACCACTATCTAGACATTTTACGATCTCCTTCTTCACAGCCTCTTTCATGACTGGATTGAGACGTCTTTGTGGATCCCGGGCTGGTTTGGCATCATCCATCAGATGAATGTGATGTTCAACGATCAGGGGACTAATCCCCTTGATGTCCGCCATGGACCAGCCAAAAGCTTGCATGTTGCTGTGCAAGACCGCGAGAAGGGCTTTCTCTTGCTCTGGAGCTAGAGAAGCCGAGATGATGACAGGGAGGGTCTCGTTCTCACCTAAGTAAGCGTACTTAAGGTGAGACGGCAAAGGCTTGAGTTCGAGCGTCGGAGGTGAAACGATTGAAGGCAAGATTGGTGCAGAGGTCTCGAACTCAAAGGACTCCAGCAAAGGTTCAAAACGAGTGTAAGCGACCGAGTTGGATGGTTCAGGTAACTCATCCGGAAATTCGAAGGATTGAAACTCGGGTTGTGAGCGGCTAAGATCGTTCGAGAACGTGAAACACTCGTAGTCGTTGTCGGGCGCAGAAACAGCAGCAGGTTCAAAGAGGAACGCACTAGTGGCGTCAAGATTATCGTGATCAAACAGAAACTCCTCGAATTCACATTCTTCTGGGGTGATCTCCTGGATCGAGCAGACGTCCAGTATATGAGCATTAGGTTCGGAGGGCTGATTCCCCAACCTAAAAATATTGAGTTCAATCGTCATGTTTCCAAAAGAGAGGTTCATCGAACCATTGCGACAATTGATCACAGCATTTGAGGTTGCAAGGAATGGGCGACCGAGTATTACCGGAATTTGATTCCGGGGGTTAGCTACAGTCTGTGTGTCTAATACAATGAAGTCAACGGGGAATATGAAGTCCCCGACTTTTATTAACACATCCTCTAGCTCACCCCTAGGATGGGTGATTGATCGGTCGGCCATTTGGAGAGTGCAGTGTGTGGGTTTCAGCTCTCCGACGCCTAATTGCTCGTATACTGAGTATGGAAGTAGGTTAACACTGGCACCAAGATCTAATAGTGCGCGGTTGATGTTCTTATCCCCAATGGTAATTGAAATCGTAGGACAGCCAGGGTCCTTCTGTTTTTGTGGTAAAGATTGGGTAAGAGCATCACTCACAGCACTAGCCAAGAAAACTTTCTTGGGTACCTGAGACTTCCTCTTTTTCGTGCACAAGTCCTTTAAGATTTTCGTGTAGGACGGGACTTGTTGGACAGCATCTAAAAGAGGAATGTTAATGTTAACCTGCTTAAACAACTCCAGAATCTTCTCCATTTGAGGATTTTGTTTATTAGACCTCAACCGGTTTGGAAATGGGACGTTTTTAAAATTGGTTGAGTCTAATGCTTGTGGAGATGATTGTGGAGTTGGAACGGATCTCAGAACAGGTGTTTTCGTGGAGTGAGAAGTGGGTCCGTTCAGAGCAGAAGAAGAAGAAGAAGGAGAGCCTTTTGAAGAATGGAGAATAGGCTCAGAAGACGAAGAAGCAGGAGAAGAAGAAGAAGAAGAAGCAGCGGCCGGGGTGTCATCGTCGATCCGTGTGCCAATGTTGTTTCGCAGCATCCTTCCCGATCTCAATGTGGTCACGGCACTCACATTATGATTCTGTTGTTCAAGAGCAACATGTACATTATGTGGGTGACCGGGATTTGGGAGTGGCTGGGACGGGAGCTTCCCCTTCTCTCGCTCGCTTAAGGCCGTATTCAGTTGTGCAATCTGGGCCTCGATGGTTTTGATGCTTTGCCCGTGAGCGGCAGTGTGTTGCACTAAGGACTGAATGGAAGACTGGATGTTGGCGGTGGATTGTGTCGATTGTTTAACGAATGCCTCCAAACTTCGTTCGAGCGAGGAAACCTTATCGTTGTTTGACGGAACAAAATTGTTTGGTGGAAAAGAATTGTTGGGTGCAAAGTTGTTCGTCTGATTTTGAAAAGGTTGGGGTTGGAAGGGCTGCTGAAACTGAGTTTGTTGTTGTGCTTTTTGTTGCGGCGGAGGGGGCCTTTGGAAATTGTTGCCTTGGAATTGATTCTGATTCTGATTCCAGGCGAAATTGGGGTGGTTCCTCCAACCGGGATTGTAGGTGGAAGAGTATGGATCATTCCTCGGTCTTTGCTGAAATGCAGCATTAACCTGATCCTGTCCTTGCGATGGTGGATTGTAAGGACACTCTTCGGTTAAGTGAGAAGGATCGGAACAACAAGCGCAAATGGTACGAAGGGGAAGAACAGGGGCTGGAGCAGAAGAAGAAAATTTTCTCTCTATCGCTTCAAGCTTTCTCGTTATTGCAGCCATTTCAGCTTTCATCGCAATAGAGACATCAAGTTGGTGAATTCCTACCCTAGACTGACCGGTAGAAGTGGAGGTAGAAGAAGAAGAAGTCGGTCTGGTGCTCTCCCATTGTAGCGTTTGCTCCGCAAGGTCGTCAAAGAATTGCCACGCTTCCTCGTCAGATTTCTATAGGAAGTGGCCCTGACAGATGGTTTCCAACAACTGCTTGGTTGCTGGGTTCAGGCCCTCGTATAAGGTTTGGCAAAGTTGCCATTTCTCTATACCATGGTGAGGACACTGAACAAGAAGGTCTTTGTACCGGTCAAAGCACTTCCAGAAGGGTTCAGAAGGAAGCTGAGAGAATTGGTTGATTTCATTGCGGATCCTTGCGGTTTTATGATTCGGATAAAATTTCTTTAGAAACGCTTTTACAAACTCGTCCCAACTGGTTATGGAGTGGGAAGCGGTGCTATACAGCCATTTTTCAGCAAGATCGCATAAAGTGAACGGAATGACCCGTAGACGTATAGCATCGTCCGAAAGCTGGGTGGTTTTCATCATGGCACAAACGTTTTGAAATTTATTGATGAAGATATAGGCATCTTCAGATTCAAGCCCATAAAATCGCGGAAGCATGTTGATGAAGTGGGGCTTAATTTCAAAATTATCCCCATTGGCCGGTGGAAGAGAAAGGCAGGTGGGAAGTGCAGAACGGGTGGGATAGAAACGATCCTGGAGCGCGATTCGCTGCGGCGCTACAACAGGCGGTGGTGGTGGGTTATTGGTCTCCATAGGAGGTGGAGCCAATCCAGGGGTAGTCAAAGAGATGTTCGGATTAAATCCTGACATCACGGAAGAAGAGGTTGGTGATGGTGAAGGTGAAGATGTATGAACAGAATTCCGGTCAACGTCGGAGTTGGCCGGCAAAGGTAAGGGTGAAAGAGGAGTGGAAGGAGTTTCGACGTCTGAGTCGATCGCGTAGTCGGTAGCGACTAATGTAACGCGGACTAGGCGGGCGCTAGTGTCCCGAGTCCAAGCGGACATATACTAAACGAGTTTAGTATAGTCAAAGCGGAGAAGGTGAGGGTAAGAAAACGTCAATGGAGAAATACGATGGGTGGTGGGTGAAAAATGGATTTGGCGACAAAGGGCAAGTTTTTATAAAAGTTTTTGATTTTTTTTCTTTTTGTTTTTAGAAAGAGCTTTACAGAAATATGTACCGACTTACGGCTTTAAGCAATCACAAATAAGATATGCACAATCTCACCTAGATCTAGGGTCACCTAGGTCTGCTAGACAGCTCCTAACTGTTCCAGAGGGTTAGAAATAAGACCTCAAACCGCCTCTTCTCCGTCAAATGCGGCCAGATAAGTGCCAGGTAAGTGGGAGGTTATCCAACGCTTTCGCGAAGTTCCTTAATTAAATAACCACTTGCCTTCGTCACACTTGCCTAGACACCGCAAAAGTCATATAGGATAAACGGCCGATGCCTGTAACTAGTCCTCTGTCCTATTGAGCGCGAAGTCCTTAGGGCTGAGTCTAGTATTTTTTAATTTAACAATGGTCAATGCATATGCTTTTTGTGATTTCTGGGGTCCTGGGAAGGGTGATGAAATCCCCACCCAATCTGAATTGGTTTCAAGCCCCTTAAGTCCGTATTAATGAATGCAAAGCTATAACAAATCAACTGCAAACAATTTTTATTTTTAGCGCGGCGCAAAGAATCCTGCACAAAAACAGTTTATTGGAAGGAGGAAGAGAGTTTGCGCAAAGAATGCTGCAGAAAACACAGTTTATTGGAGTCCAGAGGAGTGGGAGAGAGGAGAGAGACACTTACAGGGAATTTGGAACCCTGAGGCCACCAAACGGCCGCGGTTCCGCGGCAATAGGGCTCTAATGCCGCGGTTCCGTGGCTATCTTCTGGAATTGGGGCTCCAGTTTTGTTTGCTGGGTTCTGTTGGGTGTCCTCTTCTGTTATAAAGCCCCTGAATCTGGAATTGCTTACTGTAACTGCTCCAGAATCTCACAGTAGACCGTTTGCTTCGTTTTGATCCGTCGCGGTGTAGCCGCGAGATGTGGGTCTATCTTCCCATGTCTTTGGCACTGAACTCGAACTCCGTATTATCCTGCACACTTGCACAAAAACTAATCAAAAATAACAAGATGATTTTTTTTACAAAGTATATATTTTTTTGTTTTGTTTTTCGGTTATATTCACAAATTAACCCGAAATTACACAAAGAAATAAACTACCGTCTCCCCGGCAACGGCGCCATTTGATTGGTAGATATTCTGCGTGTTCAAGTTTAGTTAATTACCGCAATCAAAATGGTTTCGCTTGTAGCTAGCCGGTTGAGTACGGGTCGTCCGCAGGGAGATGGGAATCTTTTTCTATGTGCTTTAACGAGTTAAGTCCGAAAGTCCAGATTTTTTTGTGATTAACTAAGTGTTAAAATGATATGTAAAGAGAGGTTGTTAGGGTTAGGATTAGGTTAGTTTGAGTTAGGAGTCGCTCACTTCTTTCGTTGCCACTCTTAATATCGGTGTTACGGTAATCGGCAACAACGGGGATTAGCACGACTAGGAAGGAACTTGCGAGTATAAGCTAGGCTTTCCAACGCTTAAGTTCTTCCTTTTGGTGCTTGTCCGTCCGTTCTTGGCTCTTAGCCATAACCTCCGGTTAATTCAACCACAACCGGTCTCACTACGGAATCACCGCTATCATATAGGATAGGGTGCCGAAGGGAGCGAATTGTGGTTCAATTAACGGGAGTCGATTTAAGATGTTGGGCAAGGAAAGAGTGAGAGAGATTTCCTTCTCTCAAACTTCCCTTATTCTACCCTAACAAGTATGAAACTACTCACACATCATAATGAAAAGAAAACAAAACAAAAGAGGAAGATAGAAAGAAGGAGATTAGAAGATAACAACTAGCTATTTGCGACCTCACCTTGGCAAGGATCAAGCGTAAGCGTCATGGTTGTTTAAGGATAAAGGAAAAGAGAAAAGAAAGAAACAACAAGAAATAACAACAACTAAGTTAACAAATGAAAGTTACAAGCAATAATAATTTAACTAAAGAACAAGACAAGATATAATAACAAAAGGATCTTCTTTATTCATCATTCTTCACTCACAAAAGCTCACTACAAGTTTTTCAATGGAGAAGAGATAAGAAGAGGAAGAAGAACAAGAATTCTAAAAGCTAGAAAAATACAAGATTAAGCACCCTTGGCTTTGGCCAGTTCTGGAGTATATATAGGCAGGCAACTGAAAACCTAGGGCAAAAATCTGTTCCTACATGAAAAGACAAGACTACCCCTGAAATACCAACTTCTGCCGCCACCATACGGCCGCGGATCCGCGGCCTAAGCATGCTTAGACCGCGGAACCGCATCCATATAGCTTAGGCCGCGGAACCGCGTCCATATAGAGGACTTAGGTCTTCAGGTTTTGTGGTTTCTCCTGGTTTTGTGTGCCCTTTATTCTGGTATATGTATTTTCTTAGATATTCTTCACGATTTTTCCAGAATTTCTGTTGAGCAAAAGGTGATTTTATGTAGATCTTTTTGTCATGATTTCCTCGAGCTCCGTGTAGATTTCTTGGATCTTGTGTTGCCATTGAGCCTTGTGCATGAAAACGACATTGATTTGCCATTTTGTCTCTTAAACTGGTGTGTGGCAACAGACGGATAAAGAGCGGAGATCCGTGTTTTATCTGTGGTTGGCAGGAACCCGGATTTTGTCGTGTTTTTCCATGAATTTCACTGTTTAGAGCCGAGAACCTGCATCCTGCAATTGACTAGCAAACACGGCTCAAGAGTACCTACCGATATGCAATGTGATAAAAATTGGGCGGTATGAAAATGCAAAAATCTGATATGAACACTAAGCTAGACTAACCTAGGATCTAACTAGATAATTAGGGTTAACTATGATGATATCACAAAAACTAGCTAAAAGAAAGAGGCTACAACCTTTGTAGACCGTGTCTTTCTCTTCTAAACCTTCGTGTAGTAGTCCACGCGACTCCACTAGGCTCCACTTGAAGTTGGATCAAGCTTCCTTTGCAATTTTCGTGCCGAAGATGATCCATTCGAAGCTCCTCTAATCCAAGCTACATCTTCACTAAACTATCTTTAGTGAAGAAAACACACTACACCAAAGTGCTATGACAAATATGAATATATATCAAATTATTAAATCAACACTTGATTTAATAATCCGGTTATATCATATATAACCGGCTAATATCATTTATCTGTATATCACATTATTAAATTAACACTTGATTCAATAATCCGGTTATATCACATATAACCTAACCGATATCAAATAACTGTCAGATTAGAATACGGTATCATATACCTGTATTTAATCGGGCCCCACGCACATATCAGCATATGTGCCCTACTTCGTTTATCTTGAACTAGGAAACTTCTATATGAGACTCTAAAGACTCGTCAATACGCCAGCAGTAGATAATGATCACATCAGTTACCCACAAGCGTCAGCGGTACTAGCTGGACGTAACGGCTATCCAGGTATTGAGCGAATAGAAGATCAACAAGAAAGCTTGTCCAAACTCTCATGAATCCTATAAGTAACACTTACCGTACAGTCCGGTCTCTTCATCTGATATGTCGCATATCGAGTCTCGGGGTGGAATCGTCAGACCCCATTAACTTGATAAGTCATGCTGATGTGTGGCCTATAACGGTACGAGAACTACTGATAACTCTTACCAGTAAATCTCATCAACATCCCTGGCCAGGGACTTCTTGTTAAAGCCAATCGAGCATAACACAACATCAACTCCCTATACCGGGAGAGACGAAACCCCTCCTATCGCTCATTGCCTCCATGTGACTCGGGACTTTAACCCAAAATCCATATGTTTGCATGATTCCTTTGAGCCATGTTAGGGAGAAAATCAAAGCACAGTGGAAACCATACAAGACTCTATGACGATCTCGGGTCTACAGACTAATCTGTACCAGTGTCACCAGAGAACTGCTATCTAACGATAGGTATGGTACCATCTAGGAGTTCTCGGCGAGTCCTGTTTGGTGTACCCATTCTCTAATGAGCACCTGTTTACAATTGTAACATTTCAGAAAAATAAAATATTATTTTTGGGAATTTTTATAATTAAATAATAAATATATTGAATATTTTAATATTGCGGTATAATTAAATACCGATAAATTTGGAAAAATTTGGAAAATTATGGAAATTAATGAAAAGAGTGTGCTTTATGTGATTGTGCAAATTATGAATTTTTATGATTAATTATTCCATTTTATGGCTTATCGCGATTAAATATCGCTAATTGTACATTAAGTAAGTTTTGTGCACATGACATCCACCATGTCACATTTTAGCTATTGTTACATTTTATAATGGCTTTCTCTTCATTTTCATTTCATGGTTGTGGTTTTTAAAGTGAGAGAGAAAAAGAAAAGAAAATATAAAAGTAAGAGGTATGGGCATGAGAGAGAGAGAGAGGGTGAGGGGTCAACCTAGCATGACTCTCATTTTGTTTTCATTCATCTTTCATCCCCTTCATCTTTTCCTCTCCTCCCTCACTCGCATGGCAGCACTTCATCTCCCCCTCCCTTCAATCAACAAAACACCATCAAATATACACCAAAACACTTCATTCATTTCACAAAAAATGTGCACAAGCCCACTAGCAACACTTTGGACAAAGAAAAATTGAATATTTAAGACTTGGGGCAACTCAAGAAAATTCTTGAGTTGCCAAATGAGGTAATTTCTGCACCATCATAATAGTATTTCGATTCCTTAAGCATCCATACAAGTTTAGAATCAATATTGTGTAGTTTAGCGAACTTTGAAAATTCCAAGTTAGGTTTTAAGGGACTTTTGAGTTGTGATTGTGTAATTGAGGTTGGTAGAGACTATACAACCCCTTTAGAGTTAGTTTCATGGACTGAAACCTGAGATAGAACCCCAAGTCATAAACTTAGAAACCCCGATATCGGGAAATTGTGGGATTTGTGATGAGAATTGGTGATCTACTAACACCCGCAACCTCTGAAAATTATTTAGCAAACACAGTGACACATGCAGGCAACCTAGGAGCTACCACTGAAACCTGAGACCCCCTGGACTTTTCCTGGCCGTAAATTTACTCTTTTTGGCCGCAATTTGCGGCCTTAGTGCGAGTAAATTGGCTCGTGCTTGTTCTGTGGCTCCTATGTCAGTAAACTAGACCCCTCCTATATGCAAAATTGGCTAATTTCACCTAGGGTAAAATCTGGAGCATGTTTTCCAAGTTTCTGGTTTCGTTTTGCGGCTTTTAATGAATTGGGATTTGTTATTTATTATTGTTTTCTGTCGTGTGGTGTTTGAACGCCCACGACTAGGGTTATTGGTTGTGTTTTGCATGCGAGACTATAGGTTTTAACCTATCGGTGTTTCGTGCGACCTTTTGGTTTTCGTGCGTGATTTCGTTTACGATACTATATGTGATATGTAGGTACCTCACGAGGACTTCAAGATGACAAGCAAGTGCATGGCGACATCGGCATCGGCAAGCAAAGATAAGGTGAGTTGATTTATATCTACGGGGGAAGTCGGGTGGATGGCGTATAGTACCCCCGCAATTTCATAAGATTTTGATGTGAAGTGGTATAGATATACATATATGGGTTATTGTGAGATATGAACCTTAGCAAGAAAAGCATTAGGAGATCATGGGATAGTGTTAGCGAGATTTGAAGAAATGGATTTAGTTGGGTTCTTAGTCGTGAACCCTAGAGTAAGGTTGACAAACACACACGTGCATACACGGTGTTAGATATGTATGCCCTAGAGGCCATTATTGTATAGTACTGGTTGGTATAATACATTTTGGAGGCTTGGGATATATATATGGTTTTACGACAGTCTTGCTCGATATAGTAGTATGCTACTTGGTTTGTTTCTATCTTAATATGTGTATATGTTTCTTTTAACATATCGCTAAAAACATATTGGTAGAGCCCTTAGGATCTTTGCTTGACTACCAGCGTTGTGATGGCGATCACACTAGTGGGGGCTGGGTAGTCTATAAGCACATCCTTATTTTGGTCCCTAGTCGTAGGATTATCGAGACAGGGCATCGATACTCCAGAGTAGACTAGTGCATACGCTTCTCTTCCCAGCAGGGGAGATGGTCTGTCCCACAGCCATCAGTATGTCGTACTGGAGATAGTATGCAGGTGCTCGTTAGGTTACGAGTACACTGGACAGGACTCGTCGGGAACTATTGGTTGGTATTATACCTATCATCAGTTAACAGTTCCCAGGTGACATGAGTACAGCTTAGTCCGTTGACTTGACACTGTCACTCCGCCTCGAGTGTGTTCCCACTGTTCTTAGATTACTACCCTACCACGGCTCTACTGAGTCGTACAAACAGGTAGTAGTTGGGTGCAGTCCCGAAGCACTTGGAGGCAGTGACGGTTAGACAGGATTCGTCTCTCCCGGTATTGGGGGTTGATATCGCGCTGTGTCTAGGAGAGCCATTACACAAAGTCCCTGGCCAGGGCAAGCGAGATAGACTGGTAGGTTTCCAGTGTTATCTCAGGTGTTCAGGGATATACTCCGGCACGACTTGTACCGCTAGTAGGGCACTGACGTTTACCGCCCCCTAGGCCCGCCATGCGATGTTCTTAGACGAACAGACCGGACTGTACGGAGATTGTCACATACAGGCTCAGTAGGAGTTCGGATGGGTTCACCTCATCAGTCTTCTTATCGGCATCTACCTGGGGACCGTTACGTACAGCTAGTGCCGCTTGCGGTCTGTGGTTAACCCCACTGCTAGCGTAGTGTCGAGTCTTTAGAGTCCCACACAGAGGGTTACTCGCCTTTGGGCAAAACTGAGTAGAGGTCGCATGGTTTTGCGACAGGGTTCGTTCACACTCGTGCACTTGTGCACGTTTGGTGACCGGGCAGTTATTACTAGTGGGCTTTGGTTTAAGTTAGATACTGGTATTGGTTTAGGGATTGGTTTTGTCTCATTGTATTCGTGTTCCTCGGAACGCGGATGTGGGTGTGTATGCACAGTTGATAGAGGCAGAGGCAGAGGATTCTCATTAGGGTTGTTGACCGTTTGACTTTGGTTGACTTGTTGACCGTTGACTTTTTCCAAACCCTAATGAGAATGATAAATATGATTAATAATGATAATTAAGGATTGTTGTGTGATGGTTAGGTTGACCATTTGACCATGGTGGACATTTTGACCATTGTTGACATTTTGACCATAATCATTTCACATCAAAGATGCTTCTTGATCTTTGCAAATTGCATTTATTATGAAATGATAATGGTCATTCCATACTCACCATCACATTTTCCTTTTTGATTATTATTGTTAATCTATTATTCTCATATGATCATGGTTGCAAAAAGAGAGCTCTCATTCTATCATATCTTTTCTCTCTCTTTGCAAAAGCTCTTCTTCTTCCTCTCTAAAAGCTTAAGTGTTCCATGTGTTGGAAATCATAAGTTTTTGAGACAAAGCCACCATAACACATCTCTACTCATTCTAGGGTACTAGGTTTAGCAAACCAAATACCTTAGTTACCTCTAGGTTGAGGTAGGAGCTCAAGTTCGAGGCCCTCGGGTGGATCTATCTTCGGCAAAGAGGAGACGAGAAGGAGGAGCCGTTCAAACTACTACAAGGAGCAAGCAAGGAGGAGAACAACAAGAAGAGAAGGAGTTCAAGAGAACAACAAGAAGAGAAGGAGTTCAAGACTAGGTATAACCATTCTACATAGTAGTTATAACTTGTAGATTTTTGTTAGTTTTGTTTAGCAACGATCCTTCATGAAACGGTCCATGTTACCTAGCTAGGGAAAAATTTTCGTTTTACCTATTCCGCCTCCCCGAAAGAACCGGGGTGGGTAACGTGGACCTAACACACGGGATATGGTTTGGGTGCATATGTTTATATGTATGTATATATATGGATGCGTCGGTATATATATATATATATATATATATATATATATATGTATGTATGTATGTATGTATGTATGTATATACATACACTTATATTCGGTTGATGAGGATATTATATGGTATGTGGAGATGAGTCGATGAGGATTGGGCATGGCGCCATGAGATCGGTGGTGTGATTTGGTTCGTACTAGGAGATACGACATGATCGTATAGCGGTTCTTTAGGCGATGTGTTTCAGACACACGCACATATATTGTTGATGGTATCAGCTTGTACTAGACTTAGATCTATACCCCAGTTCATGACATATGATGATAAGGATACCGGATGAGTAATGAGATAAATATGATATTTGACCCGTACCCAGATTTGGGATGCCGTACGATAGATTTACCGTACGAGATATAGTTATGATGTTAGATCCGTACTCTTGACTCGAGGATGTCATATTATTTATTGTATTGTACGTGATACTATTGAGGCGAAATCACCGACTATTATATATATATATATATATATATATATATATATATATATATATATATATATATATATATATATATATATATATATATATATATATCGACTCAGACTTAGGTGGATTCCCTCACCCTTTTGACTGGGCTCGAGTCATACTCATTTTCAAAAGTGGAGAATTGTGAGTAATCTAAATACCAAACTGTATGACTCGTATATTGGGTATGTATATTTTCAGTGTTGCTGTTACTACATCACTTTCTGTATATTCATGATGTTTCATCGCATTGCATGCTTGTACATATGTTATCTGTAATTATTATGAAACCCTGTTGTTAAGACACCAGCACCATTACCGATGATGCGTATGTTCCACGTACACCTGTTTGCCGGCTCACATACATCATCATCGGTAATTGCCATGTCACGTACACTTTAGAGAATACTATTTCATTGACATAGCTTATTAACTGATAGTTGCAATATGTTATAGCTTTCATATGCTAGTTTAACTATTGCATTCATTATATGATATAAGATGCATTCATATATTCATTGGTTATACAGTATCATGGAGATTTATGCCGGTTTTCACTGTTTATTGATATGGTGATTTGATGATTTCGGATCCTTCTTGAGATTTTCTGGATTTGGAAACCACATGTGAAAGTTTATTAAACTGATGAATTGTTTTAAAGAGAAAGATGCGGTTTTCCTTGATATGATGAGTATTGTCCACCATGATGTTTTCTTGGTTCTAAGATGGTTTTCAAGACCCGATTCGAGGAGTTGGATGAACCGTCTGCGGGTACATGGTGGACCCGGTATGGTACCCCGGGGCAAGAAGCTCGAGTTGTAGACGATGAGCCCGGCAGGGGCAGACTGCCTACCGGTGATTGTTTGACGCGGCGGATATCCGGAGGATACCGTTCATTGTCGTGTGATTGATGATATGGGCCGATCCGGACTGACGGAGCCCGAGGCATTGAGATATTGGGATATTGAGATTTGAGACACTGAGATATTGAGATTTGATGATACAGGCCAGCCCGGATAGCCGGAGCCTGAGATATTGAGATATTGAGATATTGAGATTTATGTTTTGTGTCGATACTTGACACTGATTTCTCTGTTGATTTCATTGATGATACTCGATTTATATACATACAGAAATCTCATTAAATAAAGAAAACAGTTGTCTCATTCATGATGTATTCTGTTTTCATTAGTAATGCATTCATACATCATATATATGATATGTTGCTATCTGAGGCACTGACACGAGCACGTGGTATTGCACTTATGTGTAGATGGATCAGGATATTTATTTGAGGATATTACTTGATATGAGCTAGGATAGCGTCATACATTCGATTTCTGCTCTGTGATATTTTCTACTCACGAGTTGGTAACTCACCCCCGTTGTGCCACAGCTTCTTGCAGGTTTTGCCGTACAGGTTTCTTGACGGCTTGGTTGCCTCACTGCTTTCATTATGGGTGATTGCTTTGGTAGGTGGGTTCACTTGCATCATGACCGCCATTGTACATTTATTATTTCAGTTGTATCTAGTAAACTCCATCAACCAGACTTGTATATTTGATAGACATAGAAGACCAGTGTATATTCTTTCGACCTTAGAGTAGCGCTTGTATTATTATGGTTTTCTGGTGGTTATGTGCTTTCTTTTGAGTTTGATCCCCGCCCTTCGGCGTTGTATATTATATTGCATGGCGTGGTTTTGTCCGCCGGTTGGTGAAGGGCTAGCTCCCGCTTGGGGATGCCTTTATTTATTTTATATGCTTTATCAGGTTTTGTACCCATTTAGGGTCAGTATTTACAAAGGAAACTCTGCCGAAATTTTCAGAAAAGACTTAAGATTTTTAAAAAATGCATACCTCGACTTATGTTGTTAAACTTCTTGCATTAAAATTGGTTTTTCCTTCACTCCACTGCTTTAATTGGTTTTGATTTCTGGGTTTTGGCTTACTTAGATTACGTACGCCCCGAGACGTTTCATAATTTAGGTGCCTGTCATGTTCCGTACTTTTCGGGTCGTGACAAAGTTGGTATCAGAGCGTTAGGTTTTACCTTCTGAGTGTAGGATGACCCTTGGTTGATGGAGTAGGTGACTTAAGAAGAGTGACATACCGTGTGTATGTCCCGCGGCATACTTACGATACGATACTCCGCTTAAAAAGCCTTAGGATGTACATTTCCTTGCACAGTATTATATTCATTCCTATGATCTATCCTCATCGGTACCAGTTATGGTTTTGCTGCCACGATTACACGGGCATAGAGAGCTACGGCTAGAGTTGCGTCAGCACGAGCTCGTCATGGACGAAGACTGACTAGGGCGTGATTCCAGGGACATACGATTTGCTTAGAGGCATCGTTTTATTGTGTTTTCGTGCCATGAGCGTTTGATGGATCGCTTTTATGAGATTTCTCAGACGTGCAGATTAGCACCAGAGGATCAGGCTACTGTTAGAGGCCAGCCAGAATGTGATGACCGTCAATGCACAAATTATTCTTGATGATTGAGGCACTATTCAGCGTGTGGACGAATGAGATAGTTGTTGCTGTGAGTGATGAGATATCGCCCCAGATGTTTGAAACTAATGCCGCACGAGTTATACTTCAGATATGATGGAAGATCGCTAGTCACCAAAGATGAAAGACTAGGACATGTGATTCATTGCCTACCCCGATGCGAGGTCATCAGATTGATTGATTCCAGCTAGAGACGACTTCACGCAGATACGTTGGAGGTCGATAGAGACGATCGAATTTCAGAAGCCCATTTTCCAAGTTTAAAGTATCCAGAGACAAATGCAAGTAATGCTATGGACCCTCTAGAAGAATGAAACCCTAACTCGACATAATGACCATGAGAACGCTTTGAAACCTTAGGGTTTGCTGCAGTTCAGCGGTGCCATTAGTGAGGCTTGGGTTTGCCCTTCTACGGTTGGTCCACAAGTACTGTGGCATGTACTGGAATACTATTAAACTGTACCCAAGATGTTGAGCTCTTGGGGGATTATGGAACTTTGACGAATCGATCGAAAGGTTCGACATCATTCGGATATCATGTGATGGGATACATTACTTGGGAGACTCCAGATACGAGTTTAGCCGTTGGAGCGCAGTCCATACAGCCACGAAGAGACGAGTCCGAAGCAGTCGACATTAGAGAAAAGTGGAGTAAGAGGTTCGTACGAGATCAGGATGAGACGACGTTCCACTCCACTAACACCAGAGATGTGATACACATGCAGAGGCGTTGGATATGGATATATCTTCCAGAAGGAGTCGCGATGAGTATGCAGCCGTTCCGGAACAAGGAATAGATTAAGTAAAGGACGATGACTTCCTGGAAGTTCGGCAGAAGCAAGATTTAGGAGAGACCTCGACAGGACCTTTCTATGATACTATACGAAAATACTTAGACTCAGGAGCGGTCATATTGCGCACACCCAGTAGGCCAGAGTTTGGTATCGTCGACGAGATAGTTGGCCAGAGATCTTTAGAGGATGTGCCAGAGCGGGACTGTTTCCGTCGTCATTCCATAATTGGTCATTAAGCCGAGGAGCTATGCACGTAGCAATCTGCAGTGAGAGATGAGAGCCTAAGGGCACCAGACGACACGCCATGAACAGTAGGCAAGTAGATATCTTGCTCTACTAGTATTGGATGCACCGACACCTTCTCGACTTTGAAGGAGGACATATCGACGACTGTATTTATGATTTGTGATTTGGGATTCGATTATCACGTATCCGTCACCTTGGATTTCTGTATTTTGGGCGATCTATTCGGATGATTTAGTCTTGATGACTGAGTTTTATGATATTTGTTTTCGTGCACCATGATTGCACCTACTGGGTATTTATATTTTGTGTATAGTTATTACACTTGAGATATGCTTTATACATCGTTGTGTTGATTTATGATTTGTGCACAGTATCGCACTTGATATCGTTTTGTGCCTTAGATGCACATGTTTATGATTTCATGGATTTCACACAGTTCGTCTGATTTTGTGCATATGGTACGCATTCGATTTGGTTTTTGCACTCGGTATAGTTCACATATGCTTGCAGTGCATTGATACGTATTTTGTGCACCACAGTTGTACCTGACATCGTTTTGATGTCATTTGAGATATTGATTGTGATTTCATGCCTAGGGCATGCATATGATTTGACTTATGCTTTCGGCATAGTTTTCATGCACTTTTAGTAATTTAATTTGCTTTTGTGCACGCTGATGCACATGGTTGGGAGATTATATACCACGGTATACCTGATTTAGATTTGGATTGAAATGTGTTGTATACCGTCGATTTTGATAGTGATACTCGATATTTGTTTTGTGCACCCTGTGCACCTGATTGGATTCTTGCGCATATTTGACACGCTCGAATTGGATTTTGCGCATGCTCGGCGCTTGATATTGGATTTTGTGATTTCGTGCATGTTGAATCCACATGATTTAGACTTTATTCGTGCATGATGGATGCACCTGATTGGATTTTCGCGCATGTCGGGCGCATGTTATGAGAGGCGATTTTGGTGCACATCAGATGCACTAAATCGGGATTCTTCGTGCATATCAGATGCACATGATATTGCCGTCAGGCACACCCGTTGCCCTTGACAGATATTTCGTGCACACCCGATGCACTTAGATGTTGTTTCTATGCACATGTATGGCACATTCATGGGTTTCAATTTCCGTGCGCACCAGACGCACGTAGCATTCATATGCACATTTTGGGGTTGATTTCTTATGGAGCAGTACGTTTTTATGATATTTGCTATTTGTTTTCGTACTGAGTAGGAATAGTCAGAGGAAAGTACCTGGATATATTTTGCATGCATTGATAGTTATCGAAGGGATTTCCAAAAAGGGAGCTATAGTCTCAGTATTTACCTACGTGTCTGATATGACACGAAACGTTTAAAACAAGAAAACCCTTCTAAATTATTTTCAAAAATGGCGGGACATACATATTAAACAAAGGATAAGTCTATATATAGTTATTTTCTTACAATAGACGTCCGCCATTGTGCCGCGATACGCGCATCGCACAGCAACGTGAAGGGTTTGGCATGCATTTCCTTTAGATGGTTACATGTATAGTTTTGATGTATATCATATTGGTTTTCGTATTGGATTTGACATTTGTGTCTTCACCATGAATCCGATGATTGCGGGATGGTTGACGGAGTTTTGATTTGGAGTTATCTGCTCATTGTTCATTTGCATGTATTGCTCTATGATGCGTCTTATGTATTGATGATTTCGGAGCCCCGACGACTTGGGCTTTTTACTGAAATGTTTTAGTATTTGAGGGGTTTAAATTTAAATTCGGGGACCGAATTTCTTTAAGGGGGAAGATTGTACATTTCAGAAAAATAAAATATTATTTTTGGGAATTCTTATAATTAAATAATAAATATATTGAATATTTTAATATTGCGGTATAATTAAATACTAATAAATTGGGAAAAATTTGGAAAATTATGGAAATTACTGAAAAGAGGGTGCTTTATGTGATTTATGAAAATTATGAATTTTTATGATTAATTATTCCATTTTATGGCTTATCGCGATTAAATATCGCTAATTGTACATTAAGCGAGTTTTGTACACATGACATCCACCATGTCACATTTTGGCTCTTGTTACATTTTATAATGGCTTTCTCTTCATTTTCATTTCATGGTTGTGGTTTTTTAAGTGAGAGAGAAAAAGGAAAGAAAATATTAAAGTAAGAGGTATGGGCATGAGAGAGAGGGGGGGTGAGGGGTCAACATAGCATGGCTCTCATTTTGTTTTCATTCATCTTTCATCCCCTTCATCTTTTCCTCTCCTCCCTCACTCCCATGGCAACACTTCATCTCCCCCTCCTCTTCAACCTATAAAACACCATCAAATATACACCAAAACAATTCATTCATTTCACAAAAAATGTGCACAAGCCCACTAGCAACACTTTGGATAAAGAAAAATCGAATTTTGAAGATTTGGGTCAACTCAAGAAAATTCTTGAGTTGCCAAATGAGGTAATTTCTGCACCATCATAATAGTATTTTGATTTCTTAAGTATCCATACAAGTTTAGAATCGATATTGTGTAGTTTAGCGAACTTTGAAAATTCTAAGTTAGGTTTTGAGGGACTTTTGAGTTGTGATTGTGTAATTGAAGTTACTAGAGGCTATACAAGCCCTTTATAGTTAGTTTCATGGACTAAAACCTGAGATAGAACTCCAAGTCATTAACTTAAAAACCCCGATATCGGGAAATTGTGGGATTTGTGATGAGAATTGGTGATCTGCTAACACCCGGAGCCTCCGAAAATTATTTAGCAAACGCAATGACACATGCAGGCACCTTAGGAGCTACCACTGAAACCTGAGACCCCCTGGACTTTTCTTGGCCGCAAATTTACTCTTTTTGGCCGCAATTTGCGGCCTTGGTGCGAGAAAATTGGCTCGTGCTTGTTCTGTGGCTCCTATATCAGTAAACTAGACCCCTCCCATATGCAAAATTGGCTAATTTCACCTAGGGTAAAATCTGGAGCATGTTTTCCAAGTTTCTGGTTTCTTTTTGCGGCTTTTAATGAATTGGGATTTGGTATTTTTTATTGTGTTCCGTCGTGTGACGTTTGAACGCCAACGACTAGAGTTATTGGTTGTGTTTTGCATGCGAGACTATAGGTTTTAACCTATCGGTGTTTTGTGCGACCTTTTGGTTTTCGTGCGTGATTTTGTTTTTGATGCTATATGTGATATGTAGGTACCTCACGAGGACTTCGAGATGACAAGCAAGCACGTGGCGACGTCGGCATCGGCAAGCGAAGATAAGATGAGTAGATTTATATCTACGGGGGAAGTCGGGTGGATGGCGTATAGCACCCCCGCAATTTCAGAAGATTTTGATGTGAAGTGGTATAGATATACATATATGGGTTATTGTGAGATATGAACCTTATCAAGAAAAGCATTAGGAGATCATGGGATAGTGTTAGCGAGATTTGAAGAAATGGATTTAGTTGGGTTCTTAGTCGTGAACCCTAGAGTAAGATTAACAAACACACACGTGCATACACGGGATATGGTTTGGGTGTATATGTTTATATGTATGTATATATATGGATGCGTCGCTATATATATTTATATACATACACTTATATTCGGTTGATGAGGATATTATATGGAATGTGGAGATGAGTCGATGAGGATTGGGCATGGTGCCATGAGATCGGTGGTGTGATTTAGTTCGTACTAGGAGTCACGACATGATAGTATAGCGGATCTTTAGGCGATGTGTTTCAGACACACGCACATATATTGTTGATGGTATCAGCTTGTACTAGACTTAGATCTGTACCCTAGTTCATGACATATGATGATAAGGATACCAGATGAGTAATGAGATAAATATGATATTTGACCCGTACCTAGATTTGGGATGCCGTACGATAGATTTACCGTACGAGATATAGTTATGATGTTAGATCCGCATTCTTGACTCGAGGATATTATATTATTTATTGTATCGTATGTGATACTATTGAGGCGAGATCACCAATTACTAGATATAGATATAGATCGACTCAGACATAGGTGGATTCCCTCACCCTTTTGACTGGGATCGAGTCATACTCATTTTCAAAAGTGTAGAATTGTGAGTGTTAGTGTTGTTAGTTATATGTATGCCCTAGAGGCCATTACTGTACATACGATGTATATTGTAGTGGATGCTAGGACATATATAGGGAGGACTTTCTTGCTCGACATGATAGTATGCTATCTGGTTGTACTTTATCTTAACATGTACTCAGATTGTCTCTATATTACATGTTGATAAAGCCCTTAGGATCTGTACTCGACTACTGGGACTATGATGAGATCATACTAGTGGGGCCACGGTAGTCGACGAGTATATCCTATAACTGTTCCTAGTCGAGGGTGTATCGAGACAGGGCATCGATGCACCAGAGTAGACTAGCGTATACGCATCTTGACCCATATGATGGGCGATGGATGATCCCATATCCATCGGTGTTTGACATCAAGGATGGTGTACGGGTGCTCAGTAGAGACTGCGTACACTGGACGGACTCGCCGAGAACTCCCAGATGGTATTATACCATACGTCAGATGGCAGTTCTCCGGTGACACTGGTACAGAGTAGTCTGTTGACCTGAGATCGTCATAGAGTCTTGTGTGGTTCCCACTGTGCTTTGATTTCCATCATACCACGTCCAAGAGGGCGTGCAAAAGGTGGCTTTTGGGTACAGTCCCGAATCACATGGAGATAATGAGCGATAGGAGGGGATTCGTCTCTCCCGGTATAGGGAGTTGATGTTGTGCAGTGTTCGATTGGCTATAACCGGAAATCCCTGGCCAGGGTTGCTGAGATTTACTGGTAAGTGTTATCAGTAGTTTCTCGAACTGTTATAGACCTCATATCGACACGACTTATCGAGCTACTGGGGTCTGACGTTTACCACCCCTAGGCGAGATATGCGACATATCAGACGACGAGACCGGACTGTACGGGAGTGTTACTGTTTGGATTCACAGGAGAAGTTACAGGCTTGCTTGTTGATCTTCTAAGCGCTCAATACCTGGGTAGCTGTTACGTTTAGCTGACCGCTTGCAGCTTGTGGGTGTTTGATATGATCATCACCTACTGCCGGCGTATTGACGATTCTTTAGAGTCCTACACAAAGGTTTCTTGACTCAGGCAAAACGGAGTAGGGGCATATATGTGATATGTGCGGGACCGAGAATAATGTGATATGTGATACCGTATTATATTCTCGCGATATTTGATATCAGCCGGGTCATCGGATCAAGTGTTGATTCGATGAATCGGTACGGATAAATATTAGTCGGTTATATGCGATATAGCCGGATTGTCGGATCAAGTGTTGATTCGATAATTTAATGTATAATAATATATATGATATATTAAATTACATTAACTAATATTAGCTCACTAAAAGATTCTTTTTCTCACTCGGGTAATACATTGATATATATGCGATATATGTTAAATGTATTATTTTATATTGTTACGAAAAATATTATATATTTGATATATAATATTGTAACATGATATGATAAATAATGCAACTTATTTAGTGGAGTTTAAATATGATTAGGGTTTGGATTAGGGTTAAACTTTCTAGATGTTTCTAGAAGGTTTTCTTTTTGTTTTGTGAAAGATATTTGTGTGTGACTCATTCTTAACTCAACCCAAACCCTAACCCTTGGTTAAATCTCTACAATGGTTAAGTGAACCATGGTTGCATAATTGATCATTATCTTCATTTTCTATTCATCACAAAAGGATAATTCTATTATTGTTCATCTTCTTCTTCATTCTCTTTTCAAGAAAAAGCTTGCTTGATTTTTCAAAGGTGATGAATAATTGTGAGAAAAATATAAATAAAGAGAGCAAAAATCCTACTTCATCATCCTCATCTTCCTTTGCCATTTAGATGAGGGTGTTCACATCATTTCATGAGTGTTAGCTTGTGTTAAAGAAACTTCAAGGTAGATCATCTTAGTATCGAAGATCGGAAGCAAAGGTTGCATCTTTCTCTTCGTGGAACCTCTCGAGAGTCCGGATCCCGATGATCGCAGCGAAGGGACCACAACACGGAGCATATGAAGTGAAGGACCGGATCTACAAAGGTTGTAATCCCTCTCACTTAGTGTTAAATTGTTTAGCATGCTTGTTTTCGCCTAATCTCTAGTTTAAAGTTCCGTATTCGGGTTGTTCGGCACGGCTAATTTTTAAATCGGGCATGGTTGATGCCTCGTAGACCTTTGTGCGCGTGCCTAGCAACCCTACAGTGGTATCAGAGCCAAGCTAGAGCTTTAGGCGAAGTCTAGACGAAGTTTAAAGTCCGATCGAACGCCGAAACCCCGACACGGAACCCTCTCTGTACATTTTTCAAAAATGTGGTTTTTTCTGAATTAAAAGTTGATTGTTATAATTTCTTGTTGTGTGTAAATCGAATCAAATAGTCCCCGGCAACGGCGCCATTTGATTGTAATAATTTCTGTGATTGTAATAAATCGAATGAAATAGTAAAGAAATCACAACCAAAGATTATTTGACCGCAATCAACTACGGTGTCGGATTGTAGTTAGTATGTGAGTGCGGATCGTCCACAGGGAAAGTGTAATCGTTCGTCTTTCGAATTAGATGAATTAAATCTTTAAAGAAAAGAAAACAAACAATTCAAGATTTATATTTGATGTTCAAGAATGAGAAAAACTAGATCTAAGAAAGCATTTAAAGATAGAATCAAGAATTGATCGTTTGTTGATTTTTCCAAACCAAATCTCAAGAATCGAAATGAGGCTCGTAGGAATCGATCGGATCTATAGATGTGATGTAATCTTACAATGACGTATTCTTATCCTTCGATGAATTGATACTAGATCGATGATCATCGATGAGAATTAGGGATTTCTTGTGAAACTAGGGTTTCATCTTATCCCTTGTTCTTTCGTCGATGTCATTCACATTCTAGCCTCTAGTAAATTCAAGAAACGATCGTTGATCCCTAATTTCGAGCGATCACAATCAAGAAAGCATTGCTACGAAACTAGGTCATCGATTCTTGAACTTGCTAGGGTTTACAAAACTCGTAGGACTTAAAAATAGTATTAATATTTGTTACATCATCATTCTACAATCGTCTCGACTCCTTAACGAGCGGAGTTTTACTCGAACATCACAACAAGAGCAACAATTACAAATTGAGATCTCATCATGATGCAAGAATTAAAAGAAAGCAAGATTAACGAATTTCACCTTTTATTTATATCAACAATTCCGTTACAATCACTCAAGAACTACAAGAGGAGGAACTTGATCGTCGACTTGGCTTCGCTCGTCTCCGTGGATCGCGGATCGGCTTGGATCACTTGCCCGATTGAAGATCGGCTCGGCTCCTAAAAGATTGAAGGCTTCATGCTTGATTTGGTACTCAAGATCTTGGATTAGGAGTGGAATTAGGGTTAGGGTTTCGCACAAGCCTTGTCACGAGACTTGTGGAAGAAGATGATGAAAGAGGGAAAGATTATTTAACTAATGAAGAACTAATGATGAACTAATGAACAACAACCAATGAACAACCTCAACCCTTAGATTTAGGCTCCTATTTATAGATAACTAACCCTAGATCTAGGATTTCAAATTCTAACTTTCCCTCCAAAAGTTTGTTGATGAAATTCAAATTTCCCTCCAAAAGTTTGTTGGATGAAATTTGAATTTCCCTCCAAAAGTTTGTTGGATGAAATTCAAATTTCCCTCCAAAAGTTTGTTGGATGAAATTCAAATTTCCCTCCAAAAGTTTGTTGAGGAAATTTGAATTTCCCTCCAAAAGTTAGTTAGAGGAGAAGTTTCTAGATATGATTAGTTAGGAGGGAGCTTCTAGAAGAGGATTAGTTAGGAGCTTAATTAGGATTAGCCTTTCTTAATCTTCTATGCTGATCTGGCAGTAGCTTCGAGATAGTTCTGGACTTTGAAGTGTCAGAAAGGACTGTGGGCCCAGAGATCTAAATTCTGCAGTAAAAATTCCATGCTGACGTGTCAAAAGAGGCGCGGAACCGCGGCGCAAGCCAGCTCCCGCCGCGGTTCCGCGGCGCCTTTGGTGAGTTGGGGCTTGGGCTCTCTGGTGTGGTCTTGGGCTTTATATATAATTGTATAATTCCTTCTGAATTGCTATCAGATCTGAAATGATTGAATTGGCGTAATGTTGATCAGCTCTTTGGTTTTTCTTCCGTATTTTCCTGCACAGACTCATGACTAGTGTTGCGCAAATACAGAAATGATACGATGCCATGAAATGCGGTTAATTTCCTTTAAAGTGTCGGTTTAAAAGTCTAACACATGCAATCTCATATTTTGTGACAGATTTGCTAATATGTAGAATATGAATGCCGAACACTTATAAATGTATGCAAATGTTAAGGAAATTGCCGGCTAAAATATACAGTATTTTCGACTGATCAAATACCCCCAAACTTAATTTCGATCGTCTCGAGCGAATGTTTTATTAAAAAGAGAAGGAGAAAATAAAGAAAGAGAAAAACTAACTAGCACACTTTCGTAGGCAACACGATTGCACTGAGCATGTGCAACAAGCCTTTAAACCTCTAGGTGTCCCTAGTAGGAGGAGTGTTGTCTCCTGAGGGTTTTCAGCGGATTACACCCACAAAATCCAATAATAAAAGAAAGATCATGAATATTACATTTAAAGAAAAGAATTGTAAAAGAAAGACTTTGAAAATTAGGGTTTCCAACTAAGCTAGCTTTTCGGTTGTCATGAGCCCTATCTTAATGGTCATGAAAAGATGTTAGAAATCACGTCCTCCCTCAATAAAACATCGTCTTATTCTTTATTCCTATCTTTATTCCAAACATCGATCATATCACCCTGCGTGTGTGTAAAGACATCCCTACACCCGGAGAATTCAATTCAAGCTATCATACTCTTGCCCATCAACCTCAGTACTTTTTGATAAACGAGATTGCTCACACACTTTCATGCGACCGTTAATACTTCTTGAGGTACTAACCGACCGATTACTAATGTGCTTGCGTGCTTGGTGTATTTTCCTAATCTTGCACCACCTCAGGCATAGCAGTGACTCCCAGACCAGTTGACCTTGGGGCACTAGGTGAAGAAGCACCCTTTTGCTATATATTTTTCTTGCCCTTGGTGATAACAAAACCAGTATCCATTTTTTTTCACCACTTTAAAACACATTTTTCTTTTTTTCATACTTTTGGCTTTAAGACAAGAGCATTTCAAGGTATCCTCTACTATCCCAGGCTTCAAGACGTGTGTAAGTGCGAATAGCAGGGTAGCAACGTTCAAAATGTTTGGCTTCCAGAATAGAAACTATTTTTCAGACTTATTTTTATCCTCAGATTAGTGACGTCCTTCATCTTACTAACCCTTGGGACAACGGCTCATAACTACTTATTACTAGTTCGTATAAGAAAACTTCTAATTTTCTTAGTTTTCAAAAATTTTTCCAATCTCATGGATGTAATTGTTCACTGTCTAAACTTTCATTATCTTATTTATATACAAAAATATTTTTATAATTTTGAAAATTTTTAAATTTTTATGGTTTTCGAAAAAAAATGTTTTGTGCTTATGCAATGTATGATGCAAATGATGCGTAAATAAGCACAAACCTCCCCCAAACTTGTTTTCAACAGTGTCCTCACTGTTGCCTTCCGCTATATCTACAAAAACCTGTAAGCTTGGGAGGAATTTATTAGTGGGGGCAAAATATTTAAGTGAAGACCCTCCCCCAAACTTATTTTTGGCTCAAAATTTTTTGTAAAAATTTTCTTTTCAGGAGCCCGAAAAAATTACCCCCCCAAACTTGAGTTATGCAATGTTAATCTTTTAAAATCACAAGTGGGGGTCAAAAATCAGTGGTCGATGCCAAGCTTTGCAAAGACCGAAAGTTAACACCAACCATTCAAAAATTTTATCAATGCAGTGCTCGGGTTGGTGGAAGAAGAAGTGGGGAAAGGTTAAGTGGTGGAATAGAATGTATGTGCGTCTCATATTGGAGAGACGATGCAATGAAAGTGATGGATTACTCGCATTCTTTTTACAAGTCAGAAGGAGGGGTGGAGGTTCAATTTCATTGATTGGATGTGGATTCATCTCAACACCCGTGTCATTCAAAAATGCGAGTTCATCAGCGAAGATTTCCTCAAAAGTTCCATCTATACCCCGGTGAATAATGTCATCACAAAGTGCGGGGTGATCTTCAGACTCTAAAAGCATTTCATAATCAGTGTTAGTTGTTGACCCGGACATCTCAGTGGAAGAGTCCGTATGTGTATGATACATAGTTGGGTCAAACAATAACATATGAAAAGAGTCTAGATCGATATCAGGAGGATCATCAAATTCGCTGCTGTCGACATCCATTAAGTCGACAGAACAAGCCTGAGCAATAGGTTCGGAGGGTACACTTCCCAACTTGTAAATGTTCAGCTCTATTGACCTATTCCCGAAGGATAGGGTCATAGAACCATTACGACAGTTGATTATAGCATTGGAAGTGGCCAAAAAGGGGCGACCTAAAATCACCGGAATTTGATTCCGTGGGTTCGCTACAGGCTGTGTATCAATTACAATAAAATCTACCGGGAATATAAATTCTCCGATTTTTATTAACACATCCTCCAGTTCACCCCTAGGTTTGGTGATTGATCGGTCAGCCATCTGGAGAGTGCAATTGGTTGGCTTCAACTCTCCGATTCCTAATTGCTCATAGACTGAGTAAGGAAGCAAGTTAACACTAGCGCCAAGATCTAATAGAGCACGGTTGATGTGTTTTTCCCCAATAGAAACGGAAATAGTAGGATATCCAGGATCCTTACGTTTCCTCGGTAATTGTTGGGGGAAAGCCGTGTCTATTGTTTTTTCCATAAAAATCTTCTTGGGCACTGGATTCTTCCTCTTCCTAGTGCACAAGTTCTTAAGAGTTTTCGCATAGGAAGGAACTTGTTGGATGGCATCTAGGAGAGGGATGTTGGTGTTTACTTGCTTAAAAATGTTCATAATCTTCTCCATATGTGGACTCGGTGTGTTAGCCCTTAACCGATTAGGATAAGGTGCTTTAGCAATAAGTGCTGGGTCCATCATAGGAGAAGAAAGTGTGTGTGGAACCGATCCCGGAATAGAAGTGGGGATCGTCCGTGGAGGAGTAAAAGAGGTGGGCTGTAGTGGCGAGCCTTTTGGGAAATGAAGAATAGGCTCGGAAGAAGAAGGTAGGGTAGAAGAACTGGGGTAAGAAGTGTGTGTGTGTGAAAAGGTCTCAGCCGGGGTTCTATTGATTGATTTATCAGTATCATCAAACTCTTCCCCAACATGAGTGTCAAGCACTCTTCCAGATCTCAACGTGATTGCATCCACATCATGTGAATAGCTAGAATTGGGTAAAGGTTGAGCTGGAAGTTTCCCTTTCTCTCGTGCACTCATTTCGGCTTTTAGTTGTGCAATTTGTTCTTCCATCGATTTGATGTTTTCATTTTGAGAGATAATGATCTTCATTACATTCTCGACGGAAGATTGCAAACTTGCCGTCCCTTGGATGGATTGTTTCATGAAAGTATCCAAGGTTTGTGCTAGTGCAGAGGTATTATCTGTACCGGTCAATTGCAAAGGACTAGACGGTGCAAAAGTGTTGGCCGGATTTTGGAAGTTTTGTGCTTGGAAGGGGAGCTGACTCAATTGAAGTGGTGGGTGCTGTTGTGGTGAAGGGACCCTTTGGAAATTGTTTTGAATTGGAACCGTGTTTTGAAATTGTGATTGGTTCCAAGCAAAGTTAGGGTTATTCCTTCAACCCTGATCATATGTGGAGGAAGATGGATCGTTTCTAGGTCTTTGAAATGATGCATTTGTATGCTCAGGACCTTGAAACGGACATTCTTCCGTCAAGTGAGACGGATCAGAACAACATCCACATACAGTTTTGGAGAGTGATATTTGACTTAGGGCGGCAGCTAAAAATTTATTTTCCATAGCGTCAAATTTCTTATGTAAAGCTGAAATTTCAGCTCTAATTCCTATGGAAATATCATTGCCATCCCTAGACGATTGACTCACACCCTCCCACTGTAAAGATTTTTCAGCGAAATCTTCTAGAAATTTCCAGGCTTCCCAATCATCTTTGGTCATAAAGTTGCCTTGACACATGGATTCAAGGGACTGTCTTGTGTAAGGAGTAATGCCCTCATAAATGATTCGGCACAATTCCCATCTCGGGATGCCGTGATGTGGACATTGGAGTAACAGATCCTTGAAACGTTCAAGACACTTTGAAAATGTTTCATTTGGAAGCTGGGTGAATTGATAGATTTCGCTGCGGACTCGAGCTGTCTTTTGATGTGGGTAGAATTTCTTAAGGAATGCTTTGACGAATTCGTCCCAATTTGAAATGGAATGTGCGGTAGTGTTATATAGCCACTTCTCGGCTAAATCGCATAAGGTAAAAGGGAGAAGACGAAGACGTAAAGCATCCACAGAAAGCTGTGAAGTACCCATCATTGCGCATACATTTTCGAATTTCGTGATAAACACGTATGCGTCTTCAGACTCGAGACCGTGAAATTTTGGTAGAAGGTTGATGTATTGGGGTTTTATTTGAAAATTTTCCCCGTTGGCTGGTGGTGTGGAAAGACAGGTGGAAAGTGGGCCTCGTGTAGGATAGCATCTCTCTTGAAGAGAGATGCGAGGTGGATTCTGCGCACCAACGGACGGCGGCAGAGTAGTGGAAAAGAAATTCGATGGAGGTGGATCCATCGATGTGGGTGTGGTGGTGAGTGAAAGAAAGGTAAATGTAGAAATATCGACTTTTGGGTCGATGAGGGAAAACGCGGACTAACGGGCACTAGAAACCCGCGTCCAGCCTATCTTGCACTAAAAAGGGTTAGTACAAGTGGCAGCGTGAATTTATAATTAGGGGAAATGATATGAATGTGGTGTTTGTTTTGAAAAATTGGACGGATTTTGAAAATATGATGCAACAAAACAAATGCAGCACACAAAACCCTAAAATCTAGGGGTCATCTAGGTCAAAGCTCTAGACCGCTCCTAACTGCCAAAAGACAAGTCGCAGGATCAATCCTCCACTGCCTCTTTGTCCCCCTGTGGCCGGATAAGTGCCAGGTAAGTGGGAAGGAACCACCACTACAGTGGGCCTAATTGATAACCACTAGCCTTAGACACACTCGCCTTAGGCACCACAAGAAAACTCGGATAAACAATGAATTACCCACGGCCTTCTCTTGTCCTAATTGAGCGCGACGGTCCTTAGAGTCATCTCTAGATTTCTTTTAATTAATGAGGGTAAATGCGGATGCAAGTTTTGCGATTTTCGGGGCCTAGGAAGGGTAATGAAATCCCCACCTAATTTGAATTTGGTCGTGCCCCTTAAATTTCCGTATTAATATGCAACAACCACAAGAATCAAAAACACGCACAAATTTTATTTTGCTTTGTGGCGCTGCGATTTATTTGCAAAGAAACCTGCACAAAATATTAGTTGGAGCAGAGAAAGGAGAAGATAAGAAAGTGAGGAGTTACCAGAGAAAGTTTGGTGCAGTGAAGCCTCAAGGGAGCCGCGGAAACGCCGCGATTGAGGTACTAATGCCGCGGATGGGCGGTGGAAACTTGGGATCAGTGCACAGAATTTCTTCAGCAAGCTCCTGTACAATTCCTCAGCTCTCTGGAATATTCACAAAAATTTTCCCAAAGCTCCAATGATTCCAGATTTCCTCGCAATCAAACCACAACAACACGTATTAGGTTTTGTACGAGTTTAGATCTAAAAATTATGATGAAATAAATTGTTCAACTCAAATTTCAAAAATACGAACTATTAGCGCACTATCCCCGGCAACGGCGCCATTTGATTGTTATAATTTCTTGTTGTGTGTAAATCGAATCAAATAGTCCCCGGCAACGGCGCCATTTGATTGTAATAATTTCTGTGATTGTAATAAATCGAATGAAATAGTAAAGAAATCACAACCAAAGATTATTTGACCGCAATCAACTACGGTGTCGGATTGTAGTTAGTATGTGAGTGCGGATCGTCCACAGGGAAAGTGTAATCGTTCGTCTTTCGAATTAGATGAATTAAATCTTTAAAGAAAAGAAAACAAACAATTCAAGATTTATATTTGATGTTCAAGAATGAGAAAAACTAGATCTAAGAAAGCATTTAAAGATAGAATCAAGAATTGATCGTTTGTTGATTTTTCCAAACCAAATCTCAAGAATCGAAATGAGGCTCGTAGGAATCGATCGGATCTATAGATGTGATGTAATCTTACAATGACGTATTCTTATCCTTCGATGAATTGATACTAGATCGATGATCATCGATGAGAATTAGGGATTTCTTGTGAAACTAGGGTTTCATCTTATCCCTTGTTCTTTCGTCGATGTCATTCACATTCTAGCCTCTAGTAAATTCAAGAAACGATCGTTGATCCCTAATTTCGAGCGATCACAATCAAGAAAGCATCGCTACGAAACTAGGTCATCGATTCTTGAACTTGCTAGGGTTTACAAAACTCGTAGGACTTAAAAATAGTATTAATATTTGTTACATCATCATTCTACAATCGTCTCGACTCCTTAACGAGCGGAGTTTTACTCGAACATCACAACAAGAGCAACAATTACAAATTGAGATCTCATCATGATGCAAGAATTAAAAGAAAGCAAGATTAACGAATTTCACCTTTTATTTATATCAACAATTCCGTTACAATCACTCAAGAACTACAAGAGGAGGAACTTGATCGTCGACTTGGCTTCGCTCGTCTCCGTGGATCGCGGATCGGCTTGGATCACTTGCCCGATTGAAGATCGGCTCGGCTCCTAAAAGATTGAAGGCTTCATACTTGATTTGGTACTCAAGATCTTGGATTAGGAGTGGAATTAGGGTTAGGGTTTCGCACAAGCCTTGTCACGAGACTTGTGGAAGAAGATGATGAAAGAGGGAAAGATTATTTAACTAATGAAGAACTAATGATGAACTAATGAACAACAACCAATGAACAACCTCAACCCTTAGATTTAGGCTCCTATTTATAGATAACTAACCCTAGATCTAGGATTTCAAATTCTAACTTTCCCTCCAAAAGTTTGTTGATGAAATTCAAATTTCCCTCCAAAAGTTTGTTAGATGAAATTCAAATTTCCCTCCAAAAGTTTGTTGGATGAAATTCAAATTTCCCTCCAAAAGTTTGTTGAGGAAATTTGAATTTCCCTCCAAAAGTTAGTTAGAGGAGAAGTTTCTAGATGTGATTAGTTAGGAGGGAGCTTCTAGAAGAGGATTAGTTAGGAGCTTAATTAGGATTAGCCTTTCTTAATCTTCTATGCTGATCTGGCAGTAGCTTCGAGATAGTTCTGGACTTTGAAGTGTCAGAAAGGACTGTGGGCCCAGAGATCTAAATTCTGCAGTAAAAATTCCATGCTGACGTGTCAAAAGAGGCGCGGAACCGCGGCGCAAGCCAGCTCCCGCCGCGGTTCCGCGGCGCCTTTGGTGAGTTGGGGCTTGGGCTCTCTGGTGTGGTCTTGGGCTTTATATATAATTGTATAATTCCTTCTGAATTGCTATCAGATCTGAAATGATTGAATTGGCGTAATGTTGATCAGCTCTTTGGTTTTTCTTCCGTATTTTCCTGCACAGACTCATGACTAGTGTTGCGCAAATACAGAAATGATACGATGCCATGAAATGCGGTTAATTTCCTTTAAAGTGTCGGTTTAAAAGTCTAACACATGCAATCTCATATTTTGTGACAGATTTGCTAATATGTAGAATATGAATGCCGAACACTTATAAATGTATGCAAATGTTAAGGAAATTGCCGGCTAAAATATACAGTATTTTCGACTGATCAAAAGTTCTCAGAAAATTAAAGAGGAAAAACTAAGAATTACTGTGAAGTACGGACCTCTAACTCGAAAATTTGACCGCGGAACCGCCGCGAAACCATGGGTTTGGCGGCTCTTCCGCGGCCAAAATTTGGACTTAGTCCCTGAAATTTCATGTAATTATCTTTAGTCCCTTTCTTGTTAATTTTTTCTGGAAATATTTTAATTCCACTCAAGTGTTGATTTTTCAAGGGTTGTATTGGGGAATCGTTGATTCGATCGGATAATTTAACTTTGTTTAGTTTGTCCGGATAATTTTTAGAAACTGTTAAAAAGTTCGAACGGATATCAATAACTCACTTTTTCCCCTGTCGGAATATTTTTCAAAAGTTGGATTTTTTCTCCTGTTTAAGAATGTTCTAAGTCGTGCAAGTAACACGATGGACCCTCTAGAAGACAACAAACCTTAACTCGATTATGTGACCGTCTTGAACTGCCCTTCGAACCTTAGGGTTTGGGGCAGTACGGCGTGCCACATGTGAGGCGTTGGCTTGACCCTTCTACGGCTGGACCATTGGTACTGTGGCATGTGATGGACGTTTTTAAACTGATTTCAAGTGTTGAGATATATTGGGGAAATCTTGGGTGCTTGATGATTCGATCGGAAAGTTTAACTTTTTCTATTTATCTGGAATGTGATACAATATTTGGAATCCACAGGTAGTTATGAGATAACTGATTTGAATATTATAAACATAGCAATTTAGTCTCAGTTGATCGGTTGCTACGGAAATTTTGATGTGATCAAAACTCCGTCGCAATCACGTAGTGTACGCGGATACTCGCCGGGTAAACTTAATAGACAGCTACACCCCATAGCCCCGACCAAGTAACTGTAGGAGAACCCCGTCACCGAAAGCATCCGTTCGGGTGCTCCCGGTAGCGGTGTTCCACCTTGGTGCACTTCGTTGTCGGTATCGGGGGTGCGGCCGTCTACTAAAGTTTGCGACGAGCATTCGATCGGGACGTCGGGAATCTTGTTGAATTGCCCGACTTAATATTGAAAAGAGTTTTCGATAATGAGACTAAAATGCGGGGTTTATAATTGTTAGGCATGCGATGTCTAAAGGTATTCATTTGGTTAGGCATGCGATGTCTAAAGAGGTTGCAGATTCCAACTGTTGTAGTTTTACACTTTCTTTTCTGTGACCGTAAGCGTAGTATGTGGTGTATTGCCGGCTTCGTTGCTATACATCAACGACAATCGGGATACGCATACTTGCTTACGTTGATGATATGAGATATTATGTGTTGCTGTGATATGTTGTATTGGATCGTCGCTTTTGAATAGCCGGGGTTTTATGTGAGATGAGAGTTTTTTCTTTTTCATTCATGTAAAATTAATTTGTATGTAATATTCTTTTATTGGGGCACTTCCAGGTAGCGGAAGATGTCACCGTTGTATATTATTTACTTTTCTGCATTAGGTAGACCCAAGGCGGGGAGCACAAGTAACCGGGTTCTAGGGTCCAGTGGGAGACCATCTCGAGGAGTCGAGACCGGGTCTCCTAACCCTAGAATTGGCAGTGTTGCTTGCCGCTCTCGTAGGGGTCTAGGGATGTGGGTTTGGCTATTCATCGCGACCGTGGAATCCGTGTTTTATACAGGCTCGTATTGAAAACACGGACGTCCTAGTATATCCAATATTTCACATATGTTCTTCTGCTGCAATGTTCTGTGATGAGATCATATTACTGCCTGAGATGAATATTTATATTATATATATATGAGATATATGTTATATTGCAGATTTCGTTTCAAAAGAGATGCTTGTGAAGCATAATAAAATGGGACTTCATTAATGAGATTAATGAAATAAAAGAAACTTAAGATGTTGTAGAAACTTGTTTATAAAAATGGTAGCTACAGTTCTTGCTTTGCATAGCGGTGTTCCTTGTAGAACATCCAGCACCTTATTCGATAAGGAAACGACCGAGATCCCTTCACCGGGAGTGACTCCTTTAGCAATAACTGGCAGATGCTACAACCCTCGGTTTGTCTTTTGATTGCTTCTATAGTTTCTGCTTTGCACAGCGGTATATATGATATATCCTGCACATTATTCGATGAGGAAAGGGCCGACGATCCCTTCACCGGGAGTGACCCCTTTAGCAAAACTAGAAAAGCCTCAAAAGCATTCCATTTAAAATCACTCGATTCTACAACGATATCAAGTTCATTACGCTCAGGGTTTTCTGAAAAACCTGCGTAGCCCTCCGTCATTTCAGATAGATATTATTTAGTATTCGTGCTATGTTTGTTGACTTAGTTAAGGCATAGTGTACGGTAGCTAAGTAATGTTTATCTGCTAAAACATGAGATGTGATTGGATTAGGGTATTCGTACGGCTTTGTTGACTCAGTTAAGGGTCGTACGGGTGGGTTTAATTCAATCGGGAAATGTACGGGTTGAACTTGACTTGCGATTTATGGTTTGTTGACTTAGTTAAGGTCATAGATCGCTAGGGGCAAAATATTATTGGGAATTTCAAGTGTTGAAATTTTCAATGAGATTGCATACCTTCTATGAGATAGTTGGATCCCGATACCCGCTGCGAGTAAGAGTTACTCCTGGGAGAGTTTTATACATTACAATTAGCCGATCAAGTAGGTGTCTAGAAAGGTGTTAACGGGGTTACGCCCCTGGGAAAACGAGGTTTACTTTAATTAGGTTCGTGCGAAAGCACGGGGGACCTCCCTCAAAGTACCGACACTGGCCTGGCTGAAAGATTGGCGAAATTGTAGCGTGTAATTAATCCCAGCTAGTCTTTCCTTTTAGGGTTTGAAGGAAGATTTGATTAAAACAGTGGGAGACATCCTGATTAGATATATTAGATAACCAATCTAATCTTGCAAGAGCATACGCTGAGTGTTTTCTTCTCTCTCTCTCCAGATAGCGACCATATCACGCCTTAATCAAGATAATAAAACGGATATATTGACCGAACCCGCTTGTTATACTGAGCTGGGGAACGTTGGTCCCGCTCCAACTTATAATTGTTATAAGACAGAGCAGGAAATTGGGGAATACCAGATTTCCCGTGTCGCCCAAACGAAGAAAGTGCATGCTGATGCATCATCTTCGGGTGTGTTCATTACACAGAACTGTTTCTCAGTATCCTTTACGTCCTGGGTATATGATACCGGATCAGGATCCCGCATATGTAATTTGTTACATGGGCTACAGATAGGTAGAGAACTGAGAACGGGTGATAAGTTTCATGAGGCAGAAAATGGTGCAAGTGTTGCAGCCAAGTCTGTTGGTCACTGTCACCCTGTATTACCAGAATACATTGATTTTGAACGAATGTTATTAGATACCGAACCTGATATACAAAATCATATCAGTCTCTTTATTAGTAAAGAAAGGATATAATTTTGTATTGTTGGATAATGTTTTTGAACATTTCCTATATCAATAGTTGATCGGTTCAGGCACGTTATCTAAAAGCATTGATGTTCTAAATCAAACTACAGTTCTTAGTATACGGAACACACACAAGAGGAAGAGTTCAGAAATAAACGAATCCTTCTTGAGGCATTGTAGACTAGGTCATATCAATGCGACCCGACTGGCTGAAGTTACATATAGATGCATATTTAAATTAGTTTGAATTTACATCTTGTGAAACTTGCCGGTCATGTCACAAAGATAAGATGACCACAGCTCTGTTTGTTGGAAACAGAGAAAGAGTTAGTGAACTCTTGGGATTGATACATGCTGATGTATGAAAGTCCCCTGTCTACATATGCCAAGATCGGTTCTTTGTACTTCATTACATTCTCTGATAATCTCTCAAGATTCAGACATATGTTCCTGTTGAAACACAAGTCCAAACCTTTTGAGATATTCACAGAATATAAGTTAGAAGTAGAGAACCAATATACGGGTATAAGTATTATATCCTTTGATGAGATCAAGGAGGAGAATACTTGAGCACGGAGAGAATACTTGAGCACGGAATTCCTGGACTATTCTAAAGGAGAATGAGATTCTCTCTCAGTATTACTCCTCCGAATACACCATAGCACGATGGTATATCGGGGCGGAGCAATAGCACCCTATGTGATATGTTGTGCTCTATGATAAGTACTACTGAGTTTCCTATTTCCTTTAGGGAGTTATGCACTCGTGAAGTTGCATACCTATTGAATAGGGTTCAAATCAAATCAGTTGCCTACCACTTCATATGTGATATGGAAAGGGAAGAGCCCATATCTTAAGTTTGTTAAGATTTGGGGTTGTCCAGCCTATGTCTAAAAGCAAAATCCGGACAAGCTCGAGGCAAGGTCTGTTATGTAGAACTGGAAATGTTCCAGCTATACAAACTGCAGCTAATGATTTGGTAGAACCAAAGGATTCAATAGTTTCCAACGAACTTCAGCCTCTCCGCCGATCTAGTACGGTTTCTCACCCACCTGAGAGATACTTTGGTTTCTCTATGACAGTGGGAGCGAGGATTGCATCATGAGATGATGACCCAACTAGTTTCGAGCTGGCCATCAGGAGTGGGACTCTGTAAGAATGGCTGGATGCTTATCGATCTGAGATGGAATCCTTATACACCAACAAAGTATGGACTTTGGTTGCTTTATCTGAAGGGTTAAATCCTCATCAGGAGCAAGTATATCTTGAGAAGATTACTTGGTGTACATGGAAAAGTTGAGACTTTCAAAGCTAGACTTGTTAAAGGTTTGCATCACAGACCAGGTATGGATTATGTTGAAACCTTTTCTAAGGATCTATGCTTAAGTCCATCCAGATCCTACTTGCCATGGCTACATACCATGACTACGATATCTGGTGGTTGGGTGTCATGACTGCTTTTCTAAATGATGATTTAGAAGATAGCGTCTATAAGTACACAGCCAGAGGGCTTCGTAGACAGTGGGAGCAGCGGAAACGTGTGCAAGATGTTTTATATGATAAAGCATGCATCGCGGAGTTGGAACATCTGTTTTGATGTGGTAGTCAAAGAGTTTGACTTCATCAAAATGGTAGATGAACCTTGTATATACAAAAAGGTAGAAGAGAGTATGGTGGTGATCCTCGTAGAGTACGTGGATGACATACTCTTGATAGGGAAGGAGTTTTCTATGCTACGCTCGGTCAATCTCCGCTTATCACAAGGATTCTCCATATAGGATCAAAGTGATACCTCCTAAATCCTGGGTTTTGGATCTATGAGATAGATCTAATTGGATGTTAGGATACTCACTAGTTGTAGTGAGATGGTATCAATCGATCCTGGGGAGAATCACTGGAAAGGTTCCAGGGTGATAAGGACGACTGAATGTCAGTCGCAGGCTTGTCTATACCCTCAGTGAAGGGACGGTATGTTGGAAGAGTTCCAAGCTAGATACCGTGACATACTAGACGATTAAAGGCAAGATACATCGTTACCAAGGATGCTACTAAAGAGGCAGTCTGGATATATATAAGTTCATAAGATGAACTTCGTTCCTACCATTGTGTGACAATGGAGTTGTGGCTTCAGCCAAGGAACTACCGTCCCATCAGAAATCCAGATACAATTCTTAGGCAGTATCACCTGATCATGGAGATGGTTGATCTCCAGGAAGATCGAGGTTAGGAGAGTAGACACAGAGGACAACAGCGCGGATCCACTCACAAAGGCCTTTTTCCCAGTAGAGACTTTTATTGGATGGTTGAGTATGGGATACTTCAACCGCAGCTAATTGTTGGGTATGCGACACCATAACAGATGGCCCTAGTGCAAGTGGGAGATTGTTAGTTATATGTATGCCCTAGAGGCCATTACTGTACATACGATGTATATTGTAGTGGATGCTAGGACATATATAGGGAGGACTTTCTTGCTCGACATGATAGTATGCTATATGGTTGTACTTTATCTTAACATGTACTCAGATTGTCTCTATATTACATGTTGATAAAGCCCTTAGGATCTGTACTCGACTACTGGGACTATGATGAGATCATACTAGTGGGGCCACGGTAGTCGACGAGTATATCCTATAACTGTTCCTAGTCGAGGGTGTATCGAGACAGGGCATCGATGCACCAGAGTAGACTAGCGTATACGCATCTTGACCCATATGATGGGCGATGGATGATCCCATATCCATCGGTGTTTGACATCAAGGATGGTGTACGGGTGCTCAGTAGAGACTGGGTACACTAGACGGACTCGCCGAGAACTCCCAGATGGTATTATACCATACGTCAGATGGCAGTTCTCCGGTGACACTGGTATAGAGTAGTCTGTTGACCCGAGATCGTCATAGAGTCTTGTGTGGTTCCCACTGTGCTTTGATTTCCATCATACCACGTCCAAGAGGGCGTGCAAAAGGTGGCTTTTGGGTACAGTCCCGAATCACATAGAGGCAATGAGCGATAGGAGGGGATTCGTCTCTCCCGGTATAGGGAGTTGATGTTGTGCAGTTTTCGATTGGCTATAACCGGAAATCCCTGGCCAGGGTTACTGAGATTTACTGGTAGGTGTTATCAGTAGTTTCTCGAACTGTTATAGACCTCATATCGACACGACTTATCGAGCTACTGGGGTCTGACGTTTACCACCCCTAGGCGAGATATGCGACATATCAGACGACGAGACCGGACTGTACGGGAGTGTTACTGTTTGGATTCACAGGAGAAGTTACAGGCTTGCTTGTTGATCTTCTGAGCGCTCAATACCTGGGTAGCTGTTACGTTTAGCTGACCGCTTGCAGCTTGTGGGTGTTTGATATGATCATCACCTACTGCCGGCGTATTGACGATTCTTTAGAGTCCTACACAGAGGTTTCTTGACTCAGGCAAAACGGAGTAGGAGCACATATGTGATATGTGCGGGACCGAGAATAATGCGATATGTGATACCGTATTATATTCTCGCGATATTTGATATCAGCCGGGTCATCGGATCAAGTGTTGATTCGATGAATCGGTACGGATAAATATTAGTCGGTTATATGCGATATAGCCGGATTGTCGGATCAAGTGTTGATTCGATAATTTAATGTATAATAATATATATGATATATTAAATTACATTAACTAATATTAGCTCACTAAAAGATTCTTTTTCTCACTCGGGTAATACATTGATATATATGCGATATATGTTAAATGTATTATTTTATATTGTTACGATAAATATTATATATTTGATATATAATATTGTAACATGATATGATAAATAATGCAACTTATTTAGTGGAGTTTAAACATGATTAGGGATTGGATTAGGGTTAAACTTTCTAGATGTTTCTAGAAGGTTTTCTTTTTGTTTTGTGAAAGATATTTGTGTGTGACTCATTCTTAACTCAACCCAAACCCTAACCCTTGGTTAAATCTCTACAATGGTTAAGTGAACCATGGTTGCATAATTGATCATTATCTTCATTTTCTATTCATCACAAAAGGATAATTCTATTATTGTTCATCTTCTTCTTCATTCTCTTTTCAAGAAAAAGCTTGCTTGATTTTTCAAAGGTGATGAATAATTGTGAGAAAAATATAAATAAAGAGAGCAAAAATCCTACTTCATCATCCTCATCTTTCCTTGCCATTTAGATGAGGGTGTTCACATCATTTCATGAGTGTTAGCTTGTGTTAAAGAAACTTCATGGTAGATCATCTTAGTATCGAAGATCGGAAGCAAAGGTTGCGTCTTTCTCTTCATGGAACCTCTCGAGAGTCCGGATCCCGATGATCGCAGCGAAGGGACCACAACACGGAGCATATGAAGTGAAGGACCGGATCTACAAAGGTTGTAATCCCTCTCATTTAGTGTTAAATTGTTTAGCATGCTTGTTTTCGCCTAATCTCTAGTTTAAAGTTCCGTATTCGGGTTGTTCGGCACGGCTAATTTTTAAATCGGGCATGGTTGATGCCTCGTAGACCTTTGTGCGCGTGCCTAGCAACCCTACAAGTGTATATGTTCTAGAGGCCATTACTATATCATACTAGTTTGTATATTACTTAATGGAAGCTTGGGATATTCACCTTGTATAAACAATCTTGCTCAATATAGTAGTATGCTACTTGGTTTGTTTCTACTTTAATGTGTACATGTGTTTATCTTAGTATATCACCTATACACATTAGTGGAGCCCTTAGGATCTTTGCTTGATTACCAGCGTTGTGATGGCAGTCACACTAGTGGGGGCTGGGTAATCCACAAGCACAACCTTATGCAGGTCCTTAGTCATAGGACTATCGAGACAGGGCATCGATGCTCCGGAGTAGACTAGCGTATGCGCTTCTCATCCCGGTGTAGGAGACGGTCTGTCCCACAGCCGTCAGTACGTCGTACTTGAGATAGTATGCGGGTGCTCGTTAGGTTACGAGTACACTGGACAGGACTCGTCGGGAACTGTTGGTTGGTACTATACCTATCGTCAGTTATCAGTTCCCAGGTGACTTGAGTACAGCTTAGTCCGCTGACTTGACACTGTCACTTCGTCTCGAGTGTGTTCCCACTGTACTTAGATAACTACCCTTCCACGGTTCAAAGGAGTCATGCAAACAGGTAGTAGTTGGGTGCAGTCCCGAAGCACTTGGAGGCAATGACGGTTAGACAGGATTCGTCTCTCACGGTATTGGGGGTTGACATCGCGCTGTGTCTAGGAGAGCCATTACACGAGTAGTCCCTGGCCAGGGCAAGCGAGATATACTGGTAGGTTTCCAGTGCTATCTCAGGGTGTTCTGGGCTACACTCTGACACGACTTGTACCGCTATTAGGGGACTGACGTTTACCGCCCCCTAGGACCGCCATGCGATGTATCAGACGAACAGACCGGACTGTACAGAGATTGTCACATTCAGGCTCAGTAGGAGTTCAGATGGGTTTCATCTCGTCCGTCTTCTTGTCGGCATCTATCCGAGGACCGTTACGCACAGCTAGTGCCGCTTGCGGTCTGTGGTTAAACCCACTGCCAGCGTAGTGTCGAGTCTTTAGAGTCCCACACAGAAATCTATTCGCCTTTAGGCAAAAGAGTAGAGGTCGCATGGTTTTCTGATAGGTCACATGGTTTTGCGACAGGGTTCGGTCATATCCGTGCACTTGTGCATGTTTGGTGTCCGGACAGTTAACACTAGCGGGCTTTGGTTTAAGCCAGATCCTAGTGTACGTTTTGGGATTGGTTTTATCTCGTTTGTATTCGTGTTCCTCGGAACGTGGATGCGGGTGTGTATGCACAGTTGACAGAGAGACAGAGGCAGAGGATTCTCATTGGGGTGATTGACTGTTGACTGTTCATTGTTGACCATTGACTTTTGCTAAACCCTAATGAGAATAAGAAATATGATTAATGATAATAATAATTAAGTATTATTGTGTCATGGTTGAGATGAGGGGTTGACTTTGTTGACTTGTTGACTTTGTTGACCGGTTGACTAGGTTGGATTAGTTGACCATCATCATTGCAATGGCTATCATTTCTTGGCAAAGACTTTTGCTTTCTTGTTTGTTTTTGCAAAATGAGTGCATGAAATGATATGGCCATTTTGACTTGAACCAACACATAATACTCAATTACTATTATGAGTAATCATGGTTTTGGATTATGAGAGCTTGGATGGCAAAAGACTTTCTCATTCTCTCATTTTCATTTCTCTCTCTTGCTTGAGCTCTCCCTCTTGCTCTCTCTCTAACTCAAGGCAACACCCTCTCATGAGTTGAGAAACATTGCCTTAGAGATAAAAGAAAACCCATATCACTTCTCTACTCATCCTAGTTCACAAGGTTTAGCAAACCAAGTGTTCTAGTTTCTTCAAGTTCGAAGAAGAAGCCAAAGGCAGAAGCTTTCAGGTGGATCCATCTTCGGCGCAAGGAGACGACGAGGTGAGGCCGATCTGTACACCGAAAAGAGTTGAAGACGAAGGAGTTCAAGAAAGGTATAACCCCCTAACCGAGTAGGTAAAACTCTTGTTAGGTTTCTTAGTTAGTTGTTTAAGAAAGATCCGTATTTTGAGTCCATGTTACCACCTCTTGAAAAATCGTTTTTCATCATTTCCGCAAGCCCGTAAGTACCGGGAGAGGTAACGTGGACTTACAGTGGTATCAGAGCCTAGTTAAACACTATCTAACATGTTAGAAAAGTAAGTAGAAGTTCGATCGGAGAAAATATCACGAAACATACCCGAATAGCATAGTTTCTGCCGATTTTTTCCTCTGTTCAAAAAATAATAAATCATACATGAAAAATCGGCTCAGGCTTTTGTTAAGACACTCAAGAAAACAGGTCCACTGACTCGGTCAAAGCGCCGCGGAACCGCGGCAGGAGCTTGCTCCCGCCGCGGAACCGCTGCAGGAGCTTGCTCCCGCCGCGGAACCGCGGCCGAGTTGACTTGGTCGTGGCACTGTTTTCTTGCAGAGTGTTTCTGGGGTTGTTTTAGGATTTTTACAATATGTGTTTTTTGCCCAGATTTTCCAGAAAGCAAAATTAGTTTTTGGGGCTTGAAAATCCGTATTTTGATCGAACTTCTAAAGACTTAAGCTGACGGGTATATATTTGTGATGTGTTATATGTATTGAACGTCCGCTAATCGCTATACGTCGATTAGTAGGGGTTATACATATCTGTGATCTGTAATGTTGATGGTATGTGTATATGAATTCATTGGATTGTCGCGGATGAATAGCCGGGGGTTATGAGATGAGCGTTTTTCCTTTTATCTTTCAATTCATGTAATATGTAAATTGATGTAATATTATTTTGGCCGCACAACCGGGTCGGGGTTGTAGCCGTCATTGTATATTTTCTTTTTACTGTTTTTGCTCCTAGGATAGACCCAAGGTGGGGTGCATAAACTACCGGGTATCTCGAAGTGCCGAGTGGCCTACTCACGTCGTTGAGGGAGGTTGCTCCGCTTCGGATATTTGGCGGGTAGTTTTCCGCACCCGTAGGGGTCTAGGGTGGGGTATTGGCTATTCACCGCGACCGTGTAATCCGCTTTTCGTTACAAGCTCGCACGAATTGCGGATTCCTAGTATATCCAATGTGTTCATCTGTGATCTGAAATGGCTATCATTGCAATATATCTATATATGATATTATTTAGGCGTTGCTTATGTTTTCCATCCGCGCTAGTCCAGCCCCCGTTCTGTCGTTAGTTAAGTAACCTAACGGGTAATGACGGGGCCCCGTGGCGAATGCGGATGGCATAAGCGTACGTCATATTTTGGTTGTTTTCTGCAATGGTTGGATTAAATGATGGGACGCATTGGAATTAATGCAAGAAAAATAAACCAAGTAAAAGTCGTTGGAACACTTTCAAAACCACTCGGTTTCTTTTCAACAATAACTTTTAAACGCGGAGCTTAAGCCACTCCTTTTAAAAGCTATCTCGTTCCTTTGATTATATCAAGTTCACTACGTTCACGGTTTTGCCAAAACGATTCGTAGCCCTCCGTCGTTTCTCATGAATGGTCAATAAGTATTCAAGCTATGTTCGTTGGCCAAAGTCAAGGCATAGTGATTGGTAGCTATTGGGTATTCATGTGCAGCATAGATAGATGTGTTGGTTTGGGCCAGTCGTTCTACCTTGTTGGCCAAAGTCAAGGGTATGTGTGGGTGGGCTCAAATTAACCTGGAGAATGACGGGTAGAACTTGACATGTGACTTATGATTTGTTGGCCAAAGTCAAGGTTATAAGAGCATGGGGCAAAAATCCACATCGGGAGTTTCAAAAGAACTGAAACTTGCTAGCGCTGCATACCATTTGGAGTGTGATGATTCTGGTAGGATTCCTTCAGTTTTGTCACGCGATGATATTTGGATCCCGATCCTGTTGTGAGTATATGCTACTCCTCGGGAAATTTCTCACTTAACGATCAATGCTATAAACCAAGTAGGTGTCTAGAAAGGTGTTACCGGGGCTACGCCCCCAGGGAAAAGAGGTTATTTAATTAAGGAACTTCGCGAAAGCGTTGGAAAACCTCCCTCGAAGTACCGACACCAGCCTGGCCGAATGGTTAAGCAAGTATTGTACGGTGAGATTGATCCTGACTAATTCTTCCTTTTTGGTTTGAGGAGGGATTCGAGAGACAGTGGGAGCCATCCTGTTTAGACAAATTAAAAACCACTTTAAACTTGCAAGAGCATCATGATAAAGTGTTTCTTCTCTCTCTCCTAATTGCAGCGACCAAACATCATGACCGGACTTAAGTTACTACTAGATAAAAACATACTGACAGGGCCAAACTTCAAAGATTGGCCCAGGAATGTCAAAATGGCAATCACTTATGACAAGTTGGGGTATCTCCTTACCACCAAAGCTCCCCCTGTCCCAGGTCCCAAAACCAGCGTCGCGGATAGGGAAATCAATAAGACCTGGGAAATCGATTGCGCGAAGGCCAAGTGCCTCATGCTTGCCTCTATGGACAATGAACATCAGAGGAGGCACGAGAATATGGACCTCGAATCCATATTTCTCCATACAAAAAACTGTATGGAGAGCAATCTTGTATCGCCAGATACGAAGTGTCGAAGAAGTTCTTTTCGGCAAGATTGGCCGCCGGATCATCGGTAGCGGAACACGTGCTTAAGATGATTGGCTTCATAGAGGAGCTCGCAGACCTTGGGACCACGTTGGAGAATGAGCTATATACGGACTTGATTCTTCAGTCCCTTCCTTCCACTTACGCCCAGTTTATCCTGAACTTCAACTTGCAAGAAAAGGAAGTTGAACTTTCAGAACTCCTCAACATGCTGAGGAGTGCAGAGGGCACCCTACAGAAAGGTAGGGAAACATCCACTTTGTTTGTAGGAGGATCTTCCTCTTCTAGGTCCAAGGCGAAAGCCAAGGGAAAGAAGAAGAAAGCCCCTGCCAAACCAAGGGGCGGTGTTGTAAAGTGGATACGAAGGGAAAGGCAAAGGCAACAAAGATAGCGGGGAAGCTTATAGGGAAGGAAGAGTGCTTTTTCTGCCATAAGAGTGGGCACTGGAAGAAAGATTGCAGGGCTTGGAAAGACAGAACACAGGATCTGAAGCAAGTTGCGGCTTCAGCTTCAGGTGTGTATGTTATTAAAAACTGTCTATCAATAAACTCTACTTCCTAGGTATTGGATACCGGATCAGGATCTCATATCTGTAATTCTTTGCATGCGTTGAGAAACCGTAGGTTTTTGAAGGCAGGTGACACGACCCTCAAAGTTGCAAACGGGGCTACCATGGATGCTAAGGCCGTGGGGGACTATCATCTGGGAATGTCATATGGACATGTTTTGGTTTTACGTAATTGCTTTTTTGTACCCAACGCAACTTGTAATATCATTTCTGTATCTTTGATTTCTAAAGAAGGTTATGAATTTGCGTTTGTAAGTAATGTTGTAAACATTCACCTTAATCAAGTTCTGATTGGGTCAGGTACATTAAGCAATAGTATATACGTATTAAACCAACCACAGAGTTTCAATGTCCAGAATACACACAAAAGAAAGTCTCCGGAAATAAATCAGACTTTCTTATGGCATTGTAGACTGGGTCACATCAATGAGAGAAGGTTGACGAAGTTACATACAGAAGGATATTTGGATCCGTTCGAATATCAATCGTATGCCACTTGTCAATCCTGTTTCAAATGAAAGATGACAAAGACTCCGTTCACTGGACACGGAGTAAGAGCGAGCGAGCTCTTGGGACTCGTACACAGCGACGTGTGCGGTCCAATGTCTACACATGCGCGAAGCGGTTATTCTTACTTCATTACTTTTACGGATGACTTTTCAAGGTACGGTTATGTCTTCTTAATGAAACATAAATCCGAAGCCTTTGGAAAATTCCAGGAATATAAGAATGAAGTAGAAAAACAAACTGGCAAAAATATCAAGACACTGAGATCGGATCGAGGTGGTGAATACTTGAGTGCCGAGTTCCTGGACTATTTAAAAGAGAATGGAATTCTCTCTCAGCTTACTCCTCCATACACTCCGCAACATAACGGTGTATCGGAGAGACGGAACCGAACCCTATTGGATATGGTACGGTCCATAATGAGTAACGCTGAGTTACCGCGATCATTCTGGGGATATGCACTAGAATCAGCTACATACCTTTTGAACCGAATTCCTACTAAGACTGTGCCTACTACACCATATCAGATGTGGTTTGGGAAGAGACCCTATCTTAATCACATTAAGACATGGGGATGTCCAGCTTTTGTCAAAAAGCAGCATGCGGACAAACTCGAGGCACGCTCAGTACAGTGCAAGTTTGTGGGATATCCAAAGAACTCCAAGGGATATTTCTTTTATTGCGAAGAGGAACAAAAGATTTATGTTTCTCGTCATGCCCACTTCTTGGAAACTGAGTTTTTGGAAAATCAGATAAGTGGCAGCGCAATAGAACTGGAAGAAATTCCAGAACCACGAGCTATTACTGAAAGCTTAGTAGAACCAGAGGGTTCAAAAGAACATGACATTCCTACGCCGCTCCGCAGGAGTAGTAGGCAGTCTCATCCGCCCGAGAGATACTACGGTTTTCTCATAGACGGGGATAGAGAAGATTGTATCATTGATTATGATGAGCCGACTAGCTTCCAGCAGGCCATTCAGAGCGTTGACTCGGTAAAATGGCTGGATGCAATGCGGACCGAAATGGAGTTCATGTACACCAACAAAGTATGGACGTTGGACGTTGCTCCAGATGGGGTAAAACCCGTAGGATGCAAGTGGATCTTCAAAAGGAAGATTGGTGTAGATGGACAGGTTGAGACCTATAAAGCTAGACTGGTTGCAAAGGGTTTTCGTCAAAGACCTGGTTTGGACTATGACGAGACCTTTTCTCCAGTAGCTATGCTGAAATCCATTCGGATCCTTCTTGCCATTGCTGCCTTCCACGATTAAGAGATTTGGCAGATGGACGTAAAGACCGCTTGTCTAAATGGAAATTTAGAGGAGTGTGTTTATATGGACCAGCCAGAGGGTTTTATTCAGAGTGGGAGCAGCGGAAAGGTGTGCAAGTTGCTTAAGTCCATCTACGGACTAAAGCAGGCATCGCGGAGTTGGAACATCTGTTTTGATGAGACGGTCAAAGAATTTTGCTTTATCAAAAATCCAGATGAACTATGCATCTATAGTAGATTTGTAGCTAGAACTGTAGTATTCCTCGTTTTATACGTGGATGACATTCTCTTGATAGGAAATGACATTCCTATGCTACAATCAGTCAAATGGTTCTTGTCATACAGGTTCTCCATGAAAGACCTGGGTGATGCCTCATACATTCTGGGGATCTGGATCTATCGTGACAGATCCAAGAGGATACTGGGACTCTCACAGTCCAGGTACATCGACACCATACTGAAAAGATTCAGTATGGAAGATTCCAAGCGCGGTAATTTACCGGCTTGTTGTTGCGCCACGGCAGCGCCTCGGCCTCGTACCCGAGGCCAAAATGCGGAATCAAAAATTTTCCTTACTCGGAAACCGGCGCTACCGCGGACAATGAAAACCCGGATCGTTTACCATTAACCTAATGCTAGCAATCAAGAGATAGGGTGAGAAGTATACCGAGTGATCCGAGTCCTCCGGTCTTCTCGTCATCGTCCCGATCTCCCGCGGAAAGTGTAGTCTCCATATCGTCGCCTCCTCGCCGGAAAGGGCACCACATCGCCTGCGTCTTTTACGGGCTCCCACCTCAATACCGAGGCAACTCGGGCGCGAAGCTGGCGAATCGACGCGTCCAAGATTTGCTGTAGGAAGTGTAGTGTAGAGGCTATGTCTCACTTTGGGGTTATGTTGCCTTTGATGGAGGTGAAGGAAGAATGAGCTTTTGAGGGAAATGAAGCTATCAATCTTTTCCAAAGAAAATGAGATGATCAAATATTTCTCCACTCAAATGAACCTCTCTCACTCCCTCATCTAAAATTGGCCGGCCTCATGCAATATAGAATGGTGGAGGGAAAAGGAATTTATGCATGAAGGGAGGTGATGGTAGGATAAAGCAAGGAGGTGACCACAACAAAAGACATCAACCATGCTTAACACTATTAAACCCATACCCTCTCATTAATGCAAGTGATGGTGGAAAATAAAAGATATCATAATCAACACAATAGCAAGAAACCCCCTCCTCAAATGTAATTTGCAAAACTGCAAATTACCCCCTCCATCAGAAAAGTCCGGCCGGGAAAGAACAAAGGAAAACCGGCCGGAACGGAATGCAAACTGGCAACTCCAGAAAACTGGTCCCGTAATAAATTACAGGAAAACCCCGATACTGTGCATACACACCTGCATCTGTATTCCGTCCGGATACAAATGCAATGAGACAAAATCTACACTGTACTAAACTAGGACCGGCTTAAACCAAAGCCGGCTAGTGATATCCGTCCGATCCTGATCCGTGCAATACCGCACGTATCAGATCGAACCCTGCCATATAACTATACGGCCACTAGTACAAAACTGTCCGATCCTGATCCGTGCAATACCGCATGTATCTGATCGGACCCTGCCATATCTCCATACGGTCTCTACAGCGTTTCACCCGAAAGCTTGAGTAACTGTAAGTGTGGTGGACTCTAAACACTCGTCAATACTATGGCTGTGGATTTAACCACTAGCACGTCAGAGGTATTTAGCCAATACGTGACGGGCCACCAGCTATTGACCAAAAGGGACGTCGATGAGCGAACTCATCCTGACACCCTACTAAGCCTGTCAGTGACAATATCCGTACAGTCCGGTCCGTTCGTCTATGAGCATCGCATGTCGGGCCTAGGGGGTTGGTAAAAGTCAGACCCCCAAAAGCGGTACAAGTCGTGTCGGAGTGTAGCCCAGAACGCCCTGAGATACTACTGGAATACCTACCAGTAAATCTCCTGCCTCGGCCGAGGGCTTTGCGTAATGGCTCTCCTAGACACAGCGCGACCTCACCCCCAATACCGGGAGAGACGAACCCCTGCAGATCCGCTCACTGCCTCCATGTGGCTCGGGACTGTACCCAACTAAAACCTGTTTGCACGACTCCTTTGAGCCGTGGTAGGGTAGTAATCAAAGCACAGTGGGAACTCACACGAGACAAATGACGATCCTCAGGTCGATGAACTAACCTGTACACATGTCACCAGGGAACTGCTATCTGACGTCTGGTATAAGACCAACTAGCAGGTTCCCGGCGAGTCCTGTCCGGTGTACTCATAACCCAATGAGCACCTGTATACATCTTAGGTGAACCAACTGACACCAGTGGCTTGTGAGACCGGCCACCGCCCCTCGTCGGGGTCTCGACTGTATACACTAGTCTACTAATGGAGTATCGATGCCCTGTCTCGAAACTCCTACGACTAGGGACCTTTTAAGGATGTGCTTATAGACTACCAGCTCCCACGTATATGATCGCCATCATACTGCTGGCAGTCAAGCAAGAATCCTAGGGGCTCTATCAACGTGTAATAGCGACATGTCAGGTCACCTAAAGCAGTACACGATGATAAAGATAAACCAGATAGCATACTATCATCTCGAGTAAGACTGTCCTACCGGGATAGGTCCTCCCTCAATCATTACCCAAATCAAAAGCCTCCCCTTCACTAGAAGTGGCCGGCCCCTTTTCTTCTCATGGTGGAGATAATGGAATCTTTTAATTCATGGAGAAAAAGAAAAGATAATGATCAAAAACCACTTCCATTTCAAATCCTAAGCCAAATCAACAACTATCCAATTAATGCAAAAGAAGTGACTAGAAAAGGATCTCATCATGATGAAGGCACAAATGCAAGAAAGCCCCTCACAAATAAGTTAATTGTAAACTTGCAATTAACCCCTTCCAACGATAAGTCCGGCCGCGAAAGAATAAAAGAAAACCGGCCGGAACGGAATGCAAACTGGCAACCTCAGAAAACTGATCTCGTAATAAATTATAGGAAAACCCCGCTACTGCAAATACATGCCCGCATTTGTATTCCCACTGAACACAAATGCAAAGAGACAAAACTACACTATCAAATACTAGAATCCGGCTTAAGCCAAAGCCGGCTAGTAAAAAACCGTCCGATCACGATCCGTGCAATACCGCACGTATCTGATCGAACCCTGCCATATCTCCATACGGCCTCTACAGCGTTTCGCCCGAAACCTGAGTAACTGTGTGTGGTGGACTCTAAAGACTCGTCAACACCTTGGTTGTGGATTTAACCACCAGCACGTCAGAGGTATCAGCCATACGTGACGGGCCACCAGCTACTGACCAAAAGGGACGTCGATGAGCGAACTCATCCTGACACCCTACTGAGCCTGTTAGTGAAAATATCCGTACAGTCCGGTCCGTTCGTCTATGAGCATCGCATGGCGGGCCTAGGGGGTTGGTAAAAGTCAGACCCCCAAAAGCGGTACAAGTCGTGTCGGAGTGTAGCCCAGAACACCCTGAGATACTACTGGAATACCTACCAGCTAATCTCCTGCCTTGGCCAAGGACTTTTCATGTTCTGGCTCTCCTCGACACAGCGCGACCTCACCCCCAATACCGGGAGAGACGAACCCCTGCAGATCCGCTCACTGCCTCCATATGGCTCGGGACTGTACCCAACTAAAACCTGTTTGCACGACTCCTTTGAGCCGTGGTAGGGTAGTAATCAAAGCACAGTGGGAACTCACACGAGACAAATGACGATCCCAGGTCGATGAACTAACCTGTACACATGTCACCAGGGAACTGCTATCTGACGTCTGGTATAAACCCAACTAGCAGGTTCCCGGCGAGTGCTGTCCGGTGTACTCATAACCCAATGAGCACATGCATACATCTTAGGTGAAACAACTGACACCAGTGGCTTGTGAGACCGGCCACCGCCCCTCGTCGGGGTCTCGACTGTATACACTAGTCTACTCTGGAGTATCGATGCCCTGTCTCGAAACTCCCACGACTAGGGACCATTTAAGGATGTGCTTATAGACTACCAGCTCCCACGTATATGATCGCCCTCATACTGCCGGTAGTCAAGCAAGAATCCTAGGGGCTCTATCAACGTGCAATAGTGACCTGTGAGGTCACCTAAAGCAGTACACGATGATAAAGATAAACCAGATAGCATACTATCATCTCGAGTAAGACTGTCCTACTGGGACAGGTCCTCCCTCAATCATTGCAATCATGTGCCTGTGATCCAATAATTGACTCTGAGGGCACTATCTCCAACACTATCTCTATAGATCATGATTCCCAATATGCAGGAGGCATCACCTAGATTTTTCATTGAGAATCTCTGTGATAAGAAGAGCTTAACTGATTGCAGCATAGGAATATCATTTCCTATCAAGAGTATGTCATCCACGTACAATACGAGGAAGACAACCTTACCCTCTGCTACCTTCTTATAGATACAAGGTTCATATATATTTTTGATGAAGTCAAACTCTTTGACTACAACATCAAAACAGATGTTCCAACTCCGCGATGCTTGCTTTAACCCATAAATGGATTTAAGCAACTTTCATACCTTTCCGCTGCTCCCACTATCTACGAAGCCCTCTGGCTGAGTCATGTACACGCACTCTTCTAAATCACCGTTTAGAAAGGCGGTCTTAACATCCATTTGCCAGATTTCGTAGTCATGGTATGCAGCAATGGCAAGTAAGATCCGGATGGACTTAAGCATAGCCACTGGAGAAAAGGTTTCGTCATAATCCACACCTGGTCGTTGACGAAAACCCTTTGCTACAAGTCTAGCTTTGAAAGTCTCAACTTTTCCATCTACACCAAATTTCTTTTTAAAAATCCACTTGCTCCCAATGGGTTTTACCCCTTCAGGAGCATTTTCTAAAATCCATACTTTATTGGTGTACATGGATTCCATCTCAGATCGCATTGCATCCATCCATTTCACAGAGTCACCACTCGTGATGGCCTGCTCGAAACTAGTGGGGTCATCTTCATCCATGATGCAATCCTCGCTTCCACCGTCAATGAGAAAACCGTAGTATCTCTCAGGTGGATGAGAAACCCTACTAGATCGGCGAAGAGGCTGGGGTTCGTCGGGTACTACTGAATTCTCTGGTTCTACTAAATCTTCAGTTGCAATTTGTGTTTCTGGAACCTCTTCCAGCTCTACCTCTTTGCCACTAATTTCTTTTTCAAGAAATTCCTTTTCCAAAAAGGTGGCATATTGAGAAACAAACACTTTTTGTTCTTCAGCGTGGTAGAAAAAATATCCTTGGGAATTCTTAGGATATCCCACAAATTTGCAAAGAACTGATCGTGCCTCGAGTTTGTCCGGATTCTGTCTTTTGACATAGGCCGGACAACCCCATATCTTAACTCGTTTAAAATATGGTCTCTTCCCACTCCATATCTCATATGGTGTGGTAGGTACAGATTTAGTTGGAACTTGATTCAATAGGTATGCTGCTGTCTCAAGCGCATACCCCCAGAAGGAAATAGGTAACTCAGCTGTACTCATCATAGAGCGCACCATATCTAATAGGGTGCGATTCCTCCGCTCCGATACATCGTTGTGCTGTGGTGTATAAGGAGGAGTAAGCTGAGAGAGAATCCCATTCTCTTTTAGATAATCTAGGAACTCATTGCTTAAGTATTCACCTCCTCGATCAGATCGAAGAATCTTAATACTTTTGCCCGTTTGATTCTCTACTTCGTGCTTATATTCTCTGAATTTCTCAAAAGCTTCAGACTTGTGTTTCATCAAGAACACTTGTCCGAATCTAGAAAGATCGTCAGTGAATGTAATGAAGTAGGAAGAACCGTTTCTAGCATGCGTAGACATGGGACCGCATACATCACTATGTATCAGTCCTAAGAGTTCTGTAACTCTTTCTCCGTGTCCACTAAACGGAGCTTTGGTCATTTTTCCTTTGAGACATGAATGGCAAGTATCATAAGATGATAATTCGAACGGATTCAAATATCCATCTTTATGTAACTTAGCCAGTCGTGTCGCATTGATATGACCAAGTCTACAATGCCACAAGAAGGATTCGTTCATTTCTGAACTCTTCCTCTTGTGTGTGTTTTGTATATTGAGGACTGTATTCTGATTTAGAATGAATATGCCATTATGTAACGAGCCTGATGCAATCAACTTTTGATCTAGGAATATGTTCATAACATTATCCTTTACTACAAAATTATATCCTTCTTTACTTAATAAAGAAACTGAAATAATGTTGCACATCATGTTCGGTATATAATAGCACTCATTTAGAATCAGTGTATTACGACTTGGCAATACAAGGTGATATTCGCCAACTGCTTGGCTACAATACTTGCACCGTTCCCTACTTGAACGGAATGATCACCTTTTCCCAGTTCTCTACCTTTCCGTAGCCCATGTAACAATTTACATATGTGGGATCCTGATCCGGTATCTAATACCCAGGACGTAGGGTGAACTGAGAAACAGTTCTCAATAACTAACACACCAGAAGAAGATGCATCAACATGCATGTTCTTTTGGGCGGCTTGAGAATCCAGATATTCTCCTGTTTCCTGTTCAGTCTTATAACTCTTATAAGAAAGAACGGGTCCAACGTTCCCTTGCTCAGTACAATAATCGGGTTCAGTTAATACATCCATATTATTATCTTGATTATGGCCTGACATGGTCGCTACCTGGAGAGAGAGAGAAGAAAACACTTTAGCGTATGCTTTTGCAAGATTAGATTGGTTATTATCTTATCTAATCAGGATGTCTCCCACTGTTTTTATCAAATCTACCTTCAAACCTAAAAGGTAAGATTAGCCGGGATTAATTACACCCTACAATTTCGTCAATCTTTCAGCCAGATCAGTGTCGGTACTTTGAGGGAGGTTCCCCGTGCTTTCGCACGGACCTAATTAAAGTAAACCTCGTTTTCCCAGAGGCGTAACCCCGTTAACACTTTTCTAGACACCTACTTGAATGACTAATTGTCTTGTGTAAAACTCTCCCAGGAGTAACACTTACTCGCAGTGGGTATCGGGATCCAACTATCTCATAGAAGGTATGCAATCTCATTGCAAATTTCAACACTTGAAATTCCCGATAATATTTTGCCCCTAGCAATTTATGACCTTAACATAGTCAACAAATCATAATTACTAGCCAAGTTCAACCCGTCATTTCCCGATTGAATTAAATCCACCTGCACGACCCTTAACATAGTCAACAAAGTCGTACAACTACCCTAATCCAATCACATCTCATGTTTTAGCAGATAAGTACTAATTAGCTACCGCACACTACGCCTTAACATAGTCAACAAACGTAGCACGAATACTAACTAGTCTTTATCTGAAATGACGGAGGGCTACGCAGGTTTTTTCAGAAAACCATGAGTGTAATGAACTTGATATCGTCGTAGAATCAAGTAGTTTTTGAAAAGGAGTGTTTTAGAGGCTTTTCTTAGTTTCGCTAAAGGGGTCACTCCCGGTGAAGGGATCGTCGACCCTTTCCTCATCGAATAAGGTGCAGGATGTATCATATATACCGCTGTGGAAAGCAAAACTCTAAAAGCAATCAAAAGACAAACTGAGTTTTGTAGCATCTGCCAGTTTCGCTAAAGAGTTCACTGTAAGTCTACGCTAGCGCCCCGGCCGTCTACAGACGCCAAATGCGGAACAAAAACTTTTAAACTTGCGCTATTGTATACTTTAACCCGGATCTGCCATTATTGCTAAACTAACAAACTGTAAAGAGTGTAGGAATGTTATACCGAACGATCCGAGTCCTTCGTTCTTCAACCATCATCCCACGCTCCGTTGCGGCTGCTCTGATCTCGTCGATCTCCGATATCCTCGTCGAGGTGGCACCACATCACCGATTCTTTAAACGGGCTCCCGCCTCTGACTTGAGGCAACTCGATCGTCAAGTTTGCTAAAAGAGACGACCAAGAATGTTGTAGAGAATGAGTAGATGACTTTGTCTCACTTCGTCCAAATCCGTGGACGATCGGTTAATGAAGTTGCCGAGGGAATTGGGTGATGGAATGAAATGAACTGTAAAATTCCATGCACCCCAAATACTATCATAATCTTTTCTCTCTAAAATGAAATCAACAAGTGAGAGTGAGAGAGAGGAGAGAGAGGGCCGGCCATATATAGCAAGAGGGAGGTGACCGTGGGAGAGGGGGGGTGACCACAAGAGAAAGCTTCTCTCTTCAAAATATCTTAACCAAAACAAGAATCATTAAAACAAAGCATGACTCACATAAACACCTCATCAAGTCATTAATGCAACCATTAATGTCAAGATGACTCATTAGCCACTTCATCACTTCTAGAACCTTCTAGAATGATGACTCACTCTTATCTGAAGAAAAGATAAATCCGTCTTTAACCGAATGTTAAAAGACGGCTGATAGAAAACTGGAAACTGGCAACTTCCAAAAGTGATCCTGAAACGACTTTCAGGATAACCCCGAAACTGTATAAATATACCCGCATTTGTATTACGACCGAATACAAATGCAACTGAGACAAAGATATTATACCTACTCAATATAATACTCGGATCCGGCTTAAACCAAAGCCGACCAGTATTATCTGCCCGAAAAATAACACGTGCGTAAACGCACGTGCATTTTCCGAACCCTGCCATAAAACCATACGGCCTCTACAACGTTTCGCCCGAACTTGGGAAACTGTCTGTGGGGGACTCTAATGACTCGTCAGTACCCTGGCAGTGGGTTTAACCACAAGCCGTCAGCGGCACTAGCAATGCGTAACGGCTGCCCATGGACTGACCTCAAGGGATGCCGATGAGCGCACTCATCCGGAAAACCCTACTGAGCCTAACAGTGACAATGTATATACAGTCCGGTCCGTTCGTCTATGAGTATCGCATATCTGCCTAGGGGGCTAGTAACGTCAGACCCCCAATAGCAGTATAAGTCGTGTCGGAGTGAAGCCCAATAACACCCTGAGATACTACTGGAGTACCTACCAGTAAATCTCCTGCCATGGCCATGGACTTTGTGTAATGGCTCTCCTAGACACAGCATGACCTCGCCCCCAATACCGAGCGAGACGAATCCCCTGCCGATCCGCTCACGTGCCTCCATATGGCTCGGGACTGTACCCAAAAACTACCTGTTTGCACGACTCCTTTGAGCCGTGGTAGGGTAGAAATCAAAGCACAGTGGGAACTCACACGAGACAAATGACGACCTCAGGTCGATGAACTAACCTGTACACATGTCACCAGGGAACTGCTATCTGACGGTAGATATAATACTAACTAGCAGATTCCCGGCGAGTCCTGTCCGGTGTACTCATAACCCAATGAGCACCTGTATATATCTTAGGTGATCCAACTGACACCAGTGGCTTGTGAGACCGGCCACCGCCCCTCGTCGGGGTCTTGACTGTACACACTAGTCTACTCCGGAGTATCGATGCCCTGTCTCGAAACTCCCACGACTAGGGACCACAATTAAGGATATGCGTATAAACCACCCAACTCTCACGTATATGATCGCCATCATACTGTTGGTGGTAAAGCAAGATCCTAAGGGCTCTATCAAAGTGTAACATGTAATCAGTCACCTGATCATGTACACGACTGATAAAGGCAAACCAGATAGCATACTATCATCTTGAGTAAGACTGTCCTACCGGTATAGGTCCTCCGCAATCATTGCAATCACGTACCTGCGATCCAATAATTGACTATGAGGGCACTATCTCCAACATTCACTCCCGGTGAAGGGATCGTCGGCTCTTTCCTCATCGAATAAGGTGCAGGATATATCATATTTATCACTGTGCAAAGCAAAACTGTAGCTACCCCTTTTATAAAGTTTTGATTCTACAACATCTTTAGGTTTCTTTTTCTTTTTATTAATCTCATTAATAAAAATCCCATCAGCTTATGCTTCCTAAGCATCACAGAAGAAACGAAAGAAGTAATATTTATATATCAGCATATATATATATATATATATATATATATATATATATATATATATATAGTATAAGCATTCGTCTCAGGCAGTAATATGATCTCATCACAGAACATTGCAGCAGAAGAACATATATGAAATATTGGATATACTAGGACGTCCGTGTTTTCAATACGAGCCTGTATAAAACATGGATTCCACGGTCGCGACGAATAGCCAAACCCACATCCCAAGACCCCTACGAGAGCGGTAAGTAACACTGCCAATTCTAGGGTTAGGAGACCCGGTCTCGATTCCTCGAGATGGCCTCCCACTGGACCCTAGAACCCGGTTACTTGTGCTCCCCTCCTTGGGTCTACCTAATGCGGAAAAGTAAATAATATACAAGGGTGACATCAACCTCAACCTGGAAGTGCCCCAAATAAAAGAATATTACATTACAAATGAATTTTACATGAATGAAAATAAAAACCCTCATCTCACATAAAATCCCCGGCTATTCGGAACGCGACGATCCAATATAACATATCACAGCAACACATAATATCTCATATCATCAACGTAAGTAAATATGCGCATCCCAATTGTCGTTGACAAATAGCAACGAAACCGGCGATATCACATATTACACTTACGGTCACAGAAAAGAAAGTGTAAAACTACAATATTTGGAATCCATAAACACTTTAGACATCGTAAATCCGAAATATCACATACTTCGCATTTCATGCCTAACTCTATGAATTCCACATATTGTATCACATTCCAGATAAATAGACAGTATTAAACTTTTCGAACAGATAATCAAATACCCAAAATTTCCTAAAGTGCTCAACACTTGAGCGGAGTTCAAATAATCCCAGAATATGTCACAATACCGGTGATCCAGCCATAGAAGGGTCAAGCCAACGCCTCACATGTGGCACGCCGTTCTGCCCCAAACCCGAAGGTTCAAAAGGCAGTTCAAGACGGTCACATAATCGAGTTAAGGTTTGTTGTCTTCTAGAGGGTCCACCGCTTAACTTGTACAATTTTTCCGAAAGATTTAAACCCGATAAAATTTCAACACTTGAAAGTTTTACTTGCCGGGAAAAGGTGAGTTAATGATATCCGTTCGAACTTTTTAACAATTTCTAAATATCTGGAAATTATAACGAATTTGAATTTTCCGATCGAATCTACGATTACAAAATAAACCCCAGATTAAACAACACTTGAATCATTTTTAAAAATACCCAGAAGCATCAACAAGCACCTACGGTTATTACCATGAAAACCACGTGTCACAATTCCACTATTCCGCCGCGGAACCGCCGCGGGAAGCAGGTTCCCGCCGCGGTTCCGCCGCGCTTTGGTGGATTTGTGGGCCCGTGTTTCATGGTAATTCTTAGAATTCCCTGCTGATTTTTTTACGTATTTTTAATTCAGAAAAATCCCAGATTTTGAAAAATTTCCAGAGAGGGGGTAAATTTTGTCGGTTCGGGTTCGATCGGAGTTTTAACTTCGTAAACATGTCGCCTAATGCTCTAGCTAGGCTCTGATACCACTGTAGGGTTCCTAGGCACTCTTGTGAAGGTTCATAAGGCATCAAACATGCCTGGATAAAAATTTAGACGTGCCGAACAACCCAAAACCGGGATCTTTGCTAGATTATTAGGGTTAAACAAGCAAGATAATATCTTTTTATCTTAGTGTGAGGGATTACAACCTTTGTAGTCCGCTCCTTCGCTTCACAACCTCCGAGTAGAAGTCCCTTCGCCGCGATCCTTGATCTCCCGGACTCAAGAGAGGCTCCACGACTCGAACGATCCATGCTTGCTTGAAGTGTTCCAAATCTCCGATGATCTACGACGAAGTTCCAATAACTCAAGCTTTCTCACTCTAAAGAGATGAACACACTAATCTCATGGGCTAGATGAGATGAGGATGAAGGAGTAGTATTTATGCTTTCTTTTTAATTCACTTTCTCACAATTTATCATCACAAAAGGAATTTCTAGTGAGCTCAAAATCAAGAGAGAAGAAGATGATAATGGAAAATGATAATGATAATTCCTTTTGTGATGAATAGAAATAAAATGTATATGATTGATATATCAACCATGGTCAAGGATGAGTGGCTAATAGTTTGTAGAGAATAAACTAGAGTTAGGGTTTGGTTAGGTTAAGTTATGAGTCATGCATAAATATCAACCATAATATCTTAAGCATGACAAAAACAAAGCTTCTAGAAGGTGCAAGAAGAAGCTAACCCTAATCAAACCCTAATCCCTTTTAATCATCCTTAAACATGTTTAATAATAAATCATATCATGTCACAATAATATATATCACATATATATTATATATTTGCAACAAAAGAAAATAATACAATTAACATATATCGCATATATATTAATATATCATCCAGTGAGAAAATGAAATAATAAAGCGAGCCAATATTAGATAATGTAATAATATATCATATATATATTATTATACATTAAATCATCGAATCAACACTTGATCCGACGATCCGGCTATATCGAATATAACCGACTAATATATCATGTACCGATTCATCGAATCAACACTTGATCCGATGACCCGGTTCATATCTAAATATCGCGAGAATATAATACGGTATCTCATATCGCATTATTCTCGGTCCTGCACTTATCACATATGTGCCTCTACTCCGTTTCGCTTGAGCCAAGAAACCTCTGTGTAGGACCCTAAAGAATCGTCAATACGCCGGTAGCAGGTGATGATCATATCAAACACCCACAAGCTGCAAGCGGTCAGCTAAACGTAACAGCCACCCAGGTATTGAGCGATTAGAAGATCAACAAGCTAGCCTGTGCGTTCTCCTGTGAATCCAATTAGTAACACTCCCGTACAGTCCGGTCTGTTCGTCTGATATGTCGCATATCAAGTCTAGGGGTGGTAAACGTCAGACCCCAGTAACCGATAAGTCGTGTCGATGTGTGGCTCATAACGAGTCGAGAAACTAATAGTAACACTTACCAGTAAATCTCTATATCAGCCCTGGAAAGGGACTTCCAGTTATAGCCAATCGAACACAGCACAACATCAACTCCCTATACCGGGAGAGATGAATCCCCTCCTATCGCTCATTGCCTCCATGTGATTCGGGACTGTACCCAAAAGCCACCGTTTTGCATGCCCTCTTGGACGTGGTAAGGTGGAAATCAAAGCACAGTGGGAATCACACAAGACTCTATGACGATCTCGGGTCTACAGACTACCCTGTACCAGTGTCACCGGAGAACTGCCATCTGACGTGTGGTATATCACCATCTGGGAGTTCTCGGCGAGTCCGTCCAGTGTACCCAGTCTCCACTGAGCACCCGTACACCATCTCTGATGTCAAACACCGATGGATATGGGATCATCCATCGCCCATCATATGGGTCAAGATGCGTATACGCTACTCTACTCTGGTGTATCGATGCCCTGTCTCGATATACCCTCGACTAGGAACAGTTATAGGATGTACTCATCGACTACTATGGACCCACTAGTATGATCTCATCATAATCCCAGTAGTCGAGTACAGATCCTAAGGGCTTTATCAACATGTGAGAGAAAAACAGTAAACCAATACAAGTCAACATATTAAGATAAAGTGAAACCAAATAGCATATTATCATGACGAGCAAGAAAGTCCTCTCTGTATATATCTAAGCATCCATCATAATATACATCATATGTACAACAATGGCCTCTAGGGTATATACATAACTAACAGTTTGATATGATCATCACCTGCTACCGGCGTATTGGCAATTCTTTAGAGTCCTACACAGAGGTTTCTTGGCTCAGGAAAAACGGAGTAGAGGCACATATGTGATATGTGCAGGACCGAGGATAATGCGATATGAGATACCGTATTATATTCTCGCGATATTTAGAAATGAACCGGGTCATCGGATCAAGTGTTGATTCGATGAATCGGTACATGTTATATTAGTCGGTTATATTCGATAAAGCCGGATTGTCGGATCAAGTGTTGATTCGATGATTTAATATATAATAATATATATGATATATTGTATTACATTATCTAATATTGGCTCACTTTATTATTTCATTTTCTCACCGGGTAATACATTGATATATATGCGATATATGTTAATTGTATTATTTTCTTTTGTTGCAAATATATAATATATATGTGATATATATTATTGCAACATGATATGATTAATAATGGAACATGTTTAGTAGAGATTAAATAAGGTTAGGGTTTGATTAGGGTTAGTTCTTTCTTGCACCTTCTAGAACTTTTCCTTTTGTCAAGTGTAAGATATTATGGTTGATATTATCATATGACTCATTCTTTAACCTAACCAAACCCTAGCCCCAGTTTATTCTTTACAAAGGTTATCTTTGTCATCCTTGACCATGGTTTCATGATCAATCATATATTCATTTCTATTATTCATTACAAAAGGAAAAACTCTTTTTCATCATCTTCTTCTCTCTTAAGCTTTGAGAAAGCTTACTAGTTATTCATTTTGTGATGATTTCTTGTGAGAAATTGATATAAAAAGATAGCATAAATACTACTCCATCACAAAATGATGGAGCTTGAGTTATTGCAACTTCGACGTAGATCATCGGAGAAAAGGAATACTACAAGCTAGCATGGATCGTTCGATTCGTGGAGGCTCTCTTGAGTCCGGGAGATCGTGGATCGCAGCGAAGGGACTTCTACTCGGAGCTTATGAAGGAGCGGACTACAAAGGTTGTAATCCCTCACACTTATTAGTAAAGATGTTTACTTGCATGTTAAACCCTAATAATCTGGCAAAGATCCCGGCTTTGGGTTGTTCGGCACGTCTAAAATGTTATTCGGGCATGGTTGATGCCTTATGAACCCTCACAAGAGTGCCTAGGAACCCTACAGTGGTATCAGAGCCTAACTAGAGCATTAGGCGACGTGTATACGAAGTTAAAACTCCGAACGAACCCCGAAACGACATTTTAAACCCCTCTCTGGATATTTTTTAAAAACTGTGATTTTTCTGTATTAAAAATACCTAAAAAATTCAGCAGGGAAATCTAAGAATTACAGTGAAAAACGAGCGCATGATCCGTACATTCCACCGCAGAACCGCGGCCGTACGACGCTTGGGCCGCGGATCCGCGGCCGTACAGAATGTTTATGCCCTCGTTTTTGAACAGTAATATCTATATCTGCTTGTTTAGTTTTATGGGTATTTTTTATCTGACTCAAGTGTTGAGTGTTCTGGGGTTTATTTTGTAATCGTTGATTCGATCGGAAAATTTAATTTTGTTATGTTTTCCGGATATTTAGAAACTGTTAAAATGTTCGAGCGGATATCATTAACTCACTTTTTCCCGGCACGAAAAACTTTCAAGTGTTGAATTTTTTTTGGGTTTAAATCTTTCGGGAAAATATGCAAGTAACGCGGTGGACCTCTAGAAGAACACAAACCTTAACTCGATTATGTGACCGTCTGAACTGCCTCTAGACCTTAGGGTTTGGGGCAGTACGGCGTGCCACATGTGAGGCGTTGGCTTGACCCTTATACGGCTGGATCATCGTTACTGTGACATATTCTGGGATTATTTGAACTCCGCTCAAGTGTTGAGCTATTTAGGAAATCGTGGGTATTTGATTATCCGATCGGAAAGTTTAATACTGTCTATTTATCTGGAATGTGATACAATATGTGGAATTCATACAGTTAGGCATGAAATGCGAAGTATGTGATATTTCGGATTTACGATGTCTAAAGTGATTGTGGATTCCAAATGCAGTAGTTTTACAATTTCTTTTCTGTGACCGTAAATGTAGTATGTAGTTATATTGCCGGTCTTCGTTGCTATATATCTACGACGATCGGTGTATGCATACTTACTTACGTTGATGATATATGATATTATGTGTTGCTGTGATATGTTATATTGGATCGTCGTGTTCTGAATAGCCGGGGTTTTTATGTGAGATGAGGGTTTTTATTTTCATTCATGTAAAATTCATTTGTATGTAATATTCTTTTATTGGCGCACTTCCGGGATGAGGTTGATGTCACCAGTGTATATTATTTACTTTTCCACATTAGGTAGACCCAAGGAGGGGAGCATAAGTAATCGGGTTCTAGGGTCTAGTGGGAGGCCTTCTCGAGGAGTCGAGACCGGGTCTCCTAACCCTAGAATTGGCAGTGTTACTTGCCGCTCTCGTAGGGGTCTAGGGATGTAGGTTTGGCTATTCATCGCGGCCGTAGAATCCGTGTTTTATACAGGCTCGTATTAAAAACACGGACATACTAGTATATCCAATATTTCATATATGTTCTTCTACTGCAATGTTCTGTGATGAGATCCTATTACTGCCTGAGACGAATGCTTATACTATATATATATGCTGATATATAAATATTATTGCTTCCGTTTCTTCTGTGATGCTTAGGAAGCATAAGCTGATGGGATTTATTAATGAGATTAATAAAAAGAAAAGAAACCTAAAAGATGTTGTAGAATCAAAACTTTATAAAAAGGGTAGCTACAGTTTTGCTTTGCATAGCGGTATATATGATATACCCTGCACCTTATTCGATGAGGAAAGAGCCGAGATCCCTTCACCGGGTGTGACCTCTTTAGCGAAACTGGCAGATGCTACAAACTCACGGTTTAGTTTTTGATAGCTTATATAGTCTTCCTTATTCGATAGGGAAAGAGCCGAGTTCCCTTCATTGGGAGTGACCTCTTTAGCGAAACTAGAAGCCTCAAAAACACTCCTTTTCAAAATCAAATGATTCTACGACGATATCAAGTTCATTACGCTCAAGGTTTTCTGAAAAACCTGCATAGCCCTCCGTCATTTCAGATAAAGACTAGTTAGTATTCGTGCTACGTTTGTTGACTATGTTAAGGCGTAGTGTGCGGTAGCTAATTAGTACTTATCTGCTTAAACATGAGATGTGATTGGATTATGGTAGTTGTACGACTTTGTTGACTATGTTAAGGGTCGTGCAGGTGGGTTTAATTCAATCGGGAAATGACGGGTTGAACTTGGCTAGCAATTATGATTTGTTCATTATGTTAAGGTCATAAGTTGCTAGGGGCAAAAGCATTATCGGGGATTTCAAGGTTGAAATTTGCCATGAGATTGCATACCTCCTATGAGATAGTTGGATCCCGATACCCACTGCGAGTAAGAGTTACTCCTGGGAGTGTTTTACACAGGATAATTGGCCGATCAAGTAGGTGTCTAGAAAAGTGTTAACGGGGTTACGCCTATGGGGAAACGAGGTTTACTTTAATTAGGTCCATGCGAAAGCACGGGAAACCTCCCTTAAGTACCGACTCTGGATGAAAGATTGACGAAATTGTAGGGTGTAATTAATCCCGGCTAATCTTACATTTTAGGGTTTGAAGGAAGATTTGATAAAAACAGTAGGAGACATCCCGATTAGATAAGATAATAACCAATCTAATCTTGCAAGAGCATACGCTAAAGTGTTTTCTTCTCTCTCTCTCCAGGTAGCGACCATGTCAGGCCATAATCAAGATAATAATATGGATGTATTGACTGAACCCGCTTATTATACTAAGAAGGGGAACGTTGGACCCGTTCTTTCTTATAAGAGTTATAAGACTGAACATGGAATAAGAGAATATCTGGATTCTCAAGCCACTTAAAAGAACATGCATGCTGATGCATCTTCTTCGGGTGTGTTAGTTATTGAGAACTGTTTCTCAGTTCACCCTACGTCCTGGGTATTAAATACCGGATCAGGATCCCACATATGTAAATTGTTACATGGGCTACGTAAAGGCAGAGAACTGGGAAAAGGTGATGATTCCGTTCAGGTAGGGAATGGTGCAAGTATTGCAGCCAAAGCAGTTGGCGAATATCATCTAGTATTACCAAGTCGTAATACACTGATTCTGAATGAGTGTTATTATATACTGAACATGATGTGCAACATTATATCAGTTTCTTTATTAAGTAAAGAAGGATATAATTTTGTAGTACATGATAATGTTATGAATATCTTCCTAAATCAAAAGTTGATTGCATCAGGCTCGTTACATAATGGCATATTCATTCTCAATCAAAATACAATCCTCAATATACAAAATACACACAAGAGGAAAAGTTCAGAAATGAACGAATCCTTCTTGTGGCATTGTAGACTTGGTCATATCAATGCGACACGACTGGCTAAGTTACATAAGGATGGATATTTGAATTCGTTCGAATTGTCATCTTATGATACTTGCCATTCATGTCTCAAAGGAAAAATGACCAGAACTCCGTTTAGTGGACACAGAGAAAGAGTTACGGAACACTTAGGACTGGTACATACTGATGTATGCGGTTCTATGTCTATACACGCCAGGAACGGTTCTTCCTACTTCATTACGTTCACTGACGATCTCTCAAGATTCGGACATGTGTTCCTGATGAAACACAAGTCTGAAGCTTTTGAAAAATTCAGAGAATATATGCACGAAGTAGAGAACCAATCGGGCAAAAGTATTAAGATCCTTCGATCTGATCGAGGAGGTGAATACTTAAGCAATGAGTTCCTAGATTATCTAAAAGGGAATGGGATTCTCTCTCAGCTTACTCCTCCTTATACACCACATCACAACGGTGTATCGGAACGGAGGAATCGCACCCTATTAGATATGGTGCGCTCAATGATGAGTACAGCTGAGTTACCTATTTCCTTTTGGGGTTATGCACTTGAGACGGCAGCATACCTATTGAATCAAGTTCCGTCTAAATCTGTACCTACCACACCATATGAGATATGGAGCGGGAAGAGACCATATTTTAAACGAGTTAAGATATGGGGTTGTCCGGCCTATGTCAAAAGGCAAAATCCGGACAAACTCGAGGCACGATCAGTTCTTTGCAAGTTTGTGGGATATCCTAAGAATTCCCAAGGATATTTTTTTACTGCGCTGAAGAACAAAAAGTGTTTGTTTCTCAATATGCCACCTTTTTGGAAAAGGAATTTCTTGCAAAAGAAATTAGTGGTAAAGAGGTAGAGCTGGAAGAGGTTCTAGTAATACAAACTGTAATTGAAGATTTAGTGGAACCAGAGGATTCGGTAAGACCCGACGAACCCCAGCCTCTTCGGCGATCTTGTAAGGTTTCTCATCCACCTGAGAGATACTACGGTTTTCTCATTGATGGTGGAAGCAAGGATTGCATCATGGAAGATGATGGCCCGACTAGTTTCGAGCAGGCCATCACGAGTGGTGACTCTGTGAAATGGCTGGATGCAATGCGATCTGAGATGGAATCCATGTACACCAACAGAGTATGGACTTTGGAAAATGCTCCTGAAGGGGTAAAACCCATTGGGAGCAAGTGGATCTTTAAAAAGAAATTTGGTGTAGTTGGAAAAGTTGAGACTTTCAAAGCTAGACTTGTTGCAAAGGGTTTTCGTCAAAGAACAGGTGTGGAATATGACGAAACCTTTTCTCCAGTAGCTATGCTTAAGTCCATCCGGATCTTACTTGCCATTGCTGCATACCATGACTACAAAATCTGGCAAATGGATGTTAAGACCGCCTTTCTAAACGGTGATTTAGAAGAGTGCGTGTACATGACTCAGCCAGAGGGCTTCATAGATAGTGGGAGCAGCGGAAAGGTGTGCAAGCTGCATACATCCATTTATGGGTTAAAGCAATCATCGCGGAGTTGGAACATCTGTTTTGATGTTGTAGTCAAAGAGTTTGACTTCTTTAAAAAATAGATGAACCTTGTATCTAAAAAAGGTAGCAGAGAGTAAGGTTGTCTTCCTAGTATTGTACGTGGATGACATACTCTTGATAGGAAATGATATTCCTATGCTGGAATCAGTCAAGCTCTTCTTATCACAAAGATTCTCAATGAAAGATCTAGATGATGCCTCCTGCATATTGGGAATTATGATCTATAGAGATAGATCTAAACGGATACTGGGATTGTCCCAATCCAGGTACATTGACACCATACTAAAGATGTTTAGTATAGAAGAATCGAAGCGTGGGAACCAACCCACGATCTCTGGACTCACTCTCTCCAAAGTGATGTCTCCCAAGGCTGATTTGGAGAGAGCTCGCTGTTAGTGTATATGCCCTAGAGGCCATTACTGTATCATACTAGTTTGTATATTACTTGATAGTATGCTACTTGGTTTGTCTCTGCCCTAGAGGCCATTACTGTATCATACTAGGTTGTATATACAATCTTGCTCGAAATGGTAGTATGCTACTTGGTTTGTCTCTGCTTTAATATGTGCATGTGTTTCTTTTAGCATATTGCTAATATACATATTAGTAGAGCCCTTAGGATTATTGCTTGATTACCAGCGTTGTGATGGCGCTCACACTCGTGGGAGCTGGGTGATCCATAAGCACATCCTTATACAGGTCCCTAGTCGTTGGACTATCGAGACAGGGCATCGATACTCCGGAGTAGACTAGCGTATGCGCTTCTCATCCCAGTGTGGGAGACGGTCTGTCCCACAGCCGTCAGTATCTCGTACTTGAGATAGTATACGGGTGCTCGTTAGGTTACGAGTACACTGGACATGACTCGTCGGGAACTGTTGGTTGGTATTATACCTATCGTCAGTTATCAGTTCCCAGGTGACATGAGTACAGCTTAGTCCGCTGACTTGACACAGTCACTTCTCCTCGAGTGTGTTCCCACTGCACTTTGATTACTACCCTACCATGGCTTAAAGGAGTCGTGCAAACAGGTAGTTTTTGGGTGCAGTCCCGAAGCACTTGGAGGCAGTGACGGTTAGATAGGATTCGTCTCTCCCGGTATTAGGGGTTGACATCGCGCTGTGTTGATTAGTCCAAAAACTTGTATTTACCGCAATCAGAAACGGCGTCGCTTTGCAGCTAGCCGGTGAGTACGGGTCGATCCACAGAGATGGGTAATTTCCTTTTTGTGTTATCACGAGTTGATTCCAAATGTTGTTTGGATTGATTAAATCTAAAAACTAGATCTATCACTAAATTAATCTAAATTGAAGTCTTGCTAGGGTTAGGTTTAGGGGAAGTTTGGAGATTAAAGGTTTCCTCACCGCTTTCATTACCCTATTTTTGATCTATTAGATGTTGGTGTAATTATCAATAAAGTGGATTAGAATCTTTTGGGAAGATGTTTCTTCCTCTAGATTCTTATCCTTCCTTTATCGATAATTACCCTAACCCCCATGGAAAACACGCGCAACCGGCCCTTTATACTACGGTTCATCGTTACCTCGAGGGGTAGGATGCCGTAGGAAGCGGTTGTGCGTGCATGCATGGAGTTCTAACTCTTAGGTGTGGATGGCATGAAAGGGGTGAGAGATCTCATCTCTCAAACCTTTCCCTAAGGCTAACCCTAACAAGCGAGGAGATTACTCGCTCATCAGGGGATGAAAAGACATACTAATTAAAAGAATTAAAACAAAGAAATACAATTAACTTACTAGATTGACGGCTCCCTCCAAGCAATATAGAACAGATCTGAATAATACTCCCAGCAATTTTGAATTCTATTGATTGAAAAGAGGCATAGGGTTTTTACAATTTTCAATTATAATTTATAAGTAAACAGGAGAATTTAGGGTTTCGAGATTCGTACATGTGCAATTACAGATTTGCCCACGAAAAATCCCAACACCCGTACCGACGCACCGACACCAGGAGTTTCCACCGACACGGGCACTTAATGGCCGCAGAACCGCGACATTGGTTGGCTTGGGCCGCGGTTCCGCGGTCGTTTGGTGGGCTTGGCTCACCAAATTTCTTGAGCTGCATTCTGGGTATTTGGGCTTCTTTATTCTTCACTATCTTTCTCTGTTTGGCTTCTTGGTCTTTTCCAGATCTTCAGTGAAAACTGGTAAGGATCTTTTGACCATTTCACTTTCGTCTTTTTGGACCTTGCACTGTTCTTCGTCTCGGCTTGAGTAAGATCCGTCTGCTTGTTGGTCAAAAGTCCATGTTCTGTATCAACTTTCGTCTTTTTCACTGTATTTGCTCCAAGAGCTTGTATCCTGTAATATGCAACAGACGTGCGTCAAGAGTACCTGTTTATCTATAAAACGGATAAGAATAGGGGAATGAAAAATGCATTATTTTGGTGTGAACAAATACCCCCAAACTTTACCTTTTGCTCGTCCTCGAGCAAACTTATTTTTATTCACTAAAATCCTAACTGCACTTTCGAAGGGAAACGCGATTGCACTGAGCACGTGCAACAAGCCGTTAAACCTCTAGGTGTCCCTAGTAGGAGGAGTGTTGTCTCCTGAGGGTTTTCAGCGGATTACACCCACAAAATCCTATCAATTCGGCCCATTAACTTTTGTTCTCCAATTAGGTTTTCTAACAAGGAATTCTATTATCTTTTGACTCGCAAATTATCCATCCATATTCTTCACACTTCCTAATTATTTAACTTAAGATTATATATATCCTATAGACTTACTTAGCTTTCGGCATCTCTTAAGTTTTCCTTCTAGGATTCCATCTTGACTTAGGAATCTCTATCAACTCTATTAAAGATATAAGTTCTATTTTTCATTCCTTTCTCTTATCTAAATTCCAATCACATACCCCTACGTGTGTGTATAAATCACCCCTACACTTAGAAATTCAAATCAAGTAATCGTACTCTCGTCCTTTGTCCAAAGCACTTATTAGTGAATCTTTAATTGAATTTCGCTTACACATCCTTCATGCGACCGTTAATACTTCTTGAGGTACCAACGACCGATTACAAAATGTGTTTGCACATTTAAGCGTAATTCCTAGTCTTGCAACACCCAAGGCTTTTAGCAGTGACTCCCAAACCAGTTGGTTTAAGGCACTAGGTGATGAAGCACCCTCGCTAAATATTTTTCTATTTTTACAGCCTTAAGTAATCACAAAAACCAGTGTTCATTTTTTTTTATTCTTTATTCATAATTTTTCTTTTATTTTCATTATACTAAGGACTTTAGACAAGAGCATTTCAAGGTCTCTTCTACTATTCCAAGTTTCAAGGTGGGTGATTGTGCAAATTGTAGGGTATACATTTTCAGAATCTAGACTTAAGCTAGGAATTATTTTTCAAACCTATACTCTAATAAGAACATCAATACTCTTTCCTTCGTTTCGACTTAGCCCAAGAAGTGAACCCAAAATTTTCCTATTTCTAAATAAACTACAAGGCATATACTTTCTACCGTTAAATTTTAAGGAATGTTATTTTGAGGGTTTTTTAATTCACTAAGTCTAAGATCTAGTTGTTCCTAGCTAATTAACCTATTTGTCGAACTCAAGTCAATTAGCCAAAATTGAATACAATAATTTTTATAATTTTTCAAATTTTTATGGGTTTTCAAATAAATATGCAAATGCAAAAATATGCACAAATGAATGCGAAGGAAAAAGACGTACCGAGCATACCCCCAAACTTGAATTTGACAGTGTCCTCACTGTTATGCTAAACCAAGAAGGTAACAATACCGGCACTTCCCTGTTTATTTATTTTTTGTTTTTGTTTTTATTGTTAAGGAAAATAAAAATATATACAAAAAGGCCCTCCCCCAAACGTCATTTAAACTATGTTAGACATTACTGCCAAACCTTGCATAGACCAAAAGTCAACACCAACCAGTTGAAAAATTTATCAGTAAAGAGTATTGGTTGGTGTAAGAATAAGTTGTGGCGGTCCACAAAGAATTGGGGAAGATAGAAGTGGTGGTATGGACGGTGTGGAAGCGAATATACATGAGGTGGTGATGCATCAAAACGAGAATGTGAATGATCAGCAATCAGTGGAATGTTGGCATTCTCATAGCTTATTAAAAGAAATGGGGGTGGTTCAACTTCTAAAGGAGGAGGTTGACTAACCACAATACCCCCAAACTGTTCCTGTGGGTCCTCTATTGACTTGGCATCATCCATTAATTTCATATGATATTCAATTATAAGGAAATTGATCTCCTCGATGTCCGCCATAGTCCAACCGAAAACTTGCCGCCTATCTTGTAAGACTTTTAAGATAGCGTTCTCTTGCTCGAAGGCTAGAGAGGCTGATATTATAATGGGAAAAGTCTCATTCTCACCTATGTAAGCATATTTAAGGTGAGGCGGTAAGGACATGAGTTCGAGTTTCGGAGGCGAAAGAATCATTGTGGAATCTACCTCGAACTCAAAGGACTCCAATACAGGTTCGAAATCACTGCAAACAACCGATTCGGATGGTTCGGTTAACTCATCAAAAAATTCAAAAGACTCATATTCGGGTTGTGAGTCGTCATCATCCGAAAAAGTGAAGCATTCATAATCAATATCGGTTGTGTCAACGGTGGTGGGCTCAAGGAGGGACGCACTAGTGGCGTCAAAACTGTTTTCATCAAATAGAAATCTTTCAAGCTCGCAGTCCTCCTGCGTGATTTCGTGAATAGAGCAAACTTCTCGTGTACTAGTTTTAGGCACGGGGGGCAGACTTCCCATCTTATAAATATTGAACTCACTAGACATCTTCCCGAAGGATAGAGTCATGGAGCCATTGCGACAGTTTATTACAGCATTGGAAGTGGCCAAAAATGGTTGACCGAGGATCACCGGAATTTGGTTTCTTGGGTTAGCAACAGGTTGTGTATCCATAACAATAAAATCGACTGGGAATATGAACTCCCCAACTTTGATCAACACATCCTCTAGCTGACCCCTTAGATGGGTGATTGATCGATCAGCCATTTGGAGAGTACAACGAGTGGGTTTCAACTCTCCAACCCTAATTGTTCGTACACGGAGTAGGGAATCAGGTTAACACTAGACCCAAGATCTAAAAGTGCTCGATTAATTTTCTTATCCCCAATTGTGATTGAAATCGTAGGACAGCCGGGGTCCTTTCTTTTTTGGGGTAAGGTTTGATGGTGGTTAATAGCATTGCTCACTGCACTAGCCACTAGCACTTTCTTGGGTACTTGAGATGCCTTTCTCTTCGAGGTGCATAAGCCCTTTAAGATTTTCGCGTATGAAGGGACTTGTTGGATTGCATCCAAGAGAGGTATATTTATGCTAACCTGCTTAAATATCTCCACAATCTTCTCCACTTGTGCATTTGGTTTATTAGGACTCAACCTGTTTGGGAATGGAGCATTTTGAAAATTCGTTGAGTCAAATGTCTGTGGAGTAGAATGTTGAGTAGGAACGGATCCCGGTGTAGATGTGTTCATATTATGAGAAATGGGTCCGTTCGAGCTAGAAGAAGTAGAGCCGTGTGAAGGGTGGAGAATAGGCTCTAAAGAAAAAGGTGAAGAAGAAAGTGAAGAAAATGAAGAAGGGGAAGATGACGATGGAGAAAAAGAAGAAGAAGAAGAAGAAGAAGAACCACCGGCGGGGATATCATCACTAGTTCCCACATTATTTTGCAACACTCTTCCGGATCTCAACGTGGTCACCGCATTTACATTGTGATTAGGATATGCGTTTTGTGTGTGACCGGGATTTGGCAATGGTTGAGATGGAAGCTTTCCCTTTTCTCTCTCGCTCAACATAGCAGTTAATTGTGCAATTTGTGCCTCAATAGATTTGATACTTTGATCGTGTGAAGCATTGTTAGTCCTCAAAGATTGAACATAATTTTCAAATCTTGCTGCGGATTCTGTAGTTTGCTTGAGAAATGCATTTAGACTTTTTTCGAGCGAGATAACCTTATCATCATTTGGTTGAACCAAATTGTTCGTTTGATTTGTATAAGGTTGTTGTTGGAAAGGTTGCTGGTTTTGAGTTTGTGAAGGTGCTTGTTGTTGTTGTAGAGAAGGAGGTCTTTGAAAATTGTTATTTCCTTGGACTTGTTGATTTTGGTTCCAAGCGAAATTTGGGTGACTCCTCCACCCCGAATTGTATGTCAAAGAGTACGGATCGTTTCTTTGTCGTTGCTGAAATGCAGCATTGACTTGATCTTGTCCTTGAGTAGATGCATTATAAGGACACTCTTCGGTTAGATGCGATGGATTCGAACAACAAGCACAAACAGTTCGTGTGGGTAAAGCTGTGGCAGGAGAAGACGATGAGATTTTGGTCTCAATGGCTTCTAGCTTTTTCATAAGTGCGGCCATCTCGGCCTTCATAGCAATCGACATATCTACTTGATGTATGCCTGCCCTAGATTGACCACTAGAAGAAGATGATGTGGTCTTGGTACTCTCCCACTGAATTGTTTGCTCACTAAGGTCCTCAAGAAACTGCCAAGCTTCGTCGCTAGACTTGGAAAGAAAATGACCTTGACATATAGTTTCTAGCAACTGCTTCGTTGCCGAGTTCAATCCCTCGTATAATGTTTGGCAAAGTTGCCAACTTTCGATCCCATGATGAGGGCATTGAACAAGTAGGTCTTTAAATCTCTCGAAGCACTTCCAAAATGGTTCGGAAGGAAGCTGTGAAAATTGTATAATCTCGTTACGGATTTTAGCAGTTTTGTGATGAGGATAGAACTTTTTTAGAAAAGCTCTCACAAACTCTTCCCAATTTCTAATGGAATGTGATGCGGTGCTATATAGCCACTTCTCGGCTAGGTCACATAAGGTGAAAGGAATGACCCTTAGCCTTATAGCGTCATCACTTAATTGGGTCGTTTTCATCATAGCGCAAACGTTTTGGAATTTATTGATAAAGATATATGCATCTTTGGATTCCAAACCATGAAATTTTGGCAGCATATTGATGAAATGTGGTTTTATTTCAAAGTTGTCCCCATTTGCCGGTGGGGGTGAAAGACATGTAGGTAAAGAAGTGCGGACGGGGTAGAAGAGATCCTGGAGCGCAACTCGTGCGGGCGCTACAACAGGCGGAAGATTCGGGTTATTCGCACCTGGCGGAGGTGGAATCATTCCCGTCGGTAAGGTATCGTTGGGGTTGAATCCCGACATACCTACGAAAGAATTTGAAGGTGGAGGTATGGAAATGGAGGGAATTTCGACTTCGGTGTCGAAGGGTTCGTCGGTCGGTACCAACGAAACACGGACTAATCGGGCGTTAGTATCCCTAGTCCAAAGTGACATACACTAAAAGGGATAGTGTAGTCAGAAAAATAGAAAAAACAGAATGTGGGGGTAAGATAACGTCAATGGATGGAAGTGGTGGAAGTGAGTTGCAAGTTTTCTTAGCGACAAGTTGCAAGTTTGAAAAGATTTTTCTTTTTTTTTTATGTGAGAGTTTTGCAAAAGAGGTTTTCAAAAGAGACTCGTGACGCAAATGTATCAACCACACATGCACAATCAGGCCTAGATCTAGGGTCGCCTAGGTCTGCTAGACAGCTCCTAACTAGGGCTAGAAATAGGACCTCAAACCGCCTCTTCACCGACAGGCACGGCCAGGTAAGCGGGAAGGAACCACAATAGTGGGCCTAATTAATAACCACTAGCCTAGACACCGCAAAGTCAGTTAGGATAAACGGTCGATGCCTATACTAGTCCTTTTCCTATTAAGCTCGATGTCCTTAGGTCTGAGTCTAGTATTTTTTAATTAATTGTGGTCGATGCACATGCTTTAGGTGTTTTCTGGGGTCCTGGGAAGGGTGATGAAATCCCCACCCAATCTGAGTTTGGTCAATTAGCCCCTTAAAGTCCGATTAAATTATGCAAAACAATAAAATTCACTTGCAATCAATTTTTAGAGCGGCGCAAAGAAACCTGCAGAAAATCTGTTATTTAGAAGGGGGAGAAAGAATTTTTAGCGCAAAGAATTCCTGCAGAAAGTTTTTACAGAAAGATATATGGAGGTTGACAGAGGGGAGAAGGAGGAACAAACCCACAAAATTTTAGGTGCTGACGTGGTCAAAGGGCCGCGGAACCGCGGTTTGTAGGGGGCTTTTTCCGCGGAAGCACGGTTAGGAAGTGGGTTCAGCCTCTGGAAAATTTTTTGTATCTCCTGTTCACCGATTCTCCTCTGTTCTGATGTTCACTTTTCTGTTTAACCTTCTGTAAATTTTCAGATTTGCAATCCTTCGCTGTTCCTGCAAGATTCAAAACATAAAACCCTTCAAACAGATAAAAATCGATAAAATGTTTTAATTTTTTTTATTATTCAGATTTTTATAATTTTTAAAATTTAAATCAACCCGAAATCACACAAAAGAAATTTTACGCCATCCCCGGCAACGACGCCATTTGATTAGTCCAAAAACTTGTATTTACCGCAATCAGAAACGGCGTCGCTTTGCCGCTAGCCGGTGAGTACGGGTCGATCCACAGAGATGGGTAATTTCCTTTTTGTGTTATCACGAGTTGATTCCAAATGTTGTTTGGATTGATTAAATCTAAAATCTAGATCTATCACTAAATTAATCTAAATTGAAGTCTTGCTAGGGTTAGGTTTAGGGGAAGTTTGGAGATTAAAGGTTTCCTCACCGCTTTCATTGCCCTATTTTTGATTTATTAGATGTTGGTGTAATTATCAATAAAGTGGATTAAAATCTTTTGGGAAGATGTTTCTTCCTCTAGATTCTTATCCTTCCTTTATCGATAATTACCCTAACCCCCATGGAAAACACGCGCAACCGGCCCTTTATACTACGTTTCATCGTTACCTCGAGGGGTAGGATGCCGTAGGGAGCGGTTGTGTGTGCATGCATGGAGTTCTAACTCTTAGGTGTGGATGGCATGAAAGGGGTGAGAGATCTCATCTCTCAAACCTTTCCCTAAGGCTAACCCTAACAAGCGAGGAGATTACTCGCTCATTAGGGGATGAAAAGAAATACTAATTAAAAGAATTAAAACAAAGAAATACAATTAACTTACTAGATTGACGGCTCCCTCCAAGCAATATAGAACAGATCTGAATAATACTCCCAGCAATTCTGAATTTTATTGATTGAAAAGAGGCATATGGTTTTTACAATTTTCAATTACAATTTATAAGTAAACAGGAGAATTTAGGGTTTCGGGATTCGCACATGTGCAATTACAGATTTGCCCACAAAAAATCCCAACACCCGCACCGACGCACCGACACCAGGAGTTTCCACCGACACGGGCACTTAATGGCCGCGGAACCGCGGCATTGGTTGGCTTGGGCCGCGGTTCCGCGGCCGTTTGGTGGGCTTAGCTCACCAAATTTCTTGAGCCGCATTCTGGGTATTTGGGCTTCTTTATTCTTCACTATCTTTCTCTGTTTGGCTTCTTGGTCTTTTCCAGATCTTCAGTGAAAACTTGTAAGGATCTTTTGACCGTTTCACTTTCGTCTTTTTGGACCTTGCACTGTTCTTCGTCTCGGCTTGAGTAAGATCCGTCTGCTTGTTGGTCAAAAGTCCTTTTTCTGTATCAACTTTCATCTTTTTCACTGTATTTGCTCCAAGAGCCTGTATCCTGTAATATGCAACAAACGTGTGTCAAGAGTACCTGTTTATCTATAAAACGGATAAGAATAGGGGAATGAAAAATGCATTATTATGGTCTGAACATGTGTCCAGGAGAGCCATTACACGAGTAGTCCCTGGCCAGGGCAAGCGACATATACTGGTAGGTTTCCATTGTTATCTCAGGGTGTTCTGGGCTACACACCGACACAACTTGTACCGCTATTAGGGGACTGACGTTCACCGCCCCATAGGCCCGCCATGCGATGTATCAGATGAACAGACCTGACTGTACGGAGACTGTCACATACAGGCTCAGTAGGAGTTCAGATGGATTTCACCTCATCAGTCTTCTTAACGACATCTACCTGGGGACCATTACGTACAGCTAGTGCCGCTTGCGGTCTGTGGTTAAACCCACTGCCAGCGTAGTGTCGAGTCTTTAGAGTCCCACACAGAGAGCTATTCGCCTTTAGGCAAAATGAGTAGAGGTCGCATGGTTTTGCGACAGGGTTCGTTCACATCCGCGCACTTGTGCACGTTTGCTGTCCGGACAGCTTATACTAGCGGGCTTTGGTTTAAGCCGGATCCTAGTATATGATTTGGGATTGGTTTTTCTCATTGTATTCGTGTTCCTTGGATCACGAATACGGGTGCGTATGCACAGTTGCTTGAGACAGAGGGAGAGGACTTTGATTAGGGTTAATGACTATTGTCATTTTATTAACCCAAATGCTTATGTGTGAATTATGGTTAATTGATATTAGTTTAATATAATTGTGCATGGTTATGGTTGTTGACCATTTGACTATCTTGACTTGTTGACCTTAGTTGACATATTGACCATCATCATTCCATATAAAAGATGCTTTTTGATCCTTGCAATTAGCATTAAATATGAAATGATAATGGTCATGTCTTGATTAAGCCATGACAATTATCTCACTAATTATCTAATTATAATAATTCACACATATATGTGAGAATGGTTATTATTCTCTCATTCTATGATTTTACTTTCTCTCTCTTGTTCTTCCTCTCCCTCAAGCTCTCCCCTCTCATGTGTTGAGAAACACTTGAGCTTGAGAAAACCCCTTCTTGATAATCTCTACTCTCATCTAGGGTTCAAGGATTAGCACTTCTTGCACCCTAGTTACATCTAGCTTGGAGTTGAAGCCAAAGGTCGAGGCTTTCGGGTGGATCTTTCTTCGACGAGAGAAGACGGCAAAGGTGACCTCCTTCCACTACTCCAAGGAGCAAGGAGAGAAGGACATAAAGCCCTAGGTATAACCTTTCTAGCACTTAGCTAGTTTCTAGTTAGCTTTAGCTTGTTTTTGTTTAGCAAAGATCCTTCTTTGTCTAGTCCATGTTGCCTAAGTCGATAAAAATTTGATTTTTATTCCGTTTTCCGCCTCCCCGCAAGCACCGGGGTGGGCAACGTGGACTTACAGTGGTATCAGAGCCTAACTAAACATAAACTAGCTAGGTAGTAAAGTGTATGGAAGTTCGAATCGGAAAAATCGAAAAACCGAGTTTTCAAAACCCTAAGTTTCTGTTAAATTTTTTTCTGTTCAAAACAAAATAAATCATACTCCAAAAATCATCTCAGGGTTTTGTGAAGAAAGCCACCAAAAACGATCCAGAGATTCGACCAAAGAGCCGCGGTTCCGCGGCAATAGAAAGCTATTGCCGCGCAACCGCGGCCGTCTTGGCTCGGCTCTGGGTCGAGTTTGGTGCAGTGTTTTACTGGCTTGGTTTTAGGATTTTTAAGATGGTTTATATGTGCCCAGGTTTTCCAGAATAGAAATTTGTTTTTGGGGGCCTATAAATCCGTATTTTTTATCGAACTTCAATACACTTTGACTATAACGGTTATATCTGTGATGTTTATATGTATTGAACGTCGGCTAATCGATATATGTCGATTAGTCGGGGTTATACATATCTGTGATCTGTGTTTGATGATGGTATGTGTATATGAATGCGTTGGATTGTCGCGGGTGAATAGCCGGGGTGGATGTGAGATGAGTGTTTCTTTTTTTTTCTTTCATTCATTGTAATATGTAAATTGATGTAATATTATTATTTGTTTGGCCGCACAACCGGGTCGGGGTTGTAGCCGTCATTGTATAATTCTTTTTACTGTTTTTGCTCCTAGGATAGACCCATGGAGGGGTGCACAAACTACCGAGTATCTCGAAGTGCCGAGTGTCCTACTCACGGTGTTGAGGGAGGTTGCTTCGCTTCGGGTACTTGGCGGGTAGTTTGCCGCACCCGTAGGGGTCTTGGGTTGGGTATTGGCTATTCACCGCGACCGTGTAATCCGCTTTTCGTTGCAGCCTCGAACGTATTGCGGATTCCTAGTATATCCAATGTATTCATCTGTGATCTGTAATGTCTATCATTGCTATATATTTATATATGATAACTATTTAGGCGTTGCTTATGTTTTACAGCCGCGCTAGCCCAGCCCTTGCTCTGTCGTTAGTTAAGTAACCTAACGGGTGATGACGGGGCCCCGTGGCGAATGCGAATGGCATAAGCGTACGTCATATTTTGGTTGTTTTCTGCAATGGTAGGATTAAATGATGGGACGCATTAAAAGAACTAATGCAAGGAAATAAACCAAGTAAAAGTCGATTCGAACACTTTGAAAACCACCCGGTTCTTTTCAAAACTAAACTTTTAAACGCGGAGCTTGAATCACTCCTTTTAAAAGCTATCTCGTTCCATCGATTATATCAAGTTCACTACGTTCACGGTTTCGCCAAAACCATCCATAGCTTTCCATCATTTCAGTTAAATATATGGTAGTATTCAAGCTATGTATTTTGACCTCACGCCAAGGCATAGTGATTGGTAGCTACCGGATATTTATCTGTTGCATAGATAGAATGCGTTGGTTTGAGACAGTCGTACTGCCATTTTGGCCTACGTCAAGGGTAGGTACGGGTGCGTTCAAATTAACCGGGATAATGATGGGAAGAACTTGACATGTGACTTATGACATTTTGACCTCACGCCAAGGTCATAAGAGCATGGGGCAAAAATCCACATCGGGAGTTTCATAAGTACTGAAACTTGCGAGCGCTGCATACCATTTGGAGTGTGATAATTCTGGTAGGATTCCTTCGATCTTATCACGCGATGATATTTGGATCCCGATCCTACTGTGAGTATATGCTACTCCTCGGGAAAACTCTCACTTAACGATCAATGCTATAAACCTAGTAGGTGTCTAGAAAGGTGTTAGCGGGGCTACGCCCACAGGGAAAAGAGGTTACTTAATTAAGGAACTTCGCGAAAGCGTTGGAAAACCTCCCTCGAAGTACCGACACTGGCCTGGCTGAACGGTTAAGCAAGTATTGTACGGTAGGATTGATCCTGACTAATCCTTTCTTTACGGTTTGAGAAGGGATTCGAGAGACAGTGGGAGCCATCCACTTTAGACAAATTAAAAACCACTCTAAACTTGCAAGAGCATCATGCTAAAGTGTTTCTTTTCTCTCTCCTAATTGCAGCGACCATTCAACATGACCGGACTTAAGTTATTACTAGATAAAAACATATTGACAGGGCCAAACTACAAAGATTGGCTCAGGAATGTCAAGATGGCAATCACTTACGACAAGTTGGGGTATGTCCTTACCACCAAAGCTCCTCCTGTCCCAGGTCCCACCTCCAGCGTCGCGGATAAGGAAATCCGTAAGACATGGGAGATAGATTGCGCGAAGGCCAAATGCCTCGTACTAGCCTCGATGGATAACGAACATCAGAGGAGGCACGAGAATATGGACCTAGAGTCCATATTTCTCCATACAAAAGAACTGTATGGAGAGCAGTCTCGTATCGCAAGATACGAAGTGTCGAAGAAGCTATTTTCGGCAAGATTGGCCATCGGATCATCGGTAGCGGAACACGTGCTTAAGATGATTGGCTACATAGAGGAGCTCGCGGACCTTGGGACCACGTTGGAGAATGAACTCTATACTGATTTGATTCTCCAGTCCCTTCCTTCCACTTACGCCCAGTTTGTCTTAAACTTCAACATGCATGGAAAGGAGGTAGAACTTTCCGAACTTCTGAACATGTTGAGGAGTGCTGAGGGCACCCTACAGAAAGGTAGGGAGACATCCACTTTGTTTGTAGGAGGATCTTCCTCTTCTAGATCCAGGGCGAAAGCCAAGGGTAAGAAGAAGAAAGCCCCCGCCAAACCAAGAGGCGGTGTCGGTAAAGTGGATACGAAAGGAAAAGGAAAAGCAACAAAGATAGCGGGAAAGCTGGTGGGGAAGGAAGAATGCTTCTATTGTCACAAAAGTGGTCACTGGAAATAGGATTGCAAGGCTTGGAAGGCCAGAACACAGGATTTGAAGCGAGTTGCAGCTTCAGCTTCAGGTGTGTATGTTATTGAAAACTGTCTATCAATAAACTCTACTTCCTGGGTATTGGATACCGGATCAGGATCTCATATCTGTAATTCTTTGCAGGCGTTGAGAAAGCGTAGAGTTTTGAAGGCAGGTGACATGACCCTCAGAGTTGCAAACGGTGCTAGCATGGATGCTGAGGCCGTGGGGAACTATCACCTGGGATTGTCAGATGGACATTTTTTGGTTTTGCGTAGTTGTTATTATGTACCAAATGCAACCTGTAATATCATATCTGTATCTTTATTATCTAAAGAAGGTTATGAATTTGCATTTGTAAGTAATGTAGTGAACATTCATCTTAATCAAGTTTTGATTGGGTCAGGTAGATTGAACAATGGTATATACGTTTTAAACCAACCACATATTTTCAATGTCCAGAATACACACAAAAGAAAGTCTCCAGAAATCAATAAAACTTTCTTATGGCATTGTAGACTGGGTCACATCAATGAGAGAAGGTTGACTAAGTTACATACAGAAGGATATTTGGATCCGTTCGAATATCAATCGTATGCAACTTGTCAATCCTGTCTCAAGGGAAAGATGACAAAGACTCCGTTCACTGGACATGGAGTAAGAGCGAGCGAGCTCTTGGGACTCGTACACAGTGATGTGTGCGGTCCAATGTCTACACATGCGCGAAGTGGTTATTCTTACTTCATTACTTTTACGGATGACTTTTCAAGGTACGGTTATGTCTTCTTAATGAAACATAAATCTAAGGCTTTTGAAAAATTCCAGGAATATAAGAATGAAGTAGAAAAACAAACAGGCAAAAGTATCAAGGCACCGAGATCTGATCGAGGTGGTGAATACTTGAGTGCCGAGTTCCTGGGTTACTTAAAAGAGAATAGAATTCTCTCTCAGCTTACTCCTCCATACACTCCGCAACATAACGGTGTATCGGAGAGACGGAACCGAACCCTATTGGATATGGTACGGTCCATGATGAGTAACGCTGAGTTGCCGCGATCGTTCTGGGGATATGCGCTAGAATCAGCTGCATATCTTTTGAACCGAGTTCCCACTAAGACTGTGCCTACCACACCATATGAGTTATGGAGTGGGAAGAAACCCTATCTTCAATACCTGAAGATTTGGGGATGTCCAGCTTATGTCAAAAAGCAGCATGCGGACAAACTAGAGGCACGCTCAGTACTGTGCAAGTTTGTGGGTACCCAAAGAACTCCAGGGGGTATCTTTTCTATTACGCAGAGGAACAAAAAGTCCTTGTTTCTCGTAATGCCCACTTTCTGGAACATCAGTTCTTAGAAAAAGAAATAAGTGGGAGCGCAATAGAACTGGAAGAAATTCCAGAACCACAAACTATTACTGAAAGCTTAGTAGAACCAGAGGGTTCGAAAGATCAGAACATTCCCACGCCGCTCCGCAGGAGTAGTAGGCAGTCTCATCCGCCCGAGAGGTACTACGGTTTTCTCATTGACGGGGATAGAGAGGATTGCATCATAGACTGTGATGAGCCTACTAGCTTCCAGCAAGCCATTCAGAGCGTCGACTCGGTAAAATGGCTGGATGCAATGCGGACCGAAATGGAGTCCATGTACACCAACAAAGTATGGACATTGGACATTGCTCCAGATGGGGTAAAACTCGTAGGATGCAAGTGGATCTTCAAAAGGAAGATTGGTGTAGATGGACAGGTTGGGACCTATAAATCTAGACTAGTTGCAAAGGGTTTTCGTCAGCGACCTGGTTTGGACTATGACGAAACCTTTTCTCCAGTAGCTATGCTGAAATCCATTCGGATCCTTCTTGCCATTGCTGCCTTCTACGATTATGAGATTTGGCAGATGGACGTAAAGACAGCTTTTCTAAATGGACATTTAGAGGAGTGTGTCTATATGGACCAGCCAGAGGGTTTCATTCAGAGTGGGAGCAGCGGAAAGGTGTGCAAGTTGCTTAAGTCCATTTATGGACTAAAGCAGGCATCGCGGAGTTGGAACATCTGTTTTGATGAGACGGTCAAGGAATTTGGCTTTATCAAAAATCCAGATGAACCATGCATCTATTGTAGATTTGTAGCGAGAACTGTAGTATTCCTCGTTTTATACGTGGATGACATTCTCTTAATAGGAAATGACATTCCTATGCTACAATCTGTCAAGGGGTTCTTATCACACAGGTTCTCCATGAAAGACCTGGGTGATGCCTCATACATTCTGGGTATCCGGATCTACCGTGACAGATCCAAGAGGATATTAGGACTTTCACAGTCCAGGTACATCGACGCCATACAGAAGAGATTCAGTATGGAAGATTCCAAGCGCGGTAATCTACCGGCTTGTCACGGGATCACCCTCTCCAAAGAGATGTCTCCCAAGACTGATTTGGAGAGGGATCGCATGTCTATTATACCCCACGCTTCTGCGGTAGGTTCTATAATGTATGCGATGTTGTGTACCAGACCGGATGTGGCTTATGCACTGAGTGTGGTAAGCAGGTATCAGTCAAACCCTGGGAAGAAACATTGGATAGCAGTAAAGAACATTCTCAAGTACCTGAGAAGGACTAAGGTGTCACGACCCGAAAGTACGGAACGTGACTGGCACTTAGATTACGAGACGTCTAAAGGCGTACCGTAACCTAAGTCAGCCAAAGCCCAGAAAAATCTAAACCAAAATCAAAAGCGAGTGAAGGAAAACCTTTAATGAAAACGATTTTTCAAATCAATTAAGTTGCATAGAATCCCTTTTTAAAAACATCATAAATTTCTGAAAATTTCGGCAGAGTCTCCCCTGTATTTTCTATCCCCCAAAATGGGTACAACAAGATAATAAACCTGTAATCATAAAAATGGCATCCCCAAGCGGGAGCTAGCTCTTCGCCCAAGGCTGATATCAACCACATGCAATATAATAGCAATATCAAGAAAAGTGCATGAAAGAAACGCAAAATATCAGAAAACACATCGCCGGCTCAAGTGAGCTCGACCCAAAAGAAACCACAAATATACAACCTCTCAGTCTCACCACTAGGTCACATATACAATATAAAGTGGTAGATGGAGAATACTAGATACAATGATAAAGCAAAAAGAAATAAAGTGTGCTCGCAACCCACCTACGGGCGATGTCGCGAGTCTGAGAAAAATGAGCTAATGATAAGATAGCCGCCGCTACAAGACTGATGAGTCCGACCTGCAAGACACTGTGGCACAACGGGGGTGAGTTGCCAGCTCGTGAGTAGAATATAACATCTAATAAGGCAATCGTAAGAATGCACGCAATGCACCACAACATGCATGTCCATAAGTGATATAATATCTCTAATATGCGTGCACAGGTATGCAATGTCATTATTAAGTCTTAAGTGTTTTAAATGCTAAGGGTATTGAATTCTTAACTTTTTTAAAACATGAATATCTGTATAATAGCTAAGTACCATCAAGAAATCATCTGAAAACCCGTGTCAAGCATCGACACCAAATAGGAATCATATCTGTCTCAATATCGGGCTCCGTCAGTCCGGATCGGCCCATATCATAAATCTCACGACAACGGTCGGTATCCTCCGGATATCCGCCGCGCCAGACATCACCGGTAGGTAGTCTTTCCCTGCCAGGCTCATCGTCTACAACTCGATCTTCTTGCCCCGGGGTACCATACCGGGCCCACCATGTACCCGAGACGGTTCATCCACTCCTCGAATCGGGACTCGAAATCCAACAGAAAACATGAAAACTCATGGTGGACGACACATACATTACGAGAAAACCGCAACTTTGTTTTAAAAATGATGAATATAAGCTTTTGTTAAATTCTTGCGGTTTTCCCCAAAAATCCAGAAATCACAGAAAAACTGAAATCCTCAAGAAAATCATAGTGTCCACATGTTAAATATGATAAATGTCTATGATGTCAATGTATATGATGTGAATTTTGGATAGAATCTATGTCGATATGATGGTAATGCGAGGTATATGCATGCTATGCAATTCCATATATCATGTATGAATGCAAATGGCGTTATTAAGTTAAACAGGTTTTCTAGTGCACGTGGCATGGAAATTACCAAAGGCATGTGTGTCACATGAATAGTGCGCATGCAACAGATGCCAATGGTAATGTTGTTCGTGTCCTACGAAGTGTTATCGCATATGTTCATATAAATATTCATGCAATCTAGCATACTATTAACTATAAGGGTATGCAATGTCAATGAAGGGGTAAGCTAACTAACAACATGAATCTTACAAGAGATAAGGAAATCCTAACTAGGGTGCGCATCGCGCCATCCAGACGATTCCCTCATAGATGAATACATCTACTCACCTGAAATCCCCGCTAATCCGTTCCGGCCACCGCCTTGCCTTTTCGCGCCGTGTCCGAAGTTTCCCCGACCGATCCTATATTTGCACAATATCAAGCATAAGATTACAAAACCTAACACAATGCAAGTCACAACATACAATTATCCACGCTCTCGTATTAATCATAGCATGCACTCGGTGCGCGGAAAAACGCACGAAAATCGCAATCCTTTAACTAGAAAATTATAAGTGACATTTTAGTGACAAAATTATAGTAATATCTTATCTAAATTTTGTATAATTAGGTCTACAATGAAAAATACCTATTTTGACTTTTTACGGAAAAAGCCGAAAAATTAGCCGATTACCGAAAAACTGCCTAAACGATTTTCGAAGGGTTACAATCTTCCCCCCTTAAAGAAATTCGGTCCCCGAATTTAGAATTTAACTATGCGTACCTTCAAAAAGATGGGGATATCTCTTCCTCATCTTGACCTCGGTCTCCCAGGTGACCTCCTCGCTGTTCGGGCCACGCCAAAGGACCTTGACGGACGGTATGACCTTCGACCTCAATTTCTTCACCTGCCGATCCAAAATGACAACCGGCTGCTCGGTGAAAGAAAGATCACGCTCTAACTGGATCGTTTGGTGCTGAATCACCTGGGAAGGATCATGAAGGTACTTGCGGAGCATCGAGACATGGAATACGGGGTGAACATCGGTGAAGCTGGGCGGAAGAGCTAACCGATAAGCGACTGGACCAACACGCTCTAGGATCTCGAAAGGACCAACATATCTCGGACTCAGTTTCCCTTTCCGCCCAAATCTCATCACACCTTTCATCGGAGAGACCTTCAGGAAAACATGATCGCCAACAGCGAACTCGAGTCGGCGACGGCGCCTGTCAGCATAAGATTTTTGCCTGCTCTGTGCCGCTCTCATCTTGTCCCGAATCAGCTGTATCTTCTCGGTCGTCTCCTGTACGATCTGAGGCCCTAAAATACTGCTCTCCCTAAGCTCTGTCCAACATACAGGCGATCGACATCTCCTCCCATATAAAGCCTCGAAAGGTGCCATCTGAATCGTCTCCTGGAAGCTATTATTGTAGGAAAACTCGATCAAAGGCAAATGACGATCCCAGCTACCACCGAAATCTAAAACACAAGCTCTGAGCATGTCCTCAAGAGTCTGAATAGTACGCTCCGACTGACCGTCAGTCTGCGGATGAAAGGCTGTGCTAAAACTCAATCGGGTGCCCAAAGCTTCCTGGAGTTTCTGCCACAATCGGCTGGTAAACTGGGTGCCACGGTCGGACACGATGCAAATCGGAACACCATGCAGTCGCACTATCTCATCAATATAAACCTGGGCGTACTGAGAAAATCCAAAAGTGGTCTTCACTGGCAGAAAATGAGCCGCTTTCGTCAGTCGATCCACAATCACCCAAATAGAGTCATACCCTCGACTAGTCCTGGGTAGACCCACAACGAAGTCCATGGAGACCTACTCCCACTTCCACTCAGGGATGGGCAAAGGCTGTAACTCGCCGGCTGGCCTCTGGTGCTGGCCTTGACTTGCTGAAAAGTCAGGCATCTGGACACAAAGTCTGTAACATCCTTCTTCATCCCGTCCCACCAGTAAACCTCTCTCAAATCACGGTACATCTTGGTGGAACCTGGGTGAACACTGTATACTGATCTATGTGCCTCCTCGAGAATATCACGCCTCAGTCCCTCTGAATCTGGCGCGCACAGTCGAGTCCCAAATCGAAGTATCCCCTGATCATCAATCACGAACTCAGAAACTCTGCCCTGTCGAATCTGCTCAATAATCTCTAAAATGCGGGCATCGCCGGACTGTGCCTCACGGATACGGTCAAGTAACTGTGGGCGTGCTCTGAAATGGGCCAGCTGTCCCCCCGTAGTAGTAAACTCGAGTTGCACTCTGCTGTCACATAACACCTGCCAATCCGCCGTCGACTGCATATGTATTGTGCTCAAACAAGATAAGCTACCTCCGGGCCTCCTACTCAAAGCATCTGCCACCACATTCGCCTTGCCCGGATGGTATAAAATCTCGCAGTCATAATCCTTCACCAAATCCATCCATCGGCGCTGTCTCAGGTTCAGATCTCGCTGCTGGAAAATATACTTCAAACTCTTGTGGTCAGTGAATATCTGGCACGACTCATCGTATAGGTAATGTCTCCAGATCTTAAGTGCAAATACCACTGCAGCCATCTCTAAATCATGGGTGGGGTAGTTCTGCTTGTGTTTCCTCAGCTGCCGAGAAGCATACGCGATAACTCTGTCGTGCTGCATCAATACACATCCCAGCCCCACTCTAGAAGCATCACAATATACCATGAACCCGCCGGATCCTGAAGGCAATGCTAACACTGGTGCAGTAGTCAGACGAGTCTTCAACTGCTGGAAGCTATCCTCACATGCCTGGGTCCAATCAAAAGGAACCCCCTTCCGGGTCAACCCGGTCAACGGTGCAGCAATGCGGAGAAATCCTGGACGAAACGTCGATAATAGCCGGCCAGACCTAGAAAACTGCGAACCTCTGTAACTGATACTGGTCTAGGCCAACGCTGAACTGCCTCGATCTTCTTCGGGCCCACACAAATACCGTCTCTCGTCACCATATGACCCAAGAAATCGACACTGTTTAACCAGAATGCGCACTTGGAGAATTTGGCGAACAGCTGATGCTCCCTCAAAGTCTGCAATGTGATACGTAAGTGCTGCTCATGCTCCTCCCGGCTCCGAGAATAAACCAAGATGTCGTCAATAAACACAATAATGAACTGATCGAGATACGGCCTGAATACACGGTTCATCAAATCCATAAATGCTGCCGGGGCATTGGTGAGCCCGAACGACATCACCAAGAACTCGTAATGACCATATCGAGTACGGAAGGCAGTCTTCGGAATATCCTCCTTCCGAACCCGCAACTGGTGATAACCTGATCGTAAATCAACCTTCGAGAAAAACCCTGCACCCTGGAGCTGATCAAATAAGTCATCAATGCGGGGTAGGGGATATCTGTTCCGCACAGTAACCCGGTTCAGCTGACGATAATCAATGCATAAACGCATACTTCCGTCCTTCTTCTTAACAAACAAGACGGGAGCACCCCAAGGTGACACACTCGGTCGGATAAGCCCTTTGTCCAGCAAGTCCTGTAACTGATCCTTTAGCTCTCTCAGCTCCGCCGGGGCCATCCGATAAGGCGGTATAGAGATAGGCCCCGTGCCAGGGATCAAGTCAATACAGAACTCAATCTCGCGCTCTGGTGGCAGGCCAGGCAGCTCGTCAGGGAATACATCAGGAAACTCTCTCACAACAGGGACCTGGTCCAACGGAACCTCTGTGGAGCTAGTATCACGAATATAGGCTAAGAATCCCTGACACCCTTTCCTTAAGAGCTGACCAGCGCGAAGAGAAGAAATCAAGCTGGGAAGGGTAGCGCTACGATCTCCCTGAATAATAAGAACCGGCTCACCAGGAAAACTGAATCTGACTGCCTTTTCACGGCAGTCCACGGATGCATAACAGGTGGCTAGCCACTCCATACCAAGAAGAACATCAAAGTCAAGCATATCGAGGAGAATCAAATCAACTGAAGAATCTCTCTCCCCGATACGAACGGAACACGATCGGTATACAAAACGGGCAACAAAAGACTCGCCTACCGGGGTAATAACGACAAGCGGCTGATCTAACGGAGAAGACTCTCGGCCCAACCTCGGTGCAAAATACGTGGAAACATAGGAATGTGTGGAGCCTGGATCAAATAATACCCGTGCATTAAAAGAACATACTGGCAGAGTACCTGTCACGACGGCATTGAATGCCTGTGCATCCTGAGGAGTCAACGCGAACACTCGGGCCTGTCCACCACTAATAGCTGGCTGTGCTCTGCCTCTACCTCGGCCTCTGCCTCTGCCTCTGTCGCCTCGTCCTCTCTGAACCGGACCGCCACGCCCACGGCCTCTAGAAGCATCTGGCTGGCGTGGAGCATCATCAGGAGTATGAAGTAAAGCTCTCTAAGAAGGTGGTGAGGGTGGTAAAGTCACATGCGGGACTGTCGCCGTGCCCTGGCGTCCCATGGTACAGTCTCTGACATGGTGGTACTGACTCCCACACCGAAAACATCCTGGAGACGACTGCTGGGTCTGTGGATATGAACCAAACAACTGACCTCATCTCAATCCTCTGCCTCCACCATCTCCCGGAAATAATCTATCGCGGTGTCTACCCATCTTCCGCCGAGCTGGCCTATCAGTACGGATCCTCTTCGGCCCAGAAGCGACCGGAGTCTCAGAAATACGCTCTTCCAAAAGTAAGGCTGCATCCATCGCGGCTGCGTATGTATCAAAGTGCTGGGTGCCGATGTCAAGGAATAGCTGTGTATCAAGCCCTCGTACAAATCTCTTTATTCTCTTCTCTTCTGTGTCGACTAGGTATGGAGCATATCGAGACAACTGGGTAAACTGTATATCATACTCCGACACTGTCATCCCAGGAGTCTTGCGCAAAGACTCAAAACTACGGGCTCGAGCATCTCGGACACTCTCCGGAAGAAAACGGGCAAGAAATGCAGATGTAAACTCATCCCAGGTCATAGAAGGCAGACCTGCAGCTCGGCCTCTCTCTACTGAGTCGTACCATGTCTGGGCAAAACCCTCCAGACGAAAACTCGCAAACTCCACCTATCTATCATCAGAACACCTCAACGAACGGCAAATCCGAGCCATCCTATCAAGAAATGCCTGTGGGTCCTCTGTCGCATCTGTACCGGTAAAAGCTGGAGGTCTCAATCTCATGAACTCCTGTAGTGAAACAGGATAGTCTCCGTAGTAGCAGCAGGAGTGACCATCTGTGCAGCAGGTACGATCGTGGTCTGTGCGGTGGAAGGAACGTCCTCGGATCTTTGTGCCGGCTGGACTCAACTAAAGATCCCATCATCTGCCGCAACTCTTGCATGCCGGCCTCTAATCTGGCAATACGGTCAGGATAAGGCGGATCAGTATGACCCTGAGGGGTAGGCGTATCCTCCCGCTCGATCCTCGCCTCAGACGGGCCCGCCCGAATCTCATCCCTAGCGGCAGCCCGCTGAGCTCTCGTAGTCTTTGGCGGCATCGAAGCTGGAATAAGAAACAGGACCGATAAGGACATTGCAATTGAATCAAGGAATGCAAGGAATCAAGAAAGGAAATACAAGCAATTATGTCCTAAGGTTACTTAGGCGGAGTACCGTATCGTAAGTATGCCGCGGATCATACCCACGCTACGCCACTCGGCTTAAGTCACCTACTCCATCTACCAAGGTCGTCCTACACTCAGGAAGGTAAAACCTACGCTCTGATACCAACTTTGTCATGACCCGAAAGTACGGAACGTGACTGGCACTTAGATTACGAGACGTCTAAAGGCGTACCGTAACCTAAGTCAGCCAAAGCCCAGAAAAATCTAAACCAAAATCAAAAGCGAGTGAAGGAAAACCTTTAATGAAAACGATTTTTCAAATCAATTAAGTTGCTTAGAATCCCTTTTTAAAAACATCATAAATTTCTGAAAATTTTGGCAGAGTCTCCCCTGTATTTTCTATCCCCCAAAATGGGTACAACAAGATAATAAACCTGTAATCATAAAAATGGCATCCCCAAGCGGGAGCTAGCTCTTCGCCCAAGGCGGATCACAACCACATGCAATATAATAGCAATATCAAGAAAAGAGCATGAAAGAAACGCAAAATATCAGAAAACACATCGCCGGCTCAAGTGAGCTCGACCCAAAAGAAACCAAAAATATACAACCTCTCAGTCTCACCACTAGGTCACATATACAATATAAAGTGGTAGATGGAGAATACTAGATACAATGATAAAGCAAAAAGAAATAAAGTGTGCTCGCAACCCACCTACGGGCGATGTCGCGAGTCTGAGCAAAATGAGCTAATGATAAGATAGCCGCCGCTACAAGACTGATGAGTCCGACCTGCAAGACACTGTGGCACAACGGGGGTGAGTTGCCAGCTCGTGAGTAGAATATAACATCTAATAAGGCAATCGTAAGAATGCACGCAATGCACCACAACATGCATGTCCATAAGTGATATAATATCTCTAATATGCGTGCACAGGTATGCAATGTCATTATTAAGTCTTAAGTGTTTTAAATGCTAAGGGTATTGAATTCTTAACTTTTTTAAAACATGAATATCTGTATAATAGCTAAGTACCATCAAGAAATCATCTGAAAACCCGTGTCAAGCATCGACACCAAATAGGAATCATATTTGTCTCAATATCGGGCTCCGTCAGTCCGGATCGGCCCATATCATAAATCTCACGACAACGGTCGGTATCCTCCGGATATCCGCCGCGCCAGACATCACCGGTAGGTAGTCTTCCCCTGCCAGGCTCATCGTCTACAACTCGATCTTCTTGCCCCGGGGTACCATACCGGGCCCACCATGTACCCGAGACGGTTCATCCACTCCTCGAATCGGGTCTCGAAATCCAACAGAAAACATGAAAACTCATGGTGGACGACACATACATCACGAGAAAACCGCAACTTTGTTTTAAAAATGATGAATATAAGCTTTTGTTAAATTCCTGCGGTTTTCCTCAAAAATCCAGAAATCACAGAAAAACTGAAATCCTCAAGAAAATCATAGTGTCCACATGTTAAATATGATAAATGTCTATGATGTCAATGTATATGATGTGAATTTTGGATAGAATCTATGTCGATATGATGGTAATGCGAGGTATATGCATGCTATGCAATTCCATATATCATGTATGAATGCAAATGACGTTATTAAGTTAAACAGGTTTTCTAGTGCACGTGGCATGGCAATTACCAAAGGCGTGTGTGTCACATGAATAGTGCGCGTGCAACAGATGCCAATGGTAATGGTGTTCGTGTCCTACGAAGTGTTATCGCATATGTGCATATAAATATCCATGCAATCTAGCATACTATTAACTATAAGGGTATGCAATGTCAATGAAGGGGTAAGCTAACTAACAACATGAATCTTACAGGAGATAAGGAAATCCTAACTAGGGGGCGCATCGTGCCATCCAGACGATTCCCCCATAGATGAATACATCTACTCACCTGAAATCCCCGCTAATCCGTTCCGGCCACCGCCTTGCCTTTTCGCGCCGTGTACGAAGTTTCCCCGACCGATCCTATGTTTGCACAATATTAAGCATAAGATTACAAAACCTAACACAATGCAAGTCACAACATACAATTATCCACGCTCTCGTATTAATCATAGCATGCACTCGGTGCGCGGAAAAACGCACGAAAATCGCAATCCTTTAACTAGAAAATTATAAGTGACATTTTAGTGACAAAATTATAGTAATATCTTATCTAAATTTTGTATAATTAGGTCTACAATGAAAAATACCTATTTTGACTTTTTACGGAAAAAGCCGAAAAATTAGCCGATTACCGAAAAACTGCCTAAACGATTTTTGTAACCCTTCGAAAATCGTTTAGGCAGTTTTTCGGTAATCGGCTAATTTTTCGGCTTTTTCCGTAAAAAGTCAAAATAGGTATTTTTCATTGTAGACCTAATTATACAGAATTTAGATAAGATATTACTATAATTTTGTCACTAAAATGTCACTTATAATTTTCTAGTTAAAGGATTGCGATTTTCGTGCGTTTTTCCGCGCACCGAGTGCATGCTATGATTAATACGAGAGCGTGGATAATTATATGTTGTGACTTGCATTGTGTTAGGTTTTTGTAATCTTATGCTTGATATTGTGCAAATATAGGATCGGTCGGGGAAACTTCGGACACGGCGCGAAAAGGCAAGGCGGTGGCCGGAACGGATTAGCGGGGATTTCAGGTGAGTAGATGTATTCATCTATGGGGGAATCGTCTGGATGGCGCGATGCGCACCTTAGTTAGGATTTCCTTATCTCTTGTAAGATTCATGTTGTTAGTTAGCTTACCCCTTCATTGACATTGCATACCCTTATAGTTAATAGTATGCTAGATTGCATGGATATTTATATGCACATATGCGATAACACTTCGTAGGACACGAACACCATTACCATTGGCATCTGTTGCACGCGCACTATTCATATGACACACACGCCTTTGGTAATTGCCATGCCACGTGCACTAGAAAGCCTGTTTAACTTAATAACGCCATTTGCATTCATACATGATATATGGAATTACATAGCATGCATATACCTCGCATTACCATCATATCGACATAGATTCTATCTAAAATTCACATCATATACATTTACATCATAGACATTTATCATATTTAACATGTGGACACTATGATTTTCTTGAGGATTTCAGTTTTTCTGTGATTTCTGGATTTTTGGGGAAAACCGCAAGAATTTAACAAAAGCTTATATTCATCATTTTTAAAACAAAGTTGCGGTTTTCTCGTGATGTATGTGTCGTCCACCATGAGTTTTCATGTTTTCTGTTGGATTTCGAGACCCGATTCGAGGAGTGGATGAACCGTCTCGGTTACATGGTGGGCCCGGTATGGTAACCCGGGGCAAGAAGATCGAGTTGTAGACGATGAGCCTGGCAGGGGAAGACTACCTACCGGTGATGTCTGGCGCGGCGGATATCCGGAGGATACCGACCGTTGTCGTGAGATTTATGATATGGGCCGATCCGGACTGACGGAGCCCGATATTGAGACAGATATGATTCCTATTTGTTGTCGATGCTTGACACTGGTTTTCAGATGATTTCTTGATGGTACTTAGCTATTATACAGATATTCATGTTTTAAAAAAGTTAAGAATTCAATACCCTTAGCATTTAAAACACTTAAGACTTAATAATGACATTGCATACCTGTGCACGCATATTAGAGATATTATATCACTTATGGACATGCATGTTGTGGTGCATTGCGTGCATTCTTACGATTGCCTTATTAGATGTTATATTCTACTCACGAGCTGGCAACTCACCCCCGTTGTGCCACAGTGTCTTGCAGGTCGGACTCATCAGTCTTGTAGCGGCGGCTATCTTATCATTAGCTCATTTTGCTCAGACTCGCGACATCGCCCGTAGGTGGGTTGCGAGCACACTTTATTTCTTTTTGCTTTATCATTGTATCTAGTATTCTCCATCTACCACTTTATATTGTATATGTGACCTAGTGGTGAGACTGAGAGGTTGTATATTTGTGGTTTCTTTTGGGTCGAGCTCACTTGAGCCGGCGATGTGTTTTCTGATATTTTGCATTTCTTTCATGCTATTTTCTTGATATTGCTATTATATTGCATGTGGTTGTGATCCGCCTTGGGCGAAGAGCTAGCTCCCGCTTGGGGATGCCATTTTTATGATTACAGGTTTATTATCTTGTTGTACCCATTTTGGGGGATAGAAAATACAGGGGAGACTCTGCCGAAATTTTCAGAAATTTATGATGTTTTTAAAAAGGGATTCTATGCAACTTAATTGATTTGAAAAATCGTTTTCATTAAAGGTTTTCCTTCACTCGCTTTTGATTTTGGTTTAGATTTTTCTGGGCTTTGGCTGACTTAGGTTACGGTACGCCTTTAGACGTCTCGTAATCTAAGTGCCAGTCACGTTCCGTACCTTCGGGTCGTGACATAAGGAGATGTTCTTGGTGTATGGCGGAAAAGACCTCCAGATTGAGGCCTTTGCTGACTCCAGCTTCTAGAGTGACAAGGATGATTCCAAGTCCATGTCGGGTTTTGTCTTTACCCTCAATGGAGGGGCGGTGTGTTGGAAGAGCTCCAAACAGGAAACCGTTGCTTACTCGACTATGGAAGCGGAATACATCGCTGCATCTGATGCCGCAAAAGAAGCTGTCTGGATGAGGAAGTTCTTGAAAGAACATCAGGTGGTTCCGTCCATTGTTGACCCAATACCTCTGTATTGCGACAATAACGGGGCTATAGCTTTAGCGAAGGAACCCAGGTCCCATCAGAAATCCAGACACATCTTGAGGCGGTATCACCTGATCAGGGAGATCGTGGATCGCCAGGAGATCGAGGTTCGGAGGGTTGCTTCAGAAGATAACACAGCAGATCCATTCACCAAGGCCTTGCCCCAGACTCAGTTCGAGTGGCTGATCGAGATGATAGGTCTTCGATACGCCAGTACATGGCCTTAGTGCAAGTGGGAGATTGTCAGTGTATATGCCTTAGAGGCCATTACTGTATCATACTAGTTTGTATATTACTTGATGGAAGCTTGGGATATTCACAGTTGTATATACAATCTTGCTCGAAATGGTAGTATGCTACTTGGTTTGTCTCTGCTTTAATATGTGCATGTGTTTCTTTTAGCATATTGCTGATATACATATTAGTAGAGCCCTTAGGATTATTGCTTGATTACCAGCGTTGTGATGGCGCTCACACTCGTAGGAGCTGGGTGATCCATAAGCACATCCTTATACAGGTCCCTAGTCGTTGGACTATCGAGACAGGGTATCGATACTCCGGAGTAGACTAGCGTATGCGCTTCTCATCCCAGTGTGGGAGACGGTCTGTCCCACAGCCATCAGTACGTCGTACTTGAGATAGTATACGGGTGCTCGTTAGGTTACGAGTACACTGGACAGGACTCGTCGGGAACTGTTGGTTGGTATTATACCTATCGTCAGTTATCAGTTCCCAGGTGACATGAGTACAGCTTAGTCCGCTGACTTGACACTGTCACTTCGCCTCGAGTGTGTTCCCACTGCACTTTGATTACTACCCTACCACGGCTCAAAGGAGTCGTGCAAACAGGTAGTTTTTGGGTGCAGTCCCGAAGCACTTGGAGGCAGTGACGGTTAGACAGGATTCGTCTCTCCCGGTATTGGGGGTTGACATCGCGCTGTGTCCAGGAGAGCCATTACACGAGTAGTCCCTGGCCAGGGCAAGCGAGATATACTGGTAGGTTTCCAGTGTTATCTCAGGGTGTTCTGGGCTACACTCCGACACGACTTGTACCGCTATTAGGGGACTGACGTTCACCCCCCTAGGCCCGCCATGCGATGTATCAGACGAACAGACCGGACTGTATGGAGACTGTCACATACAGGCTCAGTAGGAGTTCAGATGGGGTTCACCTCGTCAGTCTTCTTATCGACATCTACCTGGGGACCGTTACGTACAGCTAGTGCCGCTTGCGGTCTGTGGTTAAACCCACTGCCAGCGTAGTGTCGAGTCTTTAGAGTCCCACACAGAGAGCTATTCGCATTTAGGCAAAATGAGTAGAGGTCGCATGGTTTTGCGACAGGGTTCGTTCACATCCGCGCACTTGTGCACGTTTGCTGTCCGGACAGCTTATACTAGCGGGCTTTGGTTTAAGCCGGATCCTAGTATTTGATTTGGGATTGGTTTTTCTCATTGTTTTCGTGTTCCTTGGATCACGAATACGGGTGCGTATGCACAGTTGCTTGAGACAGAGGGAGAGGACATTGATTAGGGTTAATGACTATTGTCATTTTATTAACCCTAATGCTTATGTGTGAATTATGGTTAATTGATATTAGTTTAATATAATTGTTCATGGTTATGGTTGTTGACCATTTGACTATCTTGACTTGTTGACCTTAGTTGACATATTGACCATCATCATTCCATATAAAAGATGCTCTTTGATCCTTGCAATTAGCATTAAATATGAAATGATAACGGTCATGTCTTGATTAAGCCATGACAATTATCTCACTAATTATCTAATTATAATAATTCACACATATATGTGAGAATGGTTATTATTCTCTCATTCTATGATTTTACTTTCTCTCTCTTGTTCTTCCTCTCCCTCAAGCTCTCCCCTCTCATGTGTTGAGAAACACTTGAGCTTGAGAAAACCCCCTTCTTGATAATCTCTACTCTCATCTAGGGTTCAAGGATTAGCTCTTCTTGCACCCTATTTACTTCTAGCTTGGAGTTGAAGCCAAAGGTCGAGGCTTTCGGGTGGATCTTTCTTCGACGAGAGAAGACGGCAAATGTGACCTCCTTCCACTACTCCAAGGAGAAAGGAGAGAAGGACATAAAGCCCTAGGTATATCCTTTCTAGCACTTAGCCAGTTTCTAGTTAGCTTTAGCTTGTTTTTGTTTAGCAAAGATCCTTCTTTGTCTAGTCCATGTTGCCTAAGTCGATAAAAATTTGATTTTTATTCCGTTTTCCGCGTCCCCACAAGCACCGGGGTGGGCAACGTGGACTTACACTCGCATGCAAGGGATACCCTATGCTTCGGCAGTAGGCTCTATCATGTATGCGATGCTATGTACCAGACCCGATGTAGCATACTCACTAAGTGTAGTGAGTCGGTATCAAGCAGATCCTGGAGAGAGTCACTGGACAGCTGTGAAGAACATTCTCAAGTACTTACGAAGGACTAAGGAGATGTTCTTGGTGTATGGTAACGAAGAACTCCAGGTGGATTCCTTTACCGATTCGAGCTTCCAAAGTGATAAGGACGACTCTAAGTCGCACTCGGGATTTGTCTTTACCGTAAATGGAGGGGCGGTATGTTGGAAGAGTTCCAAACAGGATACCGTTGCAGACTCGACGATGGAGGCTGAATACATCGCTGCCAACGATGCTGCCAAAGAGCCTGTCTGGATAAAGAAGTTCATTAGTGAACTTGGTGTGGTTCCATCCATTGAGGATCCAATACCTCTATATTGCGATAACAATGGAGCTGTGGCTTTGGCCAAGGAACCTAGGTCCCATCAAAAGTCAAGACATATTCTGAGGCGGTATCACCTGATCAGGGAGATAGTTGATCGCCGAGAGATCGAGGTCAGGAGAGTAGATACGAAGGACAACACTGCGGATCCACTCACGAAGGCCATTCCCCAGATACAGTTTGAGAGATTATTCGGGATGCTAGGTATGAGATACTACAGCAGCTGGTTTTAGTGCAAGTGGGAGATTGTTAGTTATGTATATGCCCTAGAGGCCATTGTTGTACATATGATATATATTATGATGGATGCTTGGATATATATAGAGAGGACTTTCTTGTTCTTCATGATAGTATGCTATTTGGTTTCACTTTATCTTTACATGTTGACTTGTACTGGTTTACCGTCTTACTTTCACATGTTGATAAAGCCCTTAGGATCTGTACTTGACTGCTAAGACTATGATGAGATCATACTAGTGGGGCCATAGTAGTCGATGAGTAAATCTTATAATTGTTCCTAGTCGAGGGTATATCGAGACAGGGCATCGATACACCAGAGTAGACTAGCGTATACGCATCTTGACCCATATGATGGGCGATGGATGATCCTATATCCATCGGTGTTTGACATCAGAGATGGTGTACGGGTGCTCAGTGGAGAATGGGTACACTGGACGGACTCGCCGAGAACTCCCAGATGGTGATATACCATACGTCAGATGGCTGTTCTCCGGTGACACTGGTACAGGGTAGTATGTAGACCCGTGATCGTCATAGAGTCTTGTGTGATTCCCACTGTGCTTGATTTCTACCTTACCACGTCCAAGAGGGCATGCAAAACGGTGGCTTTTGGGTACAGTCCCGAATCAAATGGAGGCAATGAGCGATAGGAGGGGATTCGTTTCTCCCGGTATAGGAAGTTGATGTTGTGCTGTGTTCGATTGGCTATAACTGGAAGTCCCTGGCCAAGGCTGATATAGAGATTTACTGGTAAGTGTTACCAGTAGTTTCTCGACCCGTTATGAGCCACACATCGACACTACTTATCAGTTACTGGGGTCTGACGTATACCACCCCTAGACTTGATATGCGACATATCAGACGAACAGACCGGACTGTATGGGAGTGTTACTGATTGGATTCACAGGAGAACGTACAGGCTAGCTTGTTGATCTTCTGATCGCTTAATACCTGGGTGGCTGTTACGTTTAGCTGACCGCTTGCATCTTGTTGGTGTTTGATATGATCATCACCTGCTACCGGCGTATTGACAATTCTTTAGAGTCCTACACAGAGGTTTCTTGGCTCAGGCAAAACGGAGTAGAGGCACATATGTGATATGTGCAGGACCGAGGATAATGCGATATGAGATACCGTATTATATTCTCACGATATTTAGAAATGAACCGGGTCATCGGATCAAGTGTTGATTCGATGAATCGGTACATGTTATATTAGTCGGTTATATTCGATATAGCCGGATTGTCGGATCAAGTGTTGATTCGATGATTTAATGTATAATAATATATATGATATATTGTATTACATTACCTAATATTGGCACACTTTATTATTTCATTTTCTCACCAGGTAATACATTGATATATATGCGATATATGTTAATTGTATTATTTTCTTTTGTTGCAAATATATAATATATATATGATATATATTATTGCAACATGATATGATAATAATGGAACATGTTTAGTAGAGATTAAACAAGGTTAGGGTTTGATTAGGGTTAGTTCTTTCTTGCACCTTCTAGAACTTTTCCTTTTGTCAAGTGTAAGATATTATGGTTGATATTATCAGATGAGTCATTCTTTAACCTAACCAAACCATAGCCCTAGTTTATTCTCTACAAAGGTTATCCTTATCATCCTTGACCATGGTTCCATGATCAATCATATATTCATTTCTATTATTCATCACAAAAGGAAAAACTCTTTTTCATCATCTTCTTCTCTCTTAAGCTTTGAGAAAGCTTACTAGTTATTCATTTTGTGATGATTTCTTGTGAGAAATTGATATAAAAAGATAGCATAAATACTACTCCATCATCCTCATCTAATCTAGCCCATTAGATTAGGGTGTTCACCTCATTAGAGTGAGAGAGCTCGACGTAGATCATCGGAGAAAAGGAATACTACAAGCTAGCATGGATCGTTCGAGTCGTAAAGCCTCTCTTGAGTCCGGGAGATCGTGGATCGCGGCGAAGGGACATCTACTCGGAGCTTATGAAGTGAAGGAGCGGACTACAAAGGTTGTAATCCCTCACACTTATTAGTAAAGATGTTTACTTGCATGTTAAACCCTAATAATCTAGCAAAGATCCCGGCTTTGGGTTGTTCGGCACGACTAAAATGTTATTCGGGCATGGTTGATGCCTTATGAACCCTCACAAGAGTGCCTAGGAACCCTACACCGACTAAGTCTGTGCCTACCACTCCATATGAAATGTGGAGCGAGAAGAGACCATGTCTCAAGTATATCAAGATATGGGTGTGTCCGGCATTTGTTAAAAAGCTTAATCCGGACAAGCTCGAGGCACGATCGGTTTTGTGCAAGTTTGTGGGATACCCCAAGCATTCAAGGGGATATATTGTCTACCACACTGAAGAACAAAAGGTGTTTGTAGCTCGCCACATTGTCTTCTTAGAGAGCGAATTTCTTTCAAAAGAAATTAGTGGGAGCGCGGTAGAGCTGGAAGATATTCCAGAACCTCAAACTACTGCCGATGACTTAGTAGAACCTCAGGTTTCTAAAGAGCCCGACGATCCAACGCTGCTCCACAGATCTAGTAGGCTTTCTCGTCTACCTGAAAGATACTATGGTTTTCTTATAGATGGGGATCGAGAGGATTGCATCATCGATGATGATGAGCATACTAATTTTCAGCAGGCTATCATGAGTAAAGACTTGGTGAAGTCGCTGGATGCTATGCAATCCGAAATGGAATCCGTATACACCAATAAAGTATGGACTTTAGATGTTGCTCCTCCTGGGGTGAAACCAGTTGGATGCAAATGGATCTTCAAAAAGAAGATTGGTGCATTTGGACAAGTGGAAACCTACAAAGCTAGACTCGTAGCAAAAGGTTTTCGTCAAAGACCAGGATTTGACTATGATGAAACCTTTTCATCAGTAGATATGCTTAAATCCATTCGGATCGTTCTTGCCATTGCTGCCTTCCATGACTATAAAATCTGGAAGATGGACGTAAAAACAGCTTTTCTAAATGGACATTTAGAAGAAAGTGTTTACATGGATCAACCAGAAGGTTTCTTAGACAGTGGGAGCAGCGGAAAGGTGTACAAGTTGCTCAAATCCATTTATGGATTAAAGCAAGCATCGCAGAGTTGGAACATCTGCTTTGATGAGACGGTCAAAGAATTTGACTTTATCAAAAATGTAGATGAACCATGCATTTATAGGAAGACTGTAGAAGGAGCAGTAGTCTTCCTCGTTTTGTACGTCGACGATATACTACTGATAGGGAATGATGTCCCTATGCTACAATCAGTAAAGCTCTTCTTGTCACAGAAATTCTCCATGAAAGACTTGGGAGATGCATCCTACATTCTGGGCATTAAGATCTATCGTGATAGATCCAAAAGGATGTTGGGACTTTCACAGTCCGGGTATATTGACACTATACTAAAGAGATTTACTATGGAAGATTCCAAGCGCGGTAATTTACCCGCTTGTCACGGGATCATCCTCTCCAAAGACTGATGAAGAGAGGGCTCACATGGGCATTATACCCTACGCTTCGGTAGTAGGATCCATGATGTATGCGATGTTATGTACCGGACCAGATGTAGCTTACTCACTTAGGGTGGTAAGCAGGTATCAGTCTGACCAAGGTGAGAGGTATTGGATAGCGGTAAAGAACATTCTCAAGTACCTGAGAAGGACTAAGGAGATGTTCTTGGTTTACGGTAATGGGGACCTCCAGGTCGAGGCTTTTACCGACTCCAGCTTCCAAAGTGACAAAGTTAACTCTAAATCCGTTTTGGATTTTGTGTTTACCTTCAACGGAGGGGCGGTATATTGGAGGAGTTCCAAACAGGATACCGTCGCAGACTCAACTATGGAGGCTGAGTATATAGCTGCTAACGTTGCCGGAAAAGAGGCTGTCTGGATAAAGAAGTTCATCTCTGAACTTCAGGTGGTTCCGTCCATTGCCAATCCAATACCTTTTGTTAGTGTATATGCCCTAGAGGCCATTACTGTATCATACTAGTTTGTATATTACTTAATGGAAGCTTGGGATATTCACCTTGTATAAACAATCTTGCTCAATATAGTAGTATGCTACTTGGTTTGTTTCTACTTCAGTGTGTACATGTGTTTATTTTAGTATATCACCTATACACATTAGTGGAGCCCTTAGGATCTTTGCTTGATTACCAGCGTGGTGATGGCAGTCACACTAGTGGGGGCTGGGTAATCTATAAGCACATCCTTATATAGGTCCCTAGTCGCAGGACTATCGAGACAGGGCATCGATACTTCGGAGTAGACTAGCGTATGCGCTTCTCATCCCAGTGTGGGAGATGGTCTGTCCCACAGCCATCAGTATGTCGTACTGGAGATAGTATACTGGTGCTCGTTAGGTTACGAGTATACTGGACAGGACTCGTCGGGAACTGACCGGTTGGTATTATACCTATCGTCAGTTATCAGTTCCCAGGTGACATGAGTACAGCTTAGTCCGCTGACTTGACACTGTCACTTCGCCTCGAGTGTGTTCCCACTGTACTTTGATTACTACCCTACCACGGCTCAAAGGAGTCGTGCAAACAGGTGGTAGTTGGGTGCAGTCCCGAAGCACTTGGAGGCAGTGACGGTTAGACAGGATTCGTCTCTCCCGGTATTGGGGGTTGACATCGCGCTGTGCCTAGGAGAGCCATTACACGAGTAGTCCCTGGCCAGGGCAATCGAGATATACTGGTAGGCTTCCAGTGTTATCTCAGGGTGTTTTGGGCTTCACTCCGACACGACTTGTACCGCTATTAGGGGAATGACGTTTACCGCCCCCCTAGGCCCGCCATGCGATGTATCAGACGAACAGACCGGACTGTACGGAGATTGTCACATTCAGGCTCAGTAGGAGTTCAGATGGGTTTCACCTCGTCAGTCTTCTTGTCGACATCTACCTAGGGACCGTTAAGCACAGCTAGTGCCGCTTGCGGTCTGTGGTTAAACCCACTGCCAGCGTAGTGTCGAGTCTTTAGAGTCCCACACAGAAAGCTATTCTCCTTTCGGCAAAAGAGTAGAGGTCGCACGATTTTGCGGCAGGTCGCATGGTTTTGTGACCGGGTTCGGTCACATCCGTACACTTGTGCACGTACAGTGTCCCGACAGTTTACACTAGCAGGCTTTGGTTTAAGCCAGATCCTAGTGTAAGTATTGGGATTGGATTTATCCAGTATGTATTCGTGTTCCTCGGAACGCGGATGCGGGTGTGTATGCACAGTTGACGGAGAGACAGATGCAGAGGATTCTCATTAGGGTTGTTGACCGTTGACTGTTGACTATTGACTTTTTCTCAACCCTAATGAGAATATGATAATTATATATATATATATATATATATATATAATTAGAAATAATATTAATTAAGTATTATAGTGACATGGTTGTTGAGGGGTTGACTAGGTTGGACTAGTGGACCATCATGATGACAATGGTTGTCATTTTCATGCAAAGACTTTTGCTTGCTTGTTGTGGTTTGCAAAATGAGTGCATGGAAATGATATTGCCTTTGACATGATATGAACCATCACATAATACTTGATTAACATTATGGCTCATGATTCTTTTGGATTATGAGAGGGTGTATGACAAAAGAGAGGCTCATTCTTTCATTTTTTTTCTCTCTCTTGGTTTTGAGCTCTCTCTTCCTCTTGCTCTCACTCTCTTCCTCTTGCTCTCTCTCATGTCTATGGTTCACTTGTCTCATGTGTTGAGAACCAAGAACCATAGAGAAAATCCCAACACACTCTTCTCTACTCACTCTAGTTCACAAGGTTTAGCAAACCAAGTGAACTAGTTTCTTCAAAGACCGAAGAAGAAGCCAAAGGTAGAAGCTTTCGAGGTGGATCTATCTTCGGCGCAAGGAGACGACGGAGTGAAGCCGATCCGGACAACCATCAAGAGATGAAGACGAAGGAGTTCAAGAAAGAAAGGTATAACCCACTAACCGAGTAGTTAACAACTCCTAGTTAGGATGTTAGTTAGATGTTTAACAAAGATCCGGTTTTGAGTCCATGTTACCACCTCTAGAAAAAAATGTTTTTCACCAAATTCCGCATGCCCGAAAGTACCGGGAGAGGTAGCATGGACTTACAGTGTTATCAGAGCCAGGTTAAACTCTATCTAACATGTTAGCAAAGTAGCTAGAAGATCGATCAAAGAAAAAGTCCCGAAATGAACCCCGATTTCATGCTTGCTGTCGAATTTTTCCTGTGTTCCAAAATTGATAAATCATAGCTTAAAATTCGGCTCAGGGTTTTTATAACAAACTGCCAAAATTTCGTCCACTGAACCGATCAAAGCGCCGCGGAAACGCGGCGGGAGCGTGCTCCCGCCGTGTTTCCACGGCCGAGTTGACTCGGCAGTGGGAAATTTTGGTTGCAGTTTGTTCAGTGGGGTATTTTGGGAATTTTGGAATATGTATTTTCTGCCCAGATTTTCCAGAACGAAAATTTTGTATTTGGGGCCTGTAAATCCGTATTTTTGATCGAACTTCTAAAAGACTTGAGCTGACGGGTTTTTCTGTGATGTGATATTTGTATTGAACGTCTACTAATCGCTATATGTCGATTAGTGGGGGTTATACAAATCTGTGATCTGTAATGTCATTGGAATGTGTATATGAATTCATTGGATTGTCGCGGGTGAATAGCCGGGGGTTGTGAGACGAGAGTTTTCTTTTCTTTCGATTCATGTAAATTTGTAAATTGATCTAATAATTATTTGTATGGCCGCACAACCGGGTCGGGGTTGTAGCCATCATTGTATAATTTCTTTTTACTGTTTTTGCTCCTAGGATAGACCCATGGAGGGGGTGCACAAACTACCGGGTATGCCGAAGTGCCGAGTGGCCTACTCACGGGGATGAGGGAGGTTGCTTCGCTTCGGGTACTTGGCGGGTAGTTTGCCGCACCCGTAGGGGTCTTGGGTGGGGTATTGGCTATTCACCGCGACCGTGTAATCTGCTTTTCGTTACAGGCTCGTACGAATTGCGGGTTCCTAGTATATCCAATGTGTTCATCTGTGATCTGAAATGTCTATCATTGCAATATATCTATATATGATATTATTTAGGCGTTGCTTATGTTTTACAGCCGCGCTAGCCCAGCCCCCGCTCTGTCGTTAGTTAAGTAACCTAACGGGTAATGACGGGGCCCCGTGGCGAATGCGAATGGCATAAGCGTACGTCATATTTTGGTTGTTTTCTGCAATGGTAGGATTAAATGATGAGACACATTAAAAGAACTAATGCAAGAATAACACGCATTAAAAGAACTAATGCAAGAAAATAAACCAAGTAAAAGTCGTTGGAACACTTTCGAAAAACCACTCGGTTCTTTTCAAAACTAACTTTTAAATGCGGAGCTTGAGCCACTCCTTTTAAAAGCTATTTCGTTCCTTCGATTATATCAAGTTCACTACGTTGAAGGTTTCGCCAAAACCATTCGTAGCCCTCCGTCGTTTCGTATGAATATTCAATAGTATTCAAGCTATGTTTGTTGACCTTCGTCAAGGCATAGTGATTGGTAGCTGTTGGGTGTTCATATGTAGCATAGATATGTAAATCCATGCTACCTCTCCCCGTACTTTCGGGCATGCGGAATTTGATGAAAAACGATTTTCTTAGAGGTGGTAACATGGAATTAAAACCCGGATCTTTGTTAAACATCTAACTAACAACCTAACTACGAGTTGCTAACTACTCGGTTAGGGGGTTATACCTTTCTATTTCTCGAACTCCTTCGTCTTCAAGCTTCGATGGTCGTCCGGATCGCCTTCACTCCGTCGTCTCCTTGCGCCGAAGATAGATCCACCTCGAAAGCTTCAACGTTTGGCTCCTTCTTCGAACTTTGAAGAAACTAGTTCACTCGGTTTGCTAAACCTTGTGAACGAGAGTGAGTAAAGAAGAGTTTGTATGAGATTTTATCTATGGTTCTTGATTCTCAACTCATGAGACAAGTGAACCATAGAATCAAGAGAGGGAGAGCAAGAGGAGGAGATGAGAGCTCAAGAACAAGAGAGAGAATGAGCATGAAAGAATGAGAGAAGACTTTTCTCATTTGGCTCTCATAATCCAAAACAATCATAACACCTCATATCAATCAAGTATTATGTGATGGTTTAAGCAACCATAGCCATATCATTTCATGCACTCATTTTGCACAAAAGAGCAAGCAAGCAAAAGTCTTTGCCATGAAATGATAGCTATAGTTATCATGATGGTCAACTAGTCAAGCCTAGTCAACCGGTCAACAAAGTCAACAAGTCAACAAAAGTCAACAAGTCAACAAAGTCAATCCCTCAACAACCATGTCACCATAATACTTAATTAATATAATTGTTAATCACATATCATATATTCTCATTAGGGTTGAGCAAAAAGTCAATAGTCAACGGTCAACGGTCAACAACCCTAATGAGAATCCTCTGCCTCTGTCTCTCCGTCAACTGTGCATACACACCCGCATCCGGGTTCCGAGGAACACGAATACAAACTGGATAAATCCAATCCCAATACATACACTAGGATCTGGCTTAAACCAAAGCCCGCTAGTGTAAACTGTCCGGACACTTTACGTGCACAAGTGCACGGACGCGACCGAACCCTGTCGCAAAACCATGCGACCTGCCGCAAAACCATGCGACCTCTACTCTTTTGCCTAAAGGCGAATAACTTTCTATGTGGGACTCTAAAGACTCGACACTACGCTGGCAGTGGGTTTAACCACAGACCGCAAGCGGCACTAGCTGTGCGTAACGGTCCCCAGGTAGATGCCGACAAGAAGACTGACGAGGTGAAACCCATCTGAACTCCTACTGAGTCTGAATGTGACAATCTCCGTACAGTCCGGTCTGTTCGTCTGATACATCGCATGGCGGGCCTAGGGGGCGGTAAACGTCAGTCCCCTAATAGCGGTACAAGTCGGGTCGGAGTGAAGCCCAAAACACCCTGAGATAAAACTGGAAGCCTACCAGTATATCTCGATTGCCCTGGCCAGGGACTACTCGTGTAATGGCTCTCCAAGACACAGCGCGATGTCAACCCCCAATACCGGGAGAGACGAATCCTGTCTAACCGTCACTGCCTCCAAGTGCTTCGGGACTGCACCCAACTACCACCTGTTTGCACGACTCCTTTGAGCTGTGGTAGGGTAGTAATCAAAGTACAGTGGGAACACCCTCGAGGCGAAGTGACAGTGTCAAGTCAGCGGACTAAGCTGTACTCATGTCACCTGGGAACTGATAACTGACGATAGGTATAATACCAACCGGTCAGTTCCCGACGAGTCCTGTCCAGTGTACTCATAACCCAACGAGCACCCGCATACTATCTCCAGTACGACGTACCGACGGCTGTGGGACAGACCGTCTCCCACTCTGGGATGAGAAGCGCATGCGCTAGTCTACTCCGGAGTATCGATGCCCTGTCTCGATAGTCCTGCGACTAGGGACCTGCATAAGGATGTGCTTATAGATTACCCAGCCCCCACTAGTGTGACTGCCATCACAACGCTGGTAATCAAGCAAAGATCCTAAGGGCTCCACTAATGTGTATAGGTGATATGCTAAAATAAACACAAGTACACATTGAAGTAGAAACAAACCAAGAAGCATACTACTATTTTGAGCAAGATTGTATATACAAGGTGAATATCCCAAGCTTCCATTAAGTAATATAAAAACTAGTATGATACAGTAATGGCCTCTAGGGCATATACACTAACAATCTCCCACTTGCACTAAGGCCATGTAATGGCGTATCGAAGACCTATCATCTCGATCAGCCGCTCGAACTGAGTCTGGGGCAAGGCCTTGGTGAATTGATCTGCAGTGTTATCTTCTGAAGCAACTCTCCGAACCTCGATCTCCTGGCGATCCACGATCTCCCTGATCAGGTGATACCGCCTCAAGATGTGTCTGGATCTCTGATGGGACCTGGGTTCCTTCGCTAAAGCTATAGCCCCATTGTTGTCGCAATACAGAGGTATTGGATCAACAATGGACGGAACCACCTGAAGTTCTTTCAAGAACTTCCTCATCCAGACAGCTTCTTTTGCGGCATCAGATGCAGCGATGTATTCCGCTTCCATCGTCGAGTCTGCAACGGTTTCCTGTTTGGAACTCTTCCAACTCACCGCCCCTCCATTGAGGGTAAAGACAAAACCCGACATGGACTTGGAATCATCCTTGTCACTCTGGAAGCTGGAGTCAGCAAAAGCCTCGATCTGGAGGTCTTTTCCGCCATACACCAAGAACATCTCCTTAGTCCTTCTCTGGTACTTGAGAATGTTCTTTATCGCTATCCAGTGTTTCTCCCCAGGGTTTGACTGATACCGGCTTACCACACTCAGTGCATAAGCTACATCCGGTCTGGTACAGAACATTGCAAAATTATAGAGCCTGCCGCAGAAGCGTAGGGTATAATCGACATGCGATCCCTCTCCAAATCAGTCTTGGGAGACATCTCTTTAGAGAGGGTGATCCCGTGACAAGCTGGTAGGTTACCGCGCTTGGAATCTTCCATACTGAATCTCTTCAGTATGGCGTCGATGTACCTGGACTGCGAAAGTCCTAATATCCTCTTGGATCTGTCACGGTAGATCCGGATACCCAGAATGTACGAGGCATCACCCAGGTCTTTCATGGAGAACCTGTGTGACAAGAACCACTTGACAGATTGTAGCATAGGAATGCCATTTCCTATTAAGAGAATGTCATCCACGTATAAAACGAGGAATACTACAGTTCTCGCTACAAATCTACTATAGATGCATGGTTCATCTGGATTTTTGATAAAGCCAAATTCTTTGACCGTCTCATCAAAACAGATGTTCCAACTCCGCGATGCCTGCTTTAGTCCGTAAATGGACTTAAGCAACTTGCACACCTTTCCGCTGCTCCCACTCTGAATGAAACCCTCTGGCTGGTCCATATAGACACACTCCTCTAAATTTCCATTTAGAAAAGCTGTCTTTACGTCCATTTTCCAAATCTCATAATCGTGGAAGGCAGCAATGGCAAGAAGGATCCGAATGGATTTCAGCATAGCTACTGGAGAAAAGGTCTCGTCATAGTCCAAACCAGGTCTTTAACGAAAACCCTTTGCTACCAGTCTAGCTTTATAGGTCTCAACCTGTCCATCTACACCAATCTTCCTTTTGAAGATCCACTTGCATCCTACGGGTTTTACCCCGTCTGGAGCAATGTCCAACGTCCATACTTTGTTGGTGTACATGGACTCCATTTCGGTCCGCATTGCATCCAGCCATTTTACCGAGCCGACGCTCTGAACGGCTTGCTGGAAGCTAGTAGGCTCATCATAATCTATGATGCAATCCTCTCTATCCCCGTCTATGAGAAAACCGTAGTATCTCTCGGGCGGATGAGACTGCCTACTACTCCTGCGGAGCGGCATAGGAATGTCCTGTTCTTTTGAACCCTCTGGTTCCACTAAGCTTTCAGTAATAGTCTGTGGATCTGGAATTTCTTCCAGTTCTACTGTGCTCCCACTTATCTGGTTTTCCAAAAACTCAGTTTCCAAGAAGTAGGCATGACGAGAAACAAGAACTTTTTGTTCCTCTTCACAGTAAAAGAAATATCCCTTGGAGTTCTTTAGATATCCCACGAACTTATACTGTACTGAGCGTGCCTCGAGCTTGTCCGCATGCTGCTTTTTAACAAAAGCTGGACATCCCTATGTCTTAATGTGCTTAAGATAGGGTCTCTTCCCACACCACATCTCATATGGTGTAGTAGGCACAGTCTTAGTAGAAACTCGGTTCAAAAGGTATGCAGCTGATTCTAGCGCATATCCCCAGAATGATCGCGGTAACTCAGCGTTACTCATCATGGACCGAACCATATCCAATAGGGTTCGGTTCCGTCTCTCCGATACACCGTTATGTTGCGGAGTGTATGGAGGAGTAAGCTGAGAGAGAATTCCGTTCTCTTTTAAATAATCCAGGAACTCGGCACTTAAGTATTCTCCACCTCGATCCGATCTTAGGATCTTGATACTTTTGCCGGTTTGTTTTTCTACTTCATTCTTATACTCCTGGAATTTTCCAAAGGCTTCAGACTTATGTTTCATTAAGAAGACATAACCGTACCTTGAGAAGTCATCCGTAAAAGTAATGAAGTAAGAATAACCGCTTCGCGCATGTGTAGACATTGGACCGCACACGTCGCTGTGTACGAGTCCCAAGAGCTCGCTCATTCTTACTCCGTGTCCAGTGAACGGAGTCTTTGTCATCTTTCCTTTGAGACAGGATTGACAAGTGGCATACGATTGATATTCGAACGGATTCAAATATCCTTCTGTATGTAACTTCGTCAACCTTCTCTCATTGATGTGACCCAGTCTACAATGCCATAAGAAAGTCTGATTTATTTCCGGAGACTTTCTTTTGTGTGTATTCTGGACATTGAAAATCTGTGGTTGGTTTAATACGTATATACCATTACTCAATGTACCTGACCCAATCAAAACTTGATTAAGGTGAATGTTTACAACATTACTTACAAACGCAAATTCATAACCTTCTTTAGAAACTAAAGATACAGAAATGATATTACAAGTTGCGTTGGGTACAAAAAAGCAATTACGCAAAACCAAAACATGCCCATCTGACATTCCCAGGTGATAGTCCCCCACGGCCTTAGCATCCATGCTAGCTCCGTTCGCAACTCTGATGGTCATGTCACCTGCCTTCAAAACCCTACGGTTTCTCAACGCCTGCAAAGAATTATAGATATGAGATCCTGATCCGGTATCCAATACCCAGGAAGTAGAGTTTATTGAAAGACAGTTTTCAATAACAAACACACCTGAAGCTGAAGCTGCAACCTGCTTCAATTCCTGTATCCTGGCTTTCCAAGCCCTGCAATCATTCTTCCAGTGACCTTTTTTATGACAATAGAAGCATTCTTCCTTATCCACAAGCTTCCCCGCTATCTTTGTTGCTTTTGCTTTTCCCTTCGTATCCACTTTACTAACACCGCCCCTTGGTTTGGCGGAGGCTTTCTTCTTCTTTCCCTTGGCTTTCGCCTTGGACCTAGAAGAGGAAGTCCTCCGACAAACAAAGTGGATGTTTCCCTACCTTTCTGTAGGGTGCCCTCTGCACTCCTCAGCATGTTGAGGAGTTCTAAAAGTTCAACTTCTTTTTCTTGTAAGTTGAAGTTCAGTATAAACTGGGCGTAAGTGGAAGGAAGGGACTGGAGAATCAAGTCCGTATAGAGCTCATTCTCCAACGTGGTTCCAAGTTCCGCGAGCTCCTCAATGAAGCCAATCATCTTAAGCACGTGTTCCGCTACCGATGATCCGATGGCCAACCTTGCCGAAAATAACTTCTTCGACACTTCGTATCTTGCGATACGAGATTGCTCTCCATACAGTTCTTTTGTATGGAGAAATATGGATTCAAGGTCCATATTCTCGTGCCTCCTCTAATGTTCGTTGTCCATCGAGGCAAGTACGAGGCACTTGGCCTTCGCGCTATCAATCTCCCAGGTCTTACGGATTTCCTTATCCGCGACGCTGGAAGAGGGACTTGGGACAGGGGGAGCTTTGGTGGTAAGAAGATACCCCATCTTGTCGTAAGTGATTGCCATTTTGACATTCCTGAGCCAATCTTTATAGTTTGGCCCTGTCAGTATGTTTTTATCTAGGAGTAAGTTAAGTCCAGTCATGTCAATTGGTCGCTGCAATTAGGAGAGAGAAGAAGAAACACTCAGCATGATGCTCTTGCAAGTTTAGAGTGGTTTTTAGTTTGTCTAAACAGGATGGCTCCCACTGTTTCTCGAATCGCTCCTCAAACCAAAAAGGAAGAACTAGTCAGGATCAATCTCACCGTACAATACTTGCTTAACCGTTCGGCCAGGATGGTGTCGGTACTTCAAGGGAGGTTTTCCAACGCTTTCGCGAAGTTCCTTAATTAAATAACCTCTTTTCCCTGGGAGCGTAGCCCCGCTAACACTTTTCTAGACACCTACTAGGTTTATAGCATTGATCGTTAAGTGAGAAATTTCCCGAGGAGTAGCATATACTCACAGTAGGATCGGGATCCAAATATCATCGCGTGACGAAACTGAAGGAATCCTACCAGAATCATCACACTCTAAATGGTATGCAACTCTAGCAAGTTTCAGTACTTTTGAAACTCCCGATGTGGATTTTTGCCCCATGCTCTTATGACCTTGACTTTGGCCAACAAATCATAAGTCACATGTCAAGTTCTACCTGTCGTTCTCCAGGTTAATTTGAATCCACCCGTACCTACCCTTGACTTTGGCCAACAAGGCAGTACGACTGTTCCAAACCAACGCATCTATCTATGCTGCACATGAATACCCAATAGCTACCAATCACTATGCCTTGACTTTGGCCAACAAACACAGCTTGAATACTATTGACTATTCATGTGAAACGACGGAGGGCTACGAATGGTTTTGGCGAAACCGTGAACGTAGTGAACTTGATTTAGTCGATGGAACGAGATAGCTTTTAAAAGGAGTGGCTCAAACTCCGCATTTAAAAGTTTGTTTTGAAAAGAACCGAGTTGTTTTTCGAAAGTGTTCCAACGACTTTTACTTGGTTTATTTTCTTGCATTAGTTCTTTTAATGCGTGATATTCTTGCATTAGTTCTTTTAATGCGTCCCATCATTTAATCCTACCATTGCAGAAAACAACCAAAATACGACGTACGCTTATGCCATTCGCATTCGCCACTGGGCCCCGTCATTACCCGTTAGGTTACTTAACTAACGACAGAGCGGGGGCTGGGCTAGCGCGGCTATAAAACATAAGCAACGCCTAAATAATATCATATATAGATATATTGCAATGATAGACATTTCAGATCACAGATGAACACATTGGATATACTAGGAACCTGCAATTCGTACGAACCTGTAACGAAAAGCAGATTACACGGTCGCGGTGAATAGCCAAAACCCAACCCAAGATCCCTACGGGTGCGGCAAACTACCCGCCAAGTACCTGAAGCGAAGCAGCCTCCCTCATCCCCGTGAGTAGGCCACTCGGCACTTCGGCATACCCGATAGTTTGTGCACCCCCTCCATGGGTCTATCCTAGGAGCAAAAACAGTAAAAAGATATTATACAATGACGGCTACAACCCCGACCCGGTTGTGCGGCCATACAAATAATTATTACATCAATTTACAAATTTACATGAATTGAAAGAAAAGAAAACTCTCGTCTCACAACCCCCGGCTATTCACCCGCGACAATCCAATGAATTCATATACACATTCCAGCAACATTACAGATCACAGATTTGTATAACCCCTACTAATCGATATATAGCGATTAGTAGACGTTCAATACAAATATCACATCATAGAAAAACCCGTCAGCTAAAGTCTTTTAGAAGTTCGATAAAAAATACGGATTTTCAGGACCCCAAAAATAAAATTTTCGTTCTGGAAAATCTGGGCAGAAAATATATATTCCAAAAATCCCAAAACAACCCCAGTAAAACACTGCACCAAACTTGGACCTAGGCCGAGTCAACTCGGCCGCGTATCCGCGGAGGGAGCGTGCTCCCGCCGCGTTTCCGCGGCGCTTTGACTCGATCGTTGGACCAAATTTGGTGGGTGTTCACACAAAAGCCTGAGCCGATTTTTAAGATGAAAATGATCAACTTTTGAACAGAATAAAAATCGGCAGAAACTTGAAATTCTCGGGTTCGTTTTCGTGACTTTTTCTTTGATCGATCTTCTAGTTACTTGCTAACATGTTAGATAGAGTTTAACTAGGCTCTGATACCACTGTAAGTCCATGCTATCTCTCCCGGTACTTTCGGGCATGCGGAATTTGATGAAAAACGATTTTCTTAGAGGTGGTAACATGGACTTAAAACCCGGATCTTTGTTAAACATCTAACTAACTACCTAACTACGAGTTGCTAACTAATCGGTTAGGGGGTTATACCTTTCTATTTCTCGAACTCCTTCGTCTTCAAGCTTCGATGGTCGTCCGGATCGCCTTCACTCCGTCGTCTCCTTGCGCCGAAGATAGATCCACCTCGAAAGCTTCAACCTTTGGCTCCTTCTTCGAACTTTGAAGAAACTAGTTCACTCGGTTTGCTAAACCTTGTGAACTAGAGTGAGTAGAGAAGAGTTTGTATGGGATTTTATCTATGGTTCTTGATTCTCAACTCATGAGACAAGTGAACCATAGAATCAAGAGAGGGAGAGCAAGAGGAGGAGATGAGAGCTCAAGAACAAGAGAGAGAATGAGCATGAAAGAATGAGAGAAGACTTTTCTCATTTGGCTCTCATAATCCAAAACAACCATAACACCTCATATCAATCAAGTATTATGTGATGGTTTAAGCAACCATAGCCATATCATTTCATGCACTCATTTTGCACAAAAGAGCAAGCAAGCAAAAGTCTTTGCCATGAAATGATAGCTATAGTTATCATGATGGTCAACTAGTCAAGCCTAGTCAACCGGTCAATAAAGTCAACAAGTCAACAAAAGTCAACAAGTCAACAAAGTCAATCCCTCAACAACCATGTCACCATAATACTTAATTAATATAATTGTTAATCACATATCATATATTCTCATTAGGGTTGAGCAAAAAGTCAATAGTCAACGGTCAACGGTCAACAACCCTAATGAGAATCCTTTGCCTCTGTCTCTCCGTCAACTGTGCATACACACCCGCATCCGCGTTCCGAGGAACACGAATACAAACTGGATAAATCCAATCCCAATACATACACTAGGATCTGGCTTAAACCAAAGCCCGCTAGTGTAAACTGTCCGGACACTGTACGTGCACAAGTGCACGGACGCGACCGAACCCTGTCGCAAAACCATGCGACCTGCCGCAAAACCATGCGACCTCTACTCTTTTGCCTAAAGGCGAATAGCTTTCTGTGTGGGACTCTAAAGACTCGACACTACGCTGGCAGTGGGTTTAACCATAGACCGCAAGCGGCACTAGCTGTGCGTAACGGTCCCCAGGTAGATGCCGACAAGAAGACTGACGAGGTGAAACCCATCTGAACTCCTACTGAGCCTGAATGTGACAATCTCCGTATAGTCCGGTCTGTTCGTCTGATACATCGCATGGCGGGCCTAGGGGGTGGTAAACGTCAGTCCCCTAATAGCGGTACAAGTCGTGTCGGAGTGAAGCCCAAAACACCCTGAGATAACACTGGAAGCCTACCAGTATATCTCGATTGCCCTGGCCAGGGACTACTCGTGTAATGGCTCTCCTAGACACAGCGCGATGTCAACCCCCAATACCGGGAGAGACGAATCCTGTCTAACTGTCACTGCCTCCAAGTGCTTCGGGACTGCACCCAACTACCACCTGTTTGCACGACTCCTTTGAGCCGTGGTAGGGTAGTAATCAAAGTACAGTGGGAACACACTCGAGGCGAGTGACAGGGTCAAGTCAGCGGACTAAGCTGTACTCATGTCACCTGGGAACTGATAACTGACGATAGGTATAATACCAACCGGTTAGTTCCCGACGAATCCTGTCCAGTGTACTCGTAACCCAACGAGCACTTGCATACTATCTCCAGTACGACGTACTGACGGCTGTAGGACAGACCGTCTCCCACTCTGGGATGAGAAGCGCATGCGCTAGTCTACTCCGGAGTATCGATGCCCTATCTCGATAGTCCTGCGACTAGGGACCTTCATAAGGATGTGCTTATAGATTACCCAGCCCCCACTAGTGTGACTGCCATCACAACGCTGGTAATCAAGCAAAGATCCTAAGGGCTCCACTAATATGTATAGGTGATATACTAAAATAAACACAAGTACACATTGAAGTAGAAACAAACCAAGTAGCATACTACTATTTTGAGCAAGATTGTATATACAAGGTGAATATCCCAAGCTTCCATTAAGTAATATACAAACTAGTATGATACAGTAATGGCCTCTAGGGCATATACACTAACAAGATAGATGCGTTGGTTTGGGACAGTCGTATTACCTTGTTGACCTTCGTCAAGGGTATAAACGGCTGGGTTCAAATTAACCTGGATAATGACGGGTAGAACTTGACATGTGACTTATGATTTGTTGACCTTCGTCAAGGTCATAAGAGCATGGGGCAAAAAATCCACATCGGGAGTTTCAAAAGAACTGAAACTTGCTAGCACTGCATACCATTTGGAGTGTGATGATTCTGGTAGGATTCCTTCAGTTTTGTCACGCAATGATATTTGGATCCCGATCCTACTGTGAGTATATGCTACTCCTCGGGAAATTTCTCACTTAACGATCAATGCTATAAACCTAGTAGGTGTCTAGAAAGGTGTTAGCGGGGCTACGCCCCCAGGGAAAAGAGGTTCTTAAATTAAGGAGCTTCGCGAAAGCGTTGGAAAACCTCCTTCGAAGTACCGACATCAGCCTAGCCGAACGGTTAAGCAAGTATTGTACGGTGAGATTGATCCTGACTAATTCTTCCTTTTTGGTTTTAAGGAGGGATTCGAGAAACAGTGGGAGCCATCCTGTTTAGACAAACTAAAAACCACTCTAAACTTGCAAGAGCATCATGCTGAGTGTATTCTTCTCTCTCTCTTAATTGCAGCGACCCTGTGACCACACCTAGGTTACATCAAGATAATAAGATGATTGAACCTGACTGTTATGACTGGCAAAGGTCTGTCCAGATGTCCATTGCCCATGACAAGCTGGGACACCTCTTAACTAATCAAACCCCTGCCGTCTCAGGTCCAGATTCCCCTGTCACGGATGTTTGCATCCGCAGGACATCGGAAAAGGATTGTGCGAAAGCCAAGTGCCTCGTGTTAGCCTCAGTTGATGGTGCAAACCAGAGGCAGCACGAGAAGATGGACTCAGTTTCTATCTTCCTCCATAACAAAGTTTTATATGGAGAGCAATCTCGTATCGCAAGGTATGAGACCTCGAACGAATTGCTTCAAGTGAGGTTGGCTGTCGGGTCATCTGTAAGGGGCAACGTCCTTACAGAGACCAGCTATTTTGAGCTCACGGACCTAGAGACCACGTTGGAGAATGGGCCAAGTACTGACTTAATTCTACAGTCCCTGCCCTCTGCTTTTACCCTGAAGGAACCCAGGGAAGAAAAAGAAGGAAAAGGAAGGGCAAAAGTTTCGGGACTGGATATGGTTAAAGAGGGTCGTTCCTATTGTAACGGGAATGAACATTGACAGAAGGATTGCAGGGCTTGCAAAGCCAGTAGCCAGAATTCGAAGCATGTTGTGGCTTCGGCTTCGAGTGTGTTTGTAATTGAGAACTGTATGTCAGTTAACCCTACTTCCTGGGTATTGGATACCGGATCAGGATCTCATATCTGTAATTCGTTACAGGCTCTGAGAAATCGTAGGGTTATCAGGAAAGGTGATATGACTCTCAGGGTTGCTAACGGAATGAGCATGGATGCTGAATCCGTAGGGGAATATCATCTTGGACTGACAACTGGGCAGATATTGATTTTGCGTAACTGTTTGTATATACCAGATGCGACTTGTAATATCATATCTGTATCCTTACTTTCTAAGGAAGGATATGAATTTACTTTTGTAAGCGATGTAGTACACATCCACCTAAATCAAGTTCTGATTGGGTCAGGTATATTACAGAACGGAATATACGTGTTAAATCAAGCTCAGATTTTCAGTGTCCAGAACACACTTAAAAGAAAGTCTCCGGAAACAAATCAGGCTTTCTTATGGCATTGTAGACTGGGTCACATCAATGAAACACGATTAACTAAGTTACATAAAGAAGGGTACTTGAATCCGTTCGAGTATCAGTCTTATGCCACTTGTGAATCTTGTCTCATGGGAAAGATGACAAAGACTCCGTTCACTGGACGCGGAGAAAGAGCGAGCGAGCTCTTGGGACTCATACACAGTGATGTGTGTGGTCCAATGTCTACACATGCACGAAGTGGTTATTCATACTTCATTACTTTCACAGATGATTTCTCTAGGTATGGACATGTCTTCGTAATGAAGCACAAATCCGAGGCCTTTGGAAAATTTCAAGAATACAAGAATGAAGTTGAAAAACAAACCGACAAAAGTATCAAGATCCTAAGATCGGATCGAGGTGGAGAATACTTGAGTGCCGAGTTTTTGGGCTACTTAAAAGACAATGGAATTCTCTCTCAACTTACTCCTCCATACACACCACAACACAACGGTGTATCAGAACTGTAGGGTTTCTAGGTACTCTAGTGAGGTCTCACAAGGCATCAACCATGCCAATTTATAATTTTAACGGTGCCGAGAAACCCTAACAAGATCGTTGGCTAGAATTTTAGGCGACAAATGAAAACAAGTAAACTACTTTACTAAGAGAAAGGAAATACAACCTTTGTAGTTCCGTTTCTCCACCACCTTGGCTCCGCAATGAAGTCTCCTCGCTGTCCAAGTTGAACCCCGGGCTCTAGCGTCGGCTTCATCAGAGAAATGGGCGGGCAAGGTCGTCGGCTTCGTGCCGAAGATGATCTACGTCGAAGCATCACAAGATCAAGCTCCCACTTCAACAAGTCATGAGACTTGTGAAGAAAACACACTCTACTACTTGGCAAGAGGTAGAGGATGAAGAAATAGGAGGTGGGTAGACTTTAGAATTGGATTTCTCACTCATTTTCATCAATCACCATTGATGAGGCAAGCTTTTTCTTCTTTGAAGAAGATGAAGAAGAAGAAGATGATATTATGATAAGTATATCAAAAAAGGATAAATGATATGAATACTTATCATAACCTAACCCTAGTTAAGTGTAGAGAATAGACCATGGTTTGTTTAAATGGTTAGGGTTAAGAATGAAGATAAGAATGGTGACTAAGTCAAAGCTTCATGAAGTTTCAACTAAACTACAAAAATAGCAACCATTCTTTTCTCATCTTTTCAAAATAAATAAATAAATAAGTAAGAAAAGAAAACCCTAATCATTAGTTTAACCATGGCTTAATTCTTTACACTTAACCAAGTAAACATGTATCATCAAACATGATACAATCAAGTGCACAAAAGTATATCACATATACAACTTGCACAATTCAAGTGAGAAAATCCATTTAAAGTGAACCAACACTAGTTAATGCAAAGTAATATATCAAATATATAATTATGCATTAAATCATTAAATCAACACTTGATTTAACGACCCGGTCATATCGCATATAACCGACTAATATCAACAGTAACAACTTATCGAATCAACACTTGATCCGATAACCCGGCTATATCGCATATAACCGATCAATGTCACATATCGCGAGAATAGAATACAGTATCACATATTGGTATCATTCTCGGTCTCGCACATATCTCATATGCGCTCCTATTTCATTTCGCTTGAGCCAGGAAACCTCTGTGTAGGACTCTAAAGACTCGTCAATACGCCGGTAGCAGATGATGATCATATTAAGCACCCACAAGCCGCAAGCGGTCTGCTAAACGTAACGGCCACCCGGGTATTGAGCGATTAGAAGATCGACGAGCAAGCCCGCTCACACTCCAGTGAATCCAACCAGTAACACTACCGTACTTTCCGGTCTCGTCGTCTGATATGTCGCATATCTTTCCTAGAGGTGGTAAACGTCAGACCCCAATAGCTCGATAAGTCGTGTCGATATGAGGTCTATAACAGTTCGAGAAACTACTGGTAACACTTACCAGTACATCTCAGCAACCTTGGCCAGGGATTTCCGGTTATAGCCAATCGAACACAGTGCAACATCAACTCCCTATACCGGGAGAGACGAATCCCCTCCTATCGCTCATTGTCTCCATGTGACTCGGGACTGTACCTAAAAGCCACCGTTTTTCACGCCCTCTTGGACGTGGTAAGGTGGAAATCAAAGCACAGTGGGAACCACACAAGACTCTATGACGATCTCGGGTCAACAGACTACTCTGTACCAGTGTCACCAGAGAACTGCCATCTGACGTAAGGTATAATACCATCTGGGAGTTCTCGGCGAGTCTGTCCAGTGTACCCAGTCTCCACTGAGCACCCTTATATCAGCTCCGATGTCAAACACCAATGGATATGGGATCATCCATCGCCCATCTGTATGGGTCGAGAAGGTATACGCTAGTCTACTCTGGTATATCGATGCCCCATCTCGATACACCCACGACTAGGGACTTTCAAGGATGTACTTATGGACTACCAAGTCCCCACTAGTATGATCCGCATCATAGTCCAGGTAGTCAAGTACACATCCTAAGGGCTTTACCAACATGTAACAGAGAGACAATCAGTATACACGTTATGGTAAAGAGTAACCAGATAGCATACTATCATGTCGAGCAAGAAAGTCCTCCCTATATATGTCCCAGCATCCACTACAATATACATCCTATGTACAGTAATGGCCTCTAGGGCATACATATAACTAACAATCTCCCACTTGCACTAGGGCCATCTGTAGCAGTGGTTGTAGTATCTCATACTCAACCATCCCATAAAAGTCTCTCTCTGGGAATAGGCCTTCGTGAGTGGATCCACCGTGTTATCCTCTGAGTCTGCTCTCCTTGCCTCGATCACCCTGGAGATTAACCATCTCCATGATCAGGTGATACTGCCTTAGAATAAGTCTGGATCACTGATGGGACCGGTGTTCCTTGGCATAAGCCGCAACTCCATTGTCTCACAATGGTAGGAACATAGTTCATCTCATGAACCATTATACATCCAAACAGCCTCTTTGGTAGCATCTTAAGTAGCGATGTATCCTGCATTTATCGTCTAGTATGTCACGGTATCTAGCTTGGAACTCTTCCAACATACCGTCCCTTTACTGAGGGTAAAGACAATGCCTGTGACTGACATTCAGTCATTTTTATCACCCTGGAACACTTCCAGTGATTCTCCCCAGGATCGATTGATACCATCTCACTACATCTAGTGAGAATCCTAACATCCAATTACATCTATCTCATAGATGAAAACTCAGGATTTAGGAGGTATCAATTTGATCCTATATGGAGAATCCTTGTGATAAGCGGAGATTGACTGAGCGTAGCATAGGAAACTCTTTCCCTATCTTGAGTATGTCATCCACGTACTCTACGAGGATCGTCACCATACTCCCTACTACCTTTTTGTTTATACAAGGTTCATCTACCATTTTGATGATGTCAAACTCTTTGACTAATCAATCAAAACAGATGTTCCAACTCCGCGATGCCTGCTTTATCACATAAAACATCTTGCACGCGTTTCCGCTGCTCCCACTATCTACGAAGCCCTCTGGCTGTGTACTTATAGACGCTTTCTTCCAAATCATCATTTAGAAAAGCAGTCAAGACACCCAACCACCAGATATCGTAGTCATGGTATGTAGCCGTGGCAAGTAGGATCTGGATGGACTTAAGCATAGCTACTTGAAAAGGTTTCACCATTATCCACGCCTGGTCGATGACGAAAACCTTTAACAAGTCTAGCTTTGAAAGTCTCAACCTTTCCATCTACACTAAGTAATCTTCTCACGATATACTTTCTCCTGATGGGGATTTAACCCTTCAGATATAGCAGCTAAAGTCCATACTTTGCTGGTGTATATGGATTCCATCTCAGATCGCTAAGCATCCAGCCATTCTTACAGAGTCCCTACTCTTGATGGCCTGCTCGAAACTAGTTGGGTCATCATCTCATGATGCAATCCTCGCTCCCACTGTCATCGAGAAACCGAGGTATCTCTCAGGCAGGTGAGGAACCCTACTAGATCGGCGGAGAGGCTGAGGTTCGTTGGTTTCTACTGAATCCTTTGGTTCTATCAAATCATCAGCTGCAGTTTGTATAGCTGGAACCTTTCCAGTTCTACATTACAGACTTTTCCTCGAGCTTGTCCGGATTTTGCTTTTAGACATTAGCCGGACAACCCCAAATCTTAACTAGCTTAAGAGATGAGCTCTTCCCTTTCCATATCACATATGAAGTGGTAGGCTACTGATTTGATCGGGACCCTATTCAATAGGTATGCAGCTTCTCAAGCGCATAACTCCCAAAGGAAAAAGGTAACTCAGTAGTACTCATCATAGAGCACACCATATCAAATAGGGTGTATCTGCTCCGCCCCGACATACCATCGTGCTATGGTGTATTCGGCGGAGTAATGCCGAGAGAGAATCTCATTCTCCTTTAGAATAGTCCAGGAATTCCGTGCTCAAGTATTCTCCTCCTCGATCACATCAAAGGACATAATACTTATACCCGTATTTTGGTTCTCTACTTCTAACTTATATTCTGTGAATATCTCAAAAGGTTCGGACTTGTGTTTCAACAGGAACATAGGTCTGAATCTCGAAAGATCATCAGAGAATGTAATGAAGTAAAAAGAACCAGTCCTGGCATGTGTAGACTGGGGACCTACATACATCAACATGTATCATCCCAAGAGTTCACTAACTCTTTCTCTGTTTCCAGTAAACGGAGCTATGGTCATCTTATCTTTGTGACATGACTGGCAAGTTTCACAAGATGTAAATTCAAGCTGATTTAAATATGCATCTACATGTAACTTCAGCCAGTCGGGTCGCATTGATACGACCTAGTCTACAATACCTCAAGAAGGATCCGTTCATTTCTGAACTCTTCCTCTTGTGTGTGTTCTGTATACTAAGAACTGTAGTTTGATTTAGAAGATCAATGCTTTTAGATAACGTGCCTGAACCGATCAACTTTTGATATAGGAAATGTTCAAAACATTATCCAACTATACAAAATTATATCATTTCTTTACTAATAAAGAGACTGATATGATTTTGTATATCAGGTTCGGTATCTAATAGCATTTGTTCAGAATCAATGTATTAGTAATACAGGGTGACAGTGACCAACAGACTTGGCTGCAACACTTGCCCCGTTTTCTGTCTCATGAAACTTATCACCCATTCTCAGTTTTCTACCTTCTTGTATCCCTATGTAGCAGATTACATATCTGGGATCCTGATCCGGTATCAAATACCCAGGATTCAGAGGATACTGAGAAACAGTTATTTATAATGAACACACCCGAAGGAGATGCATCATATGCACTTTCTTCGTTTGGGCGGCACGGGAATTCTGGTAATCCCCAATTTCCTGCTCTGTCTTATAACATTTATAAGTTGGAGCGGGACCAACGTTCCCCAGCTCAGTATAACAAGCGGGTTCGGTCAATATTCCGTATTATTATCTTGATTAAGGCGTGATATGGTCGCTACCTGGAGAGAGAGAGAAGAAAACACTCAGCGTACGCTCTTGCAAGAATAGATTGGTTATTATTTTATCTAATCAGGATGGCTCCCACTGATTTTTATCAAATCTTCCTTCAAACCCAAAAAGGAAAGACTAGCCGGGATTAATTACACGCTACAAGTTCGCCAATCTTTCAGCCAGGCCAGTGTCGGTACTTTGAGGGAGGTCCCCCGTACTTTCGCACGAACCTAATTACAGTAAACCTCGTTTTCCCAGAGGCGTAACCTCGTTAACACCTTTCTAGACACCTACTTGATCGGCTAATTGTAATGTGTAAAACTCTCCCAGGAGTAACAATTACTCACAGCGGGTATCGGGATCCAACTATCTCATAGAAGGTATGCAATCTCATTGCAAATCTCAACACTTGAAATTCCCGATAATATTTTGCCCCAGGCGATCTATGACCTTGACTGAGTCAACAAACCATAGACCGCAAGTAAAGTTCAACCCGTCATTTCCTGATTGAATTAAACCCACCCGCACGACCCTTGACTGAGTCAACAAGGCCGCACGACTACCCTAATCCAATCTGCATCATATGCATAAGCAGATAAATAGTAATCAGCTACCGCACACTATGCCTTGACTGAGTCAACAAACGCAGCACGAATACTAACTATTACTTATCTGAAATGACGGAGGGCTACGTCAGGTTTTTAAGAAAACCTTTTGCGTAATGAACTTTATATCGTTGTAGAATCAAATGATTTTGAAATGGAGTGCTTTTGAGGCTTTTCTAGTTTTGCTAAAGGAGTCACTCCCGGTGAAGGGATCGTCGGTCCTTTCCTCGTCGAATGAGGTGCGGGATATATCATATATATCACTGTGCAAAGCAGAACACTTAAAAGCAATCAAAAGACAAACCGAGTGTGTAGCATCTGCCAGTTATTGCTAAAGGAGTTACTCCCGATGAAGGGATCTCGGTCCTTTCCTCATCGAATAAGGTGCAGGATATATCATATATACCGCTGTGCAAAGCAAGAACTGTAGCTACCTGTTTTATTTTGAAATTCGATTCCACAACATCTTAGGTTTCTTTTATTTCATTAATCTCATTAATGAAGTCCCATCATTTAAGTACCTAAACATCACAGATAAATACGACGTACACTTATGCCATCCGCATTCGCCTCGATGTCCCCTCGTGCACCGTTAGGTTAGGTAACTAACGGCAGAGCGGGGCAGGGCTAGCGCGGGTGTAAAACATAAGTAACGCCTATATAATATATCATATATACTATATACTGTATCTATCACAGAACATCACATGATCACATCACAGATATCGCAGCAGAAGAATCATAAGAAATATTGGATATACTAGGACGTCCGTGTTTTCAATACGAGCCAGTATAAAACACGGATTCCACGGTCGCGATGAATAGCCAAACCCACACCCCTAGACCCCTACGAGAGCGGCAAGCAACCCTACCAATTCTAGAGTTAGGAGACCCGGACTCGACTCCTCGAGTTGGTCTGCCACTGGACTCCAGAACCCGGTTACTTGTGCCCTCCTCCTTGGGTCTATCCTAGTGCGGAAAAGTAAATAATATACAAAGGGTGACATCTTCCGCAACCTGGAAGTGCCCCAATAAAAGAATATTACATACAAGTTTTTATATGAATGAAAATGAAAAACACTCATCTCACATAAAACCCCCGGCTATTCAAACACGACGATCCAATATAACATATCCAGCAACACATAACATCACATGTCATCAACGTAAGTAAATATGCGCATCCCAATTGTCGTTGACATATAGCAACGAAACCGGCGACATCACATATTACACTTACGGTCACAGAAAAGAAAGTGTAAAACTACAACAGTTGGAATCCGCAATCTCTTTAGACATCGCATGCCTAATCAAATGAATTCCTTAGACATTGCATGCCTAACAATTATAAACCCCGCATTTTAGTCTCATTATCGAAAACACTTTTCAATACCAAGTCGGGGAATTCAACAAGATTCCCGACATCCTGATCGAATACTCGTCCCAAACTTCAGTAGGCGGCCGCACCCCCGACGCCGTCGACGATGTGCACCAAGGCGGAACACCGCCACAGCGAGCACCCAAACGGATGCTTTCGGCGACGGGGTTCTCCTACAGTCACTTGGTCGGGGCTATGGAGTGAGACTGTCTATTAAGTTTACCCGGCGAGTATCCGCATACGCTACGTGATTGCGACGGACTTTTGATCACATCAAAATTCCGTGGCAACCGATCAAGTGAGACTAAACTGCTATGTTTATAACATTCATTCAGTTATCTCATAACTTCTTGTGAATTCCAATTATTGTATCACATTCCAGATAATTAGAAAATGTTAAACTTTCCGATCGAACATTCAAACACCCAAGTTTTCCCGATACGGATCAACACATGAAACAAGTCTAAAAACATTCAGTTCGTGCCTCAGTACCAACGGTCCAGCCGTAGAAGGGTCAAGCCAACGCCTCACATGTGGCACGCCGTACTGCCCCAAACCCGAAGGTTCAAAGGGCAGTTCAAGACGGTCACATAATCGAGTTAAGGTTTGTTGTCTTCTAGAGGGTCCATCGCGTTACTTGCATTACTTAGAATGTCGTTAAACTACGGAAAAATCCAACACTTGGAAATTTCCCGACAGGGGAAAAAGTGGGTATTTATATCCGGTCGAACTTTTTAACATATTCAAAAAAATATCCGGAAAGAAAAATAGACAAAGTTAAATAATCCGATCGATTCATCGAATCCCCAAAACAACCCCAGAAAATTTAACTCTTGAATGCAGATTAAAACTTCCTAGAGAACAGAGGAAACAGATATGGGCATTACTGTATCAAAACGACACCCCAATCATTACAGACGGCCGCGGAACCGCCGCAAAAGGAGGCTATTGCCGCGGTTCCGCGGCGCATTGGTGGAGTTAGGGGCTCGTTTTCTACAGTAACTCTTATAATTTCCTGCTCTATTTTCTGCGAATTTTTAATTCTGAAAAATCCCTGTTTTTGAAAAAAGTCCAGAGAGCATGGAAATTTGGGGTTTCGGGTTCGTTCGGATTTCTAACGCCGTCTAGACTTCGCCTAAGGCTCTAGCTAGGCTCTGATACCACTGTAGGGTTCCTAGGTACTCTAGTGAGGTCTCACAAGGCATCAACCATGCCAATTTACAATTTTAACGGTGCCGAGAAACCCTAACAAGATCGTTGGCTAGAATTTTAGGCGACAAATGCAAACAAGTAAACTACTTTACTAAGAGAACGGAAATACAACCTTTGTAGATCCGTTTCTCCACCTCCTTGGGTCCGCAATGAAGTCTCCTCGCTGTCCAAGTCGAACCCCGGGCTCTAGCATCGGCTTCATCGGAGTAATGGGCGGGCAAGGTCATCGGCTTCGTGCCGAAGATGATCTACGTCGAAGCATCACAAGATCAAGCTCCCACTTCAACAAGTCATGAGACTTGTGAAGAAAACACACTCTACTACTTGGCAAGAGGTAGAGGATGAAGAAATAGGAGGTGGGTAGACTTTAGAATTGGATTTCTCACTCATTTTCATCAATCACCATTGATGAGGCAAGCTTTTTCTTCTTTGAAGAAGATGAAGAAGAAGAAGATGATATTATGATAAGTATATCAAAAAAGGATAAATGATATGAATACTTATCATAACCTAACCCTAGTTAAGTGTAGAGAATAGACCATGGTTTGTTTACATGGTTAGGGTTAAGAATGAAGACAAGAATGGTGACTAAGTCAAAGCTTCATGAAGTTTCAACTAAACTACAAAAATAGCAACCATTCTTTTCTCATCTTTTCAAAATAAATAAATAAATAAATAAGTAAGAAAAGAAAACCCTAATCATCAGTTTAACCATGGCTTAATTCTTTACTCTTAACCAAGTAAACATGTATCATCAAACATGATACAATCAAGTGCACAAAAGTATATCACATATACAACTTGCACAGTTCAAGTGAGAAAATCCATTTAAAGTGAACCAACACTAGTTAATGCAAAGTAATATATCAAATATATAATTATGCATTAAATCATTAAATCAACACTTGATTTAACGACCCGGTCATATCGCATATAACCGACTAATATCAACAGTAACAACTTATCGAATCAACACTTGATCCGATAACCCGGCTATATCGCATATAACCGATCAATGTCACATATCGCGAGAATCGAATACAGTATCACATACTGGTATCATTCTCGGTCCCGCACATATCTCATATGCGCTCCTATTTCGTTTCGCTTGAGCCAGTAAACCTCTGTATAGGACTCTAAAGACTCGTCAATACGCCGGCAGCAGGTGATGATCATATCAATCACCCCCAAGCCGCAAGCGGTCTGCTAAACGTAACGGCCACCCGGGTATTAAACGATCAGAAGATCGACGAGCAAGCCCACTCACACTCCTGTGAATCCAACCAGTAACACTCACCGTACAGTCCGGCCTCGTCGTCTGATATGTCGCATATCTCGCCTAGGGGTGGTAAACGTCAGACCCCAATAGCTCGATAAGTCGTGTCGATATGAGGTCTATAACAGTTCGAGAAACTACTGGTAACACTTACCAGTAAATCTCAGCAACCCTGGCCAGGGATTTCCGGTTATAGCCAATCGAACACAGTGCAACATCAACTCCCTATACCGGGAGAGACGAATCCCCTCCTATCGCTCATTGCCTCCATGTGACTCGGGACTGTACCCAAAAGCCACCGTTTTGCACGCCCTCTTGGACGTGGTAAGGTGGAAATCAAAGCACAGTGGGAACCACACAAGACTCTATGACGATCTCGGGTCAACAGACTACTCTGTACCAGTGTCACCAGAGAACTGCCATCTGACGTAAGGTATAATACCATCTGGGAGTTCTCGGCGAGTCTGTCCACTGTACCCAGTCTCCACTGAGTACCCGTATATCATCTCCGATGTCAAACACCAATGGATATGGGATCATCCATCGCCCATCTGTATGGGTCGAGAAGGTATACGCTAGTCTACTCTGGTATATCGATGCCCCATCTCGATACACCCACGACTAGGGACTTTCAAGGATGTACTTATGGACTACCATGTCCCCACTAGTATGATCCGCATCATAGTCCAGGTAGTCAAGTACACATCCTAAGGGCTTTACCAACATGTAACAGAGAGACAATCAGTATACACGTTAAGGTAAAGAGTAACCAGATAGCATACTATCATGTCGAGCAAGAAAGTCCTCCCTATATATGTCCCAGCATCCACTACAATATACATCCTATGTACAGTAATGGCCTCTAGGGCATACATATAACTAACAGGAAAGGCGAAATCGGACCCTATTGGATATGGTTCGTTCCATGATGAGTAAGGCTGAGTTACCGCGATCTTTCTGGGGTTATGCACTAGAAGCAGCTGCATATCTCTTGAACAAGGCTCCAACCAAGACTGTGCCTACCACCCCATATCAGATGTGGAGTGGGAAGAAACCCTGTCTTAAGTATCTTAATGTATGGGGATGTCCAGCTTTTGTAAAAAAGCAGCATGCCGACAAGCTCGAGGCACGCTCAGTACTGTGTAAGTTTGTGGGATACCCAAAGAACTCCAGAGGGTATCTTTTCTATTCCGCAGAAGAAAAAAAAGTTTTTGTTTCTCCGCATGCCCACTTCTTGGAAACTGAATTTTTGGAAAATCAGATAAGTGGGAGCGAAATAGAACTGGAAGAAATTTCAGAACCACAAGCTGTTACTGAAAGCTTGGATGAACCAGATGTTTCAGGAGAACCGGACATTCCTACGCCGCTCCGCAGAAGTAGTAGGCAGTCTCATCCGCCCGAGAGATACTTCGGTTTTCTCATAGACGGGGATAGAGAGGATTGCACAGTTAATTATGATGAGCCTACTAGCTTCCAGCAAGCCATTCAGAGCGGTGACTCGGTAAAATGGCTGGATGCAATGCGGACCGAGATGGAGTCCACGTACACCAACAAAGTTTGGACTTTGGACTTTGCTCCAGAAGGGGTAAAACCCGTAGGCTGCAAATGGATCTTCAGAAAGAAGATTGGTATAGATGGGCAGGTTGAAACCTATAAAGCTAGGCTCGTTGCTAAGGGTTTTCGTCAAAGACCTGGTTTGGACTATGACGAGACCTTTTGTCCGGTAGCCATGCTTAAATCCATTCGGATCCTTCTTGCCATTGCTGCCTTCCACGATTATGAGATCTGGAAGATGGACGTAAAGAAGGCTTTCCTAAATGGAAATTTGGAAGAGTGCGTCTATATGGATCAGCCAGAGGGATTCATTCAGAGTGGGAGCAGCGGTAAAGTATGCAAGTTGCTCAAGTCCATCTATGGACTTAAGCATGCATCGCGGAGTTGGAACATCTGCTTTGATGATACTGTCAAAGAATTCGACTTTGTCAAAAACCCAGATGAACCATGCATTTACAGTAAGATTGTAGGGAGAAATGTGGTATTCCTCGTCTTGTACGTTGATGACATTCTCCTAATAGGAAATGATATTCCTATGCTACAGTCAGTCAAAGGATTCTTGTCGCAGAGGTTCTCCATGAAGGACCTGGGCGATGCCAACTACATTCTGGGGATCCAGATCTATCGTGATAGATCTAAGAGGATATTGGGACTTTCACAGTCAAGGTACATCGACACCATACTGAAACGATTCAGTATGGAAGATTCCAAGCGCGGTAATCTACCGGCTTGTCACGGAATCACCCTCTCCAAAGAGATGTCTCCCAAGACTGATTTGGAAAGGGCTCGCATGTCATAAATACCCTACGCATCTGCGATAGGCTCTATTATGTATGCGATGTTATGTACCAGACCAGATGTAGCATACGCATTGAGCGTTGTAAGCCCGTATCAGTCGAACCCAGGGGAGAAACACTGGATAGCAGTAAAGAACATTCTTAAGTACCTGAGAAGGACTAAGGAGATGTTCTTGGTGTATGGCGGAAAAAACCTCCATATTGAGGCCTTTGCTGACTCCAGCTTCCAGAGTGACAAGGATGACTCCAAGTCCATGTCGGGTTATGTCTTTACCCTCAATGGAGGGGCGCTTTGCTGGAAGAGTTCCAAGCAGGAAATCGTTGCTGACTCAACCATGGAAGAGGAGTACATAGCTGCTTGCGATACCGCAAAGGAAGCTGTCTGGATAAAGAAGTTCCTCACAGAACTTCAGATGGTTCCTACCAGTGTTGATCCAATACCGCTGTATTGTGACAACAACGGCGCTATAGCTTTAGCGAAGGAACCCAGGTCCCATCAGAAGTCCAGGCACATTTTGAGGCGGTTCCACCTGATCAGGGAGATCATTAATCGCCGGGAGATCGAGGTAAAGAGAGTAAATTTAGAAGATAACACTGCAGATCCACTCACGAAGGCCCTACCCCAGACTCAGTTCGAGCGGCTGATCGAGATGATAGGTCTTCGATACGCCAGTACATGGCCTTAGTGCAAGTGGGAGATTGTTAGTGTATATACCCTAGAGGCCATTACTGTATCATACTAGTTTGTATATTACTTAATGGAAGCTTGGGATATTCACCTTGTATAAACAATCTTGCTCAATATAGTAGTATGCTACTTGGTTTGTTTCTACTTCAATGTGTACATGTGTTTATTTTAGTATATCACCTATACACATTAGTGGAGCCTTTAGGATCTTTGCTTGATTACCAGCGTTGTGATGGCAGTCACACTAGTGGGGGCTGGGTAATCTATAAGCACATCCTTATACAGGCCCCTAGTCGCAAGACTATCGAGACAAGGCATCGATACTCCGGAGTAGACTAGCGTATGCGCTTCTCATCCCAGTGTGGGAGATGGTCTGTCCCACAGCCATCAGTACGTCGTACTGGAGATAGTATACGGGTGCTCGTTAGGTTACGAGTACACTGGACAGGACTCGTCGGGAACTGACCGGTTGGTATTATACCTATCGTCAGTTATCAGTTCCCAGGTGACATGAGTACAGCTTAGTCCGCTGACTTGACACTGTCACTTCGCCTCGAGTGTGTTCCCACTGTACTTTGATTACTACCCTACCACGGCTCAAAGGAGTCGTGCAAACAGGTGGTAGTTGGGTGCAGTCCCGAAGCACTTGGAGGCAGTGACGGTTAGACATGATTCGTCTCTCCCGGTATTAGGGGTTGACATCACGCTGTGTCTAGGAGAGCCATTACACGAGTAGTCCCTGGCCAGGGCAATCGAGATATACTGGTAGGCTTCCAGTGTTATCTCAGGATGTTTTGGGCTTCACTCCGACACGACTTGTACCGCTATTAGGGGAATGACGTTTACCGCCCCCCTAGGCCCGCCATGCGATGTATCAGACGAATAGACCGGACTGTACGGAGATTGTCACATTCAGGCTCAGTAGGAGTTCAGATGGGTTTCACCTCGTCAGTCTTCTTGTCGACATCTACCTGGGGACCGTTACGCACAGCTAGTGCCGCTTGCGGTCTGTGGTTAAACCCACTGCCAGCGTAGTGTCGAGTCTTTAGAGTCCCACACAGAAAGCTATTCGCCTTTCGGCAAAAGAGTAGAGGTCGCACGGTTTTGCGGCAGGTCGCATGGTTTTTCGACAGGGTTCGGTCACATCCGTGCACTTGTGCACGTATAGTGTCCGGACAGTTTACACTAGCGGGCTTTGGTTTAAGCCAGATCCTAGTGTAAGTATTGGGATTGGATTTATCCAGTATGTATTCGTGTTCCTCGGAACGCGGATGCGGGTGTGTATGCACAGTTGACGGAGAGACAGAGGCAGAGGATTCTCATTAGGGTTGTTGACCGTTGACTGTTGACTATTGACTTTTTGCTCAACCCTAATGAGAATATGATAATTATATATATATATATATATATATAATTAGCAATAATATTAATTATGTATTATAATGACATGGTTGTTGAGGGGTTGACTTTGTTGACCGGTTGACTAGGTTGGACTAGTTGACCATCATGATGACAATGGTTGTCATTTTCATGCAAAGACTTTTGCTTGCTTGTTGTGGTTTGCAAAATGAGTGCATGGAAATGATATTGCCTTTGATATGATATGAACCATCACATAATACTTGATTAACATTATGGCTCATGATTCTTTTGGATTATGAGAGGGTGGATGACAAAAGAGAGGCTCATTCTTTCATTTTTTTCTCTCTCTCTTGGTTTTGAGCTCTCTCTTCCTCTTGCTCTCACTCTCTTCCTCTTGCTCTCTCTCATGTCTATGGTTCACTTGTCTCATGTGTTGAGAACCAAGAACCATAGAGAAAATCCCAACACACTCTTCTCTACTCACTCTAGTTCACAAGGTTTAGCAAACCAAGTGAACTAGTTTCTTCAAAGACCGAAGAAGAAGCCAAAGGTAGAAGCTTTCGAGGTGGATCTATCTTCGGCGCAAGGAGACGACGGAGTGAAGCCGATCCGGGCAACCATCAAGAGATGAAAACGAAGGAGTTCAAGAAAGAAAGGTATAACCCCCTAACCGAGTAGTTAACAACTCCTAGTTAGGATGTTAGTTAGATGTTTAATAAAGATCCGGTTTTGAGTCCATGTTACCACCTCTAGAAAAAATTGTTTTTCACCAAATTCCGCATGCCCGAAAGTACCGGGAGAGGTAGCATGAACTTACACCTTTGTATTGTGATAACAATGGGGCTATAGCATTAGCAAAGGAACCAAGGTCCCATCAGAAATCCAGGCATATCTTGAGGCAGTATCACCTGATCAGGGAGATCGTGGATCGCCGGGAGATCGAGGTGCGGAGAGTGGACACAAAAGACAACACGGCAGATCCATTCACCAAGACCATCCCTCAAGTCCAGTTCGAGAGACAGTTTGAGATGTTGGGCATGCGGTACGCCAGCAACTGGATCTAGTGCAGACAGTGGGTACTCATTGCGCCAATTACAGGCCTTAGTGTAAGTAGAAGATTGTTGGATATATATGTCCTAGAGGACTTCATTGTATAGGATGCTAGGGATATGTATGTAAATGACAATCTTGCTTGATATGATAGTATGCTATTTGGTTTGTCTTTATCTTAACATGTGATATATTTTACTTTGTATTTCATACATATTGATAAAGCCCGTAGGGTGTGTTCCTGACTACCAGCGTTGTGATGGCAGTCATACTTGTGGGAGCTGGATGGTCAATAGGCACATCCTTAAATGTCCTTAGTCGCAGGAGTATCGAGACTGGGCATCGATGCTCCTGAGTAGACTAGTGTATACATATCTAGACCATGACGAGGGGCGATGGATTGGTCCCGCAGCCATTGGTGATGTGCACCTAAGATTGTATACAGATGCTCACCGGGTGGGAGTACACCGGACAGGACTCGCCGAGAACTGACTAGATGGTATTATACCTAGCGTCAGATAGCAGTTCTCAGGTGACATGTGTGCAGATAGTCTGTCGACTTAAGGTCATCATTTGTCTCGTGTGAGTTCCCACTGTGCTTTGATTACTACCCTACCACGGCTCAAAGGAGTTGTGCAAACAGGTTTTAGTTTGGTATAGTCCCGAGCCACATGGAGGCAGTGAGCGACTGTTAGGGATTCGTCTCTCCCGATATAGGGAGTCGATATCGCACTGTGATTGGTTGGTCATTACCATAAGTCCCTGGCCAGGGCTGATTGAGAATTGTTAGTGTTTATGCCCTAGAGGCCATTACTGTATCATACTAGTTTGTATATTACTTAATGGAAGCTTGGGATATTCAGAGTTGTATTGACAGTCTTCCTAAAAATGGTAGTATGCTACTTGGTTTGTGTCTACTTTAATATGTGCATATGTTTCTTGTAACGTATCATTTATACATATTAGTAGATCCCATAGGATCTTTTCTTGATTACCAGCGTTGTGATGGCAGTCACACTAGTGGGGGCTGGGTAGTCGATAAGTAACATCCTATACAGGTCCTTGGTCGTTGGATTATCGAGACATGGCATCGATATTCCAGAGTAGACTAGTGTGTACGCTTCTCATCCCAGTTGGGGAGATGGTTTGTCCCACAGCCATCAGTAAGTCGTACTGGAGATAGTATACAGGTGCTCGTTGGGTTACGGGTACACCGGATAGGACTCGCAGGGAACTGTTGGGTGGTGTTATACCCGTCGTCAGTTAACAGTTCCTAGGTGACATGAGTACAGCATAGTCTGCAGACTTGACACTGCTACTTCGCCTCGAGTGTGTCCCACTGTTCTTAGATTTTTACCCTACCACAGCTCAAAGAAGACGTGCAAACAGGTTGCAGTTGGGTGGAGTCCCGAGCACTTGGAGGCAGTGGCGGTTAGACAGGATTCGTCTCTCCTGGTATTGGGAGTTGATATCACGCTGTGTCAGAAAGCCATTACGCAAAGTCCCTGGCCAGGGCAAGCAAGATTTACTGGTAGGTTCTAGTAGTTTCTCAAGGTGTAATGGTCTATGCTCCGACACGACTTATACCGCTATTAGAGAACTGACGCTTGCCGCCCCCTAGGAGCGATATGCGATAGTCTTAGACGAACAGACCGGACTGTACGGAGATTGTCACATAAGGCTCAGTAGGAGTACAGATGGATTTCCTCATCGGCCTTCTTATCGACATCTACCTGGGGACCGTTACGTACAGCTAGTGTCGCTTGCGGTCTGTGGTCAAACCCACTGCCAGCGTAGTGTCGAGTCTTTAGAGTCCCACACAGAGAGTTTCCCTGCTCCAGGAGAAATGATATAGAGGTCGTATGGTTTTACGACAAGGGTTCGGACGCTTACGTGTTTAAACGCACGTACGACGTTCGGACAGTTTTTACTAGTCGGCTTTGGTTTAAGCCAGATTCTAGTATCGGGTTATAGGATTTGTACAGTCTAAAGTTTTTCCGTGTTTTCACGGATAGGAGGGGCGTTCTCGTAATTTGGCGGGAAGCTTCTAGAAGCATGGTGACTTGAGGGTTTAGGTAGCATTTACATTAAATGCATTTGTGACTCACTTAGATGAATCATTCAAGTAGTTAATGAAGCATTTATTGCTTAATGACTCACTTGATGATTCATTGCATATATTTAATGAAGCATGATGATAAATCATTTAGATTTATTTATTTGATTTTCTTATGCTTCATAATATATTAGAAGTGAGAAGCTTTTTATTGATAATTCATGCTGACCTTCTCTCTCCTCAAGCTCACGCTCTCTTCAAACCCTAATCCTACCCCTCATGTGTTGAGATCAAGGATTAGATAGACTAATTAATCCATAACCTCACTCTATATCACCTAGGTGACTTTGATTAGCAATTAAAGAAACCTAGTTATCTCAAGTTAGAGATCAAGCTTGGAGTAGGAGCTCTCGGGTGGATCGTCTTTGACTCGAGGAGGCCGTTGAGGTGCCGACGTTCCAAAGATCCTACGAGGAGTGGAGGACAGCGATGAAGACCCGAAGGACAAGTAACGTGAGGTATAACTTCGAATCCGAGTAGTTAAACCTTTCGTAGTTTGCTAGTAATGGTTTAGATACGATCCGTGTGCTCAAGTCCGTGTTACGAAGCTTTGATAATCGTTTTTCATATATTCCGCCTCCCCGCAAGCATGTGGGGTGTGTGACATGGACTTACAGTGGTATCAGAGCCAACTAAACCTTTACTAGCTTGTTAGCAACTAATTAGAACTTCGATCGTCAGAAAAAAACGCGAAAACTTAACCCGGACCCCTATCAGTTTCTGTTAATTTTAAACGTGTCGAAAAAAATATTTGATATGCCTTAAAATTCACAGCAGAGGAATATAAGAATACTTGGAAAATAAGAGCACTCAAATCGACAAGACGGCCGCGGATCAGCGGCCAAATGGTGCTTTTGGCCGCGGATCCGCCGCGGAGTCAACCCCGATTTGACTCGGATTTGCTCTGTAATTCATATTGTTTGGTGTTTTGTTTTCCAGTATATTCTGTTTCTGCCCAGGTTACTTCCATGATGGCTTGCATTAGGGGTAGACACGGATAAAGGTTGTCGATCGATGTTCTAAATTATTTGCTAATCGGGTTTTTATCTGTAATGTTTAATGTGTTCGTAAACCTCCCTTAACTGCAAGTATGTCGGTTGGAAGGGGGCTGCACATTTCTGTAATGTTTCTACTGTTTGTGTATATGAACTGTATTGGATTGTTGTGATGATTAGCCGGGATTTGAGATGGGTTATTAAATTCATTCATTCGATATAATTGTAATATGTTGTAATATTCTTTTGTGGGGCACATCCAGGTTGCTGTTGTAGCCACCGTTGTATTGTTTCATTTACTGTTTTTTGCTCCTAGGATAGACCCAAGGTGGGGTGCACAAACTACCGGGTACTTTGAAGTGTTTAGTGGCCTACTCACGTTGTTGAGGGAGACTGCTTCACTTCGGGTACTTGGCGGGTAGTTTGCCGTACCCGTAGGGGTCTAGGGTGGGGTAATGGCTATTCATCACAACTGTGTAATCCGTTTTTTGTTGCAGGCTCAAAGCAAACGCGGATAGCTAGTATATCTAATAAATTTCATTAGTGATATGGAATGTCTATTATTGCGTCTGACGAATGTACAATATCTATATATGATAGCTATTAGACGCCACTTATGTTTTACACCCGCGCTAGCCCAGCCCCCGCTCTGTCGTTAGTTAAGTAACCTAACGGGTGATGACAGGACCCCGTGGCGAATGCGGATGGCATAAGAGGACATGGTATTTTCGTTTTTTCTGCAATGATAGGATAAATGATGGGACACATTATAATAATGCAAAGAAAATAAACCAAAGTTCAATCGTTGGAACAAATTTAAAAACCACTCGGTTATTTTAAAAGATCAGAATTTTTAATTGCGGAGCATTAACCACTCCTTTTAAAAAGTATCAGGTTCCTTCGATTATATCAAGTTCACTACGTTCACGGTTTTGCCAAAACTAGTTGTAGCCCTCCGTCATTTCATATGGATAGTCAATAGTATTCAAGCTGTGTTTGTTTGGCCAAAATCAAGGCACAGTGTTTGGTAGCTATTGGATATTCATATGTATCATAGATAGATGCGTTGGTTTGGGACAGTCGTACTTCCTTGTTGGCCAAAGTCAAGGGTATGTATGGGTGGGTTCAAATTAACCTGGATAATGACGGGTAGAACTTGACATGTGACTTATGATTTGTTTGGCCAAAGTCAAGGTCATAAGAGTATGGGGCAAAAATCCACATCGGGAGTTTTCTAAAGAAACTGAAACTTGCTAGTGTTGCATACCATTTGGAGTTTGATGAATGTTGGTAGGAATCCTTCAGCATTATCATACGATGATATTTGGATCCCGATCCTACTGTGAGTACAAGCTACTTATCAGGAGATTCGTCACTTAACGATCAATGCTATAAACCAAGTAGGTGTCGAGAAAGGTGTCAGCGGGGCTACGCCCCCAGATAAAAGAGGTTATTTAATTAAGGAACTTCGTGAAAGTGTTGGAAAACCTCCCTCGAAGTATCGACATTGGCCTGGCTGAACGGTTAAGCAAGTATTGTACGGTGAGAATAGTCCTGGCTAATTCTTCTTTTATGGTTTGAGAAAGGATTCGAGAAACAGTGGGAGCCATCCAGTTTAAATAAACTAAAAACCAATCTAAACTTGCAAGAGCATCATGATAAAGTGTTTTCTTCTCTTTCTCTCATTGCAGCGACCTTGTGACCATACATAGGTTACATTTAGATTAGAAATTGACTGAATCTTACTTATATAACTGGCAAAGGTCTGTACAGATGTCCATTGCCTATGACAAGCTGGACCACCCTATTACTACTCAAGATCCCGCCGTCCCAGGTCCAGTTTCCACTGTCGCGGATATGAATATTCGTAAGAAAAAGGAAAAGGATAAAGCGAAAGCCAAGTACCTCGTGTTGGCTTCAGTTGATGGTATATACCAGAAGCAGCACGAGAAGATGGACTTAGTTTCCATCTTTCTCCATAACAAATATTTATATGGAGAGCAATCTCATATCACAAGATATGAAACCTCGAACGAATTAATTCAAGAGAGGTTGGCTTTCGGGTCATATGTAGGGGACAACGTCCTTACAATGACTATCTATATTGATGAGCTCAAGGACCTGGAGACCACGTTGGAGAACGGGTCAGATACTGACTTGATTCTACAGTCTCTGACTTCTACCCTGAAGGAAACCAGGGAAGTAGAAGGAAAAAGAAGGGCAAAAGTTTCAGGACTGGATGTAGTAAAAGAGGGACGTTCCTATTATTATGGGATTGGGCATTGGCAGAAGGATTGCAGGGCTTTGAAAGCCAGTAGCCGGGATACGAAGCATGTTGTGGCTTCGGCCTCAAGTGTGTTTGTAATTGAGAACTGTTTGTCAATTAACTCTACTTCCTGGGTACTAGATACCGGAGCAGGATCTCATATCTGTAATTCATTACATGCTTTGAGAAACCGTAGAGTTATAAAGGTAGGTGATTGGTCTCTCACAGTTGCAAACGGAATGACTGTGAACGCTGAATCCGTGGGAGAATATCGCCTAGGTTTGACAAGTGGGCATATATTGATTCTAAGTAACTGTTTGTATGTACCTAGTATGACTTGTAATATCATATCAGTGTCCTCACTTTAGAGAAAGGGATATGATTTTACATTCGTAAGCGATGTAGTTAACATCCACCTAAATCAAGTTCTTATTGGGTCCGGTACATTAGATAACGGTATATACGTATTGAGTCAAGCTCAGGTTTTCAATATCCAGAACACACTTAAAAGAAAGTCTCCAGAAATAAATCAGGCTTTCTTATGGCATTGTAGACTAGGTCACATCAATGAAACAGAATTGACTAAGTTACATAGAGAATGATATTTGAATCCGTTCGAATATCAATCTTTTGCTACTTGTGAATCTTGTCTCATGGGAAAGATGACAAAGACTTCGTTTACATGACACGGAGTAAGAGCGAGCGAGCTCTTGGGACTCGTACACAGTGACGTGTGCGGTCCAATATCTACAAATGCGCGAGGTGGTTATTCCTACTTCATTACTTATACGGATGATTTCTCTAGGTATTGATATATCTTCTTAATGAAGCATAAATCCGAGGCCTTTGAGAAATTCCAAGAATACAAGAATGAAGTGGAAAACCAAATAGGAAAAAGTATCAAGACACTGAGATCTGATCGAGGTGGTGAATACTTAAGTGCCGAGTTCCTAGGTTACTTAAAAAAGAATGGAATTCTCTCTCAGCTTACTCCTCCATACACACCACAACACAACGGTGTATCGGAAAGGAGGAATCGAACCCTATTGGATATGGTTCATTCCATGATAAGTAAGGCTGAGTTACCACGATCATTCTGGGGATATGCACTAGAATCAGCTGCATACCATTTGAACCGAGTTCCAACTAAGACCGTGCCTACTTCATCATATCAGATGTGGTGTGGAAAGAAACCCTATCTTAAGCACATTTAGATATGGGGATGTCCAGCTTTTGTAAAGAAGCAGCATGCGGACAAGCTCGAGGCACGATCGGTACAATGTAAGTTTGTGGGATATCCAAAGAACTCCAAGGGATATTATTTCTATTACGCAGAGGAACAAAATGTTTTTGTTTCTCATAATGCTCGCTTCTTGGAAACTGAGTTTTTAGAAAATCAGATAAGTGGGAGCGCAATAGAACTGGAAGAAATTCCAGAACCATAAGCTATTACTGAAACCTTGGTAGAACAAGAAGGTTCAGGAGAACCGGACATCCCAGCGCCTCTCCGCAGGAGTAGTAGGCCATCTCATCCTCCTGAGAGATACTACGGTTTTCTCATAGATGGTGATAGAGAGGATTGCGTCATTGATGATGATGACCCTACTAGCTTCCAGCAAGCCATTCAGAGCGGCGACTTAGTAAAATGGCTGGATGCAATGCGGACCGAAATGGAGTCCATGTACACTAACAAAGTATGGACTTTGGACATTGCTCCAGATGAGGTAAAACCCGTATGATGCAAATGGATCTTCAAAAAGAAGATTGGTGTAGATAGACAGGTTGAAACCTATGAGGCTAGACTTGTTGCAAAGGGGTTCCGTCAAAGACCTGGTTTGGACTATGATGAAACCTTTTCTCCAGTGGCTATGCTCAAATCCATTCGGGTCCTTCTTGTTATTGCCGCCTTCCACGATTATGAGATCTGGCAGATGGACGTAAAGACGACCTTTCTAAATGGTAATTTGGAAGAGTGCGTCTATATGGATCAGCCAGAGGGATTCATTCAGAGTAAGAGCAGCGGTAAAGTATGCAAGTTGCTTAAGTCCATTTATGGACTGAAGCAGGCATCGCGGAGTTGGAACATCTGTTTTGATGATGTTTTCAAAGAATTCGACTTTATCAAAATTCCAGATGAACCATGCATATACAGTATGATTGTAGGGAGAGCTGTAGTATTCCTCGTCTTGTACGTGGATGACATTCTCTTAATAGGAAATGATATTCCTATGTTACAGTCAGTCAAAAGATTCTTGTCACAGAAATTCTCCATGAAGGACCTGGGTGATGCCACCTACATTCTGGGAATCCGGATCTATCGTGATAGATCAAAAAGGATGTTGGGACTTTCGCAGTCCAGGTACATAGACACCATATTGAAGAGATTCAGTATGGAAGATTCTAAGACCGATAACCTACCGGCTTGTCACGGAATCACCCTCTCCAAAGAGATGTCTTCCAAGACTGATTCGGAAAGGGATCGCATGTCGATTATACCCTACGCTTCTGCGGTAGGCTCTATAATGTATGCGATGTTATGTACCAGACCAGATGTAGCATACGCACCAGATGTAGCATACGCATTGAGCGTTGTAAGCCGGTATCTGGAAAACCCAGGGGAGAAGCACTGGATAGCAGTAAAGAACATTCTCAAGTACCTGAGGAGGACTAAGGAGATGTTCTTGGTGTATGGCAGAAAAGACCTCCAGATCGAGGCCTTTGCCGACTCCAGCTTCCAGAGTGACAAGGATGACTCCAAGTCCATGTCGGGTTATGTCTTTACCCTCAATGGAGGGGCGGTCTGTTGGAAGAGTTCCAAGCAGAAAACCGTTGCTGACTCAACAATGGAAGAGGAGTACATAGCTGCTTACGATGTCGCAAAAGAAGCTGTCTGGATGAAGAAGTTCCTCACAGAACTTCTGGTGGTTCCAACCAGTGTTGGTCCAAAACCTATGTATTGCGACAACAATGGCGCAATAGCTTTAGCGAAGGAACCCAGGTCCTATCAGAAGTACAGACACATCTTAAGGCGGTATCACCTGATCAGGGAGATCGTAGATCGCCAGGAGATCGAGGTAAAGAGAGTAGATACAGAGAATAAAGAGAGTGACAAGTAGACTAGTGTGTACGCTTCTCATCCCAGTTGGGGAGATGGTCTGTCCCACAGCCATCAGTAAGTCGTACTGGAGATAGTATGCAGGTGCTCGTCGGGTTACGGGTACACCGGATAGGACTCGCAGGGAACTATTGGGTGGTATTATACCCATCGTCAGTTAACAGTTCCCAGGTGACATGAGTACAACATAGTCCGCAGACTTGACACAGCTACTTAGCCTCGAGTGTGTCCCACTGTTCTTAGATTGCTACCCTACCACGGCTCAAAGGAGTCATGCAAACAGGTAGCAGTTGGGTGCAGTCCCGAGCACTTGGAGGCAGTGGCGGTTAGACAGGATTCGTCTCTCCCGATATTGGGAATTGATATCGCGCTGTGTCAGAGAGCCATTACGCAAAGTCCCTGGCAAGGGCAAGAGAGATTTACTGGTAGGTTCCAGTAGTTTCTCAAGGTGTAATAGGCTACGCTCCGACACGACTTATACCGCTATTAGGGGACTGACGCTTGCTGCCCCCTAGGCGCGATATGCGATAGTCTTAGACGAACAGACCGGACTGTACGGGGATTGTCACATAAGGCTCAGTAGGAGTACGGATGGGTTTCCTCATTGTCCTTCTTATCGACATCTACCTGGGGACCGTTATGTACAGCTAGTGTCGCTTGCGGTCTGTGGTTAAACCCACTGCCAGCGTAGTGTCGAGTCTTTAGAGTCCAACACAGAGAGTTTCCCTGCTCCAGGCGAAACGATATAGAGGTCGTATGGTTTTACGAAAAGGGTTCGGACGCTTACGTGTTTAAACGCACGTACGACGTTCGGACAGTTTTTACTAGTCGGCTTTGCTTTAAGCCTGATTCTAGCATCAGGTTATTAGATTTATACAGTCTAAAGTTTTTCCGTGTTTTCACGGATAGGAGGGGCGTTCTCGTAATTTGGCGGGAAGGTTCTAGAAGCATTGTGACTTGAGGGTTTAGGTAGCATTTACATTAAATGCATTTGTGACTCACTTAGATGAATCATTCAAGTGAGTTAATGAAGCATTTATTGCTTAATGACTCACTTGATGATTCATTGCATATATTTAATGAAGCATGATGATAAATCATTTAGATTTATTTGTTTGATTTTCTTATGCTTCATAATATATTAGAAGTGAGAAGCTTTTTATTGATAATTCATGCTCACCTTCTCTCTCCTCAAGCTCACTCTCTCTTCAAACCCTAATCCTACCCCTCATGTGTTGAGATCAAGGATTAGATATACTAATTAATCCATAACCTCACTCTATATCACCTAGGTGACTTTGATTTGCAACTAAAGAAACCTAGTTATCTCATGTTAGAGATCAAGCTTGGAGTAGGAGCTCTCGGGTGGATCGTCTTTGACTCAAGGAGGCCGTTGAGATGCCGACGTTCCAAAGATCCTACGAGGAGTGAAGGACAGCAATGAAGACACGAAGGACAAGTAACCTGAGGTATAACTTCAAATCCGAGTAGTTAAACCTTTCGTAGTTTGCTAGTAATGGTTTAGATACGATCCGTGTGCTCAAGTCCGTGTTACGTTGCTTTGATAATCGTTTTTTATATATTCCGCCTCCCCGCAAGCATGTGGGGTGCGTGACATGGACTTACAAGAATTACTGGTGGACTGACCAGTAGATTCTCAGATGGTCTTGAGCCATGCTTAGCACGACTTGTATGGTTGTTAGGGGTCTGACGTTCACCACCTCCCTAGACCATACATGCGATACTCTTAGACGAACAGATCGGACTGCACGGATATTGTCACGGACAGGCTCAGTAGGGGTTACAGATGTTAGTGATTATGCCCTAGAGGCCATTACTGTATCATACTAGTTTGTATATTACTTGATGGAAGCTTGGGATATTCACCTTGTATAGACAATCTTGCTCAAAATATTAGTATGCTACTTGGTTTGTTTCTACTTTAATGTGTGCATGTGTTTCTTATAGCATATCGCTTTTACACATTAGTGGAGCCCTTAGGATCTTTGCTTGATTACCAGTGTTGTGATGGTAGTCACACTCGTGGGGGCTGGGTAATCCACAAGCACATCCTTATGCAGGTCCCTAGTCGTAGGACTATCGAGACAAGGCATCGATACTCCAGAGTAGACTAGCGTATGCGCTTCTCATCCCATCTTGGGAGACGGTCTGTCCCACAACCGTCAGTACGTTGTACTTGAAATAGTATGCGGGTGCTCGTTAGGTTACGAGTACACTGGACAGGACTCGTCGGGAACTGATGGTTGGTATTATACCTATCGTCAGTTATCAGTTTCCAGGTGACATGAGTACAGCTTAATCCGTTGACTTGACACTGTCACATCGCCTCAAGTGTGTTCCTACTATTTTTAGATTGCTACCCTACCACGGCTCAAAGGAGTCGTGCAAACAGGTAGCAGTTGGGTGCAGTCCCGAAGCACTTGGAGGCAGTGACGGTTAGACAGGATTCGTCTCTCCCGGTATTAGGGGTTGATATCGCGCTGTGTCTAGGAGAGCCATTACACAAAGTCCCTGGCCAGGGCAAGCGAGATATACTGTTAGGTTTCCAGTGTTATCTCAGGGTGTTCTGGGCTTCACTCCGACACGACTTGTACCGCTATTAGTGGACTGATGTTTACCACCCCCTAGGCCCGCCATGCGATATTCTTAGAAGAACAGACCGGACTGTACGGAGACTGTCACATTCAGGCTCAGTAGGAGTTCAAATGGGTTTACCTCGTCAGTCTTCTTATCGGCATCTACCTGGGGACCGTTACGTACAGCTAGTGCCGCTTGCGGTCTGTGGTTAAACCCACTGCCAGCGTAGTGTCGAGTCTTTAGAGTCCCACACAGACGGTTATTCGCCTTTAGGCAAAACGAGTAGAGGTCGCATGGTTTTGCGACGGGGTTCGTTCACATCCGCGCACTTGTGCACGTTTAGTGTCCGGACAGCTTATACTAGCGAGCTTTAGTTTAAGACAGATCCTAGTATATGTTTTGGGATTGGTTTTATCTCATTGTATTCGTGTTCCTCGGAACACGGATACGGGTGTGTATGCACAGTTGACTGAGGCAGAGGCAGAGGACTTTCATTAGGGTTGATGACCGTTGTCTTTTTCTTAACCCTAATATTTATATGTGAAATATGATTATTAATATTAATTAATTATAATTGTGTTATGGTTAGGGTTGTTGACCATTTGACTATGGTTGACTTGTTGACCTATGTTGACATATTGACCATCATCATTTCATATGAAAGATGCTCTTTGATTCTTGCAAAAGTAATTAATGTGAAATGATAATGGTCATTTCAAGTTAACCATCACAATTATCTTTAGTTAATTATTTAATTATCATAATTCACATATATGTGAGAAGGTTGGCATTATCTTCTCATTCTATCATTCTCATTCTCTCTCATCCTCTTCCTCTCTCTCAAAGCTCTCTCCTTTCATGAGTTGAGAACCATTAAGCTTTGAGATAAAACCTTCAAAATTACTCTCTACTCTTTCTAAGGTCCTAGGTTTAGCACACCAAGCACCTTAGTTACTTCTAGTTTGAGGTAGGAGCCAAAGGTAGAGGCCCTTGGGTGGATCTTTCTTCGGCAAGAGAAGGCGACCAGGACGACCCGTTCATCCCACTCCAAGGAGTAAGAAGAGAAGGACTTCAAGACTTAGGTATAACCCTTTAACCGAGTAGCTAACTCTTTTAGCTTGGTTGTTAGTTTATGTTTAGCAAAGATCCTCCTTTAGTTAGTCCATGTTGCCTAGAGTTGTAAAAATCGAATTTTTATACCGTTTCCGCCTCCCCATAAGCACCGGGGAGGGCAACGTGGACTTATAGTGGTATCAGAGCCTAGCTAAACACAAACCAACAAGTTAGCAAAGTATCTAGAATTTCGATCGGACAAAAAACCGCAAAACACCCCGTAAAATTCAAGTTTCTGCCGATTTTTATTTCTGCTCAAAAAATAATAAATCATGTAGTATAAATCGGCTCAGGCTTTTTATAGAACAGGCAAGAAAAACGATCCATTGAGTCGACCAACTCACCGCGGATCCGCGGCAAGAGCTTTCTCCTGCCGCGGATCCACGGCCGAGTTGACTCGGCCGTGGATCGTTTCTCCTGCAGTTTTCTTCTGCTGGTGTTTTGTGATTTTTGAGATGGTTTGTTTCTGCCCAGAATTTCCAGAGAACAAGTTTGTTTTTGGGGTGGTTACAAATCCGTATTTTGATCGATTTTTTGTAGACTTTGGCTAATGGGTTGTATCTGTGATGTGATATATGTATTGAACGTCTAATAATCGCTATATGTCGATTAGTGGGGGTTATACATATATGTGATCTGTAATGTTGATGGTTTGTGTATATGAATTCGTTGGATTGTCGCGGATGAATAGCCGGGCGGTTGTGAGATGAGAGTTTTCTTTTCTTTCAATTCATGTAATATGTAAATTGATGTAATATTATTTATATGGCCGCACAACCGGGATGAGGTTGTAGCCGTCATTGTATAATTTCTTTTACTGTTTTTGCTCCTAGGATAGACCCAAGGTGGGGTGCACAAACTACCGGGTATCTCGAAGTGCCGAGTGGCCTACTCACGGTGTTGAGGGAGGTTGCTTCGCTTCGGGTACTTGGCGGGTAGTTTGCCGCACCCGTAGGAGTCTAGGGTGAGGTTTGGCTATTCATCGCGACCGTGTAATCCGCTCTTCGTTACAGGCTCGTACGGAATGTGGATTCCTAGTATATCCAATGTGTTCATCTGTGATCTGGAATGGATATCATTGCATGTGACGAATGTAAATATCTATATATATGATATCTATTTAGGCGTTGCTTATGTTTTGCATCCGCGCTAGTCCAGCCCCCGCTCTGTCGTTAGTTAAGTAACCTAACGGGTGATGACGGGACCCCGTGGTGAATGCGGATGGTATAAGCGTACGTCATATTTTTGTTGTTTTCTGCAATGGTAGGGTTAAATGATGGGACACATTAAAATTAATGCAAGAAAATAAACCAAGTAAAAGTCGTTGGAATACTTTCAAAACCACTCGGTTCTTTTCAAAAACCAACTTTGAAATGCGGAGCTTGAACCACTCCTTTTGAAAGCTATCTCGTTCCTTCGATTATATAAAGTTCACCACGTTCACGATTTCTCCAAAACCATTCGTAGCCCTCCGTCGTTTCATATGGATAGTCAATAAGTATTCAAGCTATGTTTGTTGGCCAAAGTCAAGGCATTGTGATTGGTAGCTATTGGGTATTCATGTGCAGTATAGATAGATGTGTTAGTTTGGGACAGTCGTACTGCCTTGTTGGCCAAAGTCAAGGGTAGGTACGGTTGGGTTCAAATTAACCTGGAGAATGACGGGTAGAACTTGACATGTGACTTGTGATTTGTTGGCCAAAGTCAAGGTCATAAGAGCATGAGGCAAAAATCCACATCGGGAGTTTCAAAAGAAACTGAAACTTGCTAGCGCTGCATACCATTTGGAGTGTGATGATTCTGGTAGGATTCCTTCAGTTTTGTCACGCGATGATATTTGGATCCCGATCCTACTGTGAGTATATGCTACTCCTCCGGAACTTTCTCACTTAACGATCAATGCTATAAACCATGTAGGTGTCTAGAAAGGTGTTAGCGGGGCTACGCCCACAGGGAAAAGAGGTTACATAATTAAGGAACTTCGCGAAAGCGTTGGAAAACCTCCCTCGAAGTACCGATACTGGCCTGGCTGAACGGTTAAGCAAGAATTGTACGGTGAGATTGATCCCGACTAATTCTTCCTTTATGGTTTGAGGAGGGATTCGAGAGAAAGTGGGAGCCATCCTGTCTAGACAAATTAAAAACCACTCTAAACTTGCAAGAGCATCATGCTAAAAGTGTTTCTTCTCTCTCTCCTAATTGCAGCGACCAAACATCATGACTGGACTTAAGTTACTACTAGATAAAAACATACCGACAGGGCCAAACTACAAAGATTGGCTCAGGAATGTCAAAATGGCAATCACTTATGACAAGTTGGGGTATCTCTTTACCACCAAAGTTCCCCCTGTCCCAGGTCCCAAAATGAGCGTCGCGGATAGGGAAATCCGTAAGACCTGGGAAATTGACTGCACGAAGGCCAAGTGCCTCATGCTTGCCTCTATGGACAATGAACATCAGAGGAGCCACGAGAATATGGACCTCAAATCCATATTTCTCCATACAAAAGAACTGTATGGAGAGCAATCCCGTATCGCCAGATACGAAGTCTCGAAAAAGTTGTTTTCGGCGAGATTGGCCGTCGGATCATCGGTAGCCGAATACGTGCTTAAGATGATTGGCTACATAGAGGAGCTCGCGGACCTTGGGACCACGTTGGAGAACGAGCTCTATACGGACTTGATTCTCTAGTCCCTTCCTTCCACTTACGCCCAGTTTATCTTGAACTTCAACTTGCAAGAAAAGGAAGTTGAACTTTCAGAACTCCTCAACATGCTGAGGAGTGCAGAAGGCACCCTACAGAAAGGTAGGAAAACATCCACTTTGTTTGTAGGAGGATCTTCCTCTTCTAGGTCCAAGGCGAAAGCCAAGGGAAAGAAGAAGAAAACCCCCACCAAACCAAGGGACGGTGTTAGTAAAGTGGATACGAAGGGAAAGGCAAAGGCAACAAAGGTAGCGGGAAAGCTTGTGAGGAAGGAAGAATGCTTTTACTGTTACAAGAGTGGACACTGGAAGAAAGATTGCAGGGCTTGGAAGGCCAGAAACCAGGATCTGAAGCAAGTTGCGGCTTCAGCTTCAGGTGTGTATGTTATTGAAAACTGTCTATCAATAAACTCTACTTCCTGGGTATTGGATACCAGGTCAGGATCTCATATCTGTAATTCTTTGCAGGAATTGAGAAAGTGTAGGTTTTTGAAGGCAGATGATATGACCCTCAGAGTTGCAAACGGAGCTAGCATGGATGCTGAGTCCGTGGTGGACTATCACCTGGGAATGTCAGATGGACATGTTTTGGTTTTACGTAATTGCTATTTTGTACCCAATGCAACTTGTAATATCATTTCTGTATCTTTAATATCTAAAGAAGGTTATGAATTTGCGTTTGTAAGTAATGTTGTAAACATTCACCCTAATCAAGTTCTGATGGGTCAGGTACATTAAGCAATGGTATATACGTATTAAACCAACCACATATTTTCAATGTCCAGAATACACACAAAAGAAAGTCTCCGGAAACAAATCAGGCTTTCTTATGGCATTGTAGACTGGGTCACATCAATGAGAGAAGGTTGACGAAGTTACATACAGATGGATACTTGGATTCGTTCGAATATCAATCATATGAAACTTATCAATCCTGTCTCAAAGAAAAGATGACAAAGACTCCGTTCACTGGACACGGAGTTAAAGCGATCGAGCTCTTGGGACTCGTACACAGCGACGTATGCGGTCCAATGTCTACGCATGCACGAAGCGGTTATTCTTACTTCATTACTTTTATGGATGACTTTTCAAGGTACGGATATGTCTTCTTAATGAAACACAAATCCGAAGCCTTTGGAAAATTCCAGGAATATAAGAATGAAGTAGAAAAACAAACAGGAAAAAGTATCAAAACACTAAGATCTGATCGAGGTGGTGAATACTTAAGTGCCGAGTTCCTTGATTACTTAAAAGAGAATGGAATTCTCTCTCAGCTTACTCCTCCGTACACCCCGCAACATAACGGTGTATCGGGGAGACGAAACCGAACCCTATTGGATATGGTGCGGTCCATGATGAGTAACGCTGTGTTGCCGCGATCATTCTGGGGATATGCGCTAGAATCAGCTGCATACATTTTGAACCGAGTTCCAACTAAGATTGTGCCTACTACACCATATCAGATGTGGTGTGGGAAGATACCCTATCTTAAGCACATTAAGACATGGGGATGTCCAGCATGTGGACAAACTCGAGGCACGCTCAGTACAGTGCAAGTTTGTGGGATATCTAAAGAACTCCAAGGGATATTTCTTCTATTGCGAAGAGGAACAAAAGGTTTTTGTTTCTCATCATGCCCACTTCTTAGAAACTGAGTTTTTGGAAAATCAGATAAGTGGGAGTGCAATGGAACTGGAAGAAATTCCTGAACCACGAGCTATTACTGAAAGTTTAGTAGAACCATAGGGATCGAAAGATCAGGATATTCCTGCACCGCTCCGCAGGAGTAGTAGGCAGTCTCATCCGTCCGAGAGATACTACGGTTTTCTCAAAGACGGGGACAGAGAGGATTGCATCATTGATAGTGATGAGCCGACTAGCTTCCAGCATGCCATTTAGAGCGTTGACTCGGTAAAATGGCTGGATACAATGCGGACCGAAATGGAGTCCATGTACACCAACAAAGTATGGACGTTGGACGTTGCTCCAGATAGAGTAACACCCGTAGGATGCAAGTGGATCTTCAAAAAAAGGTTGGTGTAGATGGACAGGTTGAGACCTATAAGGCTAAACTTATTGCAAAGGGTTTTCGTCAAAGAACTGGTTTGGATTATGACGAAACCTTTTCTCCAGTGGCTATGCTGAAATCCATTCGGATCCTTATTGCCATTGCTGCCTTCCACGATTATGAGATTTGGCAGATGGACGTAAAGACCGCCTTTCTGAATGGAAATTTAGAGGAGTGTGTCTATATGGACCAGCCAGAGGGTTTCATTCAGAGTGGGAGCAGCGGAAAGGTGTGCAAGTTGCTTAAGTCCATTCATGGACTAAAGCAGGCATCGCGGAGTTGGAACATCTGTTTTGATGAGACGGTCAAAGAATTTGGCTTTATCAAAAATCCAGATGAACCATACATCTATAGTAGATTTGTAGCAAGAACTGTAGTATTCCTCATTTCATACGTGGATGCCATTCTCTTGATAGGAAATGACATTCTTATGCTACAATCTGTCAAAGGGTTCTTGTCACACAGGTTCTCTATGAAAGACCTGGGTGATGCCTCTTACATTCTGGGGATCCGGATCTATCGTGACAGATCCAAGAGGATATTAGGACTTTCACAGTCCAGGTACATCGACACCATACTGAAAAGATTCATTATGGAAGATTCCAAGCGCGGTAATGTACCGGCTTGTCACGGGATCACCTTCTCCAAAGAGATGTCTCCCAAGACTGATTTGGAAAGCGATCGCATGTTTATTATACCCTACGCTTCTGTGGTAGGCTCTATAATGTATGCGATGTTGTGTACCAGACCGGATGTAGCTTATGCACTGAGTGTGGTAAGTCAGTATCAGTCAAACCCCGGGGAGAAACACTAGATAGCGGTAAAGAACATTCTCAAGTACTTGAGAATGACTAAGGAGATATTCTTGGTGTATGGCAGAAAAGACCTCCAGATCGAGGCCTTTGCTGACTCCAGCTTCCAGAGTGACAAGGATGATTCCAAGTCCATGTCGGGTTATGTATTTACCCTCTATGGAGGGGAGGTGTGTTGGAAGAGTTCCAAACAGGAAATCGTTGCTGACTCGACGATGGAAGCGGAATATATCGCTGCTGTAGATGCCGCAAAAGAAGCCGTCTGGATAAGGAAGTTCTTGACAAAACTTTAGGTGGTTTCGTCCATTGTTGATCCGGTACCTCTGTATTGCGACAACAACGGGGCTATATCTTTAGCGAAGGATCCCAGGTCCCATCAGAAGTCCAGACACATCTTGAGACGGTATCACCTGATCAGGGAGATCGTGGGTGGCTAGGAGATCGAGGTTCGGAGAGTTGCTATGGAAGATAACACTGCCGATCCATTCATGAAGGCCTTACCCCAGACTCTGTACGAGCGGCTGATCGAGATGATAGGTCTTCGATACGCCAGTACATGGCCTTAGTGCAAGTGGGAGATTGTTAGTGTATATGCCCTAGAAGCCATTACTGTATCATACTAGTTTGTATATTACTTGATGGAAGCTTGGGATATTCACCTTGTATAGACAATCTTGCTCAATATAATAGTATGCTACTTGGTTTGTTTCTACTTTCATGTGTGCATGTGTTTCTTATAGCATATCGCCTTTACACATTAGTGGAGCCCTTAGGATTTTTGCTTGATTACCAGCGTTGTGATGGCAGTCACACTCGTGGGGGCTGGGTAATCCACAAGCACATCCTTATGCAGGTCCCTAGTCGTAGGACTATCGAGACAAGGCATCGATACTCTGGAGTAGACTAGCGTATGCGTTTCTCATCCCAGCTTAGGAGATGGTCTGTCCCACAGTCGTCAGTACGTCGTACTTGAGATAGTATGCGGGTGCTCGTTAGGTTACGAGTACACTGGACAGGACTCGTCGAGAACTGATGGTTGGTATTATACCTATCGTCAGTTATAAGTTCCCAGATGACATGATTACAGCTTAGTCCGTTGACTTGACACTGTCACTTCGTCTCGAGTGTGTTCCCACTGTTCTTAGATTGCTACCCTACCACGGCTCAAAGGAGTCGTGCAAACAGGTAGCAGTTGGGTGCAGTCCCGAAGCACTTAGAGGAAGTGACGGTTTGACAGGATTCGTCTCTCCCGGTATTGGGGGTTGATATCACGCTGTGTCTAGGAGAGCCATTACACAAAGCCCCTGGCCAGAGCAAGGGAGATATACTGGTAGGCTTCCAGTGTTATCTCAGGGTGTTCTGGGCTTCACTACGACACGACTTGTACCGCTATTAGGGGACTGACGTTTACCGCCCCCGTAGGCCCGCTATGCGATATTCTTTGACGAACAGACCAGACTGTACGGAGACTGTCACATTCTGGCTCAGTAGGAGTTCAGATGGGTTAACCTCGTCAGTCTTCTTATCGGCATCTACCTGTGGACCGTTACTTACAACTAGTGCCGCTTCCGGTCTGTGGTTAAACCCACTGCCAGCGTAGCGTCGAGTCTTTAGAGTCCCACACAGAGGGTTATTCTCCTTTAGGCAAAACGAGTAGAGGTCGCATGGTTTTGCGACGGGGTTCGTTCACATCCGCGCACTTATGCACGTTTGGTGTCCGGACAGCTTATACTAGCGGGCTTTAGTTTAAGCCAGATCCTAGTATATGTTTTGGGATTGGTTTTATCTCATTGTATTCGTGTTCCTCAGAACACGGATACGGGTGTGTATGCACAGTTGACTGAGGCAGAGGCAGAGGACTTTCATTAGGGTTGATGACCGTTGTCTTTTTCTTAAACCTAATGTTTATATGTGAAATATGATTATTAATATTAATTAATTATAATTGTGTTATGGTTAGGGTTGTTGACCATTTGACTATGGTTGACTTGTTGACCTATGTTGACATATTGACCATCATCATTTCATATGAAAGATACTCTTTGATTCTTGCAAAAGTAATTAATGTGAAATGATAATGGTCATTTCATGTTAACCATCACAATTATCTTTAGTTAATTATTTAATTATCATAATTCACATATATGTGAGAAGGTTGGCATTATCTTCTCATTCTATCATTCTCATTCTCTCTCATCCTCTTCCTCTCTCTCAAAGCTCTCCCCTCTCATGAGTTGAGAACCATTAAGCTTTGAGATAAAACCTTCAAAATTACTCTCTACTCTTTCTAAGGTCCTAGGTTTAGCACACCAAGCACCTTAGTTACTTCTATTTTGAGGTAGGAGCCAAAGGTAGAGGCTCTCGGGTGGATCTTTCTTCGGCAAGAGAAGGTGACGAGGACGACCCGTTCATCCCACTCCAAGGAGCAAGAAGAGAAGGACTTCAAGACTTAGGTATAACCCTTTAACCGAGTAGCTAACTCTTTTAGCTTGGTTGTTAGTTTATGTTTAGCAAAGATCCTCCTTTAGTTAGTCCATGTTGCCTAGAGTTGTAAAAATCAAATTTTTATACCGTTTCTGCCTCCCCGTAAGCACCGGGGTGGGCAACATGGACTTACAACGGACAAGTTCTCTCGTCGGCCTCATTTTCGACATGTACTAGGGTTGCCGCTACGTTCAGCTAGCGCCACTGACGGACTTGTGGTTAAACCCACTGCCAGCGTACTGTCGAGTCTTCAGAGTCCCACACAGAGGGTTTCCCTGGATCAGGTGAGACGATGTAGACGCCGTATGGTCTTAAGGCAGGGTTTCGATCGCATTTGTGTACTGGCTACTCGAATGACGATCGGACAGATAATACTAGTAGTCTTTGGTTTAAGCTGGATACTAGTATTGTAGTATTGGATTATACCGATCTCAGTGTATCCGTATTTTTCGGAATACGGATACGGGTATGAAAATACGGAAAAGGGCATTCTTGTAAATTCACAAGAATGACCTTCTAGAAGGAGACACCTCATTATTGTTTTATTCTTTTTTCATAAAGGATTAATGAGGTGGAAATGAGGAGATTTTTGAGGCATGGGTTGAAAGCATGGCTAAGTATTTGTTTATTCACTTTGGATCTACTATTCAAGTAAGGTTGTAATTTGTGTGATTATTTAATTCCATGGATGAATTATTGTCTCAATACTTAGCCATTCTTTCATCTCATTTCTATTATCATTATCACAAAAGCTTTCTCTCTCTTAGGTTTTCTTCTCTCCTTCTTCCTCAAGCTCATACACTTGCATGTGTTGCAAAACAATGAGCTTTGAGATCAAATAGTCCAATACACATTCTCTCTATATCTACTTAGTCATCTTCCCTAGCAAGCAAGAACACTAAGTTATCTCATGGAGGTTGGAGCTTGACCATAGGCCCTCGGGTGGATCCATTTTTGACGCAAAGGAGACCGGCAAGTGAACTCTTCAAGGACCTAGAAGAAGCACAAGAAAGAAGATCAACAAGAAGGTTGAACCAAGGAGCAAGGAGCAACTTGAAGACCCGAAGGACTAGGAACGAGGGTATAACTCTTTTACTTAGTAGTTAGCTCTCTCTCTTAGTCTAGGTTTTTTTTAGATAAGGTTTAAACAAGATCCAAAAGTGGAACAAGTTCATGATGCAAAGCTAATACAAGTTTCTTTTGGTGCGAGAAATACGTTTTTAAAGTATTCCGCCTCCCCGCGACACGTGGGGTGTGCATCATGGACTTACACCTGGTCGTTGACGAAAACCTTTTGCTACAAGTCTTTCTTTGAAGGTCTCAACTTTTCCATCTACACCAAGTTTCTTCTTAAAGATCCACTTGCCCCCGATGGGTTTTACCCCTTCAGGAGCAACTTCCAAAGTCAAAACTTTTTTGGTGTACATGGATTCCATCTCAGATAGCATATCATCCAGCCATTTCATAGATTCTCTACTTGTGATGGCCTGCTTGAAACTAGTTGGGTCATCATCTTCCATGATGCAATCCTCGCTCCCACCGTCTATGAGAAAATCGTAGTATCTCTCAGGTGGATGAGAAACCCTACTAGATCTGCGGAGTGGCTGGGGTTCGTCGGGGACTATTAAATCCTCCGAATTTACCAAATTGCCAGTTATAGTTTGTGTAGCTGGAACTTCTTCCGGTTCTACCTCATTACCACTAATTTCTTTCAAGAAATTCCTTTTCTAAAAAGGTGGCATATTGAGAAACAAACACCTTTTGTTCCTCAGTGTGGTAGAAGATATATCCATATGAATCCTTTTGATATCCCACAAATTTGCACAAAACAGACCTTGTCTCGAGCTTGTCCGGATTCTTCTTTTTGACATAGGCCGGAAAACCCCATATCTTAACTCGTTTAAGAGATGGTCTTTTTCCATTCCATATCTCATATGGAGTGGTAGGCACAGATTTGGTCAGAACTCTATTCAATAGGTATGCAGCAGTCTCAAGTGCATAACCCCAAAAGGAAATAGGCAACTTAGCATTACTCATCATAGAGCACACCATATCTAATAGGGTGCGATTCCTCCGCTCCGATACTCCGTTGTGCTGTGGTGTATACGGAGGAGTAAGCTGAGAGAGAATCCCATTATCTTTTAAATAGTCACGGAATTCCGTACTCAAGTATTCTCATCCTCGATCGGATCGTAGGATTTTAATACTTTTACCCGTCAGGTTCTCAACTTCGTACTTATATTCCTTGAATTTCTCAAAAGTTTCAAATTTGTGTTTCATCATAAACATATGTCCAAATCTTGAGAGATCGTCGATGAATATAATAAAGTATGAGGAACCATTCCTGGCATGTGTAGACATAGGACCGCATATATCACTATGTATCAGTACTAAGAGTTCAGTAGCTCTTTCTCCGTGTCCAGTAAATGGAGTTTGGTCATTTTACCTTTGAGACATGACTGGCAAATTTCATAAGATGTAAATTCGAACGGATTCAAATATCCATCTTTGTGGAACTTAGCTAGTCTTGTCGCATTGATATGACCTAGTCTATAATCCCACAAGAAGGCTTCGTTCATTTTTAAACTTTTCCTCTTGTGTGTGTTCTGTATGCTTAGAACTGTGGTTCGATTCAGAACGTATATACCATTACATAGCGTACCAAACCCAATCAACACTTGATTTAGGAAAATGTTCATAACATTATCCTCTAATGTAAATTATATCCTTCTTTATGAAACAATGGAACTGGTATAATATTGCGCATCATATTTGGTACGTAATAACAGTCGTTCAGAATCATTGTATTATCATTTGGTAATACTAGGTGATATTCGCCAATAGCTTTGGCTGCAACAATTGCTCCATTCCCTACTTTTAGAGACATATCACCCTTTCCTAGTTCTCTACCTCTTCTTAGCCTATGTAACAAATTACATACCTAGGATCCTGATCCGGTATCCAATACCCAAGACGTAGAGCAAACTGAGAAATAGTTCTCGGTTACAAACACACCCGAAGAAGATGCATTAGCATACTCCTTCTTCGTTCGTGTGGCGTGGGAATCTGGGTATTCCCCTGTTCCTGTCTTAGAATTATGACAATCATAAGAAAAAGCGGAACCAACGTTCCCCAGCTCAGTTTAATAAGCGGGTTCGGTCAATACATCCATATTATTATCTTGATTAAGGTGTGTCATGGTCGCTACCTGGAGAGAGAGAACGAAACGCATTAGCGTGCGCTCTTTGCAAGATTAGATTGGTTATTATATTATTTAATCAGGATGGCTCCCACTGTTTTTATCAAATCTTCTTTCAAACCGTAAAAGGAAAGATTAGTCGGGATTAATTACACCCTACAAGTTCGCCAATCGGTCAGCCAGGCAGGTATTGATACTCGGAGGGAGTCTCCCCATGTTTTCGCATGGAACTAATTAAATAACCTCGTTTCCGCAGGGGTATAACCCCGTTAACACCTTTCTTAGACATGAATGTCGACCTTAGCACCACCATGAGATTCTAGAGGCACCAAGCATACCAAATTCAAATTTTTATTAGGTGCTAAGCTAGACTAAACAAGATGTTTGCTAGATTATTAAGGTTTACCTTTGTGATGTGATTAACTCAAGAGAAGAAAAGAGCATACAACCTTTGTATTTCGAGTCCTTCTCTTCAATAGCTCCGGGTTGAAGTCCACGCGACTTTACTAGGCTCCTTTTCTAGTTGAACGAACCTCCTTTGTAATCTTCGCGCCAAAGACGATCCACCCGAAGTTCCTCTAGCCCAAGCAAACTCTACACTAAACTCTTTTAGCGTAGGAATCACACCATACCAAATTGCTAGTTTGTCGTGGGATAGTGAAGTAGGGGATGTTAAAAGCTCACAATTTTGTGTTCAAGCTTCATTGTTCACATCACATGTGAGGGTTGAAGCTTGAACTATAGCAATTGAGGAGGAAGAAGAAGCTAGATAACAACCATGGGAGCAACTCATGAAAATGGCTAAGTGTTTAGAATGAGCAAAGAATGAATGGCAACTCTTGACCCCCACTCATTCAAGCATGGAATTTTGCAATATAAAATTGCAACCATGCTTAAATAGTGAGTCAAGAAGAATAAAAAAATATAACTCCTATGCTTGCAACCATGCTCTCAATTTACACCTCATTTCTATTTGTCTCAAAAATAAAAAATCAAGCCATGCTTCATTATATATATATATATATATATCATATATATTAATATATATATATATAATGAAGAATAATTAGTGAGCTAATGATATTAGTTAAGATATAATTATATCACATATAATATATATCACATTATTAAATCGACGCTTGATTTAATAATCCGGTTATATCATATATGACCGACTAATATCATTCATCTGTATATCACATTATCAAATCAACACTTGATTCGACAATCAGGTTATATCACATATAACCGAACCATAACAAATAACTGCCAGATTACAATACGATATCACATACTCATATTTAATCAGGCCCACGCGCATATCAACATATGTGCCCTACTTCATTTCGCTCGAACCAGGAAACTTCTGTGTGGGACTCTAAAGACTCGTCAATACGCCAGCAGTAGGTGATGATCATATCAATCACCTACAAGCCGTCAGCGGTACTAGCTGGACGTAACGGCTATCCGGGTATTGAGCGATATGAAGATCAACAAGCAAGCTCATCCATACTCTCCATGAAGCCTATTAGTAACACTAACATACAGTCCGGTCTCTTCATCTGATATGTCGTATATCATGTCTAGGAGTGGTAAACGTCAGTCCCCAGTAACGTGATATGTCATGCAGATGTCTGGCCTATAACGGTTTGAGAAACTACTGATAACTCTTATCAGTAAATCTCAGCAGCAGCCCTGGCTAGGGACTTCCAGTTATAGCCAATCGAGAATAGCATAACATCAACCCCCAATACCGGGAGAGACAAAACCCCTCCTATCGCTCATTGCCTCCATGTGACTCGGGACTGTATCCAAAATCCACCTGTTTGCATGACTCCTTTGAGCCGTGGTAGGGAGGAAATCAAAGCACGGTGGGAGCCACACAAGACTCTATGACGATCTCGGGTCTACAGACTAACCTATACCAGTGTCAGCAGAGGATTGCTATCTGACGATAGGTATACTACCACATAGGATTCCTCGGCGAGTCATGTTCGGTGTACCCATTCTCCAATGAGCACCTGTGTAATGTCATACACCAATGGTTGTTGGATCAACCATCGCCCTCTAAGGGACAAGAAACGTACACACTAGTCTATTCTGGAATATCAATGCCCTAGTCTCGATATTCCCTCGACTAGGAACTGATTAAAGGATGTACTTATTGACCACCCTGGCCCCAATAGTATGATCTCATCATAATCCTGGAAGTTAAGTACAAATCCTAAGGGCTTTATCAACATGTAAGAGATAGACAATATAAATACCAGTCCACATGTTAAGATAAAGGTTACCTGACAGCATACTATCAGGCCGAGCAATAAAGTCCTCTATATATAAGTCCAAGCATCCACTATATCATCAATAATGGCCTCTAGGGCATACATATTACTAATAATTTCCCACTTTCACTAAAGCCAGTTGCTGTAGTATCTCATACTTAACGTCCCAAAAGTCTCTCGAATAGCATCTGGGCGATGGCCTCGATGAGTGAATTCGCTGTGTTATCCTCTGTGTCAGCTCTCCTGACCTCGATCTCCCAGAGATCAACTATCTCCCTGATCAGATGATACTGTATAAGAATATGTCTGGACCGCTGACGGGACTGGGGTTCCTAGGCCAAAACCATAGCTTCATTGTCATTACAATACATATGCATTGGATGCCTAATGGTAGGAACCTAGTTCATCTCATGAACTCTATTCATCTAGACAACCTCTTTGGCAGCGTCATTGGTAGCGATGTAATTAGCCTCTATCAACGAGTCTGCTATGGTATATAGCTTGGAACCCTTCTAACATACCGTCCCTCCACTGAGGATGAAGACAAAACCCGAGACCGTCCTTCTGTCATCCTTATTACTTTGGAAGCTCGAATCGGTAAAGGACTCCATCTGGAGTTCACCGTTATCATACACCAAGAACATCTCTTTAGTCCTTCTCAAGCACTTAAGAATGTTCTTCAGCTGTCCAGTGGTTTTCCCAAAGATCTTTTCGATACCTATACCTAGCGAGTAAGCTACATCTGGTCCGGTACATAACATCGCATACATGATTGACCCGTCTGCCAAAGCATAGGGTATCCCTTGTATGCGAGCCCTCTCTAAATCAGTCTCGAGAGACATCTCTTTGGAGAGAGCGATTCCCGAACAAGCGGGTACATTACCATGCTTAGAATCATTCATACTAAGACCCTTTTAGCATGGTGTTTATGTACCTGGATTGGGACAATCCCAAATCCATTTAGATCTAACTCTATAGATCTATAACCCCAGGATGTAGGAAGCATCAGTTAGATATTTCATGGAGAACCTGTGTGATAAGAGGTGCTTGACCGAGTGTAGCATAGGAACACCCTTTCCTATCAAGAGTATCTCATCCGCATACAATACGAGGAAGACAGCCATACTCTCTACAACCTTCTTATTTATACATAGTACATCTACCTTTTTAATAAAGTAAAACTCTTTGAAAACTCATTAAAACAGATGTTCCATCTCCGCGATGCCTGCTTTAATCCGTAGATGGATTTAAGCAGCTTGCACATGCTTCCGCTGCTCCCACTGTCTACGAAGCCCTCTGGCAGTGTCATATACACGCTCTCTTCTAAATCACCATTTAGAAAAGTGGTTTTGACGTGCAGTCTGCCATATATCGTAGTCATGTTATGCAGCAATGGCAAGTAGGATCTTGATGGACTTAAGCTTAGCGAAAAGTATAGCTTTGAAAGTCTCAACTTTTCCATCTACAAAAAATTATCTTTCTCAAAGATCCCCTTGCTCCCGATGGGTTTAACCCCTTCAGGAGCAACATGCAAAGTCAACACTTTGCTGGTATACATGGATTCCATCTCAGATCGCATAGCATCCAACCATTTCGTATAGTGTCCATTTGTGATGGCCTGCTCGAAACTAGTTGGGTCATCATCTCCATGCAATCCTCGCTCCCACCATCTAAGAGAAAACCGTAGTATCTCTCAGGTGGATCAGGAACCCAACTAGATCTGCGGAGTGGCTTCAGTTCATCAGGGTCTATTGAATCCTCTGGTTCCACCAAATCGTCAGTTATAGTTTGTGTTTACTGGAACTACTTCCAGTTCTACCTCATCGCCACTAATTTCTTCCATAAGAAATTCCTTTTCCAAAAAGGTTGCATGTTGAGAAACAAAACACCTTTTGTTCCTCAGTGTGGTAGAAGATATTCCCTCGCGAATGTTTGGGATATCCTACAAACTTGCACAGAACTGACCTTGCCTCGAGCTTGTTCGGATTTTGCTTTTCAACATAGGCTGGACAACCCCATATCTTAACTCGTTTAAGAGATGCTCTCTTCCCATTCCATATCTCATATGGAGTGGTAGGCAACAGATTTGATCGGAACTCTATTCAATATATGTTAGGTCCACGTTACCCACCCTGGATCTTTCGGGGTGGCGGAATAGGTAAAAATCAAAATTTTCCTCGATAGGTAACATTGACCGTTCATGAAGGATATTGGCTAAACAAAAACTAACATATGAACTACAAGTTCTAACTACTATGTAGAATGGTTATACCTAGGTCTTGAACTCCTTCTCTTCTTGTTGTTCTCCTCCTTGCTTTCTCCTTGTAGTAGTTTGAACGGCGCCTCCTCGTCGTCTCCTCTTTGCTGAAGATAGATCCACCCGAGGGCCTAAAACTTGAGCTCCTACCTCAACCTAGAGGTAACCAAGGTGCTTGGTTTGCTAAACCTAGTACCCTAGAATGAGTAGAGATGTGTTATGGTGTCTTTGTCTCAAAAACTTATGATTTCCAACACATGGAACACTTAAGCTTTTGGAAGAGGGAGAGCCTTTTGCAAGAGAGAGAAAAGATATGATCGAATGAGAGCTCTCTTTTGCAACCATGCTCATATGAAAGAATAATGGATTAATAATAATAATTAAAAAGAAATTGTTATGGTGAGTTATGGAATGACCATTATCATTTCATAGTAAATGCAATTTGAAAAGAACAAGAAGCATCTTTGATATGAAATGATTATGGTCAAAATGTCAACAAGGGTCAAAATGTCAACCATAATCAAATGGTCAACCTAACCATCACACAATAATCCTTAATTATTATTATTAATCATATTCATCATTCTTATTAGGGTTTGGAAAAAAGTCAACGGTCAACAGGTCAACCAAAGTCAAATGGTCAACAACCCTAATGAGAATCCTCTGCCTCTGCCTCTATCAACTGTGCATACACACCCGCATCCGCGTTCTGAGGAACACGAATACAATGGGACAAAACTAATCCCAAAACAAATACTTGGTTCTGGCTTAAACCAAAGCCCACTAGTAATAACTGTCCGGACACCAAACATGCACAAGTGCGCGAGTGTGAACGAACCCTGTCGCAAAACTATGCGACCTCTACTCTGTTTTACCCAAAGGCGAGTAACTCTCTGTGTGGTATTCTAAAGGCTCGACACTACGCTGACAGTGGGTTTAACCATAGGCCGCAAGCGGTACTAGCTGTACGTAACGGTCCCCAGGTAGATGCCGACAAGAAGACTGATGAGGTGAACCCATCCGAACTCCTATTAAGCCTGAATGTGACAATCTCCGTACAGTCCGGTCTGTTCGTCTGAGAGTATCACATGGCGGGCCTAGGGGGCGGTAAACTTTAGTCCCCTAATAGCGGTACAAGTCGTGTCGGAGTGTATCCAAAATTACCCTGAGAAACTACTGGTAACACTACCAGCAAATCTCGCTTGCCCTGGCCAGGGACGACTATGTGTAATGGCTCTCCTAGACACAACGCGATATCAACTCCAAATACCTGGAGAGACGAATCCTGTCTAACCGTCACTGCCTCCAAGTGCTTCGGGACTGCACCCAACTACTACCTTTTTGCACGACTCGGTAGAGCCGTGGTGGGGTAGTAATCTAAGAACAGTGGGAACACACTCGAGGCGAAGTGACAGTGTCAAGTCAGCGGACTAAGCTGTACTCATGTCACCTGGGAACTGTTAACTGATGATTGGTATAATACCAACCAACAGTTCCAGACGAGTCATGTCCAGTGTACTCGTAACCTAATGAGCACCTGCATACTATCTCCAGTACGACATATTGATAGCTGTGGGACAGACCATCTCCCCTGCTGGGAAGAGAAGCGTATGCACCAGTCTACTCTGGAGTATCGATGCCCTGTCTCGATAATCCTACGACTAGGGACCAAAATAAGGATGTGCTTATAGACTATCCAGCCCCCACTAGTGTGATCACCATCACAACGCCGGCAGTCAAGCAAAGATCCTAAGGGCTCCATCAATATGTTTTTAGCAATATGTTAAAAGAAACATATACACATATTAAGATAGAAACAAACCAAGTAGCATACTACTATATCGAGCAAGACTGTCGTAAACCCGTATATATATCCCAAGCCTCCAAAATGTATTATACAAATTAGTACTGTACAATAATGGCCTCTAGTGCATACATATCTAAAAATCTCCCACTTGCACTAAAGGCCAGTAATTGGTGTACCGCATACCCAACGTCTGCACTAAGGCCAGCTGCTGGTGTACCGCATACCCAATAGCTCAAAGAGTCGCTCGAACTGTGTTTTAGGGAGGGCCTTTGTGAATGGATCCGCCGTGTTGACTTTTGTGTCCACTCTCCATACCTCGATCTCCTGGCGATCAATGATCTCCCTGATCAGGTGATACCGCCTTAAGATGTGTCTGGATTTCTGATGGGACCTTGGTTCCTTCGCTAAAGCTATAGCCCCATTGTTATCGCAATACAAAGGTATTGGGTCAACAATGGACGGAACCACCTGAAGTTCACTAATGAACTTCTTCATCCAGACCGCCTCTTTTGCGGCATCGCTTGCAGCAATGTATTCAGCCTCCATCATCGAGTCTGCGACGGTATCCTGTTTGGAACTCCTCCAACATACCGCCCCTCCGTTGAGGGTAAACACAAAACCCGAAATAGACTTGCTGTCATCTTTGTCACTCTGGAAGCTTGAATCGGTAAAGGACTCGACCCTGAGGTCTCCATTACCGTAAACCAGGAACATCTCCTTAGTCCTCCTTAGGTACTTGAGAATGTTCTTCACTGCCGTCCAGTGGCCCTCACCTGGGTCTGACTGATACCGGCTCACCATGCTCAGCGCGTAAGCTACATCTGGTCTTGTACATAGCATCACATACCTTATAGATCATACCGCCGAAGCGTAGGGTATAGTGCTCATGCGAACCCTCTCCTCGTCAGTCTTAGGAGACATCTTCTTGGAGAGGGTGATTCCGTGCAATACGGGTATATTACCGCGCTTGGAATCTTCCATACTAAATCTTTTTAGTACGGTCTCTATGTACCTGGACTACGAAAGTCCCAGTAATCTCTTGGATCTATCTTTGAAGATCTTGATCCCCAGAATGTACGAGGCATCACCTAGGTCCTTCATGGAGAACCGTTGTGATAAGAATAGCTTGACCGATTGTAGCATAGGAATGTCATTTCCTATCATAAGAATGTCGTCCACGTACAAGACTAGGAACACGACAGTTTGTCCTACAATCTTCTTATAGACATAAGGTTCATCTTCGTTCTTGATGAAACCAAATTCCTTGATTGCCTCATCAAAACAGATGTTCCAGCTTCGCGATGCCTGCTTTAATCCATAAATGGATTTAAGCAACTTGCACACCTTCCTGCTGCTCCCACTGTCTACAAAACCCTCTGGCTGATCCATGTAAACGCACTCTTATAAACAGCCGTTTAGAAAAGCCGTTTTTACGTCCATCTGCCAGATTTCATAGTCATGGAAGGCAGCAATGGCAAGTAGGATCCGAATGGATTTGAGCATAGCCACTGGAGAAAAAGTTTCGTCATAGTCCACACCAGGTCTTTGACGAAAACCTTTTGCAACGAGTCTAGCCTTATAGGTTTCCACCTGCCCATCTACACCAAGTTTCCTTTTGTAGATCCATTTGCATCCAACGGGTTTTACCCCAGGTGGAGCAATATCTAAGTTCCACACTTTATTGGTGTACATGGACTCCATTTCGGATTGCATAGCTTCCAGCCACTTATCAGAGTTGATTGAAACGATTTCAGATTGTGTAGCATGAAAAATTATGTAGAAATCACAACCAAAAATATTTGACCGCAATCAATAAGGGTGTCGGTTTGTAGCGCATTAGTTGTAGGGTTCCTAGGCACACCAATGAGGTCTCACAAGGCATCAACCATGCCAATTTCAAATTTTACGGTGCCGAGAAACCATAGACTAGATCGTTAACTAGAATTTTAGGCGAAACATGCAACTAGTTAACAACTTAACTAAAGGGTAAACGGAAATACAACCTTTGTAGATCCGGTCTTCCACCTCCATAGCTCCGTGACGGTGTACCCTCGCTGCGATCATCGAATCCCGGGCTCTAGCGTCGGCTTCATCGGAGAAATGGACGGGCTAGGTCATCGACTTCGATGCCGAAGATGATCTACGTCGAGGCAACACAAGATCAAGCTCCAACTTCACCAAGCCATGAAACTTGTTAAGAAAACACCCTATACTACTTGGCAAGTGGTAGAGGATGAAGAAATAGGAAGTGGGTTCACTTTAGAATTGGATTTCTCACTCTTTCTCTCAAGTTGCCATTGATGGTTGCAAGCTTCTTCTTTGTTGAAGAAGAAGAAGAAGAAAAGAATATCATAAGTTGTTTTTTAAAATAGAAAATAAATCATACTTATCATATACACAACCATGGTCAAGTGTAGAGAATTAAATAAGGTTAGCTAAATGGTTAGGTTTAGGAAAAGAACAAGAATGGTCAAAGCTTCTTGAAACATCTAAGAAAAGAACAAAAGAAGCAACCATATCATTTTCTTTTCCTAAAATAAAGAATAAATAAATAAACTAAATAATCAAGAGAAGATGATAAAACCCTAACCATTTACTTAACCAAGGTTTAAGTCTTACACAAACCCAAGTTAGCATGTATCATCAAACATGATACAAACTAGTGCACAAAAGTATAGCACATATACAACTTGTGTACTTCAAGTGAGAAAATCCATTTAAAGTGAACAAATACTAGTTAATGCAAAGTAATATATCAAATATATAATTACACATTAAATCATTAAATCAACACTTGATTTAACGATCCGGTCATATCGCATACAACCGACTAATATCAAGTGTATCAATGTATCGAATCAACACTTGATTCGGTAACCCGGCTATATCACATATAACCGACCAATGATACAAATCACGAGAATAGAATACAGTATCACATACTGGTATAATTCTCGGTCCCGTACATATCTCATATGCGCTCCTATTTCGTTTCGCTTGAGCCAGGAAACCTCTGTGTAGGACTCTAAAGACTCGTCAATACGCCGGCAGCAGGTGATGATCATATCAATCACCCACAAGCCGCAAGCGGTCTGCTAAACGTAACGGCCACCCGGGTATTGAACGATCAGAAGATCGACGAGCAATCCTACTCACACTCCTGTGAATCCAACCAGTAACACTCACCGTACAGTCCGGTCTCGTCGTCTGATATGTCGCATATCTCGCCTAGGGGTGGTAAACGTCAGACCCCAATAGCTCGATAAGTCGTGTCGATATGAGGTCTATAACAGTTCGAGAAACTACTGGTAACACTTACCAGTAAATCTCAGCAACCCTGGTCAGGGATTTTCGGTTATAGCCAATCGAACACAGCACAACATCAACTCCCTATACCGGGAGAGACGAATCCCCTCCTATCGCTCATTGCCTCCATGTGATTCGGGACTGTACCCAAAAACCACCGTTTTGCACGCCCTCTTGGACGTGGTAAGGTGGAAATCAAAGCACAGTGGAAATCACACAAGACTCTATGACGATCTCGGGTCTACAGACTAACCTGTACCAGTGTCACCAGAGAATTGCTATCTGACGTAAGGTATAATACCATCTGGGAGTTCTCGGCGAGTCCGTCCAGTGTACCCAGTCTCCACTGAGCACCCGTATATCATCTCTGATGTCAAACACCAATGGTATGGGATCATCTATCGCCCATCTGTATGGGTCGAGAAGGTATACGCTAGTCAACTCTGGTATATCGATGCCCCGTCTCGATACACCCATGACTAGGGACCTTGAAGGATGTACTTTCGGACTACCTTGTCCCCATTAGTATGATCCGCATCATAGTCCAGGTATTCAAGTACACATCCTAAGGGCTTTACCAACATGTAACAGAGAGACAATCAGTATACACGTTAAGGTAAAGAGTAACCAGATAGCATACTATCATGTCGAGCAAGAAAGTCCTCCCTATATATTTCCCAGCATCCACTACAATATACATCCTATGTACAGTAATGGCCTCTAGGGCATACATATAACTAACAATCTCCCACTTGCACTAGGGCCATCTGTAGCAGTGGTTGTAGTATCTCATACTCAACCATCCCATAAAAGTCTCGCTCTAGGAATAGGCCTTCGTGAGTGGATCCGCCGTGTTGTCCTCTGAGTCTGCTCTCCTAACCTCGATCACCCTGGAGATCAACCATCTCCATGATCAGGTGATACTGCCTTAGAATATGTCTGGATCACTGATGGGACGGACGTTCCTTGGCAAAAGCCACAACTCCATTGTCACACAATGGGGGGAACGAAGTTCATCTCATGAACTAATATACACCCAGACTGCCTCTTTGGTAGCATCTTAAGTAGTGATGTATCCAGCCTTTATCGTCTAGTATGCCACGGTATCTAGCTTGGAAATCTTCCAACATACCATCCTTTTACTGAGGGTAAAGACAATGCCTGCGACTGACATTCAGTCGTCTTTATCACCCTGGAACCTTTCCAGTGATTCTCCCCAGGATCAATTGATACCATCTCACTACAACTAGTGAGTTTCCTAATATCCAATTAGATCTATCTCATAGATCCAAAACCCAGGATTTAGTAGGTATCACTTTGATCCTTTATGGAGAATCATTGTGATAAGCGGAGATTGACCGATCGTAGCATAGGAAACTACTTCCCTATCAAGAGTATGTCATCCACGTACTCTACGAGGATCACCACCATACTCCCTACTACCTTTTTGTATATACAAGGTTCATCTACCATTTTGATGAAGTCAAACTCTTTGACTAACTTATCAAAACAGATGTTCCAACTCCGCGATTCTTGCTTTATCACATAAAACATCTTGCACACGTTTCCGCTGCTTCCACTGTCTACGAGGCCCTCTGGCTGTGTACTTATAGACGCACTCTTCTAAAACATCATTTAGAAAAGCAGTCATGGCACCCAACCGCCAGATATCGTAAACATGGTATGTAGCCATGGCAAGTAGGATCTGGATGGACTTTAGCATAGCTACTTGAAAAAGGTTTCATCATAATCCACGCCTGGTAAATGATGCAAACTTTTAACAAGTCTAGCTTTGAAAGTCTCAACTTTTCCATCTACACCAAGTAATCTTCTCAAGATATACTTGCTCCTGATGGGGATTTAACCCTTCAGATATAGCAGCCAAAGTCCATACTTTGCTGGTGTATAAGGATTCCATCTCATATCGATAAACATCCAGCCATTCTTACAGAGTTTCACTCCTGATGGCCAGCTCGAAACTAGTTGGGTCATCATCTCATGATGCAATTCTCGCTCCCACTGTTTTAGAGAAACCAAAGTATCTCTCAGGTAGGTGAGAAACCTTACTATATTGGCAGAGAGGCTGAGGTTCGTTGGAATCTACTGAATCCTTTGGTTCATCAGCTGCAGTTTGTATAGCTGGAATATTTCCAGTTCTACATAATAGACCTTGCCTCGAGCTTGTCCGGATTTTGCTTTTAGACATAGGCCGGGCAACCCCAAATCTTAACCAACTTAAGATATGGGCTCTTCCCTTTCCATATCACATATGAAGCGGTAGGCATCTGATTTGATTGGAACCCTATTCAATAGGTATGCAACTTCATAAGTGCATAACACCCAAAAGGAAATAGGTAACTCAGTAGTACTCATCATAGAGCACACCTTATCATATAGGGTGTGATTGCTCCGCCCTGATATACCATCGTGCTATGGTGTATACGGAGGAGTAATGCTGAGGGAGAATCTCATTCTTCTTTAGAATAATCCAGGATTTCCGTGCTCAAGTATTCTCCTCCCTGATCACATCAAAGGACATAATACTTATACCCATTTTGGTTCTCTACTTCTAACTTATATTCTGTTAATATCTTAAAAGGTTCGGACTTGTGTTTCAACAGGAATATAGGTCTGAATCTCGAAAGATTATCAGAGAATGTAATGAAGTACAAAGAACCTGTCTTGGCATGTGTAGACAGGGGACCTATATACATCATCATGTATCATCCCAAGAGTTCACTAACTCTTTCTCTGCTTCCAGTAAACAGAGCTATGGTCATTTTATCTTTGTGACATGACTGACAAGTTTCATAAGATGTAAATTCAAACTGATTTAAGTATGCATCTATATGTAACTTTAGCTAGTCGGGTCACATTCATATGACCTAGTCTACAATACCTCAAGAAGGATCCATTCATTTGTGAACTCTTCCTCTTGTGTGTGTTCTGTATACTAAAGAACTGTAGTTTGATTTAGAACATCAATGCTTTTAACTAACGTGCCTGAACTGATCAACTTTTGATATAGGAAATGTTCAAAACATTATCCAACAATACAAAATTTTATCATTTCTTTACTTATAAAGAGACTGATATGATTTTGTATATCAGGTTCGGTATCTAATAACATTCGTTCAGAATCAATATATTCAGGTAATACAGGGTGACAGTGACCAACAGACCTGGCTGCAACACTTGCACCGTTTTCTGCTTCATGAAACTTATCACCCGTTCTCAGTTTTCTACCTTTCTGTAGCCCTATGTAACATATTACATATCTGGGATCCTGATCTGGTATCAATATACCCAGGACGTAGAGGATAGAGAGAAATAGTTCTTTGTAACGAACACACCCGAAGAAGATGCATCATATGCACTTTCTTCGTTTGGGCGGCATGGGAATCTTGGTATTCCCCTATTTCTTGCTCTGTCATATAACAATTATAAGTTGGAGTGGGACCAACGTTCCCCAGCTCAGTATAACAAGCGGGTTCGGTCAATATTCTGTATTATTATCTTGATTAAGGCGTGATATGGTCGCTACCTGGAGAGAGAGAGAAGAAAACACTCTGCGTGCGCTCTTGGAAGATCAGATTGGTTATTATTTTATCTAATCAGGATGGCTCCCACTGTTTTTATCAAATCTTCCTTCAAACTCTAAAAGGAAAGACTAGCCGGGATTAATTACATACTACAAGTTCGCCAATCTTTCAGCCAGGCCAGTGTCGGTAGTTTGAGGGAGGTTCCCCGTGCTTTCGCACGGACCTAATTACAGTAAACCTCGTTTACCCAGAGGCGTAACCCCGTTAACACCTTTCTAGACACCTACTTGATCGGCTAATTGTAATGTGTAAAACTCTCCCAGGAGTAACAATTACTCGCAGTGGGTATCGGGATCCAACTATCTCATAGAAGGTATGCAATCTCATTGCAAATTTCAACACTTGAAATTCCCGATAATATTTTGCCCCTAACGTGCTATGACCTTGACGAAAGCCAACAAACCATAGCCCGCTAGTCAAGTTCAACCCGTCATTTCCTGATTGAATTAAACCCACCCGTACAACCCTTGACGAAAGCCAACAAAGCCGCACGACTACCCTAATCCAATCGCATCGTATGCAGCAGATAAGCAGCATATAGCTACCGCACACTGCACCTTGACGAAAGCCAACAAATGCAGCACGAATACTATATACAACTTATCTGAAACGACGGTGGGCTACGACAGGTTTTTCTGAAAACCTATTGCGTAATGAACTTGATATCGTTGTAGGATCGAATGAATTTTGAAATGGAGTGTTTTTGAGGCTTTTCTAGTTTTGCTAAAGGAGTCACTCCCGGTGAAGGGATCGTCGGTCCTTTCCTCGTCGAATGAGGTGCGGGATATATCATATATATCACTGTGCAAAGAAAGAACTATAGGTGCAATCAAAAGACAAACCGGGGATTGTAGCATCTGCCAGTTATTGCTAAAGGAGTCACTCCCGGTGAAGGGATCTCGGTCCTTTCCTTATCGAATAAGGTGCAGGATGTTCTGCAAGGAACACCGCGATGCAAAGCAAGAACTGTAGCTACCTGTTTTATATAGAAATTCGATTCCACAACATCTTAGGTTTCTTTTCTTTCATTAATCACATTAATGAAGTCCCATCATTTAAGTACCTAAACATCACAGATAAATGCGACGTACACTTATGCCATCCGCATTCGCCTCGATGTCCCCTCGTGCACCGTTAGGTTAGGTAACTAACGGCAGAGCGGGGTAGGGCTAGCGCGGGTGAAAAACATAAGTAACGCCTATATAATATATCATATATACTATATACAGTATTTATCACAGAACATCAAATGATCACATCACAGATATCGCAGCAGAAGAAACATATGAAATATTGGATATACTAGGACGTCCGTGTTTTCAATACGAGCCAGTATAAAACACGGATTCCATGGTCGCGATGAATAGCCAAACCCACACCCCTAGACCCCTACGAGAGCGGCAAGCAACCCTACCAATTCTAGAGTTAGGAGACCCGGACTCGACTCCTCGAGTTAGTCTCCTACTGGACTCCAGAACCCGGTTACTTGTGCCCTCCTCCTTAGGTCTATCCTAGTGCGGAAAAGTAAATAATATACAAAAGGTGACATCTTCCGCAACCTGGAAGTGCCCCAATAAAAGAATATTACATACAAGTTTTTACATGAATGAAAATGAAAAACACTCATCTCACATAAAAACCCCCCGGCTATTCAAACACGACGATCCAATATAACATATCCAGCAACACATAACATCACATGTCATCAACGTAAGAAAATATGCGCATCCCAATTGTCGTAGACATATAGCAACGAAATCGGCGATATCACATATTACACTTACGGTCACAAAAAAGAAAGTGTAAAACTACAACAGTTGGAATCCGCAACCTCCATAGACATCGCATGCCTAACCAAATGAATTCCTTAGACATCGCATGCCTAACAATTATAAACCCCGCATTTTAGTTTCATTATCGAAAACTCTTTTCAATATCAAGTCGGGCAATTCAACAAGATTCCCGAAAAACTGATCGAATGCTCGTCGCAAACTTCAGTAGGCAGCCGCACCCCCGATACCGTCGACGAAGTGCACCAAGGCGGAACACCGCTGCCGTGAGCACCCGAACGGACGCTTTCGGTGACGGGGTTCTCCTACAGTCACTTGGTCGGGGCTATGGGGTGTAGCTGTCTATTAAGTTTATCCGGCGAGTATCCGCGTACGCTACGTGATTGCGACGGACTTTTGATCACATCAAAATTTCGTGGCAACCGATCAAGTGAGACTAAACCGCTAGATTTATAACATTCATTCAGTTATCTCATAACTTCTTGTGAATTCCAAATATTGTATCACATTCCGGATAAATAGAAAAATGTTAAACTTTCCGATCGAACAATCGAACACCCAAGTTTTCCCGATACAGCTCAACACATGAAATAAGTCTAAAAACATTCAGTTCATGCCTCAGTACCAACGGTCCAGCCGTAGAAGGGTCAAGCCAACGCCTCACATGTGGCACGCCGTACTGCCCCAAACCCGAAGGTTCAAAGAGCAGTTCAAGACGGTCACATAATCGAGTTAAGGTTTGTTGTCTTCTAGAGGGACCATCGCATTACTTGCACTCTTAGAACGTCGTTAAACTACGGAAAAGTAAAACAATTGGAAATTTCCCGGCAGGGGAAAAAGTGAGTATTTATATCCGGTCGAACCTTTTAACATATTCTAAAAATACCCGGAAAGCCACATAGACAAAATCTGATAATCCGATCGAATCTACGAACTCCCAATACAACCCAGAAAACTCAACTCTTGAGTGCATATTAAAAATTACCAGAAACTACAGCACCAAAATATAAGAATTACTGTGCAAATTTCAATGGGAGAAGAGACAAAATGACCGCGGAACCGCCGCATTAGCCATGCTAATGCCGCGGTTCCGCCGCACTTTGATGGAATCAGGTTATCAAGCTTCACAGTAATTCTTAGATATTCCTGCTGATATTTCTGAATATTTTTAATTCACAAAAATCCACATTTTTGAAAATTGTCCAGAGAGCAATTTGAGTTAGGGTTTCGATGTTCGTTCGGATTTCAAACGTCGTCTACACTTCGCCTAAGGCTCTAGCTAGGCTCTGATACCACTGTAGGGTTCCTAGGCACACTAATGAGGTCTCACAAGGCATCAACCATGCCAATTTCAAATTTTACGGTGCCGAGAAACCCTAGACTAGATCGTTAACTAGAATTTTAGGCGAAACATGCAACTAGTTAACAACTTAACTAAAGGGTAAACGGAAATACAACCTTTGTAGATCCGGTCCTCCACCTCCATAGCTCCGTGACGGTGTACCCTCGCTGCGATCATCGGATCCCGGGCTCTAGCGTCGGCTTCATCGGAGAAATGGGCGGGCTAGGTCATCGACTTCGATGCCGAAGATGATCTACGTCGAGGCAACACAAGATCAAGCTCCAACTTCACCAAGCCATGAAACTTGTGAAGAAAACACCCTATACTACTTGGCAAGTGGTAGAGGATGAAGAAATAGGAAGTGGGTTCACTTTAGAATTGGATTTCTCACTCTTTCTCTCAAGTTGCCATTGATGGTTGCAAGCTTCTTCTTTGTTGAAGAAGAAGAAGAAGAAAAGAATATCATAAGTTGTTTTTTAAAATAGAAAATAAATCATACTTATCATATACACAACCATGGTCAAGTGTAGAGAATTAACTAAGGTTAGCTAAATGGTTAGGTTTAGGAAAAGAACAAGAATGGTCAAAGCTTCTTGAAACATCTAAGAAAAGAACAAAAGAAGCAACCATATCATTTTCTTTTCCTAAAATAAAGAATAAATAAATAAACTAAATAATCAAGAGAAGATGATAAAACCTTAACCATTTACTTAACCAAGGTTTAAGTCTTACACAAACCCAAGTTAGCATGTATCATCAAACATGATACAAACTAGTGCACAAAAGTATATCACATATACAACTTGTGTACTTCAAGTGAGAAAATCCATTTAAAGTGAACAAATACTAGTTAATGCAAAGTAATATATCAAATATATAATTATACATTAAATCATTAAATCAACACTTGATTTGGTAACCCGGCTATATCACATATAACTGACCAATGATACAAATCACGAGAATAGAATACAGTATCACATACTGGTATAATTCTCGGTCCCGCACATATCTCATATGCGCTCCTATTTCGTTTCGCTTGAGCCAGGAAACCTCTGTGTAGGACTCTAAAGACTCGTCAATACGCCGGCAGCAGGTGATGATCATATCAATCACCCCCAAGCCGCAAGCGGTCTGCTAAACGTAACGGCCACCCGGGTATTAAACGATCAGAAGATCGACGAGCAAGCCCGCTCACACTCCTGTGAATCCAACCAGTAACACTCACCGTACAGTCCGGCCTCGTCGTCTGATATGTCGCATATCTCGCCTAGGGGTGGTAAACGTCAGACCCCAATAGCTCAATAAGTCGTGTCGATATGAGGTCTATAACAGTTCGTGAAACTACTGGTAACACTTACCAGTAAATCTCAGCAACCCTGGCCAGGGATTTCCGGTTATAGCCAATCGAACACAGCACAACATCAACTCCCTATACCGGGAGAGACGAATCCCCTCCTATCGCTCATTGCCTCCATGTGATTCGGGACTGTACCCAAAAACCACCGTTTTGCACGCCCTCTTGGACGTGGTAAGGTGGAAATCAAAGCACAGTGGGAATCACACAAGACTCTATGACGATCTCGGGTCTACAGACTAACTTGTACGAGTGTCACCAGAGAACTGCCATCTGACGTAAGGTATAATACCATCTGGGAGTTCTCGGCGAGTCCGTCCAGTGTACCCAGTCTCCACTGAGTACCCGTATATCATCTCTGATGTCAAACACCAATGGATATGGGATCATCCATCGCCCATCTGTATGGGTCGAAAAGGTATACGCTAGTCTACTCTGGTATATCGATGCCCCGTCTCGATACACCCACGACTAGGGACCTTGAAGGATGTAATTTTGGACTACCTTGTCCCCACTAGTATGATCTGCATCATAGTCCAGGTATTCAAGTACACATCCTAAGGGCTTTACCAACATGTAACAGAGAGACAATCAGTATACACGTTAAGGTAAAGAGTAACCAGATAGCATACTATCATGTCGAGCAAGAAAGTCCTCCCTATATATGTCCCAGCATCCACTACAATATACATCCAATGTACAGTAATGGCCTCTAAGGCATACATATAACTAACATTAGTGAGTGCGGATCGTCCACAGGGATTGCGCGATTCGTTCATATTTTGATTTGTTTGAATCCAAAATTTAATAGAAAAGAAAAGCAAAAAAAAAAAACGATTCAATATTTTATCAATGAATTCCAAGAATCAACTAAATCAAATCAAGAATCATTAAAGCGTTAAACATCAAGAATCAAGAAAGATAGAATTCTAATAGATTTAGGTTTCAAGATTTGAAGTAAAGCTCGTAGGAATCGATTAGATCGTAGATGTGATGAAGACTAACAATTACCGTTTCTTATCCATTAACAAGTTGATGCTAAATTGATGTTGATTCATCGAGGATCAAGGATCTTGCGAAGAATTAGTGTTCCTCATCCTATCCTTTATCCTTTCGATGAATCGCATTCACTAGATAGTTTCTAGGAAATCGAATGATCGATCGTTGATCTCTAGATCGTGCGAAAAGAATCAAGAATGCATTTCGCATCGATCACTCAATTTCAAGAATTTACAATTGTTATAGGACTTAAGAAAACGTTTAAAATTCATCAACATCATCATTCTACAATCATCTCGATTCCTCCACGAGCGGAGTTTTACTCAAGCATCATCACGAAGAATACATTCAAGAATTGAATACGAATCATAATGCTCGAATTGAAATATAAGCAAGTTTAAAGAATCTTCACCTTTATTTATTTCAACAATTAGTTACAACTCTCAAGAACTATAAGAGGATGGAACTTTGATTGTCGATTCTTGCGTCGCTCGGCTCCTTGAGTCATGGATCGGCTTGGATCTCGTGCTCCGTTGAAGTCTGGCTTCGCTTCTAAAGGTTGGTTGAAGACTTGCTTGCTAGAACTCAAAGGATCTTGACTTTTGGCTTTGGATTAGGGTTAGGGTTTGGCACAAGTCGTGTCACTCGACTTGTGGGTGGAAGAGATGAGAGAATGAAGAACAAGAAGATTGATTTTCAACAACCAAAAATTAAGGAAGAATGAACAACCATTTCTAGTGAGCCTTGGGGTCTTTTTATATGTTTCCCAAACCCTAGGTCTAGGATTTTGAATTTTGAATTTCCCTCCAAAAGTTAGTTATAGGGAGAGGCTTCTAGAAGTAGTTAGTTAGGAGGGAGCTTCTAGAAATAGTTTGTTAGGAGCTTAATCAAGATTAGCTTGCTTAATGATCTTTGCTGATCTGGCAGAAGACTCTGGAGAATTCTGGAATTTGATGTGTCAAGATGAGGTGTACCCACTGAGAGAAGGGTATTACAGCAAATATGAGGAGCTGACGTGGCAAGGCTGCCGCGGAACCGCGGCGCAAGCCGGCTCCCGCCGCAGCTCCTGTGAAGCCTTAGGGCTTGGGCTTTCTTCTGCTGCTTTGTACTAATTTTGTGGTATTTATCTGATGTGTTGAATTTCCAAATAAGTCCCTGATCACTGCCAGATCTCTAGCCTTTGAGTTGGCGTATTTTTTAGCAGCATTGTTGTGTAATTTTGACCATTCTTCTGAATTTCCCAGCACAGACTTCGAAACACAAGTTGCGCTACACAAGAATGATGCAATGCCATGAAATACAGTCAATTTCCCCAGAAATGCCGGTTTTAAAGTCTAACACATGCAATCTGATATTTTACGACTGAATTGCTAATATGTATAATATGAATGCCGAACACTTCTAGATGAGTGCAAAAAATAGGGAAATTACCGGTTTAAAAATGCAGTATTTTCGACTGATCAAATTCCCCCAAACCTATTTTCGATCGTCTCGAGCGAACAGTTTTATTAAAAAGAGAAGGAGAAAATAAAGAAAGAGAAAAACTAACTAGCACACTTTCGTAGGCAACACGATTGCACTGAGCACGTGCAACAAGCCTTTAAACCTCTAGTTGTCCCTAGTAGGAGGAGTGTTGTCTCCTGAGGGTTTTCAGTGGATTGCACCCACAAAATCCAATAATAAAAGAAATATCATGAATATTACATTTAAAGACAAGAATTGTAAAAGAAAAGCCTTGAAAGTTAGGGTTCCCAACTAAGCTAGCTTTTCGGTTGTCATGAGCCCTATCTTAATAGTCATGAAAAGATGTTAGAAATCACGTCCTCCCTCAATAAAACATCGTCTTATTCTTCATTCCTATCTTTCTTCCAAACATCGATCATATAACCCTGCGTGTGTGTAAAGACATCCCTACACCTGGAGAATTCAATTCAAGCTATCATACTCTTGCCCATCAGTCTCTGTACTTTTTAATTAATGAATATTTAGATGAGATTGCTCACACACTTTCATGCGACCGTTAATACTTCTTGAGGTACTAACCGACCGATTACTCATGTGCTTTCTTATTTCGTGTATTTTCCTCGTTTTGCACCACCTAAGGCTTAGCAGTGACTCCTAGACCAGTTGGCCTTAGGGCACTAGGTGAAGAGGCACCCTCGCTATATTTTTTTATTGCTGCCTTGGCGATAACAAAACCAGTGTCCATTTTTCTCACCACTTTATATTTTCTTCAATTTTTTTATTTCCTTCATACTTTTGGCTTTAAGACAAGAGCATTTCAAGGTATCCTCTACTATCCCGGGCTTCAAGACGTGTGTAAGTGCGAATAGCAGGGTATCAACGTTCAAAATGTTTGGCTTCCAGAATAGAAACTATTTTTCAGACTTATTTTTATCCTCAGATTAGTGACGTCATTCATCTTACTAACCCTTGGGACAACGGCTCATAACTACTTATTAGTAGTTTGTATAAGAAAACTTCTAATTTTCTTGGTTTTCTTAAATTTTTCTAATTTTTTGGATGTAATTTTTCACTATCTAATATTTTATTATCTTATTTATGTACGAAAAATGTTTTTATCTTTTTGAAATTTTTGAAATTTTTATAGGTTTTCAAATGTTTTGTGCTTATGCAAATGATATGCAAATGATGCAAAAATAAGCACAAACCTCCCCCAAACTTGTTTTCAAAAGTGTCCTCACTGTTGCTATCTGCTAAATCTGAAAAAAAAACCTGTAAGCTTGGGAGGAATTTATTAGTGGGGGCAAAATATTTAAGTGAAGAACCTCCTCCAAACTTATTTTTGGCTCATCATTTTGTAAAAAAATTTCTTTTCAAGAGCCAGAAAAAATGCCCCCCCAAAACTTGAGTTATGCAATGTTAATCTTTGAAAATCACATGAGGGGGTCAAGAATCATTGGTCGATGCCAAGCTTTGCAAAGACCGAAGGTTAACACCAACCATTCAAAATTTTTATTAATGCAGTGCTCTGGTTGGTGGAAGAAGAAGTGGGGAAAGGTTAAGTGGTGGAATAGAATGTGTGTGCGTCTCATTTTGGAGAGACGATGCAGTGAATGTGATGGATTGCTCGCATTCGTTTTACAGTTCAGAAGAAGGGGTGGAGGTTCAATTTCATTGATTTTGAGATGATTCATCTCAACACCCGTGTTATTCAAAAATGCGAGTTCATCAGCGAAGATCTCCTCAAAAGTTTCATCAATACCCCGAAGAATAATGTCATCACAAAGTGCGAGGTGATCTTCAGACTCTAACAGCAGTTCATAATCAGTGTTAGTTGTTGACCCGGACAACTCAGTGGAAGAGTCCGTATGTGTATGATACATAATTGGGTCAAACAATAACGTATGAAAAGAGTCAAGATCAGTATCAAGAGGATCATCAAATTCGCTGCTGTCGACATCCATTATGTCGACAGAACAGACCTGAGCAGTAGGTTCGGAGGTGTCACGTCCCGAAAGTACGGAACATGACCGACACTTAAACTACGAGACGTCTTGAGACGTACGTAATCTAAGTAAGCCGAAAACCCAGAAATCCAAACCAAGAAAAATAGTAGAGTTAAGGAAAACCAATTTAAAACAAGTAGTTTTAATAGCATATGCCGAATTATGCGGTTTTTAAAAACATCAAGTATTTTCTGAAAATTTCGGCAGAGTCTCCTTTGTAAATACTGGCTCCCAAACGGGATACAATATGAATAGTATACGAAATCAATAAAAGGGCATCCCCAAGCGGGAGCTAGCTCTTCGTCAATCGACGGTCACAGCCACACAAGCAATATAATATACAACGCCAACGGCGAGGATCAAAATTCAAAAGGAAACTCAAAACCATAAGAAAACCACAGAAATACAACGCGCGACTCTAAGGTCGAAGGAACGACATCACTGGTCTCTATCTCAAAATAATTACATGTTTGGTTGATGGAATTTACTAGATACAACTGAATCATATAATACAAGGTAATATGATGGGTACGATATCAATAAACCCACCTACTAGCAAATCACCCGAAGGAAACTATGCCCGCAAGCCGTAATGAAACCTGTACGGCAAACCTGCAAGAAACTGGGGCACAACGGGGGTGAGTTGCCAACTCGTGAATAGAAAAACATCTACGCACAGAAATCGCATAAATAACGCAACCTAGGTCAATGATCGTAATATATCCCCAATTATATATATAACATGCAACCTATAACAAGGCTAGGGTAAATATCTAACCCGAGTGTAATCTCATGTGCCCGTGTCAGTGCCTCAGGTAGCAATATATCATATGAATGAGGTATGAATGCATGAAAACAGAATACATGTAAATGAATAACTGTTTTCATAATTTAATGAGATTTCCTTTGTATTTTTAAAATGAGGTATCATAATGAAATCAGCATAAAACAGTGCCCAGCATCGACACAAAACAAGTGTCCAAATATCTCGATATCTCTGTATCACAATCTCTGTACCTCAATATCTCAAAATCAATATCTAGGGTGCCGTCAATCCAGATCGGCCCCTACCATCCATCTCAAGACCACGACGGTATCCTCCGGATATCCGACGCGTCGGGTAATATCACCGGTCGGTAGTGCTCCCCTGCCGGGCTCAACGTCAACAACACATTCCTCTTGCCCCGGGGTACCGCACCGGGCCCACCATGTACCCGAAACGGTTCCTCCACTCCTCAAATCGGGTCTCGAAATCCATCAGGAAACTCATGGTGGACGACACATACATCATGGGAAAACCGCACTTTTTATTTTAAAAGAGAGAAAAGGTTTATTTATGTTTTTGCGGTTTTCCTCTAAATCCAGAAAATCTCATGGAATCTGAATCATCAATAGCATGTAAAACCATGAATATAAGCATGAGAATGAATAACAGTATGCATGAAGCGACAAGTAATAACTACAATATCTAAGCTGGCATATAAGGTATGCACACTAATATTATGTCATACTACTGGCTATCAAGCTAAGTTAAGCAATAATATTTTCTAAGGTGTACGTGACATGGCAATTACCGATGAAGATGTGTGTGAGCCGGCAAGTAAGTGTACGTGGTACATACGCATCATCGGTAATGGTGCTGGTGTCCTAACAATATGATATCAACAATGCAATAAGAAATTATAACATAAGTATGCGATGCGGAGCGAACAACAATAATGAACGGAATACAAGACACAACGATAACTAAACTGCATTACCCTAATATAAATCCTACAAATGGTGCCCTTTTGAAATAACACGAATCATGGGGTTTTGAAAATAGGGGCTACGGTGTTTTTATGAAAAGATACGTCTTTTGAAATATCTGTAAGATCCCTTGGGCTGTCTTTTAAAATACCCACGATTCGTTAGTTTTTGAAATAGGTAAGAAATCAAATCTAGTCTAACAATTACACTAAACTATACGGCTGAACTACAGGTAAGAAAACCGCCTATCATCTGAGTCGATACATATACATACCTGTATATGTATAGTCAGTGATCCCGCCTCAATAATATCATATCCGATACCATATCTATAATCAGGAATCCCAAGTCAAGAGTGCGGATCAATCATCAATATATAGCTCGTACGTAAATCCGTCGCACGGCATCCCAAATCTGGGTACGGGTCAATATCATATTCATCACACTATTCATCTGGTATCCTCTTTATCCAAGATCATAGTCCAGGGTACTGACCTATGTCTAGTACAATACTAATATCCTCAATATCCTCATGATCTGACTACTGATCGATAATCTCGTACAAACCGATATCGTCAGCACATATCATCATCAAGGGGCATACATCGCCCGATACGGCCTAATATCAATATCCAAGCATTTCATGCCTCATATCACGATCACAAAACAAATCTCATCGACTCAGCCCAATCCCAAGTATCATCCTCAAATCCGTATGTGAACACATAGTCCCATACCCATATGAAACATAACTATAAAGAATCTCATAAGCACATATAAATAGGAATGTATGCAAGTATGTATGTGTGTATGTGTAGTGCAACACTACCCTAGGGTTCGCAACACTAAAAATAATCCAACACACCAATATCCATCCTAAACATCGTTATTAGTCCCAAATAAAATATAATAATTGTTGGTGTGTATACGTATCCGTATACACCACCACAGACTGCGGGGGTGCTATACGCCATCCACCCAACTTCTCCCCGTAGATATAAATCTACTCACCTGGTCCTCGTTCGCCGGTGCCGACGTCGCCATGCGCTTGCTTGTCGTCTCGAAGTCCATATGGGGTACCTACATATCATAATGCACCATATCGTATTAAAATCCGATTCATGACCAAAACGACGCACGAATCCCACTTAGGTCAAAACCTATGGTTGCTTTCACAAATCAACCCAAAAACCCTCGACGTCGGCGTACAAACGCCAAACCATCGAGAAAAACCCAAATACACTCATTTGCATATTCACGAACACTAATTTTAATATAAAATAGGTTAAAATTCACAAAAACCCCAATTTCACTTAAAAAGTCATTTTTCCGAAAATCTAGCAAGCACAACTCGCCGTTTTTGTACAAAACATGATGTTTAAACAAATCTAGTGGCCATAATACTTATTAAATATCTTAAATAAGTCATAAAAATAATTTCCATAATTTAATCCCAATAAATTTCATTAACCCCAAAATTCTAGTTTACAATATACTCAAATTTTAACAATTTATAGCAAAAATACACTAACTACAATCTAGCTTAGATTTGCATGATCTAAAGCATTAAACTACACTTAATAATGTTAATGAAGTCATGAAAAATCTAATTAGATTTTTAGTCTAACATTTGCAATAAATTTCCAAAACCTAGTTTGCATAAAATTCCAATTTTAACAATTACAAGCATCAATTAGTAAACTAGCAACTAGGTTAGTTTTAGCATCACATTAACATGTTAATCCCCACATCAAGATCAATACCCAATGAAGAAAACCCTAATTTGATTTACAAACCCTTTTCTTGAAAGTTAAATCTTTAATATCAAAACCACAATTAACTCCTAATTAAACACATAATAGCTAGATTCAAGTAATCAACAAAAACTTATGCAAAATGCTAAGATTATACCTCACAAAATTAGAGATCTAACACCAAAATCTTGGCCTCCAATTTTCTCTCTTGATCCATGATCCACACTAGAATTGGTCAAGAAGAAATGGGTAGGGATTAGAATTTGATTTTGTGGGATTTTTTTGAAGCATTTTGGATGGAGTTTTGAAGAGAAAAGAGGAGAAGAAATGGGGGATGTTGTGGTGCAGGTTTCGGCCAAGGGAAGGAGGGGAAAAGGTGAGGGGATGGTGCCAAAAAGTTCCAAGTCAAAGCCCCTCCCAATTACCACAATACCCTTACCTCAAAATAATATATATATAACCCTTTTTTAAACCATTTCCTTCACATGAGATGAAGACAAACAAGAGGGGAGAAAATATGGGCTGTTGATGGGGGTGGGGCCAGACAAGGAGGGGTGAGGGTGTGTGTGAGTGATTACAAAAAGAATTCCATGCAAAAAGACCCCCCACAATACCATATTTGCAAGTTTTAGTTCAAAATAACTATATTTTTGTTTTCCATAAAATAAATCAATTAAAACTTGGAATAAAATACTAAAAATTTATATTATAACTAGATTTTAATTAACATGATTTTAAAGATTAAAATTAGCCCATTTAAATTTGTATTTATCGCTAATTTAACGTATTTTCTTACCGGCTTAAAATAATATTAAAATAATATTTTTTTTCAGAAAATTTGAAATTTCACCAGTGGCTCAATAAACACCAAATACTAGTAATTACATAGCTAGAATATGTATATTTAATTTTATAATAAAGATATTTGCATTTTGACTTTTTACAGAAAACCCCCTTATTTTACCGTTTTTTCGAAATTTCACCGAAACGATTTTCAAAACGTTACAGGAGGGTACACTTCCCAACTTGTAAATGTTCAGTTCTACATACCTATTCCCGAAAGATAGGGTCATAGAACCGTTACGACAGTTGATGATAGCATTGGAAGTGGCCAAAAAGGGGCGACATAAAATCACCGGAATTTGATTCCGTGGGTTCGCTACAGGTTGTGTATCAAGTACAATAAAGTCCACAGGGAATATAAATTCTCCGATTTTTATTAACACATCCTCCAGTTCACCCCTAGGTTTGGTGATTGATCGGTCAGCCATCTGGAGAGTGCAATGGGTTGGTTTCAACTCTCCGATCCCTAGTTGCTCATAGACTGAGAAAGGAAGCAGGTTAACACTTGCGCCAATGTCTAGTAGAGCACGGTTAATGTGTTTTTCCCCAATAGAAATGGAAATAGTAGGATATCCAGGATCCTTACGTTTCCTCGGTAATTGCTGGGGGAAAGCCGTGTCTACAGTCTTTGCTATGAATATCTTCTTGGGCACTTGTTTCTTTTTCTTTCTAGTGCACAAGTTTTTAAGAACTTTCGCATACGCGCGGACTTGTTGGATAGTATCTAGAAGAGAGATGTTGATGTTAACATGTTTAAACATTTGAGTGATCTTCTCCATTTGTGGACTCAGTGTGTTTCCCCTTAACCCATTCGGGTAAGGAGCTTGGGCAATAAGGTCGAGGTCCAACAATGGAGAAGATCGTGTGGGTGGACCTGATCCCAGAATAGAAGTGGGGATCGTCCGTGGAGAACTAGAAGAGATGGGCTGAGGTGGCGAGCCTTGTGGGAAACGGAGAATAGGCTCGCAAGAAGGTGGTGGGGTAGAAGAACTGGGGTCAGAATTAGAAGTAGAAGTGGAAGGAAAGGTCTCAGCCGGGGTATCATTGATAGATTTTTTAGTGTCATCAATCTCTTCTCCAACGTGATTGTCAAGCACTCTTCCAAATCTCAATGTGGTGATTGCATTCACATGATGTGAATAGCCAGGATTGGGTAAGGGTTGAGCTGGAAGTTTCCCTTTCTCTCTTGCACTAATTTCGGCTTTTAATCGTGCAATTTCTTCTTCCATCGATTTAATACTCTCGCTTTAGGACGCAGAGTTTTTCTCAATTTTATCGACAGAAGACTTCATTTCAGCCGAAACTTGCATGATATTTGTTAAGACCAAATTCATGTATTGTGCAAATGAAGAGGATTCATCAGTCCTGGTCAACTGTAAAGGACTAGACAGTGCATGTGTGTTGACCGGATATTGGAAGTTTTGTGATTGGAAGGGGTGCTGACTCAATTGAAGTTGTGGTTGCTGTTGTGGTGGAGGGACCCTTTGGAAATTGTGTTGGTTTGGAACCGTATTTTGATTTTGTGATTGGTTCCAAGCAAAATTCGGGTGATTCCTCCAACCCTGATTATATGTGGAAGAATATGGATCGTTCCTAGGTCGTTGTTGGGAAGCAGAATTGATATGCTCATGACCTTGAAACGGAGAATTTCGTGGACATTCTTCCGTCAAATGAGAAGGATCAGAACAGCAGCCACATACAGTTTTGGAGAGTGATATTTGACTTAGGGCGGCTAAAAATTTATTTTCCATAGTCTCGAGTTTCTTTTGCATAGCTGAAATGTCAGCTCTAACTCCTATGGAAATATTATTGTCATCCCTAGACGATTGAGTCACACCCTCCTACTGTAAAGATATTTCAGCGAAATCTTCTAGAAATTTCCAGGCTTCCCCATCATCTTTGGTCATGAAGTTGCCTTGACACATGGATTCAAGGGTCTGTCTTGTGTTAGGATTAATGCCCTCATAAATTATTCGGCACAGTTCCCATCTAGGGATGCCGTGATGTGGACATTGGACTAACAGATCCTTGAAGCGTTCAAGACATTTTGAAAATGGTTCATTTGGAAGCTGGGTGAATTGATTTATTTCGCTACGGACTCGAGCTATTTTATGATGTGGGTAGAATTTCTTAAGGAATGCTTTTACGAATTCTTCCAAGTTTGAAATGGAATATGTGGTAGTGTTATATAGCCACTTCTCGGCTATATCGCACAAGGTGAATGGAGAAGACGTAGACGCATAGCATCCATAGAAAGCTGTGAGGTACCCATCATTGTGCATACATTTTCAAATTTGGTGATAAAGGAATATGCGTCTTCAGTCTCAAGACCGTGAAATTTTGGTAGAAGGTTGATGTATTGGGGTTTAATTTCAAAATTTTCCCCGTTGGCTGGCGGAAGGGAAAGACAGGTCGAAAGGGGATCTCGTGTAGGATAGCACCTCTCTTGGAGAGAGATGCGGGGTGTATTCTGCGCACCAACGGACGGCGGCAGAGTAGTGGTAAAGAAATTCGATGGAGACGGATCCATCGATGTGGGTGTGGTGGTGGGTAAAGGAGAGGTAAATGTAGAAATACTGACTTTTGGGGTCGATAAGAGGAAACACGGACTTAACGGACACTAGAATCCCGTGTCCAGCCTATCTTGCACTAAAAAGGGTTAGTACAAGTGGCAGCATGGCTTATAATTAGGGGAGATGAATGAATGTGGTGTTTGTTTTGAAAATTGGACGGATTTTTGAAAATATGATGTGATCACAACAAATGCAACAAGCAAAACCCTAATTCTAGGGGTCACCTAGGTCAAAGCTCTAGACCGCTCCTAACTGCTAAAAGACAAGTCGCAGGATAAATCCTCCACTGCCTCTTTGTCTCTCCTGTGGCCAGGTAAGTGCCAGATAAGTGGGAGGTTCTCCACTACGTAAGTAGTGGGCCTAATTAAGTAACCACTAGCCTTCGACACACTTGCCTTAGACACCACAAAAGAAACGCGGATAAGCAATGAATTACCCACGGCCTTCTCTTGTCCTAAGTGAGCGCGACGGTCTTTAGAGTCATCTCTAGATAATTTTTAGTTAATTAGGGTAAATGCGGATGCAATTTTGCGATTTTCGGGGCTTAGGAAGGGTAATGAACTCCCCACCTAATCTGGATTTGGTCTTTGCCATTTAATGTCCGTATTAATTATGCAAAAAACTATAAAAATCGAAATAAGCACAATTTAATTTTGCTTTTTGCGCGGCACTGCGATTTTTGCAAAGAAACCTGCACAAATGTTAATTGGAGCAGATTTGGAGAGAGATAAGAAAGTTAGAGATCACCTGAGAGAAAAATTGCACAGAAAGCTCTCTACCAAGCCACAGAACAGCCGCAACAAGTCCCTTACACCGTGGAATCGCGGTCGTATGTACTGCTCACTGCACAATGTTTTTACAGAGAGCTTATCTTGACTCCCTTAGTCCTCTGGAAAATTCTGAAAAAAATTTCAATTGCTCCACAGCTTCCAGAATTCCTCGCAACAAATCACAACAACTCGTATTAGTGTTTGCGCGAATTTTAATCTAAAAATTATAATGGAATAAATCTTTCAACTCAAATTTCAATATAGAACGAATTAGCGCGCGATCCCCGGCAACGGCGCCATTTGATTGAAACGATTTCGGATTGTGTAGTATGAAAAATTATGTAGAAATCACAACCAAAAATATTTGACCGCAATCAATAACGGTGTCGGTTTGTAGCACATTAGTGAGTGCGGATCGTCCACAGGGATTGCGCGATTCGTTCGTATTTTGATTTGTTTGAATCGAAAATTTAATAGAAAAGAAAAGCAAAAAAAATGATTCAAGATTTTATTAATGAATTTCAAGAATCAACTAAATCAAATCAAGAATCATTAAAGCGTTAAACATCAAGAATCAAGAAAGATATAATTCCAATAGATTTAGGTTTCAAGATTTGAAGTAAAGCTCGTAGGAATCGATTAGATCGTAGATGTGATGAAGACTAACAATTACCGTTTCTTATCCATTAACAAGTTGATGCTAAATTGATTGAGATTCATCGAGGATGAAGGATCTTGCGAAGAATTAGGGTTTCTCATCCTATCCTTTATCCTTTCGATGAATCACATTCACTAGATAGCTTCTAGGAAATCGAATGATCGATCGTTGATATCTAGATCGTGCGAAAAGAATCAAGAATGCATTTCGCATCGATCTAGATCATTGATCACTCAATTTCAAGAATTTACAATTGTTATAGGACTTAAGAAAACGTTTAAAATTCATCAACATCATTATTCTACAATCATCTCGATTCCTCCACGAGCGGAGTTTTACTCAAGCATCATCACGAAGAATACATTCAAGAATTGAATACGAATCATAATGCTCGAATTGAAAAATAAGCAAGTTTAAAGAATCTTCACCTTTATTTATTTCAACAATTAGTTACAACTCTCAAGAACTACAAGAGGATGGAACTTTGATCGTCGATTCTTGCGTCGCTCAGTTCCTTGAGTCATGGATCGGCTTGGATCTCGTGCTCCGTTGAAGTCCGGTTTCGCTTCTAAAGGTTGGTTGAAGACTTGCTTGCTAGAACTCAAAGGATCTTGAATTTTGGCTTTGGATTAGGGTTAGGGTTTAGCACAAGTCATGTCACTCGACTTGTGGGTGGAACAGATGAGAGAATGAAGAAGAAGAAGATTGATTTTCAACAACCAAAGATTAAGGAAGAATGAACAACCATTTCTAGTGAGCCTTGGGGTCTTTTTATAGGTTTCCCAAACCCTAGGTCTAGGATTTTGAATTTCCCTCCAAAAGTTAGTTATAGGGAGAGGCTTCTAGAAGTAGTTAGTTAGGAGGGAGCTTCTAGAAATAGTTTGTTAGGAGCTTAATCAAGATTAGCTTGCTTAATGATCTTTGCTGATATGGCAGAAGACTCTGGAGAATTCTGGAATTTGACGTGTCAAGATGAGGTGTACCCACTGAGAGAAGGGTATTACAGCAAATATAAGGAGCTGACGTGGCAAGGCTGCCGTGGAACCGCGGCGCAAGCCGGCTCCCGCCGCGGTTCCGCGGCTCCTGTGAAGCCTTAGGGCTTGGGCTTTCTTCTGCTGCTTTGTACTAATTTTGTGGTATTTATCTGATGTGTTGAATTTCCAAATAAGTCCCTGATCACTGCCAGATCTCTAGCCTTTGAGTTGGCGTAATTTTTAGCAGCATTGTTGCGTAATTTTGACCATTCTTCTGAATTTCCCTGCACAGACTTCGAAACACAAGTTGCGCTACACAAGAATGATGCAATGCCATGAAATACAGTCAATTTCCCTAGAAATGCCGGTTTTAAAGTCTAACACATGCAATTTGATATTTTACGACTGATTTTCTAATATGTGTAATATGAATGCCGAACACTTCTAGATGAGTGCAAAAGATAGGGAAATTGCCGGTTTAAAAATGCAGTATTTTCGAATGATCAAGAGTCCCTACTGATAATGGCCTGTCTGAAACTGGTAGGGTCATCTTCTTCCAAGATGCAATCCTCTCGATCCCCGTCTAAGTGAAAACCGTAGTATCTCTCGGGCGGATGAGAAATCCTACCAGATCTTCGGAGTGGCTGAGGTTCGTTGGGTGTAACTGAATCTAGCGGTTCCTCCAAATCTTTAGTTAAAGTTTGTGTCTCTGGAATTTCATCCAGTTCTACCGTGCTACCACCAATATTTTTAACAAGAAATTCTTTTTCCAAAAATGTGGCATTCCTGGAAACAATTATCTTCTGTTCCTCTGCATGGTAGAATAGATACCCACTAGAATCTTTTGGGTATCCCGCAAACTTACATAAAACTGCCCATGCCTCAATTTTATCTGGGTTCTGCTTTTTGACACAAGCTGGGCAACCCCAAATCTTAATACGTTTAAGATGCAAACTCTTACCACTCCATATTTCATACGGAGTCTTAGGCACGGATTTGGATGGAACTTGATTCAATAGATGCGCTGCTGTTGAAGTGCATATCCCCAGAATGAAAGTGGCAACTCGGAACTACTCATCATGGAGCGAACCATATCCAATAGGGTACGATTCCTCCGCTCCGATACACCGTTGTGCTGTGGTGTATAAGGAGGAGTAAGCTGAGAGAGAATACCATTTTCTTTTAAGTAATCTAGGAATTCCGCGCTTAAGTACTCCCTTCCACTATCAGACCGGAGGATCTTGATACTTTTGCCAGTCTGGTTCTCTGCTTCGTTTCTGAATTCCTTGAATTTCTCAAAAGCTTCAGATTTGTGTTTCATCAGATATACATATCCGAACCTAGAGAGATCGTCAGTGAATGTGATGAAGTACGAGAACCCACCCCTTGCATGTATAGACATTGAACCACATACATCACTGTGTATGAGTCCCAAGAGCTCTGCTGCCCATTCTCCATGTCCGGTTTACGGAGATTTGGTCATCATTCCTTTGAGACAAGACTGACAAGTTTCATAAGATAAAAACTCGAACGTATCCAAGAGTCCATCTTTATGCAACTTACTTAGTCTTTTCTCTCCGATATGACCAAGTCTACAATGCCATAAGTAGGATTCGTTCGTATCTGAACTCTTCCACTTGCATGTGTTTTGTATATTGAGAACGGTATTCTGATTTAGAACGTAGATACCATTACACAGTATACCTTCTGCAACCAATACTTTATGAAGGTAAATGTTCATGATATTTCTATCAAGAACAAAGTTATATCCATCTTTATTGAGTAAAGAAACTGATATGATGTTGCAAACCATGGAAGGTACATAGTAGCATTCATTCAAAATCATAGTATTGCCATTTAGCAACACTAGGTGATATTCACCGACGGCTACAGCATTAACTTGTGCTACCCTGAGCGACATATCACCAGGTACAACTTTCCTACTTTTTCTCAGTCCCTGCAATAGATTACAGATATGAGATCCTGATCCGGTATCAAGTACCCAGGAGGTAGGGCTGACCCTAAAGCAGTTCTCAATTACAAAAACACCTGAAGTAGATGCAAAACTATGCTTCTTCTTCAACTGGGTATCCTTGGAATCCATACAATCCTCTTTCCCTTACTCATACTTATGACTGTTGTAGTAAGTTAGAGCCGAACCAATGTTCCCCAGCCCCGAATAAGAATTCAGATCAGTCAAGCGATACATTTTATCATCTTAATTAGGGCGTGAAATGGTTGCTACCTGGAGAGAGAGAAAAGAAACACTCAGCGTGCGCTCTTGCAAGATTAGATTGGTTTATTAATTTATGTAACCAGGATGGCTCCCACTGTTTCCTCAAATTCTTCTTCAAACCCTAAAAGAAGAACTAGTCAGGATTAATCGCACGTCACAATACTTGCTTAACCTTTCAGCCAGGCTAGTGTTGGTACTTTGAGGGAGGTTTTCCAATGCTTTCACGAAGTTCCTTGATTAAATAACCTCTTTTCCCTGGAGGCGTAGCCCCGCTAACACCGTTCTAGACACCTACTTGGTTTATAGCATTGATTGTTAAGTGAAATAATCTCCCGAGAGTAATCCAACTCATCAGTGGGATCGGGATCCAACTATCATTATGCGATGACCTATATGGAATCCACTCTAGCCACCACACTCCAGAAGGTATGCTAAATCTGCAGGTTTCAGTTTCTTTAGAAACTCCCGATGTGGATTTTTGCCCCTAGGACCCAAGTGACCTTGACACAGTCAACAAATCAAAGAGTCCTAGTCAAGTTCAACCCGTCATTATCTTGATTGCATTAAACCCACCCGCATAACCCTTGACACAGTCAACAAGGTTACACGACTGTCCTAACCAATCATATTGTATCCAGCAGATATGCAATACTCAGCTACCATTCACTACGCCTTGACACAGTCAACAAACGCAGCACGAATACTAAGTATAACTTATAAGAAATGACGGAAGGCTACGGCTGGGTTTTTGGCGAAAAACCCGTTAACGTAATGAACTTGATATCGTTGAAGGAACCTGATAACCTTTTTGAAAATATAGTGGCGAAAACTTTTTCTAAAGAGGTCACTCCCTGCGAAGGGATCTCGGCTCTTTCCTCGTCGAATGAGGTGCAGGATATTCCAAACTGAATACCTCGATGAAAAGCAAGAATAATCGACTATAGTGAAGTTATTACCCTGACGCAAACTTTTGTCCAAGGGGTCACTCCCGATGAAAGGATCTTGGCCCTTGCCTCGTCGAATGAGGTGCTGGGCATTCATAACCGAATACCTCTATGCAAAACAAAAGAGAACGTCCTTGCAATAACAGCTTTTTGAAAATTGTTCCAACAACGTCTTTTAGGTTTGTTTTCTTGCATTAATTTAATGCGTCCCATCAGCTAATCCTACCATTGCAGAAAACAACGAAAATATGACGTACGCTTATGCCATCCGCATTCGCCACGGGGCCCCGTCATCACCCGTTAGGTTACTTAACTAACGATAGAGCGGGGGCTGGACTAGCGCGGATGCAAAACATAAGCAACGCCTACTAGATATCATATATAGATATATATACATAGCCATTCCAGATCACAGATGAACACATTGGATATGCTAGGAATCCACATTTCGTTCGAGCCTGCAACGAAAGACTAATTACACGGTCGCGATGAATAGCCAAACCCCACCCTAGACCGCTATGGGTGCGGCAAACTACCCGCCAAGTACCCGAAGCGAAGCAACCTCCCTCAACAACGTGAGTAGGCCACTCGGCACTTCGAGGTACCCGGTAGTTTGTGCACCCCACCTTGGGTCTATCATAGGAGCAAAAATAGTAAAAGAAATAATATACAATGGTAGCTACAACCTCATCCCAGATGTGCGGTCATAAAAATAATATTACATCAATTAACATATTACATCAAATGAAAGATAAAGAAACTCTCATCTCACAAAACCCCGGCTATTCATCCGCGACAATCCAACATATACACAATCCATCAACATTACAGATCACGGATATGCACAACCCCCACTAATCGACATATAGCGATTAGCCGATGTTCAGTGCATATATCACATTACAGATATAACCATTTAGCCAAAGTTTATAGAACTCCGATCAAAGTACAAATTTTTGACCACCCCAAAAAAAATAACATTTTTCTCTGGATAATCTGGGCAGAAACAAAATATCTCAAAAATCCCAAAACACCAAACTAAGAAATCTGCAACAAATCGGAGTCGCGGCCGAGTCAACTCGGCCGTCGATCCGCGGTGGAAGGCATGGTTCCGCCGCGGTTCCGCGGCGAGTTGGCCGAGTCGTGGGCTCCAATTTCTTGACTTTTCCTAGAAAACCCTGCTTGTATTTTTCATGTCATACAAAATATTTTTAGGCCTGTTTTGAAAATCGACAGAAAATACAATTTTTTCGGTTTGTTTTCGGGATTTTTTCCGTATCGAAATTCTAAACACTTTGCTAATAGTTAGTTGTTGCATAGTTAGGCTTTGATACCACTGTTAGATCCACGTTACCCACCCCGGATCTTTCGGGGAGGAGGAATAGGTAAAAATTAAATTTTTCCTCGATAGGTATCATGGACCGTTCATGAAGGATCTTGGCTAAACAAAAACTAACATATGAACTACAAGTTCTAACTACTATGTAGAATGGTTATACCTAGGTCTTGAACTCCTTCTCTTCTTGTTGTTCTCCTCCTTTCTTTCTCCTTGTAGTAGTTTGAACGTCTCCTCCTCGTCGTCTCCTCTTTGCCGAAGATAGATCCACCCGAGGGCCTCGAACTTGTGCTCGTACCTCAACCTAGAGATAATTAAGGTGCTTGGTTTGCTAAACCTACTACCCTAGAATGAGTAAAGATGTGTTATGGTGGTTTTGTCTCAAAAACTTATGATTTCCAACACATGGAACACTTAAGCTTTTGGAAGAGGAAGAGGGAGAGCCTTTTGCAAAAGAGAGAAAAGATATGATCGAATGAGAGCTCTCTTTTGCAACCATGCTCATATGAAAGAATAATGGATTAATAATAATAATTAAAAAGAAATTGTGATGGTGAGTTATGGAATGACCCTTATCATTTCATAATAAATGCAATTTGTAAAGAACAAGAAGCATCTTTGATATGAAATGATTATGGTCAAAATGTCAACAAGGGTCAAAATGTCAACCATAGTCAAATGGTCAACCTAACCATCACACAATAATCCTTAATTATTATTATTAATCATATTCATCATTCTTATTAGGGTTTTGAAAAAAGTCAACGGTCAACAAGTCAACCAAAATCAAATGGTCAACAACCCTAATGAGAATCCTCTGTCTCTGCCTCTGTCAACTGTGCATACACACCCGCATCCGCGTTCCGAGGAACACGAATACAATGAGACAAAACTAATCCCAAAACAAATACTAGGATCTGGCTTAAACCAAAGCCCACTAGTAATAACTGCCCGGATACCAAACGTGCACAAGTGCGCGAGTGTGAACGAACCCTGTCGCAAAACCATGCGACCTCTACTCTGTTTTGCCCAATGGAGAGTAACCCTCTGTGTGGAACTCTAAAGGCTCGACACTACGCTGGCAGTGGGTTTAACCATAGGTCGCAAGTAGTACTAGCTGTACGTAACGGTCCCCAGGTAGATGCCGACAAGAAGACTGATGAGGTGAACCCATCCGAACTCCTACTGAGCCTGAATGTGACAATCTCCGTACGGTCCGGTCTGTTCGTCTGAGAGTATCGCATGACGGGCCTAGGGGCGGTAAATGTCAGTCCCCTAATAGCGGTACAAGTCGTGTCCGAGTGTAGCCCTAAACACCCTGAGCAACTACTGGTAACACTACCAGCAAATCTCGCTTGCCCTGGCCAGGGACGACTATGTGTAATGGCTCTCCTAGACACAACGCGATATCAACTCCCAATACCTGGAGAGACGAATCCTGTCAAACCGTCACTGCCTCCAAGTGCTTCGGGACTGCACCCAACTACTACCTGTTTGCACGACTAGGTAGAGCCGTGGTAGGGTAGTAATCTAAGAACAGTGGGAACACACTCGAGGCGAAGTGACAATGTCAAGTCAGCGGACTAAGCTGTACTCATGCCACCTGGGAACTGTTAACTGACGATAGGTATAATACCAACCAACAGTTCCCGGCGAGTCATGTCCAGTGTACTCGTAACCTAACGAGCACCTGCATACTATCTCCAGTACGACGTACTGATGGCTGTGGGATGGACCATCTCCCCTGCTGGGAAGAGAAGCGTATGCACCAGTCTACTCTGGAGTATCGATGCCCTGTCTCGATAATCCTACAACTAGGGACCAAAATAAGGATGTGCTTATAAACTACCCAGCCTCCACTAGTGTGATCGCCATCACAACGCCGACAGTCAAGCAAAGATCCTAAGGGCTCCATCAATATGTTTTTAGCGATATGTTAAAAGAAACATATACACATATTAAGATAGAAACAAACCAAGTAGCATACTACTATATCGAGCAAGACTGTCGTAAACCCGTATATATATCCCAAGCCTCTAAAATGTATTATACAAACTAGTACTATACAATAATGGCCTATAGGGCATACATATCTAACAATATGTATGCATCTTCTCAAGTGCATGTTCCTGAAAGGAAATAGGCAACTCAGCAATACTCATCATAGAGCGCACCATATCTCATAGGGTGCAATTCCTCCACCCCGATATACCATTGTGATGTGGTTTATACGGAGGAGTAAACTGAGAGAGAATCTCATTCTCTTTTAAATAGTCTCGGAATTCCATGCTCCAGTATTCTTCTCCCCGATCAGATCGATGGATTTGAATACCTTTACCCATCTGGTTCTCAACTTCGTACTTATATCCCTTGAAATTCTCAAAAGATTTAGTTTTGTCTTTCAACAAGAACACATGTCCGTATCTTGAGAGAACATCGGAGAATGTAATAAAGTACGCGGAACCATCCCTGGCATGTGCAGACATAGGACTGCATACATCACTATGTATTTGTCCAAGAGTTCAGTAGCTCTTTCTCCATTTCCAGTAAACGGAGATTTGGTCACCTAGCCTTTGAGACATGACTGACAAGTTTCATAAGATGTAAATTCGAACGGATTCAAATATGCATCCTTTTGGAACTTCAGCTAGTCTTGTTTCATCGATATGGCCCAGTCTACAATGTCACAAGAAGACTTCGTTCATTTATGAACCATTCCTCGTGTGTATGTTCTGTACGTTAGAACTGTGTTTTGATTCAGAACGTGCACACTGTTATACAACATACCTTACCCAATCAACACATGATTTAGGAAAATATTCACAATATTTATTGGTACGATATAACAGTCGCTAAGAATCAATGTATTACCAGTTGGTAACACCAGGTGATATCTGTCAACTGCTTTGGCTACAATAATTTCACCATTCTCTACTACTAGAGACATATCACCTTTTCCCAGTTCTCCACCTGTTTATAGCACATGCAACAAATTACATGTGTGGGATCCTGATCCAGTATCCAATACCCAGGACGTAGAGGTAGCCGAGAAACAGTTCTTGGTTACGAACACACCCGAAGACAATGCATCAACATGATTTTTCTTCGTTTGGGTGGTGTGGGAATCAGAATATTCCCCTATTCCTTGCTCAGACTTATGACAATCATAAGGTAGAGCGGAACCTAACCAGTATGATAAGTAGGTTTGGTCAAAACATCCATATTATTATCTTGATTAAGGCATTTCATTGATCGCTACCGAGAGAGAGAGAGAGAGAAGGAAACGCGTTAGCGTGCGCTCTTTACAAGATTAGATTGATTATTATCTTACCTAATCAGGACGGCTCCCACTGTTTTTATCAAATCTTCCTTCAAATCCCAAAAGGTAAGATTAGCCGGAATTAATTACACCCTACAAGTTCGCTAATCATTCGTCCAGGCCAGTGTCGGTACTTTGAGGGAGGTTCCCCGTGCTTTCGCACGGACCTAATTAAAATAAACCTCGTTTCCCTAGAGGCTTAACCCCATTGACACCTTTCTAGACACCTACTTGATCGACTAATTGTAAAGTGCAAAATTCTCCCAGGAGTAACTCTTACTAGCAGTGGGTATCGGGATCCAACTATCATATAGAAGATATGCAATCTCATTGCAAATTTCAATACTTAAAATTCCCGATAATTGTTTTTACCCCTAACGTCCTATGACCTTGACGCGGGCTAACAAACCATAGGGCGTTAGTCAATTTCAACCCATTCATTTCTTGATTGAATTAAACCCGCCCGCACGACCCTTGACGCAGGCCAACTGTTGGATATAGTGCCCTCAAGTCAATTATTGGATCGCAGGCACGCGATTGCGATGATTGAGGGATGACCTATACCGGTAGAACAATCTTACTCGAGATGATAGTATGCTATCTGGTTTGCCTTTATCATCGTGTACATTCTTCAGGTGACATTACAGATCACTATTACATGTTGATAGAGCCCATAGGATTCTCGCTTGACTACCAATAGTATGATGGCGATCATATACGTGAGAGCAGGGTAGTCTATAAGCACATCCTTAAAATGTCCCTAGTCAAGGGAGTTTCGAGACCGGGCATCGATACTCCAGAGTAGACTAGTGTATACTGATCGAGACCCCGACGAGAGGCGGTGGCCCGTCTTACAAGCCATTGGTGTCAGTTTGTTCACCTAAGATGTATACAGTTGCTCATAGGGTTATGAGTACACCGGACGGACTCGCCGGGGACATGCTAGTTGGTATTATACCTATTTTCAGATAGCAGTTCGCTGGTGACATGTGTACAGGTTAGTCTATCGACCTGAAATCATCATTTGTCTCGTGTGAGTTCCCACTGTGCTTTGATTACTACCCTACCACGGCTCAAAGGAGTCGTGCAAATAGGTTTTAGTTGGGTACAGTCCAGAGCCACATGGAGGCAGTGAGAAGATTGTCAGGGGATTCGTCTCTCCCGGTATTAGGGGTTGATGTCATGGTGTGCAAGGATGGACATCACCAGAAATCCTTGGCCAAGGTCGTCGAGAATTACTAATCTAGGATCGTTTGTTTCTCAGGTGGTGATAGGTTTCATACCGACACTGAATGTCAATTTATTAGGGCTCTGACTTTATCCACCCCTAGACTCGATATGCGATATGGCAGGGTTCGATCATATACGTGCACTTGTGCACGGATCTTGATTGGATGGATAATACTAGTGGGCTTTGGTTTAAGCCGGATCCTAGTATTATATTGTTAGATTATTTTCGTCTCGTTGTATTAGTATTCATTCGGAATACGGATGAGGGTATGTATATACGGATGAGGGGTATTCTTGTAATTCGTTACAAGATTACTTTAGTTGTTGCCATTTCTTTTTGTGGATTAAACATTTAGGTTAATGTTTAGTGAGGTGGAAAGTGTGAGTGTAAGTTTTGGCATTGGGTTTTGTTGGATATATGTATGCCCTAGAGGCCATTATATGTATAATGGATGCTTGGACATGTATTTATATAGATTACTTTCTTTCTCGGCATGATTGTATGCTATCTGGTTTACTTTATCTGACATGTTGACTTGATCACGCTTTTATTCATTTGCACATGTTGATAAAGCCCTGAGGATATATGGTTGACTACTGTGACTATGATGCGGATCAGACTAGTGGGGCACGTGTAGTTTATAGGCATATCCTTGAACAGTTCCTAGTCATGGGTGTATCGATACGGGGCATCGATATTCCAGAGTAGACTAGCGTATACTATTCTTGTCCCATATGATGGGCGATGGATGATCCCATATCCATCTGGTGTGATAACACCAAAGAATGTATGCGGGTGCTCAGTGGAGACTGGGTACACTGAACGGACTCGCAGAGAACTCTTATGTGGTATTATATCTATTGTCGGATAGCAGTTCTCAGGTGACACTGGTACAGGTTAGTCTGTAGACCCGAGATCGTCATAGAGTCTTGTGTGTCCTCCCACTGTACTTTGATCTCCACCCTACCACGGCTCTACTGAGTCGTGCAAACAGGTGGTCTTTGGGTATAGTCCCGAGGTACATAGAGGTGATGAGCGATAAGAGGGGTTTCATCTCTCTCGGTATTGGGAGTTGATGTTGTGCAATGCTCGATTGGCTATAACAGGAAGTCCATGGCCAGGGCTACTGAGATTTACTGATAAGCGTTATCAGTAGTTGCTCGATCTGTTATGAACCATACACCAGCATGACTTATTGAGTTATTGGGGTCGACGATACCATCCCCAGACTCGATATGCAACATATCTGACGAGGAGACCGGACTGTACGGTAAGTGTTGCCAGATGGCTCGACGGGAGTTTTGACAGCTTTGCTGGTTTTCTTCTGATCGTTCAATACCCGGGTGGCCGTTACGTTTAGCTGACCGCTTGCGGCTTGTGGGTGTTTGATATGATCATCATCCACTACCGGCGTATTGACGAGTCTTAGAGTTCCACACAGAAGTTCCCTAGCCCAGGCGAAAATGTAGGGTTGCTATGCACGCGCACAAGGGTCTACGAGGCATCAACCATGCCCGATTTAAAAATTAGCCGTGCCGAACAACCCGAATACGGATCTTTAAACTAGAGATTAGGCGAAAACTAACATGCTAAACAGTTTAACACTAAGTGAGAGGGATTACAACCTTTGTAGATCCGGTCCTTCACTTCATATGCTCCGTGTTGTGGTCCCTTCGCTGCGATCATCGGGTTCCGGACTCTCGAGAGGTTCCATGAAGAGAAAGATGCAACCTTTGCTTCCGATCTTCGATACTAAGATGATCTACCATGAAGTTCCGTTAACACAAGATAACACTCATGAAATGATGTGAACACCCTCATCTAAATGGCAAGGGAAGATGAGGATGATGAAGTAGGATTTTTTCTCTCTTTATTTATCTTTTTCTCATATTTATTCATCACTTTTGAAAAACTAGTAAAGCTTTTTCATGAAGAGAATGAAGGAAGAAGATGAACAATATGATATATTTTCTTTTGTGATGAATAGAAAGAATTAATATGATAAATAATGCAACCATGGTCAACTAAACTCATGTAGAGAATTAACTAGGGTTTGGGTTTGGGTTGGGTTAAAGCATGAGTCACTTGAAAATATCTTTCACAAAACAAAACCAAAACCTTCTAGAATCATCTAGAAAGCTTAACCCTAATCCAAACCCTAATCATGTTTAAACTCCACTAAACATGTTGCATTAGTTATCATATCATGTTACAATATTATATATCACATATATAATATTTATCGTAACAAAATAAAATAATACAATTAACATATATCGCATATATATCAATGTATTACCCGAGTGAGAAAAAGAATCTTTTAGTGAGCAAATATTAGTTAATGCAATTTAATATATCAAATATATTATTATACATTAAATTATCGAATCAACACTTGATCCGACAATCCGGCTATATCGCATATAACCGACTAATATTTATCCGTACCGATTCATCGAATCAACACTTGATCAGATGACCCGGCTGATATCAAATATCGCGAGAATAGAATACGGTATCTCATATCGCATTATCCTCGGTCCCGCACATATCACATATGTGCTCCTACTCCGTTTTTCCTGAGCCAAGAAACCTCTGTGTAGGACTCTAAAGAATAGTCAATACGCCGGCAGTAGGTGATGATCATATCAAACACCCACAAGCTGCAAGCGGTCAGCTAAACGTAACAGCTACCCAGGTATTGAGCGCTCAGAAGATCAACAAGCAAGCCTGTACATTCTCCTGTGAATCCAAACAGTAACACTCCCATACAGTCCGGTCTCGTCGTCTGATATGTTGCATATCTCGCCTAGGGGTGGTAAACGTCAGACCCAGTAGCTCGATAAGTCGTGTCGATTTGAGGTCTATAACGGTTCGAGAAACTACTGATAACACTTACCAGTAAATCTCAGCAACCCTGGCCAGGGATTTCCGGTTATAGCCAATCGAACACAGCACAACATCAACTCCCTATACCGGGAGAGACGAATCCCCTCCTATCGCTCATTGCCTCCATGTGATTCGGGACTGTACCCAAAAGCCACCTTTTTGCACGCCCTCTTGGACGTGGCATGATGGAAATCAAAGCACAGTGGGAATCACACAAGACTCTATGACGATCTCGGGTCAACAGACTACTCTGTACCAGTGTCACCGGAGAACTGCCATCTGACGTGAGGTATAATACCATCTGGGAGTTCTCGGCGAGTCCGTCCAGTGTACCCAGTCTCAACTGAGCACCCGTACACCATCCTTGATGTCAAACACCGATGGATATGGGATCATCCATCGCCCATCATATGGGTCAAGATGCGTATACGCTAGTCTACTCTGGTGTATCGATGCCCTGTCTCGATACACCTTCGACTAGGAACAGTTATAGGATGTACTCGTCGACTACCGTGGCCCCACTAGTATGATCTCATCATAGTCCCAGTAGTCGAGTACATATCCTAAGGGCTTTATCAACATGTAATATAGAGACAATCAGAGTACATGTTAAGATAAAGTACAACCAGATAGCATACTATCATGTCGAGCAAGAAAGTCCTCCCTATATATGTCCAAGCATCCATTACAATATACATCGTATGTATAGTAATGGCCTCTAGGGTATACATATAACTAACAATCTCCCACTTGCACTAGGGCCATCTGTTGTGGTATCACATACCCAACAATTAGCTACGGTTGAAGTATCTCATACTTAACCATCCCATAAAAGTCTCTACTGGGAAAAAGGCCTTTGTGAGTGGATCCGCGCTGTTGTCCTCTATGTCTACTCTCCTAACCTCGATCTCCATGGAGATCAACCATCTCCATGATCAGGTGATACTGCCTAAGAATTATATCTGGATTTCTGATGGGACGGTAGTTCCTTGGCTAAAGCCACAACTCCATTGTCACACAATGGTAGGAACGAAGTTCATCTTATGAACTTATATATCCAGACTGCCTCTTTGGTAGCATCATTGGTAACGATGTATCTTGCCTTTAATCGTCTAGTATGTCACGGTATCTAGCTTGGAACTCTTCCAACATACCGTCCCTCCACTGAGGGTAAAGACAATGCCTGCGACTGACATTCAGTCGTTCTTATCACCCTGGAACCTTTCCAGTGATTCTCCCCAGGATCGATTGATACCATCTCACTATAACTAGTGAGTATCCTAACATCAAATTAGATCTATCTCATAGATCCAAAACCCAGGATTTAGGAGGTATCACTTTGATCCTCTATGGAGAATCCTTGTGATAAGCGGAGATTGACCGAGCGCAGCATAGGAAACTCCTTCCCTATCAAGAGTATGTCATCCAAGTACTCTACGAGGATCACCACCATACTTTCTACTACCTTTTTGTATACACAAGGTTCATCTACCATTTTGATGAAGTCGAACTCTTTGACTACCACATCAAAACAGATGTTCTAACTCCGCGATGCCTGTTTTATCATATAAAACATCTTGCACACGTTTCCGCTGCTCCCACTGTCTACGAAGCCCTCTGGCTGTGTACTTATAGACGCTCTTTTCTAAAACATCATTTAGAAAAGCAGTCATGACACCCAACCACCAGATATCGTAGTCATGGTATGTAGCCGTGGCAAGTAGGATCTGGATGGACTTAAGCATAGCTTTGAAAGTCTCAACTTTTCTATGTACACCAAGTAATCTTCTCAAGATATACTCGCTCCTGATGGGGATTTAACCCTTCAGATAAAGCAACCAAAGTCCATACTTTGTTGGTGTATAAGGATTCCATCTCAGATCGCTAAGTATCCAGCCATTCTTACAGAGTCCCACTCCTGATGGCCAGCTCGAAACTAGTTGGGTCATCATCTCATGATGCAATCCTCGCTCCCACTGTCATAGAGAAACCGAAGTATCTCTCAGGTGGGTGAGGAACCCTACTAGATCGGATGAGAGGCTTAGGTTCGTTGGAAACTATTGAATCCTTTGGTTCTACCAAATCATCAGCTGCAGTTTGTATAGCTGGAACCTTTCCAGTTCTACATAACAGACCTTGCCTCAAGTTTGTCCGGATTTTGCTTTTAGACATAAGCCGGACAACCCCAAATCTTAACCAACTTAAGATATGGGCTCTTCCCTTTCCATATCACATATGAAGTGGTAGGCTACTGATTTGATTTGAACCCTATTCAATAGGTATGCAACTTCTCAAGTGCATAACTCCCAAAAGGAAATAGGAAACTCAGTAGTACTCATCATAGAGCACACCATATCAAATAGGGTGCTATTGCTCTGCCCCGATACACCGACGTGCTGTGGTGTATACGGAGGAGTAATGCTGAGAGAGAATCTCATTCTCCTTTAGAATAGTCCAGGAATTCCGTGCTCAAGTATTCTCCTCCTTGATCTCATCAAAGGACATAATACTTATACCCGTTTTTGGTTCTCTACTTCAAACTTATATTCTGTGAATATCTCAAAAGCTTCGGACTTGTGTTTCAACAGAGACATATGTCTGAATCTTGAGAGATTATCAGAGAATGTAATGAAGTACAAAGAACCGGTCTTGGCATGTGTAGACAGAGGACTTTCATACATCAGCATGTATCAATCCCAAGACTTCACTAACTCTTTCTCTGTTTCCAATAAACAGAGCTATGGTCATCTTATCTTTGTGACATGACTGGCAAGTTTCACAAGATGTAAATTCAAACAAATTTAAATATGCATCTATATGTAACTTAGCTAGTCGGGTCGCATTGATATGACCTTGTCTACAATACCTTAAGAAGGATTCGTTCATTTCTGAACTCTTCCTCTTGTGTGTGTTCTGTATACTAAGAACTGTAGTTTGATTTAGAACATCAATGCTTTTAGATAACGTGCCTGAACCGATCAACTTTTGATATAGGAAATGTTCAAAACATTATCCAACAATACAAAATTATATCATTTCTTTACTAATAAAGAGATTGATATGATCTTGTATATCAGGTTCGGTATCTAATAACATTCGTTCAGAATCAATGTATTCTGGTAATACAGGGTGATAGTGACCAACAGACTTGGCTGCAACACTTGCACCGTTTTCTATCTCATGAAACTTATCACCCTTTCTCAGTTCTCTACCTATTTGTAGCCCATGTTACAGATTACATATACGGGATCCTGAGGCGGTATCACATACCCAGGACGTAAAGGATACTGAGAAACAGTTCTCTGTAATGAACACACCCAAAAAAGATGCATCAGTATGCACTTTCTTCGTTTGGGCGGCACGGGAAATCTGGTATTCCCCAATTTCCTGCTCTGTCTTATAACAATTATAAGTTGGAGCGGGACCAACGTTCCCCAGCTCAGTATAACAAGCGGGTTCGGTCAATATATCCGTTTTGTTATCTTGATTAAGGCGTGATATGGTCGCTACCGGGAGAGAGAGAGAAGAAAACACTCAGCGTATGCTCTTGCAAGATTAGATTGGTTATCTAATATATCTAATCAGGATGTCTCCCACTGTTTTAATCAAATCTTCCTTCAAACCCTAAAAGGAAAGACTAGCCGGGATTAATTACACGCTACAAGTTCGCCAATCTTTCAGCCAGGCCAGTGTCGGTACTTTGAGGGAGGTCCCCCGTGCTTTCGCACGAACCTAATTAAAGTAAACCTCGTTTTCCCAGAGGCGTAACCCCGTTAACACCTTTCTAGACACCTACTTGATCGGCTAATTGTAATGTGTAAAACTCTCCCAGGAGTAACTCTTACTCGCAGCGGGTATCGGGATCCAACTAACTCATAGAAGGTATGCAATCTCATTGCAAATTTCAACACTTGAAATTCCCAATAATATTTTGCCCCTAGCATCTTATGACCTTGGCTAAGGTCAACAAATCATAAGTGCTAGCCAAGTTCAACCCGTCATTTTCCGATTGAATTAAACCCACCCGCACGACCCTTGGCTAAGGTCAACAAAGTCGCACGACTACCCTAACTCAATCGCATCATATGCTTATACAGATAAGCACTAATCAGCTACCGCACACTACGTCTTGGCTAAGGTCAACAAACGTAACACGATTACTAACCAGTACTTATCTGAAATGACGGAGGGCTACGACGGGTTTTTCAGAAAACCCTTTGCGTAATGAACTTGATATCGTTGTAGAATCGAGTGATTTTAAATGGAGTGTTTTTGAGGCTTTTCTAGTTTTGCTAAAGGAGTCACTCCCGGTGAAGGGATCGTCGGCCCTTTCCTCATCGAATAAGGTGCAGGATATTTCACAAATATCACTATGCAAAGCAGAAACTATAGAAGCAATCAAAAGACAAACCGAGGGTTGTAGCATCTGCCAGTTATTGCTAAAGGAGTCACTCCCGGTGAAGGGATCTCGGTCCTTTCCTTATCGAATAAGGTGCTGGATGTTCTACAAGTAACACCGCTATGCAAAGCAAGAACTGTAGCTACCAGTTTTTAAACAAGTTTCTACAACATCTTAGGTTTCTTTTAGTTTCATTAATCTCATTAATGAAGTCCCATTTTATTATGCTTCACGAGCATCTCTTTTGAAACGAAATCTGCAATATAACATATATCTCATATATATAATATAAACATTCATCTCAGGCAGTAATATGATCTCATCATAGAACATTGCAGCAGAAGAAAATATATGAAATATTGGATATACTAGGACGTCCGTGTTTTCAATACGAGCCAGTATAAAACACGGATTCCGCGGTCGCGATGAATAGCCAAACCCACATCCCTAGACCCCTACGAGAGCGGCAAGTAACACTGCCAATTCTAGGGTTAGGAGACCCGGTCTCGACTCCTCGAGATGGTCTCCCACTGGACCCTAGAACCCGGTTACTTGTGCTCCCCGCCTTGGGTCTACCTAATGCGGAAAAGTAAATAATATACAACGGTGACAACTTCCGCAACCTGGAAGTGCCCCAATAAAAGAATATTACATACAAATGAATTTTACATGAATGAAAAAGAAAAAACTCTCATCTCACATAAAACCCCCGGCTATTCAAACGCGACGATCCAATAGAACATATCACAGCAACACATAATATCTCATATCATCAACGTAAGCAAGTATGCGTATCCCGATTGTCGTTGATGTATAGCAACGAAGCCGGCGATACACTACATACTACGCTTACGGTCACAGAAAAGAAAGTGTAAAACTACAATAGTTGGAATCCGCAATCTCTTTAGACATCGCATGCCTAACCAAATGAATTCCTTAGACATCACATGCCTAACAATTTTAAACCCCGCATTTTAGTCTCATTATCGAAAACTCTTTTCAATATCAAGTCGGGCAATTCAACAAGATTCCCGACGTCCTGATCGAATGCTCGTCGCAAACTTTAGTAGACGGCCGCACCCCCAGATGCCGTCGACGAAGTGCACTAAGGCGGAACACCGCTGCCGCGAGCACCCGAACGGATGCTTTCGGCGACGGGGTTCTCCTACAGTCACTTGGTCCGGGCTATGGGGCGCAGCTGTCTATTAAGTTTACCCGGCGAGTATCCGCGTACGCTACGTGATTGCGACAGACTTTTGATCACATCAAAATTCCGTGGCAACCGATCATTTGAGATTAAACTGCTATGTTTATAATATTCAAATTAGTTATCTTATAACTACCTGTGGATTCCAAATATTGTATCACATTCCAGATAAAAAGACAAAGTTAAACTTTCCGATCGAATCATCAAACACCCAAGATTTCCCCAATATATCTCAACACTTGAAATCAGTTTAAAAACATCCATCGCATGCCACAGTACCAATGGTCCAGCCGTAGAAGGGTCAAGCCAACGCCTCACATGTGGCACGCCGTACTGCCCCAAACCCTAAGGTTCAAAAGGCAGTTCAAGACGGTCACATAATCGAGTTAAGGTTTCTTGTCTTCTAGAGGGTCCACCGCGTTACTTGCACGACTTAGAACATTCTTAAACACGAGAAAAAATCCAACTTTTGAAAAATTTTCCGACAGGGGAAAAAGTGAGTTATTGATATCCGTTCGAACTTTTTAACAGTTTCTAAAATTATCCGGACAACACATAGACAAAATTAGACAATCCGATCGAATAATCGAATCCCCAAAACAACCCCAGAAAAACTCAACTGTTGAGTAAAATATAAAAATTTCCAGAAGACTCAGCACTTCAAGACAAGAATTACTGTGCAAGCCACGTGGTGTAACTCAGCAAAGTGGCCGCGGAACCGCCGCGAAACCCAGGGTTGCGCCGCGGTTCCGCGCTTCGTTTGTCGAGTTAGCATCACGTGCTTCACAGTAACTCATAGAATTCCCTGCTGAATTTTTTGGCAATTTTTAATTCACAAAAATCCAAAGTTTCAGAAAATTTCCAGAGAAGGGGTTATATCGGGTTTTCCGGGTTCGATCGGACTTTAAACTTCGCCTAAAGCTCTAACATGTCTCTGATACCACTGTAGGGTTGCTATGCACGCGCACAAGGGTCTACGAGGCATCAACCATGCCCGATTTAAAAATTAGCCGTGCCGAACAACCCGAATACGGATCTTTAAACTAGAGATTAGGCGAAAACTAACATGCTAAACAGTTTAACACTAAGTGAGAGGGATTACAACCTTTGTAGATCCGGTCCTTCACTTCATATGCTCCGTGTTGTGGTCCCTTCGCTGCGATCATCGGGTTCCGGACTCTCGAGAGCTTCCACGAAGAGAAAGATGCAGTCTTGCTTCCGATCTTCGATACAAAGATGATCTACCTTGAAGTTTCATTAACACAAGCTAACACTCACTAAAATTGAGTGAACACTCTCATCTAAAGGGCAAGGGAAGATGAGGATGATGAAGTAGGATTTTTTCTCTCTTTATTTATCTTTTTCTCATATTTATTCATCACTTTTGAAAAACTAGTAAAGCTTTTTCATGAAGAGAATGAAGGAAGAAGATGAACAATATGATATATTTTCTTTTGTGATGAATAGAAAGAATTAATATGATAAATAATGCAACCATTGTCAACTAAACTCATGTAGAGAATTAACTAGGGTTAGGGTTTGGGTTGGGTTAAAGCATGAGTCACTTGAAAATATCTTCACAAAACAAAACCAAAACCTTCTAGAATCATCTAGAAAGCTTAACCCTAATCCAAACCCTAATCATGTTTAAACTCCACTAAACATGTTGCATTAGTTATCATATCATGTTACAATATTATATATCACATATATAATATTTATCGTAACAAAATAAAATAATACAATTAACATATATCGCATATATATCAATGTATTACCCGAGTGAGAAAAAGAATCTTTTAGTGAGCAAATATTAGTTAATGCAATTTAATATATCAAATATATTATTATACATTAAATAATCGAATCAACACTTGATCCGACAATCCGGCTATATCGCATATAACCGACTAATATTTATCCGTACCGATTCATCGAATCAACACTTGATCCGATGACCCGGCTGATATCAAATATCACGAGAATAGAATACGGTATCTCATATCGCATTATCCTCGGTCCCGCACATATCACATATGTGCTCCTACTCCGTTTTGCCTGAGCCAAGAAACCTCTGTGTAGGACTCTAAAGAATCGTCAATACGCCGGCAGTAGGTGATGATCATATCAAACACCCACAAGCTGCAAGCGGTCAGCTAAACGTAACAGCTACCCAGGTATTGAGCGCTCAGAAGATCAACAAGCAAGCCTGTACATTCTCCTGTGAATCCAAACAGTAACACTCCCGTACAGTCCGGTCTCGTCGTCTGATATGTTGCATATCTCGCCTAGGGGTGGTAAACGTCAGACCCCAGTAGCTCGATAAGTCGTGTCGATTTGAGGTCTATAACGGTTCGAGAAACTACTGATAACACTTACCAGTAAATCTCAGCAACCCTGGCCAGGGATTTCCGGTTATAGCCAATCGAACACAGCACAACATCAACTCCCTATACCGGGAGAGACGAATCCCCTCCTATCGCTCATTGCCTCCATGTGATTCGGGACTGTACCCAAAAGCCACCTTTTTGCACGCCCTCTTGGACGTGGTATGATGGAAATCAAAGCACAGTGGGAATCACACAAGACTCCATGACGATCTCGGGTCAACAGACTACTCTGTACCAGTGTCACCGGAGAACTGCCATCTGACGTGAGGTATAATACCATCTGGGAGTTCTCGGCGAGTCCGTCCAGTGTACCCAGTCTCAACTGAGCACCCGTATACCATCCTTGATGTCAAACACCGATGGATATGGGATCATCCATCGCCCATCATATGGGTCAAGATGCGTATATGCTAGTCTACTCTGGTGTATCGATGCCCTGTCTCGATACACCCTCGACTAGGAACAGTTATAGGATGTACTCGTCGACTACCGTGGCCCCACTAGTATGATCTCATCATAGTCCCAGTAGTCGAGTACATATCCTAAGGGCTTTATCAACATGTAATATAGAGACAATCAGAGTACATGTTAAGATAAAGTACAACCAGATAGCATACTATCATGTCGAGCAAGAAAGTCCTCCCTATATATGTCCAAGCATCCATTACAATATACATCGTATGTACAGTAATGGCCTCTAGGGCATACATATAACTAACAGAAAAGATGTGGTGAGCATATGGGATATGCGCGGGGATCCAATTGAATACGATTATGTGATACCGCATGTTAATCGGGCATTTTACTATTGGTCGGGTCGTATGTGATATGACCGGATTGTTAAATCAATTTTTTATTTAACATTTTGACTTTTATTTTTATTTTATTCTTTATTCAAAACTCTTTTTATTAAAAAGGAAGAATGCATGCATGTATGTATGCACATGTTGATGTGCATGTATGCACATGTTGATGTGCATGGACACATACATACAAAAGTATCATGGTTGATGATACACACTTGAAGGCAATATAAGACTTACATGGAACTATAATATATGGATATTTATTAGTATTTGTTTTAAAATAAATGAAAAAGACAAAGGTTAATTCATGGTTATCTTTCTACACTCTTCTTTGAGTTAACCTCAGTTCACCCACTTTTTAACCATGGATTAAGCTTTTATTTTGGATTTTAACCCATTTACTAAATATCTAGATATTATAGCAAGCATGGTTGAGAGAGAGATAGAAAATATATATACTATATTTTCTATTTTCTTTCACAAATTTTATCATTTTTCACAAAAGCTTTTGCCTTCATCTTCTTCTTCCTCCTTGCTCTCTAGGTTCTACCAAAGAGAGAGAGAGAGAGATAAAAAGAAAGGATTTTGATAAAAGAATACAAACCATCTCATCATTCTACTCTAATATAGCCAATAAGTTTAGAGTGTTTAGCTTCATAATCTTTTTTGATCATTTTAAGCTAGGAGCTTGGACTAAGTGGACTTCGGGTGGATCATCGTGGACAAAAGAGCTAACTTGCAAGCTTTTCCAACTCTCAACGATCCTAGGAGTCACTACAAAGGTTGTATTCCTTTCACTTAGTGATAGAATAGTTTTTGTATGTGATACATATGATGTTACCCTAGTATTCTAGTTAAAGATCCATGCCTAGTTTGCTTAGCACCTATTGAAATTTTAAAGTGGCATGTGTGATGCTTCCATATTCCATAGAAGGTGCATAGAAACCTAACAATGGTATCAGAGTTACTAGGCATTGGATGTTGACCTATGGGGGTTCACACTGTGTGACAATGTGGCGAAGCATAGGCTCTTACCCGCAGGGTGTCCCGAGACCGGAAGGTGTTCCGGCGGGTTGTAGTCCCCGCGAGGGGGCATATGTAAAAAGTAGCTGCTGAGGGACCCGTTGGTGCCACGGTGACCTCATTGGATGGGGTTGTAAGTCTACGGTAGTGCCCCAGCCGTCTGTCCGAGGCCAAAATGCGGAAACGAAAACTTTTTCTAAACTAGAAACCGGCGCTATCGCAGACTTTAATACCGGATCGAACCATTAACCTATAACTAGCTAACTAGAGAAGGGTTGGAAAGGCTATACCGATCGATCCGTGTCCTTCGGTCTTTGGCCACCATCCCAAGCTCCTCCCGGCATCTCCGATCTCGATCTCCTCGTCGGAAAGGGCACCACATCATCGAGTCTTTTTACGGGCACCCGCTTCATCCGAAGCAACTTAGGCACGAAGTTCGCTAGACGACGTGTCCAAGACGATGTAGAGAATGTGTGTGATAACTTTGTCTCAAGCATCCATTGATTCTCATCACATGAGAGTGTATGGATGGAAGTTAGAGGTGATGCCATTAATGGAGGTTGTGAGCTAGAGCAAGAAGAAGAGGAAGAAGAAGAAGCCTTTCTTTTTCTTATGTTGTATGATCAAAATGAGAGAGTTAGAATGGAAAAATACAAGACCAAACTATCAAATGGCAGCCCCCTTTCTCTCTCCCTCTCATTTCATCCACAAATCAATCACATAATGTGACACATGCACAAAGAAAGAGACCATGAGTCACCACTTGTGCATGTGTCACAATTAATGCTCTTAATCATGATTTCTAGCTCATAATTTCCATTTGTAAACATTAACCCAAATGTTTACAACAATAAAAAGATACGGCAACATCTAAAGTAAACTCGTGATGGATCACAAAGATACCCCTCACCTGTATATACATACCTGCATCCGCATTCCGACTGAATGCGAATGCAACGAGACAAAAGTAATCCAAAAAATCTAATACTAGGATCCGGCTTAAACCAAATCCCTCTAGTATGATCCGCCCGATCATGATCCGTGCACTACTGCACGTATATGATCGAACCCTGCCATAATAACATACGGCCTCTACAACGTTTTGCCCGAAACTTTAGAAACTGTCTGTGGGGGACTCTAAAGACTCGTCAATACTTTGGCTGTGGATTTAACCTCTAGCACGTCAGAGGTACTAGCCGTACGTAATGGGCTACCAGGTATTGACCAAAAGGGAGGTCGATGAGCGAACTCATCCTGACACCCTACTGAGCCTGTCTGTGACAATATCCGTACAGTCTGGTCCGTTCGTCTATGACCATCGCATGTCGGGCCTATGGGGTTGGTGAAAGTCAGACCCCCAAAAGCGGTACAAGTACTGTCAGAGTGTAACCCATAGCACCCTGAGATACTACTGGAATACCTACCAGTAAATCTCCTACCTTAGCCAAGGACTTCGTGTAATGGCTCTACTAGACACAGCGCGATCTCACCCCCAATACCGGGAGAGACGAAACCCCTGCCGATCCGCTCACTGCCTCCATGTAGCTCGGGACTGTACCCAACTAAAACCTGTTTGCACGAATCCTTTGAGCCGTGGTAGGGTAGTAATCAAAGCACAATGGGAACTCACACGAGACAAATGACGATCTCAGGTCGATGAACTAACCTGTACACATGTCACCAGGGAACTGCTATCTGATGTCTGGTACAATACCAACTAGCATGTTCCCGGTGAGTCCTGTCCGGTGTACACATAACCCAATGAGCACCTGTTCATATCAGATTTTTGCATTTTTATACCGCCTAATTTTGATCACATTGCTTATCGGTAGGTACTCTTGAGCCGTGTTTGCTAGTCAATTGTAGGATACAGGTTATCGGCTCTAAACAGTGAAATTGATGATAAAGCACGACAAATTCCGGATTACTGCCAACCACAGATAAAATACGGGTCTCCACTCTCTATCTGTATGTTGTCGCACACTAGTTTAAGGGACAAAATGGCAAATCGATGTCATTTTCATGCACAAAGCTCAATATCAACACAAGATCCAACATATCTACGCGGAGCTCGAGAAAATCATGGCAAAAGATCCACATCAAATCACCTTTTGATCTGCTGAAATTCTGGAAAAATTGTGAAGAGTTTCTGAGAAAAGACATATACCACACTGCAGGCAACAACAAACAGGGGAAACTCACCAAAACTGAAGGCCCAACTCCCTACTATGGTCGTGGAACCGCGGCCTAAGCATGCTTAGGCCTCGAAACTGCGGTCGTACGGTGTCGGCAGTTGACCTGGTTTCAGGGGTATTTTGGTCATTCTACATGGAGTCAGTTTGTTGACCTAGGTTTCCAGTTACCTGCCTATAAATAGTCCAGAACTTGCCAAAGCCAAGGGCCCTCATTCTTGTATTTAGATTTTAGAATACATGTGTTGTTCTTCTTCCTCCTCTCATCTCTTCTCCACTAAAATCTTGTAGTGAGCTTTTGTGAGTGAAGAATGAATAAAGGAGTTCTTGTTCTTACCATGCTTATCTTGTTGTAATTGTTAATTATATTTGCTTGTATTTTTCATTTGCTAATCTAGTTGTTGTTGTTTGTTTCTTTCTTGTTCTCTTTTTCTTTATCCTTAAAACAACTATGATGCTTAAGCTTGATCCTTGCCAAGGTGAGGTTGTTAGTGTATATGCCCTAGAGGCCATTACTGTATCATACTAGTTTGTATATTACTTAATAGAAGCTTGGGATATTCACAGTTGTATATACAATCTTTCTCAATATAGTAGTATGCTACTTGGTTTGTTTCTACTTCAATGTGTACATGTGTTTATTTTAGTATATCACCTATACACATTAGTGGAGCCCTTAGGATCTTTGCTTGATTACTAGCGTTGTAATGGCAGTCACACTAGTGGGGGCTGGGTAATCTATAAGCACATCCTTATGCAGGTCCCTAGTCGCAGGACTATCGAGACAGGGCATTGATACTCCGGAGTAGACTAGCGCATGCGCTTCTCATCCCAGTGTGGGAGACGGTCTGTCCCACAGCCGTCAGTACGTCGTACTGGAGATAGTATGCGGGTGCTCGTTGGGTTACGAGTACACTGGACAGGACTCATCAGGAACTGACTGGTTGGTATTATACCTATCGTCAGTTATCAGTTCCCAGGTGACATGAGTACAGCATAGTCCGCTGACTTGACACTGTCACTTCGCCTCGAGTGTGTTCCCACTGTACTTTGATTACTACCCTACCACAGCTCAAAGGAGTCGTGCAAACAGGTAGTTTTTGGGTGCAGTCCCGAAGCACTTGGAGGCAGTGACGGTTAGACAGGATCCGTCTCTCCCGGTATTGGGGGTTGACATCGCTGTGTCTAGGAGAGCCATTACACGAGTAGTCCCTGGCCAGGGCAAGCGAGATATACTGGTAGGCTTCCAGTGTTATCTCAGGGTGTTCTGGGCTTCACTCCGACACGACTTGTACCACTATTAGGGGACTGACGTTTACCGTCCCCTAGGCCCGCCATGCGATGTATCAGACGAACAGACCGGACTGTACGGAGACTGTCACATTCAGGCTCAGTAGGAGTTCAGATGGGTTTCACCTCGTCAGTCTTCTTGTCGGCATCTACCTGGGGACCGTTACGCACAGCTAGTGCCACTTGCGGTCTGTGGTTAATCCCACTGCCAGCGTAGTGTCGAGTCTTTAGAGTCGCATAAAGAAAGCTATTCGCCTTTAGGCAAAAGAGTAGAGGTCGCATGGTTTTGCGACAGGTCGCATGGTTTTGCGACAGGGTTCGGTCACATCCGTTCACTTGTGCACGTACAGTGTCCGGACAGTTAACACTAGCGGGCTTTGGTTTCAGCAAGATCCTAGTGTATGTTTTGTGATTGGTTTTTTCTAGTATGTATTCGTGTTCCTCGGAACGCGGATGCGGCTGTGTATGCACAGTTGACGGAGAGACAGGGGCAGAGGATTCTCATTAGGGTTGTTGACTGTTGACTGTTGACTTTTTGCTCAACCCTAATGAGAATATGATATATGATTAACATTAATATTAATTAAGTATTATAGTGACATGGTTGTTGAGGGGTAGACTTTGTTGACTTGTTGACTTTGTTGACCGGTTGACTAGGTTGGACTAGTTGACCATCATCATGACAATAGCTATCATTTCATGGCAAAGACTTTTGCTTGCTTGTTTATCTTGTGCAAAATGAGTGCATGAAATGATATGGCTATTGTAGCTTTAAACCATCACTAATACTTGATTTCTATTATTGGTTATGATGGCTTTGGATTATGAGAGCCAAGAGAGAAAAAGTCTTGCTCATTCTTTCATTTCTTTTCTCTCTCTTGGCTTGAGCTTTCACCCTCTTCCTCTTGCTCTCCCTTTCTCTCTAGTCTATGATTCATTTATCTCATGAGTTGAGAAGCAAGAACCATAGAGAAAAATCCTAACACACTCTCCTCTACTCACTCTAGTTCATAAGGTTTAGCAAACCGAGTGAACTAGTATCTTCAAAGCTCGAAGAAGAAGCCAAAGGTAGAAGCTTTCGGGTGGATCGATCTTCGGTGCAAGGAGACGACGGAGTGAAGCCAATCCGTACACCATCAAGAGTCAAAGACGAAGGAGTTCAAGAAAGAAAGGTATAACCCCCTAACCGAGTAGTTAACAACTCCTAGTTAGGTTGTTAGGTAGATAGTTTAACAAAGATCCGGTTTGAGTCTATGTTGCCGCCTCTAGAAAATTGTTTTTCATCAAATTCCGCATGCCCGTAAGTACCGGGAGAGGAAGCATGGACTTACAGTGGTATCAGAGCCAGGTTAAACACTACCTAACATGTTAGCATAGTAACTAGAAATTCGATCGGAGAAAAAGTCACGAAATACACCCGGATATCATGCTTGCTGTCGAATTTTTCCTCTGTTCCAAAAATGATAAATCATACTTTAAAATTCGGCTCAGGGTTTTTAGAACAAACTGCAAAACATTCATCCACTGATCCGGTCAAAGCGCCGCTGAAACGCGGCGGGAGTGTGCTCTAGCCGCGGTTCCGCGGCCGAGTTGACTCGGCCGTAGGAAATTTTGGTTGCAGTTTGTTCATAGAGGTGTTTTGGGATTTTTGATATATGTTTTTTTCAGCCCAGATTTTCCAGAAAGAAAATTTTGTTTTTGGAGCTTTAAAAACCGTATTTTGATCGAGCTTCTAAAGACTTAAGCTGACGGGTATTTATCTGTGATGTGATATTTGTATTTAACGTCTGCTAATCGCTATATGTCGATTAGTGGGGGTTATACAAATCTGTGATCTGTAATGTTATTGGTTTGTGTATATGAATTCATTGGATTGTCGCGGGTGAATAGCCGGGGGTTGTGAGACGAGAGTTTTCTTTTCTTTCAATTCATGTAAATTTGTAAATTGATATAATAATTATTTATATGGCCGCACAACCGGGTCGGGGTTGTAGCCGTCATTGTATAATTTCGTTTTACTGTTTTTGCTCCTAGGATAGACCCTTGGAGGGGGTGCACAAACTACCGGGTATCCCGAAGTGCCGAGTGGCCTACTCATGGAGTTGAGGGAGGTTGCTTCGCTTCGGGTACTTGGCGAGTAGTTTGCCGCACCCGTAGGGGTCTAGGGTGGGGTTTGGCTATTCACCGCGACCGTGTAATCTGCTTTTCGTTACAGGCTCGTACGAATTGCGGGTTCCTAGTATATCCAATGTGTTCATCTGTGATCTAAAATGGCTATCATTGCAATATATCTATATATGATATTATTTAGGCGTTGCTTATGTTTTGCAGCCGCGCTAGCCCAGCCCCCATTCTGTCGTTAGTTAAGTAACCTAACGGGTAATGACGGGTCCCCGTGGCGAATGCGAATGGCATAAGCGTACGCCATATTTTGGTTGTTTTCTGCAATGGTAGGATTAAATGATGGGACACATTAAAAGGACTAATGCAAGAATAACACGCATTAAAAGAACTAATGCAAGGAAAATAAACCAAGTAAAAGTCATTGGAACACTTTCGAAAAACCACTGGGTTCTTTTCAAAACCAACTTTTAAATGCGGAGTATAAGCCACTCCTTTTAAAAGCTATCTCGTTCCATCGATTATATCAAGTTTACTACGTTCACGGTTTCGCCAAAACCATTCGTAGCCCTCCGTCGTTTCACATGAATAGTCAATAGTATTCAAGCTATGTATGTTGGCCAAAGTCAAGGCATAGTGATTGGTAGCTATTGGGTATTCATATGTAGCATAGATAGATGCGTTGGTTTGGGACAGTCGTACTGCCATTTTGGCCAAAGTCAAGTGTAGGTACGGGTGGGTCCAAATTAACCTAGAGAATGACGCGTAGAACTTGACATGTGACTTATGATATTTTGGACAAAGTCAAGGTCATAAGAGCATGGGGCAAAAATCCACATCGGGAGTTTCAAAAGAACTGAAACTTGCTAGTGTTGCATACCATTTGGAGTGTGATGATTCTGGTAGGATTCCTTCAGTTTTGTCACGCGATGATATTTGGATCCCGATCCTACTGTGAGTATATGCTACTCCTCGGGAAATTTCTCACTTAACGATCAATGCTATAAACCAAGTAGGTGTCTAGAAAGGTGTTAGCGGGGCTACGCCCCCAGGGAAAAGTGGTTCTTAAATTAAGGAACTACGCGAAAGCGTTGGAAAACCTCCCTCGAAGTACCGACACTGGCCTGGCTGAACGGTTAAGCAAGAATTGTACGGTGAGATTGATCCTGACTAATTCTTCCTTTTTGGTTTGAGGAGGGATTCGAGAGACAGTGGGAGCCATCCTGTTTAGACAAACTAAAAATCACTCTAAACTTGCAAGAGCATCATGCTGAGTGTTTCTTCTCTGTCTCCTAATTGCAGCGACCAATCGACATGACTGGACTTAAGTTACTTCTAGATAAAAACATACTGACAGGGCCAAACTACAAAGATTGGCTCAGGAATGTCAAAATGGCAATCACTTACGACAAGCTGGGGTATCTTCTTACCACCAAAGCTCCCCCTGTCCCAGGTCCCACCTCCAGCGTCGCGGATAAGGAAATCCGTAAGACTTGGGAGATCGATTGCGCGAAGGCCAGGTGCCTCGTGCTTGCCTCTATGGACAACGAACATCAGAGGAGGCACGAGAATATGGACCTCGAATCCATATTTCTCCATACAAAAGAACTGTATGGAGAGCAGTCTCGTATCGCACGATACGAAGTGTCGAAGAAGTTATTTTCGGCAAGATTGGCCGTCGGATCATCGGTAGCGGAACACGTGCTTAAGATGATTGGCTTCATTGAGGAGCTCGTGGACCTTGGGACCACGTTGGAGAATGATCTCTATACGGACTTGATTCTCCAGTCCGTTCCTTCCACTTACGCCAAGTTTATCCTGAACTTCAACATGCAAGAAAAGGAAGTTGAACTTTCAGAACTACTCAACATGCTGAGGAGTGCAGAGGGCACCCTACAGAAAGGTAGGAAAACATCCACTTTGTTTGTAGGAGGATTTTCATCTTCTAGGTCCAAGGCGAAAGCCAAGGGAAAGAAGAAGAAAGCCTCCGGCAAACCAAGGGGCGGTGTTAGTAAAGTGGATACGAAGGGAAAATTAAAAGCAACAAAGGTAGCGGGAAAGCTTGTGGATAAAGAAGAATGCTTCTATTGTCATAAGAAGGGACACTGGAAGAATGATTGCAGGGCTTGGAAGGCCAGAACACAGGATCTGAAGCAGGTTGCGGCTTCAGCTTTAGGTGTGTATGTTATTGATAACTGTCTTTCAATAAACTCTACTTCCTGGGTATTGGATACCGGATCAGGATCTCATATCTGTAATTCTTTGCAGGAGTTGAGAAACCGTAGGTTTTTGAAGGCAGGTGACATGACCCTCAAAGTTGCAAACGGAGCTAGCATGGATGCTAAGGCCGTGGGGGACTATCATCTGGGAATGTCAGATGGACATGTTTTGGTTTTGCGTAATTGCTTTTTTGTACCCAACGCAACCTGTAATATCATTTCTGTATCTTTGACTTCTAAAGAAGGTTATGAATTTGCGTTTGTAAGTAATGTTATAAACATTCACCTTAATCAAGTTCTGATTGGGTCAGGTACATTAAGCAATGGTATATACGTATTAAACCAACCACAGATTTTCATTGTACAGAATACACACAAAAGAAAGTCTCCAGAAATCAATCAGACTTTCTTATGGCATTGTAAACTGGGTCACATCAATGAGAGAAGGTTGACAAAGTTACATACAGAAGGATATTTGAATCCGTTTGAATATCAATTGTATGCCACTTGTCAATCCTGTCTCAAAGGAAAGATGACAAAGACTCCGTTCACTGGACACGGAGTAAGAGAGAGCGAGCTCTTGGGACTCGTACACAGCGACGTGTGCAGTCCAATATCTACACATGCGCGAAGCGGTTATTCTTACTTCATTACTTTTACGGATGACTTTTCAAGGTACGATTATGTCTTCTTAATGAAACATAAGTCCGAAGCCTTTGGAAAATTCCAGGAATATAAGAATGAAGTAGAAAAACAAACCGGCAAAAGTATCAAGATTCTAAGATCGGATCGAGGTGGTGAATACTTGAGTGCCGAGTTCCTAGACTATTTAAAAGAGAACGGAATTCTCTCTCAGCTTACTCCTCCATACACTCCGCAACATAACGGTGTATCGGAGAGACGGAACCGAACCCTATTGGATATGGTACGGTCCATGATGAGTAACGCTGAGTTACCGCGATCATTCTGGGGATATGCACTAGAATCAGCTGCAAACCTCTTGAACCGAGTTCCAACTAAGACTGTGCCTACTACACCATATGAGATGTGGTGTGGGAAGAGACCCTATCTTAATCACATTAAGACATGGGGAAGTCCAGCTTTTGTCAAAAAGCAGCATGAGGACAAGCTCGAGACACGCTCAGTACAGTGCAAGTTCGTGGGATATCCAAAGAACTCCAAGGGATATTTCTGTAAGTCCATGCTACCTCTCCCGGTACTTTCGGGAATGCGGAATTTGGTAAATAACAATTTTTACGGAGGTGGTAACATGGACCTATAACCCGGATCTTGGTTAAACTTCTATTTAACATCCTAACTAAGAGTTTCTAGCTACTCGGTTAGGGGGTTATACCTAGCTTGTCTTGAACTCCTTCGTCTTCAAGCTCCGGTGGTGGTCCGATGGCTCCTTCTCGTCGTCTCCGTACGCCGAAGATAGATCTACTTGAAAGCTCCAACCTTTAGCTCCTTCTTCGTTCTTTGAAGAAACTAGTTCACTTGGTTTGCTAAACCTAGTGAACTAGAATGAGTAGAGAAGAAATAGAATGGGATTTTATCTATGGTTCTTGATTCTCAACTCATGAGACAAGAGAACCATAGAGAGAGGGAGCAAGAGCAAGAGGGTGAGAGCAAAATGGAGAGCTCAAGAACAAGAGAGAGAATGAGCAAGAAAGAATGAGGCTCACTTTTGTCTCTCACCCTCTCATAATCCAAAGTAATCATAACTCATCATATCAATAAAAGTCTTATGTGATGGTTGAAGCAACCATATCATTATCATGTCATGCACTCATTTTACTCAAATGAGCAAGCAAGTAAAAGTCTTTGGCATGAAATGATAGCCATGGTTATCATGATGGTCAACTAGTCAAGCCTAGTCAACCGGTCAACGAAGTCAACAAGTCAACAAATGTAAACAAGTCAACAAAAGTCAACAACCAAGTCACCATAATACTTAATTAATATAATAGTTAATCACATATCATATTCTCATTAGGGTTGAGCAAAAAGTCAAAAAGTCAACGGTCAACTGTCAACAACCCTAATGAGAATCCGCTGTCTGTGCCTCCCTGTCAACTGTGCATACACACCCGCATCCGCGTTCCGAGGAACACGAATGCAAACTGGATAAATCCAATCCCATAAGGTACACTAGGATCTGGCTTAAACCAAAGCCCGCTAGTGTAAACTGTCCGGACACTGTACGTGCACAAGTGCACGGATGTGACCGAACCCTGTCGCAAAACCATGCGACCTGTCGCAATACCATGCGACCTCTACTCTTTTGCCTAAAGGCGAAAAGCTTTCTGTGTGGGACTCTAAAGACTCGACACTACGCTGGCAGTGGGTTTAACCACAGACTGCAAGCGGCACTAGCTGTGCGTAACGGTCCCCAGGTAATGCCGACAAGAAGACCGACGAGGCGAAACCCATCTGAACTCCTACTGAGCCTGAGTGTGACATTCTCCGTACAGTCCGGTCTGTTCGTCTGATACATCGCATGGCGGGCCTAGGGGGCGGTAAACGTCAGTCCCCCAATAGCGGTACAAGTCGTGCCGGAGCGAAGCCCAAAACACCCTGAGATAACACTGGAAACCTACCAGTATATCTCGTTTGCCCTGGCCAGGGACTACTCGTGTAATGGCTCTCCTAGACACAGCGCGATGTCAACCCCCAATACCGGGAGAGACGAATCCTGTCTAACCGTCACTGCCTCCAAGTGCTTCGGGACTGCACCCAACCACCACCTGTTTGCACGACTCCTTTGAGCCGTGGTAGGGTAGTGATCAAAGTACAGTAGGAACACACCCAAGGCGAAGTGACAGTGTCAAGTCAGCGGACTAAGCTGTACTCATGTCACCTGGGAACTGATAACTGACGATAGGTATAATACCAACTAGTCAGTTCCCGACGAGTCCTGTCCAGTGTACCCGTAACCTAACGAGCACCCGCATACTATCTCAAGTACGACGTACTGACGGCTGTGGGACAGACCGTCTCCCACACTGGGATGAGAAGCGCATGCGCTGGTCTACTCCGGAGTATCGATGCCCTGTCTCGATAGTCCTGCGACCAGGGACCTGCATAAGGATGTGCTTATAGATTACCCAGCCCCACTAGTGTGACGGCCATCACATCGCTGGTAATCAAGCAAAGATCCTAAGGGCTCTACTAATGTGTATAGGCGATATACAAAAATAAACACATGTACACATTGAAGCAGAAACAAACCAAGTAGCATACTACTATTTTGAGCAAGATTGTATATACAAGGTGAATATCCCAAGCTTCCATTAAGTAATATACATACTAGTATGATACAGTAATGGCCTCTAGGGCATATACACTAACAATCTCCCACTTGCACTAAGGCCATGTACTGGCGTATCGAAGACCTATCATCTCGATCAGCCGCTCGAACTGAGTCTGGGGTAGGGCCTTGGTGAATGGATCTGCAGTGTTGTCTTCTGAAGCGACTCTCCGAACCTCGATCTCCTGGCGATCCACGATCTCCCTGATCAGGTGATACCGCCTCAAGATGTGCCTGGATCTCTGATGGGACCTGGGTTCCTTCGCTAAAGCTATAGCCCCGTTGTTGTCGCAATACAGAGGTATTGGATCAACAATGGACGGAACCACCTGAAGTTCTTTCAAGAACTTCCTCATCCAGACAGCTTCTTTTGCGGCATCAGATGCAGCGATGTATTCCGCTTCCATCGTCGAGTCTGCAACGGTTTCCTGTTTGGAACTCTTCCAACACACCGCCCCTCCATTGAGGGTAAAGACAAAACCCGACATGGACTTGGAATCATCCTTGTCACTCTGGAAGCTGGAGTCAGCAAAGGCCTCGATCTGGAGGTCTTTTCCGCCATACACCAAGAACATTTCCATAGTCCTTCTCAGGTACTTGAGAATGTTCTTTACCGCTATCCAGTGTTTCTTCCCAGGGTTTGACTGATACCGGCTTACCACACTCAGTGCATAAGCTACATCCGGTCTTGTACACAACATCGCATACATTATAGAGCCTACCGCAGAAGCGTAGGGTATAATAGACATGCGATCCCTCTCCAAATCAGTTTTGGGTGACATCTCTTTAGAGAGGGTGATCCCGTGACAAGCCGGTAGGTTACCGCGCTTGGAATCTTCCATACTGAATCTCTTCAGTATGGTGTCGATGTACCTGGACAGTGAAAGTCCTAATATCCTCTTGGATCTGTCACGGTAGATCCGGATACCCAGAATGTACGAGGCATCACCTAGGTCTTTCATGGAGAACCTGTGTGACAAGAACCCCTTAACAGATTGTAGCATAGGAATGTCATTTCCTATTAAGAGAATGTCATCCACGTATAAAACGAGGAATACTACAGTTCTCGCTACAAATCTACTATAGATGCATGGTTCATCTGGATTTTTGATAAAGCCAAATTCTTTGACCGTCTCATCAAAGCAGATGTTCCAACTCCGCGATGCCTGCTTTAGTCCATAGATGGACTTAAGCAACTTGCACACCTTTCCGCTGCTCCCACTCTGAATGAAACCCTCTGGCTGGTCCATATAGACACACTCCTCTAAATTTCCATTTAGAAAAGCTGTCTTTACGTCCATTTGCCAAATCTCATAATCGTGGAAGGCAGCAATGGCAAGAAGGATCCGAATGGATTTCAGCATGGCTACTGGAGAGAAGGTTTCGTCATAGTCCAAGCCAGGTCTTTGACGAAAACCCTTTGCTACCAGCCTAGCTTTATAGGTCTCAACCTGTCCATCTATACCAATCTTCCTTTTGAAGATCCACTTGCATCCTACGGGTTTTACCCCGTCTGGAGCAATGTCCAACGTCCATACCTTGTTGGTGTACATGGACTCCATTTCGGTCCGCATTGCATCCAGCCATTTCACTGAGTCAACGCTCTGAACGGCCTGCTGGAAGCTAGTAGGCTCATCATAATCTATGATGCAATCCTCTCTATCCCCGTCTATGAGAAAACCGCAGTATCTCTCGGGCGGATGAGATTGCCTAATACTTCTGCGGAGCGGCGTAGGAATGTCCTGTTCTTCCGAACCTTCTGGTTCCACTAAACTTTCAGTATTAGTCCGTGGTTCTGGAATTTCTTCCAGTTTTACTGCGCTCCCACTAATTTCCTTTTCTAAGAACTGGTGTTCTAGAAAGTGGGCATTACGAGAAACAAGGACTTTTTGTTCCTCTGCGTAGTAGAAAAGATACCCCCTGGTGTTCTTTGGGTATCCCACAAACTTGCACAGTACTGAACGTGCCTCGAGCTTTTCCGCATGCTGATTTTTGACAAAAGCCGGACATCCCCAGATCTTCAGATATTGAAGATAGGGTTTCTTCCCACTCCACATTTCATATGGTGTGGAAGGCACAGTCTTAGTCGGAACTCGGTTCAAAAGGTACGCAGCTGATTCTAGCGCATACCCCCAGAATGATCGCGGTAACTCAGCGTTACCCATCATGGACCGCACCATATCCAATAGGGTGCGGTTCCGTCTCTCCGATACACCGTTATGTTGCGGGGTGTAAGGAGGAGTAAGCTGAGAGAGAATTCCGTTCTCTTTTAAATTGTCCAGGAACTCGGCACTTAAGTATTCTCCACCTCGATCCGATCTTAGAATCTTAATACTTTTGCCGGTCTGTTTCTCTACTTCATTCTTATACTCCTGGAATTTTCCAAAGGCCTCGGACTTATGTTTCATTAAGAAGACATAACCGTACCTCGAGAAGTCATCCTAAAAGTAATGAAGTAAGAATGTCCTCTTCGGGCATGTGTAGACATTGGACCGCACACGTCACTGTGTACGAGTCCCAAGAGCTCGCTCGCTCTTACTCCATGTCCAGTAAACGGAGTCTTTGTCATCTTTCCTTTGAGACAGGATTGACAAGTGGCATACGACTGATATTCGAACGCATTCAAATACCCTTCTGTATGTAACTTCGTCAACCTTCTCTCATTGATGTGACCCAATCTACAATGCCATAAGAAAGTCTGATTTATTTCTGGAGACTTTCTTTTGTGTGTATTCTGGACATTAAAAATCTGTGGTTGGTTTAACACGTATATACCATTACTCAAAGTACCTGACCCAATCAAAACTTGATTAAGGTGAATGTTTACAACATTACTTACAAACGCAAATTCATAACCTTCTTTAGAAACTAAAGATACAGAAATGATATTACAAGTTGCGTTGGGTACAAAAAAGCAATTACGCAAAACCAAAACATGTCCATCTGACATTCCCAGGTGATAGTCCCCCACGGCTTTAGCATCCATGCTAGCTCCGTTCGCAACTCTGAGGGTCATGTCACCTGCCTTCAAAACCCTACGGTTTCTCAACGCCTGCAAAGAATTACAGATATGAGATCCTGATCCGGTATCCAATACCCAGAAAGTAGAGTTTATTGAAAGACAGTTTTCAATAACATACACACCTGAAGCTGAAGCTGCAACCTGCTTCAATTCCTGTGTTCTGGCCTTCCAGGCCCTGCAATCATTCTTCCAGTGTCCTTTCTTATGACAATAGAAGCATTCTTCCTTATCCACAAGCTTCCCCGCTATCTTTGTTGCTTTAGCTTTTCCCTTCGTATCCACTTTACTTACACCGCCCCTTGGTTTGGCGGGGGCCTTCTTCTTCTTTCCCTTGGCTTTCGCCTTGGACCTAAAAGAAGATGATCCTCCTACAAACAAAGTGGATGTATCCCTACCTTTCTGTAGGGTTCCCTCTGCGCTCCTCAGCATGTTGAGGAGCTCTGAAAGTTCAACCTCTTTTTCTTATAGGTTGAAGTTCAATATAAACTGGGCGTAAGTGGAAGGAAGGGACTGGAGAACTATATCCGTATATAGCTCACTCTCCAATGTGATCCCTAGGTCAGCGAGCTCCTCAATGTAGCCGATCATCTTTAGCACGTGCTCGGCTACTGATGATCCGACGGCCATTCTTGTCGAAAACAACTTTTTCGACGCTTCGTATCTTGCGATACGAGATTGCTCTCCATACAGTTCTTTTGTATGGAGCAATATGGATTCCATGTCCATATTCTCATGCCTCCTCTGATGTTCGTTGTCCATCGAGGCAAGCAAAAGGCACTTGGCCTTCGCGCTATCAATCTCCCAAGTCTTGCGGATTTCCTTATCCGCGACGCAGGAAGTTGGACCAGGGACAGGGGGAGCTTTGGTGGTAAGAAGATACCCCAGCTTGTCATAAGTGATTGCTATCTTGACATTCCTGAGCCAATCTTTGTAGTTTGGCCCTGTCAGTTTGTTTTTATCTAGGAGTAACTTAAGTCCAGTCATGTTGATTGGTCGCTGCAATTTGGAGAGAAGAAGAAACACTCAGCATGATGCTCTTGCAAGTTTACAGTGGTTTTTAGTTTGTCTAAACAGGATGGCTCCCACTGTTTCTCGAATCCCTCCTCAAACCATAAAGGAAGAATTAGTCAGGATCAATCCCACCGTACAATACTTGCTTAACCGTTCGGCCAGGCTGGTGTCGGTACTTCGAGGGAGGTTTTCCAACGCTTTCGCGAAGTTCCTTAATTAGAGAACCACTTTTCCCTGGGGGCGTAGCCCCGCTAACACCTTTCTAGGCACCTACTAGGTTTATAGCATTGATCGTTAAGCGAGAAATTTCCCGAGGAGTAGCATATACTCACAGTAGGATCGGGATCCAAATATCATCGCGTGACGAAACTGAAGGAATCCTACCAGAATCATCACACTCCAAATGGTATGCAAATCTAGCAAGTTTCAGTACTTATGAAACTCCCGATGTGGATTTTTGCCCCATGCTCTTATGACCTTGGCGTGAGGTCAAAATGTCATAAGTCACATGTCAAGTTCGTCCCATCATTATCCAGGTTAATTTGAATCCACCCGTACATACCCTTGACGTAGGCCAAAATGGCAGTACGACTGTCTCAAACCAACGCATTCTATCTATGCAACAGATAAATATCCGGCAGCTACCAATCACTATGCCTTGGCGTGAGGTCAAAATACACAGCTTGAATACTACCGAATATTTAACTGAAATGATGGAGGGCTACGGATGGTTTTGGCAAAACCGTGAACGTAGTGAACTTGATTTAGTCGATGGAACGAGATAGCTTTTAAATGGAGTGGCTCAAACTCCGTATTTTAAAAGTTTGTTTCGAAAAGAACCGAGTGGTTTTTCGAAAGTGTTCCAACGACTTTAACTTGGTTTATTATCTTGCATTAGTTCTTTTAATGCGTGATATTCTTGCATTAGTTCTTTTAATGCGTCCCATCATTTAATCCTACCATTGTAGAAAACAACCAAAATATGACGTACGCTTATGCCATTCGCATTCGCCACTGGGCCCCGTCATTACCCGTTAGGTTACTTAACTAACGACAGAGCGGGGGCTGGGCTAGCGCGTCTGTAAAACATAAGCAACGCCTAAATAATATCATATATAGATATACTGCAATGATAAACATTTCAGATCACAGATAAATACATTGGATATACTAGGAATCCATAATTTGTACGAGCCTGTAACAAAAACAGATTACACGGTCGCGGTGAATAGCCAATACCCCACCCAAGACCCCTACGGGTGCGGCAAACTACCCACCAAGTACCCGAAGCGTAGCAACCTCCCTCATCTCCATGAGTAGGCCACTCGACACTTCGGCATACCCGGTAGTTTGTGCACCCCACCATGGGTCTATCCTAGGAGCAAAAACAGTAAAAAGAAATTATACAATGACGGCTACAACCCCGACCCGGTTGTGCGGCCATACAAATAATTATTACATCAATTTACAAATTTACATGAATTGCAAGAAAAGAAAACTCTCGTCTCACAACCCCCGGCTATTCACCCGCGACAATCCAACATATTTATATACACATTACAGATCACAGATTTGTATAACCCCCACTAATCGACATATAGCGATTAGTAGACGTTCAATACAAATATCACATTACAGAAAACCCGTTAGCTCAAGTCTTTTAGAAGTTCGATCAAAAATACGGATTTTCGGGACCCCAAAATAAAATTTTCGTTCTGGAAAATCAGGGTTGAAAATATATATTCTAAAAATCCCAAAATACCCCAATGACCAAACTGCAGAAAAGAAAACCGTTGAACGAGTCAACTCGGCCGCCTTTCCGCGGCGGGAGCGTGCTCCCGCCGCGGAAGCGCGACTCTTTGATCGTTTCAGCGGCCCAAATTTTTGCAGTATCTTTAAAAACGCCTGAGTCGATTTTTGGTGTTTTTCAAAAAAGTTTTCCAGCACTTTTAAAATCGACAGAAAGTTTAAAATTCCGGGGTTCGTTTCGGGACTTTTTCGTTGATCGATCTTCTAGTTACTTGCTAACATGTTAGATAGAGTTTAATTAGGCTCTGATACCACTGTAAGTCCATGCTACCTCTCCCGGTACTTTCGGGAATGCGGAATTTGGTAAATAACAATTTTTACGGAGGTGGTAACATGGACCTATAACCCGGATCTTGGTTAAACTTCTATCTAACATCCTAACTAAGAGTTTCTAGCTACTCGGTTAGGGGGTTATACCTAGCTTGTCTTGAACTCCTTCGTCTTCAAGCTCCGGTGGTGGTCCGATGGCTCCTTCTCGTCGTCTCCGTACACCGAAGATAGATCCACTTGAAAGCTCCAACCTTTAGCTCCTTCTTCGTTCTTTGAAGAAACTAGTTCACTTGGTTTGCTAAACCTAGTGAACTAGAATGAGTAGAGAAGAAATAGAATGGGATTTTATCTATGGTTCTTGATTCTCAACTCATGAGACAAGAGAACCATAGATTAAAGAGAGGGAGCAAGAGCAAGAGGGTAAGAGCAAAATGGAGAGCTCAAGAACAAGAGAGAGAATGAGCAAGAAAGAATGAGGCTCACTTTTGTCTCTCACCCTCTCATAATCCAAAGTAATCATAACTCATCATATCAATAAAAGTCTTATGTGATGGTTGAAGCAACCATAACATTATCATGTCATGCACTCATTTTACTCAAATGAGCAAGCAAGTAAAAGTCTTTGGCATGAAATGATAGCCATGGTTATCATGATGGTCAACTAGTCAAGCCTAGTCAACCGGTCAACAAAGTCAACAAGTCAACAAAAGTCAACAAGTCAACAAAGTCAACAAAAGTCAACAACCAAGTCACCATAATACTTAATTAATATAATAGTTAATCACATATCATATTCTCATTAGGGTTGAGCAAAAAGTCAAAAAGTCAACGGTCAACTGTCAACAACCCTAATGAGAATCCGCTGTCTGTGCCTCCCTGTCAACTGTGCATACACACCCGCATCCGCGTTCCGAGGAACACGAATGCAAACTGGATAAATCCAATCCCATAAGGTATACTAGGATCTGGCTTAAAACCAAAGCCCGCTAGTGTAAACTGTCCGGACACTGTACGTGCACAAGTGCACGGATGTGACCGAACCCTGTCGCAAAACCATGCGACCTGTCGCAATACCATGCGACCTCTACTCTTTTGCCTAAAGGCGAAAAGCTTTCTGTGTGGGACTCTAAAGACTCGACACAACGCTGGCAGTGGGTTTAACCACAGACCGCAAGCGGCACTAGCTGTGCGTAACGGTCCCCAGGTAATGCCGACAAGAAGACCGACGAGGCGAAACCCATCTGAACTCTTACTGAGCCTGAGTGTGACATTCTCCGTACAGTCCGGTCTGTTCGTCTGATACATTGCATGGCGGGCCTAGGCGGCGGTAAACGTCAGTCCCCCAATAGCGGTACAAGTCGTGCCGGAGCAAAGCCCAAAACACCCTGAGATAACACTGGAAACCTACCAGTATATCTCGTTTGCCCTGGCCAGGGACTACTCGTGTAATGGCTCTCCTAGACACAGCGCGATATCAACCCCCAATACCGGGAGAGACGAATCCTGTCTAACCGTCACTGCCTCCAAGTGCTTCGGGACTGCACCCAACCACCATCTGTTTGCACGACTCCTTTGAGCCGTGGTAGGGTAGTGATCAAAGTACAGTGGGAACACACCCAAGGCGAAGTGACAGTGTCAAGTCAGCGGACTAAGCTGTACTCATGTCACCTGGGAACTGATAACTGACGATAGGTATAATACCAACTAGTCAGTTCCCGACGAGTCCTGTCCAGTGTACCCGTAACCTAACGAGCACCCGCATACTATCTCAAGTACGACGTACTGACGGCTGTGGGAAAGACCGTCTCCCACACTGGGATGAGAAGCGCATGCGCTGGTCTACTCCGGAGTATCGATGCCCTGTCTCGATAGTCCTGCGACCAGGGACCTGCATAATGATGTGCTTATAGATTACCCAGCCCCACTAGTGTGACGGCCATCACATCGCTGGTAATCAAGCAAAGATCCTAAGGGCTCTACTAATGTGTATAGGCGATATACAAAAATAAACACATGTACACATTGAAGCAGAAACAAACCAAGTAGCATACTACTATTTTGAGCAAGATTGTATATACAAGGTGAATATCCCAAGCTTCCATTAAGTAATATACATACTAGTATGATACAGTAATGGCCTCTAGGGCATATACACTAACAATTTCTTCTATTGTGAAGAGGAACAAAAGGTTTTTGTTTCTCGTCATGCCCATTTTCTAGAACACCAATTCTTAGAAAAGGAAATAAGTGGGTGCGCAGTAGAACTGGTAGAATTTCTAGAACCACGAGCTATTACAGAAAGCTTAGTAGAACCAGAGGGTTCGAAAGATCAGGACAATCCTATGCCGCTCCGCAGGAGTAGTTGGCAGTCTCATCCGCCCGAGAGATACTACGGTTTTCTCATAGACGGGGATAGAGAGGATTGCATCATAGATTATGATGAGCCGACTAGCTTCCAGCAGGCCATTCAGAGCGTTGAATCGGTAAAATGGCTGGATGCAATGCGGACCGAAATGGAGTCCATGTACACCAACAAAGTATGGACGTTGGACGTTGCTCCAGATGGGGTAAAACCCGTAGGATGCAAGTGGATCTTCAAAAGGAAGATTGGTGTAGATGGACAGGTTGAGACCTATAAAACTAGACTGGTTGCAAAGGGTTTTCGTCAAAGACCTGGTTTGGACTATGACGAGACCGTTTCTCCAGTAGCTATGCTGAAATCCATTCGGATCCTTCTTGCCATTGCTGCCTTCCACGATTATGAGATTTGGCAGATGGACGTAAAGATAGCTTTTCTAAATGGAAATTTAGAGGAGTGTGTTTATATGGACCAGCCAGAGGGTTTCATTCAGAGTGGGAGCAGCGGAAAGGTGTGCAAGTTGCTTACGTCCATCTATGGACTAAAGCAAGCATCACGGAGTTGAAACATCTGTTTTGATGAGACGGTCAAGGAATTTGGCTTTATCAAAATTCCAGATGAACCATGCATCTATAGTAGATTTGTAGCGAGAACTGTAGTATTCCTCGTTTTATACGTGGATGACATTCTCTTAATAGGAAATGACATTCCTATGCTACAATCTGTCAAGGGGTTCTTGTCATATAGGTTCTCCATGAAAGACCTGGGTGATGCCTCTTACATTCTGGGGATCCGGATCTATCGTGACAGATCCAAGAGGATACTTGGACTCTCACAGTCCAGGTACATCGACACCATACAGAAAAGATTCAGTATGGAAGATTCCAAGCGCGGTAATCTACCGGCTTGTCACGGGATCACCCTCTCCAAAGAGATGTCTCCCAAGACTGATTTAGAAAGGGATCGCATGTTTATTATACCCTACGCTTCTGCGGTAAGCTCTATAATGTATGCGATGTTGTGTACCAGACCGGATGTAGCTTATGCACTGAGTGTGGTAAGCCGGTATCAGTCAAACCCTGGGGAGAAACACTGGATAACGGTAAAGAACATTCTCAAGTGTTAGTGTTTATGCCCTAGAAGGCCATTACTGTATCATACTAGCTTGTATATTACTTAATGGAAGCTTGGGATATTCACATGTATATATAACAGTCTTGCTATACATGGTAGTATGCTACTTGGTTTTTCTATCTTAATATGTGAGTGTACGTATTGATAGAGCTCTTAGGATCTTGCTTGTCTACCAGCGTTGTGATGGCAGTCACACTAGTGGGGGATGGGTAGTCTACAAGCACATCCTTATTCAGGTCCGCGGTCGTTGGATTATCGAGACAGAGCATCGATACTCCGGAGTAGACTGGTGTGTACGCTTCTCATCCCAGTTGGGGAGATGGTCTGTCCCACAGCCGTCAGTACGTCGTACTGGAGATAGTATACAGGTGCTCGTTAGGTTACGGGTACACCGGACAGGACTCACAGGGAACTGTTGGTTGGTTTGATACCAGTCGTCAGTAAACAGTTCCCAGGTGACATGAGTACAGCGTAGTCCGCAGACTTGACACTGCTACTTCGCCTCGAGTGTGTCCCACTGTTCTTAGATTGCTACCCTACCACGGCTCAAAGGAGTCGTGCAAACAGGTGGCAGTTGGGTGCAGTCCCGAGCACTTGGAGGCAGTGGCGGTTAGACAGGATTCGTCCCTCCCGGTATTGGGAGTAGATATCGTGCTGTGTCAGAGAGCCATTACGCAAAGTCCCTGGCCAGGGCAAGCGAGATTTGCTGGTAGGTTCCAGTAGTTTCTCAGGGTGTAATGGGCTTTACTCCGACACGACTTATACCGCTATTAGGGGACTGACGCTTGCCGCCCCCCTAGGCCCGATATGCGATAGTCTTGGACGAACGGACCGGACTGTATGGAGATTGTCACATCAGACTCAGTAGGAGTTCGGATGGGTTTACTCATCGGCCTTCTTATCGACAACTACCTGGGGACCGTTACGTACAGCTAGTGCCGCTTGCGGTCTGTGGTTAAACCCACTGCCAGCGTAGTAGTCGAGTCTCTAGAGTCCCACACAGAGAGTTTCCTACTCCAGGCGAAACGATATAGAGGTTGCATGGTTTTGCGACAAAGGGTTCGGACGCATACGTGCGTTTACGCGCGTACGATTTTCGGACAGTTTTTACCAGTCGGCTTTGGTTTAAGCCAGTTACTGGTATCCGGTTATTGGATTTTTACAGTCTAAAGTTTTTCCGTATTTTTGCGGATTGGAGGGGCGTTCTCGTAATTGTACGAGAAGCTTCTAGAAGATGTGACTAAGGAGGTTTCTTTTGGATAAGAGAGTGAGTCATGGTGGTGATTCATTCATTTCATTAATGCACATTTATTGCTTAATGACTCATGCTAATGAATCACCACTAGATATTTCATGAAGCATGCTTATTCATTTCTTTTATACATTATTCTTAAAAAAGAATGCTTCATAATATATTATGATACACTCTCTCTCCTCTCATTATCTAATCTCACATTCTCTCTCCTCAAGCTCTCATCTTCAAACCCTAATCCTTAATCCTCATGTGTTGAGATCAAAGGATTAGTTAGACTAAACAATCCATAACCTTCACTCTACATCATCCTTTCATCTTTGATTAGCAATCAAAGTTGATTAGTTACCTCAAGTTAGAGGTTTAGCTTGGAGTTTCGCTCTCGGGTGGATCGTCTACTACCTAGAGAAGGCCGAGGAGAACAAAGGAGGACACAAAGACGAAGGACTAGTTTCGATCGGTATAATCCCTTAACACTATAGTTTAGTATAGCTATGTGTTTGGTTATTATTTGTTTAGCTTCGATTTAAGCGGTTAGTCGATGTTCGTTGTTTAAACTTGATCGTTTTTGAAAATTCCGCCTCCCCATAAGTACTGGGGTGTACTACATCGACTTACAGTGGTATCAAAGCCTCGCTAAACAATAAATAACTTAATTGCAAATTTGTACGAATTTCGAACGGAAAAACAAAGCCGCAAAACCCTAATTCTGTCAAGTTTCTGTCGAAGTTAAAATCAAGTCAGAAAATTTTTCAGGTGTGTTCAGAGAGCTTGACATGACCACAGAAGAACACCCAAAAAATTTGGGCTTCTGATTCGTCTAAAGTGCCGCGGAAGGGCGGCGGATCCCACCGATCCGCCGCGCAACCGCGGCCGAGTTGACGAGTCAGCAACTCGTTTTTTTTGGGTGGGTCCCCTGTGGTGTTTTGGGTTTTCTGGAATATTTAATTATTGCTCAGGTTACTGTTTAACAGAGCAGATTTTGGAGCAATATTGATGTTGTTTATTCGATCGAATTGTACAGTATTTGCGTATTGGATTATATCTGTGATTGTTTAATGTGTTCGTAAACCTCCCCTAACTGCTAGTATGTCGGTTGGCAGGGGGTTGCACATTTCTGAAATGGTTATATCTGTTTGTGCATATAAACTGTATTGGACTGTTGTGGTGTATAGCCGGGGTTCGCAATGGGTTATTGATTAATTCATTTGTTGTAAATGTAATTTGTTGTAATATTATTTTCGCGGGGCACTTCCAGGTTGCGGTCGTAGCCACCGTTCTATTATTTCATTTTACTGTTTTTGCTCCTAGGACTGACCCAAGGTGGGGTACACAGACTGCCGGGTGGGTAGTTTGTTGTACCCGTAGGGGTCGAGGGTGGGGTAACGGCTATTCATCACAACTGTGTAATCTGTCTTTTCTTGCAGGCTCAAAAGAAATACAGATTACTTGCAAATCCAATATTGTTTATCTGTGTTCTGGAATGAATATCATTGCGTCAGACGAATGTAAAATATCTATATTTATGATAGCTATTTAGACGCCACTTATGTTTTACACCCGCGCTAGCCCAGCCCCCGCTCTGTCGTTAGTTAAGTAACCTAACGGGTGATGACGGGACCCCGTGGCGAATGCGGATGGCATAAGAGGACGTTGTATTTTCGTTGTTTTCTGCAATGATAGGTTAATGATGGGACGCATTATCTATAATGCAAAGTAAAACAAACCAAAGTTTAAATCGTTGGAACAATTTAAAAGAAACCACTCGGTTATTTTTAAAACAGATATTTTTAAATGCGAAAATTTAACCACTCCTTTTAAAAGCTATCAGGTTCCTTCGGTTATATCAAGTTCACTATGTTCACGGTTTCGCCAAAACCAGTCGTAGCCCTCCGTCATTTCTTATGGATGGTCAGTAGTATTCAAGCTATGCTTGTTGGCATACGTCAAGGCATAGTGTTTGGTAGCTGCTGGGGTATTCATTTGTTGCATAGATAGATGTGTTGGTTTGGGACAGTCGCATTACCTTGTTGGCATACGTCAAGGGTATATACGGGTGGGTTCAAATTAACAAGATAATGATGGGCAGAACTTGACATGTGACTTATGATTTGTTGGCATACGTCAAGGTCATAAGAGCATGGGGCAAAAACTTATATCGGGAATTTCTAAAGAAACTGAAATTTGCAAAGAGATGCATACCATTTGGAGTTTGATGAATGTTGGTAGGATTCCTTCAACATTATCATACGATGATATTTGGATCCCGATCCTACTGTGAGTATATGCTACTTATCAGGATATTCGTCGCTTAACGATCAATGCTATAAACCTAGTAGGTGTCCAGAAAAGTGTCAGCGGGGTTACGCCCCCAGAGAAAAGAGGTTATTTAATTAAGGAACTTCGCGAAAGCGTTGGAAAACCTCCCTCGAAGTATCGACACCGGCCTGGCTGAACGGTTAAGCAAGTATTGTATGGTGAGAATAGTCTTGGCTAATTCTTCTTTTATGGTTTGAGGAAGGATTCGAGAAACAGTGGGAGCCATCCAGTTTAGATAAACTAAAAACCACTCTAAACTTGCAAGAGCATCATGCTAAAGAGTTTTCTTCTCTCTCTCCTAATTGCAGCGACCCTGAAAATGACTGGACTTAAGTTACTTTTAGAGAAAAATATACTGACGGGGCCAAACTATAAAGATTGGCTGCGGAATGTCAAGATGGCTTTGACCTATGACAAACTGGGGTACGTCCTCACCGCTACGGCACCTGCTGTCCCTGGTCCCAAATCCAGTAATGCGGATAAGGAAATCCGCAAAACCTGGGATTTAGATTGCGCGAGAGCCAAGTGCATCGTGCTTGCCTCGATGAAAAATGAACATCAGAGGAGGCACGAGGATATGTCCCTTGATGGCATATTTCTCCATACAAAGGAACTTTATGGAGAGCAATCTCGTATAGCAAGATACGAGACCTCTAAGAAATTATTTCGAGCGAGGTTGGCTGTCGGATCATCGGTAGGTGAACATGTCCTACAGATGATTGGCTATATAGAAGAGCTCGCAGACCTTGGGACGACTTTGGATAATGAGCTCTATACAGACCTTGTTCTCCAGTCCCTTCCTCCTACCTACGCCCAGTTTATCCTCAACTTCAATCTTCAAGGAAAAGAAGTTGAACTTGCGGAACTCCTGAACATGTTAAGGAGTGCAGAGGGCACCTTGCAGAAGGCAAGGGAAACACCCGCTATGTTTGTTGGCGGTTCATCTTCTTCCGGGTCCAATGCTAGGGCCAAAGGAAGGAAGAAGAAGGCCGCACCCAGACCTAGAGGAGGTGTTAGTAAGGTGGGAGGGAAGGGAAAGAAAAAGAAAGCAGCACCGGTAGTTGGCCTGGATGAGTGCTTCCATTGTCACAGGAAAGGGCACTGGAAGAAGGATTGCAAGGCGTGGAACGCCAAGAACCAGGAACCGAAGCAGGCTGTGGCTTCGACTTCAGGTGTGTTTGTAATTGAGAATTGTCTGTCGATCAACTCTACTTCCTGGGTATTGGATACCGGGTCAGGATCTCATATTTGCAATTCATTGCAGGCACTGAGAAACCGTAGAGTGCTGAAGGAAGGTGATATGATCCTCAGGGTTGCTAACGGAGCTAGCGTGGGAGCTGCGTCCGTCGGGGATTATCACCTAGGATTGACGAGTGGACACATTTTGGTTTTACATAACTGTTATTTTGTACCCAGCTTAACGTGTAATATCATATCAGTTTCCTTGTTATCAAATAAAGGTTATGATTTCACGTTTGTAAGAGATGTTGTCAACATCCACCTTAATCATGGTTTGATTGGGTCCGGTACTCTAAATAACGGCATATATGTTTTAAACCAACTCCAAATTTTCAATGTCCAAAACACACTAAAAGAAAGTCTCCAGATTTGAATAAAGCTTTCTTATGGCATTGTAGACTGGGTCACATCAATGAGAGAAGGTTGACTAAGTTGCATAGAGAAGGATATTTGGACACGTTCGAATATCAAACTTATGACACTTGTCAATCTTGTCTCAAAGGAAAGATGACAAAGACTCCATTCACTGGACAAGGAGTAAGAGCGAGCGAGCTCTTAGGACTCATACATAGTGATGTATGCGGTCCAATGTCTACACATGCGAGAGGTGGTTATTCCTACTTCATTACTTTTACAGATGATTTTTCTAGGTATGGATATGTTTTCTTAATGAAGCATAAATCAGAGGCCTTTGAGAAATTCCTGGAATTCAAGAATGAAGCGGAAAACCAAACAGGCAAAAGTATTAAGACACTAAGATCTGATCGAGGTGGAGAATACTTAAGTGCCGAGTTCCTAGGTTACCTAAAAGAGAAAGGAATTCTCTCTCAGCTTACTCCTCCGTACACTCCACAGCACAACGGTGTATCGGAGAGACGGAATCGAACCCTATTAGATATGGTACGATCCATGATGAGTAATGCTGAGTTACCGCGATCTTTCTGGGGGTATGCGCTAGAATCAGCGATACATCTTTTGAACAGAGTTCCAACCAAAACTGTGCCTACCACACCATATCCGATGTGGAGTGGGAAGAAACCCTATCTTCAGTACCTGAAGACGTGGGGATGTCCAGCTTTTGTAAAAAAGCAGCATCCGGACAAGCTCGAGGCACGCTCAGTAGAATGTAAGTTTGTGGGATATCCAAAGAACTCTCATGGATATTGCTTCTATTACGCAGAGGAACAAAAGGTTTTTGTTTCTCGTCATGCCCGCTTCTTAGAAACTGAATTTTTGGAAAATCAGAAGAGTGGGAGCGAAATAGAACTGGAAGAAATTCCAGAACCACAAACTGCTACTGAAATTTTGGTAGAACCAGAGGTTCAAGAAGAACAGAACATTCCCGCACCCCTCCGCAGGAGTAGTAGGCCGTCTCATCCGCCTGAGAGATACTACGGTTTTCTCATAGACGGGGATAGAGAGGATTGCATCATAGATGATGATGAACCTACTGACTTTCAGCAGGCCATCCAGAGCGGCGACTCGGTACGATGGCTGGATGCAATGCGGACCGAAATGGAGTCCATGTACACCAACAAAGTATGGACTTTGGACTTTGCTCCAGATGGGGTAAAACCCATAGGATGCAAATGGATCTTCAAGAAAAAGATTGGTGTAGATGGACAGGTGGAAACCTATAAGGCTAGACTTGTTGCAAAGGGTTTTCGTCAAAGACCTGGTTTGGACTATGACGAAACTTTTTCTCCAGTGGCTATGCTCAAATCCATTCGGGTCCTTCTTGCTATTGCTGCCTTCCATGATTATGAAATCTGGCAGATGGACGTAAAGACGGCTTTTCTGAATGGAAATTTAGAAGAGAGCGTCTATATGGATCAGCCAGAGGGTTTCAATCAGAGTGGGAGCAGCGGGAAAGTATGCAAGCTGCTTAAGTCCATTTACGGACTAAAGCAGGCATCGCGGAGTTGGAACATCTGTTTTGATGAGACAGTCAAAGAATATGACTTTATCAAAAATCCAGATGAACCGTGTATATATAGTAAAGTTGTGGCCAGAAGTGTCGTATTCCTCGTCTTGTACGTGGATGACATTCTATTGATAGGAAATGACATTCCTATGCTACAATCTGTTAAAGGATTCTTGTCACACAGGTTCTCCATGAAAGACCTGGGTGATGCCTCTTACATTCTGGGGATCCGGATCTATCGTGATAGATCTAAGAGGATGTTGGGACTTTCGCAGTCCAGGTATATCGACACTGTACTGAAAAGATTCAGTATGGAAGATTCTAAGCGCGGTAATCTACCGGCTTGTCACGGAATCACCCTCTTCAAAGAGATGTCTCCCAAGACTGATTTGGAAAGGGAACGCATGTCTATTATACCCTACGCTTCTGCGGTAGGCTCTATAATGTATGCGATGTTGTGTACCAGACCAGATGTAGCTTACGCACTAAGCGTGGTAAGCCGGTATCAGTCAGACCCAGGGGAGAAACACTGGATAGCAGTAAAGAACATTCTCAAGTACCTGAGGAGGACTAAGGAGATGTTCTTGGTTTACGGCGGAAAAGACCTCAGGTTGGAGGCCTTTGCTGATTCCGGCTTCCAGAGTGATAAGGACGATTCCAAGTCCATGTCGGGTTATGTCTTTACCCTCAATGGAGGGGCGGTGTGCTGGAAGAGCTCCAAGCAGGACACCGTTGCTGACTCGACGATGGAAGCGGAGTATATAGCTGCTTGCGATGCCGCAAAAGAAGCAGTCTGGATGAAGAAGTTCCTAACAGAACTTCAGGTGGTTCCTACCATAGTTGATCCAATACCTCTGTATTGCGACAACAACGGAGCTATAGCTTTAGCGGAGGAACCAAGGTCCCATCAGAAGTCCAGACACATCTTGAGGCGGTATCACCTGATCAGGGAGATCATTGATCGTCAGGAGATCGAGGTTCGGAGAGTTGCTTCAGAAGAGAACATTGCTGATCCATTCACGAAGGCCCTTCCTCAGATTCAGTTCGAGAGGCAGCTCGAGATCATTGGTCTGCGATATGCCAGTACATGGCCCTAGTGCAAGTGGGAGATTGTTAGTGTTTATGCCCTAGAAGGCCATTACTGTATCATACTAGCTTGTATATTACTTAATGGAAGCTTGGGATATTCACATGTATATATAACAGTCTTGCTATACATGGTAGTATGCTACTTGGTTTTTCTATCTTAATATGTGAGTGTACGTATTGATAGAGCTCTTAGGATCTTGCTTGTCTACCAGCGTTGTGATGGCAGTCACACTAGTGGGGGCTGGGTAGTCTACAAGCACATCCTTATTCAGGTCCCCGGTCGTTGGATTATCGAGACAGAGCATCGATACTCCGGAGTAGACTGGTGTGTACGCTTCTCATCCCAGTTGGGGAGATGGTCTGTCCCACAGCCGTCAGTACGTCGTACTGGAGATAGTATACAGGTGCTCGTTAGGTTACGGGTACACCGGACAGGACTCACAGGGAACTGTTGGTTGGTTTGATACCAGTCGTCAGTAAACAGTTCCCAGGTGACATGAGTACAGCGTAGTCCGCAGACTTGACACTGCTACTTCGCCTCGAGTGTGTCCCACTGTTCTTAGATTGCTACCCTACCACGGCTCAAAGGAGTCGTGCAAACAGGTGGCAGTTGGGTGCAGTCCCGAGCACTTGGAGGCAGTGGCGGTTAGACAGGATTCGTCCCTCCCGGTATTGGGAGTAGATATCGTGCTGTGTCAGAGAGCCATTACGCAAAGTCCCTGGCCAGGGCAAGCGAGATTTGCTGGTAGGTTCCAGTAGTTTCTCAGGGTGTAATGGGCTTTACTCCGACACGACTTATACCGCTATTAGGGGACTGACGCTTGCCGCCCCCCTAGGCCCGATATGCGATAGTCTTGGACGAACGGACCGGATTGTATGGAGATTGTCACATCAGACTCAGTAGGAGTTCGGATGGGTTTACTCATCGGCCTTCTTATCGACAACTACCTGGGGACCGTTACGTACAGCTAGTGCCGCTTGCGGTCTGTGGTTAAACCCACTGCCAGCGTAGTAGTCGAGTCTCTAGAGTCCCACACAGAGAGTTTCCTACTCCAGGCGAAACGATATAGAGGTTGCATGGTTTTGCGACAAAGGGTTCGGACGCATACGTGCGTTTACGCGCGTACGATTTTCGGACAGTTTTTACCAGTCGGCTTTGGTTTAAGCCAGTTACTGGTATCCGGTTATTGGATTTTTACAGTCTAAAGTTTTTCCGTATTTTTGCGGATTGGAGGGGCGTTCTCGTAATTGTACGAGAAGCTTCTAGAAGATGTGACTAAGGAGGTTTCTTTTGGATAAGAGAGTGAGTCATGGTGGTGATTCATTCATTTCATTAATGCACATTTATTGCTTAATGACTCATGCTAATGAATCACCACTAGATATTTCATGAAGCATGCTTATTCATTTCTTTTATACATTATTCTTAAAAAAGAATGCTTCATAATATATTATGATACACTCTCTCTCCTCTCATTATCTAATCTCACATTCTCTCTCCTCAAGCTCTCATCTTCAAACCCTAATCCTTAATCCTCATGTGTTGAGATCAAAGGATTAGTTAGACTAAACAATCCATAACCTTCACTCTACATCATCCTTTCATCTTTGATTAGCAATCAAAGTTGATTAGTTACCTCAAGTTAGAGGTTTAGCTTGGAGTTTCGCTCTCGGGTGGATCGTCTACTACCTAGAGAAGGCCGAGGAGAACAAAGGAGGACACAAAGACGAAGGACTAGTTTCGATCGGTATAATCCCTTAACACTATAGTTTAGTATAGCTATGTGTTTGGTTATTATTTGTTTAGCTTCGATTTAAGCGGTTAGTCGATGTTCGTTGTTTAAACTTGATCGTTTTTGAAAATTCCGCCTCCCCATAAGTACTGGGGTGTACTACATCGACTTACATCAAGTACCTAAGAAGGACTAAGGAGATGTTCTTGGTGTATGGCGGAAAAGACCTCCATATCGAGGCCTTTGCTGACTCCAGCTTCCAGAGTGACAAGGACGATTCCAAGTCCATGTCGGGTTATGTCTTTACCCTCAATGGAGGGGCGGTGTGTTGGAAGAGTTCCAAACAGGAAACCGTTGCTGACTCGACGATGGAAGCGGAATATATCGCTGCGGCAGATGCCGCAAAAGAATCTGTCTGGGTAAGGAAGTTCTTAACTGAACTTCAGGTGGTTCCGTCCATTGTTGGTCCAATACCTCTGTTTTGCGACAACAACGGGGCTATTGCTTTAGTGAAGGAACCAAGGTCCCATCAGAAGTCCAGACACATCTTAAGGTGGTATCACCTGATCAGGGAGATCGTGGGTCGCCGGGAGATCGAGGTTCGGAGACTTTCTACGGAAGATAACGCTGCTGATCCGATCACGAAGGCCTTACCCCAGACTCAGTTCGAGCGGCTGATCGAGATGATAGGTCTTCGATACGCCAGTACATGGCCTTAGTGCAAGTGGGAGATTGTTAGTGTATATGCCCTAGAGACTATTACTGTATCATACTAGTTTGTATATTACTTAATGGAAGCTTGGGATATTCACAGTTGTATATATAATCTTGCTCAATATAGTAGTATGCTACTTGGTTTGTTTCTACTTTAATGTGTACATGTGTTTATTTTAGTATATCACCTATACACATTAGTGGAGCCCTTAGGATCTTTGCTTGATTACCAGCGTTGTGATGGCAGTCACACTAGTGGGGGCTGGGTAATCTATAAGCACATCCTTATGCAGGTCCCTAGTCGCAGGACTATCGAGGCAGGACATCGATACTCCGGAGTAGACTAGCGCATGCACTTCTCATCCCAGTGTGGGAGACGGTCTGTCCCACAGCCGTCAGTACGTCGTACTGGAGATAGTATGCGGGTGCTCGTTGGGTTACGAGTACACTGGACAGGACTCGTCGGGAACTGACTGGTTGGTATTATACCTATCGTCAGTTATCAGTTCCCAGGTGACATGAGTACATCTTAGTCCGCTGACTTGACACTGTCACTTCGCCTCGAGTATGTTCCCACTGTACTTTGATTACTACCCTACCACGGCTCAAAGGAGTCGTGCAAATTGGTAGTTTTTGGGTGCAGTCCCGAAGCACTTGGAGGCAGTGACGGTTAGACAGGATTCGTCTCTCCCGGTATTGGGGGTTGACATCGCGCTGTGTCTAGAAGAGCCATTACACGAGTAGTCCCTGGCCAGGGCAAGCGAGATATACTGGTAGGCTTCCAGTGTTATCTCAGGGTGTTTTGGGCTTCACTCCGACACGACTTGTACCGCTATTAGGGGACTGACGTTTACCGCCCCCTAGGCCCGCCATGCGATGTATCAGACGAACAGACCGGACTGTACGGAGACTGTCACATTCAGGCTCAGTAGGAGTTCAGATGGGTTTCACCTCGTCAGTCTTCTTGTCGGCATCTACCTGGGGACCGTTATGCACAGCTAGTGCCGCTTACGGTCTGTGGTTAAACCCACTGCCAGCGTAGTGTCGAGTCTTTAGAGTCCCACACAGAAATCTATTCGCCTTTAGGCAAAAGAGTAGAGGTCGCATGGTTTTGCGACAGGTCGCATGGTTTTGCGACAGGGTTCGGTCACATCCGTGCACTTGTGCACGTACAGTGTCTGGACAGTTAACACTAGCGGGCTTTGGTTTAAGCCAGATCCTAGTGCATGTTTTGGGATTGGTTTTTTCTAGTATGTATTCGTGTTCCTCGGAACGCGGATGCGGGTGTGTATGCACAGTTGACGGAGAGACAGAGGCAGAGGATTCTCATTAGGGTTGTTGACTGTTGACTTTTTGCTCAACCCTAATGAGAATATGATATATGATTAACATTAATATTAATTAAGTATTATAGTGACATGGTTGTTGAGGGGTTTACTTTGTTGACCGGTTAACTAGGTTGGACAAGTTGATCATCATCATGACAATAGCTATCATTTCATGGCAAAGACTTTTGCTTGCTTGTTTATCTTGTGCAAAATGAGTGTATGAAATGATATGGCTATTGTAGCTTTAAACCATCACTAATACTTGATTGCTATTATTGGTTATGATGGCTTTGGATTATGAGAGCCAAGAGAGAAAAAGTCTTGCTCATTCTTTCATTTCTTTTCTCTCTCTTGGCTTGAGCTCTCACCCTCTTCCTCTTGCTCTCCCTTTCTCTCTAGTCTATGGTTCATTTGTCTCATGAGTTGAGAAGCAAGAACCATAGAGAAAAATCCCAACACACTCTCCTCTACTCACTCTAGTTCATAAGGTTTAGCAAACCGAGTGAACTAGTTTCTTCAAAGCTCGAAGAAGAAGCCAAAGGTAGAAGCTTTCGGGTGGATTGATCTTCGGCGCAAGGAGACGACTGAGTGAAGCCAATTCGTACACCATCGAGAGTCAAAGACGAAGGAGTTCAAGAAAGAAAGTTATAACCCCTTAACCGAGTAGTTAACAACTCCTAGTTAGGTTGTTAGGTAGATAGTTTAACAAAGATCCGGTTTGAGTCCATGTTGCCGCCTCTAGAAAATTGTTTTTCATCAAATTCCGCATGCCCGTAAGTACCGGGAGATGCAGCATGGACTTACAGAGGTCTCAAATAGCTAGTTGCAATCTTCTAACCTCTTTCTTTCTATCTTCCTCCTTTGTTTTATTTTCTTTTCCTTATAATGGGTGAGTAGTTTTCATACTTCTTAGGGTAGGATAAGGAAAGTTTGAGAGAAGGAAATCTCTCTCACTCTTTTCTTGCCCAACATCTTAATTCGGACTCCCGTTAATTGAACCACAATCCACTCCCTACGGCACCCTATCCTACATGATAGCGGTGATTCCTTAGTGAGACCAGTTGTGGTTGAATTAACCGGAGGTTAAGGCTAAGAGACAAGAACGGACGGACAAGCACCAAAAGGAAGAACTTATGCGTTGGAAAGCCTAGCTTATACTCGCAAGTTCCTTCCTAGTCGTGCTAATCCCCGTTTTTGCCGATTACCGTAACACCGATATTAAGAGTGGCAATGAAAGAAGTGAGCGGCTCCTAACTCAAACTAACCTAATCCTAACCCTAACAAGCTCTCTTTATATATCATTTTAGCACATAAGTAATCTAAAAACAAACCTGGACATTTGGACTTAACTCGTTAAAGCACATAGAAAAAGATTCCCATCTCCCTGCGGACGACCCGTACTCAACCCGCTAGCTACAAGCGAAACCGTCTTGATTGCGGTAATAAACTTAGCACGCAAAAACCTTACCAATCAAATGGCACCGTTGCCGGGGAGACGGTAGTTTATTTCTTTGTGTAATTTCGGGTTAATTTGTGAATATAAATCTAACCGAAAAAAACAAAAGAAAAAAAATATATACATTGATAAAAAACCATCTTTTTATTTTTGATTAGTTTTTGTGCAAGTGTGCAGGATAAAAAGACGGTCGAGTTCAGTGCCAAAGACGTGGGAAGTTAGACCCACATCTCGCGGCTACACCGCGACGGATCAAGACGAAGCAAACGGTCTACTGTAAAATTCTGGAGCATATACAGTGAGCAAATCAAGATTCAGGAGCTCCAGACAAGAAGAGGACATCCAAGGAAGCCCAGCCAAGAAATCCAGAGGCACAATTCCATTATATTGCCGCGGAACCGCGGCATAAGCAAGCTTAGGCCGCGGAACCGCGGCCGTTTGGTTCCTTCAGGGTGCCAAAATCCCTGTGAGTCCTTCTTCTTTTCTCCCCACTCCATTGAACTCCACTGAACTGTGTTTTCTGCAGTATTCTTTGCGCAAACTCTCTTCCCCCTTCCAATAAATTGTTTTTGTGCAGGATTCTTTGCGCCGCGCTAAAATAAAAATTGTTTGCAGTTGATTGTTACTGCTTTGCATATATTAATACGGACTTTAAGGGGCTTGAAACCAATCCAGATTGGGTGGGGATTTCATCACCCTTCCCAGGACCCCAGAAATCACAAAAAACATATGCATTGACCATTGCTTAAATTAAAAAATACTAGACTCAGCCCTAAGGACTTCGCGCTCAATAGGACAGAGGACTAGTTACAGGCATCGGCCGTTTATCCCATCCTGAGTTTTGCGGTGTCTAGGCAAGTGTGTCCAAGGCAAGTGGTTACTTAATTAGGACCACTACTTACGTAGTGGGGAGCCTCCCACTTACCTGGCACTTACCTGGCACTTACCTGGCCGCAATTGGCGGAGAAGAGGCGGTTTGAGGTCCTATTTCTAGCCCTTTGGAACAGTTAGGAGCTGTCTAGCTGACCTTGGTGACCCTAGATCTAGGTGTGATTGTGCATATCTTGTTTATGATTGCGCATATCTTGTTTGTGATTGCTTGAAGCCGTAAGTCCGTACATATTTCTGTAAAGCTCTTTCTAAAAAGGAAAAAAAAAACAAAAACCAAAAAACTTTTATAAAAACTTGCCCTTTGTCGCCAAAATCCAATTTTTTCACCCATCATATTTCTCCATCGACGTTTTCTTACCCTCACCTTCTCCGCTTTGACTATACTAAACTCGTTTAGTGTATGTCCGCTTGGACTCGGGACACTAGCGCCCGCCTAGTCCGCGTTACGTTAGTCGCTACCGACTACGCGATCGACTCAGACGTCGAAACTCCGTCCACACCTCTTTCACCCTTACCTTTGCCGGCCAACTCCGACGTTGACCCAAATTCTGTTCATACATCCTCACCTTCACCATCACCAACCTCTTCTTCCGCAATGTCAGGATTTAATCCAAACATCTCTTTGAATCCCCTAGGATTGACTCCACCTCCTATGGAGGCGAATAACCCACCACCACCGCCTGTTGTAGCGCCGCAGTGAATCGCGCTCCAGGATCGTTTCTATCCCACCCGTTCTGCACTTCCCACCTGTGTTTCTCTTCCACAGGCCAATGGGGATAATTTTAAAATTAAGCCCCACTTCATTAACATGCTTCCGAAATTTCATGGTCTTGAATCTGAAGATGCCTATATCTTCATCAACAAGTTCCAAAATGTTTGTGCCATGATGAAAATTACCCAGCTTTTGGACGATGCTATACGGCTATGGGTCATTCCGTTCACTTTATGCGATCTTGCTGAAAAATGGATGTATAGCACCGCTTCCCACTCCATAACCGGTTGGGACGAGTTTGTGAAAGCGTTTCTCAAGAAATTCTATCCGAATCATAAAACCGCAAGGATCCGTAACGAAATCAACCAATTCTCTCAGCTTCCTTCTGAACCCTTCTGGAAGTGCTTTGACCTGTATAAAGACCTTCTTGTTCAGTGCCCTCACCACGGTATTTAGAAATGATAACTTTGCCAAACCTTATACGAGGGCCTGAACCCAGCAACCAAGCAGTTGTTGGAAACCATTTGTCAGGGCCACTTCCTATCGAAATATGACGAGGAAGCGTGGCAATTCTTCGATGACCTTGTGGAACAAACGCTTCAATGGGAGAGCACTAGACCAACTTCTTCCTCCACTTCTACTGGTCAGTCTAGGGTAGGAATTCACCAACTCGATATCTCTATTGCGATGAAAGCTGAAATGGCTGCAATAACAAGAAAACTTGAAGCGATAGAGAGCAAATTTTCATCTCCTGCTCCTGCCCCCGTTCTTCCCCTTCGTACCATTGGTGCTTTTTGTTCCGATCCTTCTCACTTAACCAAAGAGTGTCCTTACAATCCACCATCTCAAGAACAGGATCAGGTTAATGCTTCATTTCAGCAAAGACCGAGAAATGATCCATACTCTTCCACCTACAATCCCGGTTGGAGGAACCACCCCAATTTCGCCCGGAATCAGAATCAGCATCAATTCCAAGGCAAAAATTTCCAGAGGCCCCCTCCTCCGCAACAACAAGCGCAACAACAAACTCAACAACAGTTTTAGCAGCCCTTCCAACCCCAACCTTTTCAAAATCAGACGAACAACTTTGCCCCCAACAACTCTTTTCCGCAAAACAACTTTGTTCCGTCAAACAACGATAAGGTTTCCTCGCTAGAACGAAGTCTGGAGGCGTTCGTTAAACAATCGACACAATCCATCGCCAACATCCAGTCGTCTATTCAGTCTTTGGTGCAACACACTGCTGCACACGGGCAAAGCATCAAGACCATCGAAGCCCAGATTGCACAGCAGAATGCGGCGTTAAGCGAGCGAGAAAAGGGGAAGCTTCCATCTCAACCACTCCCAAATCCCGGTCACCCACATAATGTACATGTTGCTCTTGAACAACAGAACCATAATGTGTGTGCCGTGACTACATTGAGATCGGGAAGGATGCTGCAAAACAATATTGGCACACGGATCGACGATGACACCCCGGCCGCTTCTTCTTCTTCTCTTTCCTCATCTTCTGAGGCTATTCTTCATTCTTCAAAAGGCTCTTCTTCTTCTTCTTCTTCTTCTTCTTCTTCTTCTGCTCTGAACGGACCCACTTCTCACTCCACGAAAACACCAGCTCTGGGATCCGTTCCAACTCCACAATCTCCTCCACAAGCATTGGACTCAACCAATTTTAAAAACGTTCCATTTCCAAACCGGTTGAGGTCCAATAAACAAAATCCATAAATGGAGAAGATTCTGGAGTTGTTTAAGCAGGTTAACATCAACATTCCCCTTTTAGATGTTGTCCAACAAGTCCCATCTTACGCTAAAATCTTAAAGGGCTTGTGCACGAAAAAGAGGAAATCTCAGGTACCCAAGAAAGTTTTCTTGGCTAGTGCTGTGAGTGATGCTCTTACCCAATCTTTACCTAAAAAACGGAAGGACCCTGGCTGTCCTACGATTTCTATTACCATTGGGGATAAGAACATCAACTGCGCACTATTAGATCTTGGTGCCAGTGTTAACCTGCTTCCATACTCAGTATATGAGCAATTAGGTGTAGGAGAGCTGAAACCCACACACTGTACTCTCCAAATGGCCGACCGATCAATCACCCATCCTAGGGGTGAGCTAGAGGATGTGTTAATCAAGGTTGGGGACTTCATATTCCCCGACACACAGCCTATTGCTAACCCCCGGAATCAAATTCCGGTGATACTCGGCTGCCCATTCCTTGCAACCTCAAATGCTGTGATCAATTGTCGAAATGGTTCGATGAACCTATCTTTTGGAAACAAGACAATTGAACTCAACATTTTTAGGTTGGGGAATCAGCCCACCGAACCTAATGCTCATATACAAGACGTTTGCTCAATCCAGGAGATCACCCCAGAAGAGTGTGAATTCGAGGAGTTTTTGTTCGATCACGATAACCTTAACGCCACCAGTGCGTTCCTCTTCGAACCTGCTGTTGTTTCTGCGCCCGACAATGACTACGAGTGTTTCACTTTCTCGAACGATCTTAGCCACTCACCACCCGAGTTTGAATCCTTCGAATTTCCGAATGAGTTACCTGAACCATCCAACTCGGTCGCTTACACTCGTTTTGAACCTTTGGTGGAAACCTCTGAGTTCGAGACCTTTTCACCAATCTTGCCTTTAATCGTTTCACCTCCAACGCTCGAACTCAAGCATTTGTCGTCTCACCTTAAGTACGCTTACTTGGGTGAGAACGAGACCCTCCCTGTTATCATCTCGGCTTTTCTAGCTCCAGAGCAAGAGAAAGCCCTTCTTGCGGTCTTGCACAGCAATAGGCAAGCTTTTGGCTGGTCCATGGCGGACATCAAGGGGATCAGTCCCCTGATCGTTGAACATCACATTCATCTGATGGATGATGCCAAACTAGCTAGGGATCCACAAAGGCGACTCAACCCAGTCATGAAGGAGGCTGTGAAGAAGGAAACCGTGAAGTGTCTGGATAGTAGTATCATTTACCCTATCTCTGATAGCCAGTGGGTTAGCCCCATTCACGTTGTCCCTAAGAAATCAGGCATAACGGTCATTACTAACGAGGCGAACGAGTTAATCCCTACTCGCACCCAAACTGGGTGGCGAGTATGCATCGATTACAGAAAACTCAACGCCGCAACGCGGAAGGACCACTTTCCGCTACCTTTCATTGACCAAATGCTTGAACGATTGGCTGGACACGAGTACTACTTCTTTCTTGATGGCTACTCCGGCTATAATCAGATTCCCATCGCCGAAAAAGACCAGGACAAGACCACATTCACTTGTCCTTTCGGCACATTTGCATATTGTCGCATGCCCTTTGGGTTATGCAATGCGCCCGCTACCTTCCAGCGGTGTATGATGGGAATCTTCTCAGACATAGTGGAGAAATTCCTGGAGATCTTCATGGACGATTTCTCCATCTTCGGCGATTCCTTTAACGAGTGTTTGCTGCATCTTGACGCTGTCCTTACCCGATGTAAGGACAAGAACCTCACTTTGAATTGGGAGAAGTGCCACTTCATGGTGAGCGAAGGTATTGTCTTATGACATATCATTTCGCAAAATGGCATAGAGGTTGACAAAGCGAAGATTGAGGTCATTTCCAATCTCCCTCCTTCCAGATGCGTCAGAGACATCCGAGCCTTCCTTGGCCATGCCGGTTTCTATAGACGGTTCATCAAGGACTTTAGCAAGATTGCTAGGCCTTTGACCCTTTTGCTGGCCAAGGACACGCCATTCGACTTCAACTCGAGCTGTGTGACTGTGTTCGAGTCATTAAAAAGCTCACTCACTTCTGCTCCCGTTCTTTCTTCACCTGACTGGACGCACCCATTTGAGATTAAGTGTGATGCATCCGACTTTGCTATTGGTGTTGTCCTTGGACAACACATCAACAAGATGCCACACGTAATCTATTATGCTAGCCGAACCCTGAACGACGCCCAACTTAATTATACAACAACTGAGAAGGAATTCTTAGCTGTTGTATTTTCTTTAGAAAAGTTCAGGCCCTACCTCATCGGCTCTCCAGTCATTGTCTACACAGACCATTCTACTCTGCGCCATCTTTTTGCGAAGAAAGATGCAAAATCTCGGCTAATACGTTGGATCCTCTTGCTTCAAGAGTTTGACCTTGTCATCAAGGACAAAAGAGGATGTGAAAACGTAGTCGCCGACCATCTCTCACGACTTCCTTCTTCGCCGTCGCCTCAACTTCCGATCAACGAAGTTTTTCCGGATGAACAGCTCTTCACAGTATCTCGAACCCTGGTTCGCAGATATTGTGAACTATTTGGCCACAGGTCTACTACCGACTGAATTGTCAAGTCAGGACAGACTTCGATTCTTATCCCAAGTAAAACACTTTTACTGGGACGAGCCCTATCTGTTCAAGTACTGTCCCGACCAGATTATTCGTCGGAGTGTCCCTGATGATGAATTCAAGAGTGTGCTGTCATTTTGCCACGATCAAGCATGTGGCGGGAATTTTGGCCCCAGAAAGACAGCTGAGAAGATCTTGCAATGTGGTTTCTACTGGCCACAACTCTTCAAAGACGCTCATGACTATTGCAAGACTTGCTCCTGGTGCTAACACTTGGGCCGGATATCCCGGAGGAACGAGATGCCGCTCCAGCCTATCTTGGTTGTGGAGATTTTCGACGTTTGGGGGATAGATTTCATGGGGCCGTTTCCCAGCTCTTTCGGGAACTTGTACATCCTTCTCGCTTTTGATTACGTCTCTAAGTGGGTCGAGGCTGTGCCCAGCCAGACTAATGACAACAAGGTTGTCGTTAGGTTTCTTAAAGAAAACATTTTCTCCAGGTTTGGGCACCCCCGAGCGATCATTAGCGACAATGGAACTCATTTCTGCAATAAGACTTTCGAGGCCTTGATGCGAAAATAATCCATTAATCATAAGCAATCTACGCCCTACCACCCCCAAACCTGCGGGCAAGCCGAAGTTTCAAATCGGCAAATCAAACAGATACTGGAGAAAACGGTTTCCAAGAACCGAAAGGATTGGTCGTTGAAACTCACTGATGCCCTTTGGGCATTTCGAACGGCTTATAAGACCAATCTTGGCATGTCTCCCTATCGGCTTGTGTACGGAAAGGCTTGCCACCTCCCTGTCGAAATAGAGCATCGCGCATTTTGGGCGATAAAAGAACTGAATCTGTCTCTCGAAGATGCGGGCAGCCATCGGAGGCTGCAGTTGAACGAATTAAGCGAGCTTAGGGATGAGGCTTACGATAACGCGGTTGTCATTAAGAACCGAACGAAGGTGTTTCACGATAAACACCTTTTGCGCAAAACTTTCGTACCTGGTCAACAGGTACTGCTTTACGACACCCGGCTACACTTCCATCCAGGAATGCTCAGATCTCGCTGGAAAGGGCCGTATTTTGTGCGGAATGTGTATCCGCATGGCGCTGTGGATTTGGAGAATCTAAAGGACGGTTCATTTTTCAAAGTAAACGGACACCGACTTAAACCGTACCTTAGCGCCGAACCAACAGAGAAGCTCCTGGTCTTACAGGAGCCGGTTTACCCTGCATAATCTTCCTCTGCCTACCACCAAACTTCGGTTATATAGCCAAGAACAGTGGACACTGTTCCAAATAAGTTTGGGGGTATGTATATACCTTTTTGTATATATTTGTAGATATTCTTTTCCATTTTTACTATTTTTCTTTTTCTTTGAAAAAAAACCAAAACAAAACAAAACAAAAAAATTGTGTATCTAACCGACAATTTTGACCCTTCAATGATCTCTTCTTGCAATGACAGTGAGGACACTGTCCAGTTTAAGTTTGGGGGTACGCTAGGTACGCATTTCTAACCTTCGCATTCATATGTATATTTTGCATCTGCATACTAAAATCCATAAAATCCATAAAAATCAGAAAATTTTCTAAAAACATAAAAACTTTTCTGTCAAGTTAGCTAGTGGGAGAACTCTGATTCAACATTTCGACGGTTTTGTCTGATAAGATAAGAATAACTAAATCTTATTTTTAAATTTTGAAAACCTGAAAGATAACTCTCCTTTGAAGTTAACTATAGCTGATATACGTCTTTACATCACACTACACGTGTCGTGAGTTTTGGAAATTAGATGACAAGTCTTTTGTGTCTAAAAACTTTTTAAATGGATAAATGATTTTCTGAGAATCAAATAGGTTTGTTCTGAAATAAGTAATATCAAGAATAGTTTATGAAGTGAAGCGAATATGAAGGAATGTTATTGATGCCTTAATTGGAACTAATTCTGAAAAATAACCCATCTGAAACTTGATTGGAATGATTACACACCTAACCCACTAAACACGTCTTTTATCCAAAAAAATAATTGAACTGCCGGTTATATCTCCGTTCGCATTGAATCATCATGATTTTCACGCTAAATTGTCTTTTGTTTTTGGGCCTAGGTAACTTGAGTAATTAAGTCCGCTGGGGTGTCTCTACACCTAATGCCCTAAAGCTAACTGGTTTGGGTGAATTGGCCCAAAGCTCGTTAAGAAGCCTAGAAAGTCCAGATTAAAACAAAGTCAAGCAAGTGTTCTCTCCGAGTTAAAATTCCTAACGGTTCTTTGTGTGAGAATAATCTTGACAAAAGACAGGTTTTTATAAAAAAAAATTTCTAGCGGAGATATGAAGGTTTTATTCTATGATAAAGACTATTACACGTTCACAGAGGTGTGTATGAAATGAAAACAAGAAAAAGGTGGAGTGAAAAATATGACCTAGTTTCCTGTTAAGGAAGATAGAAATTCTGAAGTTGAAACCTTACTGAAAAACGAAACTTGAAAAATGCTTAACTCTTTATAAAACTTATGTGATCCTTTTAAAATTTTTATCTGGGCTTTATTATATGACATGATGACTTTATTCGACCCTTCTGGAACATAACGACACTATTTGCACTGCACGTAAAGACATATAAAATCTTAAGTTAAATAAGAACCGAGATGTGAAAAATAAAGGTTCGATAGTCTAGACTTAGGATAATAGAATTGTTATTTTCTGCAACAAAACTTTAGGGTTTGAATTATAGTTATTTTGCAAAACTAGCTCGACCGGATTTTGTGGATAGTATCCGCTGAAAACCCTCAGGAGACAACACTCCTCCTACTAGGGACACATAGAGGTTTAACGGCTTGTTGCACATGCTCAGTGCAATCGTGTTCCCTGCGAAAGTGAGGTTAGGATTTTTTGTGAATAAATTGGCTTTGCTCGGGACGAGAAAATGATAAGTTTAGGTGTATTTGTTCATATCATATTTTTGCATTTTTATACCGCCCAATTTTGATCACATTACTTATCGGTAGGTACTCTTGAGCCGTGTTTGCTAGTCAATTGCAGGATACAGGTTCTCGGCTCTGAACAGTGAAATTGATGAAAAAGCACGAAAAATTCCGGATTACTGCCAACCGCAGATAAAACACGGGTCTCCGCTCTCTATCCGTATGTTGCCGCACACCAGTTTAAGGGACAAAATGGCAAATCGATGTCATTTTCATGCACAAAGCTCAATGTCAACACAAGATCCAACATATCTACGCGGAGCTCGAGAAAATCATGGCAAAAGATCCACATCAAATCACCTTTTGATCTGCTGAAATTCTGGAAAAATTGTGAAGAGTTTCTGAGAAAAGACATATACCACACTGCAGACAACAACAAACAGGGGAAACTCACCAAAACTGAAGGCCCAACTCCTTACTATGGCCGTGGAACCACGGCCTAAGCATGCTTAGGCCGCGGAACCGCGGCCGTACGGTGTCGGCAGTTGACCTGGTTTCAGGGGTATTTTGGTCATTCTACATGGAGTCAGTTTGTTGCCCTAGGTTTCCAGTTACCTGCCAATAAATAGTCCAGAACTTGCCAAAGCCAAGTGCCCTCATTCTTGTATTTAGATTTTAGAATACATGTGTTGTTCTTCTTCCTCCTCTCTTCTCTTCTCCATTAAAAACTTGTAGTGAGCTTTTGTGAGTGAAGAATGAATAAAGGAGTTCTTGTTCTTACCATGCTTATCTTGTTGTAATTGTTAATTATATTTGCTTGTATTTTTCATTTGCTAATTTAGTTGTTGTTATTTGTTATTTGTTTCTTTCTTGTTCTCTTTTTCTTTATCCTTAAAACAACTATGATGCTTAAGCTTGATCCTTACCAAGGTGAGGTCTCAAATAGCTAGTTGTAATCTTCTAACCTCTTTCTTTCTTTCTTCCTCCTTTGTTTTATTTTCTTTTCCTTATAATGGGTGAGTAGTTTTCATACTTGTTAGGGTAGGAAAAGGAAAGTTTGAGAGAAGGAAATCTCTCTCACTCTTTTCTTGCCCAACATCTTAATTCAGACTCCCGTTAATTGAACCACAATCCGCTCCCTACGGTACCCTATCCTACATGATAGCGGTGATTCCTTAGTGAGACCGGTTGTGGTAGAATTAACCGGAGGTTAAGGCTAAGAGCCAAGAACGGACGGACAAGCACCAAAAGGAAGAACTTATGCGTTGGAAAGCCTAGCTTATACTCGCAAGTTCCTTCCTAGTCGTGCTAATCCCCGTTGTTGCTGATTACCGTAACACCGATATTAAGAGTGGAAATGAAAGAAGTGAGCGACTCCTAACTCAAACTAACATAATCCAAACCCTAACAAGCTCTCTTTATATATCATTTTAGCACATAAGTAATCTAAAAACAAACCTGGACATTTGGACTTAACTCGTTAAAGCTCATAGAAAAAGATTCCCATCTCCCTGCGGACGACCCGTACTCAACCGGCTAGCTACAAGAGAAACCGTCTTGATTGCGGTAATAAACTTAGCACGGAAAAACCTTACCAATCAGCACTTGTATACATCTTGGGTGATCCAACTGACACTAATGGCTTGTGAGGCCGGCCACCGCCCCTCGTCGGGGTCTCGACTATATACACTAGTCTACTAATGGAGTATCGATGCCCAGTCTCGAAACTCCCACGACTAGGGACCACTTAAGGATGTGCTTATAGACTCCAACTCCCACGTATATGATCGCCATCATACTGCTGGCCGTCAAGAAAAAATCCTAAGGGCTCTATCAACGTGCAATAGTGACCTTTAATGTCACCTAAAGCATGTACACGATGATAAAGATAAACCAGATTGCATACTATCATCTTGAGTAAGACTGTCTTACCGGTATAGGTCCTCCCTCCAACATTTCAATCACGTGCCTGTGATCCAATAATTGACTCCGAGGGAACTATATCCAACAATCTCCCACTTGCACTCAAGGCTAATTATTGCGATGTCGCATACTCACAGCCCATGTGATACCGAACACCCAACTCCTCTACTAATCAGTTTCACAAAGCCCATTTGCGAAACTATTGCATTCGAGGAATAGCCTCAGTGAGTGGATCCGCCCTAATGTTTCTTTTTATGTCTCTCTTTATCTCAAGTTCGCGGAGAAAGCCATCTCCCAAAATGAGCAATACCTGTCTTAGAATATGTCTGGATATCTGATGGGACCAAGTTCATAAATGAACTCCAAATCCAAACTTCATAGACTGTATCGTCAACAGAACTTAATCAGTATCCTGCGCCATGCCTCCCTAAGTATCCGCTTGGCCTACCTGTCCAGACTACTGCCCTTCATCAGAGGGAAAACTACAACTCTGACAGCTACTCTGTCATCCAGGTCACTTTGGAAGCCTGGAATGATAACTGTCTCCTCGTCGGAGGCTGTCGTTATCATATCCCTAGAACATCCACTTATGTTCTAAAACTGCTTTCCGAACGTTTCTCTAGGATAGGATTAATATCAATTTATTGCATCTAGTGCAAAAAACAACGTCTGGTATGGTACTTGACATCTCATGATTGACTCAATTGCCTAAGCTAGTGATCTGCCAATCATGCACATCCCTCTCCTCTTTAGTCTGTAAGACATCTTTAGAGAGGGTGACTCCATCACCTGCAGGTACACTACCGTGCCAGGAGTCGTCCATTCTAAAACACCTTTGGAATGCTGTCTAAGTACCCAGATTGGGTTACTACCCAAATCCAGATCTAAAACCACAGATCTAGTAACCAGAATGTCTGATATAATATCCAATTCCTATGTGGAGAAACCACTGTGTGACAACCAAAGTATAACCGATCGTAGTAAAGGAATTTCACTTCTTACACTGTGTATGTCATCCAAATACCAGGACATCACACCCTACTACCTTCTTAACAGATCCATCTTCTATTATGATGAAGTCAAACCTATGACTGTCACATCAGAAATAGATGATCTATCTCCGCTATATCTGCTTTAGTCTATAAATAGACATAAGCTGCTTTTCCACTATGCTTCCGATGCTCCCACTGATTACGACAACCCTCTGGAAGAGTCATATACACGTACACTTCTAAAGCTAGTTTAGAACGACGCTATACTCATCCTCCTGCCGGGTCTCACAGTCTGGAACAACAGCAATGGTAAGTCTGGGTAAACAAGAACCTCCCTGTCACCGTCTTTGAGCATACCGAAGTACCTCTCGAGTGCCTGAGGTTACCCACCTTATCTGCGGAGTGGCTAATGGAATGTCAATCCACATTGAATCTTTAGGTCCTATTAAATTTTCAGTAATCGTTTGCAGTTCTGGAATCACTTCCAGTTCTACCATACTCCCACTGCTGTTTTCTGAAAAAATCCATTTTTATTAAAATTGTGGCGAGTCAAGAACAATATCACTATTGATCTTCCAGATGGTAGAAAGTCAACCCTCGTCATAGCCCGGTCAACCCACAAACTGCCATTATAGAAACGCGCCTTGAGTTATCCAGAGTCTGGTTTTAAGCATAAGCCAGACAACTCCACGTACCTTAACATTGTTAAGATATGAACTATTCTATATCCAATATAGAAACAGAGGCACTGATTTAATTAGAACCAGATTCAAATCATGCAGCTGTCTCCAGTGCATGTCAACTAAATGGAGAAAGGCCGATCAGCATTACTCAACTTAGGAATACATCCAGATATGAGTAATCTGAAAAAGAAGCAAGTTCTCATAATCATTACTATCAATTGAATACCATACATAAGTATCTACATCTTCGATCACCTTGAAGAATCCTGATACTTGCAATACCTGATTCTCTACTTTACTCATATACCTATAACTTCTCAAAACTCAGACCTTGCATTTCTACGAAACACATGTCTAAGAACTAGAGAAGTCACAAGTAAACAGAATATAGTACGAATACCAACACCTCTGTCCTCATGGACACTGGACAACATACAATACTCTGTATAAGTCCCCTGAGTCTAATAACTCATTCCCTGTGTGTCGTAGGTTGAAAACTGAACTTATGGTTAAAAAGAATTACACCGCTATTTAATGCTCCTTACCTAACCATCCACTGATATAGGTAAATGTCATAGACATAATTTCAAAAAGTTATATCTCACTTTATAAAAATAAACGTACAGATATATCAATTTGAAATTGGTGCATAACAACAGATATTCAAAACCAAATATTTGTCGTCCGGCAAACAATCCAAGCGATTTCCTCAAATATCACCAATTACAACGAATCCCGATATAATGAGGATGATCACCCAATTCCCAATAACTTACTCCCACTCATTATCTGTTAAACCATACAGATGTGAGAATCATGCCTGGTAAATACATACCCTGGAGCAAGGACTAATTGGGAAATCATTTTTCTATTAACAATACACAGTGAAACTGAAACAGGTAATTGTTTCGAAGGGGTATCCGGGTATCCCTAGTAATGCCTCTTCCATTATCAGATTCACAACTGTAACCGTATATTTCTTTGTTATCTCTCCAAATCCCTTTATATGTCTTTAGTCATTACCTTCTGTAAACCCCTTTATGGTAAATGGTTTTCTTCCTTCCCTACCGTTCGGCACCAGCCTATGGTTTGGAAGAAGACTATCCAATAAGCATAATGGTTGTACTCTCCTAATCCTAGGAGTACTCGTAACCTGAGAGAAGGTGAAGATAAAAGACAACTGAACAAACCTTATTCCTATTTCTCCTTAACCAGAATCCATCCCCGAACTGGAACAAGTCCCTTCGAGTTCGTATATAACCATACGATGGAGTATCCAATAAACTGTGGATCTTCGTAGTGATACGGAGTGTTCTAGAGCAATACAAAGGTGATGTAGGATTGGCGAAGAAATACTTGGTTTGGTTGTGAATAGCAGTCGCAATTTACTTTGCCCTCTTACTAATCCATTTATTTGTCTTAACTTATTACCTTCTGTACACCATCATTAGGCTAATTGGTTTTCTTCATTCCCCACCGTTCGGCACCTGCCTATGGTTTGGAAGAAGACTATCCAATAAGCATAATAGGTGTACTGTCCTAATCCAAGGAGCACTTGCAACCTGAGAGAAGGTAAAAGGAAAAGACAACTGAATAGTCCTATTCATTTTTCCCAGGACCGGAAACCATCCTCGAATCTGGAACAAGTTCCTTCGAGTTCGTATATAACCATACAATGGTTTTATCCAATGGAAGCGGATGTTCGTAGTAATACAGGGTGTTCTGGAGAAAAATGGTAAATGTAGGAGTGGCATTGAGGTATGCAACTCAGACAATCCAAAAGCCAGTGTTTAAGAAGGTTCGGTTAACTTGGTCACTGAGTCATAGTCAAGGGTCGGGCCATGGTCGCTGCCAAAGAGAGAGAGAGAAAAGAAACACTCAGCGTGCACTCTAACCTAGATCAGAATGGTTATCAATTTATCTAATCAGGAAACCTCCCACTGTAACCTCAAATTCTCCTTCCAACCTGAAAGAAGAATTAGTCGGGATCACCCGAGGAGTAAACCAACTCATCAATAGGAATCGGGATCCAACTATCATCGCATGTTAATGTGATGGAATCCATTCACGTTATCACAGTGCAGAAGGTATGCGCATATCTGGAAAGTTTCAGTTTCTTTAGAAACTCCCGATATGATTTTTACCCCATGCTCTTATAACCTTGACGAAGGCCAACAAATCATAAGTCACATGTCAAGTTCTACCCGTCATTGTCCAGGTTAATTTAAACCCACCCGTACAAGCCCTTGATGAAGGCCAACAAGGCTATACGACTGTCCCAAAGCAACGCATCTATCTATGCATCAGAAAGGTAACAAGTAGCTACCATTCACTATGCCTTGACGAAGGCCAACAAACATAGCATGAATACTAAGTGCTACCCATCTGAAATGACGGAGGGCTACGAATGGTTTTTGGCGAAAAACCTTTAACGTAATGAACTTGATATCGTTGAAGGAACCGGATAACTTTTAATGAAAATATAGTGGCGAAAACCTTTGCTTAAGAGGTCACTCTCGGTGAAGGGATCTCGGCTCTTTCCCCGTAGAATGAGGTGCAGGATATTCCAACTGAATATCACGATGCAAAGCAAAAAGTAGTCGGCTATAGTGAAGTTATTACCCTGATGCAAACTTCTGTCCAAGGGGTCACTCCCGGTGAAGGGATCTCGGCCCTTGCCTCGTCGACTGAGGTGCTGGATATTCATAATCGAATACCACTATGCAAAACAAAAGAGAACGTCCTTGCAATAACATATTTTTTTGAAAAATGTTCCAACAACATCAGAATAGGTTTGTTTAGCTTGCATTGATCCAAATCAATGCAGTCCCATCAATTAATCACACCACAAAAGAACGAAAATATGATGTACGTATATGCCATCCGCATTCGCCACTGGGTCCCGTCATCACCCGTTAGGTTACTTAACTAACGACAGAGCATGGGCTGGACTAGCGCGGGTGTAAAACATATACAACATCTGCTAGTATATATATCAATATATAATAATTGCTCAAGGCATGATAAAATGCAACATCACAGAAATATAATAAGCATCACAGAACAATACAGATAATCTGGAAGCCCCGGGTTTCACAGAGCCGCAACTGAAACCCGACGTTCCCCTGGTCGTGTGGATAGTCTGTGCAATGAAATCCTAGACCCCTACGGGCGCGGCAAGTTACCCGCCAAAACCTGAAGCGAGGCAGCCCTCTTCAACAAAGTGAATGGACCACCCAGCACTTCACAGAATCTGGTAACTTGAGCACCCCTCCTTGGGTCAACCTATACCCCTACGAGTGCGGCGAATTGCCTGCCAATTCTAGAGTAAAGCCCCCTCCGTCTCAAAGCCATGAGATGCGGGCACGTTGCCCTCTAGAACCCGGCTATCCGTGCACCCCACCGTGGGGTAATCCTACTACAGAAAGTAAAATATATACAATGGGTACATCGATCTCAGCCCGGTCGTGTCCAAAGAGAATAATATACAGACAGGCAGTGACAGCAGTCCACATGTCGGACGCTCGCCCCGCAATATCAAATGTACAAATACAACCAAACTGTACTACCATTGCATCCAGGCTATCCACCTCGACAAATCCGCAACATCACAGCACAACACAGAACATCAACATGAATGTCACGTTCGCAAATCCGTCTAAAATGGCTATAGAAATTAGACAAGATTTACCGATCAAATGACATTCACGGTCGCAGATATAAAGTAAGCACTGTGAACTAACATATTTAAAATTTTCGATCGACAAAATTTCCCGAAGTGGGCCCCAAGTACAATTCCCAGTACTCAAAATAATCTGGGCCAAAACTAAAAATACCAGAAACCCCAATTCCAAGTCATAGAACACTGCAGAAAATTTGGTGCATTGATGCAACAGGAGTGCGGCGGAACCACGGCCAAAACAAGGGTAATGCCGTGGTTCCGCCGCGCTATAGTGACGTCATGCTACGAAATTTCTGCAGTGGTCTTAGAAATTCCTGCCTGATTTTCTGACACACTCAAAAGAATTTTTCGACGACAAAAACATTTCGACAGAAACTGCACAAATTGGAATCGCGGTTTTGGAAATTTCTTTCGATCGAAGTTCTAAACACGATAGAGCAAGCTAGAAAAGGTTAATGGTGTGGCTCCGATACCATGTAAGTCTACGGTAGCGCCCCGGCCGTCTGTCCGAGGCCAAAATGCGGAAACGAAAACTTTTTCTAAACTAGAAACCGGCGCTATCGCAGACTTTAATCCCGGATCGAACCATTAACCTATAACTAGCTAACTAGAGAAGGGTTGGAAAGGCTATACCGATCGATCCGTGTCCTTCGGTCTTTGGCCACCATCTCAAGCTCCTTGCGGCATCTCTTGTTAGGTTTACCTAGCACCTTATGAAGGGTTTGGAAGCATCACATGTCTCAAAATTAAATTTTTAAGGTGCTAAGTGAACATGCAAAGAATCATCACTAGAATTTAGGGTTTCTTAAACAACACATCATCACAAGTAGATAAAGCTAGGGTTTTGAGAGTACAACCTTTGTAGCTCCCTATGCTAGACTCCTCGGCTACTTGGGGTTTGGAAAAGGTCCGCTTGAACTCCTCTAGGTCTACGATGATCCACCCGGAGTCCGCTTTGTCCAAGCTTGTAACTTCGCAAGATCAAGAAAAGAAAATGGAAGCTAACACTCTCCACTAATGGGCAAGACTAGTGTAGAATGGTGTTGTGGTTACTTTTCTCACTTCAAAATCCTAACTTGATAAGTGTTTTGCTCACTTGAGAAATCTAGAGAGCAAAAGAGCAAGGAGGAAGAAGATGATGGCTTTTTAAAAACAAGAGAAATGATAATCTCTCTTGAAAAATGGAAAATATAAGTATATATATTTTCCACTCTTCATCTCAAACCATGGTTACATAATAAAGATATTATTGTATTTGAGTTAAAACACAAAAGGAAAGTTAACCCATGGTTAAAAAGTGGGTGAACAAGGTTAGTTCCAAGAAGAGTGTAGAAACTTAACCATGAATTAACCTTTTTCTTTTTCTTTTGTTTTAACACAAATACAAATAAAAATCCATATATAATCATAAGGTGTGAGTCTTATATTTCCACCATCTTCTATGTATATACAACGATGATAGAATGATGCATGTATGTATGTGTGCATGCATATCCATATGTGCATGAACAAGAATGAATGCATACATGCATGCATACATCTAAAAGGACAAGAAAGGATTTCTAGTGAGAAAATAATGGTCAAATGATAAATCAACACTTGATTTAGCAATCAGGTCATATCACATACGACCTAACCAAAAACAAGTCGCTCGATTAATATACGGTATCTCATACGCACATTTTAACCGGGTCCATGCGCATATCGCATATGCGCACCACAACGCTTCGCCTGGACTAGGTAACTCCTTTGTGGGACTCTAAGACTCGTCAATACGACGGCAGTGGGTGATGATCATATCAAGCACCCCCAAGCCGCAAGCGGTCATCTAAACGTAACGGCCACCCGGGTATTGAGCGATCAGAAGAAAACAAGCGAACCTGCTACAACTCCCGTCGAGCCAACCGGCAACACTACTGTACAGTCCGGTCTTTTCGTCAAATATGCTGCATATCGAGTCTAGGGATGGTAACGTCGACCCCAATAACTCAATAAGTCGTGCCGATGAAAGGTCTATAACAGATCGAGAAACTACTGATAACACTTATCAGCAAATCTCAACAGCCCTGGCCAGGGACATACTGATATAGCCAGTCGAGCACAGCACAGCATCAACTCCCAATACTGGGAGAGACGAAACCCCTCCTATCGCTCATCGCCTTCGTGTGTCTCGGGACTGTACCCAACGGCCACCTGTTTGCACGACTCAGTAGAGCCGTGGTAGGGTGGTAATCAAAGTACAGTGGGAGAACACACAAGACTCTATGACGATCTCGGTTATACAGACTAACCTTCACCAGAGTCACCTGAGAACTGCTATCCGACGATAGATATAATTCTATATAGGAGTTCTCGGCGAGTCCGTCCAGTGTACCCAGTCACCACTGAGCACCCGTATACGATCTCGATGTCAAACATCGATGAATGTGGGAACATCCATCGCCCGTCATATGGGTCTAGTGTCATATACGCTAGTCTACTCCGGTATATCGATGCCCCGTCTTGATACACCTACGACTAAGGACATTCCAGGATATGCTTATAAACTACTGATGTCCCACTAGTATGATCTCTATCATAATCACAGTAGTCAAGTCAATATCCTCAGGGCTTTATCAATATGTATGAATGAATAAAAGCATGGTCAAATCAACATGTCAGATAAAGAATAACCAGATAGCATACTATCATGTCGAGCAAGAATGTACACTAAATATATATATATATATATACATGTATAAATACATCCACGATCACATAATGGCCTCTAGGGCATACATATATCCAACAATCTCCTACTTGCACTAAGGACAGTTATTGGCGTATCTCATACCCAACATCTCAAAAAGTCGCTCATGCTGCGGCTGAGGGAGGGCCATGGTGAGTAGATCCGCGGCGTTATTCTTTGTGTCTACTCTCTTAATCTTGATCTTGTGGCGATCTACAATCTCCCGGATCAAATGAAAGCGCCTCAGGATGTGTCTGGACCGCTGATGGGACCTGGGCTCCTTGGCTAATGCCATATCCCCATTATCATCACAATACAATGGTATTGGATCAATAATGGTTGGAACTACTCCTAGCTCCGAGACGAACTACCTCATCCAGACGGCTTCCTTGGCGGCATCATTTGCAGCAATATACTCAGCCTCCATCGTAGAGTCTGCAACGGTATCCTATTTGGAACTCTTCCAACTTACCGCCCCTCCATTGAGGCTAAATGCAAACCCTGAGATAGATTTGCTGTCGTCCTTATCGCTCTGGAAGCTCGAATCGGTAAAGGCCTCCATTTGGAGATCTCCATTACCATACACCAAGAACAATTCTTTAGACCTTCGCAAGTACTTAAGAATGTTCTTCACAGCTATCCAGTGATTCTCCCTTGGGTTGGATTGATACCTGCTTACAACACTAAGTGCATAAGCTACATCTGGGCGTGTACATAACATCGCATACATTATAGATCCTACTGCCGAAGCATAGGGTATAATGCTCATGCGAGCTCTCTCTTCATCGGTCTTTGGACAAAAATACTTGGAGAGAGTGACCCCATGGCAAGCGGGTACGGCACCCCGCTTGGAGTCTTCCATACTAAACCTTTTTAGGATGGTGTTGATGTACTTGTTTTGGGAAAATCCCAATAACCTCTTGGATCTATCCCTATAGATCCTTATGCCCAGAATGTATGTGGCATCTCCCAGGTCCATCATGGAGAACCTTAGTGATAAGAAAGATTTGACCGACTGTAGCATAGGAATATCATTTCCTATCCGAAGAATGTCATCCACGTACAATACGAGGAATGTGACAGCTCTCCCTACAGCCTTCTTATAAACACAAGGTTCATCTGGATTTTTGATGAAATCAAACTCTTTGATAACATCATCGAAACAGATGTTCCAACTCCGTGATGCCTGCTTTAACCCATATACGGATTTAAGCAATCTACATGCTTTCCCGCTGCTCCCACTGTCAATGAAGCCCTCCGGCTGATCCATATAAACGCATTCTTCTAAATCTCCATTTAGAAAAGCCGTTTTAACGTCCATCTGCCAGATTTCATAGTCATAGTGAGCAGCAATAGCAAGTAGGATCCGAATGGATTTAAGCATGGCTACGGGCGAAAAAGTCTCGTCATAGTCCAAACCTGGTCTTTGACGAAAACCTTTCGCCACAAGTCTTGCCTTGTAGGTCTCTACCTGCCCATCTACACCAATCTTTCTTTTAAAGATCCATTTGCATCCCACAGGTTTTACCCCAGGGGTACAACGTCCAAAGTCCAAACTTTGTTGGTGTACATAGACTCCATTTCGGATCTCATGGCATCCAGCCACTTCACAGAGTCACCACTCGTGATAGCTTGCTGAAAACTGGTAGGATCATCATCCTCTATGATGCAGTATTCTCTGTCACCATCAATGAGGAAACCGTAGTACCTCTCCGGTGGGCGAGAAGTCCTACCAGACCTACGGAGTGGCCGAGGTTCCTCAGTTTCTATTGCAACAGCCGGTTCAACCAAGTCGTCGTTTGTAGTTTGTGTCTCTAGAACCTCTTCTAGATCCACCACATTGCCATCATCTTTATCTGTGAATAACTCTTTTTCTAAGAATGTGGCATACTGAGAAACAAACACCTTTTGTTCCTCTTTATGGTAAAATAGATATCCATAAGAGTTCCTTGGATATCCCACAAAGTTACAAATGACTGACCGTGTCTAGAGTTTGTCCCGATTCTACTTTTTAACATAGGCCGGGCAACCCCAAATATTAATTCTCTTAAGAGATGGTCTCTTCCCATGCCATATCTCATATGGCGTGGTAGATACGGTTTTGGTTGGAACCCTGTTCAAAAGAAACGCTGCAGTCTCCAATGCATGCCCGCAAAATGAGACAGGTAACTCAGCATCACTCATCATGGATCGGACCATATCTAATAGGGTCCTATTCTGTCGTTCAGACACACCGTTGTGCTGTGGTGTGTAAGGAGGAGTGAGTTGAGAGAGAATCCCATTCTCTTTTAGGAAGTTTGCAAATTCTGTACTGAGGTACTCCCCACCTCGATCTGATCGAAGCATCATGATACTCAAGACGGTTTGTTTTTCTACTTCTTGTTTATATTCAGTGAATTTCTCGAAAGCTTCGGATTTGTGCTTTAAAAAAATACATGACCAAATCTTGAGAAATCGTCAGTGAAAGTAATGAAGTAAGAAAAACCGCCTCTAGCTTGTGAAGACATTGGCCCAAATACATCACTATGTATGAGTCCTAGGAGCTCGGTAGCTCTTTCTCCGTGTCCGGTAAACGGAGTTTTGGTCATTTTTGTAAGTCCGCGGGGGCACCCCGGCCGTCGATCCGACGACGGAAACGCGGAAACAAAAACTTTGCAAAAACTTGCAACCGGCACCACCGCGCACTTTTCACCCGGATCGGGCCATTAACCTAGCTAACTAGCAAACTAAAAGATGGGTGAAGAGTTATACCAAGCGATCTGTGTCCTTCAGTCTTCGTCTCTACTCCGATCTTCTGCGGAATGTTCGTCACCTTCTCGCTCGTCGGAAAAGCACCACGTAGCCGGAATCTTTTACGGGCTCCCGCCTCTTGACCGAGGCAACTCGGGCGCGAAGTTGGCTAGCCGACGTGTCCAAGACTTACTATAGATTAGTGTAGTAGCCGTATCTCTTTATGGTTTAAGAAGTTGCCTTGATGGAGGGATTTGGAAGAGAATGAGAAAGAGAATGAGCTTCTAAAAAGGAACTATCATTTTTGGGATGAATGGAAAATTGAGATGATGATTTTTGCCACCCAAAAAATGATCCCTCACTCCTCCTCTCAAGTGGCCGGCCCTCCCCTCTAAGAATGGTGGGTGGGAAATAAAAATCCCATGAGAAAAGAAAAGATAATCAAGAAGAATAAAGCCACACTCTTTTCTCTCAATCCTTTCATTTCCAATCTAATAAATGCAATGGAAAGGGATAAGAAAGGCATCTCATGATGATGAGGCCACAAAATGAAATAAACCCCTCCACTAAATGTTAATTGCAAACTTGCAATTAACACCCTCCATCAGAAAGTCCGACCGAGAAGGAATGAAGGAAAACTGGCCGGAACGGAATGCAAACTGGCAACTTCAGAAAACTGATCCCGTAATAAAATTACAGGAAAACCCCGCTACTGCATATACATGCCCGCATTTGTATTCCCACTGAACACATATGCAAAGAGACAAAACTACACTATCAAATACTAAAATCCGGCTTAAGCCAAAGCCGGCTAATAAAAACCGTCCGATCACGATCCGTGCAGTACCGCACGTATCTGATCGAACCCTGCCATAACTCCATACGGCCTCTGCAGCGTTTCGCCCGAAACCTGAGTAACTGAATGTGGTGGACTCTAAAGACTCGTCAATACTATGGCTGTGGATTTAACCACTAGCACATCAGAGGTATAAGCCAATACGTAACGGGCTACCATATACTGACTAAAAGGGACATCGATGAGCGAACTCATCCTGACACCCTACTGAGCCTGTCAGTGACAATATCCGTACAGTCCGGTCCGTTCGTCTATGAGCATCGCATGGCGGGCCTAGGGGGTTGGTAAAAGTCAGACCCCCAAAAGCGGTACAAGTCGTGTCGGAGTGTAGCCCAGAACACCCTGAGATACTACTGGAAAACCTACCAGCAAATCTCCTGCCTTGGCCAAGGACTTTTCATGTTCTGGCTCTCCTCGACACAGCGCGACCTCACCCCCAATACCGGGAGAGACGAACCCCTGCAGATCCGCTCACTGCCTCCATTTGGCTCGGGACTGTACCCAACTAAAACCTGTTTGCACGACTCCTTTGAGCCATGGTAGGGTAGTAATCAAAGCACAGTAGGAACTCACACGAGACAAATGACGATCTCAGGTCGATGAACTAACCTGTACACATGTCACCAGGGAACTGCTATCTGACGTCTGGTATAATCCCAACTAGCAGGTTCCCGGCGAGTCCTGTCCGGTGTACTCATAACCCAATGAGCACCTGTATACATCTTAGATGAACCAACTGACACCAGTGGCTTGTGAGACCGGCCACCGCCCCTCGTCGGGGTCTCGACTGTATACACTAGTCTACTCTGGAGAATCGATGCCCTGTCTCGAAACTCCCACGAATAGGGACCATTTAAGGATGTGCTTATAGACTCCAGCTCTCACGTATATGATCGCCCTCATACTGCTGGTAATCAAGCAAGAATCCTAGGGGCTCTATCAACGTACAATAGCGACTCGTAAGGTCACCTAAAGCAGTACACGATAATAAAGATAAAGCAGATAGCATACTATCATCTTGAGTAAGACTGTCCTACCGGGATAGGTCCTCCCTCAATCATTGCAATCACGTGCCTGTGATCCAATAATTGACTCTGAGGGCACTATCTCCAACAATCTCCCACTTGCACTCAAGTCTAATTATTGCGATGTCGCATACTCACAGCCCGTGTGATACCGAACACCCAACTCCTCTACTAGTCAGTCTCACAAAGCTCGTTTGCGAAACCATTGCGTTCGAGGAATAGCCTCAGTGAGTGGATCCGCTCTGGTGTTTCTTTCTATTTCTCTCTTTATCTCAAGTTCGCGGAGAATGCCATCTCCCGAAATGAGCAATACCTGTCTTAGAATGTGTTTGGATATCTGATGGGACCTAGCTCATAAGCGAACTCCAAATCCAAACTTCTTAGACTGTATCATCAACTGAACTTAATCAGTATCCTGCGCCATGCCTTTCCTCAGTATCTACCTGGACCACCTGTCCAATATACTGCCCCTCGTCAGAAAGAAAACTATAACTCTGACAGCCACTCTGCCATCCAGGTCACCTTGGAAGCCTGGAATGATAATTGTCTCCCAAAGGAGGCTACCGTTATCATATCCCTAGAACATCCACTTATGTTCTAAAACTGCTTCCGACTGTTTCTCCAAGATTGGATCAATATCAACTTATTGCACCTACTGTAAGAACAACATCTGGTGTGGTACTTGACATCTCATGATTGACTCAATTGCCTAAGCAAGTGATCTGCCAATCATGAACATCCCTCTCCCCTTTAGTCTGTAAGACACCTTTAGAGAGGGTGACTCCATTACCTGCAGGTATACTACCGTGCCAGGAGTCGTCCATTCTAAATACTCTTAGAATGCGGTCAAAGTACCCAGATTGGGAAACCACCCAAATCTAGATCTAAAACCATAGATCTAGTAACCAGAATGTCTGATATAATATACAAGTCCTATGTGGAGAAACTACTGTGTGACGACCAAAGTATAACCGATTGTAGTATAGGAATATCACTTCCTACTCCGTGTATGTCATCAAATACCAGGACATCACACCCTACTACCTTCTTAACAGATCCATCCCCTATTCTGATGAAGTCAAACCTATGACTGTCACATCAGAAATAGATGATCTATCTCCGCTATATCTGCTTTAGTCTATAAATAGACATAAGCCTGATGTCCACCAATGCTTCCGCTGCTCCCACTGACTACGACAACCCTCCAGCCTAGTCATATAGACGTGCACTTCTAAAGCTAGTTTAGAACGACGCTATACTCATCCTCCCGCCGGGTCTCACAGTCTGGAACAACAGCAATGGCAAGTCTGGGTAAACAAGAACCTCCCTGCCACCGTCCTTGAGCATACCGAAGTACCTCTCGAGTGCCTGAGGTTACCCACTATATCTACGGAGTGGCCAATGGAATGTCAAACCAGATTGAATCTTTAGGTTCTTATCAAATCTTCAGTAATCGTTTGCGGTTCTGGAATCACTTCCAGTTCTACCATACTCCCACTACTGTTTTCTGAAAAAATCCATTTTTAATTAAAACTGTGGCGAGTCAAGAACAATATCACTATTGATCTTCCAGATGGTAGAAAGTCAACCCTCGTCATAGCCCGGGTCAACCCACAAACTGCCATTACAGAAACGTGCCTTGAGTTATCCGGAGTATGGTTTTAAGCATAAGCCGGACAACTCCCCGTACCTTAACAAAATCAAGATATGAACTGTTCTATATCCAATATAGAAACAGAGGCACTGATTTAATTAGAACCAGATTCAAATCATGCAGCTGTCTCCTGTGCATGTCAACTAAATGGAAGGAGGTCGATCAGCGTTACTCAACCCAGGAATGCTTCCAATTATGAGTAACCTGAAAGAGAAGCAAGTTCTCTTAACCATTACTATCAACTGAATACCATACACAAGTATCTACATCTATAAAACCATACAGATGTGAGAATCATCATATAACGAATTACAACGAATCCCTATACAATGAGGATGGTCACCTAATTCCCAATAACTTACTCCCACTCATCATCTGTAAAACCATACAGATGTGAGAATCATACCTGGTAAATACATACCCTGGAGCAAGTGTCTAATTGGGAAATCAGTTTTCTATTAACAGTACACGGTGAAACTGAAACATTGAAATGTTTCGATGGGGTATTCTGGTATTCATAGTAATGCCTCTTCCATCATTCAGATTCACAACTATAACCGTATAATTCTTTGCCATCTCTCCAAATCCCTTTATATGTCTTTAGTCATTACCTTTTGTACACCCCTTTAGGCCAAATGGTTTTCTTCTTTCCCTATCGTTCGGCACCAGCCTATGGTTTGGAAGAAGACTGTCCAAAAAGCATAAAGGGTGTACTGTCCTAGTCCTAGGAACACTCGCAATGCGAGAGAAGGTGAAGATAATAGACAACCGAATAAACCTTAGAAATAGGTGATTTAGGATTGGCGAAGAAATACTTGGTTTGGTCGTGAATAGAAGTCGCAATTTATTTTGCCCTCTTACTAATCCCTTGCTTTGTCTTAACTTAATACCTTCTGTACACCGTTTAGGCTAATGGGTTTTCTTCATTCCCTACCGGTCGGCACCAACCTAAGGTTTGGAAGAAGACTATCCAATTTGCGTAATAGGCGTACTATCTCCTAAACCAAGGAGTACTCGCAATCTGAGAGAGAAGATAAAAGGAAAAGACAACTGAATAGTCCTATTCGTTTTCTCCAGAACCGGAAACCATCCTCGAATTTCTTCGAGTTTGTATATAACCATACGATGGTTTTGTCCAATGAAAGTGGACGTTCGTAGTAATACGGGGTGTCCTGGAGAAAAGGGTAAAAGTAGGAGTGGCAATGAGGTCTACAACTCTGACAATCCAAAAGCCAGTGTTAAGAAGGTTCGGTCAACTTGGTCACTGAGTCATAGTCTAGGGTCGGGTCAATGGTCGCTGCCAAAGAGAGAGAAAAGAAACACTCAGCGTGCACTCTAACCTAGATCAGAATGGTTATCACTTTATCTAATCTCGGAAACCTCCCACTGTAACGTCAAATTCTTCCCCAAACCTGAAAGAAGAATTAGCCGGGATCACCCGAGGAGTAAAACAACTCATTAGTAGGAATCGGGATCCAACTATCATCGTATGATAACGTGACGGAATCCGCTCACGCTATCACACTCCAGAAGGTATGCGCATATCTGGCAAGTTTCAGTACTTTTGAAACTCCCGATGTGGATTTTTACCCCATGCTCTTATGACCTTGGCGTGAGGTCAAAATATCATAAGTCACATGTCAAGTTCTACCCGTCATTATCCAGGTTAATTTGAACCCACCCGTACATACCCTTGACATAGGCCAAAATAGTAGTACGACTGTCCCAAACCAATGCACCTATCTATGCAACAGACAAATACCCGGCAGCTACCAATCACTTTGCCTTGGCGTGAGGTCAAAATACATAGCTTGAATACTACCGAATATTTAACTGAAATGACGGAGGGCTACGAATGGTTTCTGGCGAAAACCTTTAACGTAATGAACTTGATATCGTTGAAGGAACCGATAGCTTTTAAAAATATAGTGACGAAAACCTTTGCTAAAGAGGTCACTCCCGGTGAAGGGATCTCGGCTCTTTCCCCGTAGAATGAGGTGCAGGATATTCCAACTGAATACCACGATGCAAAGCAAAAGTAATCGGCTATAGTGAAGTTATTGCCCTGACGCAAACTTTTAGTCCAAGGGGTCACTCCCGGTGAAGGGATCTCGGCCCTTGCCTCGTCGACTGAGGAGCAGGATATTCCAACTGAATATCACGATGCAAAACAAAAGAGAACGCCCTTGCAATAACAGCTTTTTGAAAAAGTGTTCCAACAACATCAGAATAGGTTTGTTTATCTTGCATTGATCTGAATCAACGCAGTCCCATCAATTGATCACACCACAAAGAACGAAAATATACTGATGTACGTATATGCCATCCGCATTCGCTACTGGGTCCCGTCATCACCCGTTAGGTTAGCTAACTAATGACAGAGCGGGGACTGGACTAGCGCGGATGCAAAACATATACAACATCTACTAGTATATATATGATATATAATTTTCGCTCAAGGCGTGATAAAATGCAACAACACAGAAATGTATAGTAACACAGATCAATACAGATATCTGGGATCCCCGAGTTTCACAGAGCCGCTGCTGAAACCCGACGTTCCCCTGGTCGTGTGGATAGCCTGCGCAATGAAATCCTAGACCCCTACGGGCGCGACAAGTTACCCGCCAAAACCTGAAGCGAGGCAGCCCCCTTCAGCAACGTGAATGGACCACCCAGCACTTCACGGAATCCGGTAACTTGGGCACCCCTCCTGGGTCAACCTGTACCACCTACGAGTGCGGCGAATAGCCCTGCCAATTCTAGAGTAAAGCCCCCTCCGTCTCAATGCCATGAGATGCGGGCTCGTTGCCCTCTAGAACCCGGCTATCCGTCCACCCCTCCGCGGGGTAATCCTAGTACAGAAAGTAAAATATACATACAACGGGTACATCGACCGCAACCTGGTCGTGCCCCAAAATAATAATACAAACAGGCAGTGACGGCAGTCCACATGTCGGACGCTCGCCCCGCAATATCAAATGTACATATAAAACAAAACTGTACTACCATTGCATCCAGGCTATCCCCCACGACCGATCCGCAACAACACAACCATACACAGAACATCAACGTGAATGTCACGTTCGCAAATCCGTCTAACCGGGCTGTAGCAGTTAGACAGGATTTACCGATCGAATGACATTCACGGTCGCAGATATAATGTAAATACTGTGAACTGGCATGTTTAAAATATACGACCGAACAAAATTTATCAAGTGCGCCTCAAGCAGTACTGTAGCACTTACAGAAAATCTGGGCCCAAAGAAAATATCCCAAAATCCCTATTTCCATGTCTAAAGCCTACTGGGAAATTTTGGTGTAGTGAGGACACCTTACCACCGCGGGACCGCGGCCAAACCAGGGGTTTGGCCGCGTTTCTGCGGCCTTACTAAGAGATCACTGCATCAAATTTTACCAGAATTCTTAGAATTCCCTGCTTGTGTTTCTGCAATGACCTAAAAAAATTTTGGAGCAGAAAAAATTTCGACAGAAACATGAAGCAATGGAAAATACGGTTTTTGGGGACTTTTGTTCAATCGAGTTCTAAACATACTAGAGCAAGCTAGGCATGGTTAATGGCGTGGCTCTGATACCAATGTAAGTCCGCGAGGGCGCCCCGGCCGTCGATCCGACGCCGGAAACGCGGAAACAAAAACTTTGCAAAAACTTGCAACCGGCACCACCGTGCACTTTTCACCCGGATCGGGCCATTAACCTAGCTAACTAGCAAACTAAAAGATGGGTGAAGAGTTATACCAAGCGATCCGTGTCCTTCGGTCTTCTTCTCCACTCCGATCTTCTGCGGAATGTTCGTCACCTTCTCGCTCGTCGGAAAAGCACCACGTAGCCGGAATCTTTTACGGGCTCCCGCCTCTTGACCGAGGCAACTCGGGCGCGAAGTTGGCTAGCCGACGCGTCCAAGACTTGCTATAGAATAATGTAGTAGCCGTGTCTCTTTAGGGTTTAAGAAGTTGCCTTGATGGAGGGATTTGGAAGAGAATGAGAAAGAGAATGAGCTTCTAAAAAGGAACTATCATTTTTGGGATGAATGGAAAATTGAGATGATGATTTTTGCCACCCAAAAAATGATCCCTCTCTCCTCCTCTCAAGTGGCCGGCCCTCCCCTCTAAGAATGGTGGGTGGGAAATAAAAATCCCATGAGAAAAAAAAAGATAATCAAGAAGAATAAAGCCACACTCTTTTCTCTCAATCCTTTCATTTCCAATCTAATAAATGCAATGGAAAGGGATAAGAAAGTCATCTCATGATGATGAGGCCACAAAATGCAATAAACCCCTCCACTAAATGTTAATTGCAAACTTGCAATTAACACCCTCCATCAGAAAGTCCGACCGAGAAGGAATGAAGGAAAACTGGCCGGAACGGAATGCAAACTGGCAACTTCAGAAAACTGATCCCGTAATAAAATTACAGGAAAACCCCGCTACTGCATATTCATGCCCACATTTGTATTCCCACTGAACACAAATGCAAAGAGACAAAACTACACTATCAAATACTAGAATCCGGCTTAAGCCAAAGCCGGCTAGTAAAAACCGTCCGATCACGATCCGTGCAATACCACATGTATCTGATCGAACCCTGCCATATCTCCATACGGCCTCTACAGCGTTTCGCCCGAAACCTGAGTAACTGAGTGTGGTGGACTCTAAAGACTCGTCAATACTATGGCTGTAGATTTAACCACTAGCACGTCAGAGGTATAAGCCAATATGTAACGGGCTACCATATACTGACTAAAAAGGACATCGATGAGCGAACTCATCCTGACACCCTACTGAGCCTGTCAGTGACAATATCCGTACAGTCCGGTCCGTTCGTCTATGAGCATCGCATGGCGGGCCTAGGGGGTTGGTAAAAGTCAGACCCCCAAAAACGGTACAAGTCGTGTCGGAGTGTAGCCCAGAACACCCTGAGATACTACTGGAATACCTACCAGCAAATCTCCTGCCTTAGCCAAGGACTTTTCATGTTCTGGCTCTCCTCGACACAGCGTGACCTCACCCCCAATACCGGGAGAGACGAACCCCTTGTTAGTAATATGTATGCCCTAAAGGCCATTATATAGATAGTGGAAATTTGGACATATAATCTATGGAGATAGATGAATTTCTTGCTCAACATGATAGTACGCTATCTGGTTTACTTTATCTGTACATGTAGATTTAATCACTTACACATGTTGATAAAGCCCAAAGGATATTTGCTTGACTACTGTGATTATGATGCGGATCATACTAGTGGGGCACGTATAGTCTATAAGCATATCCTTGAACTGTTCCTAGTCGAGGGTGTATCGAGACAGGGCATCGATATTCCAGAGTAGACTAGCGTATACTATTCTTGTCCCATATGATGGGCGATGGATGATCCCATATCCATCTGGTGAGGAGACACCAAAGATTGTATGCGGGTGCTCAGTGGAGACTGGGTACACTGAACGGACTCACCGAGAACTCCTATGTGGTATTATATCTATCGTCGGATAGCAGTTCTCAAGAAACACTGGTACAGGTTAGTCTGTAGACCCGAGATCGTCATAGAGTCTTGTGTGTCCTCCCACTATACTTTGATCTCCACCCTACCACGGCTCTACTGAGTCGTGCAAACAGGTGGTCTTTGGGTACAGTCTCGAGGTGCATGGAGGCAATGAGCGATAGGAGGGGTTTCGTCTCTCCCGGTATTGGGGGTTGATGTTGTGCTATGCTCGATTGGCTATAACATGAAGTCCCTGGCCAGGGCTGCTGAGATTTACTGATAAGAGTTATCAGTAGTTTCTCAATCTGTTATGAGCCATACACCAGCATGACTTATTGAGTTACTGGGGTCGACGATTCCATCCCTAGACTCGATATGCAGCATATCTGACGAAGAGACCGGACTGTACGGTAAGTGTTGCCAGTTGGCTCGACGGGAGTTTTTACAGCTTCGCTAGTTTTCTTCTGATCGTTTCAATACCCGGATGGCCGTTATGTTTAGCTGACCTCTTGCGGCTTGTAGATGTTTGATATGATCATCATCTACTGCTGGCATATTGACGAGTCTTAGAGTCCCACAATGAAGTTTCCTGGCTCAGGCAAAAAGATGTGGTGTGCATATGAGATATGCGCGGGACCCGATTAAATACGGTTATGTGATAACGTATATTAATCGGGCATTTTCTATTTGTCGGATCGTATGAGATATGACCGGTTTGCTAAATCAAGTGTTGATTTAACAAATTACATTTAGAATAATTCTTTAAGTAAATCCTTTTGTATGCATGCATGTATGCACATGATGATGTGCATGGACACATACATGCATACATAGTATCATGGTTGTTGATACAAGAATGGTGGCAATGCAAGACTTATATTGAAGCTTTTATTTGTATTTATCATTTTAAGTTAATGTAAAGAATATCCACTCATGCTCCTTTATTCTTTAGTGGGTAAGCTTTACTTAACTTAATGAAAAGAATTTCCACCCATGCTTAATTCTTTATGAAAAGAATTTCCACTCACAATTATGGTGGTAATGGAATAATGGTGATTATTCCTTCTTATCACTATAAATAGCTTCATATGTGATATGAAACAATGTGTACAAACAATGAAAAACCAAAGGAAAAATTGTGAACAAGGGTGTGAAAACAAGTTATCATATGTGATATGATAGAAAGCTCAAGCCACCATTATCTTCTTCTTCCTCTCTTGATTTCTCTCTTGAGTGAAGATTGATAAAAGAAAAGGATTTCAATTGAAGAACATAAACCACATTATCATACTACACACATCTAGCCGATTTGCATAGGATGTTTGCTCTACTTCGTTTGCGAAACAAGTAAGGCAAGGAGCTTTGGGCAAAGGGACTTCGGGCGGATCGTCGTGGACAAGGAAGGCTTCCATCGATCCGTTCCAAACTCTCATAGTGCCAAGGAGTCACCGAGGGAGATCTACAAAGGTTGTAATCTCTACTCTTAGTGATAGTTTTACATTTGCATGTGATGCTTAGTTGTATGAATCCCTAAAACTTCTAGTTTCGATTCTTGTCGAGTTAACTTAGCACCTCTAAACTTTTGATTATGGAATATGTGATGGTACCGAACCCTTGACGAGGTGCTAGGCTAGCCCTACAGTGGTATCAGAGCCAAGCTGGAGCTTTAGGCGATGCGTAGGCGATGTTAAACGTCCGATCGAACCACGAAACACCAATTTGGACCGCTCTCTGGAAATTTTTTGAAAATTGGATTTTTCCAAATTAAAAGGTCTTAAAAAATTCAGCAGGCTTTTTTAGGAATTACCATATAAAAATTTTTCAACGATCCCTCTAAAGAGCCGCGGATCCGCGGCAAAAGCATGCCTTTGGCCGCAGATCCGCGGCCGTACTGTGGGTTCAGGAAAACATTTTTTATGCAGTGGACCTGATTTAATATGTACTTGCCTCTGAAATATTTTAAACTTACTCAAGTGTTGAGTATTCTGGAGATCTATTGTATTTGGTGATTCGATTGGAAAAATTTAACTTCGTTCAGATTTTCAGATTTTTAGAACGTGTTAAAATGTTTGAACGAATATTAGAAACACAATTTTTCCCGTATTGGAAAAATTCCAAGTGTTGGATTTTTCCCGAATTCGAAACTTTCGAAAAACATGCAAGCGTATCTGTGGACACTCTAGAAGAACATAACCTTAACTCGATTATGTGAACGTCAAAACTATCACTGAACCTTAGGGTTTGTGGTAGTTTAGCGTTGCCACATGTGAGGCGTTGGTTTGGCCCTTCTACGGTTGGTCCATAAGGGGCTGTGGCATGTTCTAGAAATTTTTTAACTCGGCTCAAGTGTTGTGCAGTTTGGGAAATCTTGGGTGTTTGTTTATTCGATCTAAAAGTTTAACATTGTCTATTTATCTGAAATGTGATACAATATGTGGAATTCATATAGTTAGGCATGAAATACGAAGTATGTGATATTTCGAATTTATGATGTCTAAGGTGATTGTGGATTCCAAATGTTGTAGTTTTTCATTTTATTTTCTGCGACCGTAAGTGTAGTATGTATCGCCGTTTTCGTTGCTATACGTCAACGACAATCGGGATACGCATACTTACTTACGTTGATGATATGAGATATTATGTGTTGCTGAGATATGATGAGTAGGATTGTCGCGAATGAATAGCCGGGGGTTTTTATGTGAGATGAGAGTTTTATTTTTCATTCATGTATAAATCAATTGTATATTATTTACTTTTCCGCATTAGGATAGACCCAAGGAGGGGAGCACAAGTGATCGGGTTCTAGGGTTCAGTGGGAGGCCATCTCGAGGAGTCGAGACCGGGTCTCCTAAACTCTAGAATTGGCGGGTTCACTTGCCGCTCTCGTAGGGGTCTAAGGGTGTGGGCTTGGCTATTCATCACGACCGTGGAATCCGTATTTTCTATTGTTGGCTCGATACAAAATACGGACATCCTAGATATCCTTTTATATGCTTCTGCTGTTGATATTCTGTAATGTGATTACTTAGTATCTGAGACGAATGGATTATTATTATATATATGATATATAATAAACGTTGCTTATATTTTACACCCGCGCTAGTCCCGCCCCGCTATGCCGTTAGTTAAGTAACCTAACGGTGCATAACGGGACACTATGGCGAATGCGGATGGTATAAGTATACGTTCTATTCTGTGATGGCTTAGGAACTTAAATGATGGGATCACATTAATGAGATTAATGTAAAGAAAAGAAACCTAATGATGTTGTAGAATCGGATTTGAAACAAACTCGGCTTTTTATGAAAAATGCAAGTTTCAAGAAGATGCGGAGCTTAAGCCACTCCTTTTCTTAACCGTTTGATTCTACAACGAGATCAAGTTCAAAGCGTTAAAGGTTTTCTTAAAAACCATCCGCAACCCTCCGTCATTTTAGGAAGCAGAGTACTTAGTATTCATGCTGTGTATGTTGATTATAGTCAAGGCGTAGTGTACGGTAGCTAAGTGATGTCTTCCTACAAAACATATGATGCGATTAGTTAGGACATTCATGTGATTATGTTGATCATAGTCAAGGGTCATATGGGTGGGTCTAATTAATCACGAAATGACAGGTAGAATTTGACTAGTACTTATGATATGTTGACCATAGCCAAGGTCATAAGTGACTAGGGGTAAAAACCATATCGGGAATTTCAAGAGTTGAAATTTGCAATGAGATTGCATACCATCTATGTGATAGTTGGATCTCGATCTCACTGTGAGTAAGTGTTACTTCCAGGAAAATTATTCCTGGCTAGTTTTCTTTTCAGGTTTTGAAAGAAAATTTGATTAAAAGCAGTGGGAGACATCGATTAGATAAAATAATGACCAATCTAATTCTTTGCAAGAGCATTTCGCTAAGTGTATCCTTTTCTCTCTCCGAATGGCAGTTACAGATGTCAGGACTTAAGCTTCTACTTGAGAAAAATAAACTTACAGGACCAAATTATAAAGAATGGTTGAGGAACTTGAACATTGCACTTTCATATGATAAGGTATCATATGTCCTCAATACTGAAGCCCCACCCGTCCCAGGACCTGAATCATCTGTCTCGGATAGGGAGATCCGAAAAACTTGGGGGAATGACTGCAACACGGCCAAATGCCTCGCGCTCGCTTCTATGGACAATGTCCATCAGAAGCAACACGAGAATATGGATGTGCAATCCATCTTTCTTCACACAAAGGAGTTGTATGAAGAGCAATCTCATACTTTGAGATACGAGGCATCTAGAAAGCTGTTTCAGATGCGAATGGCCCCTGGTGCATCAGTTGGAGACCATGTTTTGAAAATGATTGGTCTTATTGAAGAACTTGAGGGACTGGGATGGACTATGGATAATGAGCAATATACGGATATTGTTCTACAGTCTCTCCCCCCTGCCTTTGCTCCGTTCATAGTAAATTTCAATATGAATGGTTTGGAGAAATCATTGCCTGAACTTCTGAATATGTTGAGAAGTGCAGAGAACACATTGAAAACGGCAAGGACTCCTGCTCTGCTTGCTGGGCCATCTTCCTCTTCATTCCCAAAAGCTAAGGCCAAGGGAAAGAAAAAGAAGAAGTCCATCAAACAGAAAGGTGGAGTTAGAAAGGCGAAGGGGAAAGACAAAGCCGGGGCTGTGGGAAACAGGAAAGGATAATGTTTTTACTGTAAAAAGTCAGGACATTGGAAACGCAACTGTGCTGAATATCTTGCTGATCTCAAGAAGAAAAAGCATGCTGATGCTTCCACTTCAGGTGTGTATGTAACTGAAAACTGTTTTTCTTTAAACTCTGCATCCTGGGTATTGGATACCGGTTCTGGTTCTCACATCTGCAATTGTATGCAGGGATTGAGAAATAGTAGAGTTTTAAAGATAGGAGATCATACTCTGCGGGTTGGAAATGGTTCCAATATACATGCTGTATCCGTGGGAGAGTATCATCTAGGGTTGCCTTCAGGAAGTATTTTGGTTTTGAACCCGTGTTATTTTGTACCAAGTATGCTGTGTAATATAATATCCGTTTCTTTGTTGGACAATGAAGGATATCATTTTATATTGCAAAATAATGTTATGAACATTAACCTGAATCAAGAGTTGATTGGGTATGGCACACTAAATAACGGTATTTACATCCTGAACCAACACACAGTTTTCAATATACAACATACTAGTAAAAGAAAGTTTTCAGATATAAATGAATCTTTTCTTTGGCATTGTAGACTTGGTCATATTAATGAAACAAGACTAAACAAGCTACATAAAGATGGATATTTAAATCCGTTTGAATATAAATCTTATGCGACTTGCCAGTCTTGTATCAAAGGTAAAATGACCAAAACTCCGTTTAATGGACACGGAGAGAGAGCTGGTGAACTCTTAAGCCTCATACATAGTGATGTATGCGGACCAATGTCTACACTTGCAAGAGGTGGTTTTTCATACTTCATCACTTTTACTGATGATTTCTCAAGATTCGGACACGTGTTTTTGATAAAGCACAAATCTGAAGCCTTTGAGAAATTCAAGGAGTATAAACTTGAAGTAGAGAAGCAAACAGGCTTGAGCATCAAGAAACTTCGATCGGATCGAGGTGGAGAGTATTTAAGTACAGAGTTTCTAGACTTCTTAAAAGAGAATGGGATTCTCTCTCAGCTCACTCCTCCTTACACACCGCAGCACAATGGTGTGTCAGAACGGAGGAATCGTACCTTATTGGATATGGTACGATCCATGATGTGTGATGCTGAGTTACCGCTTTCCTTTTGGGGACATGCATTGGAGACAGCAATGTATCTATTGAACAGGGTGCCAACCAAGACCGTGTCTACCACTCCATATGAGATGTGGAATGGAAAGAGACCATCTCTTAAAAGGTTTAGGATTTGGGGTTGTCCGTCTTTTGTTAAAAAGCAGAATCCAGACAAACTCGAGACACGATCGGTCATGTGTAAATTTATGGGGTATCCAAAACATTCGTATGGATATCTATTCTACCACAAAGAGGAACAAAAGGTGTTTGATGCTCAGCATGCCACATTTTTGGAAAATGAGTTCTTTACGGAAAGTACTAATGGCAATATGGTAGAACTAGAAGAGGTTCTAGAGACACAAATTACTCAGGAGGAATTGGTTGAAACTGATGTTGCAGTAGAACTTCAATAACCTCAGCCGCTCAGGAGGTCTAGTAGAACTTCTCGCCCACCAGAGAGATACTATGGGTTTCTCATAGATGGTGATAGAGAAGATTGCATCATGGATGATGATGACCCTACTAGTTTTCAGCAAGCTATCACGAGTGGTGACTCAGTGAAATGGCTGGAAGCAATGAGATCCGAAATGGAGTCAATGTACACCAACAAAGTATGGACTTTGGACGTTGCGCCTCCTGGGATAAAACCCGTTGGGTGCAAATGGATCTTTAAGAGAAAGATTGGTGTAGATGGACAGGTGGAGACCTATAAAGCAAGGCTTGTAGCGAAAGGTTTTCGTCAAAGACCAGGCTTGGACTATGATGAAACTTTCTCTCCGGTAGCAATGCTTAAATCCATTAGGATCCTACTTGCTATTGCTGCTCACTATGATTATGAAATATGGCAGATGGACGTGAAAACTGCATTTCTAAATGGTGATTTAGAAGAATGTGTTTTTATGGATCAACCAGAGGGCTTCATTGATTGTGGGAGCAGCGGGAAAGCATGTAGATTGCTTAAATCCATTTATGGATTAAAGCAGTCCTCAAGGAGCTGGAACATCTGCTTTGATGATACAATCAAAGAGTTTGATTTTGTCAGAAATGAAGATGAACCATGTATTTATAAGAAAATTGTAGGGAGTACTGTCACATTCCTCGTATTGTACGTTGATGACATTCTCCTGATAGGAAATGATGTTCCTATGCTACAATCGGTCAAACTATTCTTATCACAAAGGTTCTCCATGAAGGACCTGGGTGATGCCTCGCGCATTTTGGGCATTAGGATCTATAGAGATAGATCCAAGAAGTTATTGGGACTGTCCCAATCAAAGTACATAGACACCATTCTAAAGAGGTTTAGTATGGAAGATTCCAAGCGTGGTGCCTTGCCTGCTAGTCATGGAATCACTCTCTCCAAGGACTTCTGTCCGAAGACTGATGAAGAGAGAGCTCGCATGAGCGTTATACCCTACGCTTCAGCCGTGGGATCTATAATGTATGCGATGTTGTGTACTCGCCCTGATGTGGCTTATGCACTGGCTGTAGTAAGCAGGTATCAATCCAACCCAGGGGAGAAACATTGGATGGCAGTGAAGAAAATTCTTAAGTACTTGCGAAGGACTAAAGAATTGTTCTTGGTGTATGGTAATGGGGATCTCCAGATGGAGGCCTTTACCGATTCAAGCTTCCAAAGTGACAAGGATGACAGTAAATCAATCTCAGGGTTTGTATTTACACTAAATGGAGGAGCGGTTAGTTGGAAGAGTTCCAAAAAGGACACCGTTGCAGACTCCACGATGGAAGCTGAGTATATTGCTGCAAGTGATGCTGCTAAGGAAGCCGTCTGGATAAAGAAGTTCATTGCGGAACTAGGAGTAGTTCCAACCATTGTTGATCCAATACCATTGTATTGTGATAATAATGGAGCTATAGCATTAGCCAAAGAACCAAGGTCCCATCAGAAGTCCAGACACATCCTAAGGAGATATCATCTGATCCGGGAGATAGTAGATCGCCAGGAGATCGAGATTCGGAGAGTAGATACAAAGGATAACACAGCGGATCCATTCACCAAGGCACTTCCACAGCCTCAGCATGAGCGACTGTTTGAAATGTTGGGTATGAGATACGCCAATAACTGGCCTTAGTGCAAGTGGGAGATTGTTAGTAATATGTATGCCCTAAAGGCCATTATATAGATAGTGGAAATTTGGACATATAATCTATGGAGATAGATGAATTTCTTGCTCAACATGATAGTACGCTATCTGGTTTACTTTATCTGTACATGTAGATTTAATCATTTACACATGTTGATAAAGCCCAAAGGATATTTGCTTGACTACTGTGATTATGATGCGGATCATACTAGTGGGGCACGTATAGTCTATAAGCATATCCTTGAACTGTTCCTAGTCGAGGGTGTATCGAGACAGGGCATCGATATTCCAGAGTAGACTAGCATATACTATTCTTGTCCCATATGATGGGCGATGGATGATCCCATATCCATCTGGTGAGGAGACACCAAAGATTGTATGCGGGTGCTCAGTGGAGACTGGGTACACTGAACGGACTCACCGAGACTCCTATGTGGTATTATATCTATCGTCGGATAGCAGTTCTCAAGGAACACTGGTACAGGTTAGTCTGTAGACCCGAGATCGTTATAGAGTCTTGTGTGTCCTCCCACAATACTTTGATCTCCACCCTACCACGGCTCTACTGAGTCGTGCAAACAGATGGTCTTTGGGTATAGTCTCGAGGTGCATGGATGCAATGAGCGATAGGAGGGGTTTCGTCTCTTCCGGTATTGGGGGTTAATGTTGTGCTATGCTCGATTGGCTATAACATGAAGTCCCTGGCCAGGGCTGCTGAGATTTACTGATAAGAGTTATCAGTAGTTTCTCAATCTGTTATGAGCCATACACCAGCATGACTTATTGAGTTACTGGGGTCGACGATTCCATCCCTAGACTCGATATGCAGCATATCTGACGAAGCGACCGGACTGTACGGTAAGTGTTGCCAGTTGGCTCGACGGGAGTTTTTACAGCTTCGCTAGTTTTCTTCTGATCGTTTCAATACCCGGGTGGCCGTTATGTTTAGCTGACCTCTTGCGGCTTGTAGATGTTTGATATGATCATCATCTACTGCTGGCGTATTGACTAGTCTTAGAGTCCCACAATGAAGTTTCCTGGCTCAGGCAAAAAGATGTGGTGTGCATATGAGATATGCGCGGGACCCGATTAAATACGGTTATATGATAACGTAAATTAATCGGGCGTTTTCTATTTGTCGGATCGTATGAGATATGACCGGTTTGCTAAATCAAGTGTTGATTTAACAAATTACATTTAGAATAATTCTTTAAGTAAATCCTTTTGTATGCATGCATGTATGCACATGATGATGTGCATGGACACATACATGCATACATAGTATCATGGTTGTTGATACAAGAATGGTGGCAATGCAAGGCTTATATTGAAGCTTTTATTTTTATTTATCATTTTAAGTTAATGTAAAGAATATCCACTCATGCTCTTTTATTCTTTAGTGGGTAAGCTTTACTTAACTTAATGAAAAGAATTTCCACCCATGCTTAATTCTTTATGAAAAGAATTTCCACTCACAATTATGGTGGTAATGGAATAATGGTGATTATTCCTTCTTATCACTATAAATAGCTTCATATGTGATATGAAACAATGTGTACAAACAATGAAAAACCAAAGGAAAAATTGTGAACAAGGGTGTGAAAACAAGTTATCATATGTGATATGATAGAAAGCTCAAGCCACCATTATCTTCTTCTTCCTCTCTTGATTTCTCTCTTGAGTGAAGATTGATAAAAGAAAAGGATTTCAATTGAAGAACATAAACCACATTATCATACTACACACATCTAGCCGATTTGCGTAGGGTGTTTGCTCTACTTCGTTTGCGAAACAAGTACGGCAAGGAGCTTTGGGCAAAGGGACTTCGGGTGGATCATCGTGGACAAGGAAGGCTTCCATCGATCCGTTCCAAACTCTCATAGTGCCAAGGAGTCACCGAGGGAGATCTACAAAGGTTGTAATCTCTACTCTTAGTGATAGTTTTACATTTGCATGTGATGCTTAGTTGTATGAATCCCTAAAACTTCTAGTTTCGATTCTTGTCGACTTAACTTAGCACCTCTAAAATTTTGATTATGGCATATGTGATGCTACCGAACCCTTGACGAGGTGCTAGGCTAGCCCTACACCCCTGCAGATCCGCTCACTGCCTCCATGTGGCTCAGGACTGTACCCAACTAAAACCTGTTTGCACGACTCCTTTGAGCCGTAGTAGGGTAGTAATCAAAGCACAGTGGGAACTCACACGAGACAAATGATGATCTTAGGTCGATGAACTAACCTTTACACATGTCACCAGGGAACTGCTATCTGACGTCTGGTATAATCCCAACTAGCAGGTTCCCGACGAGTCCTGTCCGGTGTACTCATAACCCAATGAGCACATGTATACATCTTAGGTGAACCAACTGACACCAGTGGCTTGTGAGACCGGCCACCGCCCCTCGTCGGGGTCTCGACTGTATACACTAGTCTACTCTGGAGAATCGATGCCCTGTCTCAAAACTCCCACGACTAGGGACCATTTAAGGATGTGCTTATAGACTCCAGCTCTCACGTATATGATCGCCCTCATACTGCTGGTAGTCAAGCAAGAATCCTAGGGGCTCTATCAACGTGCAATAGCGACTCGTAAGGTCACCTAAAGCAGTACACGATGATAAAGATAAACCAGATAGCTTACTATCATCTTGAGTAAGACTGTCCTACCGGGATAGGTCCTCCCTCAATCATTGCAATCACGTGCCTGTGATCCAATAATTGACTCTGAGGGCACTATCTCCAACAATTTTACCCTTGATACAAGACTGGCAAGTCGCATAAGATTTATATTCAAAAGGGTTTAAATATCCATCTTTGTGTAACTTGTTTAGTCTTGTTTCGTTAATATGACCAAGTCTACAGTACCAAAGAAAAGCTTCATTTATTTCTGAAAGTTTTCTTTTATTAGTTTGTTGTATGCTGAAAACTGTGTGTTGATTTAGGACGTATATCCTGTTATTAAGTGTACCATACCCAACCAACATTTGATTTACTTGAATGTTCATAACATTGTTCTGCAATACAAAATTATATCCTTCATTGTCTAACAAAGAAACAGATATTATATTACAAAGCATACTTGGTACAAAATAACATGGGTTCAAAACCAATATACACCCAGATGGCAACCCCAAGTGATACTCTCCCACTGCGACTGTATGTACATTGGAACCATTTCCAACACGGAGAGTATGGTCACCTGTCTTCAAAACTTTGCTATTTCTCAGCCCCTGCATAGAATTGCAAATGTGAGAACCTAAACCGGTATCTAATACCTAGGAAGCAGAGTTTATTGAAGAACAGTTTTCTGTCACAAACACACCTGAAGTGGAAGCATCCCCATACTTCTTCTTGAGATTTAAGTACTCCGTACAGTTGCGCTTCTGTAACGTCTTCAAAATAATAAAATATGATTTTTGGGAAATTTTATAATTTAATATTATTTTAATGAATATTTTAATATTCTGGTATAATTAAATACAGATAAATGGGGAAAAATTATGGAAAATTCTAAAATAAGGTATTTTAAGGAATTGCCTCGTTTTCTGTGCATGCCCCCATTTCCTCTAGTTTTGACCCTGAGTATGTCTAGTTTTGACTGATTCCATCTAGGGTGAAATCTGGGTTGATTTTCCTATGTTGGTGTATAATTTGGGACTTGTTTTAGCATGGATTTTGGTATTTGGTAATTCATTCCTGTCGGGTGGCGTTTGGACGTCAACGACAAGTGGATTTTGATTGTGTTTACATGCAAGTCGATAGGTTTTTACCTATGCGGGTAGCGTGTGCTATTTTGGTTTCCGATGTGATTTTCATGTGCTTTAGCATTGTGATATACTTGTAGGTACCCCGCGTGATGTTGAGGCAAAGGAGGTGAAGATAGCGACATCGGCTTTGGCACACGAGAAGCAAGGTGAGTAGATTATATCTACAGGGGGAAGTCGGGTGGATGGCGTATAGCACCCCCGCAGTCCGTAGATAGATTATTATGTAGTTATCGTGATATTAGGTGTATTATGGATAGTACAGGGTTAGAAGTGACTAGTGCAGTTCATAGTCGCGAACCCTAGGATAGAATTACACCTATACACACACCCTTGCTTATCACCTGTACTTGCACTATGATTGATGATATGTGATGACTTTGGAGATGAGTCGATGATGTGGGCTTGGTGCCCTGGGATCGGTGATTTGATACGATTCATATGTGGGATATGACTTGTGATTCTTGCGGGCTTGGGATATGTGTTTACCCCCGCATGCATACTTTACTGATGTTACCGTTTTGTACTAGACATAGAGTAGTACTCCAGACTATATGTTCTGATGATGGTGATATCTGTTATGTGATGAGACAGTGAGATGTTGACCCCTACCCAGCTTTTGGGGATGCCGTACGATGATTTACCGTACGTGCCGATATTGATGATAGATCCGCACTCATAACTCGAGGATATCTTATGATATGACATTGAGGCGAGATCACCGACTATATATCTTTATATATATACCGACTCAGATTTAGGTGGTTTCCACACCTACCCCTCCTGTTTGACCTGATACTTAGGTGTAGTTGCATAGTAGATACTTCACTGTGGTGTTGACTACTAGATTTCTGCATCTTCATGCTATTCGCATTGCTGGCATATGTTCATTGCTATATTATTATCATGCTGTTAGGACACCAGCACCATTATCGATGATGCGTATGTTCCACGTACACTATTTGCCGGCTCACACACTTCATCATCGATAATTGCCATGCCACTACACTGTAGTACTATTGCATTCATGAGATGATTCTTCCTTCGACATATGCACATTACTATTCCATGTTGCATGATTTCCGATATGATTACTGTTCTTTACATGTCGCATACGTCATGGATTGACTGCATAGCACATCGCATTGGATTTACTTCCTGATGTTGGATTTTCATGTGATTTCTGGTTTTTGAGGACCGTGGGGTTATTTAAGAAAAGAGGCACTTTTATGAAAACCCGGTACCTCGTGATATGATATTTCGGTGCGTCCACCACGCGTTTTCTCGGTGCTGAGACGTGTGCTTGAAATCCGATTCGAGGAGGTGATGATCCGTTTGCGGGTTCGTGGTGGGCCCGGTATGGTTCCCCTCGGCGAGATTATCGATGGGTTTGCCGATTGAGCCTGGAGGCGGGCGAGTACCTACCGGTGATTGTATTTGAGCTCGGCGGATATCTGGAGGATACCGGCCGCAGTCGAGAGATGGGCTGACCCGTACTGCCGGGGGCCGAGGGCCGATACCGCAGACGGAGCCCAGAGATGGACATGGGTTGACTCGTACTGCCGGGGACCGAGGGCCGATACCGCCGACGGAGCCCCATATGGATGAGGATTTACGTGTCGATGCTAGGCACGGGTTTTCATGATGTTTTTCCATGATATTGTTTATATCCTCATACTTGCATACTTGATGCTTATCGTCAGTGGGTGACGAGTGGACGGGTTCCACATACATACAGACATGGATTATATACAGACTTGGATCATATACAGACTGGTTTTACATTGATCATACTTTATTTGTATATATAACAGGGTATGAGGGCGCTGTTATATATACCCTTACACCAATATTAGTGGTATGGGACGCTAATATATGTGTATTGATATCATTGATATTTCTTCATGGTTACTTCATGCAGACATACCTTACACTGATGACATGTGATTACCTGAGTACCTGGCACTACATACATGATTAGATGTTACCTTGCCACCCTATTACACTCAGATGTACTCTTGTGGATTATATTATTGATCGTTGACTTAGGTTTATGTCTTGCATTCGGTTTCTGCTTGTAGATGTTTCTATTCACGAGTTGGCAACTCATCCCCGTTGTGCCACAGTTCTTGCAGGTTCTGCCGTACAGGTTCTATTGCGGCATTTCTGGCACACTTTCTTCTTGCGGGTGACTTGCTTGGGTAGGTGGATTCTTTCGCATCAAGAACCACCATTGTATTTATTTATTTCATTGTATCTAGAATTTCCATCAACCAAAACTTGTATTGTTTCAGACCTAGACTAGTGATGTATTATTTCGACCTTAGAGTCGCGCTTAGTAGTATTGCGTTTTTTTCTTATTGCTTTTGAGTTTTCTTTGGATTTGATCCTCGCCACTAGGCGTTGTATATTATTGCTGCATATGTGGTTGTGACCGTCGATTGACGAAGAGCTAGCTCCCGCTTGGGGATGCCATTATCATTGCATACATATTGTTATACTTGTTGTACCCCATTCGGGGCCAGTTTTTCAAAAGAAACTCTGCCGAAATTTTTAGAAAAGACTTTATTGTTTTCAAAACGTACCTTCGGCTTAGTTATTTAAAAACCTTGATTTCAAACCTGTATTTCTTCACTTCTTTAAACCAGTTTTCTTTACTTATTCTCAAAAATGGTTTTAGATTTCTGGGCTTTTGGCTTACTTGGATCAGATGGAGTCCTATAGGCTTCATATGGTTCAAGGGCCAGTCACGTGCTCTTTCGGGTCGTGACAAAGTTGGTATCAGAGCGCTAGGTTGACCTTGGTTCGAGTCTGAGTTTGACTATGTGGAGCCTAGGGCGTTGTTTATATACGAAACTTAGGCTTGACCTTACGGAACTTAGACTTGGTCGAGGGGGTATTCGACCCGAACATTCGTCGTATTAGGATGACCCTTGGTTGATGGATTTGGTGACTAAAGTAGAGTGACGTACCGTTGGTATGTTCCGCGGCATACTTTCGACACGCCACTCCGCTTAAGGAACCATAGGATGTACATACTTTCGAGATCAGTGATTCTCTTTATATCCTGGATTATACATCCATTTGAGATCCCCGATTCTATTAGTTTCATGATCATACCTCCATTGATGTTGTTCCTTCCTATGATCATGTATCCACTTTGGATCTGTTGTTTCCTTTCTTGCCATTGATGTGCTCTCTTTGATACTCGACTGAGGTTCCTGTCGCCATGTTTGAGCGCAGTTTGGGCTGCTGCTAGGGTTACGACCGGTGTGAGCTCGTTTGGTACGAGGGCCGACCATTGTGTTTTCTGGTGACATGGGAACGTCTCGAGTTAGTGTTGGTGATTGTGACCTCTAGTGGAGGCGAGTGCTTGGTCTTGCACCGGATGATCGGGCCATTGTTAGAGCTGCCAGTTGAGAGAAGACTGTTGATGTACAACATACCTCAGAGATTGTGATGTCGCCTACCGTGCAGACAGATGGACCAGCTGTGGCTGAGATTGACAGGATGTTGCTTTCGGAGCTTACGAGCTGAGATTGCCGGAGCTTTCGGGCAGTCATGCGACTGATGATAGCTAGTCTACCCGATTTGAGAGACGAAGGTGATTCGTCCGATTTTGCGCTAGAGCGGGCCCAGATGAGTTGAAGATTTCCAGTGTGGAGAGTCTTACTCAGATCTAGAGCAGACCGACTCAGAGATGACCGCTTATGTATTGCCTTTCCTGGAGGATTGAGGCGTTATTCGGCGTACAGGCGTATGAGCCAGTTGCTACTGCAAATGACGAGATATCGCCCAGATGGTTGGAGCTACTGCAGCATGAGCATGTTCTTGGAGTTATGATAGCGAGTCGCTAGTCACCGAGGATGAATGACTAGGACGTGTGGTGAGTTTGCTTACCCGATGCGAGTCATCAGGTGGATCGATTCCAGATAGAGACGACTTCACGCAGGTTCGTTGAGAGTCGATAGAGACGATCGAATGTCAGGAACCTATTTTCCAAGTTTAAAGTATACGGAAAGACATGCAGGTGATTCTATGGACCCTCTAGAAGAATGAAACCCTAACTCGACTTAATGACCGTGTGAAAGCCTTTGAACCTTCGGGTTTGCGGCGGTTCCTCGGCGCCATTAGTGAGGCTTGGGTTTGCCCTTCTACGGCTGGACCACCGACGCTGTGGCATGTACTCGATACTATTAAACTGTACCCGAGATGTGAGCTCTTGGGGGATTATGAGGATCTGGCGAGTCGATCGGATGGTTCGACATCTTCAGATATCGTGATGGGACACTGCTTGGGAGACTCCAGATGCGAGCATAGCCGTTGGAGCACAGTACATGCAGCCATGATGAGACGAGTCCGAATCAGTCGACATTGACGCAGAGTGAAGAAAAGAGTTCGCAAGATATTTCGACGAGATGACGTCCCACTCCGCTGACATCAGAGATGTGATACGCACCCCGAGGCGTGGTATGTGGATAGATCTTCCAGAAAGAAGCGCAATATGTATGCAGCCGTTCCGGAATGAGCTTTAGCTTCAGCATCGGATGACGACTTCCGGGCATTTCGGCAGGTTTGAGATTGAGAAGGAACCTCGACAGGACCTTTCTGGAGTACGATACGAGAAGACCTAGACCAGGAGTGGTCGTATTGCGCACACCCAGCAGGACAGAGTTCGGCATTGTCGACGGGGTAGTCGACTAAGTTCGGATAAAGGAACTTACCCAGATGCGTTGCGGATTGACCAAGGACGGACGAGTGATAAGTATTCCTCCGATGGTTGGGACGTGTTCCCGAGGACCAGTTCGGCCTGACATCTTCTACGGAATGATGAAGCTACAGAGTACGCGATTTCGAGTCCGTACGAGAGACTTCAGATTGACTGCGGCCGAGAACAGTGCGGTGCATCGTAGCTTAGCATGACGCCATAATGGACGGCGATAGATACAGGTGGAACAAGAGGTTCGTGTGAGACACTGACGAGCTGTCATTGCTTCCCGTCGAGACTAGAGACCTGATATGCTTACAGAGACGTTGGGATGTGACCAGTTTCTGAGAAAATATTGTGCTGAGGACACAGGTGTCTTTTGAGCGAGAAGAGGTTGTGCAGGAAGGCCAGCCTCTGTACAGATCGGTATAGGCATGCTTGGAAGAGACCTTGAGCAGGACCCCTTCCAGGACATTGCTGCCATGATGATTGCATCCAGGATCAGATGTGTGACGTGCTTTCAGAGAGCCAGAGGCCGACGCCAGTGATATGCTGCCTTACGAGTGGTCGTGAGGTTTGACCGAGAGGTGACCAGAGAAGTGCCAGAACGGAATCGTCCCCGTTAGCACATCTGACAGGGCCGATGAGCCGGTTGACTGTGAGATTGGAAATCCACGGAGAAGATAAGGACCCAGAGAGCCAGAGGACGCCAGATCGTGAGCAAGAGGCAGGTAGATATCCTGCGCTGCTAGCAGTGGATTGCACCGACTCCTTCTCGACCTTGAAGGAGGAACTACCGACGACGGTATTTATGATTTGTGATTTTGTGATTCGATTATCACGTATCCGTCATTTTGGATTTCGGTATTTTGGGCGTTCTGTTTGCATGATTTAGTTTTGATGACTGAGTTTCATGATATTTGATTTTGTGCACCATGGTTGCACCTACTGGGTATTTATACCTTGTACATAGTTATTACTCTTGAGCTGTTGATTGCGATTTCATGCCTATTTTATGCTGGTGATTTGATTTACGTTTCCAGCAGAGTTTCATGTAATTTTAGTGTTTTGATTTTGCACTCGGTATAGCTTATATGTACTTGTAGTGCATCGATATGTGTTTTGTGCCCGCAGCTGCACACGTTTATGATTTTCTTCATATCTGGATACACTTGGTGTTGCTGCTTACGTATTTGAGTTATTGCTTGGTATTTGTGGATGGGATGCACCAGTTCTATACTTCGTGCATTTGTCGCACCAGTTTTATGTTTCTTGCGTTTATCGCATCAGATTTATATTTCGTGCCTTTGTTGCACCGGATTTATATTTTGTGCATTACGATTGCACCTGACTTCGATTTGATGCCTTTCGGTATGTCGATTTTGATTGTGATATTGATGTGGATTCTTGCACTCCGTGCTTTGGGGTTTGACTTACGCATATTCGACGTTGCTATTGGATTTTGTGATTCCGTGCATATTGAGTGCGCAGGGTCTAGATTTTCATTCGTGCATGATGGATGCACCGATTTGGATTTTCGCGCATGTTGGGCGCATGTTGGAGATACGATTTTGGGGCACACCAGATGCACTAAATCGAGATTCTTCGTGCATTTCAGATGCACCTGTTTTGGCTGTCAGGCACACATGTTGTCTATGACAGATGCTTCGTGCACACCCGTTGCACCTAGATGTTGTTTTGTGCACATGTTTAGCGCATATATGGATTTTGATTTCCGTGCGCGTCAGACGGACAGGGTGGTGTTATGTGCATTTTTGGAATTTATTCCTTTTGGAGCAGTACATTTTTATGATGTGGGATATTTGCTTTCATACTGAGCAGGACTAGTCAGTGGACAGTGCCTGGATATATTTTGCATGCATCGATAGTTATCGAAGGGATTTCCGAAAAGCGAGCTATAGTCTCAGTATATACCTACGTGTCCGATATGACACAAAACGTTTTAAAAACAAGGAAACCCTTCTGATTATTTTCAAAATGGTGGAACGTGCTTATTAAACAAAGGATATATATACACATATATAGTTATTTTCTTATGAGAAACGTCCGCCACTGTGCAGTGTTACGCGCATCGCACAACGACTTAAAAAGATTTGGCATACAGTTGCATCAGCTAATTACATGTATAGATTGGGTGTCTACATGTATAGTCTTGGTCCATATCATATTGATTTTGTATTGGATTTGACATTGTGTCGTTACCATAACTCCGATGATTGCGGATGCTTGATGGAGTGTTGCTTTTGAGTTATCTGCTCAGTACTCATGCGCATGCATTGCGCTATGATGTTTTATGTATAGATGATTTCGGAGCCCCGATGACTTGGAATTTGTATTGAAATATTTTAGTATTTGGGGGTTTAAATTTAAATTCGGGGACCGAATTTCTTTAAGGGGGGTAGATTGTAACGTCTTCAAAATAATAAAATATGATTTTTGGGAAATTTTATAATTTAATATTATTTTAATGAATATTTTAATATTCTGGTATAATTAAATACTGATAAATGGGGAAAAATTATGGAAAATTCTAAAATAAGGTATTTTAAGGAATTGCCTCGTTTTCTGTGCATGCCCCCATTTCCTCTAGTTTTGACCCTGAGTATGTCTAGTTTTGACTGATTCCATCTAGGGTGAAATCTGGGTTGATTTTCCTATGTTGGTGTATAATTTGGGACTTGTTTTAGCATGGATTTTGGTATTTGGTAATTCATTCCTGTCGGGTGGCGTTTGGACGTCAACGACAAGTGGATTTTGATTGTGTTTACATGCAAGTCGATAGGTTTTTACCTATGCGGGTAGCGTGTGCTATTTTGGTTTCCGATGTGATTTTCATGTGCTTTAGCATTGTGATATACTTGTAGGTACCCCGCGTGATGTTGAGGCAAAGGAGGTGAAGATAGCGACATCGGCTTTGGCACACGAGAAGCAAGGTGAGTAGATTATATCTACAGGGGGAAGTCGGGTGGATGGCGTATAGCACCCCCGCAGTCCGTAGATAGATTATTATGTAGTTATCGTGATATTAGGTGTATTATGGATAGTACAGGGTTAGAAGTGACTAGTGCAGTTCATAGTCGCGAACCCTAGGATAGAATTACACCTATACACACACCCTTGCTTATCACCTGTACTTGCACTATGATTGATGATATGTGATGACTTTGGAGATGAGTCGATGATGTGGGCTTGGTGCCCTGGGATCGGTGATTTGATACGATTCATATGTGGGATATGACTTGTGATTCTTGCGGGCTTGGGATATGTGTTTACCCCCGCATGCATACTTTACTGATGTTACCGTTTTGTACTAGACATAGAGTAGTACTCCAGACTATATGTTCTGATGATGGTGATATCTGTTATGTGATGAGACAGTGAGATGTTGACCCCTACCCAGCTTTTGGGGATGCCGTACGATGATTTACCGTACGTGCCGATATTGATGATAGATCCGCACTCATAACTCGAGGATATCTTATGATATGACATTGAGGCGAGATCACCGACTATATATCTTTATATATATACCGACTCAGATTTAGGTGGTTTCCACACCTACCCCTCCTGTTTGACCTGATACTTAGGTGTAGTTGCATAGTAGATACTTCACTGTGGTGTTGACTACTAGATTTCTGCATCTTCATGCTATTCGCATTGCTGGCATATGTTCATTGCTATATTATTATCATGCTGTTAGGACACCAGCACCATTATCGATGATGCGTATGTTCCACGTACACTATTTGCCGGCTCACACACTTCATCATCGATAATTGCCATGCCACTACACTGTAGTACTATTGCATTCATGAGATGATTCTTCCTTCGACATATGCACATTACTATTCCATGTTGCATGATTTCCGATATGATTACTGTTCTTTACATGTCGCATACGTCATGGATTGACTGCATAGCACATCGCATTGGATTTACTTCCTGATGTTGGATTTTCATGTGATTTCTGGTTTTTGAGGACCGTGGGGTTATTTAAGAAAAGAGGCACTTTTATGAAAACCCGGTACCTCGTGATATGATATTTCGGTGCGTCCACCACGCGTTTTCTCGGTGCTGAGACGTGTGCTTGAAACCCGATTCGAGGAGGTGATGATCCGTTTGCGGGTTCGTGGTGGGCCCGGTATGGTTCCCCTCGGCGAGATTATCGATGGGTTTGCCGATTGAGCCTGGAGGCGGGCGAGTACCTACCGGTGATTGTATTTGAGCTCGGCGGATATCTGGAGGATACCGGCCGCAGTCGAGAGATGGGCTGACCCGTACTGCCGGGGGCCGAGGGCCGATACCGCAGACGGAGCCCAGAGATGGACATGGGTTGACTCGTACTGCCGGGGACCGAGGGCCGATACCGCCGACGGAGCCCCATATGGATGAGGATTTACGTGTCGATGCTAGGCACGGGTTTTCATGATGTTTTTCCATGATATTGTTTATATCCTCATACTTGCATACTTGATGCTTATCGTCAGTGGGTGACGAGTGGACGGGTTCCACATACATACAGACATGGATTATATACAGACTTGGATCATATACAGACTGGTTTTACATTGATCATACTTTATTTGTATATATAACAGGGTATGAGGGTGCTGTTATATATACCCTTACACCAATATTAGTGGTATGGGACGCTAATATATGTGTATTGATATCATTGATATTTCTTCATGGTTACTTCATGCAGACATACCTTACACTGATGACATGTGATTACCTGAGTACCTGGCACTACATACATGATTAGATGTTACCTTGCCACCCTATTACACTCAGATGTACTCTTGTGGATTATATTATTGATCGTTGACTTAGGTTTATGTCTTGCATTCGGTTTCTGCTTGTAGATGTTTCTATTCACGAGTTGGCAACTCATCCCCGTTGTGCCACAGTTCTTGCAGGTTCTGCCGTACAGGTTCTATTGCGGCATTTCTGGCACACTTTCTTCTTGCGGGTGACTTGCTTGGGTAGGTGGATTCTTTCGCATCAAGAACCACCATTGTATTTATTTATTTCATTGTATCTAGAATTTCCATCAACCAAAACTTGTATTGTTTCAGACCTAGACTAGTGATGTATTATTTCGACCTTAGAGTCGCGCTTAGTAGTATTGCGTTTTTTTCTTATTGCTTTTGAGTTTTCTTTGGATTTGATCCTCGCCACTAGGCGTTGTATATTATTGCTGCATATGTGGTTGTGACCGTCGATTGACGAAGAGCTAGCTCCCGCTTGGGGATGCCATTATCATTGCATACATATTGTTATACTTGTTGTACCCCATTCGGGGCCAGTTTTTCAAAAGAAACTCTGCCGAAATTTTTAGAAAAGACTTTATTGTTTTCAAAACGTACCTTCGGCTTAGTTATTTAAAAACCTTGATTTCAAACCTGTATTTCTTCACTTCTTTAAACCAGTTTTCTTTACTTATTCTCAAAAATGGTTTTAGATTTCTGGGCTTTTGGCTTACTTGGATCAGATGGAGTCCTATAGGCTTCATATGGTTCAAGGGCCAGTCACGTGCTCTTTCGGGTCGTGACAGCTTCCAATGTCCTGCTTTGTGGCAATGAAAACATTCACCTTTCCCCGAGCCTCCAGCTTTGGACTTTTCCTTTCCCTTCACCTTTTTAACTCCACCCTTAGGATTGGTGGGCTTCTTCTTTTTCTTTCCTTTGGCCTTAGCCTTTGGGCGAGAAGAGGAAGATTTTCCAACAGTCATAACGGGAGTTTTCACTGATTTCAGTGTGCTCTCTGCACTCCTTAACATATTAAGGAGTTCAGGTAGTTCCCTCTCAATGTTATGCATGTTGAAGTTAACTATGAACTGAGCAAAGGTGGAGGGGAGGGACTGCAGAATAATATCAGTACATTGTCCATTGTCCATTGTCCATCCAAGGTCCTCAAGCTCTTCTATGAGAGCTATCATCTTCAGAACATGGTCTCCTACTGATGTGCCAGGGGCCATTCGCATCTGAAACAATTTCTTTGATGCCTCGTATCGTAATACGCGGGATTGCTCTCCATACAACTCTTTTGTATGGAGGAATATGGTTTGAATGTCCATATTCTCGTGCTGCTTTTGATGTGTATTGTCCATCGATGCAAGCGCGAGGCATTTGGCCGTGGCACAGTCAGCGTCCCATGTCTTGCGGACTTCATTGTTCGCAACTGAGGATTTTGGACATGGGGTGGGCGAGGCTGAAGCCGTGAGGACATATGATACTTTATCATAAGTCAAGGCTATTTTCAGATTCCTCAGCCAGTCTTTATAATTGGTCCCATTCAGTTTATTTTTATCTAGTAGAAGCTTGAGTCCAGTCATTGGTATCTGCCATTAAGAGAGCGAAAGCTCTTGCAAAAATCAGATTGGTTATTATCTTGTCTAATGGTAGATACCAATGACTGTAATTAATCCTGCAAAAATCGGATCGTGATCGAACGGTTTATACTAGCGGGCTTTGGTTTAAGCCGGATCCTAGTATTGTACAGTGTAGATTTTGTCTATTTGCATTTGTATTCAGTGGGAATACAAATGCGGGCATGTATATGCAGTCGCAGGGTTTTCCTGTAATTTATTACGGGATCAGTTTTCTGAGGTTGCCAGTTTGCATTCCGTTCCGGCCAGTTTTCCTTTGTTCCTTCGCGGACGGACTTTCCGATGGAGGGGGTAATTTGCAGTTGTGCAAATTATCTTTTTTTGGAGGTGTTACTTGCATTTGTGGCTTCATGATGGTTCTACCATCATGAGATTCTTTATTAGTCTCTTCCTTTGCATTAAATAAGATTAGACTTTGATATGATATGGTTATCATTGCTTTTGGATGTGGTCACCTCTTTGCTTTTACTACTCTTACCTTCCTTCATGTTTTGATTCCTCCACCATTTTGATAACGGGGGGCGGCCACATTGCTAGGGTAAGGGGATTCATTTTGTGTGGGAAATGATTCATATCTCATTTTCTCTACTTTCCACAAAACTCATTATCTCCGAAGTTCATAGTTCATTCTCTTCTCCATCAAATGGCAACATAAAGCCCAAAAGAGACAAGTCATTACACTTGCCTACAGCATTCCTTGGACACGTCGGCTAGAAAACTTCGCGCCCGAGTTGCCTCGGTCCAGAGGTGGGAGCCCGTAAAAGAACCCGTCTATGTGGTGCCCATTTCGACGAGGAGGCGACGACCGGAGATTCCGCAAGGAGATCGGAGTGGAGACAAAGACCGAAGGACACGGATCGCTTGGTATATCTCTCTACCCATCTTTTAGTTTGCTAGTAGTTAGGTTAATGGCCCGATCCAGGATTTTTGTGCGCGGTGGTGTCGGTTTACTAGTTTGTAAAGTTTTTCGTTTCCGCGTTTTCGGCGTCGGATCGACGGCCGGGGTGCCGCCGTGCACGTACAGTGGTATCAGAGCCTCGCCATTAACCTAGTCTAGCTTGCTCTAATGTGTTTACAAGTTCGATCGAACAAATTTCCGAAAACCCGATTTCCATTGCACATGTTTCTGTCGAAATTTTTTTAGGCTCTAAAAATTTTTCAGGTCATTGCAGAAATACGAGTAGAGAATTCTAAGCATTCTGGGAAAATTCGATGCAATGATTCCTCAGTAAGACCGCGGAAACGCGGCCAAACCCCTGGTTTGGCCGCGGTTCGGCGATGGGAAAGTGTTATCTTTACACCATATTTTCACAGTAGGCTTCTGGTTAGGAAATGGGGGTTTTGGGATATTCTTTTTGGGCCCAGATTTTCTGTGAGTGCTACAGTACTGCTTGGGGGCCCACTTAGGTAATTTTGATCGATCGAAAAGTTTAAACATGTTGGTTCATAGTATTTACATTATATCTGCGACCGTGAATGTCATTCGATCGGTAAATCCAGTCTATCTGCTATAGCCCTTTTTGACGGATTTGCGAACGTGACATTCACGTTGATGTTCTGTGTTGTGCTGTGATGTTGCGGATTGGTCGTGGGGGATAGCCTGGATGCAATGGTAGTACAGTTTGGTTTATTATGTACATTTGATATTGCGGGGCGAGCGTCCGACATGTGGACTGCCATCACTGCCTGTTTGTATATTATTCTTTTGGGGCAGGACCGGTTCTAGGTCGATGTACCCATTGTATATTTTACTTTCTGTACTAGGATTACCCCGCGGAGGGGTGCACGGATAGGCGGGTTCTAGAGAGCAACGAGCCCGCATCTCATGGCATTGAGACGGAGGGGGCTTCACTCTAGAATTGGCGGGCTATTCGCCGCACTCGTAGGGGGTACAGGTTGACCCAGGAGGGGTGCCCAAGTTACCGGATTCCGTAAAGTGCTGGGTGGACCATTCACGTTGCTGAAGGGGCTGCCTCTCTTCAGGTTTTGGCGGGTAACTTGCCGCGCCCGTAGGGGTCTAGGATTTCATTGCACAGGCTATCCACACGACCAGGGGAACGTCGGGTTTCTGTAGCGGCTCTGCGAAACCCGGGGATCCCAGATATCTGTATTGTTCTGTGATGCTTATTACATATCTGTGATGTTGCATTTTATCACGCCTTGAGCGAAATATTATATATTGAAATATATACTAGTAGATGTTGTATATGTTTTGCATCTGCGCTGGTCCAGTCCCCGCTCTGTGGTTAGTTAAGTAACTGAACGGGTGATGACGGGACCCAGTGGCGAATGCGGATGGCATATACGTACATCATTATTTTCGTTCTTTATTGGTGTGATCAATTGATGGGACTGCATTGATATGGATCAATGCAAGCTAAACAAACCTATTCTGATGTTGTTGGAACACTTTTCAAAAAGATGTTATTGCAAGGGCGTTCTCTTTTGTTTTGCACAGTGGTATTCAGTTGGAATATCCTGCACCTCAGTCGACGAGGCAAGGGCCGAGATCCCTTCACCGGGAGTGACCCCGTGGACAGAAGTTTGCGTCAGGGCAATAACTTCACTATAGCCGATTACTTTTGCTTTGCATCGTGGTATTCAGTTGGAATATCCTGCACCTCATTCTACGGGGAAAGAGCCGAGATCCCTTCACCGGGAGTGACCTCTTTAGCAAAGGTTTTCGTCACTATATTTTTTAAAAGGCTATCCGGTTTCTTCAACGATATCAAGTTCATTACGTTAAAGGTTTTCTCCAGAAACCATTCGTATCCCTCCGTCATTTCATATGGATAGTCAATAAGTATTCAAGCTGTGTATGTTGTCCAAAGTCAAGACACAGTGATTGGTAGCTATTGGGTATTCATATGCTGCATAGATAGATGCGTTGGTTTGGAACAGTCGTACTGCCATTTTGGCCAAAGTCAAGGGTAGGTACGGGTGGGTTCAAATTAACCTGGAGAATGACGGGTAGAACTTGACATGCGACTTATGATATGTTGGCCAAAGTCAAGGTCATAAGAGCATGGGGTAAAAATCATATCGGGAGTTTCAAAAGAAACTGAAACTTGCCAGATATGCGCATACCTTCTGGTGTGTGATAACGTGAGCGGATTTCGTCACGTTATCATGCGATGATAGTTGGATCTCGATTCCCACTGATGAGTTGGTTTACTCCTCGGGTGATCCCGACTAATTCTTCTTTCGGGTTTGGAAAAGAATTTGAGGTTACAGTGGGAGGTTTCCAGATTAGATAAAGTGATAACCATTCTGATCTAGGCTAGAGTGCACGCTGAGTGTTTCTTTTCTCTCTCTCTTTGGCAGCGGCCATTGACCCGACCCTAGACTATGACTCAGTGACCAAAATTAACCGAACCTTCTTTAACATTGGCTTTTGGATTGTCAAAGTTGTAAACCTCATTGCCACTCCTACTTTTACCCTTTTCTCCAGGACACCCCGTATTACTGCGAACGTCCACATCCATCGTATGGTTATATACGAACTCGAAGGAATTTATTTGAGGATGGTTTCCGGTTCTGGAGAAAACGGATAGAACTATTCAGTTGTCTTTTCCTTTTGCCTTCTCTCAGGTTGCGAGTACTCCTTGGTTTAGGAGATAGTACACCTATTACGCAAATTGGATAGTCTTCTTCCAAACCTTAGGCTGGTGCCGAACGGTAGGGAATGAAGAAAACCAATTAGCCTAACGAAGGTGTGCAGAAGGTATTAAGTAAAGACAATGAAATGGATTAGTAAGAGGGCAAAGTAAACTGCGACTGCTATTCACAATCAAACCAAGTATTTCATTACCACTCCCACTTCACCTTTGTATTTCTCCAGGACACTCCGCATCACTACGAAGATCCACAGTTTATTTGGATACTCCATCGTATGGTTATATACGAACTCGAAAGGAACTTGCTCCAGTTCGGGGATGGATTCTGGTTCAGGAGAAATAGGAATAAGGTTTTATTCAGTTTTCTTTTATCTTCACCTTCTCTCGCATTGCGAGTGCTCCTAGGATTAGGATAGTACACCCATTATACTTATTGGATAGTCTTCTTCCAAACCATAGGCTGGTGCCGAATGGTAGGGAAGGAAGAAAACCATTTGGCCTAAAGGGGTGTACAGAAGGTAATGACTAAAGACATATAAAGGGATTTGGAAAGATGGCAAAGAGATATACGGTTATAGTTGTGAATCTTGATAATGGAAGAGGCATTTCTAGGTGTCACGACCCGAAAGAGCACGTGACTGGCACTTGAACCATATGAAGCCTATAGGACTCCATCTGATCCAAGTAAGCCAAAAACCCAGAAATCTAAAACCATTTTGAAGAATAAATAAAGAAAACTGGTTCAAAGAAGTGAAGAAATACATGTTTGAAATCAAGGTTTATAAATAACTAAGCCGAAGGTACGTTTTGAAAACAATAAGTCTTTTCTAAAAATTTCGGCAGAGTTTCTCTTGTAAAACTGGCCCCGAATGGGGTTCAACATGAATAACAATATATAAAATGATAAAGGCATCCCCAAGCGGGAGCTAGCTCTTCGTCAATCGACGGTCACAACCACGCAATGATATGATAATATACAACGCCAAGTGGCGAGGATCAAAACCAAAAGAAAGCTCAAAAGTAGCAAGAAAACCGCAATACTACTAAGCGCGACTCTAAGGTCGAATAATACAACACTGTCTCTGAGTCTGAAAGAATATACAAGTTTTGGTTGATGGACAATTTCTAGATACAATGAAATAAATAAATACAAAGGTGATTCCTGATACGAAAGAATCCACCTACCAAAGCAAATCACCCGCAAGAAGGTAATGTGCCAGAAATGCCGCAATAAAACCTGTACGGCAAAACCTGCAAGAACTGTGGCACAACGGGGGTGAGTTGCCAACTCGTGAATAGAAACATCTACAAGGATAAATCGAATGCAAGACATAATCCTAAGTCAACGATCAGTAAAATATCCACAAGAGTACATCTGAGTGTAATAAGGTGGCAAGGTAACATCTAATCATGTATATAGTGCCAGGTACTCAGGTAACAACATATCATCAGTGTAAGGTATGTCTGCATGAAGTATCAATGAAGAAATATCAATAATATCAATACACATATATTAGCGTCCCATACCACTAATATTGGTGTAAGATAAGTGTAAATCCAGTCTGTATATGAACCAAGTCTGTATATATGTGGAACCCGTCCACCTGTCACCCACTGACAGTAAGCATCATGTATGCAATGTGAGGATATAACCAAAATCATGGAAAACTCATCATGAAACCCGTGCCAAACACCGACACGTAAATCCTCATCCGTATGGGGCTCCGTCTGCGGATATCGGCCCTCGGCCCCGGCAGTATGCCCATCTCTCGGCTCCAGGCGGTATCCCCCGGATATCCGCCGAGCTCAGGTAAAATCACCGGTAGGTACTCGCCCGCCTCCAGGCTCAATCGGCATAACCCATCGATCATCTCGCCGAGGGGAACCATACCGGGCCCACCACGAACCCGCAAACGGTACATCACCTCCTCGAATCGGGTTTCAAGCACACGTCTCAGCACCGAGAAAACGCGTGGTGGACGCACCGAAATATCATATCACGAGGTACCGGGTTTTCATAAAGTGCCTCTTTTCTTAAATAACCCCACGGTCCTCAAAAACCAGAAATCACATGAAAATCCAACATCCAGCAGTAAATCTAATGCGATGTACTATGCAATCAATCCATGATATACGCGACATGTAAAGAGAGTAATCCTATCGGAAATCATGCAACATGGAATAGGAATGCGCATATGTCAAAGGAAGCATCATATTACGAATGTAATAGTACTACTGTGTAGTGACATGGCAATTATCGATGATGAAGTGTGTGAGCCGGCAAATAGTGTACGTGAAACATACGCATCATCGATAATGGTGCTGGTGTCCTAACAGCATGATAATAGCATAATAATGAACATATGCCAGCAATGCGAATAGTATGAATATGCGGAAATCTAGTAATCAACAGCACAGTGAAGTATCTACTATGCAACTACACCTAAGTATCCTGTCAATCAGGAGGGGTAGGTGTGGAAACCACCTAAAACTGAGTCTAAGTATATATGTAGATATATAGTCGGTGATCCCGCCTCAATGTCATATCGTAAGATATCCTCTAGCTATGAGTGCGGATCTATCATCAATATCAGCTCGTACGGTAAATCATCGTACGGCGTTCCCAAAAGCTGGGTAGGGGTCAACATCTCACTGTCTCATCACATAACAAATATCACCATCATCAGATCATATAGTCTGGAGTACTACTCTATGTCTAGTACAAACGGTAACATCGGTAAAGTATGCATGCGGGGGTAAACACACATCCCAAGCCCGCAAGAATCACAAGTCATACCCCACATATGAATCGTATCAAATCACCGATCCCAGGGCACCAAGCCCACAATATCGACTCATCTCCAAAGTCGTCACATATCATCAATCACAGTGTAAGTACATGTGAAAAGCAAGGGTATATGTATAGGGTAATTCTATCCTAGGGTTCGCGACTATGAACTACACTAGTCACTTCTAACCCTACATATCCAAAATACACCTAATATCACAATACATATAATAAGCTATCTACGGACTGCGGGGGTGCTATACGCCATCCACCCGACTTTCCCCCGTAGATATAATCTACTCACCTTGCATCATCATTTGCGGACATCACCATGCATTTGCTTGTCGTCCGAAGTCTTCATGGGTACCTACACATCAAAATATCGTATATGCGCATTAAAACCAAATCCAATCTAAAACGGCGCATAAACTCCAAAACGATACGATAAGGGGCCTATAGGTGAGAACCTATGGCACGCCTTCAAAACCATCCATAATCCTCTATATCGTCGTATAAACGACAATAGTCGAGGCAAAACACATTCCACCATTTCCAATCCAAAAATACGGAATACGGAAACACGAATCCAAAACGACAACATAGGATATATGTCCCAGATTTCACCCTAGAAAGAATCTGTCAAAACTAGAAGTACCCAGGGCCAAGAATTGATGAAATGGGGCTGTGCACAGAAAACGAGGAGATTCCTCACTGGTCTGGCCGCAATTTGCGGCCAGAATGGAGTTTTTGGCGGCCAGAAGGTGGAGTGGGGAGCTAGGGTTTTGGGTGTTGCCTCTATGTTGCCTGCACATCTCAATTTCCACTCAATATTATTTTAGGGTTCTCGGGGTGTTAGCAGATTCAATTTAACAGTGGCAGATTCCAGTTTTTCCCCCGATATAGTTTTCTAAGATCCGTATTCTGGTGTTTGCTTCAGGTTTTGGGCTCCAATTCAAACACTAGGGTGTTGGTAAGACCTCTACTGAGCTCAATTTCATAATGCGACACCAATTCACTCAAACCCTAACTAGGTTTCTCTCAAATCCATAATATCACACAATATCGATAAAATCTTGACATGGGGTTATAGGAAAGGCTATAATTAAGCAAATGGTTCAGAAATTACCTTCATTAGCAACTCAAGAAAATTCTTGAGTTGCCCTCTAGTGGCCAAATCCATGCTTCTTTAGCTCCATGTGTAGATCTAGGGATTTTGCACAATTTTATTGAAAGGAGTTTGGGGTTTTGGGGTGTTTTATGAGATGTTCCATGGCTTGAGGAGGGGAGGGAGATGAGGAAGGGGCAGCAGCAGTAGGAGGAGGAAGAGGGGGAGAATGAGAAGGAGAAAACAAGGGCTAAGGGTTTGGTCAAAGGTCCATACCTCTCATTCTCACCAACTCCCATTTTCTTTATTCTTTTTCTTTTCCCTTTTCTCCATAATTCCCAAAGGCTTCTCACAAGAATAGTAAACCCAAATGAAAACCATGGCTAGAAAAATACACAAGTGTAGAAAAAGTGATATGTGCAAGTTTTGCACAAAATTGCCAAAAAACCCAATTAGCGATTTTAATCGCAATTAGCACTAAACTAGTGTCAAACTAACCACAAAAACTTAAAAATGTCATAATTTCAATAATTAACCCGTTTTAGAATTTTCTATAATTTTTCATAATTTTTCTAACATTTTTCCTATTTATTTGCATTTAATATTAAAATAATCAATAAAATAATATTAAATTATAAAAATTCCCAAAATTAATATTTTATATTTTTGAAGATGTTACAATCTACCCCCCTTAAAGAAATTCGGTCCCCGAATTTAAATTTAAACCCCCACTACTAAAACAATCTCAGTAATAAACCAAAGTCGTCGGGGCTCCGAAATCATCAACACAAAGAACGTCACAGCGCAATGCATGCGCAAGGGTACTGAGCAGATGACTCAAAAACAAAACTCCATCAAACATCCCGCAATCATCGGAGTCGATGTAAAAACACAATGTCAAATCCAATACAAAACCGATATGATATGGATCGAAACTACACATGTAGACATCCAATCTATACACGTAAAAAGCTGATGTAAAACATGCAAAAGTATATCCAGGTATCGTCTACTGACTAGTCCTGCTCAGCATGAAAGCAAAAACCCAACATCATAAAAGGTACTGCTCCAAAGGGAATAATTCTCAAAAATGTACATAACACAATCCTGTGCGTCTGGTGCGCACGGAAATCAAAAATCCAATATGTGCTAAACAGGTGCACAAAACAACATCTAGGTGCAACGGGTGTGCACGAAACCTCTGTCATGGGCAACGTATGTGCCTGACAGCCAAGGTCCGGTGCATCTAACATGCACGAAGAAATCTCGATTTAGTGCATCGGGTGCGCACCAAAATCGTATCTAAAAAAACATGCGCCCAACACGCGCGAAAATCCAAATCTGTGCATCCATCGTGCACGAATGAAAATCTAAACCCTGCGCACTCAACATGCACGGAATCACGAAATCCAATAACAAACATCGAATAGGTGTAAAGCACATCACCAGCACGGAGTGCAAAACCAACCATCAAAATCCGGGTCAAAATCAACGATAAAATGCGTCTCAAACCAAAATCAGGTGTACCTCAAAGGAAAATCTCACAATCGTGTGCATCAGCGTGCACGAATCAAAGCATAACACTAAAATGCATGAAAACTCTGCGCAAAATATATAAATATCCAGTGGGTGCATGAAACCAACATCAGGAAACTCAGTCACCAAAACTAAATCATGCAAACAGAACGCCCAAAATACCGAAATCCAAAATGACGGATACGTGATAATCGAATCACAAAATCACAAATCACAAATACCGTCTTCGGTAGTTCCTCCTTCGAGGTCGAGAAGGAGTCGGTGCAATCCACTGCTAGTAGCGCAGGATATCTACCTGCCTCTTGCTCACGGTCTAGCGTCTTCTGACTCTCTGGATCCTTATCTTCTCTGCGGATTACCAATCTCGCAGTCAATCGGCTCATCGGCCCTGTCAGGTGTGCTAACGGGGACGATTCCGTTCTGGCACTTCTCTGGTTATCTCTCGGTCAAACCTCACGACCAATCGTAAGGCAGCATATCACTGGCGTCGGCCTCTGGCTCTATGAAAGCACGTCACACATCCGATCCTGGGTGCAACATCATGGCAGCTATGTCCTGGAAGGAATCCTGCTCAAGGTCTCTTCCAATCATGCCTATGCCGATCTGTACAGAGGCTGGCTCTCCTGCACAACCTCTTCTCGCTCAAAAGACACCTGTGTCCTCAGAACAACATTTCTCAGAAACTGGTCACATCCCAACGTCTCTGTAAGCAAATCAGGTCTCTAGTCTCGACGGGAAGCAATGACAGCTCGTCAGTATCTCACACGAACCTCTGGTTTCAACTGTCTCTATCATCGTCCACTATGACGTCATGCCAAGCTACTATGCACTACACTGTTCTCGGCCACGGCCAATCTGAAGTCTCTCACACGGACTCGAAATCTCGTACTCTGTAGCTTCATCACTCTGTAGCAGATGTCAGGCCGAACTGGTCCTCGGGAGCACGTCTCAACCATCGGAGGAATACTCATCACTCGTCCATCCTTGATCAATTCGCAACGCATCTGGTTAAGTTCCTCTATCCGAACTTGGTCAACTACCTCGTCGACAATGCTGAACTCTGCCCTGCTGGGTGTGCACAAAATGACCACTCTGGGTCTAAGTCTTCTCATATCGTACTCCAGAAAGGTCCTGTCGAGGTTCTTTTCTCAAATCTCTATCCTGCCGAAATGCCCGGAAGTCATCATCCAATGCTGAAGCTCACGCTTATTCCGGAACGGCTGCATACTTATCGCGCTTCTTTCTGGAAGATATATCCATATACCACGCCTCGGGGTGCATATCACATCTCTAATGTCAGCGGAGTGGGACATCATCTCGTCGAAACCTCGTACGAACTCTTTTCTTCACTCTGCTCAAATATCGACTGGTTCGGGCTCGTCTCATCGTGGCTACACGAACTGCGCTCCGACGGCTATCCTCGCATCTGGAGTCTCCCAAGCAGTGTCCCATCACAATGTCCGAAAGATGTCGAACCATCCGATCGACTCGTCAGATCCTCATAATCCCCCAAGAGCTCACATCTTGGGTACAGTTTAATAGTATCGAGTACATGCCACAGCGTCGGTGGTCCAGCCGTAGAAGGGCAAACCCAAGCCTCACTAATGGCGCCGCGGAACCGCCGTAAACCCTAAGGTTCAAAGGCTGTCACACGGTCATTAAGTCGAGTTAGGGTTTCATTCTTCTAGAGGGTCCATAGAATCACCTGCATGTCTTTCCGTATACTTTAAACTTGGAAAATGGCTCCTGACATTCGATCGTCTCAATCGACTCTCAACGAACCTGCGTGAAGTCGTCTCTAGCTGGAAACAATCAATCTGATATCCACGCATCGGGGTAAGCGAACTCACCACACGTCCTAGTCATTCATCCTCGGTGACTAGCGACTCGCTATCATCTCTCTAAGTACATGCTCATGCTGCAGTAGCTCCAATCATCTGGGCGATATTTCATCATTTGCAGCAACAACTGGCTCATACACCTGTACGTCGAACAATGCCTCAATCCTCCAGGAAAGGCGGTACATAAGCGGTCATCTCTGAATCAGCCTGCTCTAGGTCTGAGTAAGACTCTCCACACTGGAAATCTTCAACTCAACTGGGCCCGATCTGGCGCAAAATCGGACGAATCACCTTCGTCTCTCAAATCGGGTAGACTAGCTATCATCTGTCGCATATCTGCCTGAAAGCTCCGGCAATCTCAGCTCGTAAGCTTCGGAAGCGACATCCTGTCAATCTCAGCAACAGCTGGTCCATCTGTCTGCACGGTAGGCAACATCACAATCCCTGAGGTATACTGTACATCAACAGTCCTCTCTCAGCTGGCAGCTCTAACAAAGGCACGATCATCCGGTGCAAACCAAGCACTCGCCTCCACTAGAGGTCACAAACACCAACACTAACTCGAGACGTTCCCATGTCACCAGAAAACACAAAGGTCGGCCCTCGTACCAAACGAGCTCACACCGGCCGTAACCCTAGCAGCAGCCCAAACTGCGCTCAAACATGGTGACAGGGATCTCAATCGAGTGTCAAAAGAGAGCACATCAAAGGCAAGAAAGGAAACAACAGATCCAAAGGGGATACATGATCATAGGAAGGAACAACATCAATGAAGGTATGATCATGAAACTAATAGAATCGGGGATCTCAAATGGATGTATAATCCTGGATAGGAAGAGAATCACTGATCTCTAAACAAATGTCCATCCTAAGGTTCCTTAAGCGGAGTGGCGTGTCGTAAGTATGCCGCGGAACATACCAACGGTACGTCACTCTACTTTAGTCACCTAATCCATCAACCAAGGGTCATCCTAAAACGACGAAAGTTCGGGTTTACACCCCCTCGACCAAGTCTAAGTTCCGTAAGGTCAAGCCTAAGTTCCGTATAAAAACAACTCCCTAGGCTCCACACAGTCAAACTTAAACTCGAACCAAGGTCAACCTAGCGCTCTGATACCAACTTTGTCACGACCCGAAAGAGCACGTGACTGGCACTTGAACCATATGAAGCCTATAGGACTCCATCTGATCCAAGTAAGCCAAAAGCCCAGAAATCTAAAACCATTTTGAAGAATAAATAAAGAAAACTGGTTCAAAGAAGTGAAGAAATACAGGTTTGAAATCAAGGTTTATAAATAACTAAGCCGAAGGTACGTTTTGAAAACAATAAGTCTTTTCTAAAAATTTCGGCAGAGTTTCTCTTGTAAAACTGGCCCCGAATGGGGTACAACATGAATAACAATATATAAAATGATAAAGGCATCCCCAAGCGGGAGCTAGCTCTTCGTCGATCGACGGTCACAACCACGCAATGATATGATAATATACAACACCAAGTGGCAAGGATCAAAACCAAAAGAAAGCTCAAAAGTAGCAAGAAAACCGCAATACTACTAAGCGCGACTCTAAGGTCGAATAATACAACACTGTCTCTGAGTCTGAAAGAATATACAAGTTTTGGTTGATGGACAATTTCTAGATACAATGAAATAAATAAATACAAAGGTGATTCCTGATACGAAAGAATCCACCTACCAAAGCAAATCACCCGCAAGAAGGTAATGTGCCAGAAATGCCGCAATAAAACCTGTACGGCAAAACCTGCAAGAACTTTGGCACAACGGGGGTGAGTTGCCAACTCGTGAATAGAAACATCGACAAGGATAAATCGAATGCACGACATAATCCTAAGTCAACGATCAGTAAAATATCCACAAGAGTACATCTGAGTGTAATAAGGTGGCAAGGTAACATCTAATCATGTATATAGTGCCAGGTACTCAGGTAACAACATATCATCAGTGTAAGGTATGTCTGCATGAAGTATCAATGAAGAAATATCAATAATATCAATACACATATATTAGCGTCCCATACCACTAATATTGGTGTAAGATAAGTGTAAATCCAGTCTGTATATGAACCAAGTCTGTATATATGTGGAACCCGTCCACCTGTCACCCACTGACAGTAAGCATCATGTATGCAATGTGAGGATATAACCAAAATCATGGAAAACTCATCATGAAACCCGTGCCAAACACCGACACGTAAATCCTCATCCGTATGGGGCTCCGTCTGCGGATATCGGCCCTCGGCCCCGGCAGTATGCCCATCTCTCGGCTCCAGGCGGTATCCCCCGGATATCCGCCGAGCTCAGGTAAAATCACCGGTAGGTACTCGCCCGCCTCCAGGCTCAATCGGCATAACCCATCGATCATCTCGCCGAGGGGAACCATACCGGGCCCACCACGAACCCGCAAACGGTACATCACCTCCTCGAATCGGGTTTCAAGCACACGTCTCAGCACCGAGAAAACGCGTGGTGGACGCACCGAAATATCATATCACGAGGTACCGGGTTTTCATAAAGTGCCTCTTTTCTTAAATAACCCCACGGTCCTCAAAAACCAGAAATCACATGAAAATCCAACATCCAGCAGTAAATCTAATGCGATGTACTATGCAATCAATCCATGATATACGCGACATGTAAAGAGAGTAATCCTATCGGAAATCATGCAACATGGAATAGGAATGCGCATATGTCAAAGGAAGCATCATATTACGAATGTAATAGTACTACTGTGTAGTGACATGGCAATTATCGATGATGAAGTGTGTGAGCCGGCAAATAGTGTACGTGAAACATACGCATCATCGATAATGGTGCTGGTGTCCTAACAGCATGATAATAGCATAATAATGAACATATGCCAGCAATGCGAATAGTATGAATATGCGGAAATCTAGTAATCAACAGCACAGTGAAGTATCTACTATGCAACTACACCTAAGTATCCTGTCAATCAGGAGGGGTAGGTGTGGAAACCACCTAAAACTGAGTCTAAGTATATATGTAGATATATAGTCGGTGATCCCGCCTCAATGTCATATCGTAAGATATCCTCTAGCTATGAGTGCGGATCTATCATCAATATCAGCTCGTACGGTAAATCATCGTACGGCGTTCCCAAAAGCTGGGTAGGGGTCAACATCTCACTGTCTCATCACATAACAAATATCACCATCATCAGATCATATAGTCTGGAGTACTACTCTATGTCTAGTACAAACGGTAACATCGGTAAAGTATGCATGCGGGGGTAAACACACATCCCAAGCCCGCAAGAATCACAAGTCATACCCCACATATGAATCGTATCAAATCACCGATCCCAGGGCACCAAGCCCACAATATCGACTCATCTCCAAAGTCGTCACATATCATCAATCACAGTGTAAGTACATGTGAAAAGCAAGGGTATATGTATAGGGTAATTCTATCCTAGGGTTCGCGACTATGAACTACACTAGTCACTTCTAACCCTACATATCCAAAATACACCTAATATCACAATACATATAATAAGCTATCTACGGACTGCGGGGGTGCTATACGCCATCCACCCGACTTTCCCCCGTAGATATAATCTACTCACCTTGCATCTTCATTTGCGGACATCACCATGCATTTGCTTGTCGTCCGAAGTCTTCATGGGTACCTACACATCAAAATATCGTATATGCGCATTAAAACCAAATCCAATCTAAAACGGCGCATAAACTCCAAAACGATACGATAAGGGGCCTATAGGTGAGAACCTATGGCACGCCTTCAAAACCATCCATAATCCTCTATATCGTCGTATAAACGACAATAGTCGAGGCAAAACACATTCCACCATTTCCAATCCAAAAATACGGAATACGGAAACACGAATCCAAAACGACAACATAGGATATATGTCCCAGATTTCACCCTAGAAAGAATCTGTCAAAACTAGAAGTACCCAGGGCCAAGAATTGATGAAATGGGGCTGTGCACAGAAAACGAGGAGATTCCTCACTGGTCTGGCCGCAATTTGCGGCCAGAATGGAGTTTTTGGCGGCCAGAAGGTGGAGTGGGGAGCTAGGGTTTTGGGTGTTGCCTCTATGTTGCCTGCACATCTCAATTTCCACTCAATATTATTTTAGGGTTCTCGGGGTGTTAGCAGATTCAATTTAACAGTGGCAGATTCCAGTTTTTCCCCCGATATAGTTTTCTAAGATCCGTATTCTGGTGTTTGCTTCAGGTTTTGGGCTCCAATTCAAACACTAGGGTGTTGGTAAGACCTCTACTGAGCTCAATTTCATAATGCGACACCAATTCACTCAAACCCTAACTAGGTTTCTCTCAAATCCATAATATCACACAATATCGATAAAATCTTGACATGGGGTTATAGGAAAGGCTATAATTAAGCAAATGGTTCAGAAATTACCTTCATTAGCAACTCAAGAAAATTCTTGAGTTGCCCTCTAGTGGCCAAATCCTTGCTTCTTTAGCTCCATGTGTAGATCTAGGGATTTTGCACAATTTTATTGAAAGGAGTTTGGGGTTTTGGGGTGTTTTATGAGATGTTCCATGGCTTGAGGAGGGGAGGGAGATGAGGAAGGGGCAGCAGCAGTAGGAGGAGGAAGAGGGGGAGAATGAGAAGGAGAAAACAAGGGCTAAGGGTTTGGTCAAAGGTCCATACCTCTCATTCTCACCAACTCCCATTTTCTTTATTCTTTTTCTTTTCCCTTTTCTCCATAATTCCCAAAGGCTTCTCACAAGAATAGTAAACCCAAATGAAAACCATGGCTAGAAAAATACACAAGTGTAGAAAAAGTGATATGTGCAAGTTTTGCACAAAATTGCCAAAAAACCCAATTAGCGATTTTAATCGCAATTAGCACTAAACTAGTGTCAAACTAACCACAAAAACTTAAAAATGTCATAATTTCAATAATTAACCCGTTTTAGAATTTTCTATAATTTTTCATAATTTTTCTAACATTTTTCCTATTTATTTGCATTTAATATTAAAATAATCAATAAAATAATATTAAATTATAAAAATTCCCAAAATTAATATTTTATATTTTTGAAGATGTTACACTAGGAATACCCGGATACCCCTACGAAACATTTCAATGTTTCAGTTTCACTGTGTACTGTTAAAAGAAAACTGATTTCCCGATTAGACACTTGCTCCAGGGTATGTATTTACCAGGTTTGATTCTCACATCTGTATGGTTTTACAGATGATTAGTGGGAGTAAGTTATTGGGAATTAGGTGATCATCCTCATTATATCGGGATTCGTTGTAATTGGTGATATTTGAGGAAGTCACCTGGGTTGTTTGCCGGACGGCAAATATTTGATTTTGAATATCCGTTATATTGCACCAATTTCAAATTGATATATCTGTACGTCTATTTTTATAGAGTGAGATATACCTTTTTGAAATTATGTCTATGACATTTACCTATATCAGTAGATGGTTAGGTAAGGAGCATTAAACAGCGGTGTAATTCTTCTTAACCATAAGTACAGTTTTCAACCTACGACACACAGTGAATGAGTCATTTGACTCAAGGGACTTGTACAGAATATTGTATGTTGTCCAGTGTCCATTAGGACAGAGGGGTAGGTACTCGTACTATATTCTGTTTACTTGTGACTTCTCTAGTTCTTAGACAGGTGTTTCGTAAAAACGCAGGGTCCAAGTTTTAAGAAGTTATAAGTATAAGATTAAAGTAGAGAACCAGGTATTGAAAGTATCGGGATTCTTCAAGGTGATCAAAGATGTATATACTTGTGTATGGTATTCAGTTGATAGTAATGATTAAAAGAACTTGCTTCTCTTTCAGGTTACTCATAATTGGAAGTACTCCTAAGTTGAGTAACGCTGATCGGCCTCCTTCCATTTTTTACATGCACTGGAGACAGCTGCATGATTTGAATCTGGTTCTAATTAAATCAGTGCCTCTGTTTCTATATTGGATATAGAACAGTTCATATCTTAACGATGTTAAGGTACGGGGAGTTGTCCGGCTTATGATTAAAACCAGACTCTGGATAACACGAGCCACGTTTCTGTAATGGATGTTTGTGGGTTGACCCAGGCTATGACGAGGGTTGACTTTCTACCATCTGGATGATCAATAGTGATATTGTTCTTAACTCGCCACAGCTTTAACAAAAATGGATTTTTTCAGAAAACAGTACTGGAAGTATGGTAGAACTGGAAGTGATTCCAGAACCGCAAACGATTACTGAAGATTTGATAAGAACCTAAAGATTCAATCTAGTTTGACATTCCATTGGCCACTCTGCAGATATGGTGGGTAACCTCAGGCGCTCGAGAGGTACTCCGGTAGCCTCAAGGACGGTGACAGGGAGGTTCTTGTTTACCCAGACTTGCCATTGCTGTTGTTCCAGACTGTGAGACCCGGCAGGAAGATGAGTATAGCATCGTTCTAAACTGGTTTTAGAAGTGTACATCTATATGACTCTGCCAGAGGGTTGTCGTGGTCAGTGGGAGCAACGGAAGTATGGTGGACAAAGTGGCTTATGTCTATTTATAGACTAAAGCAGATATAGCGGAGATAGATCATCTATTTCTGATGTGATAGTCATAGGTTTGACTTCATCAGAATAGGGGATGGATCTGTTAAGAAGGTAGTAGGGTGTGATGTCCTGGTATATGGATGACATACACAGAGTAGGAGATGATATTCCTATACTACGATCGGTAATACTTTGGTTGTCACACAGTGGTTTCTCCACATAGGAATTGGATATTATATCAGACATTCTGGTTACTAGATCTATGGTTTTAGATCTAGATTTGGGTAGTTTCCCAATCTGGGTACTTTGACAGCATTCTAAAAGTATTTAGAATGGACGACTCCAGGCACGGTAGTGTACCTGCAGGTGATGGAGTCACCCTCTCTAAAGTTGTCTCATAGACTAAAGGGGAGAGGGATGTGCATGATTGGCAGATCACTTGCTTAGGCAATTAAGTCAATCATGAGATGTCAAGTATCACACCAGATGTTGTTTTTGCACGAGATGCAGTAAGTTGATATTAATCCAATCCTGGAGAAACGATCGGAAGCAGTTTTAGAACATAAGTTGATATTCTAGGGAAATGATAACGGCAGCCTCCTTTGGGAGACAGTTATCATTCCAGGCTTCCAAGGTGACCTGGACGGCAGAGTGACTGTCAGAGTTATCGTTTTCCCTCCGACGAGGGGCAGTATTTTGGACAGGTGGTCCAGGTGGATACTGAGGGAAGGATGGCACAGGATACTGATTAAGTTCAGTTGAAGATACAGTCTAAGAAGTTTGGATTTGGAGTTCATTTATGAGCTAGGTCCCATCAGACATCCAGACATATTCTATGACAGGTATTGCTCATTTCGGGAGATGGGTTTCTCTGCGAACTTGAGATAAAGAGAGACATAGAAAGAAACATCACAGCGGATCCACTCACTGAGGCTATTCCTCGAACGCAATAGTTTCACAAACGAGCTTTGTGAGACTGACTAATAAAGGAGTTGGGTGTTCGGTATCACACGGGCTGTGAGTATGCGACATCGCGATAATTAGCCTTAAGTGAAAGTGGGAGATTGTTGGAGATAGTGCCCTCAGAGTCAATTATTGGATCACAGGCATGTGATTGCGATGATTGAGGAAGGACCTATCCCGGCAGGACAGTCTTACTCAAGATGATAGTATGCTATCTGGTTTACCTTTATCATCGTGTGCTGCTTTAGGTAACCTTACAGGTCACTATTGCACGTTGATAGAGCCCCTAGGATTCTTGCTTGACTACCAGCAGTATGAGGGCGATCATATACGTGGGAGTTGGGGTCTATAAGCACATCCTTAAAAGGTCCCTTGTCGAGGGGGTTTCGAGACAGGGCATCGATACTCAAGAGTAGACTAGTGTATACAGTCGAGACCCCGACGAGGGGCGGTGGCCGGTCTCACAAGCCACTGGTGTCAGTTCGTTCACCTAAGATGTATACAGGTGCTCATTGGGTTATGAGTTCACCGGACAGGACTCGCCGGGAACATGCTAGTTGGTCTTATACCTGACGTCAGATAGCAGTTCCTGGTGACATGTGTACAGGTTAGTTCATTGATCTGAGATCGTCATTTGTCTCGTGTGAGTTCCCACTGTGCTTTGATTACTACCCTACCACGCTCAAAAGAGACGTGCAAACAGGTTTTAGTTGGGTACAGTCCCGAGCCACATGGAGGCAGTGAGCGGATCTGCAGGGGTTCGTCTCTCCCGGTATTGGGGGTGAGGTCGCGCTGTGTCTAGAAGAGCCATTACACGAAGTCCTTGGCCAAGGCAGGAGATTTACTTGTAGGTATTCCAGTAGTATCTCAGGGTGTTCTGGGCTACACTCCGACACGACTTGTACCGCTTTTGGGGGTCTGACTTTTACCAACCCCCTAGGCCCGCCATGCGATGCTCATAGACAAACGGACCGGACTGTACGGACATTGTCACTGACAGACTCAGTAGGATGTCAGGATGAGTTCGCTCATCGACGTCCCTTTTGGTCAATAGCTGGTAGCCCATCACGTATGGCTAATACCTCTGACGTGCTAGTGGTTAAATCTACAGCCATAGTATTGACGAGTCCTTAGAGTCCACCACACACAGATATTTTTAAAGCGCACAAAATTCTGCAGGAAATTTTCAGAAAAGATATATCTATATTTTCAGAACAAGAACAGAGGAGCTTACAGAGGAAATTCCACGAGATGATGTCACTTTGGCGCCGCCCTTCTGCGGCAAAATCTGGTTCCCACCGCGGTTTTGCGGTCAACTTGACTACGCAGTGCCCCAGAAAAAATTGCAGTCGATGATGTCACTGTGGGACCGCGTTTCTGCGGTCTAAACTGGGTTTACGCCGCGTTTCCGCGGTCTGGAGGTTGGTTCGTGGCTCGAGAATTTTTCAGTGTCTCTTTTGTTGCAACCTTCTGTTGTTAGGATCTTCTGTTTTCTGTTTCGCTTTCTGGTAATTTCCAGATCCGTCTCGATTGTTCCTGCAAGATTCACACAACAAAGTACCCTTTCCAAAAAAATAACAATTGATATATTTTTATAAGTTTTGGATTTTTTAGATTTTTATGATTTTTTTAATTTAGATTAACCCGAAATTGCAAAAAGAAAATGACACGCCATCCCCGGCAACGGCGCCATTTGATTGATCTCAAAAACTATCTATTACCGCAATCAAGAACGGCGTTGCTTGGTAGCTAGCCGGTGAGTACGGGTCGGTCCACAGGGTTGTTGTGAATCTCCTATTCGCTCTTACGAGTTAATTCCGAAGGATGTTCGGATTTCTTATTAAATCTAAAAACCTAATTATTCTATACTACGATTATCTAGATCTAGTCTTGTTAGGGTTAGGTTTAGGGATGGTTTGGAAATGCAAGTAAATCTCAACGCTTTCTATACCCAAATGAAGATCTATGAGGAGTTATGGTAATTATCAATAAAGGGGATTAGATCCATTCGGGAAGATGTTCCTTCCTCTAGGTTCTTGTCCTTCGTTTAGAGATCCTTACCATAACCTCCATGGAAAACACGCCCAACCGGGCCTTTATACTACGGTGTCATCGTTACCTCGAGGGGTAGGATGCCGTAGGGCGTGGTGTGTGCGTGTATACATGGAGTCCTATTGAAAATATATGATGGGTAAAAAAGGGATGAGAGATCTCATTTCTCAAAAGCCTTCCCCAAAGCTAACTCTAAACAATTATCTACGGCAAGGAATTAAATCTACCTAGGGCAAGGAATTAAAATTTAAACTAGAGCAATTAAGTAAAACTACTTACAAATGGCTCTCTCCAAACATCAACGCAGGGTTGTCAGATCTGAATTCATGAATTGAAAAGAGACACTGATGCTCTCCAAAAGAAATCTGGAATTTATTATTAAAAGGAGGCATAGGGAGGCATAAGGTTTACAATGATTTGAGTTCCTATTTATAGAGAATAGGAAACCCTAGGGTTACAATGACTCGCCTGTCTACATTTACCAAAATAGCCCTTAGGAAGACCGGTCAAAGACATAAAGAATTATAGTAAAAAATTTATTCCATCCAGGCTCCATACGGCCGCGGAACCGCGGCCTGGGTAGGGTTTGGGCCGCGGTTCCGCGGCCCAAAGAATGAATTGCTTGCTTTAATTTTTGTGGATGCTTCTGGGCTTCTTGTTTACATAGGTCCTTTCTCATATTGACTTCTGTTTCTTCTCCAGATCTTCACAGTGAATTGTAATGAACTTTTAACCGTTCGCTTTGACATCTTGGACCTTGCGTTGCCTTGTACTTTGTGAATTTTATCTTTGATGTAGGCTTGATCAAGAGTCTTCTGTTTGTTTGTCAAAGTCCACTTTTGCATCGTCTTTTCATCGTTTTCACTGTTTTCTGTCTAAGAACCTGTAACCTGTAATATGTAGCAGACATGCGTCAAAAGCACCCGTTTATTTGTAAAATATATAAGAATGGGGAATATAATAATGAAATATTATGGTATGAACACCGCACTCGTAGGGATCTAGGTTTTCATTGCACAGGCTTTCCACACGACAGGGAACGTCGGGTCTCATTTGCGGCTCAAGTGAAACCCGGGGCTCCAGGATTATCCATCACTCTGTGTTGTTGGCTGAGATTATGTTTTGTTGCTTTATATCATGCCTGGGACGATTGTTATATATATTTATATATACTAGTAGATGTTGTATATGTTTTGCACCCCCGCTAGTCCAGTCCCCGCTCTGTCGTTAGTTAAGTAACCTAACGGGTGATGACGGGACCCAGTGGCGAATGCGGATGGCATATACGTACATCATATTTTCGTTCTTTTCTGGTGTGATTAATTGATGGTATTGCGTTGATTTTGATCAATGCAAGGATAAAACAAACCTATATATGATGTTGTTGGAACCAATTTTTTTAAAAACTGAAATTACAGACGTTTTCTTTTGCTTTGCACGGTGGTATTCGGTTATGAATATCTTACACCTCATTCGACGGGGCAAGGGCCGAGATCCCTTCATCGGGAGTGACCCCTTGAGTAAAGGTTGGCGTCAATGTAATAACTTCACTATAGTCTATTCTTTTGCTTTGCATCGTGGTTTTCAGTTTGGAATATCCTGCACCTCATTCGACGAGAAAAGAGCCGAGATCCTTTCACCGGGAATGACCTCTTTAGCAAAAGTTTTCGCCAATATATATTTTTAAAACCACTTGGATTTCTTCAACGATATCAAGTTCATTACGTTAAAGGTTTTTCGCCAAAAACCAGCCGTAGCCCTCCGTCATTTCGGATAAGTAGCACATAGTATTCGTGCGGTGTTTGTTGGCCAAAGTCAAGGCATCGTGTGCGGTAGCTGTGTATTGCTTGTCCGTTGCATGGATATGCATTGGTTTAGGACAGTCGTACCACTTTGTTGGCCAATGTCAAAGGTGTGTGCGGGTGGGTCTAAATCAATCAGGACAATGACGGGTAGAACTTGACTTGCGTGTTATGATTTGTTGGCCAAAGTCAAGGTCATTAACCTCTTGGGGTAAAAAACAAATCGGGAGTTTCAAACATACAGGAAACTTGCCAGGCATGCACATACCTTCTGGAGTGTGGTGACTTGAGTGGCTTCCATCAAGTTATCATGCGATGATAGTTGGATCTCGATTCCCACTGATGAGTAGGATTACTCCTCGGGTGATTTTAGATGATCCCGACTAATTCTCCTTTTGGGTTTGGAGGAGAATTCGAGGATACAGCGGGACACATCCTGATTAGATAAATTGATTAACCATTATGATCTAGGTTAGAGTGCACGCTGAGTGTTTCTTTTCTCTTTCTCTCTCACTTTGGTAGCGACCATGGCCCGACCCTTGACTAAAACTCATGAACCTAGTTAACCGAACCTTCTTAAAACACTTTGGCTTTTGGAATGTCACGGTGTCGCATATATCTTTGCCGCCTCTATATCACCTTTACGTTTCTCCATAACACCCCGTATCACTACGAAGATCCGCACTTATTGTATAATCCATCGTATAGTTACATACGAACTTGAAGAAACTTGTTCCAGATTCGAGGATGGATTCTGGTTCTGGAGAGATTGAATAGGATTATTCGGTTGTCTTTTTCCTTTACATTCTCTCAGGTTGTGAGGGCTCCTAGGATTTGGAGTGGGTACACCTATCAAGCTTATTGGATAGTCTTCCTCCAGACCATAGGCAGGTGCCGAAAGGTGGGGAAGGAAGAAATCCAATTAGCCTAATGGTGGTGTACAGAAGGTAATAAGTAAAGACATATAAAGGGATTAGAATAACGGCAAAGAAAATTGCGAATGCAATCATTCACGACAAAACCGTGTATACCCTTGCCACACCTACATCCACTTTGGATTTCTCCAGAACACTTCGTATCACTACGAACGTCCATAATGCTTGGACATGCCATCGTATAGTTACATACGAACTCGAAGGAATTCGTTCCAGATTCGAGGATGGTTTCCGGTTCAGGAGAAATAGAATAGGATTATTCAGATGTCTTTTCCTATTACCTTCTCTCAGGTTGCGAGGGCTCCTGGCATAATGAGTTTACACCTATTATGCTTATTGGATAGTCTTCTTGCAAACCTTAGGCTGGTGCCGAAGGGTAGGGAAGGAAGAAAACAAATTCGCCTAAAGAAGGTGTACAGAAGGTAATAAGTAAAGAAATAATAAAGGGATTGAAGTGAAGGCAGGTAAGTATATGGTTACTGTCATGAATCAAGATAGTGGAAGAGGCGTTACTAGGAATACCAGGTTAACCCCTTCGAAACATTTTCATGTTTCGGTCCGACTATGCGTTGTTAAGTGAAAACTGTTTTCCCAATTGGATTCTAACTCCTGGGTATGTATTTACCAGATTCGTTTCACATCTGTTACAGATGGTGAGTGGGAGTAAGATATTGGTAATTGTTTGATTAGATCATCATTATATCGGAATTCGTTGTAATTGGTGATATTTGAGGAAATCACCTGGGTTTTTGCCTGACAGCAAATATTTGGTTTTGAATATCCGTTGTTATGCACCAATTTCAAACTGATATATCTGTACGTTTATTTTATAAAGTGAGATATAACTTTTTGAAATTATGTCTATGATATTTACCTATATCAGTTGATGGTTAGGTAAGGAGCATTCAACAACTGTGTAATTCTTCTTAACCATAGTACAGTTTTCAACCTACGACGCACAGGGTTTGAGTTATCAAAATCAGGGTACTTATACAAAGTATTGTATGTTGTCCAGTGTCCATTAGGACAAAGGGTTTGGTACTCGTACTATATCCTGTTTACTTATGACTTCTCCACTTCTAGACAAGTTTTTCGTTGAAATAAAAGGTCCAGATATTGAGAAGTTATAGGTATAAGAATAAAGTAGAGAACCATTTGTTGGAAGTATCAGGATTCTTCGAGATAGTCGAAGATGTAGATACTTGTGTTTGGTATTCCGTTGATAGTTTTTGAGAACTTGCTTCTCTTTCAGATTACTCATATATGGATGCACTCTTTGATGAGTAATGCTAATATACCTCATTCCATTTGGTTCATATGCACTGGACACAGCTGCATGATTTTGAATCTGGTTCCAATTAAATTAGTGCTTTTGTTTCTATATTGGATAAATATAAAATCAATTTATATCTTAACGATGTTAAGGTATAGGGAGTTGTCCGGCTGATGCTTAAAACCAGAATCCGGATAAACTCGAGGCACGTTTCAGTAATGGAAGTTTGTGGGTTATCCCGGGCTTTGACGAGAGTTAACTTTCTACCATCAGGAAGATCAATAGTGATATTGTTCTTGACTCGCCACAGTTTTAGTAAAATGGATTTTTTTCAGAAAACAAAAGCGGGAGTATGGTAGAACTGGAAGTGATTCCAGAACCACAAACAATCACTAAAGATTTAATAGAACCTGAGGATTCAATTGGATTTGACATTCCATTAGCCACTCCGCAGATTTGGTGGGTAACCTTAGGCACCCGAGAGGTACTTCGGTCTTCTCAGAGACGGTGACAGGGAGGTTCTTATTTACCCAGACTGGCCATTACTGTTGTTCTAGACTATGAGACCCGGCAGGAGGATGAGTATAGCGTTATTCTAAACTAGCTTTGGAAGTGCGTGTGTATATTACTCTGCCAGAGGGTTGTTGTAGTTAGTGGGAGCAGCGGAAGCATAGAGGGCAAGTAGCTTATGTCTATTTCTAGACTAAAGTAAGTATAGCGGAAATAGATCATCTATTTTTGATGTGACAGTCATAAATCTTGACCACATTAGAATAGGAGATGGATCTGGTAAGAAGGTAATAAGGTGTGATGTCCTGGTATTTAGAATGACATGCACTTTATAGGAAGTGAAATTCCTATACTACAATCGGTTATACTGTAGTTGTCACACAGTTATTTCTCCACATATGACATGGATATAATATCAGGGTTTCTGGTTACTAGATCTATGGTTTTAGAACTACATTTGGGAAGTGTCCCAATTTGGGTACTTGACACTATTCTAAAGTGTTTTAGAATGGACGACTCCTGGCATGGTGGTGTACCTGCAGGTGATGGAGTCACCCTCTCTAAAGGTTTCTTACAGACTAAAGGGGAGAGGGATCTGCATGATTAGCATACCACTTGCTTAGGCAATTGAGTTAATCATGAATGTCAAGTACCACACCATATATTGCTTTTGCAATAGCTGCAATAAGCATATATATTAATCCAAACTTGGAGAAACATTGGGAAGCAGTTATGAACATAAGTGGATGTTCTTGGGATATGGTATTGGAAGCCTCTTTCAGGAGACGGTTATCATTCCAGGCTTCCAAGGTGACTTGGATGACAGAGTGACTGTCAGAGTTTTATTTTTCCCTCTTTTGAGGGACAGTATATTGGACAAGCGGTCCAAGCAGATACTGAGGAAGGCATGGCGCAGGATACTGATTAAATTCAGTGGATAATACAGTCTAAGAAGTTTGCTGGATTTGGAGTTTATTTGTGAACTAGGTCCCATCAGATATCCAGACAAATTCTAAGACAAGATATTGCTCATTTCGGGAGATGGTTATTCTCTGCATAGTTGAGATATAGAGAGATAAAGATAGAAACATTGGAGCGGATCTACTCACTGAGGCTATTTCTCGAACACAATAGTTTCACAAACGAGCTTTGCGAAACTAATTAGTAGAGAAGTTGGGTGTTCGGTATCACACGGGCTGTGAGTATGCGATATCGCAATAATTAGCATTAAGTGCAAGTGGGAGATTGTTGGCTATAGTACCCTCAAGTCAATTATTGAATCGCAGGCACGTGATTGCGATGATTGAGAGAGGACCTATACCGGTAGAACAGTCTTACTCGAGATGATAGTATGCTATCTGGTTTTTCTTTATCATCATGTACATGCTTCAGGTGGTATTACAGATCACTATAACATGTCGATAGAGCCCATGGGATTCTTACTTGACTACCAGCATTATGATGGAGATCATATACGTTGGAGCTGGGGGTCTATAAGCACATCCTTAATTGTCCCTAGTCGTGAGAGTATCGAGATTGGGCATCGGTACTTTAGTGTAGACTAGTGTATACTGATCGAGACCCTGACGAGGGGTGGTGGCAAGGTCTCACAAGCCATTGGTGTTAGTTTGTTCACATAAGATAGTATACAAGTGCGCATTGTGTTATGAGTACACTGGACGGACTCGTCGGGAACCTGCTAGTTGGTATTATACCTATTGTCTGATAGCAGTTCCCAGGTGACATGTGTACAGGTTAGTCTGTCGACCTGAGATCGTCATTTTTCTCGTGTGAGTTCCCACTGTTCTTTGATTACTACCCTACCTCGTCTCAAAAGAGTCGTGCAAACAGGTTTTAGTTGGGTACAGTCCCGAGCCACATAGAGACATTGAGCGGATCGTCGGGGATTCGTCTCTCCCGGTATTGGGGGTTGATGTCGCGTTGTGCACGGGTGGCCCTCACCAGAAATCCTCAGCAGGGGTAGATGAGAATTACCGATCCAGGATCGATAGTTTCTATAGTGGTGATGGGTTTCATGCCGACACGAATTATCGCGTCGGTAGGGGTATGACTTTATCCACTCCCTAGACTCGATATGAGATAATCTTAGACGAATAAACCGGACTATACGGATATTGTCACTCCAGGCTCAGTAGGGGTTTGGATGAGTTTTCTCGTCGGCCTTTCTTTCGTTCAATACCTAGGTAGCCGTTACGTACAGCTAGTGTCGCTGACGTGCTTGTGGTTAAACCCACTGCCAGCGTATTGATGAGTCTTTAGAGTCCCACACAGAGGGTTTTCACGGTTCAGGCGATATGGTGTAGATGACGTATGTTGGTACATACAGGTGTCCAATTAAATATGTGTACAGGCTGCACAGACTTTAATCGGACGGTTGATAAAACTAGCGGTTTAGGATTAAGCCGGATTATTAAATCAGATTTTGATTTAATAATTTATATATATGTATTTATATATATGTATTCTAGTATTATTGTTCACTTTTCATTTTCTCTCTTGGCTATTCGTATTTTTGTACGAGTACACGCATATGTATTTCGATACGTATACCGGGAAGTATTCCGTATTTATACGGAATAGTTTCTAGAAGATGGCCACCTCATTATTGATTTTCTTTTTATAAAATCAATTATGGAAATGAGGTGGAGGGTGAGTTGGCATGAGCATGGGTGATGGCATGTAGAGAGGTATGGCATGCATTTGCTTATTTGTAAAATGAGGAGATATTTTTTTGGATATGCATGATTGAGAAAGAGAGGGGGCAACCACCATTCTATTCATGGCTTGCTCATTTGATTTTCCTTACTTGCTTCATTACTTGCTCATTCTACTCTCACTTGGAGACCTAGCTATTTTTCTTTAGTTGCTCATGCCACATGTTTCCTCACCTCCTCTTGATCTTCTATAGTTGCTCATAGAGCATTTGTGATGAGAGAGAAATTATAGTGACACATTCCTACACCTCTACTCTCCATTGCTAGCAACCTTGGAGCGTCGGTTGCTTCGCTTGGCGAAGCTGAAGCTTGCCTTGTTGCCCTCAGGTGGATCATCGTAGATGAAGGAAGACCGGCAACTAAAATCGATCCGCAACATCTAGGAGCTTGGGATGAAGGTTGAAGACCGAAAGACACGGATCAACTCGGTATAACCATTCCTAACTTCCTTTATATTGCTTTCTAGTATAGGGTTTAGAGCAGATCCGGGCATCGGGTCATGGTAACGCCAGTTTAGAATCTTTTTGTTCCGCATTTGGCCACGGTTTGATGGTCGGGGCACTGCCGTAACCCAACCAACTCAAGTATACCGCAGTGCATTAACTTATAAACATATGCATTAGCATACATAAAACCAAATCAAGGTATTAAAAGTTCATGAAAAATATGCCGACAGCACAAGTCAAATCATATGTACGCTAATACGTATGAAATCCAAATCAAATGTATCAAACGACATATAATCGAAATCGAGTGCAATGAATGTGCAGACAACAAAAATCAGCATAACCGATACATGGAAATACGAATCATGTGCAACAGTGCTGCACCTAGGAAATATCAATCATAAAAATGAAATCCTCACAATACCATAATCCAAAACAATGGAAACGTCAAATCCGAATCACCAAATCAAAAATCATAATTGACCGTCGTCGAAAAAAGTGTCGGTGCATCCAAAGCTAGCAGAGCAAGATATCTACTTGCCTCCCGCTCATGGTCTGGCGCTTTCTTTCCTTAGGTTCTCATCTCTCTTCGTGGATTACCAGTTATATGCCTCTTCGGCTCTACAGCCCGATTCTTGGCGCTTTTCAGAAGATCTCTTGACCAATTAGCATAGTCACTCAAATCATGCCTCGTCAATGATAGCAACTCTGGGCCACTGAATGTGCGTGATACAATCGATCCCGGTTCCAAGTCTTCTCATGTAGTATCCCAGAAAGATTCTGTCAGGGTCTTTCCCAAACCTCATCCTTGTCGGACTGCCCGGAAGTCATCACTCTTTACCTAATCCATTTCTTGTTTCCGGGACAACTGCATTCTCTTCATGACTTTTCTCTGGAATTATGGCTGCATTCAACGCCTCTGCATAGGCATCCAGTCTCTGATGTCAATGGAGTGGAACGTTATATCGTCAAGATCTCGTACGAATCTCTTACTCTGCTTCCCTTCGGTATAAACCAATTCGGAATCATCTCTTCATAGTTATGTGGACGGTGCTCCAATTGGTTGTACTCATATTTATAGTCTCTTTCGAAGCTATAAACTCGGCATCTCCAATATCCTGTAGACAGCATCTGGCCACAACGTCCTCAGAAACTCATCCAAATCATTGGGGTAATACGCTCTCGCTCATCTTTTCTCAATCGGCTTACAACACGCCTGTGTGAAGTACTCTTCTAACTGAAGTTAGTCCATCTGATGATCTCGCATCGAAGAGTCCTACGAATAAAAGGTCCTAGTCTTATCTAAGGGTGACTAGCGATCTTCTATCACATTGTAGAGTGTTACTGCATGCTGCAATAGCTTTCAAACGTCTTGGGGCGATATCTTATCAAATTTAGCAACAGCTGGCTCCTCTGGCAATAGCCTAATCATCTGGGGCAGATCTCGAACGCTCGTGTCAACGGGAAAATCCAAATAACCATATATCGATGTGTTTCGTATACTACCGGAAAACAACCTGGTCAGTCCTCGTCCCTGACGAGCTCATGCTGACCGAACCTCTAGCAGCAGCTCTCTCTGCTCGTGTAACCATTGTAACAAAAACCACAATCCGACATCGATGATGATAGATCATAGGATCGAATAGAATATTGTGCTTAAAAAATGTACTTCCTAAGGCTTCTTAAGCGGAGTAACGTATCGTTAGATTGCCGTGGAACATACACACGGTACGTCACTCTACTTAAGTCACCTACTCCATCAATCAAGGTCAACCTACGCGACGAAAGTTCGGGTCTAATACCCCCTCGGCCAAGTCAAAGTTCCGTAAGGTCAGGCCTTGGTTCTAATTATATATATATATATATATATATATACGCCCTAGACTCCACATAGTCAAACCTAAACTCGAACCAAGGTTAAACCTAACGCTCTGATACCAACTTTGTCACGACCCGAATAAGGCACATGACTGACACTTGCATCAGGTAAAGTCTATAGGACTACACCTAATACAAATAAGCCAAAAGCCCAGAAATCTAAACCTTTTAGGGAAAATAGTGGAGGTGCAGCTTTTGAAATAAGATTTACTGAAAATTAAAACTTATTCTTATATATTCACATAGGTAGTAATATGAAGCACTAAGTTTATCTCTGACTTGAAAACCCTATAAATCGTTTGAAATTTTGGCAGTACCTCCTTTGAAATTTTTAACCAAAAACGAATACAAGCACAAAAATATATAAGGCATCCCCAACCGGGAACTGGCTCTTCGCTAATTGGCGGAAACAACCACGCAAGTAAAGCAAATATACAACGCCAAAGGCGAGGATCCAAAACCCAGAAAGAAAGCAAGAAAACTAAGCCTCAGGAAAATGAGAAAGCAAAAATAAAGAATACAAGAGCGCGACTCTAAGGCCGAAAGAATATACAACTGGTTTTCTAAATCTATCAATTATACAAGTCTGGTTGATGGAGCTTACTAGATACAACTGAAATAAATAAAAGTACAACGGTGGTCACGATGTAAGTGAACCCACTCACCAAAGCAATCACCCAGAAGGAAGTAGTGTGCTAGCGAAGCCGCCATGGAACCTGTACGGCTAAACCTGCAAGAAACTGTGGCACAACGGGGGTGAGTTGCCAACTTGTGAATAGAAGACATCACCGAGTAGAAACCGAATGTATGACAATCTCCTAGGTCATACCATATTGTACTCATAATTGTTAGTTATATGTATGCCCTGGAGGCCATTACTGTACATACGATGTATATTGTAGTGGATGCTTGGACATATATAGGTAGGACTTTCTTGCTCGACATGATAGTATGCTATCTGGTTACACTTTATCTTAACATGTACTCTGATTGTCTCTATGTTACATGTTGATAAAGCCCTTAGGATGAGTACTTGACTACCACGACTATGATGCAGATCATACTAGTGAGGACAGTGTATCCGCCAAGTACATCCTTCAAATGTTCCTAGTCGTTGGAGTAACGAGACAGGGCATCGATACTCCAGAGTATACTAGCGTATGCACTTCTTGACCCTTATGATGGGCGATGGATGATCCCATATCCATTGGTGTTTGACATCGGAGATGATATACGGGTGCTCAGTGGAGACTGGGTACACTGGACGGACTCGCCGAGAACTCTCAGATGGTATTATACCTCACGTCAGATTGCAGTTCTCTGGTGACACTGGTACAGAGTAGTCTGTAGACCCGAGATCGTCATAGAGTCTTGTGTGATTCCCACTGTGCTTTTATTTCCATCATACCACGTCCAAGAGGGCGTGCAAAACGGTGGCTTTTGGGTACAGTCCCGAATCACATGGAGGCAATGAGCGATAGGAGGGTTTTCGTCTCTCCCGGTATAGGGAGTTGATGTTGCGCTGTGTTCGATTGGCTATAACTAGAAATCCCTGGCCAGGGTTGCTGAGATTTACTGGTAAGTGTTATCAGTAGTTTCTCGAAATGTTATAGACCTCATATCGACACGACTTATCAAGATACTGGGGTCTGACGTTTACCACCCCTAGGCGAGATATGTGACATATCAGACGAAGAGACCGGACTGTACGGGAGTGTTACTGATTGGATTCACAGGAGAATGTACAGGTTTTCTTATTGATCTTCTGATCGCTCAATAGCTGGGTGGCTGTTACGTTTAGCTGACCGCTTGCAGCTTGTGGGTGTTTGATATGATCATCACCTACTGTCGGCGTATTGACGATTCTTTAGAGTCCTACACAGAGGCTTCCTGGCTCGGGCAAAACGGAGTAGGAGCACATATATGATATGTGCGGGACCGAGAACAATATGTGTATATGATACCGTATAAGATTCTCGCGATAGGAGATATCGTCCGGGTATATGTGATATAGCCGGGTCATCGGATCAAGTGTTGATTCGATGAACTGATACAGATTATATTAGTCGGTTATTTATGAAATAGCCGTATTATCGGATCAAGTGTTGATTGGATAATTTAATGTATAATTATATATTTGGTATATTGAATTACATTAACTAATATAAGCTCACTTAAAGATTCTTTTTCTCACTCGGGTAATACATTGATATATATGCGATATATGTTAATTGTATTATTTTATTTTGTTACAATAAATATTATATATGTGATATATAATATTGTAACAAGTTAAGGTTACAAATGCAACATGTTTTGTGGAGTTTAAACATGGTTAGGGTTTGGATTAGGGTTAAACCTTCTTGAAGCTTCTAGAAGCTTTGCTTTTGTTTTTAACTAATGATATTTTCTAAAGATATTTTGGTTGATATTTGTTAACCCAACCCTTCACCATGGTTAAGTCTCTACATGGGTTAAGTTATCATACTTAACCCATGGTTGCATTTCTAACCTCACTAGATTTCATTATTCATCACAAAAGGATTGATCATCTTCTTTATTCTTCTTCCTTGCATGAAAAGCTTTCTAGCTTTTTGTGAAGTGATGAAAATGAGTGAGAAATAGAAAATAAATGAGAGCTAAATTCCTACTTCATCATCCTCATCCATACTAGCCACTTAGATTAGGGTGTTTGCTTTGCTAATGTTAGTTGTATGTATGCCCTAGAGGCCAGTATTGTACAGATGATGTATATTATATTGGATGCTTGGACATATATAGAGATGACTTTCTTGCACGATATGATAGTATGCTATCTGGTAGCTCTTTATCTTAACATGTACACTTGTCTCTTTAAACTGTCTTATAGTTACATGTTGGTAAAGCCCTTAGGATGTGTACTTGACTACCTGGACTATGATGCAGATCATACTAGTGGGGACATGGTATTCCATAAGTACATCCTTCAAGGTCCCTAGTCATGGGTGTATCGAGACGGGGCATCGATATACCAGTGTAGACTAGCGTATACGCTTCTCGACCCATGAGATGGGCGATGGATGATCCCATATCCACTGGTGTTTGACATCAGAGATGGTATACGGGTGCTCAGTGGAGACTGGGTACACTGGACGGACTCGTCGAGAACTCCCAGATGGTATTATACCACACGTCAGATGGCAGTTCTCAGGTGACACTTGTGCAGGTTAGTCTGTAGACCCGAGATCGTCATAGAGTCTTGTGTGATTCCCACTGTGCTTTGATCTCCACCTTACCACGTCCATGAGGGCGTGCAAAACGGTGGTCTTTGGGTACAGTCCCGAGTCACATAGAGGCAATGAGCGATAGGAGGGGTTTCGTCTCTCCCGGTATTGGGGGTTGATGTTGCGCAGTGCTTGATTGGCCGTAACAGGGAAGTCCCTGTCCAGGGCTGATCAGAGATTTGCTGGTAAGTGTTACCAGTAGTTTCTCGACCCGTTATGTGCCTCACATCAGCATAATTTATCGGTTATTGGGGTCTGACGTTTACCACCCCTAGACTTGATATGCGACATATCAGACGAACAGACCGGACTGTACGGTAAGTGTTACTGGTTGGATTCGCAGGAGTGTGAGCGGGCTAGCTCGTCGATCTTCTAATCGCTCAATACCCGGATGGCCGTTACGTTTAGCAGACGGCTTGCGGCTTGTGGGTGCTTGATATGATCATCATCTGCTACCGGCTTATTGACGAGTCTTTAGAGTCCTACACAGAGGTTTCCTGGCTCAAGCGAAACGAAATAGGAGCGCATATGAGATATATGCGGGACCGAGAATAATGCGTATATGTGTTACCGTAGTTCATTCTCGCGATGAATGTTTCGATTGGTTGTATGCGATATGACCTAGTTATCGAATCATTGATTCGATAAATCGATACATTGAATACTAGTCGGTTATGTACGACATGACCGGATCATTGAATCAAATGTTGATTTAATGATTTAATGTATAATTATATATTTGATATATTACTTTGCATTAACTTGTATTGGTTCACTTTAAGTGGATTTTCTCACTTGATGTGCAAGTTGTATATGTGATATACTTTTGTGCACATGTTTGTATCATGTTTGATGATACATGTTAACTTGTGCTTGTGTAAAGATTAAACCATGGTTATATGAATGGTTAGGGTTTTATTTACTTATTCATTTATTTATATTGATTATTCATTTTGGAAAAGAAAAGAAAAATGGTGGCTTTATTTGTTTCTTTCATGAAGCTTCATGAAGAGTTGAATAATTGACCATTTTTGTTTTCTTCTCTTAACCTAACCATGCACCTAACCCTAGTTTGCTCTCTACACTTCACCATGGTTAGTATATGATAAGTAATGATATTATTCTCATTTTAAATCAATACTTATCATATTCTATCTACTTCTTCTTCTTCATCTTCAAGAATGAAAGCTTGATGCCATCAATGGCAACTTGAGTTCTAAAGTGAGAAATCCAATTCTAAAGTGAACCCACCTCCTATTTCTTCACCCTCTACCTCTTGCCAAGTTGTTTTGGGTGTTTTCTTCACAAGTTTCATAAATTTGTGAAGTCGGAGCTTGAACTTGTGATTCCTCGATGTAGATCATCTTCGGCACGAAGCCGACGACCTAGTCCGCCCAATTCTCCGATGAAGCCGACGTTTGAGTTCGGGATTCGAGATGGACAGCGAGAGTACGACTACATGGAGCTAAGGAAATGGATAACCGGATCTACAAAGGTTGTAGCCTCTCACTTATAGTTAAGTCGTTAACTAGTTTAATGTTTCGCCTATACTTCTAGTCAACGATCCGTATTAGGGTTTCTCGGCACCCGTAAAATTTGAAATTGGCATGGTTGATGCCTTGTGAGACTTCATTATCGTGCCTAGGAACCCTACAGTGGTATCAGAGCCTAGCTAGAGCCTTAGGCGAAGTCCAGACGGAGTTTGAAGTCCGATCGAACCGAAACCCTAATTCAAAACATGCTCTCTGTACTTTTTTAAAAAATGGGGTTTTTTCCATATTAAAAATATGCAGAGAAATCAGCAGGAGATTGTAAGATTTACTGTGAAATTCGATAGCATGATTCAATTAAACTGCCGCGGTTCCGCGGCACGAGCATGGCTCGTGCGGCGGTTCAGCGGCCGTACGGCCCCATTGTACAAAAATTTTCACACAGTAATTCTTACTTTGCAGTGCTGGTTTTCCTGGGAATTTTTAATATTTATTCAAGAGCTGAATTTTCTGGGTTGTATTGGGGACTCGGTGTTTCGATCAGATTATCAAATTTGTCTGTGTGGTTTTCCGGATAATTTTAGAATATGTTAAAAAGTTCGACCGGATGTAAATACCCAATCTTTCCCCTGCCGGAAAATATCCAAGTGTTGGATTTTTGTGTGGTTTAAGGACGTTCTGAGTAGTGCAAGTAACGCGATGGTCCCTCTAGAAGACAACAAACCTTAACTCGATTATGTGACCGTCTTGAACTGCCCTTTGAACCTTCGGGTTTGGGGCAGTACGGCGTGCCACATGTGAGGCGTTGGCTTGACCCTTCTACGGCTGGACCGTTGGTACTGAGGCATGAAGTGAATGTCTTTGAACCTATTTCATGTGTTGGATGGTTTCGGGAAAACTTGGGTGTTCGAATGTTCGATCGGAAAGTTTAATATTTTCTATTTATCCGGAATGGGATACAATAATTGGAATTCACAAACAGTTATAAGATAACTGGATGAATGTTATAAATCTAGCGGTTTAGTCTCATTTGACATTGAAAAGAGTTTTCGATAATGGGACTAAAATGCGGGGTTTATAACTGTTAGGCATGTGATGTCTAAGTATTTCATTTGATTAGGCATGTGATGTCTAAAAGGATTGCGAATTCCAACTGTTGTAGTTTTACACTTTCTTTTTTGTGACCGTAAGTGTAATATGTGATATCGCCGGTTTCGTTGCTATATGTCAACGACAATTGGGATGCGCATATTTACTTACGTTGATATCATGTGATGTTATGTGTTGCTGGATATGTTATATTGGATTGTCGTGTTTGAATAGCCGGGGTTTTTTATGTGAGATGAGTGTTTTTCATTTTCATTCATGTAAAAAACTTGTATGTAATATTCTTTTATTTGGGGCACTTCCAGGTAGCGGAAGTCGTCGCCTTTTGTATATTATTTACTTTTCCGCATTAGGATAGACCCAAGGAGGGGAGCACAAGTAACCGGGTTCTGGGGTCCAGTGGGAGACCAACTCGAGGAGTCGAGTCCGGGTCTCCTAACCCTAGAATTGGCAGGGTTGCTTGCCGCTCTCGTAGGGGTCTAGGGGTGTAGGATTCGCTATTCATCACGACCGTGGAATCCGTGTTTTATATTGGCTCATATTGAAAACACGGACGTCCTAGTATATCCAATATTTCATATGTTTCTTCTGCTGCGATATCTGTGATGCGATCATGTGATGTTCTTTGATAGATACTTTATATAGTATATATGATATATTATATAGACGTTACTTATGTTTTGCACCCGCACTAGCCCTGCCCTGCTCTGTCGTTAGTTACCTAACCTAACGGTGCACGAGGGGACATCGAGGCGAATGCGGATGGCATAAGTGTACGTCATATCTATCTGTGATGTTTAGGTATTTAAATGATGGGACTTCATTAATGTGATTAATGAAAGAAAAGAAACCTAAGATGTTGTAGAATCAAATTTTAAACAAAACAGGTAGCTACAGTTCTTGCTTTGCATAGCGGTATATATGATATACCCTGCACCTTATTCGATGAGGAAAGGACCGAGATCCCTTCACCGGGAGTGACTCCTTTAGCAATAACTGGCAGATGCTACACACTCGGTTTGTTTTTGATTGCTTTTATAGTTTCTGCTTTGCACAGTGATATATATGATATATCCCGCACCTCATTCGACGAGGAAAGGACCGAGATCCCTTCACCGGGAGTGACTCCTTTAGCAAAACTAGAAAAGCCTCAAAATCACTCCATTTCAATACTTCATTTTGATTCTACAACGATATCAAGTTCATTACGCAATAGGTTTTCAGAAAAACCTGTCGTAGCCCTCCGTCATTTCAGATGAGTAGTAGTTAGTATTCGTGCTACGTTTGTTGGCCTGCGTCAAGGCGTAGTGTGCGGTAGCTAACTAGTATTTATCTGCTTATGCATATGATGCAGATTGGATTAGGGTAGTCGTGCGACTTTGTTGGCCTGCGTCAAGGGTCGTGCGGGTGGGTTTGATTCAATCAGGAAATGACGGGTTGAACTTGACTAGCGCACTATGGTTTGTTGGCTTGCGTCAAGGTCATAGGACGCTAGGGGCAAAAATATTATCGGGAATTTCAATTGTTGAAATTTGCAATGAGATTGCATACCTTCTATGAGATAGTTGGATCCCGATACCCGCTGCGAGTAAGAGTTACTCCTGGGAGAGTTTTACACATTACATTTAGCCGATCAAGTAGGTGTCTAGAAAGGTGTTAACTGTTAGTGTATATGCCCTAGAGGCAATTACTGTATCATACTAGTATGTATATTACTTGATGGAAGCTTGGGATATTCACAGTTGTACAGACAATCTTGCTCAATATAGTAGTATGCTACTTGGTTTGTCTCTGCTTTAATGTGTACCTGTGTGTTTATTTATTATATCACCTATACGCATTAGTAGAGCCCTTAGGATCTTTGCTTGATTACCGGCGTTGTGATGGCGATCACACTCGTGGGGGCTGGGTAATCTACAAGCACATCCTTATACACGTCCCTAGTCGTGGGAGTATCGAGATAGGGCATCGATGCTCTGAAGTAGACTAGCGTATGCGCTTCTCATCCCAGCACGGGAGACGGTCTGTTCCACAGCCGTCGGTATGTCGTACTTGAGATAGTATGCGGGTGCTCGTTGGGTTACGAGTACACTGGACAGGACTCGTCGGGAACTGATGGTTGGTATTATACCTATCGTCAGTTATCAGTTCCCAGGTGACATGAGTACAGCTTAGTCCGCTGACTTGACACTGTCACTTCGTCTCGAGTGTGTTCCCACTGTTCTTTGATTACTACCCTACCACGGCTCTGCTGAGTCGTGCAAACAGGTAGTAGTTGGGAGCAGTCCCGAAGCACTTGGAGGCAGTGACGGTTAGGCAGGATTCGTCTCTCCCGGTATTGGGGGTTGACATCGCGCCGTGTCTAGGAGAGCCATTACACGAGTAGTCCCTGGCCAGGGCAAGCGAGATATACTGGTAGGTTTCCAGTCTTATCTCAGGGTGTATTGGGCTTCACTCCGACACGACTTGTACCGCTATTAGGGGACTGACGTTTACCGCCCCCCTAGGCCCGCCATGCGATGTATCAGACGAACAGACCGGACTGTACGGAGATTGTCATATACAGACTCAGTAGGAGTTCGGATGGGTTTACCTCATCGGCCTTCTTATCGATATCTACCTGGGGACCGTTACGTATAGCTAGTGCCGCTTGCGGTCTGTGGTTAAACCCACTGCCAGCGTAGTGTCGAGTCTTTAGAGTCCCACACAGAGAGTTTCCCTGCACTGAGCGAAACGTGTAGAGGCCGTATGGTTTTACGGCAGGGCTGCGATCACTTACGTACACTTGTGTGCGTGTAGTGTTCGGGCAGGCAATACTAGTGGGCTTTGGTTTAAGCCGGACCCTAGTATTGCATGGATGGATTTGTTTTGTCTTCTGCGCATCCGCATTCTACGGAATACGGATGCAGGTGTGTATGCACAGTTTTCTGGAGCGATGAAGGAGGAGGTGCCTCATTAGGGTTTTGGCAGATGGTTCGGCCAAAACCGCTATGTGGCAGGCTCATTAGGGTTTTGACAGTTGATTCGGTCAAAACCATTTTGAGGCGGACTCATTAGGGTTTCGACAGTTCGTTTGGTCAAAACCATTATGAGCCGGGGACATTATTTACTAATCCTTTCATTGATAATTTTGTTATGGCTAATTACATTGACCATTTGACCATCTTGACTTTGTTGACCATTTGACCAAAGTTGACTTGGATCTTCTTAGAAGATCTAAAGTATTCTTTGGTTTTCTTTTTCTTTTGTTATGATAATGGTCATGTCATTTGTAGCCATCACCTTTATCTTGATGGGATTAGTAATCATAGTGTTTGTGCATTATTGCAACCATGGTTAGCTTTTCTCTTGGTTAAGCATTTCATTTGCTCATTCTCATTCTCTCTCTTGAAATGAGAAGCTCCATGGTTGCTAAAAAAACTCCTTCTTCTTCCTCCTCTTGATTTCTCCTTTGATCTCATATGTTGAGAGAAAAAGGATTTCACTTGACAAACACATCCATACATCTTCTCTACACATCCTAGGGCTTCTAGATTAGCAATCTCCTTGCCCTAGTTACCTCGGCTTGAGGTGGAGCTCGGTGTACATCTCTCGGGTGGATCGTCTTCGACTCAAGGAGGCCGCGGAGGAGATCGAAGTCCGGATCGACCATTGAGCAAGCAAAGAGAAGAACAACAAGAAGAGAAGAACATCAAAGAAGAACAACAACAAGAAGAGAAGGAGTTCAAGTTGAGGTATAACCCCTAACCGAGTAGATACATCTCATGTTAGGATGCTAGTATATTGTTTAGCAAAGATCCGGCTTTTACGGTCCATGTTACAAAGTCCAGAAAATTTTTTGTTTTACCGTTTCCGCAACCCCGAAAGTACCGGGAGAGGTAACGTGGACCTAACAGTGGTATCAGAGCCTAACTAAACATAAACTAGCTTGGTAGTAAAGTGTATCGAAGTTCGAAACGGAAAAATCGAAAAAACCAAGTTATAAAAACCTGAGTTTCTGTTAAAAATTTTTCTGGTCAAAACAAAATTTGTTATACTCCAAAAATCATCTCAGGGTTTTTAGAAGAAAGCCACCAAAAACGAGACAGCGAATCGACCAAGGCGCCGCGTTTCCGTGGCAATAGCAAGCTATTGCCGCGGAACCGCGGCCAACTTGGTGAATTGCTGCGTCGATTTTTGTGCAGTTTGTTTCTGACGTGGTTTTAGGATTTTTAAGATATATTATATGTGCCCAGATTTTCCAGAATAGAAATTTGTTTTTGGGGGCCTATAAATCCGTATTTTTTTGAACTTCAATTTACTTTGACTATAAAGGTTATATCTGTGATGTTCTTATGTATTGAACGTCGGCTAATCGCTATATGTCGATTAGTCGGGGTTATACATATCTGTGATCTGTGATTGTTCTTGATGGTTTGTGTATATGAACTCGTTGGATTGTCGCGGATGAATAGCCGGGGTAGATGTGAGATGAGAGTTTCTTTTTCTTTCATTCATGTAATAAATTTGTAAATTGATGTAATATTATTTGTATGGCCGCACAACCGGGTCGGGGTTGTAGCCGTCATTGTATAATTCTTTTTACTGTTTTTGCTCCTAGGATAGACCCATGGAAGGGGGTGCACAAACTACCGGGTAGCTCGAAGTGCCGAGTGGCCTACTCATGGCATTGAGGGAGGTTGCTTCGCTTCAGGTAGTTTGCCGCACCCGTAGAGGTCTTGGGTGGGGTATTTGCTATTCATCGCGACCGTGTAATCCGTTTTTCGTTGCAGGCTCGAACGAATCGCGGGTTCCTAGTATATCCAAAGTGTTCATCTGTGATCTGTAATGTCTATCATTGCTATATTTACAAATATTTAGGCGTTGCTTATGTTTTACAGCCGCGCTAGCCCACCCCCCGCTCTGTCGTTAGTTAAGTAACCTAACGGGTGATGACGGGGCCCCGTGGCAAATGCGAATGGCATAAGCGTACGTCATATTTTGGTTGTTTTCTGCAATGGTAGGATTTAAATGATGGGACGCATTAAAAGAACTAATGCAAGAAAATAAACCTAAAAGACGTTGTCGGAACAATTTTTCAAAAAGCTGTTATTGCAAGGACGTTCATTTTTGTTTTGCATCGCGGTATTCGGTTGTGAATGCCCAGCACCTCAGTCGACGAGGCAAGGGCCGAGATCCCTTCACCGGGAGTGACCCCTTGGACAAAAGTTTGCGTCAGGGTAATAACTTCACTATAGTCGATTATTCTTGCTTTGCATCGAGGTATTCAATTTGGAATATCCTGCACCTCATTCGACAAGGAAAGAGCCGAGATCCCTTCGCAGCGAGTGACCTCTTTAGCAAAAAGATTTCGCCACTATATTTTTCCAAAAAAGGGTTATCAGGTTCCTTCAACGACATCAAGTTCATTACGTTAACGGGTTTTTTGCCAAAAACCCAGCCGTAGCCCTCCGTCATTTCCTACAAGTACTACTCAGTATTCGAGCTACGTATTTTGGCATTGTCAAGGCGTAGTGATCGGTAGCTAAGTATTGCTTGTTTGCAACCTTATTTTTCAGATTATTTAGGACAGTCGCATAGCTATGTTGGCATTGTCAAGAGTTGTGCGGGTGGGTCTAAGTTAATCAAGATAATGACGGGCCGAACTTGACTAACAGTTCATGATATGTTGGCATTGTCAAGGTCATGAATCGTTAGGGGCAAAAACCACATCGGGAGTTTCAAAAGAACTGAAACTTGCAGATTTAGCATACCTTCTGGAGTGTGGTGACTAGAGTGGATTCCATCTAGGTTATCACACAATGACAGTTGGATCCCGATCCCACTGATGAGTTGGTTTACTCTCGGGAGATTATTTCACTTAACGATCAATGCTATAAACCTAGTAGGTGTCTAGAAAGGTGTTAGGGGGGTTACGCCCCCAGGAAAAAGAGGTTCTTTAATTAAGGAACTTCGCGAAAGCGTTGGAAAACCTCCCTCGAAGTACCGACACTAGCCTGGCCGAAAGGTTAAGCAAGTATTGTGACGTGAATTAAAACCCGGCTAATTCTTCTTTTAAAAGGTTTTAAGAAGGATTTGAGGAAACAGTGGGAGACATCCTGGTTAGATAAATTAATAAACCAATCTAATCTTGCACGAGCATACGCTGAGTGTTTCTTTTCTTTCTCTCCAGGCAGCAACCTTTTCACGCCCTAATCAAGATAATAAAATGTATCGCTTGACCGATCCGAATTCTTATTCGGGACTGGGGAAAGTTGGTTCAGCTCTAACTTGTGACAATAGTCATGAGAATGGGAAAGGGGATTGTATGGATTTCCAGGATACCCAGTTGAAGAAGAAGCATGGTTTTGCATCTACTTCAGGTGTTCTTGTAATTGAGAACTGTTTTACGGTCAGCCCTACCTCCTGGGTACTTGATACCGGATCAGGATCTCATATCTGTAATTTATTGCAGGGACTGAGAAAAAGTAGGAAAGTTGCACCGGGTGATATGTCGCTCAGAGTAGCGAACGGAGCACAAGTTAATGCGGCAGCCGTCGGTGAATATCACCTAGTATTGCCAAATGGCAAGACTATGATTTTGAACGATTGCTACTATGTACCCTCCATGGTTTGCAACATCATATCAGTTTCTTTACTCGATAAAGATGGATATAACTTTGTTCTTGAAAAGAATATCATGAACATTTACCTTGATAAGGTACTGGTTGCAGAGGGTACACTGTGTAATGGTATCTACGTTCTAAATCAGAATACAGTTCTCAATATACAAAACACACGCAAGAGGAAGAATTCAAATACGAATGAATCCTACTTGTGGCATTGTAGACTTGGTCATATCGGAGAGAAAAGACTGAATAAGTTGCATAAAGATGGACTCTTGAATGCATTCGAGTTTTCATCTTATGAAACATGTCAGTCTTGTCTCAAAGGGAAGATGACCAAATCTCCGTTCACCGGACATGGAGAAAGAGCAAGAGAGCTCTTGGGACTCATACACAGTGATGTGTGTGGTCCGATGTCTATACTTGCAAGGGGTGGGTTCTCGTACTTCATCACATTCACTGACGATCTCTCTAGGTTCGGATATGTGTATCTGATAAAACACAAATCTGAAACTTTTGAGAAATTCAAGGAATTCAGAAACGAAGTAGAGAACCAGACAGGCAAAAGTATCAAGATCCTCCGGTCTGATAGAGGAGGGGAGTACTTAAGCACGGAATTCCGAGATTACTTAAAAGAGAATGGTATTCTCTCTCAGCTCACTCCTCCTTATACACCACAGCACAACGGTGTATCGGAGAGAAGGAATCGTACCCTATTGGATATGGTTCGATCCATGATGAGTGATGCTGAGTTACCTCTTTCATTCTGGGGACTTGCGCTAGATACAGCGGCATACTTACTGAATCAGGTTCCGTCTAAATCCGTGCCTAAGACTCCATATGAAATATGGAGTGGTAAGAAACCATATCTAGAACGGATTAAGATATGGGGTTGTCCGGCCTATGTAAAAGTACAAAAACCAGACAAGCTTGAGGCACGGTCAGTTTTATGTAAATTTGTGGGATATCCTAGAAATTCTCTGGGATATCTGTTCTACCACACTGAGGAACAGAAGGTGTTCGTTGCTCGCCGCGCTACCTTTTTAGAGTGGCAATTTCTTGCAAAAGAAATAAGTGGGAGCACGGTAGAACTGGATGAAATATCTGATCCACAAACTCAAACTGAGGATTTAGCAGAACCAGAAAATTCAGTGACCCCAAACGAACCTCAGCCACTCCGCAGATCTGGTAGGATTTCTCATCCGCCCGAGAAATACTACGGTTTTCTCATAGACGGGGATCGAGAGGATTGCATCTTGGAAGAAGATGACCCTACCAGTTTCAGGCAGGCCATTATCAGTAGGGACTCTGATAAGTGGCAGGAAGCAATGCAATCCGAAATGGAGTCCATGTACGCCAATAAAGTGTGGACCTTGGATATTGCTCCACCTGGGGTAAAACCCGTTGGATGCAAATGGATCTACAAAAGGAAACTTGGTGTAGATGGGCAGGTGGAAACCTATAAAGCTAGACTCGTTGCAAAAGGTTTTCGTCAAAGACCTGGTTTGGACTATGACGAGACTTTTTCTCCGGTGGCTATGCTCAAATCCATTCGGATCTTACTTGCAATTGCTGCCTTCCATGACTATGAAATCTGGAAGATGGATGTTAAGACGGCTTTCCTAAACGGTTGTTTGGAAGAGTGCGTTTACATGGATCAACCAGAAGGTTTCGTAGACAGTGGGAGCAGCGGAAGGGTGTGCAAGTTGCTTAAATCCATTTATGGATTAAAGCAGGCATCGCGGAGCTGGAACATCTGTTTTGATGAGGCAATCAAGGAATTTGATTTCATCAAGAACGAAGATGAACCCTGTGTATATAAGAAGATTGTAGGACGAACTGTCGTATTCCTAGTCTTGTACGTGGACGACATTCTTTTGATAGGAAATGATATTCCTATGCTACAATCGGTCAAGCTATTTTTGTCACAAAGGTTCTCCATGAAGGACCTGGGTGATGCCTCGTACATTCTGGGGATCAAGATCTATAGAGATAGATCCAAGAGACTATTGGGACTTTCGCAGTCCAGGTACATAGAGACCGTACTAAAGAGATTTAGTATGGAGGGTTCCAAGCGCGGTAACATACTCGCATTGCACGGAATTACCCTCTCCAAGAAGATGTCTCCTAAGACTGACGAGGAGAGGGTTCGCATGAGCACTATACCCTACGCTTCGGCGGTAGGATCTATAATGTATGCGATGCTATGTACAAGACCAGATGTAGCTTACGCGTTGAGCGCGGTAAGCCGGTGTCAGTCAGACCCAGGGGAGGACCACTGGACAGCAGTGAAGAACATTCTCAAGTACCTAAGAAGGACTAAGGAGATGTTCCTGGTTTACGGTAATGGAGACCTCAGGGTCGAGTCCTTTACCGATTCAAGCTTCCAGAGTGACAAAGATGACAGCAAGTCCGTCTCGGGTTTTGTGTTTACCCTCAACGGAGGGGCGGTATGTTGGAGGAGTTCCAAGCAGGATACCGTCGCAGACTCGACGATGGAGGCTGAATACATTGCTGCAAGCGATGCCGCAAAAAAGGCGGTCTGGATAAAGAAGTTCATTAGTGAACTTCAGGTAGTTCCGTCCATTGTTGACCCAATACCTGTGTATTGCGATAACAATGGGGCTATAGCTTTAGCGAAGGAACCAAGGTCCCATCAGAAATCCAGGCACATCTTAAGGCGGTATCACCTGATCAGGGAGATCATTGATCGACAGGAGATCGAGGTGAGGAGAGTGGACACAAAGGACAACACTGTGGACCCATTCACGAAGGCTTTACCCCAGACTCAGTTCGAGCGGCTGATCGAGATGATAGGTCTTCGATACGCCAGTACATGGCCTTAGTGCAAGTGGGAGATTGTTAGTGTATATGCCCTAGAGGCCATTACTGTATCATACTAGTATGTATATTACTTGATGGAAGCTTGGGATATTCACAGTTGTACAGACAATCTTGCTCAATATAGTAGTATGCTACTTGGTTTGTCTCTGCTTTAATGTGTACCTGTGTGTTTATTTATTATATCACCTATACGCATTAGTAGAGCCCTTAGGATCTTTGCTTGATTACCGGCGTTGTGATGGCGATCACACTCGTGAGGGCTGGGTAATCTACAAGCACATCCTTATACACGTCCCTAGTCGTGGGAGTATCGAGATAGGGCATCGATGCTCCGGAGTAGACTAGCGTATGCGCTTCTCATCCCAGCACGGGAGACGGTCTGTCCCACAGCCGTCGGTATGTCGTACTTGAGATAGTATGCGGGTGCTCGTTGGGTTACGAGTACACTGGACAGGACTCGTCGGGAACTGATGGTTAGTATTATACCTATCGTCAGTTATCAGTTCCCAGGTGACATGAGTACAGCTTAGTCCGCTGACTTGACACTGTCACTTCGCCTCGAGTGTGTTCCCACTGTTCTTTGATTACTACCCTACCACGGCTCTGCTGAGTCGTGCAAACAGGTAGTAGTTGGGAGCAGTCCCGAAGCACTTGGAGGCAGTGACGGTTAGACAGGATTCGTCTCTCCCGGTATTGGGGGTTGACATCGCGCCGTGTCTAGGAGAGCCATTACACGAGTAGTCCCTGGCCAGGGCAAGCGAGATATACTGGTAGGTTTCCAGTGTTATCTCAGGGTGTATTGGGCTTCACTCCGACACGACTTGTACCGCTATTAGGGGACTGACGTTTACCGCCCCCTAGGCCTGCCATGCGATGTATCAGACGAATAGACCGGACTGTATGGAGATTGTCACATACAGACTCAGTAGGAGTTCGGATGGGTTTACCTCATCGGCCTTCTTATCGATATCTACCTGGGGACTGTTACGTACAGCTAGTGCCGCTTGCGGTCTGTGGTTAAACCCACTGCCAGCGTAGTGTCGAGTCTTTAGAGTCCCACACAGAGAGTTTCCCTGCACTGAGCGAAACGTGTAGAGGCCGTATGGTTTTACGGCAGGGCTGCGATCACTTACGTACACTTGTGTGCGTGTGGTGTTCGGGCAGGTAATACCAGTGGGCTTTGGTTTAAGCCGGATCCTAGTATTACATGGATGGATTTGTTTTGTCTTCTGCGCATCCGCATTCTACGGAATACGGATGCAGGTGTGTATGCACAGTTTTCTGGAGCGATGAAGGAGGAGGTGCCTCATTAGGGTTTTGGCAGATGGTTCGGCCAAAACCTCTATGTGGCAGGCTCATTAGGGTTTTGACAGTTGATTCGGTCAAAACCATTTTGAGGCAGACTCATTAGGGTTTCGACAGTTCGTTTGGTCAAAACCATTATGAGCCGGGGACATTATTTACTACTCCTTTCATTGATAATTTTGTTTTGGCTAATTACATTGACCATTTGACCATCTTGACTTTGTTGACCATTTGACCAAAGTTGACTTGGATCTTCTTAGAAGATCTAAAGTATTCTTTGGTTTTCTTTTTCTTTTGTTATGATAATGGTCATGTCATTTGTAGCCATCACCTTTATCTTGATGGGATTAGTAATCATAGTGTTTATGCATTATTGCAACCATGGTTAGCTTTTCTCTTGGTTAAGCATTTCATTTGCTCATTCTCATTCTCTCTCTTGAAATGAGAAGCTCCATGGTTGCTAAAAAAACTCCTTCTTCTTCCTCCTCTTGATTTCTCCTTTGATCTCATGTGTTGAGAGAAAAAGGATTTCACTTGACAAACACATACATACATCTTCTCTACACATCCTAGGGCTTCTAGATTAGCAATCTCCTTGCCCTAGTTACCTCGGCTTGAGGTGGAGCTCGGTGTACATCTCTCGGGTGGATCGTCTTCGACTCAAGGAGGTCGCGGAGGTGATCGAAGTCCGGATCGACCATTGAGCAAGCAAAGAGAAGAACAACAAGAAGAGAAGAACATCAAAGAAGAACAACGACAAGAAGAGAAAGAGTTCAAGTTGAGGTATAACCCCTAACCGAGTAGATACATCTCATGTTAGGATGCTAGTATATTGTTTAGCAAAGATCCGGCTTTTACGGTCCATATTACAAAGTCCAGAAAATTTTTTGTTTTACCGTTTCCGCAACCCGGAAAGTACCGGGAGAGGTAATGTGGACCTAACATTAACGAGGTTACGCCTCTGGGAAAACGAGGTTTACATTAATTAGGTTCGTGCGAAAGCACGGGGGACCTCCCTCAATGTACCGACACTGGTCTGGCTGAAAGATTGGCGAACTTGTAGTGTGTAATTAATCTCGGCTAGTCTTTCCTTTTAGGGTTTGAAGGAAGATTTGATAAAAAGCAGTGGGAGCCATCCTGATTAGATAAGATAATAACCAATCTGATCTTGCACGAGCATACGCTAAAGTGTTTTCTTCTCTCTCTCTCCAGGTAGCGACCATTTCATGCCCTAATAAAGATAATAATATGGATGTATTGACCGAACCCGCATGTTATACTGTGCTGGGGAACGTTGGTTCCGTTCATTCTTATAAGAGTTATAGAAATGAACAGGACATAGGGGAATATCAGGATCCCCATGCCACCCGATTGAAGAAAGTACATGTTGATGCATTTTCTTCGGGTGTGTTCGTTACTGAGAACTGTTTTTCCATTTGCTCTACGTCCTAGGTATTAGATACCGGGTCAGGATCCCATATATGTAATCAGTTACATGGGCTTAGAAAAGGTAGAGAACTTGGAGAAGGTGATAAAGACATTAGAGTTGGAAATGGTGCAATTGTTGCAGCGAAGACTGTCGGGGAATATCACCTTGCATTACCAACTGGTAATACATTGGTTCTGAACGAATGCTATTACATGCCGAACCTGATATGCAACATTATATCAGTTTCTTTATTGAGTAAAGAGGGATATAATTTTGTATTACAGGACAATGTTATGAACATTTTCCGTAACCAAAAGTTGGTTGGATCAGGCACGTTGTGCAATGGCATTTATGTTCTAAATCAATCAACAGTTCTAAGTATAATAAACACACACAAGAGGAAGAGTTCTGAACTGAACAAATCCTTCTTGTGGCATTGTAGACTGGGTCACATCAATGCGACACGACTAGCTAAGTTGCATAAAGATGGATATTTAAATCCGTTTGAATTTTCATCTTATGACACTTGCCAGTCATGTCTCAAAGGCAAGATGACCAAAACTCCGTTTACGGGAAACGGAGAAAGAGTTACTGAACTCTTGGGACTGATACATAGTGATGTATGCGGTCCTATGTCTACACATGCCAGGGATGGTTCTTCGTACTTCATTACATTCACTGACGATCTCTCTAGATTCGGATATGTGTTCCTGATGAAACACAAATCAGAAGCTTTTGAGAAATTTAGAGAATATAAACAAGAAGTCGAGAACCAAACCGGAAAAAGTATTAAAGCCCTTCGATCTGATCGAGGAGGTGAATACTTGAGCAATGAATTCCTGGACTTCCTAAAAGAGAATGGGATTCTCTCTCAGCTGACTCCTCCATATACACCACAGCACAACGGTTTATCAGAACGGAGGAACCGCACCCTATTAGATATGGTGCGCTCTATGATGAGCACAGCTGAGTTACCTATTTCCTTCTAGGGATATGCACTGGAAACAGCTGCAGACCTATTGAATATGGTTCCCACCAAAACCGTGCCAACCACTCCATATGAGATATGGAAAGGAAAGAGACCATGTCTTAATTATGTTAAGATATGGGGTTGTCCGGCATATGTAAAAATGTAGGGTTCCTAGGCACTCTCAAGAGGTCTCGCAAGGCATCAACCATGCCAATTTCAAATTTAACGGTGCCGAGAAACCCTAGTGTACTGATCGTTGGCTAGATTTCTAGGCGAAAGAATGAAACTAGTTAACACTTAACTAAAAGTAAACGGAAATACAACCTTTGTAGATCCGGTTCTCCACCTCCATAGCTCCATGATGAAATGTCCTCGCTGTCCAAAATGAAATCCGGGCTCTTGCGTCGGCTTCATCGGAGAAATGGGCGGGCTAGGTCATCGACGACGTGCCGAAGATGATCTACGTCGAAGCATCACTAGATCAAGCTCCACCTTCACCAAGCCATGAAAACTTGTGAAGGAAACACACTCTACTACTTGGCAAGAGGTAGAGGATGAAGAAATAGGAAGTGGGTAGACTTTAGAATTGGATTTCTCACTCTAATTCATCACTTGCCATTGATGAAGGCAAGCTTTCTTCACTTGAAGAAATGAAGAAGAAGAAGAATAATGTTATGATAAGTTAATTCCAAAAAGAAAATTAAAAGAATACTTATCATGACCAAACCATGGTCAAGTGTAGAGAATAAATCATGGTTAGTGGGATGGTTAGGGTTAAGCATGAGACAAAATGGTCACTTGGTCAAAGTCTTCATGAAGCTTCATGAACAAAACAAAACAAGCCACCATTTTCTCATTTGCTTTTCTTTTTCCAAAAGAATAAATAAATGAATAAATGAATAAGGAAATATTAAACCCTAACCATTTCATTAACCAAGGTTTAATTCTTTACACTTAAACAAAAGGCATGTATCATCAAACATGATACAAGCAAGTGCACAAAATCATATCGCATATGCAATGCGCACAACCGAGTGAGAAAATCCATTTAAAGTGAACCAATACTAGTTAATGCAAAGTAATATATCAAATATATAATTATACATTAAATCATTAAATCAACACTTGATTTAACGATCCGGTCATATCGCATATAACCGACTAGTATCATATGTATCGGCTTACCGAACCAACCCTTGATTCGATAACTAGGTTATATCACATACAACCTTTCGATATATCCATCGCGAGAATAGAATACGGTATCACATACATGCATTATTCTCGGTCCCGCACATATCTCATATGCGCTCCTATTTCGTTTCGCTTGAGCCAGGAAACCTCTGTGTAGGACTCTAAAGACTCGTCAATACGCCGGCAGCAGGTGATGATCATATCAAACACCCACAAGCCGCAAGCGGTCTGCTAAACGTAATGGCCACCCGGATATTGAGCGATCAGAAGATCGACGAGCAAGCCCGCTCACACTCCAGTGAATCCAACCAGTAACACTACCGTACAATCCGGTCTGATCGTCTGATATGTCGCATATCTTTCCTAGGGGTGGTAAACGTCAGGCCCCAATAGCTCGATAAGTCGTGTCGATATGAGGTCTATAACAATTCAAGAAACTACTAGTAACACTTACCAGTATATCTCAGCAACCCTAGCCAGGGATTTCCTGTTATAGCCAATCGAACACAGCGCAACATCTACTCCCTATACCGGGAGAGACGAATCCCCTCCTATCGCTCATTGCCTCCATGTGACTCGGGACTGTACCCAAAAACCACTGTTTTGCACGCCCTCTTGGACGTGGTAAGATGGAAATCAAAGCACAGTGGGAACCACACAAGACTCTATGACTATCTCGGGTCAACAGACTACTCTGTACCAGTGTCACCAGAGAACTGCCATCTGACGTGAGGTATAATACCGTCTGGGAGTTCTCGGCGAGTCCGTCCAGTGTACCCAGTCTCCACTGAGCACCCGTATATCATCTCCGATGTCAAACACCAATGGATATGGGATCATCCATCGCCCATCTATATGGGTCGAGAAGGTATACGCTAGTCTACTCTGGTATATCGATGCCCTGTCTCGATATACCCACGACTAGGGACCTTGAAGGATGTACTTATGGACTACCATGTCCCCACTAGTATGATCTGCATCATAGTCCAGGTAGTCAAGTACACATCCTAAGGGCTTTACCAACATGTAACAGAGAGACAATCAGTGTACACGTTAAGGTAAAGAGCAACCAGATAGCATACTATCATGTCGAGCAAGAGAGTCCTCCCTATATATGTCCCAGCATCCACTACAATATACATCCTATGTACAGTAATGGCCTCTAGGGCATACATATAACTAACAATCTCCCACTTGCACTAGGGCCATCTGTAGCAGTGGTCGTAGTATCTCATACTCAACCATCCCATAAAAGTATCTCTCTGGGAATAGGCCTTCGTGAGTGGATCCGCCGTGTTATCCTCTGAGTCTGCTCTCCTTGCCTCGATCATGCTGGAGATCAACCATCTCCATGATCAGGTGATACTGCCTTAGAATACGTCTGGATCACTGATGAGACCTGCGTTCCTTGGCATAAGCCACAACTCCATTGTCACACAATGGGAGGAACATAGTTCATCTTATGAACCATTATACATCCAAACAGCCTCTTTGGTAGCATCTTAAGTAGCGATGTATCCAGCCTTTATCGTCTAGTATGCCACGGTATCTAGATTGGAACTCTTCCAACATACCGTCCCTTTACTGAGGGTAAAGATAATGCCTGCGACTGACATTCAGTCGTCTTTATCACCCTGGAACCCTTCCAGTGATTCTCCCAAGGATCGATTGATACCGTCTCACTACTACTAGTGAGAATCCTAATATCCAATTAGATCTATCTCATAGATCCAAAACCTAGGATTTAGTAGGTATTACTTTGATCCTATATGGAGAATCCTAGTGATATGCGGAGATCGATCGAGCGTAGCATAAGAAACTCCTTTCTTATCAAAAGTATGTCATCCACGTACTCTACGAGGATTGCCACCATACTCCCTACTACCTTTTTGTTTATACAAGGTTCATCTACCATTTTGATGATGTCAACTTCTTTGACTAATCCATCAAAACAGATGTTCCAGCTCCGCGATGCCTGCTTTATCCTATAAAGCATCTTGCACACGTTTCCGCTGCTCCCACTGTCTACGAGGCCCTCTGGCTGTGTACTTATAGACACACTCTTCTAAAACTTCATTTAGAAAAGCAGTCATGACACCCAACCACCAGATATCGTAGTCATGGTATGTAGCCGTCACAAGTAGGATCTGGATGGACTTAAGCATATATCCTTAGAAAAAGTTTCATCATGATCCATACCTGGTCAATGATGCAAACCTTTAATAAGTCTAGCTTTGAAAGTCTCAACTTTTCGATATACACCAAGTAATCTTCTCAAGATATACTTGCTCCTGATGGGGATTTAACCCTTCAGATATAGCAACCAAAGTCCATACTTTGTTGGTGTATAAGGATTCCATCTCAGATCACTAAGCATCCAGCCATTCTTACAGAGTCTCACTCCTGATGGCCAGCTCGAAACTAGTTGGGTCATCATCTCATGATGCAATCCTCGCTCCCACTGTCATAGAGAAACAGAAGTATCTCTCAGGTGGGTGAGGAACCCTACTAGATCGGCGGAGAGGCTGAGGTTCGTTGGCATCTACTGAATCCTTTGGTTGTACCAAATCATCTGCTGTAGTTTGTATGGCTGGAACGTTTCCAGTTCTACATAACAGACCTTGCCTCGAGCTTGTCCGGATTTTGCTTTTAGACATAGGCAGGACAACCCCAAATCTTAACTAGCTTAAGACATGGGCTCTTCTCTTTCCATATCACATATGAAGCGGTAGGCAACTGATTTGATTGGAACCGTATTCAATAGGTATGCTGCTTCATAAGTGCATAACCCCCAAAAGGAAATAGGTAACTCAGTAGTACTCATCATAGAGCACACCATATCAAATAGGGTGTATCTGCTCCGCCCCGATATACCATCGTGCTATGGTGTATACGGAGGAGTAATGCTGAGAGAGAATCTCATTCTCCTTTAAAATAGTCCAGGAATTCTATGCACAAGTATTCTCCTCCCTGATGTCATCATAGGACATAATACTTATACCGGTATTTTAGTTCTCTACTTCTAACTTATATTCTGTGAATATCTCAAAAGATTCAGACTTGTGTTTCAACAGGAACATAGGTCTGAATCTCGAAAGATCATCAGAGAATGTAATGAAGTATTAAGAACCAGTCCTGGCATGTGTAGACAGGAGACCTTGCATACATCATCATGTATCAGTCCCAAGAGTTCATTAACTCTTTCTCTGTTTCCAATAAACAGAGCTATGGTCATCTTATCTTTGTGACATGACTGGCGAGTTTCACAAGATGTAAATTCAAACTGATTTGAATATGCATCTACATGTAACTCCAGCTACTCGGGTCACATTGATATGACCTAGTCTACAATACCTCAAGAAGGATCCGTTCATTCCTGAACTCTTCCTCTTGTGTGTGTTCCGTATACTAAGAACTGTAGTTTGATTTAGAACGTCAATGCTTTTACATAACGTGCCTGAATCGATCAACTTTTGATATAGGAAATGTTCAAAACATTATCCATCAATACAAAATTTTATCATTTCTTTACTAATAAAGAGACTGATATGATTTTGTATATCAGGTTCGGTATCTAATAACATTCGTTCAGAAGCAATGTATTACTATATAGGGTGACAGTGACCAACAGACTTGGCTGCAACACTTGCCCCGTTTTCTGTCTCATGAAACTTATCACCCGTTCTCAGTTTTTCTACGTTTTTGTAGCCCTATATAACAGATTACATATCTGGGATCCTGATCCGGTATCGTATACCCTGGATGCAGAGGATACTGAGAAACAGTTCTTTGTAATGAACACACCCGAAGATGATGCATCAGCATGCACTCTCTTCGTTTGGGCGGCACGGGAATTCTGGTAATCCCCAATTTCCTGCTCTGTCTTATAACAATTATAAGTTGGAGCGGGACCAACGTTCCCCAGCTCAGTATAACAAGCGGGTTCGGTCAATAATCCGTATTATTATCTTGATTAAGGCGTGATATGGTCGCTACCTGGAGAGAGAGAAGAAAACACTCAGCGTGCGCTCTTGCAAGAATAGATTGGTTATTATTTTATCTAATCAGGATGGCTCCCACTGCTTTTTATCAAATCTTCCTTCAAACCCTAAAAGGAAAGACTAGCCGGGATTAATTACACACTACGAGTTCGCCAATCTTTCAGCCAGGCCAGTGTCGGTACTTTGAGGGAGGTCCCCCGTGCTTTCGCACGAACCTAATTAATGTAAACCTCGTTTTCTCAGAGGCGTAACCTCGTTAACACCTTTCTAGACACCTACTTGATCGGCTAATTGTAATGTGTAAAACTCTCCCAGGAGTAACTCTTACTCGCAGCGGGTATCGGGATCCAACTATATCATAGAAGGTATGCAATCTCATTGCAAATTTCAACACTTGAAATTCACGATAATATTTTGCCCCTAACCTCCTATGACCTTGACAAAGGCCAACAAACCATAGGATGCTAGTCAAGTTCAACCCGTCATTTCCTGATTGAAATAAACCCACCAGCACGGCCCTTGACAAAGGCCAACAAGGTCGCACGACTACCCTAATCCAATCTGCATCATATGCATAAGCAGATAAGCACCAGCCAGCTACCGCACACTGCGCCTTGACAAAGGCCAACAAACGCAGCACGAATACTAACTACTACTTATCTGAAATGACGGAGGGCTACGACAGGCTTTTCTGAAAACCTATTGCATAATGAACTTGATATCGTTGTAGGATCGAATGGATTTTTGAAATGGAGTGTTTTTGAGGCTTTTCTAGTTTTGCTAAAGGAGTCACTCCCGGTGAAGGGATCGTCGGTCCTTTCCTCGTCGAATGAGGTGCGGGATATATCATATATATCACTGTGCAAAACAGAAACTCTTAAAAGCAATCAAAAGACAAACCGAGTGTGTAGCATCTGTCAGTTATTGCTAAAGGAGTCACTCCCGGTGAAGGGATCTCGGTCCTTTCCTCATCGAATAAGGTGCAGGATATATCATATATACCGCTGTGCAAAGCAAGAACTGTAGCTACCTGTTTTATTTTGAAATTCGATTCTACAACATCTTAGGTTTCTTTTATTTCATTAATCATATTAATGAAGTCCCATCATTTAAGTACCTAAACATCACAGATAAATACGACGTACACTTATGCCATCCGCATTCGCCTCGATGTCCCCTCATGCACCGTTAGGTTAGGTAACTAACGGCAGAGCGGGGCAGGGCTAGCGCGGGTGTAAAACATAAGTAACGCCTATATAATATATCATATATACTATATACTGTATCTATCACAGAACATCACATGATCACATCACAGATATCGCAGCAGAAGAAACATATGAAATATTGGATATACTAGGACGTCCGTGTTTTCAATACGAGCCAGTATAAAACATGGATTCCACGGTCGTGATGAATAGCCAATCCCACACCCCTAGACCCCTACGAGAGCGGCAAGCAACCCTGCCAATTCTGGAGTTAGGTGACCCGAGCTTGACTCCTCGAGTTGGTCTCCCACTGGACTCCAGAACCCGGTTACTTGTGCCCTCCTCCTTGGGTCTATCCTAGTGCGGAAAAGTAAATAATATACAAAGGGTGACAACTTCCACAACCTGGAAGTGCCCCAATAAAAGAATATTACATACAAGTTTTTACATGAATGAAAATGAAAAACACTCATCTCACATAAAAAACCCCGGCTATTCAAACACGACGATCCAATATAACATATCCAGCAACACATAACATCACATGTCATCAACGTAAGCAAACATGCGTATCCCAATTGCCGTTGACATATAGCAACGAAACCGGCGGTATCACATATTACACTTACGGTCACAGAAAAGAAAGTGTAAAACTACAACAATTGGAATCCGCAACCACCTCAGACATCACATGCCTGACCAAATGAATTCCTTAGACATCGCATGCCTAACAATTATAAACCCCGCATTTTAGTCTCTTTATCGAAAACACTTTTCAATATCAAGTCGGGCAATTCAACAAGATTCCCGACATCCTAATCGAATGCTCGTCGTAAACTTTAGTAGGCGGCCGCACCCCCGACGCCGTCGACGAAGTGCACCAAGGCGGAACACCGCTACCGCGAGCACCCTAACGGATGCTTTCGGCGACGGGGTTCTCCTACAGTCACTTGGTCGGGGCTATGGAGTGAGGCTGTCTATTAAGTTTACCCGGCGAGTATCCGCGTACGCTACGTGATTGCGACGGAATTTTGATCACATCAAAATTCCGTGGCAACCGATCAAGTGAGACTAAACTGCTATGTTTATAACATTCATTCAGTTATCTCATAACTTCTTGTGAATTCCAATTATTGTATCATATTCCAGATAAATAGAAAATGTTAAACTTTCGATCGAACAATCGAACACCCAAGTTATCCCGAAACAGATCAACACATGAAATAAGTCTAACAACTTTCAGTTCATGCCTCAGTACCAACGGTCCAGCCGTAGAAGGGTCAAGCCAACGCCTCACATGTGGCACGCCGTACTGCCCCAAACCCGAAGGTTCAAAGGGCAGTTCAAGACGGTCACATAATCGAGTCAAGGTTTGTTGTCTTCTAGAGGGACCATCGCGTTACTTGCACTACTTAGAACGTCGTTAAACTACGGAAAGATCCAACACTTGGAAATTTCCCGACAGGGGAAAAATTGGGTATTTATATCCGGTCGAACTTTTTAACATATTCAAAATTTTATCCGGAAAGCCACATAGACAAAATTTGATAATCCGATCGAACATTCGAATCCCCAAAACAACTCCAGAAAATTCAACTCTTGAATAAATTTTAAAAATACCCAGAGAACTCAGCACCTGAAACAATGAATTACTGTGCAAACAGTTAGGGCTGACGTCACAATGCTGCCGCGGAACCGCCGCATAAGCTAGGCTTATGCCGTGGTTCCACCACCGATTACACTGTTCATGCAATATTTTTTGCGCCGTAATTCTTAGAATTCCCTGCTGAGTTTTCTGCATATTTTTAATTTGGAAAAATCTACGATTTTAGAAAAAGTACAGAGAGCAAGTTTGTGATTGGGTTTCGGGTTCGTTCGGACTTCAAACTCCGTCTAGACTTCGCCTAAGGCTCTAGCTAGGCTCTGATACCACTGTAGGGTTCCTAGGCACTCTGAAGAGGTCTCGCAAGGCATCAACCATGCCAATTTCAAATATAACGGTGCCGAGAAACCCTAGTGTACGGATCGTTGGCTAGATTTCTAGGCGAAAGAATGAAACTAGTTAACACTTAACTAAAAGTAAACGGAAATACAACCTTTGTAGATCCGGTTCTCCACCTCCATAGCTCCATGATGAAATGTCCTCGCTGTCCAAAACGAAATCCGGGCTCTTGCGTCGGCTTCATCGGAGAAATGGGCGGGCTAGGTCATCGACGACGTGCCGAAGATGATCTACGTCGAAGCATCACTAGATCAAGCTCCACCTTCACCAAGCCATGAAAACTTGTGAAGGAAACACACTCTACTACTTGGCAAGAGGTAGAGGATGAAGAAATAGGAAGTGGGTAGACTTTAGAATTGGATTTCTCACTCTAATTCATCACTTGCCATTGATGAAGGCAAGCTTTCTTCACTTGAAGAAATGAAAAAGAAGAAGAATAATGTTATGATAAGTTAATTCCAAAAAGAAAATTAAAAGAATACTTATCATGACCAAACCATGGTCAAGTGTAAAGAATAAATCATGGTTAGTGGGATGGTTAGGGTTAAGCATGAGACAAAATGGTCACTTGGTCAAAGTCTTCATGAAGCTTCATGAACAAAACAAAACAAGCCACCATTTTCTCATTTGCTTTTCTTTTTCCAAAAGAATAAATAAATGAATAAATGAATAAGGAAATAGTAAAGCCTAACCATTTCATTAACCAAGGTTTAATTCTTTACACTTAACCAAAAGGCATGTATCATCAAACATGATACAAGCAAGTGCATAAAATCATATCGCATATGCAATGCGCACAACCGAGTGAGAAAATCCATTTAAAGTGAACCAATACTAGTTAATGCAAAGTAATATATCAAATATATAATTATACATTAAATCATTAAATCAACACTTGATTTAACGATCCGGTCATATCGCATATAACCGACTAGTATCATATGTATCGGCTTACCGAACCAACCCTTGATTCGATAACTAGGTTATATCACATACAACCTTTCGATACATCCATCGCGAGAATAGAATACGGTATCACATACACGCATTATTCTCGGTCCTGCACATATCTCATATGCGCTCCTATTTCGTTTCGCTTGAGCCAGGAAACCTCTGTGTAGGACTCTAAAGACTCGTCAATACGCCGGCAGCAGGTGATGATCATATCAAACACCCACAAGCCGCAAGCGGTCTGCTAAACGTAACGGCCACCCGGGTATTGAGCGATCAGAAGATCGACGAGCAAGCCCGCTCACACTCCAGTGAATCCAACCAATAACCCTACCGTACAGTCCGGTCTGATCGTCTGATATGTCGCATATCTTGCCTAGGGGTGGTAAACGTCAGACCCCAATAGCTCGATAAGTCGTGCCGATATGAGGTCTATAACAATTCGAGAAACTACTGGTAACACTTACCAGTATATCTCAGCAACCCTGGCCAGGGATTTCCTGTTATAGCCAATCGAACACAGCGCAACATCTACTCCCTATACCGGGAGAGACGAATCCCCTCCTATCGCTCATTGCCTCCATGTGACTCGGGACTGTACCCAAAAACCACCGTTTTGCACGCCCTCTTGGACGTGGTAAGATGGAAATCAAAGCACAGTGGGAACCACACAAGACTCTATGACGATCTCGGGTCAACAGACTACTCTGTACCAGTGTCACCAGAGAACTGCCATCTGACGTGAGGTATAATACCATCTGGGAGTTCTCGGCGAGTCCGTCCAGTGTACCCAGTCTCCACTGAGCACCCGTATATCATCTCCGATGTCAAACACCAATGGATATGGGATCATCCATTGCCCATCTGTATGGGTCGAGAAGGTATACGCTAGTCTACTCTAGTATATCGATGCCCTGTCTCGATATACCCACGACTAGGGACCTTGAAGGATGTACTTATGGACTACCATGTCCCCACTAGTATGATCTACATCATAGTCCAGGTAGTCAAGTACACATCCTAAGGGCTTTACCAACATGTAACAGAGAGACAATCAGTGTACACGTAAAGGTAAAGAGCAACCAGATAGCATACTATCATGTCGAGCAAGAGAGTCCTCCCTATATATGTCCCAGCATCCACTACAATATACATCCTATGTACAGTAATGGCCTCTAGGGCATACATATAACTAACAAAAAACGCAAAATCCGGACAAACTCGCGGCAAGGTCCATTCTGTGTAAGTTTATTGGATATCCCAAACATTCGCGCGGATATATCTTCTACCACACCGAGGAACAAAAGGTGTTTGTTTCTCGACATGCCACCTTTTTAGAAAAGGAATTTCTTGAAAAAGAGATTAGTGGCAAGGAGGTAGAACTAGAAAAGGTTCCAGCAATACAGACTACAACAGAAGATTTGGTTGAACCAGAGGATTCAGTAGCTCCCGATGAACCTCAGCCTCTCCGCCGATCTAGTAGGGTTCCTCGCCCACCTGAGAGATACTACGGTTTTCTCATGGATGGTGGGAGCGAGGATTGCATCATCGAGGATGATGACCCAACTAGCTTCGAGCAGGCCATCACGAGTAGGGACTCAGTGAAATGGCTGGATGCTATGCGGTCCGAGATGGAATCCATGTACACTAACAAAGTATGGACTTTGGATGTTGCTCCTGAAGGGGTAAAACCCATTGGGAACAAGTGGATCTTCAAGAAGAAACTTGGTATAGATGGGAAAGTGGAGACTTTCAAAGCTAGACTTGTTGCAAAAGGCTTTCGCCAAAGACCAGGTGTGGACTATGACGAAACCTTTTCTCCAGTGGCTATGCTTAAATCCATCCGGATCATGCTTGCCATCACTGCATATCATGATTACGAAATCTGGCAAATGGATGTTAAGACCGCCTTTCTAAATGGCGATTTAGAAGAGTGCGTGTACATGACTCAGCCAGAGGGCTTCGTAGACAGTGGGAGCAACGGAAAGATGTGCAAGCTGCTTAAATCCACGTGCCGCGCAACAAACGACTCTCCCACAGGAGTAGTCACTACTAACGGCTGATCTAGCAAACACGACTCTCGGCCTAACCTCGGCGCGAAGTGCGTAGAAACATACGAATGAGTAGATCCCGGATCGAAAAGAACATGTGCATCAAAAGAACATAAGGAAAGGGTACCTTAAACCACAGCATTAGACGCCTGAGCGTCCTGGTGAGTCAAGGCAAAAACCCGTGCCTGCCCTCTACCGGCTACTGGCTGTCCTCTGCCTCTGCCACCTCGTCCTCTCGGCATAAAACCACCACGACCACGACCTCTCTGAGTAGGAGTCTGACACGGCGCAACAACAGGAATAAGAGGCAACGCTCTCTGAGGCAGAGAAGGTGGTTAGGTAACCTGCGGTACTGCTGGCCCTCTCTGACGCACCACAGTACAATTCCGAACAAGATGCTGCAAACTGCCACAACCAAAACATCCATAAGACGGTCGCTGGCCCTCCTGGGAATAAGAACTGAATAACTGGCCATGTCCTACGTCTCTGCTACTCCCCGATTCTGATGGAACTCTTCCTCTGCGGACAAACCTCGGTCCTCGTGCTGGCTCATCCGTACGAATCCTCTTCGGTTCTGGAACAACCGATGACTCAGCTAGACGCTCCTCCACCAATAGGGCTGCATCGACAGCTGCCGCATACATGTCGCAATGCTGAATGCTGATGGCTAGGAACAACTGGGTAAGTAGGCCTCGAACAAACCTCTTCACCCTCATCTCCTCAGTCGCCACCAAGTACGGAGCATACACCGACAGCTCAGTAAACAATACATCATACTCTGACACCGTCATCCCCGGCGTCTGACGTAACGACTCAAATCTGCGCGCTCGCACATCCCTGACGCTCGGTGGAAGAAAACGGGCAAGAAACGACGTCACAAACTCAGCCCAGGTCATAGGAGCAAGACCAGTGGCTCTGCCCCTCTCCAACGACTCATACCACTTCTGGGCCATACCCTCCAGCCGGAAACTCGCAAACTCTACCCATCTCTCGTCGGAGCATCGGAGTGAGCGACAAATCCTGGCCATTCGGTCGATGAACGACTGCGGATCCTCAGTAACATCTGTGCCAGTAAACACCGGAGGCCTCAGCCTCATGAACTCCGTCAGTGACACGGTAATAACCTCTGGAGCTGAAACTACAACTGCCGGATCAGTAGGTACCATCGTGGTCCCTGCAACGGGTGGAACAACAGCCTGCCCCTGTGCTCGAATGGCCTCTACTAAAGTCCCCACAATCTGGCGCAGATCCTGCATACCAGCACCAATCATAGCAATGTGCTCCGGTACCACAGGTGTATCGCCCTGGTCAACCCTCGCATCAGACGAGTCGACTCTGGCCTCGGCCCTCGCGGCCGCTCTCTGTGCCCTCGTAGTCTTCGGCGGCATATGGGCTGGAAATTGAAACAAGATTCGATAAGGAAACGGAAATCGAATCACAAGGATGTATATCAATCACGGAAGGAATTTAAATCAATAAGTCCTAAGGTCACTTAGGCGGAGTACCGTGTCGTAAGTATGCCGCGGAACATACACACGCTGCGTCACTCTGCTCAAGCTACCTACTCCATCATACCAAGGTCATCCTACACTCCGAAAGGTAAAAACCTAGCGCTCTGATACCAACTTTGTCACGACCCAAATTTGGCCCGTAACCGGCACTTAAACTACGTAACGTCTAAAGGCGTACGCAACTTAAGTAAGCCGAAACCCAGAAATCTAAACCACCCAAAACTGGATCAACGGAGAAAAACATAGTTTTAAATATTCGGAAATTTTCAAGTAAAAATCTTTAAGTTTAGTTTTCGTTCTTAAAAATTTCGGCAGCACCTCCTTTGTAAAAACTAACCCTGAAAACGGGTATAACATAGATAATAATAAAAGCATCCCAAATGGGAGAAAATCACGCCCAACGGCGGAGACAACCACCACAACATATATACGACGCCGAAGCGAAGAAATATAAAAGGAAACTGCATAAAGAAGTAAAACTTTTCAACAAAAACCGGCTCCCACGAGCACGGCACCCAAAGTCACCACAAAATATAACACTGAATCCTCACAAGTCGTCTCTAAGTCATATACAACATAGTGGTAGATGGAGAATACTAGATCCAACAAAAAAATATACAAAGTACAAACAGATAACCGCAACCCACCTAAAAGCAAGGCTTCACAGCCAACCGTAGCGGTATCCGCAAAAGTAGAGATGAAAAGATGCCCTGCCGCGACTACTCAGAGGGTAAGTCCTGCACAACACTGTGTCACAACGGGGGTGAGTTGCCAACTCGTGAATAGTAAATAACATCATACAGTAATCGCAAGTATGCACGAACAGCGATCTATCTATCACAAGTAATCCGATAGCATAAGTATGATAAGTGAATATGCAACAATCATGTAAAGGTACATCATCAGGGTACTACAACTACATGAAACAATGCATATCAACATAATCCTGAGTGTGGGATGATATAATATAAAATCTCATGCAAAAATCATCAGCATGGAAAAGCACCAGTGTCCCTCATTGACACATCAAATCCCAAATCCTCAGGCACCGCATCCTCAGATCGGCCCTCACATCCTGTATATCTCACGAAAACCTGAGTGTCAAACACCGACACTCGAAACATCATGAAACCCGTGTCTAGCATCGACACGTAAATCCTCATAACTCAGGCACTGTCACCATGACTAGCCCTGACGAAATGTCATACCTCACTCCGGTCGGTATCTCCATGATAACCGCCGAGTCCAAATACAATCACCGGTAGGTAGTGGTCCCACCGTCAGGTTTATCGTCTACACCACGAAATCACCACTCATCCCGGGGTACCATACCGGGTCCACCATATACCCGCAGACGGTGCATCCCGCTCCTCGAATCGGGTATCACAAACCAAATCTCAGAACCGAGAAATCACATGGTGGACGCATCAAATATCATATCAAGAGAAACCGGGTTTTCAAACAATACAATGTTTTCTTGAAAATATCCCCCACGGTTCTCAAATCCACAAATCATATGAAATCCATATCTCAATGCGTAAAATCCATATAAAACTGACATATGCAACATAAAACATCAATATGAGCATATAAAGGGAAAACCGCTCTTTAAATTGAATCTAACTTTAAAACACATCATGCGGTTCCCAATTCCTTCGAAAATAAATGCAGTATCATATGAAGTGTACATGTAAGTGTAGTAAGGTTTAAGTATCTACATGTAATCAAGTATGTGGGTGTACATGTCAATTTGTATGCATGATGTATAGGTAATTATAACAAGATATAAGTGAAGTGGAATAAGGTTCACTACCTTAACTATTCCTGCCCAATGCAATATCACGTATGTATGTGTCCACAGTATTTCATATGCACAATAGAATATGAGTTACTACTCTAATCATTCCTATCCACTATCATATCACATATGTAGGTGTTTGTGCGTGTCATGGCAATTACAGGCGGTCTGGGTGTAGCATACAATTTAGTGCTCATGCAACATGAACCGTCAGTAATGTGTTATATCTAAAGGTACGAGTCAAGTACAATAGATAATACTATGCAATGACATTCATATGAAAGTAACTAATATGCAAATACATGCATCTATCATATCATATTCGCCCCGACGCATAACGCCATACGGGCAATTTCCCCGTAGATGTTAAATCTACTCACCGATGGTCTCGAGCTAAGAAAATCCGACCACCTGCTTCCCCTTGTCCGCAGCACCCGAAGTCCCTGCTTGCGAACCTAAAATTTCATAAATACAACACATAAGCTAAATATCCTATAATGACGGAAAGACAACGAAACGCGACGAAAACGCCCGGAAAATTACACTGCGCGCTTAGCATATATATCTCACGATACCGGCCAAAACCCTAATTAGGGTCGCTAAACTATAAAACACCAAGTCTGGACCCCGATCGTCCCGATCGCGCAACACAACACAAAAATTACGAGGAATACACTGGATATAACCTCGCAACTACCAAACGAACCCTACGTCGGAAAACCCCGAAATCTAGTAAGCAACCTATCGCAATATATCGCACTAGATTCAAGATAACACAAATCTAACAATTACAAATACCTTAAAATAGCTTAACTAAGCTATCTAAACCAATCCTATATTTTTTACACTCGCTAATTATGTTTTAGCAAAAATCTAGTAAGCAATTTTGCTTAATTAAACAAAATGCTTATTAGCAAATTTTAACACTTTCTACTAGCTTATTCTTTTCCAAAACACAATTTAACACTTGAATTAAACACTAATCACTTAATCAAAATTTAACCCTAACATGAATTTCTTAAACCAAATATAATGAATTAATCATGATTTAAATGCTAAACTAAGCACTTAACTAGTTAACTAAATTAGCTAGTTAAAGATTAAAGCAATTAATTATGGATTAAGCTAAGAAATTATACCTCCTCAAGAACACCAAAAAGAACTTAGATCCATCACTTTAGCCTCCAAAACTCAAGCTTTGAAGAAGATCCATGAAGGATTAGTGAAGGAAAAAGGTTTAATATTTATATAGGAATTTTTGGATTTATTTTTGGATATCTTTTTGTGTTTTTGAAAGGAAATGAGAGAGAAATGAGCTTGGAATTATTTTGGACAGAAATGGGGGAGTTAGGGTCGGCCAAGGTGAGTGGGGGGGTATTTTTGTGAATTTTGGGTGAGGAAATTGCTAGGAAAATGAGTAATAAAAGCTAATAAATGCATTTTGCCACCTTTTTACCTTTTCTTTTCTTTTTAAAATAATTCCTTTTGCACTCCAAAAATATCTAGATATTTAAAAAGAAGTTTCTAAAATAATTCTAGTGACAAAATTAATTTATTCACAAAAGAAAAATTTTCCCGATTTACGTGCACAAAACACCGCTTAAAATAATATTTTTTTCCGGGAAAAAATCTATCTGAACCAAAACCTCCCAAATACTCCCAAAGTTCGCGTACAAGCGTTATTTTGGCCAAATTAGGTGTCGGTAAGCTTATACGGTCGTTTGATCGAAATCGGGTTAAAACGGGAAAAACCGACAATTTTGCCCTAAAACGGGAAAATTCGCAAAACAATTTCTAAAACGTTACAATTACTGAACTTGGAGTGGTTCCATCCATTGAGCATCCAATACCTTTGTATTGCGATAACAATGGAGCGGTGGCTTTGGCCAAGAAACCCAGGTCCCATCAGCGGTCCAGGCATATTCTGAGGCGGTATCACCTGATCCGGGAGATAGTTGATCGCCGGGAGATCGAGGTCAGGAGAGTTGACACGAAGAAAAACACGGCGGATCCACTCACGAAGGCCATTCCCCAGATACAGTTTGAGAGACTCTTCGGGATGCTCGGTATGCGATACTACAGCAGCTGGCCCTAGTGCAAGTGGGAGATTGTTAGTTGTATGTATGTCCTAGAGGCCAGTATTGTACAGATGATGTATATTATATTGGATGCTTGGACATATATAGAGATGACTTTCTTGCTCGATATGATAGTATGCTATCTGGTTACTCTTTATCTTAACATGTACACTTGCCTCTTTAAACTGTCTTATAGTTACATGTTGGTAAAGCCCTTAGGATGTGTGTAAGTCTACGCTAGCGTCCCGGCCGTCTACAGACGCCAAATACGGAACAAAAACTTTTAAACTGGCGCTATCGTGTACTTTAACCGGGATCTGCCATTATTGCTAAACTAACAAACTGTAAAGTGTGTAGAAAGGTTATACCGAACGATCCGAGTCCTTCGTTCTTTAACCATCATCCCACGCTCCGTTGCGGCTGCTCCGATCTCGTCGATCTCCGATCTCTTCGTCGAGGTGGCACCACGTCGATGATTCTTTAAACGGGCTCCCGCCTCTGACTTGAGGCAACTCGATCGTCAAGTTTGCTAAAAGAGACGACCAAGAATGATGTAGAGAATGAGAAGATGACTTTGTCTCACTTCGTCCATGTCCGTGGACGATCGGTAAATGAAGTTGCCGAGGGAATCGGGTGATGGAATGAAATGAGCTGTGAAATTCCATACACCCCAAAATCTATCATATCCTTTTTCCAAATGAAATCAACAAGTGAGAGAGAGAGGAGGAGGAGAGGGGGCCGGCCATATATATGCAAAGAGGGAGGTGAGTGTAGGAGAGGGGAGAGTGACAATAAGAACAAATATCAACCACAAATAACCTTCATTCAAACAAAACATCATTAATGCAAATGGTGATTCATTAACCTAGTCACCATTGCATTAATGGCTCCATTAAAGCTCTAATGACTCACTAGCCTCATCACCACTTCTAGAAGCTTCTAGAATGATGACTCACTCTTATCCAAGAAAAGATAAATCCGTCTTTAACCGAATGTTAAAAGACGGCTGATAGAAAACTGGAAACTGGCAACTTCCAAAAGTGATCCTGAAACGACTTTCAGGATAACCCCGAAACTGTATAAATATACCCGCATTTGTATTACGACCGAATACAAATGCAACTGAGACAAAGATATTATACCTACTCAATATAATACTCGGATCCGGCTTAAACCAAAGCTGACCAGTATCATCTGCCCGAAAAATAACACGTGCGTAAACGCACGTGCATTTTCCGAACCCTGCCATAAAACCATACGGCCTCTACAACGTTTCGCCCGAACTTGGGAAACTGTCTGTGGGGGACTCTAATGACTCATCAGTACCCTGGCAGTGGGTTTAACCACAAACCGTCAGCGGCACTAGCAATGCGTAACGGCTGCCCATGGACTGACCTCAAGGGAGGCCGATGAGCGAACTCATCCGGAAACCCTACTGAGCCTAACAGTGACAATGTATATACAGTCCGGTCCGTTCGTCTATGAGTATCGCATATCTGCCTAGGGGGCTAGTAACGTCAGACCCCCAATAGCAGTATAAGTCGTGTCGGAGTGTAGCCCAATAACACCCTGAGATACTACTTGAGTACCTACCAGTAAATCTCCTGCCATGGCCATGGACTTTGTGTAATGGCTCTCCTAGACACAGTACGACCTCGCCCCCAATACCGGGAGAGACGAATCCCCTGCCGATCCGCTCACGTGCCTCCATATGGCTCGGGACTGTACCCAAAAGCTACCTGTTTGTAAGACTCCTTTGAGCCGTGGTAGGGTAGAAATCAAAGCACAGTGGGAACTCACACGAGACAAATGACGACCTCAGGTCGATGAACTAACCTGTACACATGTCACCAGGGAACTGCTATCTGACGATATGTATAATACCAACTAGCAGGTTCCCGGCGAGTCCTGTCCGGTGTACTCATAACCCAATGAGCACCTGTATACATCTTAGGTGATCCAACTGACACCAGTGGCTTGTGAGACCGGCCACCGCCCCTCGTCGGGGTCTCGACTGTACACACTAGTCTACTCCGGAGTATCGATGCCCTGTCTCGAAACTCCCACGACTAGGGACCACAATTAAGGATATGCATATAAACCACCCAACTCTCACGTATATGATCGCCATCATATTGTTGGTGGTAAAGCAAGATCCTAAGGGCTCTATCAAAGTGTAACATGTAATCAGTCACCTGAAAATGTACACGACTGATAAAGGCAAACCAGATAGCATACTATCATCTTGAGTAAGACTGTCCTATCGGTATAGGTCCTCCGCAATCATTGCAATCACGAACCTGCGATCCAATAATTTACTATGAGGGCACTATCTCCAACAATCTCCCACTTGCACTCAAGGCTAATTATTGCAATGTCGACTACTCACAGCCCGTGTGAAACCGAACATCCAACTCCTCTACTAATCAGTACCACAAAGCCCGTTTGTAAAACTATTGTGTTCGAGAAATAGCCTTAGTGAGTGGATCCGCCTAGAAGTTTCTTTCTATATCTCTCTTAATCTCAAATTCGCGGAGAAAGCCATCTCCCGAAACGAGTAAAACCTGTCTTAGAATATGTCTGGATATCTGATGGGACCTAGTTCATAAATGAACTCCAAATCCAAACTTCTTAGACTGTATCGATCACTGAACCTAATCAGTATCGGGCACCATGCCACCCAGAGTTTCCTCTTGGACCACCTGTCCATAATATTGTCCCTCGTCAGAGGGAAAAACTATAACTATGACAATCACTCTGTCAACCATGTCACCTTTGAAGCTTGGAATGATAATCGTCTCCCGAAGGAGGCTGCCGTCATCAAATCCGTAGAACATGTACTTATGTTCTAAAACTGCTTCCTTATATTTCTCCAGGATTGGATTAATACAAACTTATTGCATCTAGTGCAAAACCAACATTTGGTGTGGTACTTGACATCTCATGATTGACTCAATTGCCTAAGCAAGTGATCTGCCAATCATGCACATCCCTCTCCCCTTTAGTCTGTAAGACACCTTTAGAGAGGGTGACTCCATCACCTGCAGGTACACCACCATGCTAGGAGTCATCTATTCCAAAAACCATTAGAATATTTGTCAAAGTACCCACATTGGGAAACTGCCCAAATCCAGATCTAAAACCATAGATCTAGAAACCAGAATGTCAAATATTATATCCATATCCTGTCTGGAGAAATAACTGTGTGACGACCACAGTACAACTGATCGTAGTATAGGAATTTTACTTCCTACTCTGTGTATGTCATCCAGATACCATGACATCACACCCTACTACCTTCTTAACAGATCCATCGCCTATTCTGATTGAAGTCAAAACCATGACTGTCATATCAAAATTAGATGATCTATCTCCGCTATAACTGCTCAAGTCTATAAGTAGATATAAGCTACTTGCCCACTATGCTTCCGATGCTCCCACTGACTACGACAACCCTCCTACCGGGTCTCATAGCCTGGAACAACAGTAGTGTCAAGTCTTGGTAGATAAGAACCTCCCTGTCACCGTCCTTGAGGCTACCGAAGTACCTCTCGGGTGTCTGAGGTTACCCACCATATCTGCGGAGTGGCTATTGGAGTGTCAAACCTGATTGAATATATAGGTCCTATTAAATTTTCCGTAATCGTTCGCGGTTCTGGAATCACTTCCAGTTCTACCATACTCTCACTACTGTTTTTCTGAAAAAGATCCATTTTTACTAAAACTGTGGCAAGTCAAGAACAATATCACTATTGATCTTCCAAATGGTAGAATATCAACCCTCGTCATAGCCAGGGTCAACCCACAAACAGCCATTACAGAAACGTGCCCTGAGTTATCCAGAGTCTGGTTTTAAGCATAAGCTGGACAACTCCCCGTACCTTAACATCTTTTAAGGTACGATCTATTCTATATCCAATATAGAAACTTTGGCACTTATTTAATTGGAACTAGATTCAAATCATGCAGCTGTCTCCAGTGCATATCAACTTTAATGGAAAGAGGCTAATCAGCATTACTCAACTTAGGAATCCATCCAATTATGAGTAACCTGAAAGAGAAACACGTTTCTCAAAACCATCACTATCATCTGAATACCAATCACAAGAATCTACATCTTCGATCTCTTTGAAGAATCCCGATACTTGTGATACCTGGTTCTCTACTTTATTCTTATACCCACAACTTCTCAAAACTTAGACCTTGTATTTCTACGAAACACTTGTCTAAATACTAGAGAAGTTATAAGTAAACAGAACATAGTACGAGGACCTACCCCTTTGTCCTGATGGACACTTGGACAACATACAATACTCTGTATAAGTCCGCTGAGTTAAACAACTCAAAACCTGTGCGTCGTAGGTTGAAAACTGTACCCTAGCGATTTCCTCAAATATCACCAATTTCAACGAATTCCGATATAATGAGGATGATCACCTAATTCCCAATAACTTACTCCCACTCATCATCTGTAAAACCATACAGATATGAGAATGAAACCTGGTAAATACATACCCTTGGAGTAAGTGTCTAATCGGGAAAACAATTTTTCTTTAACAATGCACTGAAACATGAAAATGTTTCGTAGGGGTATCCTGGTATTCATAGCAATGCCTCTTCCATAATCCAATTCATGACTTCAACCGTATATTTTATTGCCATCTCTCCAAATCCCTTTATTTTTCTTTAGTCGTTACTTTTTGTACACCATCGTTAGGCTAAATGGTTTTCTTCCTTCCCTACCGTTCTGCACCGGCCTATGGTTTGGAAGAAGACTATCCAGTAAGCATAATAGGTGTACCCTCCCAAACCAAGGAGTACTCGCAACTGAGAGAAGTTGATGATAAAAGACAACTGAATAATACCTTATTCTTTTAAAGGTGAAATAGGAGTGGCGATGAAGTACGCGGTTTTGGTCGTGAATGATATCAGTCGCAATTTACTTTGCCCTCTTTCTAATCCCTTTATTTTGTCTTTACATATTACCTTCTGCACACCCTACTTAGGCTAATTGGTTTTCTTCATTCCCTACCTTTCGGCACCAGCCTATGGTTTGGAATAAGACTATCCAATAAGCGTAATAGGTGTACTCTCCTAAACCAAGGAGCTCTCGCAACCTGAGAGAAGGTGATAATAAAAGACAACTGAATAAACCAATTCTATTTCTCCTGAACCTGGATCCATCCTCGAAGAAGTCCCTTCGAGTTCGTATATAACCATACGATGGATCTATCCAATGGAAGTGGATATCCGTAGTAATACGGGTGTTCTGAGAAATTCAAAGGGTAAAAGAAGGAGTGGCAATGACTTATGCAACTCAGACAATCCAAAAGCCAGTATTTTAAGAAGGTTCGGTCAACCTAGTCACTGAGTCATAGTCTAGGGTCGGTCAAAGGTCGCTGCCAAAGAGAGAGAGAAAAGAAACACTCTGCGTGCACTCTAACCTAGATCGGAATGGTCATCACTTTATCTAATCCGGAAACCTCCCACTGTCCTGTCAAATTCTCCTCCAAACCTAAAGAAGAATCAATCGGGATCACCCGAAGAGTAAACCAACTTATCAGTAGGAATCGGGATCCAACTCTCATCGCATGATAACGTGATGGAATGCATCCACGTTACTCATACTCCAGAAGGTATGCGCATACTTGGCAACTTTCAGTTTCTTTAGAAACTCCCGATACGATTTTTGCCCCATGCTCTTATAACCTTGGCTTTGGTCAAAGTGTCATAAGTCACATGCCAAGTTCTACCCGTCACTATCTTGTCAATTTGAACCCACCCGCACATGCTCCTGACTTTGGCCAATCGGCAGAACGACTGTCCCAAACTAACTCATCTATCTATGCAACAATTGAATACCCAGCAGCTACCAAACACCATGCCTTAACTTTGGCTAAAATGCACAGCTTGAATACTACTGAATACCCAAAAGAAGTGACGGAGGGCTACGGCTGGTTTTTGGCGAAAAACCTTTAACGTAGTGAACTTGATATCGCTGAAGGAACCTGATAGCTTTTTTAAAATATAGTGGCGAAAACCTTTTGCTAAAGAGGTCACTCCCGGTAAAGGGATCTCGGCTCTTTCCTCGTGGAATGAGGTGCAGGATATTCCACTGAATACCGCTATGCAAAGCAACTTGTAATCGACTATAATGAAGTTATTACCCTGACGCAAACTTCTGTCCAAGGGGTCGGTCCCGGTGAAGGGATATCGGCCCTTGCTCCGTCGAATGAGGTGCAGGATATTCCACTGAATACCGCTATGCATAACAAAAGGAAACGTCTTTGTAACAACACTTTTTAAATTGTTCCAACAACTGCAAATAGGTTTGTTATACTTTGCGTTGATCAGAATCAACGCAGTCCCATCAATTGATCACACCAGAAAAGAACGAAAATAAAATGTACATATATGCCATCCGTATTCGTCACTGGGTCCCGTCATCACTCGTTAGGTTACTTAACTAACGACAGAGCGGGGACTGGACTAGCACGGGTGTAAAACATATACAACATCTAATAGTATATAAACCAATATACAATAATCGCTCCAAGCGTGATAATATGCAACATTACAGAAAAGTAATAAGCATCACAGAACAATACAGATAATCTGGGATCCCCGAGTTTCACAGAGCCGCTGCTGAAACCCGACGTTCCCCTGTCGTGTGCATAGCTTGTGCAATGAAACCTAGACCCCTACGGGTGCGGCAAGTTACCCGCCAAAACCTGAAGCGAGGCAGCCCCCTATAGCATAGTGAATGGACCACCCAGCACTCCACGGAATCCGGTAATCTGGGGCACCCCTCCTTGGGTCAACCTGTACCCCCTACGAGTGCGGCGAATAGTCTGCAAATTCTAGAGTGGGGCCCCTCTGCCTCTCAAAGCCATGAGATGCGGACCCGTTGCCCCTCCAGAACCCGGCTATCCGTGCACTCCGTCGCGGGGCAAAACCTAGTACAGTAATGAAAAATAGTACAACAGGTACATCGACCGCAACCTGGTCGTGCCCCAAAAGAATATTATACAACAGGCAGTGACGGCAGTCCACAAGTTGGACGCTCGCCCCGCAATATCAAATGTACAAATAAACACAAACTGTACTATCATTGCACACTGCTATCCACCACGACAAATCCGCAACAGCACAGCACAACACAGAACATCAACGCGAATGTCACGTTCGCAAACCCGTCTAAAAGAACTATAGCAATCAGACGCGGTTTACCGATCTAATGACATTCCCGGTCGGAGATATAATGTAAGCACTGTAAACTAACATGTTTAAATTTCGATCGACCAAATATCACAAAGTGGGCACCACGACTTACTGGTGAACAGTAATAAAACCTGGGCCCAAACGATATATACCAAAAACCCCAAAATCCAACAGAGAACCCACTGTACAAATTTGGGAGCATGAGCTCACCAAGTAGCCGCGGATGCGAGGCCAAACCATGGGTTTGGCCGTGTTTCCGCGGCGGTTTGGTGGAGTCATGCGCCCAAATTTTATCGTGGTTCTTAGAAAATCCTGCACAGATTTCTGAGACATGTAGAATAATTTTAGGAGATCATTTGAAATCGACAGAAACTGTGAGCATGGAATTTTGTAGTTTTCGATTTCCGGTTCGATCGATGTTTTAAACGCGTTAGCACAAGTTAGCATAGCAAAATGGTTAGGCTCTGATACCACTGTAAGTCTACGCTAGCGCCCCGGCCGTCTACAGACGCCAAATGCGGAACAAAAACTTTTAAACTGGCGCTATCGTATACTTTAACCCGGATCTGCCATTATTGCTAAACTAACAAACTGTAAAGAGTGTAGAAAAGTTATACCGAAGGATCCGAGTCCTTCGTTCTTTAACCATCATCCCACGCTCCGTTGCGGCTGCTCCGATCTCGTCGATCTCCGATCTCTTCGTCGACGTGGCACCATGTCGACGATTCTTTAAACGGGCTCCCGCCTCTGACTTAAGGCAACTCGATCGTCAAGTTTGCTAAAAGAGACGACCAAGAATGATGTAGAGAATGAGTAGATGACTTTGTCTCACTTCGTCCATGTCCGTGGACGATCGGTAAATGAAGTTGCCGAGGGAATCGGGTGATGGAATGAAATGAGCTGTGAAATTCCATACACCCCAAAATCTATCATATCCTTTTTCCAAATGAAATCAACAAGTGAGAGAGAGGAGGAGGAGGAGAGGGGGCCGGCCATATATATGCAAAGAGGGAGGTGAGTGTAGGAGAGGGGAAAGTGACAATAAGAACAAATATCAACCACAAATAACCTTCATTCAAACAAAACATCATTAATGCAAATGGTGATTCATTAACCTAGTCACCATTGCATTAATGGCTCCATTAAAGCACTAATGACTCACTAGCCTCATCACCACTTCTAGAAGCTTCTAGAATGATGACTCACTCTTATCCAAGAAAAGATAAATCCGTCTTTAACCGAATGTTAAAAGACGGCTGATAGAAAACTGGAAACTGGCAACTTCCAAAAGTGATCCTGAAACGACTTTCAGGATAACCCCGAAACTGTATAAATATACCCGCATTTGTATTACGACCGAATACAAATGCAATTGAGACAAAGATATTATACCTACTCAATATAATACTCGGATCCGGCTTAAACCAAAGCCGACCAGTATCATCTGCCCGAAAAATAACACGTGCGTAAACGTACGTGCATTTTCCGAACCCTGCCATAAAACCATACGGCCTCTACAACGTTTCGCCCGAACATAGGAAACTGTCTGTGGGGGACTCTAATGACTCATCAGTACCCCGGCAGTGGGTTTAACCACAAACCGTCAGCGGCACTAGCAATGCGTAACGGCTGCCCATGGACTGACCTCAAGGGAGGCCGATGAGCGAACTCATCCGGAAACCCTACTGAGCCTAACAGTGACAATGTATATACAGTCCGGTCCGTTCGTCTATGAGTATCGCATATCTGCCTAGGGGGCTAGTAACGTCAGACCCCCAATAGCAGTATAAGTCGTGTCGGAGTGTAGCCCAATAACACCCTGAGATACTACTGGAGTACCTACCAGTAAATCTCCTGCCATGGCCATGGACTTTGTGTAATGGCTCTCCTAGACACAGTACGACCTCGCCCCCAATACCGGGAGAGACGAATCCCCTGCCGATCCGCTCACGTGCCTCCATATGGCTCGGGACTGTACCCAAAAGCTACCTGTTTGCACGACTCCTTTGAGCCGTGGTAGGGTAGAAATCAAAGCACAGTGGGAACTCACACGAGACAAATGACGACCTCAGGTCGATGAACTAACCTGTACACATGTCACCAGGGAACTGCTATCTGACGATATGTATAATACCAACTAGCAGGTTCCCGGCGAGTCATGTCCGGTGTACTCATAACCCAATGAGCACCTGTATACATCTTAGGTGATCCAACTGACACCAGTGGCTTGTGAGACCGGCCACCACCCCTCGTCGGGGTCTCGACTGTACACACTAGTCTACTCCGGAGTATCGATGCCCTGTCTCGAAACTTAGGGACCACAATTAAGGATATGCATATAAACCACCCAACTCTCACGTATATGATCGCCAACATATTGTTGGTGGTAAAGCAAGATCCTAAGGGCTCTATCAAAGTGTAACATGTAATCAGTCACCTGAATATATACACGACTGATAAAGGCAAACCAGATAGCATACTATCATCTTGAGTAAGACTGTCCTACCGGTATAGGTCCTCCGCAATCATTGCAATCACGGACCTGCGATCCAATAATTGACTATGAGGGCACTATCTCTAACAATGTGTACTTGACTACCTGGACTAAGATGAAGATCATATAAGTGGGGACATGGTATTCCATAAGTACATCCTTCAAGGTCCCTAGTCGTGGGTGTATCGAGACGGGGCATCGATATACCAGTGTAGACTAGCGTATACGCTTCTCGACCCATGAGATGGGCGATGGATGATCCCATATCCATTGGTGTTTGACATCAGAGATGGTATACGGGTGCTCAGTGGAGACTGGGTACACTGGACGGTCTCGCCGAGAACTCCCAGATGGTATTATACCTCACGTCAGATGGTAGTTCTCAGGTGACACTTGTCCAGGTTAGTCTGTAGACCCGAGATCGTCATAGAGTCTTGTGTGATTCCCATTGTGCTTTGATCTCCACCTTACCACGTCCATGAGGGCGTGCAAAACGGTGGTCTTTGGGTACAGTCCCGAGTCACATAGAGGCAATGAGCGATAGGAGGGGTTTCGTCTCTCCCGGTATTGGGGGTTGATGTTGCACAGTGCTTGATTGGCCGTAACAGGGAAGTCCCTGGCCAGGGCTGATCAGAGATTTGCTGGTAAGTGTTACCAGTAGTTTCTCGACCCGTTATGTGCCTCACATCAGCACGACTTATCGGTTATTGGGGTCTGACGTTTACCACCCCTAGACTTGATATGCGATATATCAGACGAACAGACCGGACTGTACGGTAAGTGTTACTGGTTGGATTCACAGGAGTGTGATCTGGCTAGCTCGTCGATCTTCTGATCGCTCAATACCCGGATGGCCGTTACGTTTAGCAGACCGCTTGCGGCTTGTGGGTGCTTGATATGATCATCATCTGCTACCTGCGTATTAACGAATCTTTAGAGTCCTACACAGAGGTTTCCTGGCTCAAGCGAAACGAAATAGGAGCGCATATGAGATATGTGCGGGACCGAGAATAATGCGTGTATGTGTTACCGCATTTCATTCTCGCGATGAATGTTTCGATTGGTTGTATGCGATATGACCTAGTTATCGAATCATTGATTCGATAAATCGATACATTGAATACTAGTCGGTTATGTACGACATGACCGGATCATTGAATCAAATGTTGATTTAATGATTTAATGTATAATTATATATTTGATATATTACTTTGCATTAACTAGTATTGGTTCACTTTAAATGGATTTTCTCACTTGATGTGCAAGTTGTATATGTGATATACTTTTGTGCACATGTTTGTATCATGTTTGATGATACATGTTAACTTGTGCTTGTGTAAAGATTAAACCATGGTTATATGAATGGTTAGGGTTTTATTTACTTATTCATTTATTTATATTGATTATTCATTTTGGAAAAGAAAAGAAAAATGGTGGCTTTATTTGTTTCTTTCATGAAGCTTCATGAAGAGTTGAATAATTGACCATTTTTGTTTTCTTCTCTTAACCTAACCATGCACCTAACCCTAGTTTGCTCTCTACACTTCACCATGGTTAGTATATGATAAGTAATGATATTATTCTCATTTTAATTCAATACTTATCATATTCTATCTACTTCTTCTTCTTCATCTTCAAGAATGAAAGCTTGATGCCATCAATGGCAACTTGAGTTCTAAAGTGAGAAATCCAATTCTAAAGTGAACCCACCTCCTATTTCTTCACCCTCTACCTCTTGCCAAGTTGTTTTGGGTGTTTTCTTCACAAGTTTCACAAATTTGTGAAGTCGGAGCTTGAACTTGTGATGCCTCGACGTAGATCATCTTCGGCACGAAGCCGACGACCTAGTCCGCCCAATTCTCCGATGAAGCCGACGTTTGAGTTCGGGATTCGAGATGGACAGCGAGAGGACGACTACATGGAGCTAAGGAAGTGGATAACCGGATCTACAAAGGTTGTAGCCTCTCACTTATAGTTAAGTCGTTAACTAGTTTAATGTTTCGCCTAAACTTCTAGTCAACGATCCGTATTAGGGTTTCTCGGCACCCATAAAATTTGAAATTGGCATGGTTGATGCCTTGTGAGACTTCATTAGCGTGCCTAGGAACCCAACAGCTAATACTTAATTAGTAAAGCAAGAGCTTGGGTTTGAGTTTCTTCAAGGTAGATCATCTTTGTTATCGAAGATCGGAAGCAAGCTTGTATCTTTCTCTTCATGGAGCCTCTCTAGAGTCCGGATACTCGATGATCACAGCGAAGGGACCTCAACACGGAGCTTATGAAATGATGGACTGGACTACAAAGGTTGTAATCCCTAACTCTTAGAAGTAAAGTTGTTTACTTGCTTTGTTTCACCTAATCTTTAGTCTAAGATCTTGGTTAGGGTTGTTCGGCACGTCTAAAATTTAAATCAATCATGGTTGATGCCTTGTAGAACCTTGTGAGAGTGCCTAGTAACCCTACAGTGGTATTAGAGCCAAGCTAGATCTTTAGGCGAAGTTTCAAGTCCGATCGAACTCCGAATACCCGTTAAATCCTAGTTTCTGGAATTTTTTTCAAAAGTTGACATTTTTCATATTAAAAATAATCAGAAAATCATGCAGGGAAATATAAGAATTACTGTGAAGTACGGACCACCAACTCCCTCACATGACCGTGGAACCGCGGCCAAACCAAGCGTTTGGCGGCTGTTCCGCGGCCAATATTTGGAGTTGGGGCCCACTACTTCAGGTATTTATTCTTAGGTCCTTTTTCGTAATTCTGGGAATTTTTAATTTTTCTCAAGTGTTGAGCCTTCTGGGAATTATTGGGAACTCGTTTATTCGATCGGAAAGTTTAACTTCGTTTATTTCCGGGTAATTTAGAACGTGTTAAAAAGTTCGAACGGATATCAATAACTCACTTTTTTCCCTGCCGGAAAATTTCCAAGTGTTGGATTTTTCCGTAGTTTAAGAACGTTCTTAGTCGTGCAAGTAACACGATGGACCCTCTAGAAGAACACAAACCTTAACTCGATTATGTGACCGTCCGAACCGCCTCTAAACCTTAGGGTTTGGGGCAGTACGGCGTTGCCACATGTGAGGCGTTGGTTTGACCCTTCTACGGCTGGACCATTGGTACTGTGGCATGTGATGGATGTTTTTAAACTAATTTGAAGTGTTGAGAATTATTTGGGAAAACTTGGGTGTTTGATTATTCGATCGGAAAGTTTAACATTGTCTATTTATCTGAAATGTGATACAATATTTGGAATCCACAAGTAGTTATGAGATAACTAATTTGAATGTTATAAATCTAGCAGTTTAGTCTCATTTGATCGGTTGCCACGGGATTTTGATGTGATCAAAAGTCCGTCGCAATCACGTAGCGTACGCGGATACTCGCCGGGTAAACTTAATAGATAGCCACGCCCCATAGCCCCGACCAAGTGACTGTAGGAGAACCCCGTCGCCAAAAGCATCCGTTCGGGTGCTCGCGGCAGCGGTGTTCCGCCTTAGTGCACTTCGTCGACGGCATCGGGGGTGCGGCCGTATACTAAAGTTTTCGACGTGCATTCGATCAAGTTGTCGGGAATCTTGTTGAATTGCCTAACTAGATATTGAAAAGTGTTTTCGAGATAGAGACTAAAATGCGGGGTTTATAATTGTTAGGCATGCGATGTTTAAGGAATTCATTTGGTTAGGCATGCGATGTCTAAGGAGGTTGCGGATTCCAACTGTTGTAGTTTTACACTTTCTTTTCTGCGACCGTAAGTGTAATATCTGGTGTATCACCGGTTTCGTTGCTATACATCAATGACAATTGGGATACGCATATTTACTTACGTTGATGATATGTGATATTATGTGTTGTTGTGATATGTTATATTGGATCGTCGTGTTCTGAATAGCCGGGGATTTTATGTGAGATGAGAGTTTTTCTTTTTCATTCATGTAAAATTCATTTGTATGTAATATTCTTTTATTGGAGCACTTCCGGGCTGAGGATGATATCACAATTGTATATTATTTACTTTTTCGCATTAGGTAGACCCAAGGCGGGGAGCACAAGTAACCGGGTTCTAGGGTCCAATGGGAGACCATCCCAAGGAGTCGAGATCGGGTCTCCTAACCCTAGAATTGGCAGTGTTGCTTACCGCTCTCGTAGGGGTCTAAGGATGTGGGTTTGGCTATTCATTACGACCGTGGAATCCGTGTTTTATGCAGGCTCGTATTAAAACACGGACGTCCTAATATATCCTATATTTCATATGTTATCTTCTACTGCAATGTTGTGTGATGAGATCATATTACTGCCTGAGACGAATGTTTATATTATATATATGAGATATATGTTATATTGCAGATATCGTTTCAAATGTGATGCTTATGAAGCATAAAAAAATGGGACTTCATTAATGAAATAAAAGAAACCTAAAGATGTTGTAGAAACTTGTTTAAAAATTGGTAGCTCTAGTTCTTGCTTTGCATAGCGGTATTCCTTGTAGAATATCCAGCACCTTATTCGATAAGGAAAGAGCCGAGATCCCTTCACCGGGAGTGACCTCTTTAGCGAAACTAGCATATGCTACACACTCGGTTTGTCTATTGATTGCTTCTATAGTTCTTGCTTTGCACAGCGGTATTTATGAAATATCTTGCACCTTATTCGATGAGGAAAGAGCCGAGATCCCTTCACCGGGAGTGATCTCTTTAGCGAAACTAGAAAAGCCTCAAAAACATTCCTTTTAAAATCACTCGATTCTACAACGATATCAAGTTCATTACGCAAAGGGTTTTCTTAAAAACCTGTCGTAGCCCTCCGTCATTTCAGATAAGTACTTCATAGTATTTGTACTACGTTTGTTGGCTTTCGTCAAGGCGTAGTGTGCGGTAGCTATTTATGCTTATCTGTATAAGCATATGGTGCGATTGAGTTAGGGTAGTCGTGCGGCTTTGTTGGCTTTCGTCAAGGGTCGTGCGGGTAGGTTTAATTCAATCGGGAAATGACGGGTTGAACTTGACTAGTATCCTATGGTTTGTTGGCTTTCGTCAAGGTCATAGGATGCTAGGGGTAAAATATTATTGGGAATTTCAAGTGTTGAAATTTGCAATGAGATTGCATACCTTCTATGAGATAGTTGGATCCCGATACCCGCTGCGAGTAAGAGTTACTCCTGGGAGAGTTTTACACATTACAATTAGTCGATCAAGTAGGTGTCTAGAAAGGTGTCAACAGGGTTACGCCCCTGGGAAAAAGAGGTTTATTTTAATTAGGTCCGTGCGAAAGCACGGGGAACCTCCCTCAAAGTACCGGCACTGGCCTGGCTAAAAAATTGGCGAACTTGTAGGGTGTAATTAATCCCGGCTAGTCTTACCTTTTAGGGTTTGAAGGAATATTTGACTAAAACAGTGGGAGACATCCTGATTAGATATATTAATAACCAATCTAATCTTGCAAGAGCATACGCTGAGTGTTTTCTTCTATATCTCTCCATGTAGCGACCATGTCACGCCTTAATCAAGATAATAATACAGATGTATTGACCAAACTCGATTGTTATACTGCGCTAGGGAACGTTGGTCCCGCTCCAACTAATAAATGTTATAAGACCGAGCAGGAAATTGGGGATTACCAGAATTCCCGTACCGCCCAAACGAAGAAAATGCATGCTGATGCATCTTCTTCGGGTGTTTCATTATAAAGAACTGTTTCTCAGTATCCTCTACGTCCTGGGTATTTGATACCGGATCAGGATCCTGTATATGTAATCTGTTACATGGGCTACAGAAAGGTAAAGAACTGAGAACGGGTGATAAGTTTCAAGAGTTGAAAACGATGCAAGTGTTTCAACCAAGTCTGTTGGCAGATATCACCCTGTATTACCAGAACTTCTGAACGAATGTTATTAGATACCGAACCTGATATACAACATCATATCAGTCTCTTTATTAGTAAAGAAGGATATAATTTTGTATTGTTGGATAATTTTTTGAACATTTCCTATATCAAGAGTTGATCGGTTCAGGCACGTTATCTAAAAGCATTGACATTCTAAATCAAACTACAGTTCTTAGTATATAGAACACACACAAGAGGAAGAGTTCAGAAATGAACGAATCCTTCTTGAGGCATTATAGACTAGGTCATATCAATGTGACCCGGCTAGCTGAAGTTACATTTAGATGCATATTCAAATTAGTTTGAATTTACATCAAGTGAAACTTGCCGGTCATGTCACAAAGATAAGATGACCACAGCTCTGTTTATTGGAAACAGAGAAAAAGTTAGTGAACTCTTGGGATTGATACATGATGATGTATGTAAGGTCCCCTGTCTACATATGCCAGGACCGGTTCTTTTTACTTTATTATATTCACTGATCGTCTCTCAAGATTCGTACATATGTTCCTGTTGAAACATAAGTCTGAACCTTTTGAGAAATTCAATGAATACGAGTTAGAAGTAGAGAACCAAAAACGGGTATAAGTATTATGTCCTTTGATGAGATCAAGGAGGAGAATACTTGAGCACGAAATTCCTGGACTATTCTAAAGGAGAATGAGATTCTCTCTCAGCATTACTCCTCCTTATACACCATAGCACGTCGGTGTATTGGGACGGAGCAATCACACCCTATTTGATATGGTGCGCTCTATGATGGGTACAACTGAGTTTCCTATTTTTCTTTTGGGAGTTATGCACTTGTGAAGCTGCATACCTGTTGAATAGGGTTCCGATCAAATCAGTTGCCTACCACTCCATATGTGATATGGTATGGGAAGAGCTCATCTCTTAAGGATGTTAAGATTTGGGGTTGTCCGGCCTATGTCAAAAGCAAAATCCGAACAAGCTCGAAGCAATGTCAGTTCTGTGGAAGTTTGTTGGATATCCCAAGCATTCGCAAGGGAATATCTTCTACCAACCGAGGAACAAAAGATGTTTTGTTTCTTAGCATGCCAACTTTGTGAAAGGGAATTTCTTCTGAAGAAATTAGTGGTCATGAGGTAGAACTGGAAGGAGTTCCAGCTATACAAACTGCAGCTGATGATTTAGTAAACCCGGAGGATTCAATAGTTTCCAACGAACCTCAGCCTCTCCGCCGATCTGGTAGGGTTCCTCATCCACCTGAGAGATACTTCGGTTTCTCTATGACAGTGGGAGAGAGGATTGCATCATGAGATGATGACCCAACTAGTTTCGAGCAGGCCATCAGGAGTGGGACTCTGTGAGAATGGCTGGATGCTTAGCGATCTGAGATGGAATCCTTATACACAAACAAAGTATGGACTTTGGTTGCTTTATCTGAAGGATTAAATCCCCATCAGGAGCAAGTATATCTTGAGAAGATTGCTTGGTGTACATGGAAAAGTTGAGACTTTCAAAGCTATGCTTAAGTCTATCCAGATCCTACTTGCCACTGCTACATACCATGACTACGATCGGTCAATCTCCTCTTATCACAATGATTCTCCATAAGGATCAAAGTGATACCTCCTAAATCCTAGCTTTTATATCTATGAGATATATCTAAATAGATATTAGGATTCTCACTAGTTGTCGTGAGATGGTATCAATAGATCCTGGGGAGAATCACTGGAATGGTTCCAGGGTGGTAAGGTCGACTGAATGTCAGTCACAGGCATTGTCTTTACCCTCAGTGGAGGGACGGTATGTTGGAAGAGTTCCAAGCTAGATACCGTGACATACTAGACGATTAATGGCCAGATACATCATTACCAAGGATGCTACCAAAGAGGCAGTCTGGATATATATACTAATTCATGAGATGAACTTCGCTCCTACCATTGTGTGACAATGGAGTTATGGCTTAGGCCTAGGAACCCCCGTCCCATCAGAGATCCAGACATATTCTTAGGCGGTATCGCCTGATCATGGAGATGGTTGATCTCCAGGGAGATCGAGGTTAAGAGAGTAGATACAGAGGACAACAGCGCGGATCCACTCACAAAGGCATGTTTCCCAGTAGAGACTTTTATGGGATGGTTGAGTATGAGATACTTCAACCACAGCTGATTGTTGGGTATGCGATACCACAACAGATGGCCTAGTGCAAGTGGGAGATTGTTAGTTATATGTATGCCCTAGAGGCCATTACTGTATATACGATGTATATTGTAGTGGATCCTTGGACATATATAGGTAGGACTTTCTTGCTCGACAAGATAGTATGCTATCTGGTTACACTTTATCTTAACATGTACTCTGATTGTCTCTATGTTACATGTTGATAAAACCCTTAGGATGAGTACTTGACTACCAGGACTATGATGCAGATCATACTAGTGAAGACAGTGTAGTCGCCAAGTACATCCTTCAAATGTTCCTAGTCGTGGGAGTACCGAGACAGGGCAACGATACTCCAGAGTATACTAGCGTATGCGCTTCTTGACCCATATGATGGGCGATGGATGATCCCATATCCATTGGTGTTTGACATCAGAGAAGGTATACGGGTGCTCAGTGGAGACTGGGTACACTGGACGGACTCGCCGAGTGTTAGTTATATGTATGCCCTAGAGGCCATTATTGTACATAGGATGTATATTGTAGTGGATGCTGGGACATATATAGGGAGGACTTTCTTGCTCGACATGATAGTATGCTATCTGGTACTCTTTACCTTAACGTGTACACTGATTGTCTCTCTGTTACATGTTGGTAAAGCCCTTAGGATGTGTACTTGACTACCTGGACTACGATGCGGATCATACTAGTGGGGACATGGTAGTCCATAAGTACATCCTTCAAGGTCCCTAGTCGTGGGTGTATCGAGACGGGGCATCGATATACTAGAGTAGACTGGCGTATACCTTCTCGACCCATACAGATGGGCGATGGATGATCCCATATCCATTGGTGTTTGACATCAGAGATGATATACGGGTGCTCAGTGGAGACTGGGTACACTGGACGGACTCGCAGAGAACTCCCAGATGGTATTATACCTCACGTCAGATGGCAGTTCTCTGGTAACACTGGTACAGAGTAGTCTGTTGACCCGAGATCGTCATAGAGTCTTGTGTGATTCCCACTGTGCTTTGATTTCAACCTTACCACGTCCAAGAGGGCGTGCAAAATGGTGGTTTTTGGGTACAGTCCCGATTCACATGGAGGCAATGAGCGATAGGAGGGGATTCGTCTCTCTCGGTATAGGGAGTTGATGTTGCGCTGTGCTCGATTGGCTATAACCGGAAATCCCTGGCCAGGGTTGCTGAGATTTACTGGTAAGTGTTACCAGTAGTTTCTCGAACTATTATAGACCTCATATCGACACGACTTATCGAGCTATTGGGGTCTGACGTTTACCACCCCTAGGCAAGATATGCGACATATCAGACGAACAGACCGGACTGTGCGGTAAGTGTTACTGGTTGGATTCACAGGAGTGTGAGCGGGCTTGCTCGTTGATCTTCTGATCGCTCAATACCCAGGTGGCCGTTACGTTTAGCAGACCGCTTGCGGCTTGTGGGTGTTTGATATGATCATCACCTGCTGCCGGCGTATTGACGAGTCTTTAGAGTCCTACGCAGAGGTTTCCTGGCTCAAGCGAAACGAAATAGGAGCGCATATGAGATATGTGCGGGACTGAGAATAATACCAGTATGTGATACTGTATTCTATTTTCACGATTTGTATTATTGGCAGGTTATATGTGATATAGCCGGGTTACCGAATCAAGTGTTGATTCGATACATTGATACACTTGATATTAGTCGGTTATATGCAGTATGACCGGATCATTAAATCAAGTGTTGATTTAATGATTTAATGTATAATTATATATTTGATATATTACTTTACATTAACTACTATTGGTTCACTTAAGATGATTTTCTCACTTGATGTGCACATTGTATATGTGATATATTTTTGTGCACTTGATTGTATCATGTTTGATGAAACATGCAAACTTGGGTGTATGTGTGATTAAACCATGATTAGGTTAATGGTTAGGGTTTGATTTACTTATTTATTCATTTATTTATTCATTCATTTTGGCTTGAAATAAAATGATGGCTTTCTTTGGATTTTGTTGAAGCTTCATGAAGCTTTAATAAAGCTTTGACCATTTTGTTTTATTCCTTAACCCTAACCATTTTCCTAAACCCTAGTTTATTCTCTACACTAGTTAGCCTCACCCATGGTTGCATTATGATAACCATCACTTGATTTTCTTTTTGCAATTAATTCATTTTTCTTTTTCTTCATCTTCTTCTTCAAGTGAAGAAAAGAAAAGATTTCTACAAAAATGTCAAGTGATGAAATCATGTGAGAAATCCAAATCCAAAGTGAACCCACTTCCTATTTCTTCATCCTCTACCACTTGCCATGTAGTAGAGTGTGTTATCTTCACAAGTTTCATGTCCAAGTGAAGATGGAGCTTGAGTTAGAGTTGCCTCGACGTAGATCATCTTCGGCATCGAAGTCAACGACCTAGCCCGCTCATTTCCCCGACAAAACCATCGCTAGAGTCTGGGATCCCGGTGATCGCAGCGAAGGGACGTCATCACGGAGCTAGAGAAGTGGTGGACCGGATCTACAAAGGTTGTATTTCCATTCACTTAGCAATAAAGTTGTTTAATTGCTTGTTTCGCCTTTGCCTCTAGTTAACGATCTCAAATTAGGGTTTCTCGGCACAAGAAATTTTTTATTTTGGCATGGTTGATGCCTTGTGGAACCTCATGAGTGTGCCTAGGAACCCTACACCGAGAACTCCCAGATGGTATTATACCTCACGTCAGATGGCAGTTCTCTGGTGACACTTGTACAGAGTAGTCTGTAGACCCAAGATCGCCATAGAGTCTTGTGTGATTCCCACTGTGCTTTGATTTCCATCATACCACGTCCAAGAGGGCGTGCAAAACGGTGCCTTTGGGTACAGTCCCGAATCACATGGAGGCAATGAGCGATAGGAGGGGTTTTGTCTCTCCCGGTATATGGAGTTGATATTGCGCTGTGTTCGATTGGCTATAACTAGAAATCCCTGGCCAGGGTTGCTGAGATTTACTGGTAAGTGTTATCAGTAGTTTCTCGAAATGTTATAGACCTCATATCGACATGACTTATCAAGTTACTGGGGTCTGACGTTTACCACCCCTAGGCGAGATATGCGACATATCAGACGAAGACACCGGACTGTATGGGAGTGTTACTGATTGGATTCACAGGAGAATATACAGGATTTTTTGTTGATCTTCTGATCGCTCAATACATGGGTGGCTGTTACGTTTAGCTGACCGCTTGCAGCTTGTGGGTTTTTGATATAATCATCACCTACTACCGGCGTATTGACGATTCTTTAGAGTCCTACACAGAGGTTTCCTGGCTCGGGAAAAACGGAGTAGGAGCACATATATGATATGTGCGGGACCGAGAACAATACGTATATGTGATACCGTATTAGATTCTCGCGATATAAGATATCGGCCGGGTATATGTGATATAGTCGGGTCATCGGATCAAGTATTGATTCGATGAACTGATACAGATTATATTAGTCGGTTATTTGTGAAATAGCCGGATTATCAGATCAAGTGTTGATTCGATAATTTAATGTATAATTATATATTTGATATATTAAATTACATTAACTAATATAAGCTCACTTAAAGATTCTTTTTCTCACTCGGGTAATACATTGATATATATGCGATATATGTTAATTATATTATTTTATTTTGTTACAATAAATATTATATATGTGATATATAATATTGTAACAAGTTAAGATTACAAATGCAACATGTTTTGTGGAGTTTAAACATGGTTAGGGTTTGGATTAGGGTTAAACCTTCTTGAAGCTTCGCTTTTGTTTTTAACTAAAGATATTTTGGTTGATATTTGTTAACCCAACCCAACCCTTCACCATGGTTAAGTCTCTACATGGGTTAAGTTATCATACTTAACCCATGGTTGCATTTCTAACCTCACTAGATTTAATTATTCATCACAAAAGGATTGATCATCTTCTTTATTCTTCATCCTTGCATGAAAAGCTTTCTAGCTTTTTGTGAAGTGATGAAAATGAGTGAGAAATAGAAAATAAATGAGAGCCAAATTCCTACTTCATCATCCTCATCTATTCTAGCCACTTAGATTAGGGTGTTTGCTTTGCTAATACTTGATTAGCAAAGCAAGAGCTTGGGTTTGAGTTTTTTCAAGGTAAATCATGTAAGTGCACGGCGGCGCCCCGGCCTCCATCCCGAGGCCAAATGCGGAAGCGAGGGCTAACTTTAATTTTCAAATCGGCACCACCGCGCACTATAAAACCCGGATCGTGCCATTAAGCTAGTCCTAGCTATCTACAAGATGGGAAGAGAGATATACCGAGTGATCCGTGTCATCCGGTCTTCTCGTCGTCGTCCCGATCTCCCGCGGAATGTCCGGTCTCCATCTCCTCGCCGGAAGGGCACCGCGTCGCCTGCTTCTTTTACGGGCTCCCACCTCTATACCGAGGCAACTAGGGCACGAAGTTGGCGAGCCGACGTGCCCAAGGTTTGCTGTAGAATGTGTAGTGCTTTTTCTCTTTGGGGTTATGTTGCCATTGGTGATGGAGGAGAGAAGGAATGAACTTTGGAGAAGTGTTAAGGATTTTGTGAGCAAGCCAAAATTGGGATGTATCAATTTTCCTCATGCAAACAAAAATGAACCTCTCCCTCTTTCAAGTGGCCGGCCCCTCTCTTTCAAATGGGGAAGGAAAAAACAAAATATGAAGGGAGGTGATGGTAGGAAAAGGAGAGGGTGACCACATCCATAAGTAATGATAACAAGGTCAAATCCAATTCAAATCAACATCAAATCCTTTCTAATCTCATGATGATAAGAATATCATAATGAAGCTACAAATGCAAGAAACCCCTCCATAATAACTTATTTGCACTCTTGCAAATAACCCCCTCCATCGGAAAGTCCGGCCGCGAAGGAACAAAGGAAAACCGGCCGGAACGGAATGCAAACTGGCAACTTCAGAAAACCGATCCCGTAATAAATTACAGGAAAACCCCGCTACTGCATATACATGCCCGCATTTGTATTCCCACTGAACACAAATGCAAAGAGACAAAATCTACACTATCTAATACTAGGATCCGGCTTAAGCCAAAGCCGGCTAGTAAAATCCGTCCGATCACGATCCGTGCAATACCGCACGTATCTGATCGAACCCTGCCATATCTCCATACGGCCTCTACAGCGTTTCGCCCGAAAGCTTGAGTAACTGAATGTGTGGTGGACTCTAAAGACTCGTCAACACCTTGGTTGTGGATTTAACCACTAGCACCTCAGAGGTATAAGCCAATACGTAACGGGCTACCAGGTATTGACCAAAAGGGACGTCGATGAGCGAACTCATCCTGACACCCTACTGAGCCTGTCAGTGACAATATCCGTACAGTCCGGTCCGTTCGTCTATGAGCATCGCATGGCGGGCCTAGGGGGTTGGTAAAAGACAGACCCCCAAAAGCGGTACAAGTCGTGTCGGAGTGTAGCCAAGAACACCCTGAGATACTACTGGAATACCTACCAGTAAATCTCCTGCCTCGGCCGAGGGCTTCGTGTAATGGCTCTCCTAGACACAGCGCGACCTCAACCCCAATACCGGGAGAGACGAACCCCTGAAGATCCGCTCACTGCCTCCATGTGGCTCGGGACTGTACCCAACTAAAACCTGTTTGCACGTCTCCTTTGAGCGTGGTAGGGTAGTAATCAAAGTACAGTGGGAACTCACACGAGACAAATGACGATCCCCAGGTCGATGAACTAACCTGTACACATGTCACCAGGGAACTGCTATCTGACGTCAGGTATAAGGCCAACTAGCATATTCCCGGCGAGTCCTGTCCGGTGTACTCATAACCCAATGAGCACCTGTATACATCTTAGGTGAACCAACTGACACCAGTGGCTTGTGAGACCGGCCACCGCCCCTCGTCGGGGTCTCGACTGTATACTCTAGTCTACTCTGGAGTATCGATGCCCTGTCTCGAAACTCCCACGACTAGGGACCTTTTAAGGATGTGCTTATAGACCCCAGCTCCCACTTATATGATCGCCCTCATACTGCTGGTGGTCAAGCAAGAATCCTAGGGGCTCTATCAACGTGTAATAGCGACATGTCAGGTCACCTAAAGCAATACACGATGATAAAGGTAAACCAGATAGCATACTTGTAGGGTTCCTAGGAACACTATAGAGGTTACACAAGGCATCAACCATACCAATTTAAAATTTTATGGGTGCCGAGAAACCCTAATACGGATCGTCGGCTAGAATTCTAGGCGATATTCGAATCTAGTTAACAACTTAACTAAAAGAAGAGAGCTACAACCTTTGTAGATCCGGTAATCCACTTCCTTATCTCCATGTAGGCATCCTCATCTCGAATCCCGAACTCAAACGTCGGCTTCATCGGAGATTTGGGCGGACTAGGTCGTCGGCTTCGTGCCGAAGATGATCTACGTCGAGGCATCACAAGTTCAAGCTCCAACTTCACAAATTTGTGAAACTTGTGAAGAAAACACCCAAAACAACTTGGCAAGAGGTAGAGGGTGAAGAAATAGGAGGTGGGTTCACTTTAGAATTGGATTTCTCACTTTGGAACTCAAGTTGTCATTAATGGCATCAAGCTTTTTCTTTTGAAGATGAAGAAGAAGATCAAGCTAGAATTATGATAAGTGTTGAGTTAAAATGAATAATAATTCAATACTTATCATATGCTAACTAAGGTTAAGTGTAGAGAATAGACCATGGTTACTTGGTTGAGTTAGGGTTAAGCATGAAGACAAGAATGGTTAAGAAGTCAAAGCTTCATGAAGCTTCAACTTAAAACAAAGAAAGCCACCATTCTCATCATAATCCTTTTCAAATAAATAAATAAATGAATATGCAAAACCCTAATCAACACTTAACCATGGTTTTAATTCTTTACACTTAACAAAATGATCAAGTATCATCAAACATGATACAAATATGTGGACAAAAGTATATCACATATACTTCTTGCACATCAAGTGAGAAAATCCATATAAAGTGAACCAATACTAGTTAATGCAATGTAATATATCAAATATATAATTATACATTAAATCATTAAATCAACACTTGATTCAATGATCCGGTCATGTCGCACATAACCGACTAGTATCCAATATATCGACTTATCGAATCAATCTACGATTCGATAACTAGGTTATATCGCATATAACCAATCGAAACATTCATCGCGAGAATGAAATACGGTATCACATACACGCATTATTCTCGGTCCCGCACATATCTCATATGCGCTCTTATTTCGTTTCGCTTGAGCCAGGAAACCTCTGTGTAGGACTCTAAAGACTCGTCAATACGCCGGTAACAGACGATGATCATATCAAGCATCCACAAGCCGCAAGCGGTCTGCTAAACGTAACGGCCACCCGGGTATTGAGCGATCAGAAGATCAACGAGCTAGCCCGCTCACACTCCTGTGAATCCAACCAGTAACACTTACCGTACAGTCCGGTCTGTTCATCTGATATGTCGCATATCAAGTCTAGGGGTGGTAAACGTCAGACCCCAATAACCGATAAGTCGTGCCGTTGTGAGGCTCATAACGGGTCGAGAAACTAATGGTAACACTTACCAGCAAATCTCTGATCAGCCCTGGCCAGGGACTTCCCTGTTACGGCCAATCGAGCACAGCACAACATCAACCCCCAATACCGGGAGAGACGAAACCCCTCCTATCGCTCATTGCCTCCATGTGACTCGGGACTGTACCCAAAGACCACTGTTTTGCATGCCCTCATGGACGTGGTAAGGTGGAGATCAAAGCACAGTGGGAATCACACAAGACTCTATGACGATCTCGGGTCTACAGACTAACCTGTACAAGTGTCACCTGAGAACAGCCATCTGACGTGAGGTATAATACCATCTGGGAGTTCTCGGCGAGTCCGTCCAGTGTACCCAGTCTCCACTGAGCACCCGTATACCATCTCTGATGTCAAACACCAATGGATATGGGATCATCCATCGCCCATCTCATGGGTCGAGAAGCGTATACGCTAGTCTACTCTGGTATATCGATGCCCCGTCTCGATACACCCACGACTAGGGACCTTGAAAGATGTACTTATGGACTACCATGTCCCCACTAGTATGATCTGCATCATAGTCCAGGTAGACAAGTACACATCCTAAGGGCTTTACCAACATGTAACTATAAGACAGTTTAAAGAGACAAGTGTACATGTTAAGATAAAGAGCAACCAGATAGCATACTATCATATCGAGCAAGAAAGTCATCTCTATATATGTCCAAGCATCCAATATAATATACATCATCTGTACAATACTGGCCTCTAGGGCATACATACAACTAACAATCTCCCACTTGCACTAAGGCCAGCTGCTGTAGTATCGCGTACCGAGCATCCCGAAGAGTCTCTCAAACTGTATCTGGGGAATGGCCTTCGTGAGTGGATCCGCCGTGTTGTTCTTCGTGTCAACTCTCCTGACCTCGATCTCCCGGCGATCAACTATCTCCCGGATCAGGTGATACCGCCTCAGAATATGCCTGGATCGCTGATGGGACCTGGGTTCCTTGGCCAAAGCCACCGCTCCATTGTTATCGCAATACAAAAGTATTGGATGCTCAATGGATGGAACCACTCCAAGTTCAGTAATGAACTTCTTGATCCAGACAGCCTCTTTGGCAGCATCGTTGGCAGCGATGTATTCAGCCTCCATCGTCGAGTCTGCCACGGTTTCCTGCTTGGAACTCTTCCAGCTAACCGCCCCTCCGTAAAGGGTAAAGACAAATCCCGACTGCGACTTAGAGTCGTCCTTATCACTCTGGAAGCTCGAATCGGTAAAGGACTCCACTTGGAGTTCTCCGTAACCATACACCAAGAGCATCTCTTTAGTACTTCACAAGTACTTGAGAATGCTTTTCACAGCTGTCCAGTGACTCTCTCCAGGATCAGCTTGATACCTGCTCACTACACTTAGCGAGTATGCTACATCGGGTCTGGTACATAGCATCGCGTACATGATAGAGCCTACTGCCGAAGCATAGGGTATCCCTTACATGCGAGCTCTCTCCAAATCAGTCTTGGGAGACATCTCTTTGGAGAGAGTGACTCCAGAGATCGTGGGCAAGTTCCCACGCTTGGATTCTTCCATACTAAACCTCTTTAGTATGGTGTCAATGTACCTGGATTGGGACAATCCCAATATCCTTTTGGATCTATCTCTATAGATCCTAATTCCCAATATGCAGGAGGCATCACCAAGATCTTTCATTGAGAATCTTTGTGATAAGAAGAGCTTGACCGATTGCAGCATAGGAATATCATTTCCTATCAAGATTATGTCGTCCACGTACAATACGAGGAAGACAACCTTACTCTCTGCCACCTTCTTGTAGATACAAGGTTCATCTGGATTTTTGACGAAATCAAACTCTTTGATAACGACGTCAAAGCAGATGTTCCAACTCCGCGATGCTTGATTTAATCCATAAATGGATTTAAGCAGCTTGCAAACCTTCCCGCTGCTCCCACTGTCTACGAAGCCCTCTGGCTGAGTCATGTACACGCACTCTTCTAAATCACCGTTTAGAAAGGCGGTCTTAACATCCATTTGCCAGATTTCGTAATCATGATATGCAGCTATGGCAAGCATGATCCGGATGGATTTAAGCATAGCCACTGGAGAAAAGGTTTCGTCATAGTCCACACCTGGTCTTTGGCGAAAACCTTTTGCAACAAGTCTAGCTTTGAAAGTCTCCACTTTCCCATCTACACCAAGTTTCTTTTTGAAGATCCACTTGCTCCCAATGGGTTTTACCCCTTCAGGAGCAACTTCCAAAGTCCATACTTTGTTGGTGTACATGGATTCCATCTCGGACCGCATAGCATGCAGCCATTTCACTGAGTCCCTACTCGTGATGGCCTGCTCGAAGCTAGTTGGGTCATCATCCTCCATGATGCAATCCTCGCTCCCACCATCCATGAGAAAAACGTAGTATCTCTCAGGTTGGCGAGGAACCCTACTAGATTGGCGGAGCGGCTGAGGTTCATTGGGAGCTACTGAATCTTCTGGTTCCTTTAAATCTTCAGTTACGGTTTGTGTATCTGGAACTTCTTCCAGCTCTACCACTTTGCCACTAATTTCTTTTTCAAGGAATTCCTTTTCTAAAAGGTGGCATGTTGAGCAACAAACACTTTTTGTTCCTCACTGTGGTAGAAAAAATACCCATATGAGTTCTTTGGATATCCCACAAACTTGCAAAGAACTGACCGTGCCTCGAGTTTGTCCGGATTTTGTCTTTTGACGTAGGCTGGACAACCCCATATCTTAACTCGTTTAAAATATGGTCTCTTCCCACTCCATATCTCATATGGTGTGGTAGGTACAGATTTAGATGGAACTTGATTCAATAGGTATGCTGCTGTCTCCAGCGCATAACCCCAGAAGGAAATAGGTAACTCAGCTGTGCTCATCATAGAGCGCACCATATCTAATAGGGTGCGGTTCCTCCGTTCTGATACACCGTTGTGCTGTGGTGTATATGGAAGAGTCAGCTGAGAGAGAATCCTATTCTCTTTTAGGAAGTCCAGGAATTCATTGCTCAAGTATTCACCTCCTCGATCAGATCGAAGGATTTTAATACTTTTTCCGGTTTGGTTCTCGACTTCTTGTTTATATTCTCTAAATTTCTCAAAAGCTTCAGACTTGTGTCTTATCAAGTACACATGTCCGTATCTTGAGAGATCGTCAGTGAATGTAATGAAGTACGAAGAACCATCCCTGGCATGTGTAGACATTGGACCGCATACATCACTATGTATCAGTCCCAAGAGTTCAGTAACTCTTTTTCCGTGTCCCGTAAACGGAGTTTTGGTCATCTTGCCTTTGAGACATGACTGGAAAGTGTCATAAGATGAAAATTCAAACGGATTTAAATATCCATCTTTATGCAACTTAGCTAGTCGTGTCGCATTGATGTGACCCAGTCTACAATGCCACAAGAAGGATTCGTTGAGTTCAGAACTCTTCCTCTTGTGTGTGTTTGTTATGCTCAGAACTGTTGATTGATTTAGAACATAAATGCCATTGCACAACGTGCCTGATCCAACCAACTTTTGGTTATGGAAAATGTTCATAACATTGTCCTGTAATACAAAATTATATCCCTCTTTACTTAATAAAGAAACCGATATAATGTTGCATATCAGGTTCGGCATGTAATAGCATTCGTTCAGAACCAATGTATTACCAGTTGGTAATTCAAGGTGATATTCCCCGACAGTCTTAGCTGCAACAATTGCACCATTTTCAACTCTAATGTCTTTATCACCTTCTCCAAGTTCTCTACCTTTCTTAAGCCCATGTAACTGATTACATATATGGGATCCTGACCCGGTATCCAATACCCAGGACGTAGAGCAAATGGAGAAACAGTTCTCAGTAACGAACACACCCGAAGAAAATGCATCATCATGTACTTTCTTCATTCGGGTGGCATGGGAATCCTGGTATTCCCCTATATCCTGTTCAGTCCTATAACTCTTATAGGAAAGAACGGAACCAACGTTCCCCAGCACAGTATAACATGCGGGTTCGGTCAATACATCCATATTATTATCTTTATTAGGGCATGAAATGGTCGCTACCTGGAGAGAGAGAGAAGAAAACACTTTAGCGTATGCTCGTGCAAGATCAGATTGGTTATTATCTTATCTAATCAGGATGGCTCCCACTGCTTTTTATCAAATCTTCCTTCAAACCCTAAAAGGAATGATTAGCCGGGATTAATTACACACTACAAGTTCGCCAATCTTTCAGCCAGGCCAGTGTTGGTACTTTGAGGGAGGTCCCCCGTGCTTTCGCACGAACCTAATTAATGTAAACCTCATTTTCCCAGAGGCGTAACCTCGTTAACACCTTTCTAGACACCTACTTGATCGGCTAATTGCAATGTGCAAAACTCTCCAAGGAGTAACTCTTACTTGCAGTGGGTATCGGGATCCAACTATCTCATAGAAGGTATGCAATTTCATTGCAAATTTCAACACTTGAAATTCCCGATAATATTTTGCCCCAAACGATCTATGACCTTGACAAAGTCAACAAACCATAGACCGTAAGTCAAGTTCAACCCGTCATTTCTTGATTGAATCAAACCCACCCGCATGACCCTTGACAAGGTCAACAAGGCCGTACGACTACCCTAACTCAATCTGCATCATATGCATAAGCAGATAAATACTGGTTAGCTACCGTACACTGCGTCTTGACAAGGTCAACAAACGCAGCACGAATACTAGACAGGACTTATCTGAAATGACGGAGGGCTACGACAGGTTTTTCTGAAAACCTATTGCGTAATGAACTTGATATCGTTGTAGAATCAAAATGAAGTTTTGAAATGGAGTGATTTTGAGGCTTTTCTAGTTTTGCTAAAGGAGTCACTCCCGGTGAAGGGATCTCGGTCCTTTCCTCATCGAATGAGGTGCGGGATATATCATATATATCGCTGTGCAAAGCAGAAACTATAGAAGCAATCAAAAGTCAAACCGAGTGTGTAGCATCTGCCAGTTATTGCTAAAGGAGTCACTCCCGGTGAAGGGATCTCGGTCCTTTCCTTATCGAATAAGGTGCAGGGTATATCATATATACCGCTATGCAAAGCAAGAACTGTAGCTACCTGTTTTATTTAAAATTTGATTCTACAACATCTTAGGTTTCTTTTCTTTCATTAATCAAATTAATGAAGTCCCATCATTTAAGTCACCTAAACATCACAGATAAATACGACGTACACTTATGCCATCCGCATTCGCCTGGATGTCCCCTCGTGCACCGTTAGGTTAGGTAACTAACGACAGAGCAGGGCAGGGCTAGCGCGGGTGTAAAACATAAGTAACGTCTATATAATATATCATATATACTATATACTGTATTTATCACAGAACATCACATGATTACATCACAGATAAAGCAGCAGAAGAAACATATGAAATATTGGATATACTAGGACGTCCGTGTTTTCAATACGAGCCAGTATAAAACATGGATTCCACGGTCGTGATGAATAGCCAATCCCACACCCTTAGACCCCTACGAGAGCGGCAAGCAACCCTGCCAATTCTAAGGTTAGGAGACCCGGACTCTACTCCTCGAGTTGGTCTCCCACTGGACCCCAGAACCCGGTTACTTGTGCTCCCCTCCTTGGGTCTATCCTAATACGGAAAAGTAAGTAATATACAAAAGGTGACAACTTCCGCTACCTGGAAGTGCCCCAAATAAAAGAATATTACATACAAGTTTTTACATGAATGAAAATGAAAAAACACTCATCTCACATAAAAAACCCCGGCTATTCAAACACGACAATCCAATATAACATATCCAGCAACACATAACATCACATGTCATCAACGTAAGTAAATATGCACATCCCAATTGTCGTTGACATATAGCAACGAAACCGGCGATATCACATATTACACTTACGGTCACAGAAAAAAAAGTGTAAAACTACAACAGTTGGAATCCGCAATCTCTTTAGACATCGCATGCCTAATCAAATGAAATACTTAGACATCACATGCCTAACAGTTATAAACCCCGCATTTTAGTCTCATTATCGAAAACTCTTTTCAATATCAAATGAAACTAAACCGCTAGATTTATAACATTCATTCAGTTATCTCATAACTTTTTGTGAATTCCAATTATTGTATCCCATTCCGGATAAATAGAAAATATTAAACTTTCCGATCGAACAATCGAACACCCAAGTTTTCCCGAAACCGATCAACACATGAAATAAGTTCAAAGACATTCACTTCATGCCTCAGTACCAACGGTCCAGCCGTACAAGGGTCAAGCCAACGCCTCTGTCAAGACCCGCAATTCGGCCCGTAACCGGCACTTAACCTACGTAACGTCTACAGGCGTACGTAACTTAAGTAAGCAGAAAACCCAGAAATCTAAACCACCCAAAACTGGATCAACGGAGAAAAACATAGTTTAAAAGTATTAGAAGTCGCCATTTAAAATCTCTAACTCTAGTTTTTCTTTCATGAAAATTTCGGCAGCACCTCCTTTGTAAAACTAGCCCCGAAAACGGGTACAACACAGATAATATATAAAACATCCCAAGTGGGAGAAAAATCAAGCCCACCGGCGGAGACAATCACCACAACAAGTATACGACGCCAAAGCGAAGAAATATCAAAGAGAACGACTATAAAGGAAGTAAACATTTCCAAAATAACCTGCTTCTACGAGCACGGCTCCCAAAACCAATATACAACACTGATATCTCACAAGTCGTCTCTAAGTCATATACAACAAGGGTAGATGGAGAATACTAGATCCAACCAAAAAAATATACAATGTACAACGGATAACCGCAAACCCACCTATAATGCAACGGCCTCCCTGCCAAAGGTAGCGGTATCCACAAAAGTAGTGATGATAAGCTGCCCTGCCGCGACTACTCAGAGGGTAAGTCCTGCAAAACACTGTGGCACAACGGGGGTGAGTTGCCAACTCGTGAATAGTAATTAACATCATACAGTAATCGCAAGTATGCACTAACAGCAATGATCGATAACATGTGAACTGATAGCATGAGTATGACAATATGAATATGCAACTATCATGATATCTATATCAATTTTATACTGAGTGCGGGATAGTAAATAATCTCATGCACAAATCATAAGCATGGAAAATACGGTGTAACTCAACAACACCCAAAACCCAAAATACTCAGATCGGCCCCTCAAATCCTGTACGTCTCATGAACCCTGAGTGTCAAACATCGACACTCAAAAATATCATGAAAACCAGTGCCTATCATCGACACATAAATACTGATATCCATACGTTCCTCGAAACCCAAGTATCCCACCTCGACACTTGTATTTCCACGTATCGGTCTTCCTGATATCCATACGTTCCTCGAAACCCAAGTATCCCACCTCGACACTTGTATTTCCACGTATCGGTCTGTCAAACCCCATATATCTCTCGGAAAGTAAGTGCCCAAGATCGACACTTTAATTTCCCGTATCGCATCTCAAATGCATAAATCCATATAAAGTAGCATATGCAACATAAAACATCAATATGAGCATATCACGGAACGATTCGCCAAATAATGCATCAAGTCATTAAATGTATCTCGCGGTTCCCAAGAATCCAAATCCAGAATACATATATATACAGCGTCCCATACCACCGATATATATGCAATACAAATCATGTAAATCCAAATCCAAAATACATATATATACAGCGTCCCATACCACCGATATATATGCAATACAAATTGATCATATAACAATAGCAAGGTATATGTGCGAACGAGTAATAAGGCATGGCATACATATGAGCATGTAGGTATACAGGTATGTTCTACGTAATATGCACTGTCGCACAAGTATAACTGTTTAATGTCGCTAACCAATAGCAAGGTATATAAATGAGCATTTGTGTTGTGCGTATCATGGCAATTACCGACAGTGTGTGTGTAGCATATCATTGGTGCTCGTGCAACATGGACTGTCGATAATAGTGCAGTGTACAACAGGTACAGTATCAAGCACAAGTAACTGTATGCAACATGAATCATGCAATGTTTCTATATAAGCAAATAAGCATACGGCTAATATTATATCATGTCTAGCCCCGACGCGTAGCGCCATACGGGCGATTCCCCATAGATGTTAAATCTACTCACCCTGTGGTCTCCAGCTATGAAGATCCGACCACCTGCTTCCCTTTGTTCGCAGCGTCTGAAGTCCCCGCTTGCGACGCTATAATATCACAAACACCAGAAATAAAGCGAACATCTCAGAAGCAATCATAATAACGCAAAACTACGTATTATAAAACGTATCAACGCACTAAACCAACTCACGAATACACGTCTAGTGCAAACACACGAAACGATACCTAAACCCAAACTGAGTACGTCGCAGCACGACACACGACTCGTGTCGCAACACGTATCACGCGAACTCAAAACACACGATTATAGGTAATCGATCCCAGATTTTGCATACTGCATTTACTAAGTAAATCAACAGTACCAAACAACCCAAAACCATAGTAGACAACACCCACAGAAAACCCATCCCAAAACTACCCAAGTCGGCCGGCGTCGCCGGCCCCCTCTTCAAGTCTCGCCGGCCCCGGCCGGTGGGATAGCCCCCGTCTCCTAGGTGGTGTCTCAGGTCAACCTGCACATCTCTCTGAAGTTGCTTAAACAGACACTAAATCTCCCAGGTCACAGCAGATACTAATATCTCTAAAAAGACACTTAAAAAACCGATATCGCCTCAATCGATATAAACTACGTTCAACTCTACGATTAACGATCAAAACCACACAAAAACTATAAATTAGCAGTAGAGGGGTTATACCTAACAACTTTGCTCTCAAGTTCCAAGCTTTTCCTATCTCCAAGTGATCAAGAAGCAAGAAATCCCAAGTTTTAGCTAATTTTGTGATAGGTTTCAGAATTTTGAGGATTTTGTGAGTTAGAATGAATTAAAATGATATGGGAAATGATCAAGGGCAGTAGGTAATGAGGGAAATTCGGCCAAGGGGTGAGGAGGTGGATTGGTGAGGCTTTCCTAGCAACTTCCTTCATTTATGACCTAATAAATGCATACACACACACACACTCACTCATGCATGCATCTACTTATCTCTTTTCTTTTCTTTTCTTTTAAATCCTAACTTAAAACCTAGGCCACACAATGAATCCCAAGGTGAAGTGAGAAGGATTGCTTTAACTTAATGTTTAAAGAAAAGATCGCTTAAAGAAATTTTCCCAAAATTTAAATACCGCATTAAAATAATATTAAAAATTGGGGAAAAAACAAATTGAACCAAAACGTCCCATATACTCCCAAAGCTCGCGCACTAGCTTTATTTTAGCTAATCTAGGTGCTGGCAAGTCTATATGGTCGTTTGTTCACAGTCGGGTAAAAACGGAAAATACCGACAAACTTACCCTAAAACGGACAAATTCACATAACGATTTCCAAAACGTTACAGTCTCCCCCCTTATAGAAATTCGGTCCCCGAATTACAATTTCATACTAAACGTACCTTCAAAAAGATGGGGGAATTTCTTCCGCATCTCGCTCTCGATCTCCCAAGTGATCTCCTCACTAGTCGGACTACGCCACAGAATCTTCACAGAAGGCAAGTCCCTAGACCGAAGTTTCTTCACCTGCCGATCCAAAATAACTATCGGCTGCTCGGTGAACGAAAGATCACGCTCAAGCTGAACGGTCTCGTGCTGAATCATATGAGAAGGATCATGAAGGTATCTACGAAGCATCGACACATGAAAAACGGGGTGAACATCTGGAAAACTAGGCGGGAGCGCTAAACGATAAGCAACCGAACCCACTCGCTCGAGGATCTCGAAAGGACCTACAAATCTGGGACTGAGCTTCCCTCTCTTCCCAAATCGCATAACGCCCTTCATCGGAGAAATCTTCAGGAATACATGATCTCCCACTGCGAACTCAAGTCTGCGACGACGACGGTCGGCATAAGACTTCTGCCTGCACTGGGCTGTTCTCATCCTGTCCTGAATCAGCTGGATCTTCTCCGTAGTCTCCTGAACAAGCTGGGGTCCCAACACCAAACTCTCACTAAGCTCGGTCCAACAGACTGGTGATCGACACTTCCTACCATATAAAGCCTCAAAAGGTGCCATCTGAATAGTCTCCTGAAAGCTGTTATTGTAGGAGAACTCAATCAACGGCAAGTGACGATCCCAACTGCCCCCAAAATCAAGCACACATGCACGGAGCATATCCTCCAGAGTCTGAATAGTCCGCTCCGTCTGACCATCGGTCTGCGGATGAAAAGCGGTGCTAAAACTCAATCTGGTACCCAAAGCTTCCTGAAGCTTCTGCCATAGACGGCTAGTAAACTGGGTACCTCTGTCGGATACTATGCATGTGGGAACACCGTGCAAACGCACAATCTCACCTATATAAATCTGAGCGTACTGAGCATAGCCGAAAGTGGTCTTCACTGGAAGGAAATGAGCCGCTTTCGTCAACCGTTCTATAATAACCCAAATGGAGTCGTACCCTCTACTGGTCCTGGGTAGACCCACAATGAAGTCCATGGAAATCTGCTCCCATTTCCACTCCGGAATGGGTAAAGGCTGCAACTCTCCAGCCGGTCTCTGATGCTCAGCCTTGACTTGCTGACAAGTCAGGCACCTCGAAACGAAGTCCGAAATATCGCGTTTCATCCCTTCCCACCAGTAGAAGTCTCTCAAGTCTCTGTACATCTTGGTGGACCCCGGATGAACGCTAAAGGTCTACTGATGTGCCTGCTCTAGGATCTCGCGTCTCAACCTATCAACATCTGGTACACACAAGCGAGTCCCGCATCGTAGCACACCCTGGTCATCAATTATGAACTCCGAAACTGTACCCTGTCGAACAAGCTCAAGAATCTCAGACAAACGAGCATCACTGGGTTGCGCCTCACGAATACGATCAACAAGTAGTGGACGGGCGCGGACATGAGCAAACTGTCCCCCAGTGGAGGTGAACTCGAACTGCACTCTACTATCACACAAGAGCTGCCAATCTGCAGAAGACTGACACCGAACGGCGCTCAGCTGGGACAAGCTACCCACGGGCCTACGACTCAAAGCATCGGCTACCACATTCGCCCTTCCCGGGTGATAAAGGATCTCACAATCATAATCCTTTACTAGCTCCATCCATCGGCGCTGTCTCAGGTTCAGATCTCGCTGCTGGAAGATATACTTCAGGCTCTTGTGATCCGTGAAGATCTGACACGACTCCCCATACAAGTAGTGTCTCCAGATCTTCAACGCAAAGACTACCGCTGCCATCTCAAGATCGTGAGTAGGGTAATTCTGCTCGTGCTTCTTCAACTGCCTAGAAGCATATGCAATCACCCTATCATGCTGCATCAAAACACAGCCGAGCCCCACTCGAGAAGCATCACAATACACAACGTAGCCTCCCGATCCAGAAGGTAAAGAAAGAACTGGTGCTGTCGTCAACCGAGTCTTCAACTGCTGAAAACTCTGCTCGCACGCATCAGTCCAGAGAAAAGGAACCCCCTTCCGGGTCAAACCAGTCAGCGGTGCAGCGATACTCAAAAAATCCTGCACAAAACGGCGATAATAACCAGCTAAGCCCAAAAAGCTGCGGACCTCAGTCACCGATACAGGTCTGGGCCAAAGCTGTACAGCCTCGATCTTCCTCGGGTCCACAAGAATACCATCACTAGTCACCACATGACCCAGGAAGTCCACTCTATCAAGCCAAAATGCGCACTTTGAGAATTTAGCATACATCTGGTGCTCTCTCAATATCTGCAAAGTAATCCCCAAGTGCTGCTCATGCTCCTCTCGACTCCTAGAGTAAACCAGTATGTCATCAATAAACACGATAATGAACTGGTCGAGGAACGGCCTGAAAATCCGGTTCATCAGATCCATGAACGCTGCCGGCGCATTGGTGAGTCCGAACGACATCACCAAAAACTTATAATGCCCATAGCGCGTACGAAAAGCAGTCTTCGGAATGTCATCATCCCGAACCCGCAACTGATGATAACCCGAACGCAAATCAATCTTCGAAAAATGTTTCGCACCCTGGAGCTGATCGAATAAATCGTCAATGCGGGGTAAAGGATACTTGTTCCGCACCGTAACACGGTTCAACTGACGATAATCCACACATAGCCTCAAACTGCCGTCCTTCTTCTTGACGAACAGAACAGGAGCTCCCCACGGCGAAACACTCGGACGCACAAGTCCCAAATCAAGCAACTCTTGCAATTGATCTTTAAGCTCTCTAAGCTCTGCCGGAGCCATCCGATAAGGCGGTATAGAAATAGGCTCCGTGCCAGGAATCAGATCAATGCAAAACTCAATATCGCGCTCTGGCGGCAACCCAGGTAACTCATCGGGAAAAACATCGGGAAACTCTCGCACGGTAGAAACCTGGTCCAACAACTCCACTGTGGCTCCAGTATCATGAATGAACGCCAAGAATCCCCGACATCCCCTCCTCAAAAGCCGACTAGCGCACAAAACAGAAATCAAGCTGTGAGGGGCGGCACTACGGTCCCCCTGCACAACAAACACTGACTCGCCGGGAAAACAAAATCTAACTGTCTTCTCGCGGCAGTCCACGGACGCATAGCAAGTAGCTAGCCAATCCATGCCCAACAAAACGTCGAAGTCCAACATCTCCAGAAGGATCAAGTCGACGGGCAGATCTCTGTCACCAATATGGACGACACAAGATCGAAACACATATCGCGCAACAAACGACTCTTCCACAGGAGTAGTCACGACCAGCGGCTGATCCAGCAAACACGACTCTCGGCCTAACCTCGGCACGAAGTGCGTAGAAACATACGAATGCGTGGATCCCGGATCAAAAAGAACATGCGCATCAAAAGAACATACAGAAAGAGTACCTGAAACCATGGCATTGGACGCCTGAGCGTCCTGGTGAGTCAAGGCAAAAACCCTAGCCTGACCTCTACCGGCTACTGGCTGGCCTCTGCCTCTGCCACCTCGACCTCTCGGTACAAAACCTCCGCGACCACGACCTCGCTGAACAGGAGTCTGACGCGGCGCAACTACAGGAACAAGAGGCAACGCTCTCTGGGGTGGAGAAGGTGGTAAGGTAACCTGCGGTACAGCTGGCTCGTTCACACGCGGCTCTATACAATCTCGAACCCGATGACCCAAACTACCGCACCGGTAACATCCCGAAGCAAACTGCCGATCATCCTGAGGGTAAGAACCATAAAGCCTACCTCGTCCCGAACCGCCACTATCAGAACGGAAACTGTCTCGACGTCTAAACGCCTGCCTCGCTGCCGGATCACCTATACAAACTCTCTTCGGTCCCGGAGCAACTGATGACTCCGCTAGACGCTCCTCTATCAAAAGAGCTGCATCCACCGCTGCCGCATACGTGTCACAATGCTGAATGCTGATGGCTAAGAATATCTGGGTAAGTAGGCCTCGAACAAACCTCTTCACCCTCATCTCCTCAGTCGCCACCAGGTATGGAGCATATATCGACAGCTCAGTAAACAATACATCATAATCCGACACCGTCATCCCCGGCGTCTGACGTAAAGACTCAAATCTGCGCGCTCGCGCATCCCTGACGCTCGGTGGAAGAAAACGAACAAGAAAAGACGCCACAAACTCAGCCCAGGTCATAGGAGCAAGACCAGCGGCTCTGCCCCTCTCCAATGACTCACACCACTTCTGGGCCATGCCCTCCAGACGAAAACTGGCAAACTCTACCCATCTCTCGTCGGAACATCGGAGTGAGCGACAAATCCTGGCCATCCGGTCGATGAACGACTGCGGATCCTCGGTAACATCTGTGCCCGTAAACACCGGAGGTCTCAACCTCATGAAATCCGTCAACGACACAGCAATAACCTCCGGAGCTGAAACTGCGACTACCGGAACCGTAGGTACCATCGTGGCCTCCGCAGCGGGTGGAACAACTGCCTGCCCCTGCGCTCGGATGGTCTCTACCAAAGTCCCCACAATCTGGCGCAGATCCTGCATACCAGCTCCAATCATAGCAATATACTCCGGTACAACAGGCGTACCACCCTGGTCAGTTCTCGCCTCAGGCGAGTCAACTCTGACCTCGGCCCTCGCGGCCGCTCTCTGAGCCCTCGTAGTCTTCGGCGGCATATGGGCTGGAAATTGAAACAAGATTCGATAAGGAGACGGAAATCGAATCACAAGATGTATATCAATCACGGAAGGAACATCAATCAACAAGTCCTAAGGTCGCTTAGGCGGAGTACCGTGTCGTAAGTATGCCGCGGAACATACACACGCTACGTCACTCTGCTTAAGCTACCTACTCCATCATACCAAGGTCATCCTAGACTCCGAAAGGTAAAACCTAACGCTCTGATACCAACTTTGTCACGACCCGCAATTCGGCCCGTAACCGGCACTTAACCTACGTAACGTCTACAGGCGTACGTAACTTAAGTAAGCCGAAAACCCAGAAATCTAAACCACCCAAAACTGGATCAACGGAGAAAAACATAGTTTAAAAGTATTAGAAGTCGCCATTTAAAATCTCTAACTCTAGTTTTCTTTCATGAAAATTTCGGCAGCACCTCCTTTGTAAAACTAGCCCCGAAAACGGGTACAACACAGATAATATATAAAACATCCCAAGTGGGAGAAAAATCACGCCCACCGGCGGAGACAATCACCACAACAAGTATACGACGCCAAAGCGAAGAAATATCAAAGAGAACGACTATAAAGGAAGTAAACATTTCCAAAATAACCTGCTTCTACGAGCACGGCTCCCAAAACCAATATACAACACTGATATCTCACAAGTCATCTCTAAGTCATATACAACAAGGGTAGATGGAGAATACTAGATCCAACCAAAAAAATATACAATGTACAACGGATAACCGCAAACCCACCTATAATGCAACGGCCTCCCTGCCAAAGGTAGCGGTATCCATAAAAGTAGTGATGATAAGTTGCCCTGCCGCGACTACTCAGAGGGTAAGTCCTGCAAAACACTGTGGCACAACGGGGGTGAGTTGCCAACTCGTGAATAGTAATTAACATCATACAGTAATCGCAAGTATGCACTAACAGCAATGATCGATAACATGTGAACTGATAGCATGAGTATGACAATATGAATATGCAACTATCATGATATCTATATCAATTTTATATTGAGTGCGGGATAGTAAATAATCTCATGCACAAATCATAAGCATGGAAAATACGGTGTAACTCAACAACATCCAAAACCCAAAATACTCAGATCGGCCCTCAGATCGGCCCCTCAAATCCTGTACGTCTCATGAACCCTGAGTGTCAAACATCGACACTCAAAAACATCATGAAAACCAGTGCCTATCATCAACACATAAATACTGATATCCATACGTTCCTCGAAACCCAAGTATCCCACCTCGACACTTGTATTTCCACGTATCGGTCTTCCTGATATCCATACGTTCCTCGAAACCCAAGTATCCCACCTCGACACTTGTATTTCCACGTATCGGTCTGTCAAACCCCATATATCTCTCGGAAAGTAAGTGCCCAAGATCGACACTTTAATTTCCCGTATCGCATCTCAAATGCATAAATCCATATAAAGTAGCATATGCAACATAAAACATCAATATGAGCATATCACGGAACGATTCGCCAAATAATGCATCAAGTCATTAAATGTATCTCGCGGTTCCCAAGAATCCAAATCCAGAATACATATATATACAGCGTCCCATACCACCGATATATATGCAATACAAATCATGTAAATCCAAATCCAAAATACATATATATACAGCGTCCCATACCACCGATATATATGCAATACAAATTGATCATATAACAATAGCAAGGTATATGTGCGAACGAGTAATAAGGCATGGCATACATATGAGCATGTAGGTATACAGGTATGTTCTATGTAATATGCACTGTCGCACAAGTATAACTGTTTAATGTCGCTAACCAATAGCAAGGTATACAAATGAGCATTTGTGTTGTGCGTATCATGGCAATTACCGACAGTGTGTGTGTAGCATATCATTGGTGCTCGTGCAACATGGACTGTCGATAATAGTGCAGTGTACAACAGGTACAGTATCAAGCACAAGTAACTGTATGCAACATGAATCATGCAATGTTTCTATATAAGCAAATAAGCATACGGCTAATATTATATCATGTCTAGCCCCGACGCGTAGCGCCATATGGGCGATTCCCCGTAGATGTTAAATCTACTCACCCTGTGGTCTCCAGCTATGAAGATCCGACCACCTGCTTCCCTTTGTTCGCAGCGTCTGAAGTCTCCGCTTGCGACGCTATAATATCATAAACACCAGAAATAAAGCGAACATCTCAGAAGCAATCACAATAACGCAAAACTACGTATTATAAAACGTATCAACGCACTAAACCAACTCACGAATACACGTCTAGTGCAAACACACGAAACGATACCTAAACCCAAACTGAGTACGTCGCAGCACGACACACGACTCGTGTCGCAACACGTATCACGCGAACTCAAAACACACGATTATAGGTAATTGATCCCAGATTTTGCATACTGCATTTACTAAGTAAATCAACAGTACCAAACAACCCAAAACCATATCAGACAACACCCACAGAAAACCCACCCCAAAACTACCCAAGTCGGCCGGCGTCGCCGGCCCCCTCTTCAAGTCTCGCCGGCCCCGGCCGGTGGGATGGCCCCCGTCTCCTAGGTGGTGTCTCAGGTCAACCTGCACATCTCTCTGAAGTTGCTTAAACAGACACTAAATCTTCCAGGTCACAGCAGATACTAATATCTCTAAAAAGACACTTAAAAAACCGATATCGCCTCAATCGATATAAACTACGTTCAACTCTACGATTAACGATCAAAACCACACAAAAACTATAAATTAGCAGTAGAGGGGTTATACCTAACAACTTTGCTCTCAAGTTCCAAGCTTTTCCTATCTCCAAGTGATCAAGAAGCAAGAAATCCCAAGTTTTAGCTAATTTTGTGATAGGTTTCAGAATTTTGAGGATTTTGTGAGTTAGAATGAATTAAAATGATATGGGAAATGATCAAGGGCAGTAGGTAATGAGGGAAATTCGGCCAAGGGGTGAGGAGGTGGATTGGTGAGGCTTTCCTAGCAACTTCCTTCATTTATGACCTAATAAATGCATACACACACACACACACTCACTCATGCATGCATCTACTTATCTCTTTTCTTTTCTTTTCTTTTAAATCCTAACTTAAAACCTAGGCCACACAATGAATCCCAAGGTGAAGTGAGAAGGATTGCTTTAACTTAATGTTTAAAGAAAAGATCGCTTAAAGAAATTTTCCCAAAATTTAAATACCGCATTAAAATAATATTAAAAATTGGGGAAAAAACAAATTGAACCAAAACGTCCCATATACTCCCAAAGCTCGCGCACTAGCTTTATTTTAGCTAATCTAGGTGCTGGCAAGTCTATATGGTCGTTTGTTCACAGTCGGGTAAAAACGGAAAATACCGACAAACTTACCCTAAAACGGACAAATTCACATAACGATTTCCAAAACGTTACAGCCTCACATGTGGCACGCCGTACTGCCCCAAACCCGAAGGTTCAAAGGGCAGTTCAAGACGGTCACATAATCGAGTTAAGGTTTGTTGTCTTCTAGAGGGACCATCGCGTTACTTGCACTACTCAGAACGTCATTAAACTACGGAAAAGTCCAACAATTGGAAATTTCCCGGCAGGGGAAAGATTGGGTATTTGTATCCGGTCAAAACTTTTAACATATTCCAAATTTATCCGGAAACCCAAATAGACAAAGTTAAATAATCTGATCGATTCATCGAATCCCCAAAACGACCCCAGAAAATTCAACTCTTGAATGCAGATTAAAACTTCCCAGAGAACAGAGGAAATAGATACGGGCATTATTGTATCAAAACGAATCCCTAACCAGTACAAACGGCCGCGGAACCGCCGAAATAGGAGGCTATTGCCGCGGTTCCGCGGCGCTACAGTGGAATTAGGGTTTCGTTTTCTTCAGTAACCCTTATAATTTCCTGCTCTATTTTCTGCGAATTTTTAATTCTGAAAAATCCCTGTTTTTTGAAAAAGTCCAGAGAGCACTTTTATTTTAGGGTTTCGGGTCGATCGGGTTTCAAACTTCGTCTACGCATCGCCTAAGGCTCTAGCTAGGCTCTGATACCACTGTAGGGTTCCTAAGCACACAATAGAGGTCACACAAGGCATCAACCATGCCAATTTAAAATTTTATGGGTGCCGAGAAACCCTAATACGGATCGTCGGCTAGAATTCTAGGCGATATTCGAATCTAGTTAACAACTTAACTAAAAGAAGAGAGCTACAACCTTTGTAGATCCGGTTATCCACTTCCTTAGCTCCATGTAGGCATCCTCTCGCTGTCCATCTCGAATCCCGAACTCAAACGTCGGCTTCATCGGAGATTTGGGCGGACTAGGTCGTCGGCTTCGTGCCGAAGATGATCTACGTCGAGGCATCACAAGTTCAAGATCCGACTTCACAAATTTGTGAAACTTGTGAAGAAAACACCCAAAACAACTTGGCAAGAGGTAGAGGGTGAAGAAATAGGAGGTGGGTTCACTTTAGAATTGGATTTCTCACTTTGGAACTCAAGTTGCCATTAATGGCATCAAGCTTTTTCTTTTGAAGATGAAGAAGAAGATCAAGCTAGAATTATGATAAGTGTTGAGTTAAAATAAATAATAATTCAACACTTATCATAAGCTAACTAAGGTTAAGTGTAGAGAATAGACCATGGTTACTTGGTTGAGTTAGGGTTAAGCATAAAGACAAGAATGGTTAAGAAGTCAAAGCTTCATGAAGCTTCAACTTAAAACAAAGAAAGCCACCATTCTCATCATAATCCTTTTCAAATAAATAAATAAATGAATATGCAAAACCCTAATCAATACTTAACCATGGTTTTAATTCTTTACACTTAACAAAATGATCAAGTATCATTAAACATCATACAAATATGTGCACAAAAGTATATCACATATACTTCTTGCACATCAAGTGAGAAAATCCATATAAAGTGAACCAATACTAGTTAATGCAATGTAATATATCAAATATATAATTATACATTAAATCATTAAATCAACACTTGATTCAATGATCCGGTCATGTCGCATATAACCGACTAGTATCCAATGTATCGACTTATCGAATCAATCTACGATTCGATAACTAAGTTATATCGCATATAACCAATCGAAACATTCATCGCGAGAATGAAATACGGTATCACATACACGCATTATTCTCGGTCCCGCACATATCTCATATGCGCTCCTATTTCGTTTCGCTTGAGCCAGGAAACCTCTGTGTAGGACTCTAAAGACTCGTCAATACGCCGGTAGCAGACGATGATCATATCAAGCATCCATAAGCCGCAAGCGGTCTGCTAAATGTAACGGCCACCCGGGTATTGAGCGATCAGAAGATCAACGAGCTAGCCCGCTCACACTCCTGTGAATCCAACCAGTAACACTTACCGTAAAGTCCGGTCTGTTCGTCTGATATGTAGCATATCAAGTCTAGGGGTGGTAAACGTCAGACCCCAATAACCGATAAGTCGTGCCGATGTGAGGCTCATAACGGGTCGAGAAACTAATGGTAACACTTACCAGCAAATCTCTGATCAGCCCTGGCCAGGGACTTCCTTGTTACGGCCAATCGAGCACAGCGCAACATCAACCCCTAATACCGGGAGAGACGAAACCCCTCCTATCGCTCATTGCCTCCATGTGACTCGGGACTGTACCCGAAGACCACCGTTTTGCACGCCCTCATGGACGTGGTAAGGTGGAGATCAAAGCACAGTGGGAATCACACAAGACTCTATGACGATCTCGGGTCTACAGACTAACCTGTACAAGTGTCACCTGAGAACTGCCATCTGACGTGAGGTATAATACCATCTGGGAGTTCTCGGCGAGTCCGTCCAGTGTACCCAGTCTCCACTGAGCACCCGTATACCATCTCTGATGTCAAACACCAATGGATATGGGATCATCCATCGCCCATCTCATGGGTCGAGAAGCGTATACGCTAGTCTACTCTGGTATATCGATGCCCCGTCTCGATACACCCATGACTAGGGACCTTGAAGGATGTACTTATGGACTACCATGTCCCCACTAGTATGATCTGCATCATAGTCCAGGTAGACAAGTACACATCCTAAGGGCTTTACCAACATGTAACTATAAGACAGTTTAAAGAGACAAGTGTACATGTTAAGATAAAGAGCAACCAGATAGCATACTATCATATCGAGCAAGAAAGTCATCTCTATATATGTCCAAGCATCCAATATAATATACATCATCTGTACAATACTGGCCTCTAAGACATACATACAACTAACAATACTATCATCTCGAGTAAGACTGTCCTACTGGGATAGGTCCTCCCTTAATCATTGCAATCACGTGCCTGTGATCCAATAATTAACTCTGAGGGCACTATCTCCAACAAATCATCTTTGTTATCGAAGATCGGAAGCAAGCTTGCATCTTTCTCTTCGTGGAGCCTCTCTAGAGTCCGGATACTCGATGATCGCAGCGAAGGGACCTCAACACGGAGCTTATGAAGTGAAGGACCGAACTACAAAGGTTGTAATCCCTAACTCTTAGAAGTAAAGTTGTTTACTTGCATTGTTTCACCTAATCTCTAGTCTAAGATCTTGGTTAGGGTTGTTCGGTACTTCTAAAATTTAAATCGGGCATGGTTGATGCCTTGTAGAACCTTGTGAGAGTGCCTAGTAACCCTACAATAATATACTGAAATATCTAGTAGTGGTAAGGGTAATCATCTAAACATAACTGTAATACCATGTACTCGTGTCAGTGTCACTAAGAAGCAACATGTCATAAATCAGATATATGAATGCGTCATGAATGAAATAATCAACCACGAAATCTGGATATATCTGGTGTAAGAAAATCTGTGTTTTTATCTTAGTAAAACTTGTATAATAAAACTGGAATATTATCAGTGAAATCGACAGAAAATCCGTGTCAAGGATCGACACAATATATGTATATCTCAATATCTCAATGTCTCAATGTCTCAATATCTCAATAACTCAATATCTTGGGCTCCGTCAGTTCGGATCGACCCATATTATCAAATCTCACGACTACGGTCGGTATCCTCAAGATATCCTCCGTGCAAACTATCACCGATCGGTAGTGCTCCTCTGCTGGTCTCAACGCCTTTCTATACGATCTTCTTGCTGCGGGGTACCGCACCGGGTCCACCATGTACCTGAAGATGGTGCATCCTCCTCCTCGAATCGGGTATATGATACAGCTCAAGAACCGAGAAAACTAATGGTGGACGCCACGCATCATATCACGAGAAAACCGCAACTTGCATTTTAAAAAAGATAATGAGTTTATAAAAGTCTTGCGGTTTTCCCCCAAATCCAGAAATCTCAAGGAAAATCCAAAATTCCAAAGTCACGAGTCAATAAACAGTGAACATCAGCATAAAGCACACAATATTGCATACAGAAAAGAATATATAAATGCAATGGGTATCTAAGTAAGGAGTGTAATATCTAAACTAGCATAAGAGAGCAAGCATACTAATAATATATGAAGCTACCAGCTAGCAGGTTATACCAATGAAGTAACGTTTTCTGAAGAGTACGTGACATGGCAATTACCGATGATGTGTGTGTGAGCCAGCAAGCTAGTGTACGTGGAGCATACGCATCATCGGTAATGGTGATGGTGTCCTAACAGACGGAGTTCATAATAATTAAAGAAATCGCATGTATAAACATGCAATGCGATGAGAAAAACATGAATATGACGGAGAATTAATAGTAAACGCAACATTGTAGAATATACATATCTATATATGAGTCATACCATTTTGGTGTTTGAAATAGCAAGAATCGTGGTTTTTAGGGGAAAAAATAGGGACTACGGTGTTTTTAAGAAAAGATATGTCCTTTGAAAATCCGTAGCATCCCTCGGATTGTCTTTTGAAAATGCTCACGATTTGTTAGTTTTTGAAAATAGGTATGACTCGAGCCTAGTCTAACATCTACCTAATCAACTAAAAGACTAAACTAAGAGACTAGATGAAAGGGTAAGAATCCACCTAAATTCCGAGTCGATATACTTAGTAGTCGGCGATCCAGCCTCACAGCGTCACGTACTGTATAATACATAGTACGACATCCTCGAGTCAAAAGTGCGGATCAATCATCATATATATACCTCCTACGGTAAAATACATCGTACGGCATCCCCAAAATCGAGAGTACGGGTCAACTATCATATATACATCATCACCCATATGGTATCATCATCGAACAATATCATGATCAGGGGTACTGTTCTAAAGTCTCATACATTCCAATATCATCAACACATAATACCGTATGTATGAATACACATCGCCCAACGATCCACTATAATATCACGTCATATATCATATCATGACTCAATCACATATCCAATCTCACGACATCATGCCCGATCATATCGACTCATCTCCAAGTATCATATACTATCCTCATCACCCGTGTATACGTATGTGTGTGTGTGTATACCAACGCATCCATATATATATATATACATACATACATACATACATACATACATACATACATATAAACATATACACACATAATCATATCACGTGTGTGCGTGTGTGTCTGTGTCAACCTTTACTCGAGGGTTTCGCGACTAAGAAACTAAACTAAAAGCACTCTCTTCCAATTTCGCTAAATCTAACCTATGGTCTCCTAAAGCCTTTCTTGCTAAGTATTCACATCTTACAATAACACATATGTATATATATCATATTCGTATCTTACACTACGAAATTGCGGGGGTGCTATACGCCATCCACCCGACTTCCTCCGTAGATATACATCTACTCACCTTGATCCTCGCTTGCCGAAGTCAAAGCCGCCACGCTCTTCCGTGTTGTTCGAAGTCCATGTGAAGGTGTCTACATATATAAACACATAGTATTGTAAATATAAATCGTGTACGAAAACCAAAACGGCACACGAAACACATATAGGATAAAACCTATGGTCTACGCATGCAAGAATAATCCAACAACTTCCGATATCGACGTACAAAGGTCAAGTGACCGAGATAAAACACAATACCAAAACTAAATTTATTAAAAAGTCGCAAAACCAAAACAACAACTCAAGAAAACGCTCCCAGATTTGCCTCAGGTGAGAATTAGGAGAAGTTGCACATAGGGTAGGTCTAATTAGAAGATAATTGAACTATGAACCAAACATGAAGACCTTGGGACAAGTCATGGACGCAGTTTGTGGCCAGAAAGGAGGTTTTGATGGCCAGAGTTTGGATTCTGGGTCTCGGGTCTTGGGATTAGCCTCTAAGTTGCCTGCTTATCTCACAGTAATTGCTAATTAATTTTCAGGGCCCCCGGGTGAAAGCAGATCTCAAAACAACATCGAAATTCCTATACAAATCCGATATCGGGGATTTCTAAGTTTGGGGATTTAGGGTTTTAATCTCAGGTTGGTCCAGGTTTTTTAACACTAAAGAAGTTGTAGTCTCCAATTACACCTCTGTACACCATCACACATCAAATCATACCCTAACCCTCATCTCGGAAATTTCCAAAATCACTAAACCTTAATTTAACAACTCAAAACTAGTATGGAATTTTAAGGAATTCAAATTCTAAACTAAGGATGTGGAGATTACCTCATTTGGCAAATTAAGAAAATTCTTGAGTTGCTCAAAGTCATCAAAATCTTAGCTTGATATCACCATGGGGTTTGTAGTGAAAAGGGGAATACTTTTTGTGAAGGCGGCAAGTTATTTTAGTAGATATTTGGGGGTGTTGTGAGGGTGGAGTTAAGGTGGAGAATGAGGAAAGAGTTAAAGAATGAGGGGAGAAGAAAATGAAGAAGAGAAAAGGATGGAGGAAGAAGAGCCACGAGGGCTCTAGAAAATTCTCATTCTCTCTCTCTCAAGCCATGCACCCAAACCTTGTCCCCACTCTCAATTATCTCTCTTTATCTTTTCTTTTTGTTTTCTTTTTGTTTTAAACTCAAAACAAATTATTTTTAAAAAGAGCCATGGTGCATATAATAAAAATGTAGCAAGTATTTATAACATGCTTAATGCACAATTTAATACATATTAATCAAATTTAGTATTTTCATAGAACAAAATAATTATTTAAAAGTCTACAAATGCTCAATTCACATAATTTCTTTACAAAATCAATAATTCAAATAAATTTTCCAAATATTTTCCAAACTATAGGTATATAATTATACCACTTCATTAAAGTCAATTTCCTTACACACGGGGACCCACTGTAGAACAATGGGGAGTATCGAATTCCATTCTGAATGAGGGCATGATCAGAACTATAAATAGAATGATACCACTCTTATAACACGGAGGCGTCTTTTGCATGAATCGGAACTCCGGAGTTTGAAGAACTCCGTAGTTAAGCGTTCTTGAGCTAGGGAAATTCTGGGATGGGTGACCTACTGGGAAGTTAGCCCCTTTTTTATTCTGGTTCATTCAAAGGGACAAAACCGTACGGTTTCGACCAAAGCGGACAATGCCATCTGTGTTTTAGGGTGGGTCATGACAAATATGGTATCAGAGCCAGTCCCTCAAAAGTAGGTCTGTGGTTCGAAAACGAACCATTGTTCTACGTTGGGGGATGTAATACACCAGGTGGGGTTGGGGATGAATACCACCTACACCGTGAGAAGTGAGATGTTTCCGGTATCGAGGTGGGGATGTAACCGATACGAATACACACGGAGACCCACTGTAGAACAATGAGGAGTATCGATTTCCATTTCGAAAGAGGGCACGATCAGAACTATAAATGGAATGATACCACTCCCATAACACGGAGGAGCTATTTGGATGAATCGGAACTCTGGAGTTTGAAGAATTCCGTAGTTAAGCGTTCTTGAGCTAAGGAAATTCTGGGATGGGTGACCTACTGGGAAGCCCCTTTCTTGATTCCGATTCATTCAAAGGGACAAAACAATGCGGTTTCGGCCAAAGCGGACAATACCACCTGTGTTTGGGGGTGGGTCGTGACAACTTCGCTCTTATATTCCTTGAATTTCTCAAAAGTTTCAGATTTGTGTTTCAATAAGAACACATGTCCGAATCTTGAGAGATCATTGGTGTATGTAATAAAGTATGAGGAACCATTCCTGGCATGTGTAGACATAAGACCATATACATCACTATGTATCAGTTCAAGAGTTCAATAGCTCTTTCTTGATTTCGATTCATTCAAAGGGACAAAACCATGCGGTTTCGGCCAAAGCGGACAATACCATCTGTGTTTGGGGGTGGGTCATGACAACTTCACTCTTATATTCCTTGAATTTCTCAAAAGTTTCAGATTTGTGTTTCAATAAGAACACATGTCCGAATCTTGAGAGATCATTGGTGAATGTAATAAAGTATGAGGAACCATTCCTGGCATGTGTAGACATAATACCATATACATCACTATGTATTAGTTCAAGAGTTCAATAGCTCTTTCTCCATGTCCATTAAACGGAGTTTTGGTCATCTTGCCTTTGAGACACGACTCGCAAGTTTCATAAGATGTAAATTCGAACGGATTCAAATATCCATCTTTATGTAGCTTAGCTAGTGTTTTCGCATTGATATGACCTAGCCTACAATGCCACAAGAATGCTTCGTTCATTTCTGAACTTTTCCTCTTGTGTGTGTTCTGTATGCTTAGAACTGTCATTTGATTTAGAACGTATATACCATTACATAACGTACCAAATCCAATCAACACTTGATTTAGGAAAATGTTCATAACATTATCCTCCAATACAAAATTATATCCTTCTTTATGTAATAGACAAACTGATATAATATTGCACATCATATTTAGTACGTAATAACAGTCGTTCAGAATCAATGTGTTACCCTTTGGTAATACTAGGTGATATTCGCCAACTGCTTTGGCTGCAACAATTGCTCCATTCTCTACTTACGGTCGCAGAAAAGAAAATGTTAAACTACAATATTTGGAATCCACAATCACCTTAGATATCATAAACCCAAAATATCACATACCTCGGATTTCATGCCTACCAATATGAATTCCAAATATTGTATCACATTCCAGAAAAAGCTAGACGATGTTAAACATTCCGATCGAATCAACAAACACCCAAAATTTCCCAAAGAGCTCAACACTTGAGCGTAGTTTAAAAATACTCAGTACATGCCACAGTACCTATGGACCAACCGTAGAAGGGTCAACCCTTGCCTCACCAATGGCGCCGCGGAACTACCGCAAACTCTAGGGTTTGGCGGCGGTTCTTACGGTCATAGAATCGAGTTAGGGTTTCATTTTTTAGAGGGTCCATCGAATTACTTGCATGATTTTTGAATGTTCTTCAACTTGGAAAAATCCAACTCTTGGAAAATTTCCGTCGAGGGAAAAATTGGATTATTGATATCCGTTCGAACTTTTTAACGCCGTCTAAAAAATCCGAAACAATGTGAGAATTACAACTACGAAACACTCCGAATTTTCTTTATAGAAAATTAACATCTCATGCAATTTTTGAAAATCCAAGCAATATCTGAAACACAAAAACCCAGAGACTGGAACACTAAAAAATTTTGAATCCACAACTACATTACCAAACCGGCCATCTCGGAATTTCACTGCACGTGGACGGCCAAAATCCGACCATATTGCTTCAAATTTCTTTGGTGTTCATGTTATATCACATACAACATTCTGCAGTTGCTTAAAAAAATTTTAGGGCCCGTTTAAAAATCGACAGAAACTAGTTTTCATTGTTTCAAGTTTCGGAGTAGTTTCGGTTTCATAATCTAACAAACATCGTCTAATTCTCTAGCTTGGCTTTGATACCACTATAGGGTTACCTAGCATTACAGCAAGGTTTTGGGAGGAATCGTCCATGCCATTTTCAAAAAATTGCCATGCTACTTAACCCTAACCCTAAAATCTTAACTTGAGAATTAGACAATTCGATATGTAAACAACTTTACATCTAAGTGAATATGGAATTCAACCTTTGTAAACCAGTCCTTCACTTCAAATGCTCCGTATAGAAGTCCCTTCGCTCCAAGTAGTGGTGATCCGGACTCTCCGTAGGCTCCACTAATCGAAATGAACGAGCTTGCACAATGATCTTTGATGCTGAAGATGATCTACTTTGTGGAGATACCAACTCAAGCTACCTCTTCACTAATTAGGGATTAGTGAATCTAACACCCTAAACTAAATGGCTAATCTAGTAGAGGATGATGAAGTAGAAATTTTGCTCACTTTAGAATTCTTTTTCCTACTCTATTTCTTTTCCTCACTAAAACCTAGAGAGTTTTCTCTTGTTGAAGATGAAGAGAATAATGGATGAGAGAGTGAATGGAAACCATGGGTGAGAAATATCTCATATAACCCTTGTAAAGACATAACCATGGCTAAAGATTAATGTTGGATTAATAAATATCTAATGCAAGAAAAATTTAGTTGACTAAGTCAAGGATTTCCACAAGCTTCAAAAGCTTGCAACCATGCTTAATTCCCACCAATTTAAATTTGCATTAAATAAATAAAACCCTAATAATCTAATAACATGGTATAAGTCTCATACACCCATGTAGTGTGTATCATCAAGCATGACACAAAAAAGAAAACACAAATAATATATATCACATATATATTAAGTGTGCACATGTAAGAAAAGAAAAAGTATAAGTAAGCAAATATTAGTTAATGTAAATTAGCATATAAAATATACAATTATACATTAAATTATCAAATCAACATTTGATTTAATAATCCGGCTATATCACATATAACCGACTAATATAATATGTATTATCTTATCGAATCAACACTTGATTCGATAACCCGGCTATATCACATATAACCGACCGATATCACATATCGCGAGAATAGAATACGGCATCACATACTCGTATTAATCTCGGTCCCACACATATCACATATGTTCTCCTACTTTGTTTTTCCTGAGCCAGGAAACCTCTGTGTAGGACTCTAAAGGCTCGTCAATACGCCGGAAGTAGGTGATGATCATATCAAGCACCCACAAGCCGTCAGCGGTACTAGCTGGGCGTAATGGCTATCCGGGTATTGAGCGATCAGAGGATCAACAAGCAAGCCTGCTCATACTCCTGTAAAGCCTGTCCGTAACACTACCGTACAGTCTGGTCTCTTCGTCTGATATGTTGCATATCCAGTCTAGGGGTGGTAATCGTCAGACCCAGTAACCGATAAGTCGTACCGATGTGAGGCTCATAACGGGTCGAGAAACTACTGATAACACTTACCAGTAGATCTCCATATCAGCCATGTCCAGGAACTTCCTGTTATAGCCAATCAAGCATAGCGCAACATCAACCCCCAATACCGGGAGAGACGAAACCCCTCCTATAGCTCATTGCCTCCATGTGATTCGGGACTGTACCCAAAAGCCACCGTTCTGCACGTTCTCTTGAACGTGGTAAGGTGGAAATCAAAGCACAGTGGGAATCACACAAGGCTCTATGACGATCTCGGGTCTACAGACTAACATGTACCAGTGTCACCATAGAACTGCTATCTGACGATAGGTATAATACCCACTAGGAGTTCTCGACGAGTCCATTCAGTATACCTAGTCTCTACTGAGCACTCGTATACCATCTTTGATGTCAAACAACAATGGATGTGGGATCATTGATTGATGATTCTTGGTGTCGTGTTTAGAAAAGTTTAAAGATCACAACCAAAGAAATTTGTAAACCACAATCAATAATGGTGTCAATTGTAGGTTCATTAGCGAGTGCGGATCGTCCACAGGGAAAGTGTGATTTGCTCGTAATTGTTTTAGTTGAGTCGAAAATTAAAGAGAAAAAGGAAATTGTTCAAGAATTGTGAAATTTAGTTTCAAGAATTATCAAGAAAATAAAGATCAAGAATCAAGAATCAAGAATTGTCCAAATCAAATGAATTATCAAGATTTGTAAGGAGGCTCGTAGGAATCGATCAAATCGATAGTGATGATGAAGAATTGGAATTACAAATTCTTATCTATTGATGATTTGTTGTTAGATCGATGACGATCAACGAGGATTAAGGATCTATTAAAGAAACTAGGGTTTCTTTATCATATCCTTTGTCTTTTCGTTGATTAGCATTCAAATTCTAGCCTCTAGGAAATTCAATCGTCGATCGTTGATCTCTAATTAAGGGCGAAAACATTCAAGAAAGCATCTCGCTCGAAAGTAGGTTGTCGATGATTCAATTTACTAAAGTTTACAAAACTTATAAGACTTAAGAATCATTCAAGAATTTAATCATCGGCATCTATCTATTTTCTCGATTCCTCCACGAGCGGAGTTTTCACTCAAACATCATGAAAAAGAAAACAACCAAGAATTGAGAACTCATCATAATGCTCAAATGTAAAGAAAAGCAAAATCAAGAATTTTCACCTTTCATTATTCAACGTTTCGTTACAATTCACTCAAAGACTATAAGAATTGAGGAGAGAACTCGATCGTCGAACTAGCTTCACATCGTCTTCGTGAGTCGCGAATCGTCTTGGATCACTTGCTCGGATGAAGATTGGCGTCGCTTCAATTCTTGCTTCATTTGGTACTCGATGATCTTGATTTGGATTTTGAATTGTATTTAGGCCAGGGTTTGGATGCACAAGTTGTGTCACTCAACTTGTGGGTGAATTGTTGAACAACCTTTAGAATGAAGCCTTGGGTCCCTTTATATAGCCTTCTTCTTTAGCTTCCCCTAGAATCTTGATTTGGTTTATCTTCCTTTAGAAGCTAAGCTAGGTTTAGCTTCTCTTGCAAGCTTGGTAGTTAGCTAGCTTGCTTGAGAAGCTTGGTTGCTGAGGAGAACCTTCTAGATTTAGCTAGCTTGCTTGAGAAGTTTGGAGGTATTAAGCTTGCACAAGAAGCTTGGCTGTTAGGAGAGAAGCTTCTGGAGATCTCTGGAGTTTAAAGTGTCTTGAAGAAGTTTGGCTACTGAAAGGAAAGCCCTGAGAATGTATTCTGCCGCTGACGTGTCCACATGGCCGCGAATCCGCCGCGGATAGGCCCCTTCGGCCGCGGATCCGCGACCGTATAGAAGGCTTGCTGCATGGAATTTTCTGGCTGAATTAGTGCTGATCCTTGGGGACTTATTTTATATCTGGAATATTTTTATATTCTCTTGTTCACTGCCAGATCACAAGTCTTGGACTTGGCGTATTTTTATCAGCACTTTTAGCATTTCCTGTTCTTTTTCCTGGAATTTCCTACACACAATCTCGAGACAAGTGTTGCGATATACAAAAGATCATGCGTGCAATAATAAACACTCAATTTCCCTTTAAATGCCGGTTATAATGTATAACACATGTTATTTGGTATTTTACAGACGAATTGCTAATATGTGCTATATTTATACCAAACACCTTTAGATGATTGCAAATAGTAGGGAAATTGATGTGTTAAAAATGCAATATTTTCGACTGATCAATCATCCATCGCCCATCATATGGGTCAATAAGCGTATACTCTAGTCTACTCTGGAATATCGATGCCCTGTCTCGATACACCCTCGACTAGGAACTATTAAAGGATGTACTTGTGGACTACCCTATCCACACTAGTATGATCTCCATCATAGTCCTGGTAGTCAAGTACACATCATAAGGGCTTTATCAACATGTGAGAGCAAGACAGTATCACAATACATGTCTACATATTAAGACAAAGAGAAGCCAGATAGTATACTATCATGTCAAGCAAGAAAGTCCTCTCTATATATCTCCAAGCATCCACTATATTATACACCATATGTACAATAATGGCCTCTAGGGCATACACATAACTAACATATTATGCTTTGTACGTGGTTTTACTCAAAATTTACAAAGGAGGTGCTGCCCGATTTTCAAACGACATAGGCGTTTTCTAACAAATTTACTTATACTTTAAAAAGAAACTTGATTCCGTTTAATAACTCTTTTTAAAACTTAACCTCCACTATTTCTTTAAAAAGGTTTAAATTCTAGGTTTTTGGCTTTCTTGGATTATGGTGGAGTCCAATAGACTTCACGTGATTCATGTCTCGGTCACGTGTCATTTTCGGATCGTGACAGTATGCATGTGTGAGTGTGTGTGATAATGATGATGATCTCACAAATCAATCAAGGCCAAACCTTAATTCATCATCATTCTCACCTACATTGTACTCTTGTCAAATCCCACCATAATCCTAACCCTAAATCTTCATCTCATGTTTCATTCCTTTATTTTTCCGGGTTTATGGGTGAGGGGTGTTGTTATTGGCAAATTCGTTGAAAACCCCTATGAATTTCTTAAAACCCTACTAGTCTAAAAGCCAAACTTAAAACCAAAACTAAATCCAAAATCTTAAACTTGATTAAAAAAACCCTTAACTTTAAAAAACTTTACCCTAAACGAAAAACTTCAAATCTTTAAAATCGAAATGTAAATATAAAAATACAATGCTAATGGTAAAGGAATTACCTCGTTTGGAAACTCAAGAAATTTCTTGAGTTGCCCCAAGTCTCCAAAATCCATTTTTTCTTGGTTCAAAGTGCTTGTAGTGAGCTTGTGCACAATTTTAATGAAATGAAGATGATATTTTGATGATTTTTTGATGATGAAGTGAGTGGTGTAGTGGAGGTGAAGGGGGAAGGCGGCCATGGGAGAGGAAGTGGGAAAAAGATGAAGGAAATAATGAAAGGGAGAATGAGCCAAGACCAAGTTTGGCCCCTCACCTCTCTCTCTCTCTCTCTCTCTCTCTCTCTCTCTCGTCCATACCTCTTATTCTAATCTTTTTCTTTTCTTTTCTTTTCTTTTATTTTCTTTTCTCATCCTCTCATATTAAAACCAACCATGCAAGAAAATAAAGAAAAAGACATGGTAGAAAAATGTAACAATGTATAATTTGATATGGTGCATGTCATGTGCACAAATCAAGTTTAATGCACAATTAGTGATTTTTAATCGCGATTAGCATTAAAATGAAATATAATTAATTATATAACAATCTATAAATCCCCAAATCTTGTAATCTCTTTCAAATTCAAAAATTAATATAATTTCCAAATATTTCCCAATTTATCGGTATTTAATTATACCGTATTATATAAATATTCATAATATTTATTATTTAATTATATAAATTCCTAAAAATAATATTTTATTTTTCTGAAATGTTACACATGGTTTCGGGAGGCATCGTCCATTCCAATTTCAATTTTTTGCGGTTCTAACTAACCCTAACCCCAGGTTCTTAACTAAAGAATCATACGGAATCGATAAAGCAAACAACTTTGCATCTAAGTGATTAGGGATTACAACATTTTTAGTCCGTTCCTTCACTTCAATAGCTCCTTGTAGTGGTCCCTTCGCTGCGATCATCGGACTCCCGGACTCTTGAGTAGCTCGACAAGGTGAATGATACATCTTGCTTGAAGTCTTTGAAATCCAAGATGATCAATTTTGAGAAAACACGAACTCAAGCTATGTCTTCACTAATGTGGAACTAGTGAAGCCAACTGTAACGTTTTGAAAATCGTTTCGGTGAAATTTCGGAAAAATCGGTAAAATAAGAGGGTTTTCTATAAAAAGTCAAAATACAAATATCTTTATTATAAAATTAAATATACATATTCTAGCTATGTAATTGCTAGTATTTGGTGTTTATTGAGCCACTGGTAAAATTTCTAATTTTCTGAAAAATTTTCCGAAATTTATTATTATAATATTATTTTAAGCCGTCACTAATACATTTAATTGGGGAAAATTACAAATTGGAATGGGTTGATACAAATTTTATAATTCATGACACACTAAACTGGCATGCAAAATATTGTTTCTGAAATGAAATCGTTTGCCAAAACGGTTTTGGAAATATCGAAGAAAAATGGCTTAATTAGTGAATGTTGTGTTAATGGGAATTGGGGTAATACATTTATCTTTTTCCCTAACCCACACACCCACACCTCACCCTCTCTTCCTCGCCCCATGTGGCCGGCCCCCCTTTGACAGCCCTCCCCCTCTCACTCTCTCCAATCACCTCACTTTTCATTACTTGAACAATGAAAAGAAAAGAAAATGAAAGAAAGTCAATGTGGACTTTGTCTTTTCTCCCCACTTTCAACCCCTCCCTCTCTCTCCTCACTCCCTCAATTTCTGGCCGAAAATTCTCAGCCCCCAACAGCAGCCCCTCCTTCCCTCTTCTCATCTCATTTTCCATCAAAAATTCACCCATTTCCATCAAAAATCAAAGCTAAAATTCAAATCAAAGCCCTACCCATTTTCCCTTATCTCTTTTAGCATGGATCTTGATGCAAGGATTTCAATTTGGAGGTCTAGTTTTATGTTGATCTCAAGATGGTTTTGAGGTATAAATCCTAACCTATTGTTTAATTGTTGGTTTAAATTCCTTAATGTAGCTTATTAGGTGCTTAAATATGGTTTAATTGCAGGTTTGGAAATCTAAAGAGAAGGGGTTTGAAATAAAAAGTTAGGGTTTTAAATTCAATAGGGTTGTTGTCACTTGTTTAAGGTTGCATGGTGTAGTTAGCATGTTAAGACATGTTAAACCTTGTCACGCCCCGCTTCCCAAAAGAAGGAGAATGAAGACGTTGCAAGGTCCGCAACCTAACTGTATTGAAGGTGGTCTATTCAATACAGTTACGTTAAGCGTATAAATAATTAATATGCAGGATGTGTACCAAAACAAAAATAATAAAAGCGAAAGGCATTTTATTTCCATTAACCAAACTTTATTACATCCCAAAGGAAATAGTAAAATAAACTAAGTAGTTTATTTACATCAAAGGAGAAACAAAAAGCCCAAAACATGTGGGCAACAACAAAAATTAAAACTATCTAATCTTCCATTGTCCTGTCTGCATAATCTTCATAAGTTGACTTCACCTTGATCTTCGATGTAATGCTCATTCTTATCTGACGGACATTCCAAGGATAGAGAAAGAAAAGGAAGGTCCGTCAGCGAGATATACTCGGATAGGATTGCCTCATAAGATAGTAAGGGTATAGAAACAAACAGGTGTGTATAATGAATATGATGTACATGTGTATAAAGGTATGAGGTTATGTACAAATTGGATATGTGATAATGAGTAGGTTATATATGTTGTAAGTTATATGTAGATGAAGGTAATAGTTTATATTAGTTTGTTAAACAAGGGTCTGGATACTCGTGATTACTCCGTTGTGGCCACGGAACAACAACTAGGGAAGTGAAATGTCCCGTTTCACTTCCCAGGATCATGATCGAGTAGTAGGGGAATCCGAGTTCGGAATTATCCTTGCCTAATCAAACTACCCATCCCTGTGGTTCAGTATGAAGGTTTGGACGGATTAGAGTTAGTGCGTATACTTCTAGGCATGGAATTTCCACATTGTATAGTCGTCCACATTTTGGACTAGTCACCCGGAATATCGGGATCTTCATATTTGTATAATCGTCCACACTTTGGACTGGTCATCCGGAATATCGGGATCTTCATGTTTGTAGTCGCCCATATATTGGACTGTTCACCCTGCCTGCAGAGATCTTCATATTTATATAGTCGCCATATATTGGACTGTTCACCCCGCCTACAGGGATCTTCATAATAAGTATTCCAAACCTAGGTCCGTGCATTCTAACCCTAACCGTATCATGTTTTGTATGTGTCATGTTGTCATAAACTGGAATTTTAGAAAGAGTATTGATCTCATTTAATATGGCCTTCCACAACCACTCGTTTTATTTTCTAGAATTTGTAAAGTACTTCGTGTCCTTTAGAGAAAGCTTAGTTAAAATAATAAGGTTTAAATATCTTTTATTACTTCTAAGAAAAACCATGATATTTGGGATATTTATAAATTTGGAAAAGCATAATGTTTTACAGAAAATATCCTTTTGATAAAAGGTCATGGTGTTTATTTGAAAATCTTTTGTAAAAGGCTTTTATTTGAAAATCTAGACTGCTCCTAATATTCCAAAAGGATAAGTTATGAGGTCCTCAAATCGCCTCTTCACCGCCAATTGTGGCTAGGTAAGTGCCAGGTAAGTGGGAAGGTACTCCACTACGTAAGTAGTGGGCCTAATTAATAACCACTATCATTAGACACACTTGCCTAAACAGCACAAAGTCTGCTTTAGATAAACGATCGATGCCTACAACCTTTCCTTTATCCTAAATTGGTGTTATTTTAAAATTTCATTTTAATAAGATACTAAAAATTCCTTTTGAAAAGATATCATTATTTAAATTTAATATTTTCTTTCTTAAAAAGTTGAGGGTTTTTAAAAATATTTGTAAGTAAAATATATTTAAAATGTTTATTTTACATATCTTTAAAATATAATATTTAAACGAGGGAATCTTGTGGAAGTAACCTATTCTGAGATCATTTTTAAAGTGTGGGTATGTCAAAGGTGAAATGACAATTCATGAGTTATATCAAATTCCAGGTATTATGGGTGTGCAATATAATTGTGTACAGATGAAATTTAAACACCGTTTTTTAAAAATATGGGTTAACATTATCATGATTAAGGGTACAAGGAAAAAGGTATGCACAAATATTACAACACCATTTTAAATGGGGGTTTATGATTAGAAATTGGATCTAAGTTATTGAGATAGAAGAAGGTGACAGGAAAAGGAGAGAGAGACGGATCCTACCTTTTGTTTGAGTCGGAAATACCGAAGAGCTGAAAACGTTGTCTCGTACTAAATCCTCAATAGTTCCGCTTCCCGATTTTTCCTCTGCAATTGGATGGAGCCGTAGCGTCAGCGTCGTCGATACGAAGGCACCGGTATTTTTTTTCAGAATTTTAGGAGTTCTGAGGTGTGAGAAATTGAGGTTTGAAGGTGTCTATTTATAGCGTTCAAAAGTAACAGGAAAATCCAAAAATAATCCTCAAAATCTGCGCCCAATCATCTCAGAATTGATTGCCAATGATTAGCCGCCGCCGCCTCGATTTATGGCCGTTGGATCTTCATCCAACGGTCCAGATCGGTGATCCAAAATTCGCAGCCGCCGCCACGTGTCGAGCGCTGATTCGTCCAGGGCCGTGGGTGAGGATCATCACGTAGGCGCCGCCGCAGAGCTCTGGGCCGTTGGATCTCGTGATCCAATGGTCCAGGTTAAAAGGATTTAAAAATTTAAAATAAAAATAAATAAAATAGCAGATTATTTAAAATATTGATTTGGCTTTGAAATATTTGTTAAAAATACGGGAAAATTATGGAAAAATTCCAGAAAATATATTTTATTATTATCTTTAATATAAAAATAGTTTTGGGCTAAAAAAAATTAGTATATCTATTTCTAAATTGTTAGCTAGTTATAATAATTATATAATATCTAGTTCATCATTAAAATATTTTTAATTACGAATTAATTACTTTTATTGATAATAAAAATATGTAGATTATTTTAAGGGGATATAAAATCTTTCTAAAACATTTTAAGCCTTTAAAAACAATAAATAGATTTTAGAAATTTCCTTTAACCATATTTACTGCTTTGAAAATTATTAACACTACTTTAAAAATTATTAATATATAAAAGAAACATGTAAATAATTATTTGATAGTAGAAATATAAATAAAATATATTTTATTAGGTATTAGAAAATATGGTCGTTACAATCTACCCTCCTTAAAATAATTTCGTCCTCGAAATTTTAGAATGTACGTCAAAGGAAGAAAGAAATCACTAAGAAGATATTATCGCGGTTAAATGTTTTGGTCTCGCACTCTCATCTCGTTTCCTCGCTTCCGTGTATGTATGCCTAGTAGTTCTTCCTTCATATAGCTCTGGCCAGCTGGAATGTCTTGTCGATCAAGGTTTCATCCTTCTAGTATTTCGACCGGTTGCTGCTCGTAGGTTATGCTAACCTTTCCATAATCTCGGAATGATCAAAAGTATGACTAGGGTTTCCTCCAACGAAAGTAGCAAAAGTAGGCTATACATAAACCCACCGTCTTCTTCCAAGATGTTAAACGGAAAATGAGTCATGGGCTGAGCTTTCTTCGCTCGCTGCATTGTATCACCATTTCCACCTTTTTTCTACTATTATCTTAAGAATTCTCCATCTTCAGGGTCTTCCCAATCGATCGGTACTTCTCCCATATAAATTTGACCTCTCCCATCCGCTTCATGTGTTTCAACCATCCGTGTTCCCATGTTCTCCTTAGAGTAGTGTTTCTATGTCTCCAAGATGAACATTTACCATCGTCGGTTTTGATTCTGGATAGGAATAGTTGCATCCATAAATTGTTAGTTATCTTGATGCATATGCAACTATATTGCCTCGCTGATACATCACATCACCAAGTCACTCCTCCGAAAGTCGTTGTGGATGTTTAAAACTTCTGGGTCTGCTAAGAATTTCAAGAATGGTTATGATAGTTACGATCTACCCTCCTTAGAATAATTTCATACTTGAAATTTTCAAAGGAGTAGCCACTACTAGGCACGGAAATTAGTAACGCTGTCAGGAATCCTCTTTGTTGCATGTGTCGCTCCTGCGAGTTGGTGAATCACTTGATGCATGGAAAGTCTCTCATGTAGTGTCCGGTCCTACCACAATGGTTGCATACAACTGCTGTTTTTCCGAAGATAGTTGGTACTGCCGGTCTCATAGGTGGTTGTCTCCCGTTGAATCTGGAAGAAGATCCCTCAAGAATTTGATTGGCCGGTCGCTTAATGCCAGATGAATGGTCATCCTTCCTTATCCGTCTCTGAAGGTCTTCAAAGTTTCGTGCCGCCTCTAAAATTTCATCATATGTTGATATGGTAGCAGAAGACATGGAGGACTGTGTCTTCAGGTCCAATCCTTGTCGGAATCTCTTAGCATAAAGTTCTGGGGTTGCCACCAGATGATGCGCGAACCGACTTAACCTTGCGAACTCCGAAACGTACTCGTCCACCGACTTATCCCACATACCCCCTTGTTGGAATTGTATAAACTCCCATTCCATTTTTAAGTGCGCCACGACTGGAAAGTACTGGGTATCAAAACGTTGTTTGAACCTTTCCCAGTCGATGGGCTCCTTTGATCTACTTTCCTCTGCCTCCTACCATATCCTGGCATTATTCGTAAGTTGTATCTTAGCGATGTTCACCCACGCGTCCTTTGGGATTTGGGCGGCACTGAGATCATTGACTGTTCCCTTAAGCCATTCTTCAGCTTCTAAAGGAGTTTCCTTCCCCGAAAAAGTCTTAGGGTGGAGTGATCTGAACGGCTTCACTCCCTCCGAACTGAGGTTAGTGCCTTACTTAAAATTTCTGCTTGCTGCTGCCTACTTTCTCGTAGCTCCTGATGAAGGGCAGCTGTCTGCTACTCCAATAGTCCTTACATCCTTTGTAGCATCGCTGCGTGATGAGCAGTGGCTTTATTGACTCCATTTCCCCTTCTGTTGCGGTTATAGTGTCATCCGGCCATTGATGATTAGGATCAGAATAGGTTAGGTTACAAACGGCTGAGGTGAGACAAGATAATACTTGCATGGAAGAACAACAATTAATGCAAGGGAGCGACTAAGAAGAGCACAAGAGAGATTATTGCTCGAAACTAAGATTTTATTATCCAACTTCAATATGGAGAGTACAACCGAAAAGTAAGGACATGCCCTTAATGTTCTTACATCATTTTATTCGGCCAAAGAAAAGGAAAAGACTTATTAATCTCGATTACGGGAGTTTAACAAGTGATGATAGGTCCTCGATCTAAGAAAAGTACGACCATTACCACGCCTGAGAGTCTACGACTTCGCCTTCTGAATCTTCAGATGTAGCTTCAAAGTAATATCGGACGTGTCATCCTCGTTGGAAAGATTTGCCATGACCAGAAGGAAAGGTCATGATCAGGGTACAGAATGTCAAGGAAGGGATAAGGGACATAAGAAAACTATGATATCGGTATAGATGGATAAGATTCACAAATATAATAAGTCAGTTAATGATTTTATTTTAGTACACAAGAGGACCTGCATGGGCCACCACAAAAACCTGTCACGCTCCGCTTTCCAAAAGAAGGAGAAGGAAGATGCGGCAAGGTCCGCAACCTAACTGTATTGAAGGTGGTCTATTCAATACAGTTACGTTAAGCGTATAAATAATTAATATGCAGGATGTGTACCAAAACAAAAATAATAAAAGCGAAAGGCATTTTATTTCCAATAACCAAACTTTATTACATCCTAAAAGAAATAGTAAAATAAACTAAGTAGTGTATTTACATCAAAGGAGAAACAAAAAGCCCTAAACATGTGGGCAACAACAAAAATTAAAACTATCTAATCTTCCATTGTCCTGTCTGCATAATCTTCATAAGTTGAATTCACCTTGATCTTCGCTGTAATGCTCATTCTTATCTGACGGACATTCCAAGGATAGAGAAAGAAAAGGAAGGTCCATCAGCGAGTTATACTCGGATAGGATTGCCTCATAAGATAGTAAGGGTATAGAAACAAACAGGTGTGTATAATGAATATGATGTACATGTGTATAAAGGTTTGAGGTTATGTACAAATTGGATATGTGATTATGAGTAGGTTATATATGTTGTAAGTTATATGTAGATGAAGGTAATAGTTTATATTAGTTTGTTAAACAAGGGTCCGGATACTCGTGATTATTCCGTTGTGGCCTCAAAACAACAACTGGGGAAGTGAAATGTACCGTTTCACTTCCCGGGATCATGATCGAGTAGTAGGGGAATTCGAGTTCCGAAGTATCCTTGCCTAATCAAACTACCCATCCCCGTGGTTCAGTATGAAGGTTTGGACGGATTAGAGTTAGTGTGTATACTTCTAGGCATAGAATTTCCACATTGTACAGTCGTCCACATTTTGGACTAGTCACCCGGAATATCGGGATCTTCATATTTGTATAATCGTCCACACTTTGGACTGGTCACCCGGAATATCGGGATCTTCATGTTTGTAGTTGCCTATATATTGGACTGTTCACCCTGCCTGCAGGGATCTTCATATTTATATAGTCGTCCATATATTGGACTGTTCACCCTGCCTGCAGGGATCTTCATAATAAGTATTCCATACCTAGATCCTTGTATTCTAACCCTAACCGTATCATGTTTTGTATATGTCATGTTGTCATAAACTGGAATTTTAGAAAGAGTATTGATCTCATTTAATATGGCCTTCCACAACCACTCGTTTTATTTTCTAGAATTTGTAAAGTACTTCGTGTCCTTTAGAGAAAGCTTAGTTAAAATAATAAGGTTTAAATATCTTTTATTACTTCTGAGAAAAACCATGATATTTGGGATATTTATAAATTTGGAAAAGCATAATGTTTTACAGAAAATATCCTTTTGATAAAAGGTCGTGGTGTTTATTTGAAAATCTTTTGTAAAAGGCTTTTATTTGAAAATCTAGACTGCTCCTAATATTCCAAAAGGATAAGTTATGAGGTCCTCAAATCGCCTCTTCACCGCCAATTGTGGCTAGGTAAGTGCCAGGTAAGTGGGAAGGTACTCCACTACGTAAGTAGTGGGCCTAATTAATAACCACTATCATTAGACACACTTGCCTAAACAGCACAAAGTCTGCTTTAGATAAACGATCAATGCCTACTGTAGGGTTCCTTGGCACACCCATGAGGTTCTACAACTGATCAATCATGTCCAATTCAAAAATTTCATGTGCCAAAGAACCCTAAACTAGATCGTTACTAGAGGTAAAGGCGAAACTATGCAAGTTAACAACTTTAACTAAAAGGAAAGTGACTACAACCTTTGTAGATCCGGTCCTCCAGTTCTCTAGCTCCGTGTTGACGTCCCTCTCTGCGATCATCGGAATCCCGGACTCTCTTGTCGGTTTCATCGGAGAAATGATCGGGCTAGGTCGTTGACATCGATGCCGAAGATGATCTACGTCGAGGCAACTCAAGACAAAGCTATATCTTCACTTGGTCATAGAACTTGTGAAGATAACACACTCTACTACATGGCAAGTGGTAGAGGATGAAGAAATAGGAAGTGGGTTCACTTTGGATTTGAATTTCTCACTTGGAATCATCACTTGGAAATTTTCATGAAAGCTTTCTTCTTCACTTGAAGAAGATGAAGAAGAAAATGGAAAAATAATTATCTTCAAAAAGAAAATCCAAGTGATTCTTATCATTTTGCAATCATGGGTGAGTTTAACTAGTGTAGAGACTAAACTAGGGTTTAGTTAAATGGTTAGGTTAAGGAAAGAAACAAAATAGTCAAAGCTTTCAAAGCTTCATGAAGTTTCAAGAATGAAACAAAGTTAGCCACCATTTTATTCTTGCCAAAATAAATAAGTAAATAAATAAATAAGGTAATGGAAACCCTAACCATTAACTAAACATGGTTTAAAGTAAACACACACCCAAGTTTGCATGTATCATCAAACATGATACAAACTAGTGCACAAACATATATCATATATACAATGTGCACATCCAAGTGAGATAATCCATCTTAAGTGAACAAATACTAGTTAATGTATAGTAATATATCAAATATATAATTATACATCAAATCAATAAATCAACACTTGATTTAATGATCCGGTAATATCGCATATAACCGACCAATATCAAGTGTATCAATGTATCGAATCAACACTTGATTCGGTAACCCGGCTATATCATATATAACCGTCCAATGATACAAATCGTGAGAATAGAATACAGTATCACATACTGGTATTATTCTCGGTCCCGCACATATCTCATATGCGCTCCTATTTCGTTTCGCTTGAGCCAGGAAACCTCTGTGTAAGACTCTAAAGACTCGTCAATACGCCGGCAACAGGTGATGATCATATCAAACACCCACAAGCCGCAAGCGGTCTGCTAAACGTAACGGCCACCAGGGTATTGAGCGATCAGAAGATCAACGAGCAAGCCAGCTCACACTCCAGTGAATCCAACCAGCAACACTTACCGTACAGTCCGGTCTGATCGTCTGATATGTCGCATATCTCGCCTAAGGGTGGTAAACGTCAGACCCCAGTAGCTTGATAAGTCATGCCGATGTAAGGTCCATAACAAGCACGAAACTATCGATAACACTTACCAATAAATCAGTGCAACCCTGGCCAGGGATTTCCAGTTATGACCAGTCGAGCATAGCACAACATCAACCCCCAATACCGGGAGAGACGAATCCCCTCCTATCGCTCATTTCCTCCATGTGAATCGGGACTGTACCCAAAAACCACCTGTTTGCACAACTCAGTAAAGTCGTGGTAGGGTGGAAATCAAAGCACAGTGGGAGACACACAAGACTCTATGACGATCTCGGGTCAACAGACTAAGCTGTACTAGTGTCACCAGAGAACTGCCATCTGACGTGAGGTATAATACCATCTGGGAGTTCTCGGCGAGTCCGTTCAGTGTACCCAGTCACCACTGAGCACCCGCATACCATCTCTGATGTCAAACACCAATGGATATGGGATCATCCATCGCCCATCACATGGGTCGAGAGGATATACGCTAGTCTACTCTGGAATATCGATGCCCCGTCTCGATATTCCCACGACTAGGAACATTGAAGGATGTACTCATGGACCACCCAGGCCCCACTAGTATGATCTACATCATATTCCTGGAAGTCGAGTACACATCCTACGGGCTTTATAAACATGTAACAGAGAGAGACAGAAAGTATACATGTTAAGATAAAGAGCAACTAGATTGCATACTATCATGTCGAGCAAGAAAGTCATACCTATATATGTCCCAGCATCCACTACAATATACATCCTATATACAGTAATGGCCTCTAGGGCACACATATAACTAACAATCTCCCACTTGCACTAGGGCCATCTGTAGCAGTGGTTGCAATATCACATACTCAACCATCCCATATAAGTCTCTCTATGGGAAAAGGCCTTTGTGAGTGGATCCGCCGTGTTGTCCTCTGAGTCTACTCTCCTAACCTCGATCACCCTGGAGATCAACTATCTCCATGATCAGGTGATGCTGCCTCAGAATATGTCTGGGTCACTGATGGGATCGGGGTTCCTGGGCCAAAGCCACACTTCCATTGTCACACAATGGTAGGAACCTAGTTCATCTTATGAACCAATATACACCCAAACTGCCTCTTTGGTAGTATCTTTGATAGCGATGTTACCAGCCTTTATCGTTTAGTCTGCCACGGCATCTAGCTTGTAACTCTTCCAACATACCGTCCCTTCAGTGAGGGTAAAGACAATGCCTGCGACTGACATTCAGTCGTCTTTATCACCCTGGAACCTTTCCAGTAATTCTCCCCAGGATCAACTGATACCATCTCACTACAACTAGTGAGAATCCTAACATCCATTTAGATATATCTCATAGATCCAAAACCCAGGATTTAGGAGGTATCATTTTGATCCTATATGGAGAATCCATGTGATAAGAGAAGATTGACCTATCGTAGTATAGGAAACTCTTTTCCTATCAAGAGTATGTTGTCCACGTACAATACGAGGATAATCACCTTACTCTCTACTACCGTTTTGTATATACAAGGTTCATCTACCATTTTGATGAAGTCAAACTCTTTGACTACCACATCAAAACAGACGTTCCAACTCCGTGATGCCTGCTTTATCCTGTAAAGAAACTTGCACACGTTTTCGCTGCTCCCATTGTTTACGAAGCCCTCTGGCTGTGTACTTATAGACGTTCTCTTTTAAATCATTATTTAGAAAAGCAGTCATGGCACCCAACCACCAGATATCGTAGTCATGGTATGTAGCAATGGCAAGTAGGATCCGGATGGACTTAAGCATAGCCACTTGGAAAAGGTTTCATCATTATCCACGCCTGGTCGATGACGAAAACCTTCAACAAGTCTAGGTTTGAAAGTCTCAACTTTTCCATCTACACCAAGTAATCTTCTCAAGATATACTTGCTCCTGATGGGGATTTAACCCTTCAGATATAGCATCCAAAGTCCATACTTTGTTGGTGTACATGGATTCCATCTCAGATCGCTAAGCATCCAGCCATTCTTACAGAGTCCCTACTCTCGATGGCCTGCTCGAAACTAGTTGGGTCATTATCTCATGATGCAATTCTTGCTCCCACTGTCATCGAGAAACCGAAGTATCTCTCGGGAAGGTGAGGAACCCTGCTAGATCGGCGGAGAGGCTGAGGTTCGTCGGGGACTATTGAATCCTCAGGTTCTGTGACATCAGCTGCAGTTTTGTATGGTTGGAAGCTTTCCAGTTCTACAGAACTGACCTTGCCTCGATCTTGTCCGGATTTTGCTTTTGACATAGGCCGGACAATCCCAAATCTTAACTTGCTTAAGAGATAGGCTCTTCCCATACCATATCTTATATGGAGTGGTAGGCACTGATTTGATTCGAATCCAATTCAATAGGTATGCAACTTCTCAAGTGCACAACCCCAAAAGGAAATAGGTAACTTAGTAGTACTCATCATAGAGCACACCATATCTAATGTGGTGCGATTGCTTCGTCCCGATACACCGTTGTGCTGTGGTGTATTCAGAGGAGTAACACTGAGAGAGAATCTCATTCTCCTTTAGAATAGTCCAAGAATTCCATGCACAAGTATTCTCCTCCCTGATCTTATCAAAGGACATAATACTTATACCCGGTTTTTGGTTCTCTACTTCTAACTTACATTATGTGAATATCTCAAAAGCTTCGGACCTATGTTTCAACAGGAACATATGGCTGGATCTTGAGAGATTATCAGAGAATGTAATGAAGTACAAAGAACCGGTCCTGGCATGTGTAGACAGGGGACCTAACATACATCATCATGTATCAGTCCCAAGAGTTCACTAACTCTTTCTCTGTTTCCAGTAAACAGAGCTATGGTCATCTAATCTTTGTGACATGACTGACAAGTTTCACAAGATGTAAATTCAAACTGATTTAAATATGCATCTAAATGTAACTTCAGTCAGTCAGGTCGTATTGATATGACCTAGTCTACAATGCCTCAAGAAGGATTCGTTCATTTCTGAACTCTTCCTCTTGTGTATGTTCTGTATACTAGGAACTGTAGTTTGATTTAGAAAGTCAATGCTTTTAGATAACGTGCCTGAACCGATCAACTTTTGAAATAGGAAATGTTCAAAACATTATCCATCAATACAAAATTATATCCTTCTTTTCTAATAAAGAGATTGATATGATTTTGCACATCAGGTTCGGTATCTAATAGCATTTGTTCAGAATCAATGTATTGGTAATACAGGGTGACAGTGACCAACAGACTTGGCTGCAACACTTGCCCTGTTTTCTGTCTCATGAAACTTATCACCCGTTCTCAGTTCTCTGCCTTTCTGTAGCCCTATGTAACAGATTACATATCTGGGATCCTGATCCGGTATCAGATACCCAGGACGCAGAGGACACTGAGAAACAGTTCTTTATAATGAACACACCCGAAGGAGATGCATCATATGCACTTTCTTCGTTTGGGCGGCATAGGAATTCTGGTATTCCCCTATTTCCTGCTCTGTCTTATAACAATTATAAGTTGGAGCGGGACCAACGTTCCCCAGCTCAGTATAACAAGCGGGTTCGGTCAATTCATCCATATTTTTATCTTGATTAAGGCGTGATATGGTCGCTACCTGGAGAGAGAGAAAAGAAAACACTCTGCGTGCGCTCTTGCAATATTAGATTGGTTATATATTTTATCTAATCAGGATGGCTCCCACTTTTTTTATCAAATCTTCTTTCAAACCCTAAAAGGAAAGACTAGCCGGGATTAATTACACTTTACAAGTTCTCCAATCTTTCAGCCAGGCCAGTGTCGGTACTTTGAGGGAGGTTCCCCGTGCTATCGCACGGACCTAATTAAAGTAAACGTCGTTTTCCCAGAGGCGTAACCCCGTTGACACCTTTCTAGACACCTACTTGATCGGCTAATTGCAAAGTGCAAAACTCTCCCAGGAGTAACAATTACTCGCAGTGGGTATCGGGATCCAACTATCATATAGAAGGTATGCAATCTCATTGCAAATTTCAACACTTGAAACTCCCGATAACGGTTTTTACCCCTAGAACCTATGACCTTAAGTATTGTCAACAAATCATAAGTACTAGTCAAGTTCTACCCGTCATTTCGTGATTAATTAGACCCACCCACATGACCCTTAACTAAGGTCAACAAAGTCACGCGACTGTCCTAACTAATCGCATCATATGCGGTGTAGGAAGACATCACTTAGCTACCGTACACTGTGCCTTGACTATGGTCAACAAACACAGCACGAATACTAAGTACTCTACTTCCTAAAATGACGGAAGGTTGCGAATGGTTTTTAATAAAACCTTTAACGCTTTGAACTTGATCTCGTTGCGGAATCAAATGGTTTTTAAATGGATTGTTTTTTAGGCTTTTCTAGTTTTGCTAAAGGGGTCACTCCCGGTGAAGAGATCGTCGGCCCTTTCCACATCGAATAAGGTGCAGGATATATCATATATACCGCTGTGCAAAGCAAGAACTATAGGTGCAATCAAAAGACAAACCGAGGGTTGTAGCATCTGCCAGTTATTGCTAAAGGAGTCACTCCCGGTGAAGGGATCTCGGTCCTTTCCTTATCGAATAAGGTGCAGGATGTTCTACAAGGAACACCGCGAAGCAAAGCAAGAACAGTAGCTACCTGTTTTTGAAAATTCGATTCCACAACATCTTTTAGGTTTCTTTTCTTTCATTAATCATATTAATGAAGTCCCATCATTTAAATCCACCTAAACATCACAGATAAATATAACGTACGCTTATGCCATCCGCATTCGCCTCGATGTCCCGTCTGCACCGTTAGGTTATGTAACTAACGGCAGAGCGGGGCAGGGCTAGCGCGGGTGTAAAACATAAGCAACGTCTATATAATATATCATATATACTATATACTATATCTATCTGAACAAATCACATGATCACATCACAGATAACGCAGTAGAAAATATCATATGAAATATTGGATATACTAGGACGTCCGTGTTTTAAATACGAGCCAATATAAAACACGGATTCCACGGTCGCGATGAATAGCCAATCCCACACCCCTAGACCCCTACGAGAGCGGCAAGCAACCCTACCAATTCTAGGGTTAGGAGACCCAGACTCGACTCCTCGAGATGGACTCCCACTGGACCCTAGAACCCGGTTACCCGTGCTCCCATCCTTGGGTCTATCCTAATGCGGAAAAGTAAATAATATACAAAAGGTGACATCTTCCGCAACCTGGAAGTGCCCCAATAAAAGAATATTACATACAAGGTTTTTACATGAATGAAAATGAAAAACACTCATCTCACATAAAAAAAAAACCCGGCTATTCAAACACGACGATCCAATATAACATATCCAGCAACACATAACATCACATGTCATCAACGTAAATAAATATGCGCATCCCAATTTTCGTTGACATATAGCAACGAAACCGGCGATATCACATATTACACTTACGGTCACAGAAAAGAAAGTGTAAAACTACAACAGTTGGAATCCGCAAATGCTTTAGACATCGCATGCCTAAACAAATGAATTCCTTAGACATCGCATGCCTAACAATTATAAACCTCGCATTTCAGTCTCAAAATTGAAAACACTTTTCAATACCAAGTCGGGCAATTCAACAAGATTCCCGGCATCCAGAACGAATGCTCGTCGCAAACTTTAGTGGACGGCCGCACCCCCGATACCGTCAACGAAGTGCACTAAGGCGGAACACCGCTGCCGCGAGCACCCGAACGGATGCTTTTTGGCGACGGGGTTCTCCTACAGTCACTTGGTCGGGGCTATGAGGTGTAGCTGTCTATTAAGTTCGCCGGCGAGTATCCGTGTAATCAACGTGATTGCGACAGACTTTTGATCGCATCAAAATTCCGTGGCAACCGATCAAATGAGACTAAAGTGCTATGTTTATAACATTCATATTAGTTATCTCATAACTACTTGTGAATTCCAAATATTGTATCACATTCCGGATAAATAGAAAATGTTAAACTTTTCGATCGAACAATCAAACACCCAAGTTTCCCCGAAACAGCTCAACACATGAAATAGGTTTAAGAACATTCACTTCATACCACAGTACCGACGGTCCAGCCGTAGAAGGGTCAAGCCAACGCCTCACATGTGGCACGCCGTACTGCCCCAAACCCTAAGGTTCAAAGGGCAGTTCAAGACGGTCACATAATCGAGTTAAGCTTTGTTGTCTTCTAGAGGGTCCATCGCGTTACTTGCACTACTTAGAACGTCTTTAAACCACGGAAAAATCCAACACTTGGAAATTTTCCGGCAGGGGAAAAATTGGGTAGTTATATCCGGTCGAACTTTTTAACATATTCTAAAATACCCGGAATAAACACACAGACAAAATTAGACAATCCGATCGAATCTACGAACTCCCAATACAACCCAGAAAACTCAACTCTTGAGTGCAATTTAAAAATTCCCAGAAAACTCAGCAACTAAAGAAAGAAATTACTATGCAAAATTCACAACACAATGGTACTGTATGGCCATGGAACCGCCGCACAAGACATGCTCGTGCCGCGTTTCCGCGGCGCTTTAGTGGACACAGTCGCACGTGCTTCACAGTTTTTCTTAGAAATCCCTGCTGAATTTTCTGCATATTTTTAATTCACAAAAATCCCCGATTTCAAAAAATGTACAGAGAATGGTTTTGAATTAGGGTTTCGGGTTCAATCGGGTTTCTAACTTCGTCTACACTTCGCCTAAAACTCTAGCTAGTCTCTGATACCACTGTAGGGTTCCTAGGCACACCCATGAGGTTCTACAACTGATCAATCATGTCCAATTCAAAAATTTCATGTACCAAAGAATCCTAAACTAGATCGTTACTAGAGGTAAAGGCGAAACTATGCAAGTTAACAACTTTAACTAAAAGGAAAGTGACTACAACCTTTGTAGATCCGGTCCTCCACTTCTCTAGCTCCGTGTTGACGTCCCTCCACTGCGATCATCGGAATCCTGGACTCTCTTGTCGGTTTCATCGGAGAAATGATCGGGCTAGGTCGTTGACATCGATGCCGAAGATGATCTACGTCGAGGCAACTCAAGATCAAGCTCCATCTTCACTTGGTCATAGAACTTGTGAAGATAACACACTCTACTACACGGCAAGTGGTAGAGGATGAAGAAATAGGAAGTGGGTTCACTTTGGATTTGAATTTCTCACTTGGAATCATCACTTGGAAATTTCCATGAAAGCTTTCTTCTTCACTTGAAGAAGATGAAGAAGAAAATGGAAAAAGAATTATCTTCAAAAAGAAAATCCAAGTGATTCTTATCATTTTGCAACCATGGGTGATTTTAACTAGTGTAGAGACTAAACTAGGGTTTAGTTAAATGGTTATGTTAAGGAAAGAAACAAACGGTCAAAGCTTTCAAAACTTCATGAAGTTTCAAGAATGAAACAAAGTTAGCCACCATTTTATTCTTGCCAAAATAAATAAATCAGGTAATGGAAACCCTAACCATTAACTAAACATGGTTTAAAGTAAACACACACCCAAGTTTGCATGTATCATCAAACATGATACAAACTAGTGCACAAACATATATCATATATACAATGTGCATATCCAAGTGAGATAATCCATCTTAAGTGAACAAATACTAGTTAATGTAAAGTAATATATCAAATATATAATTATACATCAAATCAATAAATCAACACTTGATTTAATGATCCGGTAATATCGCATATAACCGACCAATATCAAGTGTATCAATGTATCGAATCAACACTTGATTCGGTAACCCGGCTATATCATATATAACCGTCCAATGATACAAATCGCGAGAATAGAATACAGTATCACATATTGGTATTATTCTCGGTCCCGCACATATCTCATATGCGCTCCTATTTCGTTTCGCTTGAGCCAGGAAACCTCTGTGTAGGACTCTAAAGACTCGTCAATACGCCGGCAGCAGGTGATGATCATATCAAACACCCACAAGCCGCAAGCGGTCTGCTAAACGTAACGGCCACCCGGGTATTGAGCGATCAGAAGATCAACGAGCAAGCCCGCTCACACTCCTGTGAATCCAACCAGCAACACTTACCGTACAGTCCGGTCTGATCGTCTGATATGTCGCATATCTCGCCTAGGGGTGGTAAACGTCAGACCCCAGTAGCTTGATAAGTCATGCCGATGTAAGGTCCATAACAAGCACGAAACTACCGATAACACTTACCAGTAAATCAGTGCAAGCCTGGCCAGGGATTTCCAGTTATGGCCAGTCGAGCATAGCATAACATCAACCCCCAATACCGGGAGAGACTAATCCCCTCCTATCGCTCATTGCCTCCATGTGAATCAGGACTGTACCCAAAAACCTCCTGTTTGCACAACTCAGTAGAGCCGTGGTAGGGTGGAAATCAAAGCACAGTGGGAGACACACAAGACTCTATGACGATCTCGGGTCAACAGACTAAGTTGTACTAGTGTCACCAGAGAACTGACATCTGACGTGAGGTATAATACTATATGGGAGTTCTCGGCAAGTCCGTTCAGTGTACCCAGTCACCACTGAGCACCCGCATTCCATCTCTGATGTCAAACACCAATGGATATGGGATCATCTATCGCCCATCACATGGGTCGAGAGGATATACGCTAGTCTACTCTGGAATATCGATGCCCCGTCTCGATATTCCCACGACTAGGAACATTGAAGGATGTACTCATGGACCACCCAGGCCCCACTAGTATGATCTACATCATATTCCTGGAAGTCGAGTACACATCTTAAGGGCTTTATCAACATGTAACAGAAAGAGACAGAAAGTATACATGTTAAGATAAAGAGCAACAAGATAGCATACTATCATGTCGAGCAAGAAAGTCATACCTATATATGTCCCAGCATCCACTACAATATACATCATATGTACAGTAATGGCATCTAGGGCACACATATAACTAAGACCTACAACCTTTTCTTTATCCTAGATTGGTGTTATTTTAAAATTTCCTTTTAATAAGATACTAAAAATTCCTTTTGAAAAGATATCGTTATTTAAATTTAATATTTTCTTTCTTAAAAAGTTGAGCGGGTTTTAAAAATATTTGTAAGTAAAATATATCTAAAATGTTTATTTTACATATCTTTAAAATATAATATTTAAACGAGGGTATCTTGTGGAAATAACCTATTTTGAGATCATTTTTAAAGTGTGGGTATGTCAGAGGTGAAATGACAATTCATAAGTTACATCAAATTCCAGGTATTATGGGTGTGCAATATAATTGTGTACAGATGAAATTTAAACACCGTTTTTTAAAAATATGGGTTAACATTATCAGGATTAAGGGTACAAGGAAAAAGGTATGCACAAATATTATAACACCATTTTAAATGGGGGTTGATGATTAGAAATTGGATCTAGGTTATTGAGATAGAAGAAGGTGACAGGAAAAGGAGAGAGAAACGGATCGTACCTTTTGTTTGAGTCGAAAATGCCGAAGAGCTAAAAACGTAGTCTCGTACTAAATCATCAATAGTTCCGCTTCCCGATTTTTCCTCTGCGATTGGATGGAGCCGTAGCATCGGCGTCGTCGATACGAAGGCACCGGTATTTTTTTCAGAATTTTGGGAGTTCTGAGGTGTGAGAAATTGAGGTTTGAAGGTGCCTAATTATAGCGTTCAAAAGTAACAGGAAAATCCAAAAATAATCCTCAAAATTTGCGCCTAATCATCTCAGAATTGATTGCCAATGATTAGCCGCCGCCACCTTGATTTATGGCCGTTGGATCTTCATCCAACGGTCCAGATCGGTGATCCAAAATTCGCAGCCGCCGCCACGTGTTTAGCGCTGATTCGTCCAGGGCCGTGGGTGAGGATCTCCACGTGGACGCCGCCGCAGAGCTCTGGGCCATTGGATCTCGTGATCCAACGGTTCAGGTTAAAAGGATTTAAAATTTTAAAATAAAAATAAATAAAATAGCAGATTATTTAAAATATTGATTTGGCTTTGAAAATTTTGTTAAAAATAGTAAAAAATACGGGAAAATTATGGAAAAATTCCAGAAAATATATTTTATTATTATCTTTAATATAAAAATAGTTTTGGGCTAAAAACAGTTAGTATATCTATTTCTAAATTGTTAGCTAGTCATAATAATTATATAATATCTAGTTCATCTTTAAAATATTTTTAATTACAAATTAATTACTTTTATTGATAATAAAAATATGTAGATTATTTTACGGCGATATAAAATCTTTCTAAAACATTTTAAGCCTTTAAAAATAATAAATAGATTTTAGAAATTTACTTTAATCATATTTACTGTTTTGAAAATTATTAACACTACTTTAAAAATTATTATTATATAAAAGAAACATGTAAATAATTATTTGATAGTAGAAATATAAATAAAATATATTTTATTAGGTATTAGAAAATATGGTCGTTACAATCTACCCTCCTTAAAATAATTTCGTCCTCGAAATTTCAGAAGGTACATCAAAGGAAGAAAGAAATCACTAAGAAGAGATTATCGCGGTTAAATGTTTTGGTCTCGCACTCTCATCCCGTTTCCTCGCTTCCGTGTATGTCTGCCTAGTAGTTCTTCCATCATATAGCTATGGCCAGCTGGAATGTCTTGTCGCTCAAGGTTTCATCCTTCTAGTATTTCGACTGGTTGCTGCTCGTAGGTTATGCTAACCTTTCCATAATCTCGGAATGATTAAAAGTATGACTAGGGATTCCTCCAACGAAAGTAGCAAAAGTAGGCTATACATAAACCCACCGTCTTCTTCCAAGATGTTAAACGGAAAATGAGTCGTGGGCTGAGCTTTCTTCACTCGATGCATTGTATCACCATTTCCACCTTTTTCTATTATTATCTTACAAATTCTCCATCTTCAGGGTCTTCCCAATCGATCGGTACTTCTCCCATATAAATTTGACCTCTCTCATCCGCTTCATGTGTTTCAAACATCCGTGTTCCTATGTTCTCCTTAGAGTAGTGTTTCTATGTCTCCAAGATGAATATTTACCATCGCCGGTTCTGATTCTGGATAGGAATAGTTGCATCCATAAATTGTTAGTTATCTTGACGCATATGCAACTATATTGCCTCGCTGATACATCACATCACCAAGTCACTCCTCCGAAAGTCGTTGTGGATGTTTAAAACTTCTGGGTCTGCTAAGAATTTCAAGAATGGTTGTGATAGTTACGATCTACCCTCCTTAGAATAATTTCATACTTGAAATTTTCAAAGGAGTAGCCACTACTAGACACGGAAATCAGTAACGCTGTCAGGAATCCTCTTTGTTGCAAGTGTCGCTCCCGCGAGTTGGTGTATCACTTGATGCATGGAAAGTCTCTCATGTAGTGTCCGGTCCTACCACAATGGTTGCATACAACGGCAGTTTTTCCGAAGATAGTTGGTACAGCTGGTCTCATAGGTGGTTGTCTCCCGTTGAATCTGGAAGAAAATCCCTCAAGAATTTGATTGGCCGGTCGCTTAATGCCAGATGAACGGTCATCCTTCCTTATCCGTCTCTGAAGGTCTTCAAAGTTTCGTGTCGCCTCTAAAATTTCATCATATGTTGATATGGTAGCAGAAGACATGGAGGACTGTGTCTTCAGGTCCAATCCTTGTCGGAATCTCTTATCATAAAGTTCTGGGGTTGCCACCAGATGATGCACGAACCGACTTAACCTTGCGAACTCCGAAACGTACTCGTCCACCGACTTATCCCACATACCCCCTTGTTGGAATTGTATAAACTCCCGTTCCATTTTTAAGTGCGCCATGACTGGAAAGTACTGGGTATCAAAACGTTGTTTGAACCTTTCCCAGTCGATAGGCTCCTTTGATCTACTTTCCTCTGCCTCCCACCATATCCTGGCATTATTCGTAAGTTGTAGCTTAGCGATGTTCACCCACGCGTCCTTTGGGATTTGGGCGGCACTGAGATCATTGACTTTTCCCTTAAGACATTCTTCAGCTTCTAAAGGAGTTTCCTTCCCCGAAAAAGTCTTAGGGTGGAGTGATCTGAACGGCTTCACTCCCGCCGAACTGAGGTTAGTGCCTTACTTAAAATTTCTACTTGCTGCTGCCTACTTTCTCGTAGCTCCTGATGAAGGGCAGCTGTCTGCTACTCCAATAGTCCTTACATCCTTTGTAGCATCGTTGCGTGATGAGCAGTGGCTTTATTGACTCCATTTCCCCTTCTGTTGCGGTTATTGTGTCATCCGGTCATTGATGATTAAGATCAGAATAGTTTAGGTTACAAACGGCTGAGGTGAGACAAGATAATAACTTGCATGGAAGAACAACAATTAATGCAAGGGAGAGACTAAGAAGAGCACAAGAGAGATTATTGCTCGAAACTAAGATTTTATTATCCAACTTCAATATGGAGAGTACAACCGAAAAGTAAGGACATGCCCTTAATGTTCTTACATCTTTTTATTCGGCCAAAGAAAAGGAAAAGACTTATTAATCTCGATTACGGGAGTTTAACAAGTGCTGATAGGTCCACGATCTAAGAAAAGTACGACCATTACCATGGTGCCTTGTGGGGACAACCGCCGGAGAGTCTACGACTTCGACTTCTGAATCTTCAGATGTAGCTTCAAAGTAATATCGGACGTGTCATCCTCGTTGGAAAGATTTGCCATGACCAGAAGGAAAGGTCATGGTCAGGGTACAGAATATCAAGGAAGGGATAAGGGACATAGGAAAACTATGATATCGGTATAGATGGATAAGATTCACAAATATAATAAGTCAGTTAATGATTTTATTTTAGTACACAAGAGGACCTGCATGGGCAACCACAAAAACCTGTCACGCCCCGCTTCCCAAAAGAAGGAGAAGGAAGACGTGGCAAGGTTCGCAACCTAACTGTATTGAAGGTGGTCTATTCAATATAGTTACGTTAAGCGTATAAATAATTAATATGTAGGATGTGTACCAAAACAAAAATAATAAAAGCGAAAGGCATTTTATTTCCAATAACCAAACTTTATTACATCCCAAAGGAAATAGTAAAATAAACTAAGTAGTGTATTTACATCAAAGGAGAAACAAAAAGCCCTAAACATGTGGGCAACAACAAAAATTAAAACTATCTAATCTTCCATTGTCCGGTCTGCATAATCTTCATAAGTTGACTTCACCTTGATCTTCGCTGTAATGCTCATTCTTATCTGACGGACATTCCAAGGATAGAGAAAGAAAAGGAAAGTCCGTCAGCGAGTTATACTCGGATAGGATTGCCTCATAAGATAGTAAGGGTATAGAAACAAACAGGTGTGTATAATGAATATGATGTACATGTGTATTAAGGTATGAGGTTATGTACAAATTGGATATGTGATTATGAGTAGGTTATATATGTTGTAAGTTATATGTAGATGAAGGTAATAGTTTATATTAGTTTGTTAAACAAGGGTCCGGATACTCGTGATTATTCCGTTGTAGCCACGGAACAACAACTGGGGAAGTGAAATGTACCGTTTCACTTCCCGGGATCATGATCGAGTAGTAGGGGAATCCGAGTTCTGAATTATCCTTGCCTAATCAAACTACTCATCCCCGTGGTTCAGTATGAAGGTTTGGACGGATTAGAGTTAGTGCGTATATTTCTAGGCATGGAATTTCCACATTGTATAGTCGTCCACATTTTGGACTAGTCACCCGGAATATCGGGATCTTCATATTTGTATAATCGTCCACACTTTGGACTGGTCACCCGGAATATCGGGATCTTCATGTTTGTAGTCGCCCATATATTGGACTGTTCACCCTGCCTGCAGGGATCTTCATATTTATATAGTCGCCCATATATTGGACTGTTCACCCTGCCTGCAGGGATCTTCATAATAAGTATTCCATACCTAGATCCGCGCATTCTAACCCTAACCGTATCATATTTTATATATGTCATGTTGTCATAAACTGGAATTTTAGAAAGAGTATTGATCTCATTTAATATGGCCTTCCACAACCACTCGTTTTATTTTCTAGAATTTGTAAAGTACTTTGTGTCCTTTAGAGAAAGCTTAGTTAAAATAATAAGGTTTAAATATCTTCTATTACTTCTAAGAAAAACCAAGATATTTGGGATATTTATAAATTTGGAAAAGCATAATGTTTTACAGAAAATATCTTTTGATAAAAGGTCGTGGTGTTTATTTGAAAATCTTTTGTAAAAGGCTTTTATTTGAAAATCTAGACTGCTCCTAATATTCCAAAAGGATAAGTTTTGAGGTCCTCAAATCACCTCTTCACCGCCAATTGTGGCTAGGTAAGTGCCAGGTAAGTGAGAAGGTTCTCCACTACGTAAGTAGTGGGCCTAATTAATAACCACTATCATTAGACACACTTGCCTAAACAACACAAAGTCTGGTTTAGATAAACGATCGATGCCTACAACATTTCCTTTATCCTAGATTGGTGTTATTTTAAAATTTCCTTTTAATAAGATACTAAAAATTCCTTTTGAAAAGATATCGTTATTTAAATTTAATATTTTCTTTCTTAAAAAGTTGAGGGGTTTTAAAAAATATTTGTAAGTAAAATATATCTAAAATGTTTATTTAACATATCTTTAAAATATAATATTTAAACGAGGGTATCTTGTGGAAGTAACCTATTTTGAGATCATTTTTAAAGTGTGGGTATGTCAGAGCTGAAATGACAATTCATGAGTTATATCAAATTCCAGGTATTATGGGTGTGCAATATAATTGTGTACAGATGAAATTTAAACACCATTTTTTAAAAGTATGGGTTAATATTATCATGATTAAGGGTACAAGGAAAAATGTATGCACAAATATTATAACACCATTTTAAATGGGGGTTGATGATTAGAAATTGGATCTAGGTTATTGAGATAGAAGAAGGTGACAGGAAAAGGAGAGAGAGACGGAACCTACCTTTTGTTTGAGTCGGAAATGCCGAAGAGCTGAAAACGTAGTCTCGTACTAAATCCTCAATAACTCCGCTTCCCGATTTTTTCTCTGCGATTGGATGGAGCCGTAGCGTCGGCGTCGTCGATACGAAGGCACCGGTATTTTTTTTCAGAATTTTGGGAGTTCTGAGGGATGAGAAATTGAGGTTTGAAGGTGCCTATTTATAGCGTTCAAAAGTAACAAGAAAATCCAAAAATAATCCTCAAAATCTGCGCCCAATCATCTTAGAATTGATTTCCAATGATTAGTCGCCGCCGCCTTGATTTATGGCCGTTGGATCTTCATCCAACAGCCCAGATCGGTGATCCAAAATTCGCAGCCGCCGCCACGTGTCGAGCGCTGATTCGTCCAGGGCCGTGGGTGAGGATCACCACGTGGGCGCCGCCGCAGAGCTCTGGGCCGTTGGATCTCGTGATCCAACGGTTCAAGTTAAAAGGATTTAAAAATTTAAAATAAAAATAAATAAAATAGCAGATTATTTAAAATATTGATTTGGCTTTGAAAAATTTGTTAAAAATAGTAAATAATATGGGAAAATTATGGAAAAATTCCAGAAAATATATTTTATTATTATCTTTAATATAAAAATAGTTTTGGGCTAAAAACAATTAGTATATCTATTTCTAAATTGTTAGCTATTTATAATAATTATATAATATCTAGTTCATCTTTAAAATATTTTTAATTACGAATTAATTACTTTTATTGATAATAAAAATATGTAGATTATTTTAAGGCGTTATAAAATCTTTCTAAAACATTTTAAGCCTTTAAAAATAATAAATAGATTTTAGAAATTTACTTTAATCATATTTACTGCTTTAAAAATTATTAACACTACTTTAAAAATTATTATTATATAAAAGAAACATGTAAATAATTAATTGATAGTAGAAATATAAATAAAATATATTTTATTAGGTATTAGAAAATATGGTCGTTACAAACCTAATCTAGAAGATAAATTGTATGTTGTTGCATCTAAAAGTCCAAATTTAGTTATTTATGCAAACTAGGTTTTAGTTTTTAGTTGCAAATTGGTGATTTAAAATCTAATTAAGATTTTGATGACTTTATTAACATTATAAAATGTTGTTTAATGCTTTAGATCATGCAAATCCAAGCTAGATTGTTGTATGTGCATTTTTGCTATAAAATGGTCGAAATTGGTTAAAATTGCAAACTAGGTTTTTGAAATTGAATTAAATTGTGGGTTTAAAATTTACGTAATGGTTTCTATGGAAAAATTAAGATATTAAGTTATCATCTTGGTCACTAGAATTGTTAAAACATCATGTTTTGTACAGAAAAAGGTAAACCTTGCTTGCTAGGTTTTCGGAAAAATAGCTTTTAAAGTGAGTTTGGGGTTTTTGTGAATTTTAACCTATTTCATATTATAATTAGTGTTTGTGAATATGCAAATGAGTGTGTTTGGGTTTTTCTCGATGGTTTGACGTTTGTACATCGATATCGAGGGTTGGTTTAGCTATTCTTGCATGCGTAGACGATAGGTTTTGATCTATGCGTGATACGCATGCCGAATTGGTTTTCATATACCGTTTCGATTTCGGATTTGGTTTTTATGCGATACGATACGTTGTGACATGTAGGTACCCCCATGTGGACTTCGATACGACAAGCAAGAGCGTAGCGACGTCGGCACCGGCGATCGAGGACCAGATGAGTAGATTTATATCTACCGGGAGAAGTCGGGTGGATGGCGTATAGCACCCCCGCAGTTCGTGATGATGTATACGAATACGTATACACACATATATTCATTATTATGTTGTTTGAGGTTACTGATGATAAGGATGGATTCTAGGTGTAATTGGATTAGTGTAGTATTGCGAAACCCTAGAGTAGTGGTTGCACCACACATACACACACACCCATACTTGCATACATCCTTCTTTCATTTGTGCTTATGTGGGAATATATAGTTATGCGTTCACATGGGTATGGAACTATGTGTTCACATACTGGATTTGAGGATAGTATTTGGGATTTGAGATGAGTCGATAAGATTTGATTGAGACCGCGAGAATGGTGATATGGCAAGATTCGTACTTGAGATACGTCCTGATGTTATAGCGGATCTTGGGACGACGATACATGTGAATAGTGTTATACATTGAATGGTTGACATGTGATCGTGATATGAGATACGATATGTTAAGATATTCATAATAGGTCGCATTAGGTGATGTATACCTCTTTATGAAGATATATGATGATGATATCGGTTTGTATGAGGCTGTAGATCAGCAGTCGGATCATGATTAGATTGATGATATTAGTATTGTACTAGACGTAGATCAGTACCCCGGATTATGATCTTTGATAAAGAGGATACCGAATGATTAATTTGATGAATGTGATACTGACCTGTACCCAGATTTGGGGATGCCGTACGACGGATTTACGTACGAGCTATATATTGATGTTTGATCCGCACTCTTGACTTGGGAATATTTGATTATAGATATGGTATCGGATGTGATATTATCGAGGCAGGATCACCGACTAATATATATATGTGTGTGTGTGTGTGTGTGTCTGTGTGTGTGTGTGTGTATCGACTCAGACGTTAGGCGGTTTCCTTACCTTTAGTTTAGCTTGACAGCTTAGCCCAGTAGTTTAGTGTAGTTGCTAGCCCATATTAGTTGTCGTTGTGTCTAGTATTCAGCTCCAGCTCATTATTGTTGTTCGCTCCGCATCGCCTGCTTACATTATGATTCATATTCTATTATTAATATCATGCTGTTAGGACACCAGCACCATTACCGATGAAGCGTATGTACCACGTACACTTACTTGACGGCTCACACACATCTTCATCGGTAATTGTCATGTCACGAACACTTTAGAAAATACTATTTCATTTGACATAGGTTGTTAGCTAATAGTTTAGACATGATATTAGTGTACTTGCCTTATATGCTAGTTTAGACATTGTAGTTATTACTTGCTACTTCATGCATGTTATTATTCATTGATATGCCGAATTCATGGATTTTTATGTCTATATTCACTGTTTACATGCTATTGAAGATTTGGATTCGGATTTTCATGAGATTTCCTGGATTTGGGGGAAAACCGCAAAAACACTTATAAACTTCTTTCTCTCTTTTTAAAAGAAAAGTATGGTTTTCCCATGATGTATGAGTCGTCCATCATGAGTTTGCTGATGGATTTCGAGACCCGATTCGAGGATACGGATGAACCGTTTCGGGTATATGGTGGACCCGGTAAGGTACCCCGGGGCAAGAAGCACGTGGAGATGACGATGTGAGCCTGGCAGGGGGAAACTACCTACCTGTGATTTTACCCGACGCGTCGGATATCCGGAGGATACCGTCGTGATCTTGAGATGGATGGTAGGGGCCGGTCTGGACTGACGGCGCCCTAGATATTGAGATTGAGACATAGAGATTTCGAGATATTGAGGTACTGAGATTTGATGATAAAGGCCAGTCCGGATAGCCGGAGCCTGAGATTTTGAGACATTGAGATTTATGTTTTGTGTCGATGCTATACACTGTTTATGCTAATTTCATTTATGATACCTCATTTTAAAAATACAAAGGAAATCTCACTAAATTATGAAAGCAGTTTCTTTAGTACATGTATTCTGTTTTCATGCATTCATACATCATCCATATGATATATTGCTACCTGAGGCACTGACATGGGCACATGGGATTACACTTGGATTAGACATTTACCCTAGCCATTGTTATAGGCTGCTGGTTATATATTTGAGGATATATTATGATCGTTGACCTAGGATTGCGTTGTTCATGCGATTTCTGTTCGTAGATGTTTTTCTACTCACGAGTTGGTAACTCACCCCTGTTGTGCCACAGTTTCTTGCAGGTTTTGCCGTACAGGTTTCTTTACGGCTTTGCTGGCACTGCTTCTTTTCGGGTGACTTGCTAGTAAGTGGGTTTATTTGTATCGTACCCATCATTATAATTTGTATATTATTATTCAGTTGTACCTAGAATTTCCATCAACCAAACATGTATTTATTACAGAGATAGAGACCAGTGATGTTTATTCTTTCAACCTTAGAGTCGCGCGTTGTATTTCTATGGATTTCTTGCTGTTTTAAGTTTCCTTTTGAGTTTTGATCCTCGCCCTTGGCGTTGTATATTATATTTCTTGTGTGGTTGTGACCGTCGATTGACGAAGAGCTAGCTCCCTCTTGGGGATGCCTTTTTTTATTGATTTCGTATACTATTCATGTTGTATCCCGTTTGGGGGCCAGTATTTACAAAGGAGACTGCCGAAATTTTCAAGAAAATACTTGATGTTTTTAAAACGCATAATTCGGCTTATGCTATTAAAACTACTTGTTTTAAGTTGGTTTTCCTTCACTCTACTACTTTTCTTGGTTTGGATTTCTGAGTTTTCGGCTTACTTAAATTACGTACGCCTCGAGACGTTTCGTAGTTTAAGTGCCGGTCATGTTCCGTACTTTCGGGACGTGAAAAAATTGGTATCAGAGCGTTAGGTTTTACCTTCGGAGAGTAGGATGGCCCTTGGTTGATGGAATAAGTGACTAAAGTAGAGTGACGTACCGTGGGTGTGTTCCGCGGCATACTTACGTTACGCTACTCCACTTAAGAAGCCTTAGGATGTACATTTCTTTGTTCAGTATTATATTCATTCTTGATCTAGCCTCATCGGTACCAGTTATGGTTTTGCTGCCATGATTACGGGCAGGGAGAGCTACGGCTAGAGTTGCAGTCAGCACGAGCTTGTTACGAACGAAGACTGACCAGGGCATGATTCCGGCGACACACAATTGCAGAGATGTGTCTTTTTATCGTGTTTTCGCGCCACGTGCGTTTGATGGATCGCTGTATGAGATTACTCGGACATGCAGATCTGCACCAGAGGATTGAACCAATGATAGAGGCCAGCCAGATTTTAATGACCGTTGGCGTATTGCTTATTCAAGATGATTGAGGCACTGTTCAGCATGCAGACGAGTGAGCCAGTTATTGCTGCGAACGACGAAATATCGCCCCAGATGTTGGAGCTATTGCAGTACGAGTTGTACTAAGAGATGATAGAAGGTCGCTAGTCACCTGAGGATGAATGACTAGGACATGTGGTTCGTTCGCCTACCCCGATGCGAGGTCATCAGATAGATTGATTCCAGCTAGAGACGACTTCACGCGGAGACGTTGAGAGTCGACAGAGACCATCGAATATCAGAAACCTATTATTCCAAGTTTAAAGTATTCGGATGAGCATGCAGGCAATTCTATGGACCCTCTAAAAGAATGAAACCCTAACTCGACTTAATGACCGTGTGAAAGCCTTTGAACCTTAGGGTTTGCGGCAGTTCCGCGGTGCCATTAGTGAGCCTTGGGTTTGCCCTTCTACGGCTGGACCATCGATACTGTGGTACATACTCGATAATGTTAAACTGTACCCAAGATGTTGAGCTCTTGGGGGATTATGAGGTTTTGACAAATCGATCGGATGGTTCGACTTCATTCGGATGCTAGGTGGTGAGATGCATTCTTGGGAGACTCCAGATACGAGGATAGCCGTTGGAGCTCAGTCCATGCAGCCACGACGAGACGAGTCCGAAGCAGTCGACATTAGAGAAAAGTGGAGTAAGAGGTTCGTACGAGATCTTGATGAGACGACGTTCCACTCCGCCGACATTATAGATGCGATACGCATGCCGAGGCATTGTACTTGGATATACCTTCCAGAAGGAGTCGTGATGAGTATGCAGCCGTTCCGGAACGAGAACAGATCTAGTAAGGGACGATGACTTCCGGACAGTTCGGCAGAGACGAGATTTGGGAGAGATCTCGGCAGGACCTTTTTGGGATGAATTACGAGAAGACTTGGACCCAGGAATGGTCATGTTACGCACACCAGCAGACCAGAGCTCAGGATCGTCGACGAGACATGCTATGAGTGACCACGACAGTTGGCCAGAGATTCTTGGAGGATGTGCTTTAGCGGGGCTATTCCGCCATACTTGATTTTGGGTATTTTGGGGGATCTATTCGCATGATTGATTTTGATGATTGAGTTTCATGATATTTGTTTTCATGGACCATGGTTGCACCTCCTGAGTATTTGCGATTTTTGCACAGTTGTTGCACTTGATATCATTTTCGTGCCTTGGTTTCTCACGTTTATGATTTTATGGGTTTCATACAGTTGATTTTGTGCGTATATACGCACACAATTTTGTTTTTGCACTCGTTATGATTCACATATGCTTGCAGTGCAGTGATACGCATTTTGTGCACTTAGATGCATTGGACTTCGATTTCGATTGTGATACACGATATTGGTTTTGTGCACTTTGTGCACCTGATTGGATTTTGCACATGTTCGACGCTAGATATTGGATTTCATGATTTCGTGCATGATGGATGCACCTGATTTGGATTTTCGCGCATTTTGGGCGCATGTTATGAGGTATGATTTTGGTGCACACCAGATGCACTAAATCGAGATTCTTCGTGCATGTCAGATGTACCTGATTTTGTTGTCAGGCACACACGTTGCCTATGACAGATGTTGGGTGCACAGCCGTTGCACCTAGATATTGTTTCTCTGCACATGTATGACACATTTATGGATTTCGATTTCCGTGCGCACCAGACGCACATGGCATTCATATATATATTTGGGACTGATTTATGTTAGAGCAGTATATTTTATGATGTTTGTTATTTGGTTTAGTACTAAGCAGGACTAGTCACAGGATAGTACCTGAGTATATTTTTGCATGCATTGATAGTTATCGAAGGGATTTCCAAAGAAGAGCTATAGTCTCAGTATTTACCTACGTGTCCGAGATGACACGAAACATTTTATAAAGGAAACCCTTCTGAAATTGCTTTCAAAACGGCGGGACGTGCATATTAAACAAAGGATATATATATATATATATATATATATATATATATATATATATATGTAGTTATTTTCTTATGATAGACGTCCGCCACTGTGCAGTGTTATGCGCATTGCACAGCGACTTTAAAAGATTTGGCATGCATTTCCTTCAGATATTTACATATATAGATTGGATATTTACATGTATAGTTTCGAGTTATATCACATTGGTTTTGTATTGGATTTGACATTTGTGTCTTTACCATGACTCCGATGATTGCGGGATGCTTGACGGAGTTTTGATTTTGAGTTATATGCTCATTTTTCATACGCATGCGCTGCGCTACGATTTATTTTATGTATTTATGGTTTCGGAGCCCCGACGACCTGATGGTTTTGCTTAGATGTTCTAGTATTTGGGGCGAGTTTTAATTTAAATTCGGGAACCGAATTTCTTTAAGAGGGGAAGATTGTAAAATTTTGAAAATCATTTCGGTGAAATTTCGGAAAAATCGGTAAAATAAGGGGGTTTTCTGTAAAAAGTCAAAATACAAATATGTTTATTATAAAATTAAATATACATATTCTAGATATGTAATTGTTAGTATTTGGTGTTTATTGAGCCATTGGTAAAATTTCTAATTTTCTGAAAAAATTTCCGAAATTTATTATTTTAATATTATTTTAAGCCGTCACTAATACATTTAATTGGGGAAAATTACAAATTGGAATGGGTTGATACAAATTTTATAATTAATGACACACTAAACTGGCATGAAAAATATTGTTTCTGAAATGAAATCGTTTGCCAAAACGGTTTTGGAAATATCGAAGAAAAAGAGCTTAATTAGTGAATGTTGTGTTAATGGGAATTGGGGTAAACATTTATCTTTTTTCCTAACCCACACACCCACACCTCACCCTCTCTTCCTCTCCCCATGTGGCCGGCCCCCCTTTGAAAGCCCTCCCCCCCTCTCTCTCTCCAATCACCTCACTTTTCATTACTTGAACAATGAAAAGAAAAGAAAATGAAAGAAAGTCAATATGGACTTTGTCTTTTCTCCCCACTTTCAACCCCTCCCTCTCTCTTCTCACTCCCTCAATTTCTGGCCGAAAATTCTCAGCCCCCAACAACAGCCCCTCCTTCCCTCTTCTCCTCTCATTTTCCATCAAAAATTCACCCATTTCCATCAAAAATCAAAGCTAAAATTCAAATGAAAGCCCTACCCATTTTCCCTGATCTCTTTTAGCATGGATCTTGGTGCAAGGATTTCAATTTGGAGGTCTAGTTTCATGTTGATCTCAAGATGGTTTTGAGGTATAAATCCTAACCTATTCTTCAATTGTTGGTTTAAATTCCTTAATGTAGCTTATTAGGTGCTTAAATATGGTTTAATTGCAAGTTTGGAAATCTAAAGAGAAGGAGTTTGAATTAAAAAGTTAGGGTTTTAAATTCAATAGGGTTGTTGTCACTTGTTTAAGGTTGCATGGTGTAGTTAGTATGTTAAGACATGTTAAACCTAATCTAGAAGATAATTTGTAAATTGTTGCATCTAAAAGTCCAAATTTAGTTATTTAAGCAAACTAGGTTTTAGTTTTTAGTTGTAAATGGGTGATTTAAGATCTAATTATGATTTTGATGACTTTATTAACATTATAAAATGTAGTTTAATGTTTTAGATCATGCAAATCCAAGCTAGATTGTTGTATGTGCATTTTTGCTATAAAATGGTCGAAATTGGTTAAAATTGCAAACTAGGTTTTTGAAATTGAATTAAATTGTGGGTTTAAAATTTATGTAATGGTTTCTATGGCATAATTAAGATATTAAGTTAACATCTTGGTCACTAGAATTGTTAAAACATCATGTTTTGTACAAAAACGGTAAACCTTGCTTGCTAGGTTTTCGAAAAAAATAGCTTTTAAAGTGAGTTTGGGGTTATTGTGAATTTTAACCTATTTCATATTATAATTAGTATTTGTGAATGTGCAAATGAGTGTGTTTGAATTTTTCTCGATGGATTGACATTTTTACATCGACATCGAGGGTTGGTTTAGCTATTCTTGCATGCGTAGACGATAGGTTTTGACCTATGCGTGACACGCGTGCAGAATTGGTTTTCGTATACCGTTTCGATTTCGGATTTGGTTTTTATGTGATACGATACGTTGTGACATGTAGGTACCCCCATGTGGACTTCGATACGACAAGCAAGAGCGTAGCGACGTCGGCACCGGCGAGCGAGGACCGGGTGAGTAGATTTATATCTACGGAGAGAAGTCGGGTGGATGGCGTATAGCACCGCCGCAGTTCGTGATGATGTATACGAATACGTATACACACATATATTCATTATTATGTTGTTTGAGGTTACTAATGATAAGGATGGATTCTAGGTGTAATTGGATTAGTGTAGTGTTGCGAAACCCTAGAGTAGTGGTTGCACCACACATACACACACACCCATACTTGCATACATCCTTCTTTCATTTGTGCTTATGTGGGAATATATAGTTATGTGTTCACATGGGTATGGGACTATGTGTTCACATACTGGATTTGAGGACAGTATTTGGGATTTGAGATGAGTCGATAAGATTTGATTGAGACCGCGTGAACGGTGATATGGCAGGATTCATACTTGAGATACGTCCTGATGTTATAGCGGATCTTGGGACGACGATACATGTGAATAGTGTTATACATTGAATGGTTGACATGTGATCGTGATATGAGATCAGATATGTTAAGATATTCATAATAGGTCGCATTAGGCGATGTATACCTCTTTATGACGATATATGATGATGATATCGGTTTGTATGAGGCTGTAGATCAGCAGTCGGATCATGATTAGATTGATGATATTAGTATTGTACTAGACGTTAATCAGTACCCCAGATTATGATCTTTGATAAAGAGGATACCAAATGATTAATTTGATGAATGTGATACTGACCTGTACCAAGATTTGGGGATGCCGTACGACGGATTTATGAACGAGCTATATATTGATGTTTGATCCGCACTCTTGACTTGGGAATATTTGATTATATATATGGTATCGGATGTGATATTATTGAGGAGGGATCACCGACTAATATATGTGTGTGTGTGTGTGTATCGACTCAGACGTTAGGTGGTTTCCTTACCTTTAGTTTAGCTTGACAGCTTAGCCCTATAGTTTAGTGTAGTTGTTAGCCCATATTAGTTGTCGTTGTGTCTAGTATTCAGCTCCCGCTCATTATTGTTGTTCGCTCCGCATCGCCTGCTTACATTATGATTCATATTCTATTATTGATATCATGTTGTTAGGATACCAGCACCATTACCGATGACGCGTATGTACCACGTACAATTACTTGCCGGCTCATACACATCTTCATCGGTAATTACTATGTCACGAACACTTTAGAAAATACTATTTCATTTGACATAGGTTGTTAGCTAATAGTTTAGACATGATATTAGTGTACTTGCCTTATATGCTAGTTTAGACATTGTAGTTATTACTTGCTACTTCATGCATATTATTATTCATTGATATGCCGCATTCATGGATTTTTATGTCTATATTCACTGTTTACATGCTATTGAAGATTTGGATTCGGATTTTCATGAGATTTCCTGGATTTGGGGGAAAACCGCAAAAACACTTATAAACTTCTTTCTCTCTTTTTAAAAGAAAAGTGCGGTTTTCCCATGATGTATGAGTCGTCCACCATGAGTTTGCTGATGGATTTCGAGACCCGATTCGAGGAGACGGATGAACCGTTTCGGGTACATGGTGGACCCGGTAAGGTACCACGGGGCAAGAAGCGCGTGGTGATGACGATGTGAGCCTGGCAGGGGGAGACTACCTACCGGTGATTTTACCCGACGTGTCGGATATCCGGAGGATACCGTCGTGGTCTTGAGATGGATGGTAGGGGACGGTCTGGACTGACGGCACCCTAGTTATTGAGATTGAGACATTGAGATTTCGAGATATTGAGGTACTGAGATTTGATGATACAGGCCTGTCCGGATAGCCGGAGCCTGAGATTTTGAGATATTGAGGTTTATGTTTTGTGTCGATACTAGACACTGTTTATGCTGATTTCATTTATGATACCTCATTTTAAAAATACAAAGGAAATCTCACTAAATTATGAAAGCAGTTTCTTTAGTACATGTATTCTGTTTTCATGCATTCATACATCATCCATATGATATATTGCTACCTGAGGCACTGACACGGGCACATGACATTACACTTGGGTTAGACATTTACCCTAGCCATTGTTATAGGCTGCTGGTTATATATTTGAGGATATATTATGATCGTTGACCTAGGATTGCGTTGTTCATGCGATTTCTGTTCGTAGATGTTTTTCTACTCACGAGTTGGCAACTCACCCCCGTTGTTCCACAGTTTCTTGCAGGTTTTGCCGTAAAGGTTTCTTTACGGCTTTGCTGGCACTGCTTCTTTTCGGGTGACTTGCTAGTAGGTGGGTTTATTTGTATCGTACCCATCATTATACTTTGTATATTATTATTCAGTTGTACCTAGAATTTCCATCAACCAAACATGTATTTATTTCAGAGATAGATGATTGATTATTTCTTTGTGTGTCGTTTTAAGAAGATGTATAGAATCACAATCAAAGAATTATTTGACCGCAGTCAACTACGGTGTCGGATGTAGATTGTAAGTGAGTGCGGATCGTCCACAGGGATTGTGCGATTCGTTTTTATATTGGATTTGTTTGAATCGAAAAGTTAATTGAAAAGAAAAGAAAACATGATTCAAGAATTTATCAATTGATTCAGGTGTCACGATGTTTAATCAAGAATCAAGAAACTGATAAAAAATCAAGAATAGGGTTTCGATGATATTTTTCCAACCAAAATGTCAAGAATCTAAATGAGGCTCGTAGGAATCGATCGAATCGATAGACGTGATGTAATCTAAAGATAACGTGTTCTTGTCCTTCGAAAGATTGATACTAGATCGATGATGATCGACGAGAGTTAGGGCTTTCTCGTGAAACTAGGGTTTCATCATTTAACCTTTGTTCTTTCGTCGATATCATTCACATTCTAGCCTCTAGCAATTTCAAGAAACGATCGTAACTTCCCAATTTCGAGCGATATCAATCAAGAAAGCATCGCAACGAAATGGGTCGTCGGTTCTTGAACTTGCTAGGGTTTACAAAACTCGTAGGAATCAAGAATCGTTTTCAGATATATTACAACATCATTCTATTGATCGTCTCGACTCCTCGACGAGCGGAGTATTACTCAAACATCACAACAAGAATTATAACTAGAAATTTAGATTGATTCATGATGCAAGAATTTAAAGAAAACAAGATAAAAGAATATCACCTTTTATTTATATCAACACTTTGATTACAATCGCTCAAGAACTACAAGAGGAAGAATCTAAATTGTTGAATTGGCATCGCTCGGCTCCGTGAGTCGCGGATCGGCTTTGACCACTTGCTCCGTTGAAGACCGGCTCGGCTCGTAAAAGGTTGCAAGGCTTCTTGCTTGAATGGGTACTCGGGATCTTGGCTTTTGATTGGAATTAGGGTTAGGGTTTCACACAAGTCTTGTCACTAGACTTGTTGAAGAAGAAAGCGGTAGAATGGTTCTAGTTTGATACTAGATTTGGGGATAGATCCTTTTCTCCATAACCCTAGGTCTAGGTTTCTATTTATAGACTTCCCAAATCCTAGATTTAGGTTTGAAATTCCAATTCCCTCCAAAAGTTTGTTGAGGAGTTTCTAGAAAGAGTTTGTTAGGAGCTAGCTTAGGGTTTAAGCTAGGATTAATTAAGCTTAGAAAACCCTAGTTTGCTGATCTGGCAGAAACCTCTGGAGTCTTCTAGAACTTGGAGTGTCTTTCTGAACTGTAGGAGCTGAGACAGGAGTTATGGTGCAAAATTGGAGTACTGACGTCATCAAGTAGCCGCGGTTCCGTGGCACAAGCTGGCTCCCGCCGCGTAACCGCGGCTCTTTTGAGGAGTTGGGGCTTGGTCTCTCTGGTACTTGTTGGATTTGATATGTGGGCCTTTTTCTGATATGTTGATTTCTATTTGTCCGTTTGGATTGCTACCAGATCTCAGGTCTTTGAGTTGGCGTAATGTTTGATCAGCACCTGTATGTTTTTGGCTTTACTTCTGGATTTTCCTGCACAGATCTCAAAACAAGTGTTGCGCAAATGTAGGGATGATGCGATGCCATGAAATATGGTCAATTTCCTTTATAGTGTCAGTTTGAGAGTCTAATACATGTAATCTGATATTTTGCGACAGTTTTGCTAATATGTAAAATATGAATGCCGAACACTTCTATATGAATGCAAATGATGAGAAAATTGCCGGTTAAAATATACAATATTTTCGACTAATCAATAGAGACCAGTGATGTTTATTATTTCGACCTTGGAGTCGCGCGTTGTATTTCTATGGATTTCTTGCTGTTTTGAGTTTCCTTTTGAGTTTTGATTCTCGCCCTTGGCGTTGTATATTATATTGCTTGTGTGGTTGTGACCGTCGATTGACGAAGAGCTAGCTCCCGTTTGGGGATGCCTTTTTTATTGATTCCGTATACTATTCATGTTGTATCCCATTTGGGGGCCAGTATTTACAAAGGAGACTCTGCCGAAATTTTCAAGAAAATACTTGATGTTTTTAAAACGTATAATTCGGCTTATGCTATTAAAACTACTTGTTTTAAGTTGGTTTTCCTTCACTCTACTACTTTTCTTGGTTTGGATTTCTGGGTTTTCGGCTTACTTAGATTACGTACGCCTCGAGACGTTTTGTAGTTTAAGTGCCGGTCATGTTCCGTACTTTCGGGACGTGACACCAACACACTAAACTATATGGCTAGTATAAAAGAGGATGATGAAGTAGGAATTTTGCTCACTTTAGATTTTATTTTCTCACAACCTTTTTTAATTCATCACAAGCAAGAGAGCTAGAATGAGATGAAGAAGAAGAAGCTCAAGTGATAAATCTATGAGGTTAGAAATGCAACCATGGGTTAAGTATGTCATGGCTAACTCATGTAGAGAATAAACCATGAGCTAGGGTTAATGGTTAGGTTAATAAATATTTTAAGCTAGCCAAAAAGAGTGGACAAAGTCAATGAAGCCTACAAGCTTCTACAAGCTTTCACCAAAATATCAACCATGACAAAATCCACTTTATTTGAATTACTTAATGATAAATATAAACCCTAACATTAACCCTAGTATGGTCTAAGTCTCATACACCCTAGTTGCATGTATAACCAAGCATGTTACAATTATACATATCGCATATATATAATTTTGTAAACAATAGAAAATAATACAATTAACATATATCACATATATATATATATATATATATATATATATATATATATATATATATCAATGTATCATGAAGTGAGAAAAGGTAATGCTTAAGTGAGCTAATATTAGTTAATATAATTTAATATATCAAATATATAATTCTACATTAAATTATTAAATCAACACTTGATTTAATAATCCGGCTATATTACATATAACCGACTAATATAATATGTATCATTTATTGAATAAACACTTGATCCGATAACCTGGCTATATCACATATAACCGGCCGATATCACATATCGCGAGAATAGAATACGGTATCACATACACGTATCAATCTCGGTCCCGCACATATCACATATGTGCTCCTACTCCGTTTCGCCTGAGCAAGGAAACCTCTGTGTAGGACTCTAAAGACTCGTCAATACGCCGGCAGTAGGTGATGATCATATCAAACACCCACAAGCCGCAAGCGGTCAGCTAAACAAAACGGCCACCCGGGTATTGAGCGATCAGAAGATCAAAAAGCAAGTCTGCTCACACTCCTGTCAATCCAATCAGTAACACTACCGTACAGTGCGGTCTCTTCGTTTGATATGTCGCAAATGTCGGATATATGTATGCCCTAGAGGCCGTTATATGTATAGTGGATGCTTGGACATGCATATATGTATATAGATGACTTTCTTTCTCGACATGATAGTATGCTATCTGGTTTATTTTATTTTGACATGTTCATTTAATCATGCATCTCACTCTTTTGGTACATGTTGATAAAGCCCTTAGGATATTTGCTTGACTACTGGGATTATGATGTGGATCATACTAGTGGGGCACGTATAGTTTATAAGCATATCCTTTAACAGTTCCTAGTCGTGGGTGTATCGAGACGGGCATCGATATTCCAGAGTAGACTAGCGAATACCATTCTTGTCCCATATGATGGGCAATGGATTATCCCATATCCATCTGGTGTGGTGACACCCAATATTGTATGCGGGTGATCGGTGGAGACTGGGTACACTGAACGGACTCACCGAGAACTCCCATATGGTATTATATCTATCGTCTGATAGCAGTTCTCAGGTGACACTAGTACACGTTAGTCTGTAGACCCAAGATCATTATAGAGTCTTGTGTGTCCTCCCACTGTACTTTGATCTCCACCATACCACGGCTCTACTGAGTCGTGCAAACAGGTGGACTTTGGGTACAGTCATGAGGCACATGGAGGAAATGAGCGATATGAGGTGTTTCGTCTCTCCCGGTATTGGGGGTTGATGTTTTGCTATGCTCAATTGGCTATAACAGGAAGTTCCTGGCCAGGGCTGCTGAGATTTAGTGATAAGTGTTGTCAATAGTTTCTCGATCTGTTATGAGCCATACACCGGCATGACTTATTGAGTTATTGGGGTCGACGATTCCATCCCTAGACCCGATATGCAGCATATCTGACGAAGAGACCGGACTGTACGGTAAGTGTTTACAGTTGGCTCGACGGGAGTTTTGACGCTTCACTGGTTTTCTTCTGATCGCTCAATACCCGGGTGGCCATTACGTTTAGCTGACCGCTTGCGGCTTGTAGGTGTTTGATATGATCATCACCTACTGCCGGCGTATTGACGAGTCTTAGAGTCCCACATAGGAGTTTCCTAGCTCAGGCGAAAAGATGTGGTGTGCATATGAGATATGCGCGGGGTCCCGATTAAATACAAGTATGTGCTATTGTATATTAATCGGGCATTTTTCTATTAGTCGGGTCGTATGTGATATGACCGGTCTGTTAAATCAAGTGTTGATTTAACATTTGACTTTTAGCTTATTTCTTTATTAAACCCTTTTCTATTTTGTATGCATGCATGTATGCATATGTTTATGTTGATGCACATGATGATGTGCATGCACACATACATGCATACATTGTATCATGGTTGATAATACACAAGTGGTGGCAATGCAAGACTCACATGGTTGTGTGTGTGTGTGTGTGTGTGTGTGTGTATTTGAGTTAAAGAAAATGAAAATTGACTCTTGGTTGATATTTATCTACTTTGACTACACTTAACCTTGTATTAACCATGAGTTAATTTTCTATGGCTATCATTACTCCAAAATAAATATGTAGGTATTTATTAACCCATGGTTTGAAGTGAGAAGGATTTAATATATATATATATATATATATATATATATATATATATATATATATATATATTCATTCTCATTTTAATTATTCATCACAAAACATTGAGCTCTTGAGTTACCATCTTCTTCTTACTCATTATCTTTCTCTCTTGAGATTTATATAGAGTGAGCTAGTAAAAAAACAAAGGGTTTTGATTAGAGAATACAAACCACCTAATCATTCTACACCTCTCTAGCCCATTTGTGTAGGGTGTTTTCTATACTTCTTTCAAAGATCAAGTAAAGCAAGGAGTTTTGGGCAAAGGGATTTCGGGTGGATCATCGTGGAAGAGGAAGGCCTCTAGAGATCCCTTCTAAACTCTCAAAGGTCTAAGGAGTCACCAAGGGAGGTCTACAAAGTTTGTAATTTCTTCACTTCGTGATAGATTCTTTTTGTATGTGATACTTAACTTATTACTCTAAACATTCTAGTTAATGATTCATGGTTAGTTTGCTTAGCATCTCTATAAAATTTTAAAGTGGCATGTGTGATGCTTCCAAATCCTAGATTAGGTGCTAAGGAAACCCAACAGTGGTATCAGAGTCAAGTTAGAGCTTTAGTGTAACCTAGACGACGTTAAAAACCTCGAACGAACGAAATACGACGCCCAAAAAATGCTCTCTAGAAATTTTTCAAAAAGTTGGATTTTTTCATATTAAAAATACTCAGAAAATCGTGCAGGGTATTGTATGGGCCCACAGGAAGAACGAAGCCCTAACTCGACTTAACGACCGCGGAACCACGGCCGAAAGGCTCTTTTTGCGGCGGTTCCGCGGCGTCGTTGGTGAGGCGTGGACTGTGCCTTCTTGTGCTGGCCCGTATGTGCTTATAGAAGTCTCTAATGTATTTTAAAATTGCTTAAGTGTTGAGATTTTTGAGAATTATTTGGGTGATTGATCGTTCGATCGAATGTTTTAACTGTGCCTAGTATATGTGAATGTGATACAATAATTGGAATCTACAAATTTGTTTGTTGCATGTAAATCTAACATTTCGGTCTCGGATATGATCGGAAATCTTGTTGAATTATCCGACTTATTTTTGAAAAAGGTGTTTTCTTAAATGAGACCTAAATGCGAGCTATACATTGTTGGGCATGAAATCTTTGATATGTGATATCTCGGGTTTGTGTTGTCTAAGGGCAGTTATGATTCCAATTGTTGTTGTTTTTTCATTTCTTTTCTGCGACCGTAAGTGTAGTGTGGTGTATTTCCAGTTTCGTTGCTATACATCAACGACAATCGGGGTACGCATACTTACTTACGTTGATGATATGAGATATTATGTGTTGCTGAGATATGATATGCAGGATTGTCGCGATTGAATAGCCGGGGGTTTTATGTGAGATGAGAGTCTTTATTTTCATTCATGTAAAATTCAAATGTATGTAATATTCTTTTATTTGGGACACTTCCGGGTTGAGGATGCTGTCACCATTATTGTATATTATTTATTTTTCCGCATTAGGATAGACCCAAGGAGGGGAGCACAAGTGACCGGGTTCTAGGGTTCAGTGGGAGGCCATCTCGAGGAGTCGAGACCGGGTCTCCTAAACTCTAGAATTGGTAGGGTCACTTGCCGCTCTCGTAGGGGTCTAGGGGTGTGGGCTTGGCTATTCATCGCGATCGTGGAATCCGTATTTTCTATTGTTGGCTAAATACAAAATACGGACATCCTAGATATCCTTTTTATTTTCATATGTGCTTCTATTGTTGATATTCAGTGATGTGATTACTTAATATCTGAGAAGAATGGATTATTATTATATATATATGATATATAATAAACGTTTCTTATGTTTTACACCCGCGCTAGTCCCGCCCCGCTATGTCGTTAGTTAAGTAACCTAATGGTGCATAACGAGACACTGAGGCGAATGAGGATGGCATAAGTGTACGTTCTATTTTCATTTCTTTTCTATGATGGCTTAGGAACTTAAATGATGGGACTACATTAATAAGATTAATGTAAAGAAAAAGAAACCTAAAGATGTTGTAGAATCGGATTTGAAACACACTCGGCCTTTTTATGAAAAATGCAAGTTTCAAAAGATGCGGAGCTTAAGCCTCTCCTTTTCTAAATTGTTTTGATTCTACAACGAGATCAAGTTCAAAGCATTAAGGGTTTTCATAAAAACCATATACAACCCTCCGTCATTTTAGGAAGCAGAGTACTTAGTAGTCGTGCTACGTATGTTGATTATAGTCAAGGCGTAGTGTACGGTAGCTAAGTGATGTCTTCCTACAAAGCATATGATGCGATCAGTTAGGACATTCATGTGATTATGTTGATCGTAGTCAAGGGTCATATGAGTGGGTCTAGTTAATCTCGAAATGACGGGTAGAACTTGATTAGTGCTTATGATATGTTTGTAAGTGCACGGCGGCGCCCCGGCCTCCATCCCGAGGCCAAATGCGGAAGCGATGGTTAACTTTAAATTTTTCTTGAACCGGCACCACCGCGCACTAAAAACCCGGATCAAACCATTAACTAGTCCTAGCTAACTACAAGATGGGGAAGAGAGATATACCGAGTGATCCGTGTCCTCCGGTCTTCTCGTCGTCGTCCCGATCTGCCGCGGAATGTCCGGTCTCCACCTCGTCGCCGGAAGGGCACCACGTCGCCTGCTTCTTTTACGGGCTCCCGCCTCAATACCGAGGCAACTCGGGCACGAAGTTGGCGAGCCGACGTGCCCAAGGTTTGCTGTAGAATGTGTAGTGAGCTATTTGTGTCTCTAGGGGTATAGGGAGTTGCCATTGGTGGAGGATATGAAGTGTGTAACTTTTGTGATGAACTAGAGAGAGTTTTTCCAACCAAAATGAGAGCTTTTCCCTATCACAAAAACCAATCAGCCCCCCCCCCCACCACAAAGTGGCCGGCCTCTATCATGAAAAGGAGAGAATGAGAGAGGAAGTGAAGTTGTGAGAGAGTGAGCCAACCAATTAAGCAAGAGAGAGAAAAGGTGATGATAACAAACAATGATCACAAAGCAAACCCTCACTCCACCAACCAATCAACAACCATGATTGCTTCAAAAGTCAAGCCATCATGATAGAAGAAGAAGTCAAATGGTCAAAGGATGGTGCAACCATCATGACACAAGAATATGCAAAGACCACCCTCCACAAATACTTATTTACACAAATGCAAATAAGCCCTCCTCCACCAATCTTCGGCCAATGAACGATACAAAGGAAATTGGCCAAAACGGAAAGCAAACTGGCAACTCCAGAAAACTGGTCCCGTAATAAATTACAGGAAAAACCCCGATACTGTGTATACACACCCGCATCTGTATTCCGACAGAATACAAATGCAATGAGACAAAGTCTACACTGTACTATACTAGGATCCGGCTTAAACCAAAGCCGGCTAGTAATATCCGTTTGATCCTGATCCGTGCAATACCATACGTATCTGATCGAACCCTGCCATATATCCATACGGCCTCTTGTACATACCGTCCGATCCTGATCCGTGCAATACCGTACATATCTGATCGAACCCTGCCATATCTCCATACGGCCTCTACAGCGTTTCGCCCGAAAGCTTGAGTAACTGAATATGGGGGACTCTAAAGACTCGTCAATACTATGGTTGCGGATTTAACCACTAGCACGTCAGAGGTATTAGCCATACATGACGGGCCACCAGCTATTGACAAAAAGGGACGTCTGTGAGTGAACTCATCCTGACACCCTACTGAGCCTGTCAGTGACAATATCCGTACAGTCCGGTCCGTTCGTCTATGAGCGTCGCATGGCGGGCCTAGGGGGTTGGTAAAAGTCAGACCCCCAAAAGCGGTATAAGTCGTGTCGGAGTGTAGCCCAGAACACCCTGAGATACTACTGGAATACCTACCAGTAAATCTCCTCCCTCGGCCGAGGGCTTCGTGTAATGGCTCTCCTAGACACAGCGTGACCTCACTCCCAATACCGGGAGAGACGAACCCCTGAAGATCCGCTCACTGCCTCCATGTGGCTCGGGACTGTACCCAACTAAAACCTGTTTGCACGTCTCCTTTGAGCGTGGTAGGGTAGTAATCAAAGTACAGTGGGAACTCACACGAGACAAATGACGATCCCCAGGTCGATGAACTAACCTGTACACATGTCACCAGGGAACTGCTATCTGACGTCAGGTATAAGACCAACTAGCATGTTCCCGGCGAGTCCTGTCCGGTGTACTCATAACCCAATGAGCACCTGTATACATCTTAGGTGAACCAACTGACACCTGTGGCTTGTGAGACTGGCCACCGCCCCTCGTCGGGGTCTCGACTGTATACACCAGTCTACTCTGGAGTATCGATGCCCTGTCTCAAAACTCCCACGACTAGGGACCTTTTAAGGATGTGCTTATAGACTGTCAGCTCTCACGTATATGATCGCCCTCATACTGCTGGTGGTCAAGCAAGAATCCTAGGGTCTCTACCAATGTGTAATAGCGACCTGTCAGGTCACCTAAAGCAGTACACGATGATAAAGATAAACCAGATAGCATACTATCATCTCGAGTAAGACTGTCCTATCGGGGCAGGTCCTCCCTCAATCATTGCAATCACGTGCCTGTGATCCAATAATTGACTCTGTGGGCACTATCTCCAACAATCTCCCACTTGCACTCAAGGCTAATTATTGCGATGTCGCATACTCACAGCCCGTGTGATACCGAACACCCAACTCCTCTACTAGTCAGTCTCACAAAACTCGTTTGCGAAACTATTGCGTTCGAGAAATAGCCTCAGTGAGTGGGTCCGCTTTGATGATTCTTTCTATGTCTCTCTATATCTCAAGTTCGCGGAGAAACCCATCTCCCGAAATGAGCAATACCTGTCTCAGAATGTGTCTGGATGTCTGATGGGACCTAGCTCATAAATGAACTCCAAATCCAAACTTCTTAGACTGTATCGTCAACTGAACTTAATCAGTATCCAGCTCCATGCCTCCCTCAGTATTGCCTTGGACCACCTGTCCAAAATACTACCCCTCGTCAGAGGGAAAAACTATAACTCTGACAACGTCCTTGTCGTCCAGGTCACCTTGGAAGCCTGGAATGATAACTGTCTCCCGAATAAGGCTGTCGTTATCATATCCCTAGAACATCCACTTATGTTCTAAAACTGCTTCCGACTGTTTCTCCAGGATTGGATCAATGTCAACTTATTGCATTTAGTGCAAGAACAACATCTGGTGTGGTACTTTGACATCTCATGATTGACTCAATTGCCTAAGCAAGTGATCTATCAATCATGCACATCCCTCTCCCCTTTAGTCTGTAAGACACCTTTAGAGAGGGTGACTCCATCACCTGCAGGTACACTACCGTGCCAGGAGTCGTCCATTCTAAATACTCTTAGAATGCTGTCTAAGTACCCAGATTGGGAAACCACCCAAATCTAGATCTAAAACCATAGATCTAGTAACCAGTATGTCTGATATAATGTCCAAGTCCCATGTGGAGAAACCATTGTGTGACGACCAAAGTGTAACCGATCGTAGTATAGGAGTTTCCTTTCCTACTCTGTGTATGTCATCCAAATACCATGACATTACACCCTACTACCTTCTCAACAGATCCATCCCCTATTCTGATGTAGTCAAACCTATGACTGTCATGTCAGAAATTGATGATCTTTCTCCGCTTCATTTGCTTCAGTCTATAAATAGACATAAGCCAACTGTCCACCAATGCTTCCGCTGCTCCCACTGACTACGACAACCCTCTGCCAGAGTCATATACACGTACACTTCTAAAACTAGTTTAGAACGACGCTATAATCATCCTCCCGCCGGGTCTCGCAACCTGGAACAACAGCAATGGCAAGTGTGGGTAAACAAGAACTTTCCTGTCACCGTCCTTGAGGCTACCGGAGTACCTCTCGGGTGCCTGAAGTTACCCACCTTATCTGCGGAGTGGCCAATAGAATGTCAAACTAGATTGAATCTTTTGGTTCCCATGAAATATTTAGTAATCGTTTGTGGTTCTGGAATCACTTCCAGTTCTACCATACTCCCACTACTATTTTCTGAAAAAATCCATTTTATTTAAAACTGTGGCGAGTCTAGAACAATATCACTATTGATCTTCCAGATGGTAGAAAGTCAACCCTGGTCATAGCCTGGGTCAACCCACAAACAGCCATTACAGAAACGTGCCTTGAGTTGTCCAGTGTCTGGTTTTAATCATAAGCCGGACAACTCCCCGTACCTTAACAACGTTAAGATATGAACTGTTCTATATCCAATATAGAACCAGAGGCACTGATTTAATTGAACCATATTCAAATCATGCAACTGTCTCCAGCGCATGTCAACTAAATGGAAGGAGGCCTAACAGCGTTACTCAACTTAGGAATGCTTCCACTTATGAGTAACCTGAAAGAGAAGTAAATTCTCTTAACCACTACTATCAACTGAATACCATACACAAGTATCTACATCTTCGATCAACTTGAAGAATCCCGATACTTGTAACACCTGGTTCTCTACTTTATTCAAATACCTATAACTTCTCAAAATTCGGACCCTGTGTTTCCACGAAACACCTGTCTAAAAACTAGAGAAGTCATAAGTAAACCGAATATAGTACGAGAACCAACCCCTCTGTCCTGATGTACCCTGGACAACATACAATACTCTGTATAAGTCCCTTGAGTCTGATAACTCATTCACTGTGTGTCGTAGGTTGAAAACTGTACTTATGGTTAAGAGAATTACACCGCTGTTTAATGCTCCTTACCTAACCATCCACTGATATAGGTAAATGTCATAGACATAATTTCAAAAAGGTATATCCCACTCTATGAAAATAGACGTACAGATATATCGATTTGAAATTGGTACATAACAGCGGATATTCAAAACCAAATATTTGCCGACCGGCAAACAACCCAGGTGACTTCCTCAAATATCACCGATTACAACGAATCCCGATATAATGAGGATGATCACCCAATCCCCAATAACTTACTCCCACTCATCATCTGTAAAACCATGCAGATGTGAGAATCATACCTGGTAAATACATACCCTGGAGTAAGTGTCTAATCGGGAAATCAGTTTTCCATTAACAGTACACAGTGAAACTGAAACATTGAAATGTTTCGATGGGGTATCCTGGTATTCCTAGTAATGCCTCTTCCAGATTCACGACTGTAACCGTATAATTCTTTTCCACCTCTCCAAATCCCTTTATATGTCTTTAGTCATTACCTTCTGCACACCCCTTTAGGCCAAATGGTTTTCTTCCATCCCTACCGTTCGGCACCAGCCTATGGTTTGGAAGAAGACTATCCAATAAGCATAATGGGTGTACTGTCCTAATCTTAGGAGCACTCGCAATGCGAGAGAAGGTGAAGATAAAAGACAACCGAATAAACCTTATTCCTATTTCTCCTGGACCAGAATCCATCCCCGAACAGGAACAAGTTCCTTTCGAGTTCGTATATAACCATACGATGGAGTATCCAATAAACTGTGGATCTTCGTAGTGATACGGAGTGTCCTGGAGAAATACAAAGGTGATTTAGGATTGGCGAAGAAATGCTTGGTTTGGTCGTGAATATTAGCCGCAATTTACTTTGCCCTCTTACTAATCCCTTGCTTTGTCTTAACTTAATACCTTATGCACACAATTGTTATGCTAATTGGTTTTCTTCATTCCCCACCGTTCGGCACCAGCCTAAGGTTTGGAAGAAGACTATCCAATTTGCGTAATAGGTGTACTATCTCCTAAACCAAGGACTACTCGCAAGCTGAGAGAAGGTAAAAGGGAAAAACAACTGAATAGTCCTATCCGTTTTCTCCAGAACCGGAAACCATCCTCGAATAAATTCCTTCGAGTTCGTATATAACCATACGATGGTTTTGTCCAATGGAAGTGGACGTTCGTAGTAACACAGGGTGTCCTGGAGAAAAGGGTAAAAGTAGGAGTGGCAATGAGGTTTGCAACTCTGACAATCCAAAAACCAGTGTTTAAGAAGGTTCGGTCAACTTGGTCACTGAGTCATAGTCTTAGGGTCGGGTCAATGGTCGCTGCCAAAGAGAGAGAGAAAAGAAACACTCAGCGTGCACTCTAACCTAGATCAGAATGGTTACCAATTTATCTAATCTGGAAACCTCCCACTGTACCGTCAAATTCTCCTCCAAACCTGAAAGAAGAATTAGTCGGGATCACCCGAGGAGTAAACCAACTCATCAGTGGGAATCGGGATCCAACTATCATCGCATGATAACGTGACGGAATCCGATCACGGTGTCACACTCCAGAAGGTATGCGCATATCTGGCAAGTTTCAGTTCTTTTGAAACTCCCGATGTGATTTCTGCCCCATGCTCTTATGACCTTGACTTTGGCCAACAAATCATAAGTCACATGTCAAGTTCTACTCGTCATTCTCCAGGTTAATTTGAGCCCACCCGCACAAGCCCTTGACTTTGGCCAACAAGGCTATACGACTGCCCCAAACCAACGCATCTATCTATGCTGCATATGAATACCCAACAGCTACCAAACACTGTGCCTTGACTTTGGCCAACAAACACAGCTTGAATACTATTGACCACCCATATGAAACGACGGAGGGCTACGAATGGTTTCTGGCGAAAACCTTTAACGTAAAGAACTTGATATCGTTGAAGGAACGGATAGCTTTTAAAAATATAGTGACGAAAACCGTTGCTAAAGAGGCCACTCCCGGTGAAGGGATCTCGGCTCTTTCCCCGTAGAATGAGGTGCAGGATATTCCAACTGAATACCATGGTGCAAAGCAAAAGTAATCGGCTATAGTGAAGTTATTGCCCTGACGCAAACCTTTTGTCCAAGGGGTCACTCCAAGTGAAGGGATCTCGGCCCTTGCCTCGTCGACTGAGGAGCAGGATATTCCAACTGAATACCACGATGCAAAACAAAAGTGAAGGTCCTTGCAATAACAGCTTTTTGAAAAGTGTTCCAACAACATCAGATTAGGTTTGTTTTTAACTTGCATTGATCCGAATCAACGCAGTCCCATAAATTGATCACACCACAAAGAACGAAAATAATATGACGTACGTATATGCCATCCGCATTCGCCACTGGGTCCCGTCATTACTCGTTAGGTTAGCTAACTAACGACAGAGTGAGGACTGGACTAGCGCGGATGCAAAACATATACAACATCTACTAATATATATACCAATATATTATATTTCGCTCAAGGCGTGATAAAAATGCAACATCACAGAAATGTACAGCATCACAGAACAATACAGATATCTGGGATCCCCGGGTTTCACAGAGCCACTACTGAAACCCGACGTTCCCCTGGTCGTGTGGATAGCCTGTGCAATGAAATCCTAGACCCCTACGGGCGCGGCAAGTTACCCGCCAAAACCTGAAGCGAGGCAGCCCCCTTCAGCAACGTGAATGGACCACCCGGCACTTCATGGAATCCGGTAACTTGGGCACCCCTCCTGGGTCAACCTGTACCCCCTACGAGTGCGGCGAATAGCCTGCCAATTCTAGAGTGAAGCCCCCTCCGTCTCAATGCCATGAGATGCGGGCTTGTTGCCCTCTAGAACCCGGCTATCCGTGCACCCCACCTTGGGGTAATCCTAGTACAGAATGTAAAATATACATACAACGGGTACATCGACCGCAACCTGGTCGTGCCCCAAAAAAATAATACAAACAGGCAGTGACGGCCGTCCACATGTCGGACGCTCGTCCCGCAATATCAAATGTACATGATACAACAAAAACTGTACTAGCATTGCATCCAGGCTATCCCCCACGACCAATCCACAACATCACAGCAATACATAGAACATCAACGTGAAAATCACGTTCGCAAATCCGTCTAACCGGGCTATAGCAGTCAGACAGGATTTACCGATCAAGTGACATTCACGGTCGCAGATATAATGTAAATACTGTGAAATAATGTATTTAAAATATCCGATCGATCAAATTTTACCAAGTGGGCCCCCAAGTGCTACTGTAGCACATCAAGAAATTCTGGGCCCAAAAAATAACATTCCACAAAACCTATTTTCCACTCAGGAGCATTCTGCAAAATTTTGGGGGACTGAACAGTTCAAGTCGCGGCGGAACCGCGGCCCAAGCATGGGTTTGGCCGCGGTTCCGCGGTGGGTTGAACTGTTCACGAGCCCAAATTTTCACAGAACTCTTATAATTCCCTGCACATCATTCTGAGACAACCTGAAAAATTTTTGGACTTCAAAAAATTTCGACAGAAACTGATGTGAAGAAAAATACGGTTTTTGGAAAATTGTTCGATCGAAAATGTAAAACACATTAAACAAAACTAGACTATGTTAATGGCGAGGCTCTGATACCACTGTAAGTGCACGGCGGCGCCCCGGCCTCCATCCCGAGGCCAAATGCGGAAGCGATGGTTAACTTTAAATTTTTCTTGAACCGGCACCACCGCGCACTAAAAACCCGGATCGAACCATTAACTAGTCCTAGCTAACTACAAGATGGGGAAGAGAGATATACCGAGTGATCCGTGTCCTCCGGTCTTCTCGTCGTCGTCCCGATCTGCCGCGGAATGTCCGGTCTCCACCTCGTCGCCGGAAGGGCACCACGTCGCCTGCTTCTTTTACGGGCTCCCGCCTCAATACCGAGGCAACTCGGGCACGAAGTTGGCGAGCCGACGTGCCCAAGGTTTGCTGTAGAATGTGTAGTGAGCTATTTGTGTCTCTAGGGGTATAGGGAGTTGCCATTGGTGGAGGATATGAAGTGTGTAACTTTTGTGATGAACTAGAGAGAGTTTTTCCAACCAAAATGAGAGCTTTTCCCCATCACAAAAACCAATCAGCCCCCCCACCACAAAGTGGCCGGCCTCTATCATGAAAAGGAGAGAATGAGAGAGGAAGTGAAGTTGTGAGAGAGTGAGACAATAAATCAAGCAAGAGAGAGAAAAGGTGATGATAACAAACAATGATCACAAAGCAAACCCTCACTCCACCAACCAATCAACAACCATGATTGCTTCAAAAGTCAAGCCATCATGATAGAAGAAGAAGTCAAATGGTCAAAGGATGGTGCAACCATCATGACACAAGAATATGCAAAGACCACCCTTCACAAATACTTATTTGCACAAATGAAAATAAGCCCTCCTCCACCAATCTTCGGCCAATGAACGATACAAAGGAAATTGGCCGAAACGGAAAGCAAACTGGCAACTCCAGAAAACTGGTCCCGTAATAAATTACAGGAAAAACCCCGATACTGTGTATACACACCCGCATCTGTATTCCGACCGAATACAAATGCAATGAGACAAAGTCTACACTGTACTATACTAGGATCCGGCTTAAACCAAAGCCGGCTAGTAATATCCGTTCGATCCTGATCCATGCAATACCGCACGTATCTGATCGAACCTTGCAATATAGCCATACGGCCTCTTGTACATACCGTCCGATCCTGATCCGTGCAATACCGCACGTATCTGATTGAACCCTGCCATATCTCCATACGGCCTCTACAGCGTTTCGCCCGAAAGCTTGAGTAACTGAATGTGGGGGACTCTAAAGACTCGTCAATACTATGGTTGTGGATTTAACCACTAGCACGTCAGAGGTATTAGCCATACATGACGGGCCACCAGCTATTGACAAAAAGGGACGTCTGTGAGTGAACTCATCCTGACACCCTACTGAGCCTGTCAGTGACAATATCCGTACAGTCCGGTCCGTTCGTCTATGAGCATCGCATGGCGGGCTTAGGGGGTTGGTAAAAGTCAGACCCCCAAAAGCGGTACAAGTCGTGTCGGAGTGTAGCCCAGAACACCCTGAGATACTACTGGAATACCTACCAGTAAATCTCCTGCCTCGGCCGAGGGCTTCGTGTAATGGCTCTCCTAGACACAGCACGACCTCACCCCCAATACCGAGAGAGACGAACCCCTGAAGATCCGCTCACTGCCTCCATGTGGCTCGGGACTGTACCCAACTAAAACCTGTTTGCACGTCTTCTTTGAGCGTGGTAGGGTAGTAATCAAAGTACAGTGGGAACTCACACGAGACAAATGACGATCCCCGGGTCGATGAACTAACCTGTACACATGTCACCAGGTAACTGCTATCTGACCTCAGGTATAAGACCAACTAGCATGTTCCCGGCGAGTCCTGTCCGGTGTACTCATAACCCAATGAGCACCTATATACATCTTAGGTGAACCAACTGACACCAGTGGCTTGTGAGACCGGCCACCGCCCCTCGTCGGGGTCTCGACTGTATACATTATTCTACTCTGGAGTATCGATGCCCTGTCTCGAAACTCCCACGACTAGGGACCTTTTAAGGATGTGCTTATAGACTGCCAGCTCTCACGTATATGATCGCCCTCATACTGCTGGTGGTCAAGCAAGAATCCTAGGGGCTCTACCAACGTGTAATAGCGACCTGTCAGGTCACCTAAAGCAGTACACGATGATAAAGATAAACCAGATAGCATACTATCATCTCGAGTAAGACTGTCCTACCGGGTTAGGTCCTCCCTCAATCATTGCAATCACGTGCCTGTGATCCAATAATTGACTCTGAGGGAACTATCTCCAACAATGTTGACCATAGCCAAGGTCATAAGCAGCTAGGGGTAAAAACCATATCTGGAGTTTCAAGAGTTGAAATTTGCAATGAGATTGCATACCATCTATATGATAGTTGGATCCCGATCCCACTGTGAGTAAGCATTACTCTTAGGAGAGTTTTGCACTTTACAATTAGCTAATCCAGTAGGTGTCTAGAAAGGTGTCAACGGGGTTTGACCTCTGGGAAAACGAGGTTTATTTTAATTAGGTCCGTACGAAAGCACGGGGAACCTCCCTCAAAGCACCGACACTGGCCTGGCTGACCGGTTAGCGAAACTGTAGAATGTAATTAATCCCGGCTAGTTTTCTTTTTAGGTTTTGAAAGAAAATTTGATAAAAACTGTGGGAGACATCGATTAGATAAGATAATAACCAATCTAATTCTTTGCAAGAGCATTTCGCTGAGTGTATTCTTTTCTCTCTCCTAATGGCAGATACCTGATGACGGGACTTAAGCTTCTTTTAGAGAAAAATAAACTGACAGGACCGAATTATAAAGAATGGTTGAGGAACTTGAACATTGCACTCACATATGATAAAGTATCATATGTCCTCACTGCCAAAGCCCCACCCATCCCAGGACCTGAATCATCTGTTTCGGATAAGGAGATCCGAAAAACATGGGATATTGATTGTGAAACGTCCAAGTGCCTCGCGCTTGCTTCTATGGACAGTATCCATCAGAAACAGCACGAGAAAATGGATGTGCAATCCATCTTTCTTCATACAAAGGAGTTGTATGCAGAGCAATCTCGGACTTTATGATACGAGGCATCTAAAAAGTTGTTTCAGATGTGTATGGCCCCTGGCACATCAATAGGAGAACATGTCTTGCTGATGATTGGTCTTATAGAAGAACTTGAGGACCTGGGATGGACCATGGATAATGTGCAATATACAGATATTGTTCTACAGTCTCTCCCCCTTCCTTTGCTCCGTTCATTGTGAATTTCAATACGAACGATTTGGAGAAATCATTGCCTGAACTTCTCAATATGTTGAGAAGTGCAGAGAACACGCTTAAGATAGCGAGAACTCCCTCTCTGCTTGCTGGGCCATCTTCCTCTTCTGTCCCAAAAGCTAAAGCCAAGAGAAAGAAGAAGAAGAAACCCATCAAACCGAAAGGTGGAGTTCAAAAAGCGAAGGGGAAAGACAAATCTGGGGCCATTGGAAGTGGAAAAGGAGAATGTTTTTACTGCCACAAGTTGGGACATTGAAACACAACTGTGTTGTGTATCTTGCTGATCTCAAGAAGAAGAAGCATGCTGATGCTTCCGCTTTAGGTGTGTTTGTAACTAAAAATTGTTTTTCTATAAACTCTGCATCTTGGGTATTAGATACTGGTTCTGGTTCTTACATCTGCAATTGTATGCAGAGATAGAGAAACAGTAGAGTTTTGAAAACTGGTGACCATACTCTGCGGGTTGGAAATGGTTCTAATGTACATGCTGTATCCGTAGGAGAGTATCATCTGGGGTTGCCTTCGGGTTGTATTATGGTTTTGAACCCTTGTTATTATGTACCAAATATGCTATGTAATATAATATCCGTTTCTTTGTTAGACAATAAAGGATATCATTTTATGTTGCAGAATAATGTTATGAACATTAACTTGAATTAACAGTTGATTGGGTATGGTACACTAAATAACGGCATTTACGTTCTGAACCAACACACAGTTTTCAATATACAACATACTAATAAAAGAAAATTTTCAGATAAAAATGAAGCTTTTCTTTGGCATTGTAGACTTGGTCATATTAATGAAACTAGACTAAACAAGCTACATAAAGATGGATATTTAAATCCTTTTGAATATAAATCTTATGCGACTTGTCAGTCCTGTATCAAAGGTAAAATGACCAAAACTCCATTTATCGGACACGGAGAAAGAGCTGTGGAACTCTTAAGCCTCATACATAGTGATGTATGCGGACCAATGTCTACACATGCAAGAGGCGGTTTTTCATACTTCATTACTTTTACTGATGATTTCTCAAGATTCAGACACGTGTTTTTGTTAAAGCATAAATCCGAAACTTTCGAGAAATTCAAGGAGTACAAACTTGAAGTAGAAAAACAAACAGGCTTGAGTATCAAGAAACTTCGATCAGATCGAGGTGGAGAGTATTTGAGTACAGAGTTTTCAGACTTCTTAAAAGAGAATAGGATTCTCTCTCAGCTCACTCCCCCTTACACACCACAGCACAACGGTGTGTCTGAATGGAGGAATCGTACCCTATTAGATATGGTACGGTTCATGATGAGTGATGCTGAGTTGCCGCTTTCCTTTTGGGGGCATGCATTGGAGACAGCAATGTATCTGTTAAACAGGGTTCTAACCAAGACCGTGTCTACCACTCCATATGAGATATGGAGTGGAAAGAGACCGTCTCTTAAAAGAGTTAGGATATGGGGTTGTCCAGCTTTTGTCAAAAAGCATAATCCAGACAAACTCGAGACACGATCGGTCATGTATAAATTTGTGGGATATCCAAAACATTCATATATATATCTATTCTACCACAAGGAGGAACAAAAGGTGTTTGTTTCTCAACATGCCACATTTTTTAAAAATGAAATTTTTACAAATAATACTGATGGCAATACGGTAAAACTAGAAGAGGTTCTAGAGACACAAATTACTCATGACGAATTGGTTGAAACTGACGTTGCAGTAGAACTTCAAGAACCTCAGCCACTCCGGAGATCTAGTAGAACTTCTCGCCCACCGGAAAGATACTATGGGTTTCTCATTGATGGTGATAGAGAAGATTGCATCATGGATGATGATGACCCTACTAGTTTTCAGCAAGCTATCACGAGCGGTGACTCAGTAAAGTGGCTGGATGCCATGAGATCCGAAATGGAGTCCATATACACCAACAAAGTATGGACTTTGGACGTTGCACCTCCTGGGATAAAACCCGTAGGTTGCAAATGGATCTTTAAGAGAAAGATTGGTGTGGATGTACAGGTAGAGACCTTTAAAGCAAGACTTGTAGCGAAAGGTTTTTGTCAAAGACCAGGATTGGACTATGATGAAACTTTCTCTCCAGTAGCAATGCTTAAATCCATTCGGATCCTAATTGCTATTGCTGCTCACTATGACTATGAAATCTGGCAGATGGATGTTAAAACTGCATTTCTAAATGGTGATTTAGAAGAATGCGTTTTTATGGATCAGCCAGAGGGCTTCATTGACAGTGGGAGCAACGGGAAGGCATGTAGGTTACTTAAATCCATTTATAGATTAAAGCAGGCCTCACGGAGCTGGAACATCTGCTTTGATGATACAATCAAAGAGTTTGATTTTATCAAAAATATAGATGAACCATGTATTTATAAGAAGATTGTAGGGAGTACTGTCATATTCCTCGTATTGTACGTGGATGACATTCTCTTGATAGGAAATGATATTCTTATGCTACAATCGGTCAAACTATTCTTTATCACAAAGGTTCTCCATGAAGGACCGGGGTGATAACTCTTGCATTTTGGGCATTAGGATCTATAGAGATAGATCCAAGAGGTTATTGGGATTGTCCTAATCAAAGTACATTAACACCATCCTAAAAAGGTTTAGTATGGAAGATTCCAAGCGTGGTGCCTTGCCCGCTTGCCATGGAATCACTCTCTCCAAGGACTTCTGTCCGAAGACTGATAAAGAAAGAGCTCGCATGAGCATTATACCCTACGCTTCAGCCGTAGGATCTATAATGTATGTGATGTTATATACTCGCCCTGATGCAGCTTATGCACTAGCTGTAGTAAGCAGGTATCAATCCAACCCAGGGTAGAAACATTGGATAGCAGTGAAGAACATTCTTAAGTACTTGCGAAGGACTAAAGAATTGTTCTTGGTGTATGGTAATGGGGATCTCCAAATGGAGGCCTTTACCGATTCCAGCTTCCAAAATGATAAGGATGACAGAAAATCTATCTCAGGGTTTGTATTTACCCTCAATGGACGGGCGGTTAGTTGGAAAAGTCCCAAACAGGATACCATTGCAGACTCCATGATGGAAGCTGAGTATATTGCTGCAAATGATGCTGCCAAGGAAGCCGTCTGGATAAGGAAGTTCGTTGCGGAACTAGTAGTAGTTCCAACCATTGTTGATCGAATACCACTGTATTGTGATAATAATGGGGCTATGGAGTTGGCTAAAGAACCCAGGTCCCATCAGAAGTCCAGATACATTCTAAGGCGATATCATTTGATCTGGGAGATAGTAGATCACCACGAGATCGAGATTCGGAGAGTACATACAAAGAATAACACCGCGGATCCATTCACTAAGGCCCTTCCACAGCCGCAGCATGAGCGACTTTTTGAGATGTTGGGTATGAGATACGCCAATAATTGGCCTTAGTGCAAGTGGGAGATTGTTGGATATATGTATGCCCTAGAGGCCATTATATGTATAGTGGATGCTTGGACATGTATATATGTATATAGATGACTTTCTTGCTCGACATGATAGTATGCTATCTGGTTTACTTTATCTTGAAATGCTCATTTGATCATGCATCTTACTCTTTTGGTACATGTTGATAAAGCCCATTGGATATTTGCTTGACTACTGGGATTATGATGTAGATCATACTAGTGGGACACATATAGTTTATAAGCATATCCTTTAACAGTTCCTAGTCATGGGTGTATCGAGACGGGGCATCGATATTCCTGAGTAGACTAGCGTATACCATTCTTGTCCCATATGATGGGCGATGGATGATCCCATATCCATCCGGTGTGGTGACACCAAAGATTGTATGCGGGTGTTCAGTGGAGACTGGGTACACTGAACAGACTCGTCGAGAACTCCTATATGGTATTATATCTATCGTCTGATAGCAGTTCTCATGTGATACTGGTACATGTTAGTCTGTAGACCCAAGATCGTCATAGAGTCTTGTGTGTCCTCCCACTGTACTTTGATCTCCACCCTATCACGGCTCTACTGAGTCATGCAAACAGGTGGACTTTGGGTATAGTCCCGAGGCACATGGAGACAATGAGCGATAGGAGGGGTTTCGTCTCTCTCGGTATTGTGGATTGATGTTGTGCTATGCTCGATTGGTTATAACAGGAAGTCCCTGCCCAGGGCTGCTGAGATTTACTGATAAGTGTTGTCAGTAGTTTCTCGATCTGTTATGAGCCATACACCGACATGACTTATTGAGTTATTGGGGTTGACGATTCCATCCCTAGACTTGATATGCAGCATATCTGATGAAGAGACCGGACTGTACGGTAAGTGGTTCCAGTTGGCTCGACGGGAGTTTTGACAGTTTCGCTGGTTTTCTTATGATCGCTCAATACCCGGGTGGCCATTACGTTTAGCCGACCTTAGTTGTTTAGTCTTCAATTTGATCTTGTATTTAGATCTTGTATATATACATAGGCAAGATCTGTACATATGAAAGATCTATGCAAATGCATAGTATAGTATAGGATGTTCATTCTTTATTCAGCTCAATCCCTTTTTTAGGAAAAGGATTGGGCCGAGTTTAATTGCAATCAATTAGGAGAACAAACAGAAATTACTGAATTGTGCGCGCATAGTTCTTATGCTTTCTGTTTATCTATCTAGCGGCTTATAGATTTTTAATATGATCATCACCTACTGCCGGCGTATTGACGAGTCTTAGAGTCCCACACAGGAGTTTCCTAGCTCAGGCGAAAAGATATGGTGTGCATATGAGATATGCGCGGGGACCAGATTAAATACAAGTATGTGATACTGTATATTAATCGGGCGTTTTTCTATTAGTCGGGTATGTTCCCCTCCGAATGGCGGCGCAGACTTTGCGTCTTGCCTGAGATTCGGGGCAGATGCTATGTGGTTTTATCCGTCTACCTCTCCGAAGATGCCAAGTTGATTTATGGCACCGTGTATCGGAGGTTTAGACGGATGCGGCCGATGTAGCAGACTTCGTCAGATTCCCCCTCAGGGTGAGGGGTTTTTTATTGTGGGGACGCTCTTCCCTGCAAGCGCAAACCCCTGCAGTTAATTACGCTACCGCATCGCGGTAACAACTTTCTCCTTTTCCAGAATTTCACTTCGTGTCGTGTGTGTTTGTTTTGTTTGTGGTTGCCCGTGGATTGTATACGGAGACTGAGTAATGCCATCGCCCGTAGGACGTGGATTAGTCCAAATCCGTATTTACATAGATTTGGGTTTGGTGTTTTTAGTTTAAGGATGCATCAGTCGCGTTACGGCTAAGATCAACTTAAACGTTCGTTAAGGATACGATAGTCCTGTTTGAGACTAAGATCAACTTAACGTGATAATCCATTTAATATCTGGCCATCGGGACTCGTCACCTCTCTAACGTCGTTGAAGAATTACAACGGCAGATGTCAGAGGAGTTCAGAGATGTACCCTTGAACCAAGATTGATTGGGAATTTTATAATCCATTTGAATGTATAAGGATGCGTTAGCCTTGTTTGGGGCTAAGATCAACTTAAACGGGATCGTTTAGATCCGGCAAAAGAGCATTTGGAGGCTCTATTGTTCCAGTTTAGGGACGTAGTGGTCCATGTTCCAGTTTAGGGACATGATGGTCCGTATTCCAGTTTAGGGACGTGATGGTCCGTACTCCAGTTTAGGGACGTGGTGGTCCATGCTCCAGTTTAGGGACATGGTGGTCCATACTCCAGTTTAGGGACATGGTCGTCCGATATTAGTTTAAGGACGTTTCGGTCCAATATTAGTTTAGGGACGTTTCGGTCCAATATTAGTTTAGGGACGTTTCGGTCCAACATTAGTTTAAGGACGTTTCGGTCCATATTGATATGTGGTCGTTGGGACCCGTCATCTCTTTGACGTCGTTGAGGAATTACAACGATGGATGTCAAAGGATTTCGGAGATGTACCCTCGAACCGGATGTAGATTGATTTAGGAGAACGATTTTGCTCAATCGATTTAATTTAAGGACTTATGGCCACGATTGGGCTAAGTCCAATTGCAAGCACTTTTATTTGTTGTTGGTCTGTTAGATTTGTGCCATGGCTGTTTATTTATTTTGGGCTTTTCTCAAACAGAGTGCCAATTTAAATGGGGCTCTGCCCTTTTATTGCTTTGCAATTTATTTAGGCCTGTTAGGTCTTTTTGACTTGGGCCTGGCCCTTTTAGGAGATGCATTGCATTCATCAGGCGCTTTGCGCCAATCAGAGAGCGCAAGCGCTTGCGGTGATGACACGTGTCATGCAGCGCAGTGCGCTACGCTAGTGCGCTACGCTTGCGCTGCTGACACGTGGCGCGCTCTGGTGAGTTGCGCCAATTTCATAGAGCAAAGCTCTATTTCAAAAGCGCATAGCGCAAATGGTTCAGACGCTGACACGTGGCGCTCTCTGGTGGCTTGCGCCAGCCGAAGAGCGCAACAGTGTGGATTTATAAGTGCAAAGCACTATTAATTTGAGAATCTTTTAGATTCAAGAACCGATGGTTCATAAGAGAAGTGCGAAGCACTATTTGATTTCTTGATCTAATTTAGATCAAAGAAAAATAAGTTTTTCTTGTTTTTCTTATCTCAGAGAACCAAAGGTTCATGAAAAGTGCAAAGCACTATTTAATTTTTTTTGTTTTTTATTAAAGATCATTGATCTTCTTTTTAGATCTATGATCTGGTCATAAGAGAACTTTCTCTTTCGCTAAAGGTTTTACCTTTTTTGTTCTTGAGGAGTTCTTCAGAGTTCTCTTTTTTTCATAAAATGTTGATGTCTTTGAATTGAGGCCTAAGGTCCTTTTTATAGTGCCCATAAATTAGTTAATTTTGTTAAAGAGATCTTTCCCTGAGTGATTTGGGGAATTTTCCCTACCGTTGGATCTTTGATCCAAGAGCTTCTGTTTTACAGAAGAAAATCTTCTTGTTTTAACAAGAACAGAAAGATTTCTTTAAAATCTTTATTCTGTTTGGCGCAGATGCCCCAGCGCGCGACGCGTGTCACGCAGCGCACAGCGGAGCGCAACTGCGCTAGCGCCTCTGCGCTGACACGTGTCGCACAGCGCACAGCGGAGCGCAACTGCGCTAGCGCATCTGCGCTGACACGTGTCGCGCAGCGCACAACGCTTGCGCAGCTGCGCTAGCGCATCTGCGCTGACACGTGTCGCGCAGCGTTTACGCAGCTGAAGCGTTGCTTCATTTAATTTTGTTTAAAACAGAGCTTTGCTCGGATTGGGTGCGCTGCCTTGGGCGCTGCGCTGATGCGTCTGCGCCAGACACGTGGCGCGTTGCGCCCAGCGCAAAGAATCTGAAGCGTTGCTTCATTTATTGAAGTTTAAATTTTCAAAGCAATGCTTTGCTCCGATTGGGGGAAGATGAAGCGTTGCTTCATTTCCCGTCTTGGAATTAGAACAGAGCTTTGCTCTGATTGGGATAAACAAATGCCCCCCACCGTCGCGCTTACGTGGCCCCCAAACGCAAGCGCAACGGTGGCGGAATTCCAACCGCCGTGGCAACTTTTGGAAGTTGAAGAAGCACTTGATGCCTATAAATAGGACCTTTGGTCCCCCACAGATGCTTATCATCTTTCAGATTTTTATTTTCAAAAAACTTCAGAGCTTTGCTCTTGCCTTCAAGAACTCCAGAGCTTTGCTCTCCTTTCCAAAGTTTTTAGAAAAACTTTAGGTAAAATTGATTCTTAGATTAAATTAATTTTAATTAATCTTAACCAATAGAGCTTCGCTCTCATAGATCTTCTGATCTAAAGAAAAATCCCTTCGGGGTTTCACCAGCAGGGCTTTGCTCATTTTCAAAGTTAGAAACTTTAGGTAAAATTAATGTAAATCAAATTAATTTAAATTAATCTCAGCCAAAGAGCTTTGCTCTCACAGATCTTTTGATCTAAAGAGATCCCCATTGGGGTTTCATAAACAGAGCTTCGCTCTCAAAAACTTATAAATCTGCAGAGCTTTTGTTCATGGGTTCTAATCCATGAAAAGAGCTTTGCTCTCGAGGAATTTAGCCCTCAGGGTATATTATTTTTCTTCTATCGCTAATCTTCCTGTGGTATTTCCTCCAGGCATAATGGCGGTGCGTCTATACAGTTTGCACGAGTTCATCACCTATGACGATATCCGCGCACAGGGTCGTCAACAAAACTAGGAGTTTACAGACGCTCAATGTGCAGAGGTCATGGGTCGTCTGAACGCAAGCGGTGATTGGCTGCTTCCTCGTCATTCAGCTCTCTTGAAGGTCGTGTTGGGAGCAATATGGAGAGCACTTCCGGATCTTCACGAGGCCCTACCGCTCAATGCGCCGGATGATGCCGTAGACAAGGTGCATTTAGTGTACCTGACGGGGCTGATCTCGAAGAAACGGCGGGACAGCCTCATTGACATCCTACATCAAATCTTCCAGCAGACGACGATAGTTGCTGCTTATCGAAGGCCGGAAGGGCTTGCCGAGGATATTGACACACAGGAGCGTGAGAGGTTACGCATAAGAATAATCAGAAAGGCCAGAAGAACTCTGGATGGCCTTACTTTTGACTTTCTCAATCCGTGCCCTGGATCTGAAGTTATTCCATTGTAATAATATTTTTCGTTCATTGCTTTTTATGATTGTAAGAATTTTTGGCAATATGAATGGAAACTTTTTATTTCAGCTTGTCTTATTTCTCGTCCTGAGTCTTCTGCTCACGCATGAATGAGTGTGTCTCGAATGTTCGATCAAATGCAAATCGGATGTTCTTTCTGTCATTTTCTCCGTCTTTTCTTTCTTTTATTATCAGCATACCACCTTAGCAAACATGGTTGACGGATGATTAGAACGAGTATTCTGATTTTCTTAAGAAATAGCGATGGCTTAGGCCGCAGGTTCAGATCTGCTGCCTAAGACTTTTCAACTCTATAAGCCGTGAGGGTCTCATAGAGACTTTTCTCTCTACGGATCGAGAGGATCTCGTAGGGAGGGTTTTCTCCTTAGGAATCATGAGGATTCCTAAGTGTGGTTTTCTCTTATAAGTCGTGAGGATCTTATAAGAGAATTTTTCCCTCTTACAGGTCGAGAGGACTCGTAAGCGGTTGTTTCCCTCCTCGTCGAAACTCGACTTCGGAGAGTGAGACCCGTTAATAGTCTGCAAGAGACCGTTTTAGATCGACTTGCAGGGTCTCATTGTTCAGGAAGCAAGTTTTTTTTTAGTCTCTGCTGCCTGAGGCTTCATCTTGCAATTTGAGACGAATCGGGAATTTTCCCGCGGAGACACTGGTTGCTCTGCGAGTCGATGCGAATCAGGAGGCTTTAGTCAAGGATTGTTTGTTTCCTTGGGGTTTGAAATGAGTCGAGAATTTCCCACGGAGGCACTGGTTGCTCTGCGAGTCGACGCGGATCAGGAGGCTCTCGTCAAGGAGTGTTTGTATCCGTGAGTCGAGGAATTTGCTAAGGATTATTTGTTTCCCTAGCGCCAAGGATTATTTGTTTCCTTGGGGTTTGAAACGAGTCGAGAATTTCCCACGGAGGCACTGGTTGCTCTGCGAGTCGACGCGGATCAGGGGGCTCTCATCAAGGAGTGTTTGTATCCGTGAGTCAAGGAATTTGCTAAGGATTATTTGTTTCCCTAGCGCCAAGGATTATTTGTTTCCTTGGGGTGTGAAACGAGTCGAGAATTTCCCACGGAGGCACTGGTTGCTCTGCGAGTCGACGCGGATCAGGAGGCTCTCGTCAAGGAGTGTTTGTATCAGTGAGTTGAGGAATTTGCTAACGATTATTTGTTTCCCTAGCGCCAAGAATTATTTGTTTCCTTGGGGTTTGAAACGAGTCGAGGATTTCCCACGGAGGCACTGGTGGCTCTGCGAGTCGACGCGAATCAGGAGGCTCTCGTCAAGGAGTGTTTGTATCCGTGAGTCGAGGAATTTGCTAAGGATTATTTGTTTCTCTAGCGCCAAGGATTATTTGTTTCCTTGGGGTTTGAAACGAATCGAGAGTTTCCCACGGAGGCACTGGTGGCTCTGCGAGTCGACGCGGATCAGGAGGCACTCGTTAAGGAGGGTTTGTATCCGTGAGTCGAGGAATTTGCTAGGGATTATTTGTTTCCCTGGCGCCAAGGATTATTTGTTTCCTTGGGGTTTGAAATGAGTCGAGAGTTTCCTACGGAGGCACTGGTTGCTCTGCGAGTCGACGTGGATCAGGAGGCTCTCGTCAAGGAGTGTTTGTATCCGTGAGTCGAGGAATTTGCTAGGGATTATTTGTTTCCCTAGCGCCGAGGATTATTTGTTTCCTTGGGGTTTGAAACGAGTCGAGAGTTTCCCACGGAGGCACTGGTGGCTCTGCGATTCGACGCGGATCAGGAGGCTCTCGTCAAGGAGTGTTTGTATCCGTGAGTCGAGGAATTTGCTAAGGATTATTTGTTTCCCTAGCGCCGAGGATTATTTGTTTCCTTGGGGTTTGAAACGAATCGAGAGTTTCTCACGGAGGCACTGGTGGCTCTGCGAGTCGACGCGGATCAGGAGGCTCTCGTCAAGGAGTGTTTGTATCCGTGAGTCGAGGAATTTGCTAAGGATTATTTGTTTCCTTAGTGCCAAGGATTATTTGTTTCCTTGGGGTTTGAAACGAGTCGAGAATTTCCCACGGAGGCACTGGTGGCTCTGCGAGTCGACGCGGATCAGGAGGCTCTCGTCAAGGAGTGTTTGTATCCGTGAGTCGAGGTATCTGCTGAAGACACTGGTTTCTTCGGAGTTGGACTGAACCGTCGAGATTTGGCTTTGTCTTCTGGTGGAGCCTGTTGGGAAAGTATGGTTCCCTCTTTATTTGCGCCCTTGAATTGTATACAGGGATCGATGTGATCTCAACTGTAGGGCCAAAGTTTTATCATCATTTTTTTTGTTTTATCTCCGCGATGCTCTATCATTTCAGCTTTTATATCGCGAAGGTCGCGATTGCCCAATCATTTCGGCTATTTTTCGCGGTGCCCAATCATTTCGGCTATTTATTTTATTTTTACTCGCTGCTTTTTATTGCGAGTTGCCCAATCATTTCGGCTATTTATTTTATTCTTACTCGCTGCTTTTTATTACGAGTTGCCCAATCATTTCGGCTATTTTGCGTGCATACATTTTTACTTGCTGCTTTTTATTGCAAGTTGCCCTATCATTTCGGCTATTTCGTATGCGTGTGCGGCCTATTGGCTTTTCGCTGTAAACCTGCAATTAGACGTCGATTTTGGCATCAGCACCGCTACAACTGGGATATTACCAGGAGCGAATCATCATTTTCCTTTGTCGATGTCGAACAGGGGTAGCTTAGCGAGCAGGGTTAAGGTCCTGTCGACTAAGGCTTTTGACTTCATGAGCCGTAAGGGTCTCACAAAGTTATTTCTCCCTACAGGTCGTGAGGATCTTGTAGGTGTATTTTCTCCTTAGGAATCGTGAGGATTCTTAAATGTTCGTTTTCTCTGTAAGTCGTAAGGATCCTACGGAGGGTTTTCTCCTCATAAATCGAGAAGATTTACAAGGGTTGTTCACCATGCGAACATATCCCCAGTCACGGATGAGACTTGGTTAGGGAAATGTTTATTCGCGCCCGTGGATTGTATACAAGACTCAGTATTGAACCACTTGTAGGGCAATATCGGAAATTGTGGGGATTGCTTAAGCACGGGTTTAGGTCTCTGTAACTTAAGACTTTCAAATCCTATGAGCCGTGAGGGTCCCATAAGAGAGTTCTCCTTAAGAGTCGTGAGGATCTCGCAAGTGTATTTTCTCCTTAGGAATCGTGGGGATCCCTGAATGTGTTGCTCCCTTGTGAGTCGTAAGGATCACACGCGGGTGGTTTCTCCTTAAAGGTCGAGAGGACCCTATAAGTGTCTTTTAACGAGGTTGCGCCCTTTCGGGTTTTCACAAACACTCGCCGGTAGTCCTGCTGTTTTTACTCACGGAGCCCTTTCGGGTTTTCATCCGTGCCCATTTTGCTTATGGACATACCGTTTTTATTTTATATTTTTTTTTAATTTATTTTCTTCTTCTCTTTTTTTTTACGAGGTCGCGCCCTTTCGGGTTTTCATGAACACTCGCCGGTAGCTCTGCTGTTTTTACTCACGGAGCCCTTTCGGGTTTTCATCCGTGCCCTTTTTGCTTATGGACATACCTTTTTTTTTAATTTTATTTTTATATGTTTTTTTTTATATCTCGTCAGCCTAAAAGATGCTGCGGTAGTAGTTTAAAGACGTTTCGGTCTGCTATTAGTTTAAGGACATTTCGGTCCGTCATTGAGAAGGCTGGCTACTGCTGATAGAGTTTGAGCTTAGGAAGATAGCGAGCGGACATAGTCGTCGTCATCTACCATTGACCTAGGCTGTGGCTCATTAAGCATAGTATTTCGTTAGGAAGCGACCGTTTATTGGCCTGAAAGGCCTTTCACCGTGCATGTCCATGAGTAGATAGGCCCCACCCTGTAGACCTTATCTATGATGTATAGGCCTTCATAGTTTGGCTCGAATTTTCCTCGCTTGGCGCGACTGGGAATCATAGGCCTTTTGACCACTAGCACAAGTTCGCCTTGGCGGAATGTCCTCGGTCGGGTCAATCTTTCATATGAGCGCGTCATCTTTGCTTTATAAGCTTCCAGATTTTGCTGTGCTATGAGCCGGGTTTCATCAACGGCGTCAAGCTCCTCAAGCCGAAGGTGAGCATTTTCTTCGTCCGTCAGCTCGTAGTGGACTGCCACTCGTAGAGAGGGTAACTCTATCTCGAGGGGGAGTACTGCTTCCGTCCTAAATACCAACGCGTACAGCGTTGTGCTTGTGGCCGTCTTGAACGTAGTTCGATATGCCCAGAGAGCTTCTTGCAGCCTCTCGTATCAGTCTCTCTTATTTCGGGACACCGTCTTTTTCATGATTTTCGTCAGGGTCTTGTTGAAGGCTTCAGCTAGACCATTAGCTCGCGGATTATAAACCGAGGAATATCTCCAGTCTATATTATGCTGTTGCGCAAAGCGACTGATCTTGTGGCTTCTGTAAGATGGCCCGTTATCGGAGATGATCCGTCGCGGAGTTCCAAACCGATATATGACGTGCGTCTTGAAGAAGTGGAGGATATTCTCCGTCTTAACTTCCCTCAGTGGTACCGCTTCTGCCCATTTGGAGAAGTAGTCAGTCGTCGCCAGGATGAAACAATGTCCCCTAGACGATGCTGGTTCGATAGGGCCGACATGTCAGTTCCCCACATCTCGAACGGCCAGCTAGCCACCGTTGGATGTAATGGATTTGGATGCTGATGGATGAAATCCCCATGAATTTGACATGAGTGGCACTGCTTCGCATATTCTAGGCAGTCCTGAATCATCGTGGGCCAGTAGTAGCCCATCCGTTTGATCTTCAACTTCATCTTTGGGCCTGCTTGGTGAGAACCGCAGAGTCCGTCATGAACTTCCTGGACGACCCTTTTCGCTTCGTCAGGTCCTAAGCATCTCAGCCACAGAGAATCAAATGACCTCTTGTACAGAGTATCATTGACGAAGGTGAAAGACAGAGCTCGTTTCATGAGCTGATGTCTTGTGGACGCTTTTTTAGGCATTCTGTGGGACTTAAAGTAGTCTATGAAGACTTCCCTCCAATCCTCAGCCTTTTCCCGGTCTTCTATTTGTAAGGTCATCTGATCAGTCACTCCTTTTTCTTCGGATGATTCCGGAGATATTTCTGCTGGGGCAAGCACCCGACGGCTTTGTACCATGATTCTAACGTCATCGAGGTACTCGTCAGCCAGTTCTTTAGCAAGTTTGGCCAACGCGTCTGCTTTGCTGTTTTCCGCGCGCGGTATGTTCTCCAAAGTATAGGAGGGAATTCGGGTCAACAGTTGTAGCACTTTTTCGCCGTACTTCACCAGTTCTGGCTTGCACGTTTGGTAGTCGCCGTTTACTTGACTAATAACCAGTTGAGAATCCCCGTATATGAGGAGGTCTTCAATTCCCATGTCAATGGCGATCTCGAGGCCTGCTATCAAAGCTTCGTATTCGGCTTCGTTATTTGTCCTCGGCTCTGTTAGGGAGAAGGCAAAACGCATTATCCCACCTTGTGGAGTTATAAAGATGAGTCCTACCCCCGAGTTGATTATAGGGGCACTTTGTTTGCGTTTCTTCATGGAAGATACTCCATCGAAATAAAGCTCCCATTGGGTATCACCACCGTCGATCGCATCAAACGCATGTTCGTCTGGAAGATTGCAATTTAAAGGAGAATCGGCGGGTATTGGATGCTCAGCGAGGAAGTCGGCGATGGCCTGGCCTTTCACTGCCTTGAGAGGTCGGTACGTTACCGAGAACTCCATCAAGAGCAGGGCCCATTTAGCGAGTCGTCCCGTCAATATGGCCTTTGACATCAAGTATTTAAGGGGGTCCACCTTTGAAATAAGACGGACTTCATGCGCCAACGCATAGTCTCTAAGCTTTGTTATCGCAAAAATCAACGCCAGGCAATGTTTTTCAATGGGGGAGTAGTTGCTTTCTGCCCCCAGCAGGACTCGACTTAAGTAGTAGAGTGCCCTTTCTTTCCCTTGATCGTTCTCTTGTGCCCATAGTGCGCCTAAGGAGCCTTCGAGAGCGGTTGTATAAAGAATGAGGGGCTTTCCCTTGACCGGAGCAGCCAACACTGGCGGGTTCTGCAGGTATTGCTTGATCTCGTCTAGTGCGCTTTGGCATTTTTGGTCCCAGACGAACGAGGTTCCCTTCTTCATCAGGTGGCTGTAGGGACGGCACTTGCCTGAAAGATTGGCTATAAATCGCCGTATGTATGCGAGCTTCCCTTGGAGAGACCGCAACTGTTTGAGAGTTCTCGGCGGAGGCATTTCCATGAACGCTTTGATCTTTGACGGATCTATTTCAATACCTCGGTGTCGAACGATGAATCCCAGGAATTTGCCTGAGGAAACTCCGAATGCACACTTGAGCGGGTTCATTTTCAAATTATATTGTCGAAGGCGTTGAAATACAGTCTTCAAATGCTCGAGATGTTCCTCGTATGATTTGCTTTAACCACGAGATCGTCGATATAGCATTCGACAATTTCGTGTATAAGGTTATCGAAGATCTTCGTCATGGCCCTTTGGTAGGTGGCACCGGCGTTCTTTAGACCGAAGGGCATCACCTTGTAACAAAATATTCCCAACGGAGTCCTGAAGGCAGTGTGTTTCTGGTCTTCGGGATGCATCTTTATCTGGTTATACCCCGATGAGCAATCCATGAAGGAGAAAACCTCATGAGTGGACGTATTGTCTATCATCAGTTCGGTGACTGGCACTGGGAAATCGTCCTTCGGGCAGGCTTTATTGAGATCCCGGAAGTCCACGCATATGCGCACTGTCCCATTTTTCTTCATCACCGGGACGATGTTGGCGATCCATTCAGGATATTGAATCTCTTGGAAAAAGCCAGAGTCGATCAGCTTCTTGACCTCGGCATTAATATTCATCTCAAGCTCGAGCCGCATTCTTCTTGGTGCCTGTTTGACTGGCTTGATGTCCGGGGATATCGCCAATCTGTGTACAGCAATTTCTGGATCTAGTCCTGGCATTTCGGAATAGTTCCATGCAAAGCAATCTCTATGTTATAGAAGCACGTCCTTTAACGCAGCCACCCTTTCTTCAGATAGCAGCTCGCTGATGAATGTCGGTCGCGGGTCATTCGCCGTTCCCAACTCAATTTTCTTAAGGTTATCCGTAGTGGTATGGATTCCATCTTCCAGCTCTTTTGGCGCTGGTGGGAATTCTGAGATCACCTCATCGTTGCTGTTTTCGAAGGACCAGGGAAGGTCATCCATGTTCTCGGGCTCTTCTTTTGACATTGTTATCACGTGACAATTACGGATTCGCTTCCAATCCCAATGCGAAACTGGTTCTTCTTTCGTGGCCTTAGGTTCGTGCTTCTGCGGCGGCGTTACCTTCCAGTTGTCAGACAGAGTGAATTTTCCAAGTTGATATTGATCTTCAACCCAATTCTTGAAAGTGAAGCAATCCTCGAGAGGGTGCCCTATTACTCTATGGTAAGAGCAATAGTCCAGGTGTGAGACTTCGCCCGCTCGTTCGGGGTGCTTAGACTCCGGCAGTGTAAGCATCTGATGTTTTAGAGCAAGGTCAAGTATCTTCTTCGTCTTGTCCCGAGGAAACAAGTACGCTCGACCCATTTTTCTCATAAGGGATAGATCAATAACGCTCGACTCCTGTTTGCGTGGCTTCTTAGCCCTGCTTTGTTGTTGTTGAGCTCCTTTTTGGCCTTTCGACTTATTTCTGCTTTTGCGCCGAGCCTTCTTTATAACAGGTTGACAAGGAGCAGCCTTTTCATCTTTCACGGCTTGTTGGAGAAGGCGTTGCGTTCTGGCTTTCTCTTAGATGACCATTTCGCGGTTATGGTCGTCTCGGACTTTTTGACCCGCTTCCCTTATAAGCTTGTCCATTTGTTCTTCGAACGACGGACTGGGCTCCTTTGCATCTGGCACTTTTATTGGCTCAGGATTAGCATCCTCCCATTGAGCATCCGCTTCTTCATCGAAGTCATATGTGATATAGCAGCTGTTTAATAGCTCTCGTTTCTTTGACCGGATGTATCCGAGCCCGATCGTCTCCATCCCCCCATTAGGTAGCTTGTGTTGAGTTCCGGGGACGTTCCAAACCCTGTCATAGAATTTGGCCTTCCTAACAGTCTGTTCGAAGGGTATCCCTTGGCGCTTTAACAGTCGTTTCAAGACTTCTGTATAATATCTAGGTAGACGAATGGGTTGAAGCCTGTCCAGCGTTGGATCTGCTCCATACCAGATTTCTTTCTCCACTTTATTTTCTTCAGAGCGGTAAAGCAGAATTGCTTTCTCTCTCTTTCTCCTGGGAGGGATATAGAATGTTCTCAACTCTTCTACACTGTAGATATTAAGTGCATCCAGTTCTTTATGGAGTCTAAGCGGCACCATGGCTATCTGCAGACTTCGCTCTTCATCAGCAGAAGCTCGTATTGAAAGCCGAGCAGGGAATACAGCATGAAGTTCATCCTCCGAATCACTACCGAAGATCAATGAAGGAACGGATGGTCCCGGCTTGGTGTATTGGGGCGGACCCGAATAAGTTATATCCTCTTCCTCCTCGGTATCGCTGCCGAAGACAGGGATGGTGGCGTTAGTTTTGTTCTCAGGCTTGTGACACCTTTCTGTGTCTTCGAAACTCGACAAGAAGTATTTGGCATCTTCATACTTACGAACTTCATTCACGGAAAACGGATTCAATTCTCCTACCACAGTGTACTCGAGACCATCCTTGCAATATTTCATACACTGATGCTGTGTAGAAGGGATGATATTGTACTCGTGTAACCATGGTCGACCGAGCAGTGCATTGTAGCATGTCTTTGTTAGTTATGTATATGCCCTAGAGGCCATTGTTGTACATTTGATGTATATTATAATGGATGCTTGGTTATATATAGAGAAGACTTTCTTGCTCGTCATGATAGTATGCTATTTGGTTTCACTTTATCTTAACATGTTGACTTGTATTGGTTTACTGTTTTACTCTCACATGTTGATAAAGCCCTTAGGATCTGTACTCGACTACTGGGACTATGATGAGATCATACTAGTGGGGCCGCGGTAGTCGATGAGTACATCCTATAACTGTTCCTAGTCGAGGGTATATCGAGACAGGGCATCGATACACCAGAGTAGACTAGCGTATACGCATCTTGACCCATATGATGGGCGATGGATGATCCCATATCCATCGGTGTTTGACATCAGAGATGGTGTACGGGTGCTCAGTGGAGACTGGGTACACTGGACGGACTCGCCGAGAACTCCCAGATGGTGATATACCACACGTCAGATGGCAGTTCTCCGGTGACACAGGTACAGGGTAGTCTGAAGACCCGAGATCGTCATAGAGTCTTGTATGATTCCCACTGTGCTTTGATTTCCACCTTACCACGTCCAAGAGGGCGTGCAAAACGGTGGCTTTTGGGTACAGTCCCGAATCACATGGAGGCAATGAGCGATAGGAGGGGATTCGTCTCTCCCGGTATAGGGAGTTGATGTTGTGCTGTGTTCGATTGGCTATAACTGGAAGTCCCTGGCCAGGGCTGATATAGAGATTTACTGGTAAGTGTTACTAGTAGTTTCTCGACCCGTTATGAGCCATACATCGACACGACTTATCGGTTACTGGGGTCTGACGTATACCACCCCTAGACTTGATATGCGACATATCAGATGAACAGACCGGACTGTACGGGAGTGTTACTGATCGGATTCACAGGAGAACGCACAGGCTAGCTTGTTGATCTTCTGATCGCTCAATACCTGGGTGGCTGTTACGTTTAGCTGACCGCTTGCAGCTTGTGGGTGTTTGATATGATCATCACCTGCTACCGGCGTATTGACGATTCTTTAGAGTCCTACACAGAGGTTTCTTGGCTCAGGCGAAACAGAGTAGTGGCACATATATGATATGCGCAGGAACGAGAATAATGCGATATGGGATACCGTATTATATTCTCGTGATATTTAGATATGAACCGGGACATCGGATCAAGTGTTGATTCGATGAATCGGTACATGATATATTAGTCGGTTATATTCGATATAGCTGGATCGTCGGATCAAGTGTTGATTCGATGATTTAATATATAATAATATATATGATATATTATTATATTAACTAATATTGGCTTACTTTATTATTTCATTTTCTCACGGGATGATACATTGATATATATGCGATATATGTTAATTGTATTATTTTCTTTTGTTGCAAATATATAATATATATGTGATATATATTATTGTGACATGATATGATTAATTGTTAAACATGTTTAAGGATGATTAATTGAGGTTAGGGTTTGATTAGGGTTAGTAGCTTCAAGTTCCTTCTAGAAGCTTTTTCTTTTGTCATTCTTAAGATCTTTATGGATGACACATTCATTTAACTTAACCAAACCCTAACCCTAGTTGTTTCTCTACACATTCTCATCCATTCATCCTTGGCCATGGTTATATATCAATCATATGATTTATATTTCTATTCATCACAAAAGGAAAAGATTAATCATTATCTTTTTGATTATCCATTATCTTCTTCTTCTCTCTTGAAGAAGCTCTCTTGAAAATCCTTAAGTCATGATAAAATATGAGAAAATGATATAAAAAGAAAGCAAAATCACTACTCTCTCATCCTCATCTCATCTAGCCCTTGGGATTAGGGTGTTCTTCTCTTTTGAGTGAAAAGCTTGAGTCGAAGCAACTTCAAGGTAGATCATCGGAGATTTGGATTACGACAAGCTAGAATGGATCGTTCGAGTCGTGGAGCCTCTCATGAGTCCGGGAGATCGTGGATCACGACAAAGGGACTTCTACTCGGAGCTTGTGAAGTAAAGGAGCGGACTACAAAGGTTGTAATCCCTCACACTTAGATAAAAGTTATCTTATTGCATGTTAAACCCTAAAAATCTAGCAAAGATCCCGGCTTTGGGTTGTTCGGCACGTCTAAAATTTAATCCGGGCATGTTTGATGCCTTAAGAACCTTCACAAGAGTGCCTAGGAACCCTACAGTGGTATCAGAGCCTAGCTAGAGCATTAGGCGATGTGTTTACGAAGTTAAAACTCCGATCGAACCCGAAACGAACAAAATGGACCCCTCTCTGGAAATTTTTTAAATTTTGGGATTTTTCAGAATTAAAAATATGTAAAAAAATCAGCAGGGAATTCTAAGAATTACCATGAAACACGTGCCCACAATTCAACCAACGGAGCGCGGATCCGCGGCAAATACATGGCTCTCGCGGCGCTTCCGCGGCGGCACTGTAGGATTGGGACACGTGGCTTCATGGTTTTAACCGTAGGTACTTGCTGAATATTATGGGTATTTTTAATCTGTTCCAGGTGTTTAAAATTCTGGGGTTTGTTTTGTAATAGTAGACTCGATCAAAAATTTTAAATTCGTATTTCTTTCCGGATATTTAGAAATTGTTAAACTAGTTGAACGGATATCATTAACCGACTTTTTCCCGGCACGGCAAACTTTCAAGCGTTGAATTTTTATTGGGTTTAAAACTTTGGGAAAATTGTACAAGTTAACTGGTGGACCCTCTAGAAGACAACAAACCTTAACTCGATTATGTGACCGTCTTGAACTGCCTTTTGAACCTTCGGGTTTGGGGCAGTACGGCGTGCCACATGTGAGGCGTTGGCTTGACCCTTCTACGGCTGGATCACTGGTACTGTGACATATTCTGGGATTGTTTGAACTCCGCTCAAGAGTTGAGCACTTTGGGAAATTTTGGGTGTTTGATTATCTGTTCGGAAAGTTTAATTCTGTCTATTTATCTGGAATGTGATACAATATGTGGAATTCATAGAGTTAGGCATGAAATGCGGAGTATGTGATATTTCGAATTTACGATGTCTAAAGTGATTGTGGATTCCAAATATTGTAGTTTTACACTTTCTTTTCTGTGACCGTAAGTGTAATATGTGATATCGCCGGTTTCGTTGCTATATGTCAACGACAATTGGGATGCGCATATTTACTTACGTTGATGATATGAGATATTATGTGTTGCTGTGATATGTTATATTGGATCGTCGCGATCAGAATAGCCGGGGGTTTTATGTGAGATGAGGGTTTTTATTTTCATTCATGTAAAATTCATTTGTAATGTAATATTCTTTTATTTGGGGCACTTCCTGGTTGCGGTTGCTGTCACCAGTGTATATTATTTACTTTTCCGCATTAGGTAGACCCAAGGAGGGGAGCACAAGTAACCGGGTTCTAGGGTCCAGTGGGAGGCCATCTCGAGGAGTCGAGACCGGGTCTCCTAACCCTAGAATTGGCAGTGTTACTTGCCGCTCTCGTAGGGGTCTTGGGATGTGGGTTTGGCTATTCGTCACACCGTGGAATCCGTGTTTTATACAGGCTCGTATTGAAAACACGGACGTCCTAGTATATCCAATATTTCATATATGTTCTTCTGCTGCAATGTTCTGTGATGAGATCATATTACTGCCTGAGACGAATGCTTATACTATATATATATGCTGATATATAAATATTACTGCTTTCGTTTCATCTGTGATGCTTAGGAAGCATAAGCTGATGGGATTTTTATTAATGAGATTAATAAAAGAAAAGAAACCTAAAGATGTTGTAGAATCAAAACTTAATAAAAAGGGTAGCTACAGTTTTGCTTTGCACAGTGATATATACGATATATCCTGCACCTTATTCGATGAGGAAAGGACCGAGATCCCTTCACCGGGAGTGACTCCTTTAGCAAAACTGGCAGATGCTACAAAACGCGGTTTGTCTTTTGATTGCTTTTAGTGTTTTGCTTTGCACAGCGGTATATATGATATATCCTGCACCTTATTCGATGAGGAAAGGGCCGACGATCCCTTCACCGGGAGTGACCCCTTTAGCGAAACTAAGAAAAGCCTCAAAAACACTCCTTTTCAAAAACAATCGATTCTACGACGATATCAAGTTCATTACGCTCGGGGTTTTCTGAAAAACCTGCGTAGCCCTCCGTCATTTCAGATAAAGACTAGTTAGTATTCGTGCTACGTTTGTTGACTATGTTAAGGCGTAGTGTGCGGTAGCTAATTAGTACTTATCTGCTAAAACATGAGATGTGATTGAATTAGGGTAGTTGTGCGACTTTGTTGACTATGTTAAGGGTCGTGCAGGTGGATTTAATTCAATCGGGAAATGACGGGTTGAACTTGGCTAGCAATTATGATTTGTTGACTATGTTAAGGTCATAAATTGCTAGGGGCAAAATATTATCGAGAATTTCAAGTGTTGAAATTTGCAATGAGATTGCATACCTCCTATGAGATAGTTGGATCCTGATACCCACTGCGAGTAAGAGTTACTCCTGGGAGAGTTTTACACAAGACAACTAGCCGATCAAGTAGGTGTCTAGAAAAGTGTTAACGAGGTTATGCCTCTGGGAAAGCGAGGTTTACTTTAATTAGGTCCGTGTGAAAGCACGGGGAACCTCCCTCAAAGTACCGACACTGATCTGGCTGAAAGATTGACGAAATTGTAGAGTGTAATTAATCCCGGCTAATCTTACCTTTTATGGTTTGAAGGTAGATTTGATAAAAACAGTGGGAGACATCCTGATTAGATAAGATGATAACCAATCTAATCTTGCAAGAGCATACGCTAAAGTGTTTTCATCTCTCTCTCTCCAGGTAGCGACCATTTCAGGCCATAATCAAGATAATAATATGGATGTATTGACTGAACCTAATTATTGTACTGAGCAAGGGAACGTTGAACCCGTTCTTTCTTATAAGAGTTATAAGACTGAACAGGAAACAGGAGAATATCTAGATTCTCACGCCGCCCAAAAGAACATGCATGTTGATGCATCTTCTTCAGGTGTGTTAGTTATTGAGAACTGTTTCTCAGTTCACCCTATGTCCTGGGTATTAGATACCGGATCAGGATCCCACATATGTAAACAGTTACATGGGCTACGTAAAGGTAGAGAACTGGGAAAAGGTGATCATTCCGTTCAAGTAGGGAACGGTGCAAGTATTGTAGCCAAAGCAGTTGGCGAATATCACCTTGTATTACCAAGTCGTAATACACTGATTCTAAATGAGTGCTATTATATACCGAACATGATGTGCAACATTATATCAGTTTCTTTATTGAGTAAAGAGGGATATAATTTTGTAGTACAGGATAATGTTATGAACATATTCCTGGATCAAAAGTTGATTGCATCAGGCTCGTTACATAATGGCATATTCATTCTAAATCAGAATACAGTCCTGAATATACAAAACACACACAAGAGGAAAAGTTCAGATGTGAACGAATCCTACTTGTGGCATTGTAGACTTGGTCATATCAATGCGACACGACTAGCTAAGTTACATAAAGATGGTTATTTGAATCCGTTCGAATTATCATCTTATGATACTTGCCATTCATGTCTCAAAGGAAAAATGACCAAAGCTCCGTTTAGTGGACACGGAGAAAGAGTTACCGAACTCTTAGGACTGGTACATAGTGATGTATGCGGTCCCATGTCTACGCATTCCAGGAACGGTTCTTCCTACTTCATTACATTCACTGACGATCTCTCTAGATTCGGACATGTGTTCCTGATGAAACACAAGTCTGAAGCTTTTGAAAAATTCAGAGATTATAAGCACGAAGTAGAGAATCAAACGTGCAAAAGTATTAAGATTCTTCGATCTGATCGAGGAGGTGAATACTTAAGTAATGAGTTTCGGGATTATCTAAAAGAGAATGGGATTCTCTCTCAGCTTACTCCTCCTTATACACCACAGCACAACGGTGTATCGGAACGAAGAAATCGCACCCTATTAGATATGGTGCGCTCGATGATGAGTACAGCTGAGTTACCTATTTCCTTTTGGGGGTATGCACTTGAAACAGCAGCATACCTATTGAATCAAGTTCCGTCTAAATCTGTGCCTACCACACCGCATGAGATATGGAGTGGGAAGAAACCATATTTTAAAAGAGTTAAGATATGGGGTTGTCCGGCCTATGTCAAAAGACAAAATCCAGACAAACTCGAGGCACGATCAGTTCTTTGCAAATTTGTGGGATATCCTAAGAATTCTCAAGGATATATTTTCTATCACGCTGAGGAACAAAAAGTGTTTGTTTCTCAATATGCCACCTTTTTAGAAAAGGAATTTCGTGCAAACGAAATTAGTGGCAAAGAGGTAGAGCTGGAAGAGGTTCCAGCACCACAGACTACAACTGATGATTTATTGGAACCAGAGGATTCAGTAGTACCCGACGAACCCCAGCCTCTCCGCAGATCTAGTAGGGTTTCTCGTCCACCTGAGAGATACTATGGTTTTCTCATTGATGGTGGAAGCGAGGATTGCATCATGGATGATGATGAACCAACTAGTTTCGAGCAGGCCATCACGAGTGGTGACTCTGTGAAATGGCTGGATGCAATGCGATCTGCGATGGAATCCATGTACACCAATAAAGTATGGATTTTAGAAAATGCTCCTGAAGGGGTAAAACCCATTGGGAGCAAGTGGATTTTTAAAAAGAAATTTGGTGTAGATGGAAAAGTTGAGACTTTCAAAGCTAGACTTGTAGCAAAAGGATTTCGTCAACGACCAGGTGTGGATTATGACGAAACCTTTTCTCCAGTGGCTATGCTTAAGTCCATCCGGATCTTACTTGCCATTGCTGCGTACCATGACTACGAAATCTGGCAAATGGATGTTAAGACCGCCTTTCTAAACGGTGATTTAGAAGAGTGCGTGTACATGACTCAGCCAGAGGGCTTCGTAGATAGTGGGAGCAGCGGAAAGGTGTGCAAGCTGCTTAAATCCATTTATGGGTTGAAGCAAGCATCGCGGAGTTGGAACATCTGTTTTGATGTTGTAGTCAAAGAGTTTGACTTCATCAAAAATATAGATGAACCTTGTATCTATAAGAAGGTGGCAGAGGGTAAGGTTGTCTTCCTCGTATTGTACGTGGATGACATACTCTTGATAGGAAATGATATTCCTATGCTGCAATCAGTCAAGCTCTTCTTATCACAGAGATTCTCAATGAAAGATCTAGGTGATGCCTCCTGCATATTGGGAATCATGATCTATAGAGATAGATCTAAACGGATACTGGGATTGTCCCAATCCAGGTACATTGACACCATACTAAAGAGGTTTAGTATGGAAGAATCCAAGCGTGGGAATCAGCCCACGATCTCTGGACTCACTCTCTCCAAAGAGATGTCTCCCAAGACTGATTTGGAGAGAGCTCGCATGCAAGGGATACCCTATGCTTCGGCAGTAGGCTCTATCATGTATGCAATGCTATGTACCAGACCCGATGTAGCATACTCACTAAGTGTAGTGAGTCGGTATCAAGCAGATCCTGGAGAGAGTCATTGGACAGCAGTGAAGAACATTCTCAAGTACTTACGAAGGACTAAGGAGATGTTCTTGGTGTATGGTAATGGAGAACTCCAGGTGGAGTCCTTTACCGATTCCAGCTTCCAAAGTGATAAGGACGACTCTAAGTCGCATTCGGGTTTTGTCTTTACCTTCAATGGAGGGGCGGTATGTTGGAAGAGTTCCAAACAGGATACCGTTGCAGACTCAACGATGGAGGCTGAATACATCGCTGCCAACGATGCTGCCAAAGAGGCTGTCTGGATCAAGAAGTTCATTAGTGAACTTGGTGTGGTTCCATCCATTGAGCATCCAATACCTCTGTATTGCGATAACAATGGAGCTGTGGCTTTGGCCAAGGAACCCAGGTCCCATCAGAAGTCCAGACATATTCTGAGGCGGTATCACCTGATCAGGGAGATAGTTAATCGCCGGGAGATCGAGGTCAGGAGAGTAGATACGAAGGACAACACTGCGGATCCATTCACGAAGGCTATTCCCCAGATACAGTTTGAGAGATTATTCGGGATGCTAGGTATGAGATACTACAGCAGCTGGCCTTAGTGCAAGTAGGAGATTGTTAGTTATGTATATGCCCTAGAGGCCATTGTTGTACATTTGATGTATATTATAATGGATGCTTGGTTATATATAAAGAAGACTTTCTTGCTCGTCATGATAGTATGCTATTTGGTTTCACTTTATCTTAACATGTTGACTTGTATTGGTTTACTGTTTTACTCTCACATGTTGATAAAGCCCTTAGGATCTGTACTCGACTACTGGGACTATGATGAGATCATACTAGTGGGGCCGCGGTAGTCGATGAGTACATCCTATAACTGTTCCTAGTCGAGGGTATATCGAGACAGGGCATCGATACACCAGAGTAGACTAGCGTATACGCATCTTGACCCATATGATGGGCGATGGATGATCCCATATCCATCGGTGTTTGACATCAGAGATGGTGTACGGGTGCTCAGTGGAGACTGGGTACACTGGACGGACTCGCCGAGAACTCCCAGATGGTGATATACCACACGTCAGATGGCAGTTCTCCGGTGACACGGGTACAGGGTAGTCTGAAGACCCGAGATCGTCATAGAGTCTTGTGTGATTCCCACTGTGCTTTGATTTCCACCTTACCACGTCCAAGAGGGCGTGCAAAACGATGGCTTTTGGGTACAGTCCCGAATCACATTGAGGCAATGAGCGATAGGAGGGGATTCGTCTCTCCCGGTATAGGGAGTTGATGTTGTGCTGTGTTCGATTGGCTATAACTGGAAGTCCCTGGCCAGGGCTGATATAGAGATTTACTGGTAAGTGTTACTAGTAGTTTCTCGACCCGTTATGAGCCATACATCGACACGACTTATCGGTTACTGGGGTCTGACGTATACCACCCCTAGACTTGATATGCGACATATTAGACGAACAGACCGGACTGTACGGGAGTGTTACTGATCGGATTCACAGGAGAACGCACAGGCTAGCTTGTTGATCTTCTGATCGCTCAATACCTGGGTGGCTGTTACGTTTAGCTGACCGCTTGCAGCTTGTGGGTGTTTGATATGATCATCACCTGCTACCGGCGTATTGACGATTCTTTAGAGTCCTACACAGAGGTTTCTTGGCTCAGGCGAAACAGAGTAGTGGCACATATATGATATGCGCAGGAACGAGAATAATGCGATATGGGATACCGTATTATATTCTCGTGATATTTAGATATGAACCGGGACATCGGATCAAGTGTTGATTCGATGAATCGGTACATGATATATTAGTCGGTTATATTCGATATAGCCGGATCGTCGGATCAAGTGTTGATTCGATGATTTAATATATAATAATATATATGATATATTATTATATTAACTAATATTGGCTTACTTTATTATTTCATTTTCTCGCGGGATGATACATTGATATATATGCGATATATGTTAATTGTATTATTTTCTTTTGTTGCAAATATATAATATATATGTGATATATATTATTGTGACATGATATGATTAATTGTTAAACATGTTTAAGGATGATTAATTGAGGTTAGGGTTTGATTAGGGTTAGTAGCTTCAAGTTCCTTCTAGAAGCTTTTTCTTTTGTCATTCTTAAGATCTTTATGGATGACACATTCATTTAACTTAACCAAACCCTAACCCTAGTTGTTTCTCTACACATTCTCATCCATTCATCCTTGACCATGGTTATATATCAATCATATGATTTATATTTCTATTCATCACAAAAGGAAAAGATTAATCATTATCTTTTTGATTATCCATTATCTTCTTCTTCTCTCTTGAAGAAGCTCTTTTGAAAATCCTTAAGTGATGATAAAATATGAGAAAATGATATAAAAAGAAAGCAAAATCACTACTCTCTCATCCTCATCTCATCTAGCCCTTGGGATTAGGGTGTTCTTCTCTTTTGAGTGAGAAAGCTTGAGTCGAAGCAACTTCAAGGTAGATCATCGGAGATTTGGATTACGACAAGCTAGAATGGATCGTTCGAGTCGTGGAGCCTCTCATGAGTCCGGGAGATCGTGGATCGCGGCAAAGGGACTTCTACTCGGAGCTTGTGAAGTGAAGGAGCGGACTACAAAGGTTGTAATCCCTCACACTTAGATAAAAGTTATCTTATTGCATGTTAAATCCTAATAATCTAGCAAAGATCCCGGCTTTGGGTTGTTCGGCACGTCTAAAATTTAATCCGGGCATGTTTGATGCCTTAAGAACCTTCACAAGAGTGCTTAGGAACCCTACAGTCTTGGCATCTATGACATGGAATTTAATATCTGTGACGAGCAACCCGAAGCGTAACGTCAATATCACAGATCCAAGAGTTTTTGATGATTGGGAGTCGAACCCGGAGATGGTGATCTTGTCTGTGGCGAGGTGTTGGACACTCATGCAAACTTCCTTTAACACCCGCATATTGAGTAAATTAACAGACGATCCGTTATCGACCAAGATTTTACTTATCTTTATGTCATGGCAGTATCCTGAGACATAAAGGGGACGATTGTGTTCGCACGTCCCCAGGAGAAGGTCTTCATCGCCAAAAGCAACGTCGGCCGTGTGCACCTCTTCCAACTCATTCTTCATCTTTTCTTCGGCCAGGAAGGCTTGGAACTGGTCCGGATCTTGTAGCACCTTAATCAAAGAATCCCTCGCCTCTTTTGATAGTAACAGGGCATCAAGAATGCTGAGTTGTGAGGGCAGCTTCCTCAGATGCGCCAAGACATTGTAATCCACCTTATTTCTCTTCGGCGGATTCTTGGCGGTTAGCTCTTCCGCAACTTGGTCATCTAGAGTAATATCCTCAAAGACCTTTTCTTTCCCTTTATCTTTCTTGTTTAAGGGTCCGAGATTCTTTTCAGGTAGCGTCCGATTGCGTAGCTGGATATTTTCGCAAACCTTTGGCTCTTCTTCTTTTCCCGAAGTTGACTCTTTAAAGAGAGGGGCGAGTTCCAGCTCCTCATCAGAATCGCTCCCGAATGTAGGCACTTATGACCCGCCAGTGTTAACCATGCTACAATCGCCGGTAGTTCTTTCAAGCCCTTCGGTCGTATTTCTTTGCTCTCGACGAGTTTTACGCTTTTCCTGCTTGGAGCGTTGTCGACGAGCAACATATCCTTGCCACCATTTATCGAAAGTTTTGCATTATTGAGTGGGGTGCGAAACCTTCTGATGATATAAGCAAAAGGAGGGGTGCATTTCTATTTCACCAGTAATTTTTCCTTCAGAGGATGGTAGCTTCATGCCCATGTGGCCTTAGCAAACCTTTTCTTTATCTTGAATTGGCTTTTGTCGGTAGCGAAGGTATTTTGCTCCAGCGGGATCGTCTCAGCTCTTTCATCAAGTCGCTGGCGCTTGGCCCTTTCAAATATAGCCATCTCGCGTTCTCGATCATCTTTACTTTTCAGTCGAGCTTCGTTAAGGAACGTGTCAATCATCTCGACTGATAGCTCCGGAACTTTTGATTCGGTATCTTCCCCCAGCGTTTTAGTGCCAGAAGTCTCCTCATCGTTCGTGATCGAATGGGAGATCATATGACAGCTCGCTACATATTCCTCGGATTCATCCGATGAACTTTCTCCCTCATCTTCTTCTTGAAAGACGTGATTGAGGAACTCTTGGAGCGTCATGGGAGTCCGTGCCTTTTGGTTGTATTCATCCAGCGCGTCAATTTGCTTTTGTAAGTCCGTGCGCTTGTCGCCAAGCTTCACGGGCTTCTTAGATTTCTTCTTCTTCTTTTTCGAAGATTTTGACGGCTGGCTGCGAGTGTGTGAACCACCACCATCGGTCTTTGGAGTTGGACGTGGCTTCAACATCCCTTCAATGACCTGCGGTTCCAACGGGTTCTTCCACTTGATCGCTGGACATGTCCGAAGATCGTTTAGCATCCTCTTTGTCTTGGCTGATAATACAACCTCCCAAGGAGCTTCTTCAATGACGGAGCATGTTGCCCCCGGCGTATTCGTCCCCTTAGAGGTGTGGGGCTGCGGGGGATTCACCTTCCATTTGTCAGATAACGCGAACTTGCCCTGTCGGTATTGGTTTTCAAGCCAATTCTTGAAAACGTAGCAATCTTCGATCGGATGGCCTAGTACTCGATGATAAGGACAGTAGTTAGGCTCGTTGATGTCACTTGGTTGCAACGGACATTTTGGATCCGGCAGATTTATGAGTCTGTTGCGCAACGCCAGCTCGAATAACCTCCTCGTTTTATCGCGGGGGAAGGAATAAGGACGTCCCATCCTATCCTCAAGGGGTACGTACGGGCGCATATTATTTTGACGAGCCACTGGCTTCGGGTCGCTAGGTTGTTGTTGAGCATTAGCGACGACGATCGCTTTTCCCTTCCCTTTGTCATTTCGGGAGTCCGGCCTTGGAAGAGGAGGTTTATGACCCATCTGATCCATCTGTGCTAGTTTGTCGATCAAGGCTTGGAAGGTAGTCGGCTTGAAAAACATCATAAACTGCGAGATGGTTGCTTGTGGATCGAGGGTTCCCACAAACATACCCACTGCGGGAGCTTCTTCAATGCGTTGCTCGCACTTCGACCATAAATTCCGCCATCGTATAGCGTACTGAACCCACGTCTCGCCGGGTTTTACCCTGGCATTAATCAGGGCCGTCATCGGGGTACGCTCACTGGCACTTGCAAAACGCTGAGTAAACAGTAGCTCCATCTCCGCAAAGGTTTTGATAGAGTCATTCGGGAGTTCAGAGTACCACTCAAACGCCGTATCCGATAAACTTTCAACAAACTGGCGCAGTAAAAGCTTGTCATCACCACCGGTATTGCCGCAGAGTGCCCTGAACTGGGCAACATGCTGATGAGGATTGCCTGTCCCCTTGTAGACATGGAACTTAGGAATTGTATAACCCGGCGGGTACTTGATTTGATCGTACCAACTTGGGTATGGCCGCCCCATTTTTACGACCTGACCGGCCACTTCGGTCGCATGATGCACCCGTATTTGCTGGGCGATGTATTCATCCAAATCAGCTTTTGAGATGGTATCCTCTTTAGCTGTAGATAGAGCCGGTGGAGGATTCGACGTCTCTCCCCTATCGTCTTCAAGAATGATCGGGGGATCTTCAGCAGGTGGATCTTGTTGAATCATCATACCCACCATATCCTGAAACAGGAGGGCCATTTTCTTTATGTTGGCTGCCTGCTCCGCAGCTTCTTTATCTTTCTTCTCTAGTACGCGCCGAAGGAATTCGGCGTCCGTTTCTTGTTCTTGACGTTCCTCTGAGGATGTTTCCGGGGTTTCTTTCGGCCCTGTAAGTGCGGCCATAGCGTTCATCATCTCCTGGAGCTTCTGTTGCTGCTCCTGAGCCTTGGTCACTGACCGTGTAAGCGGTCTATGACCCGTGGATGCACGGCTGTCTTCTTTTCCCGATGCCAGGTAAACCGTATGAACTGTTATGCCCCCTGACTTGGGGCGTTTAGGTTCACCATTTTTAACTTTTGCCGCTGACGCGGGGGTTTTCTCTGGCCTCCTTCTTTTGTGGGCCGTTGAGGTTGAAGGAACCATTGAAGGGGGCACCCTAGCAGCCGCTGTCCCCTGCTGTTTAATGGGACAGTCCTTGTCTTTTTCCACTTTCTCCTTTTTCTGGTGACGAGAGTGACCTGGGTCAATCACAGAGTCTTGAACCCTCCGCCAAACTTTATAAATTTTTGAAGACAACCATTGTAACAGCTTAGATATGTGTTTTGTAGCTATTATATTTTAAAATGTGGTTTTTATTAAAAAGTTTACTAAATTAAGTTTTAAATATTTTATCCTAATTATTGAGTATTTTACTAGAATTTTGTTAGGCACACACACACTTGTGCATGTTAACTAGGCTTGTTTTTGGTGTTCAACCATGATTAGCAACATGGTTAACTAACCTTTTCCTCTACTCTAGTTTTAATATTTGTTAAAGTGTCATGATGGTTTTTAAATATGAATGAAATTAAAAAGGGGTTTTATTTTGAAATTTTTGTGCTTGGTTGACTTTGAGAGAGAGAGAGAGAGAGCATGGGCATTATGGCTTTGCCCATGCCTCATTTAATGAGAAAGAGAAAGAGAGGGGGGGTCTTGGTTGCTTGCTCCCATTCTCCACTCATTTCCATCTCTCATTCTCTCACTCTCACACACACACACACACACACACACTCACCTTGAGAGCAGCAGAAGCAGCAGCTGCCTCAGCAACAGCAACATCAGCATCATTGGCAGCAGCAGCAACAACACAACAACAACAATAGCAGCAGCAGCAGCTTCAGAGGCAACAACAGCAGGAGCTCTCATCACTTGCAGGAGCTCAACAACAACAGCCACAGCAACATCAACTACAACATCATCACCATCATCATCATCATATGCAGAAGTAGCAGCAGCAGTTGCAGCAGCACCAGAGGCAGCAGCAATTGCAACAGCAAGCAGCAGGAGGAAGAGTCCCAGCACTTGCCCGAGCTCTCATCTCCTCCATACACCTCCTCACCAGCTTCTAGGATCCCATAGGGTATATTTTCTAAACCCTATTGCTTGGTTGTGTAGCTTATGTGCTAATTGCTTCGATTAGTGCTAAATTAGCTAATTAGTGCTAGATTGTGGTGTTTATGTGGGATTTTAGTAAATTGTTAAATTGGTTAGCTACCTTAGGTTAGTTTAGTGTTAGTTAGGCCACTTCAATTGAGATATTGGCCAGATTATACTAAAATACCATAGGTTTCTCTTTTGTGCAAATTGTCGTTTTTAAGCGATATAATGGATATTTGTGATCTGCTGGTGACCCGATGCCTACAGAATAAAATTGTGGAAACTGGAGCATACTTGTTAGGTCTAGATAACACCACCAGAAAACGAGACCCCCACTCTCAACAGTGGCCGCCAATTTTAGGGTTCTGGCCGTAAATTGCGGCCAGGAAGGAGCCTGGGGACTTGGGGTTTTGGGTAGTGTTCTCTGATGTGTAGTGTAGAGTTTTGGCACATCTAGTTTTGTAAGTTTTGGCCTGTAGGAAAATCTGGGACTATATGTCGATTTTGTGTTTAGTTGTGTTTGCGCGATACGCGCGATACGTGAGTGGGTTCTGTGATCCAGCGTATCGCGGCGTGTCGCGATGGTTTCTAGACACGTACACACACGATTCAGCGTATCGTGCCACGCGCGCTTTGTTCGCGATGCGAGTTTCTTGTTTCGATTCGATATCGCGTTTCGCGGGATATTTTGACTTATATGTGATTTCCATGTCGTATTTGCAGGTTTGCAGACAGGGACTTCAGACACTACTACAGAGGGAGCAGATGGTAGGATTCACCCAGCGTGGAGTTTAGGTGAGTAGATATAACATCTACAGGGGAATCGCCCGCATGGCGTTATGCGTCTGGGCTAGGATTCAAATTCCTGTCGCACATTCTACGTCATTGTAGAATTGCGCCTTACTACATTTCCTAGATATAACTATATACTGTGACTAGCAGCCGTAGGACACTGCACACATTATTGACGGTTCATGTTGCACGAGCACGGATTGCATGCTACACACACACCGTCAATAATTGCCATGTCACACACTACCCCTTATAGCTACCATTGCTTGACACACTTGACATCTAGCTTATCGGTATACCTATAGTGTATCATACCTTTAGTGATAGGTATATTTTCACTTGCGATACAGCTACAGGTATACCTCCTACATATTTTACCTATACCGGGAGGGATTTCCTACATATGTTACTATACCCAGGGGGGGTATACGACATCAGTTCCTATAAGTAGATACCTATACTTTGCTACACCTGTATGTTAGATACATATTCAGTTGTTGTCGCATATTCACATTTACTGATGTTACTTAGCTGTACCTTATCATGATTTCGCATACATCTGGTTCAGCTATATACTTGTGTTTACCTGCTCGCATTCAGATATATCTCATATATTTATTCTTGGATTGCGCATTGTTTATCTGGATTTTTATATGATGTTTTCGGGATTTGGGAACCGCGGGAGTTCATGAAATTATGCATACATGAACAACCCGGTTTCCTTGATATGATATTTCGAGCATCCCCCATGAGTTTTATCGGTGCTGATTACCAGCTCCATACGATGTGTGGTTGCCGTATGAGAGTACATGGTGGGGCCCGGTATGGTTCCCCTCAGCAAGAAGATCGATGGGTTTGCCGATTGAGCCTGGAGGCGGGCGAGTACCTACCGGTGATTGTTTGGACCTGGCAGTTGTCTGGAGGCTACTGGCCAGAGTAGAGAGATAGATGCGGGATGACCTGTACTGTCGAGGCCGAGGGCCGACACTGCAGACGGACCCCGTGGGCTGATCCGGACTGACGGAGCCCCATATATGAGGATTTCTGTGTCGATGCTTGGCACACGGTTTCATGATATTTCTTTAAACCCCCTTTTTGTATATATAACAGGGGACTTAGCCGTTGTTATATATACCCTTACACCAATATTAGTGGAATGGGATGCTAATATATGTGTATTGCCCCCATCATATTTATTTCTGTACATATATTTACCTTTAGGATGCTAGAAACTTACTTGAGATTGGACTTGGGATACTAGGTGATTCATTGGGATTTGGACATTGGATATACCTATGTGATTGGTGACTTGTACATTCGGGATATAGGAGATTACTAGACATTGTACATTGAGGAGATGTGAGACTTATTCGATGTGAGTGCCCAATGTGGGGGCCTGGTTTGAGGATTTGGGATTGGAGTATCTTGAGGGATTGTGATCCTGCCACGACGTCAGGTTTCCGTGGGAAATGACATATTCCACCCTATACCTCACCATTACCTATCTTATGCACAGATTCATACATTGGTAGTACTTGTAGTGTACCCTTATGATAGTTGCATATTTGCTTTCTCATATCTCTATTGCATAGACATTGCATACTACTATCATGCCATCATTGCTTCACATATCGATTGTACCTGCTAGTGTACTCTCCCTATTTCAGCATTGCATGATATATTATTATCGTAATCACATATCTTAGATTCATGCTGTACGTACATTCCCGCGATTACCTGCATATGTTTTATACTATTCACGAGTTGGCAACTCACCCCCGTTGTGCCACAGGTGTTTCAGGTTTTTCCCCAGAGTAGTCGAGGCAGGCTATTCCCCTATCCAGCTATCCAGCTACCATCTTTTGCTACAGATACCGCATCAGCTCACAGTACCATTTTGCATAGGTGGGTTAGACGGTTATCTGTATTATATATTGTATATTCGTTGTATTTTGTACTCTCCATCAGCTATTGTATTATTGACATAGAGACTTGGTGAGGACGTTAGATGTATTATGGTGGATTTGATGTCTTTATATATACAGCTTTTCTCTACTGTCCTTATTCTTCTGTTGTACTCATATTGACTAGTCTTTATAAAAATGGGGTGTTGCTAAAATTTTAAAGAAAGAAAGGAAGACTTTTAAAGAATTTGGGTTGCGATTTCAATTGTTTTTAAAACTTATATTATCTTTTCTGTATTTCTCATGGTTTAGATTTCTGGGTTTGGCTTTCTTTTACTACGTTGCGTCTTTATACGTTGCGTAGTATTAGGGCCGTCACGGGCCATTTTTGGGTCGTGACAAAGTTGGTATCAGAGCGTTAGGTTTTACCTTTCGGAGTGTAGGATGACCTTAGTATGATGGAGTAGGTAGCTTAAGCAGAGTAACGTAGTGTGTGTATGTCTGCAGCATACCCACAGCGCGGTACCTTGCATTAAGTGACCTAAGTACAAATTGCTTGACATTCCTTCCTTGATGATTCATATCCTTGAGATTCGATTTCCTCATTCTTATCGAATCTCATTTTATATCTATTTATAGCCTTGCCGCCGATGACTATGGGGACTAAGAGCGATGCAGCGAGGGCCGAGGTCAGGGTTAGCTCGGGTGAGACGAGCACTGACCAGGATGGCACTCTAGTTGCACAGGTGCAGACGGATCAGCCTACGATCTATACTATGGATAGACTTTTGGTAGAGATGCAGGATTTCCGCCAGACGTTGAGTTCTTTGGTTGACGTCGTTCGGGAGCTACGACAGGAGGTGGTCACCCCTGTTACTCAGCTGTCCCTTACGATCAGCATGCAGCAGTCTGTCACCTACATAGCACCAGTGGTTGCAGCTCCAGTTGACGAGGCACACATTCCAGAGGCTCAGAGAGTTCCAGGACAGTGGAGGACTCGTACCAGTGTACCAGCCCAGAGACAGAGGTTTGGTCGTCGAGACAGATTTCGTGGCCACTACGGGAGTAGCAGAGGCTTGGGACGAGGACAGTCGTTCAGCTCTCATCCCCAGGATGGTCAGCAGTCAGCACGTGGATGTTTTCGATGCGGAAGCCTTCAGCACTTCGTCAGGGATTGTTCCTTGGCACCCCGTCATGATCGTTTTCGGAGAGGCCGTGGACATGGGAGATTCGCTCAGAGGGCTCAGGCTACCGGAGGAGTTCATCCAGCTGCGAGTAGAGGGCAGACACAGGAGTTTGCTTCTACTCATCGGGACGCGCAGACGTCCAATGTGGAGTTTTCAGGTACCCTTGAGTTATATTTTCTCTTGGTGTATTTGCTTGTTTCTTGCTTGTTCCGTGGTTGGGTAGATTAGTCGTAGTTGTTTTAACTTCTGTCAGCGATTCTTTTGTTGCGCGACACGTATTTCAGCTTTGTGCCAATCGGATAGGAGATAGAGATTCGTCCGTCGTTTGATCCTTCTAGAGATGTTGGATTTGACGTTCTCCTGGGCACGGACTGGTCAGCTACGTGTTAGGCGTCTGTGGACTACCGCGAGGAAACAAGTTAGGTTTTGTTTTCCCCGGCAAGTCAGTTCTTGTTGTACAGGTGGATAGTTGTGCCGCCTCTTACAGCTTGAATTCAGCCTGTTTAGCTAGTCGGCTTCTGAGGAGATGTCGTGGATTCTTGGCGTCCATTCGTGATACCGGAGCTACCGTGGGATTGTTGGACCGGGTTCCTTTCATGCGAGAGTTTTTCCAACGCTGTTCCAGATGAGCCGGCGAAGCTGAGGGAGCTTAAGGATCAGCTGCAGAGTTTTGGTTTGGGAAGTTTTGTGCGTCTGAGTGTTTCGCTTTTGGAAGCTCCTATTTCTGTTCGCCAAGGAGAAAGACGGCAGTTTAGGGTTGCGTATCGACGGATCGTCAATTGAACCGGCTTACGGTGCGGATAAGTACCCTTCATCTCGCCGTGACGATTTCTCCGATCAGCTCCAGAGTACGAGACATTTTCTAAGTGTGTTTGGGATCAGGTCATCATTATTCCGGATTCGGAGTGACGGCATTCCGAAGACTGCCTTGTGCGTGCTACGGGCCTTGTGTGTTTTTGTGAATCGTTGGATTCACTGTCGCCCTAGCAGCATTCGTAGATGTGATGAACCAAATTTCTTCAGGCCGTTCCTCGACCAGTTTCTGTTGTGTCATTTACGACACTCTGGTCTATTTAATGTGTCTTGAGGGACAGGAGTAGCACTGAGGATTTGTTATGCAGATGCTGGGAGAGCACCAGCAGTTTGCTAAATTCTCAGGGTGTTTCTTCAGGCTTGTTTTGCGTTGACTCCTAGGTCTTGTAGTCACGGGAGACGGTTCCGTATGGTTCCGAGGGAGATCGTGGCCGTACAGCTTAAGCCCAGACTTGTGTGCTGGACGGAGATCCGCAGATTGTTGGGCTTAGCAGGTTTTGCCGCCGTTTCATGCAGGATTGCTAGAGTAGTGCTGCACCGTTGACCGAATTGACCAAAAGGAGGTTTCTTCTCTTTGGACTGAGGCATGTGTACGGAGTCTTCAGCAGTTAAAGATTCAGTTAACAGCTGCATCAGTTCTTTCTTTGCTTTTGGTTCGGGCGACCTTGTTGTTTAACTGTAATGTTTCTTGAGTGGGCTCGAGGGTGTACTGAGGTGACACTATAGAGATATCGCTTTTGCTTTCCCTACGTTTGTAGGAAGTACGAGAAGGATATTCCACTCATGATCTGGAGATGGCCGCGGTGGTTTTGCGTTGGGGAATTGGAGACACTACTTACTTGAGAGTCGTGTCAGATTTTCCACGGACCACTAGGGCTTAATGTACATCTTCCTGCAACAGATTTGGATTGTTGTGTCGGTCTTCTACAGACTTACAGTTCTTGTGTGATCGTCGAGTATAGCTTAGTTCATCTCTACGGAGAGGACAGCTTGCTCATGTCCGTGCCCGACCACTTTCCTTAAGTCGTTTTCGCGAGACACTACCCGTCGAAGCTCGTACGTCAGAGATACTTGAGCATATTCGGCTGGGTAATGATTCGGAGACCTCGATTATGACAATGATGTGCTAAGATAGGGACACGTTTGTGTACTTGCCATTATCAGGTAGAGACGTGTAATCCTAGAACATGCACATCTGTCAACTCCCTCTATGCATTCAAGTTCCACCAGCTTTGGCGTGACTTGTGAGATAGTTACGAGTGGACAGGAATGTGAGGAGAAGTCTCAGGTTTCGTTTCAGGTGTCAGTCTTGTGGTGTGCTTGAGTCGAGCATCTGAGGCCGGCTGGAGAGTTGCAACCTTTTACCGTTCCGAAGCAGGAATGGGAGCAGATCTCCACGAATTTCGTTATGGTTTCCACCTAATTTTGGTTAGGGTGTGACTCCATTCGGATTCTTGTCATCGGGTTTTACTCAGTTTGCTCAGTTGTTTTGTTTAATTGTGTGTTTGTTGTTTTGTTTGGTCGTCAGCAGCTTGGGGTCGTCACTCGCCATCGTTCGGGTTCTCCTTCGATAGCTGTTATCAGGAGAAACTTCAATTGGCCACCCTTAGGCTTAGGGGTTAGGTCGTGTCGATCGCCAGCCTGTTGTCTTCTGACTCTGCGTAGGTAGGATTTTGGACCCCAGCTATGTCTAGAGAATTCGGAGATAGTCCAGTTGTGTTCAGATCAGGATGAGAACTGTCCATTGCAAGCAGATGTTTTATGCGACTGTGCTGGTCGCAGGCTTGAGTGCGCAGTGGCAAATCATGGATTCCTATGGACTTTCCGATGAATGACGTGTTGGATTTTGGGAAGCTTGTTCCAGGATTTAGGTCCTTCCGAGATCCTATAAGCGAGTTAGTTTTGCTGCCTTTAACTTAGCACTTCCGCCCAAATTATTGGATTTTCACCCCGTATTCCTTGTGATGATACTTTACAATTACCTTCTTGACCTTTCTCACATGTTTGCACCAGACCTTTTAGCTGGACGCGATCTTTCGTTCACCAGCAGCCATGTGTGTTAATGGCTCGACAGGTGGAGAAACGTCGGTCAAGGGTCTTGCCACCTGTGAGGGGTTTTCTTGGACGTAGCCGTATAGTGAGGTAGTCACTTGGGAGGCTGCGAACGAGATTCGAGGATTTTAATCTTCTCTTTGAAGGTACGCGTAACAGTATAAGTTTTAAATTCGGGGACGAATTTCTTTTAAGGGGGGGAGATTGTAACAGCTTAGATATGTGTTTTGTAGCTATTATATTTTAAAATGTGGTTTTTATTAAAAAGTTTACTAAATTAAGTTTTTAATATTTTATCCTAATTATTGAGTATTTTACTAGAATTTTGTTAGGCACACACACACTTGTGCATGTTAACTAGGCTTGTTTTTGGTGTTCAACCATGATTAGCAACATGGTTAACTAACCTTTTCCTCTAATCTAGTTTTAATATTTGTTAAAGTGTCATGATGGTTTTTAAATATGAATGAAATTAAAAAGGGGTTTTATTTTGAAATTTTTGTGCTTGGTTGACTTTGAGAGAGAGAGAGAGAGAGAGAGAGAGCATGGGCATTATGGCTTTGCCCATGCCTCATTTAATGAGAAAGAGAAAGAGAGGGGGGGTCTTGGTTGCTTGCTCCCATTCTCCACTCATTTCCATCTCTCATTCTCTCACTCTCACACACACACACATACACACTCACCTTGAGAGCAGCAGAAGCAGCAGCTGCCTCAGCAACAGCAACATCAGCATCATTGGCAGCAGCAGCAACAACACAACAACAACAATAGCAGCAGCAGCAGCTTCAGAGGCAACAACAGCAGGAGCTCTCATCACTTGCAGGAGCTCAACAACAACAGCCACAGCAACATCAACTACAACATCATCACCATCATCATCATCATATGCAGAAGTAGCAGCAGCAGTTGCAGCAGCACCAGAGGCAGCAGCAATTGCAACAGCAAGCAGCAGCAGGAAGAGTCCCAGCACTTGCCCGAGCTCTCATCTCCTCCATACACCTCCTCACCAGCTTCTAGGATCCCATAGGGTATATTTTCTAAACCCTATTGCTTGGTTGTGTAGCTTATGTGCTAATTGCTTCGATTAGTGCTAAATTAGCTAATTAGTGCTAGATTGTGGTGTTTATGTGGGATTTTAGTAAATTGTTAAATTGGTTAGCTACCTTAGGTTAGTTTAGTGTTAGTTAGGCCACTTCAACTGAGATATTGGCCAGATTACACTAAAATACCATAGGTTTCTCTTTTGTGCAAATTGTCGTTTTTAAGCGATATAATGGATATTTGTGATCTGCTGGTGACCCGATGCCTACAGAATAAAATTGTGGAAACTGGAGCATACTTGTTAGGTCTAGATAACACCACCAGAAAACGAGACCCCCACTCTCAACAGTGGCCGCCAATTTTAGGGTTCTGGCCGCAAATTGCGGCCAGGAAGGAGCCTGGGGACTTGGGGTTTTGGGTAGTGTTCTTTGATGTGTAGTGTAGAGTTTTGGCACATCTAGTTTTGTAAGTTTTGGCCTGTAGGAAAATCTGGGACTATATGTCGCTTTTGTGTTTAGTTGTGTTTGCGCGATACGCGCGATACGTGAGTGGGTTCTGTGATCCAGCGTATCGCGGCGTGTCGCGATGGTTTCTAGACACGTACACACACGATTCAGCGTATCGTGCCACGCGCGCTTTGTTCGCGATGCGAGTTTCTCGTTTCGATTCGATATCGCGTTTCGCGGGATATTTTGACTTATATGTGATTTCCATGTCGTATTTGCAGGTTTGCAGACAGGGACTTCAGACACTACTACAGAGGGAGCAGATGGTAGGATTCACCCAGCGTGGAGTTTAGGTGAGTAGATATAACATCTACAGGGGAATCGCCCGCATGGCGTTATGCTTCTGGGCTAGGATTCAAATTCCTGTCGCACATTCTACGTCATTGTAGAATTGCGCCTTACTACATTTCCTAGATATAGCTATATACTGTGACTAGCAGCCGTAGGACACTGCACACATTATTGACGGTTCATGTTGCACGAGCACGGATTGCATGCTACACACACACCGTCAATAATTGCCATGTCACACACTACCCCTTATAGCTACCATTGCTTGACACACTTGACATCTAGCTTATCGGTATACCTATAGTGTATCATACCTTTAGTGATAGGTATATTTTCACTTGCGATACAGCTACAGGTATACCTCCTACATATTTTACCTATACCGGGAGGGATTTCCTACATATGTTACTATACCCAGGGGGGTATACGACATCAGTTCCTATAGGTAGATACCTATACTTTGCTACACCTGTATGTTAGATACATATTCAGTTGTTGTCGCATATTCACATTTACTGATGTTACTTAGCTGTACCTTATCATGATTTCGCATACATCTGGTTCAGCTATATACTTGTGTTTACCTGCTCGCATTCAGATATATCTCATATATTTATTCTTGGATTGCGCATTGTTTATCTGGATTTTTATATGATGTTTTCGGGATTTGGGAACCGCGGGAGTTCATGAAATTATGCATATATGAACAACCCGGTTTCCTTGATATGATATTTCGAGCGTCCCCCATGAGTTTTATCGGTGCTGATTACCTGCTCCATACGATGTGTGGTTGCCGTATGAGAGTACATGGTGGGGCCCGGTATGGTTCCCCTCGGCAAGAAGATCGATTGGTTTGCCGATTGAGCCTGGAGGCGGGCGAGTACCTACCGGTGATTGTTTGGACCTGGCAGTTGTCTGGAGGCTACTGGCCAGAGTAGAGAGATGGATGCGGGATGACCTGTACTGTCGAGGCCGAGGGCCGACACTGCAGACGGACCCCGTGGGCTGATCCGGACTGACGGAGCCCCATATATGAGGATTTCTGCGTCGATGCTTGGCACACGGTTTCATGATATTTCTTTAAACCCCCTTTTTGTATATATAACAGGGGACTTAGCCGTTGTTATATATACCCTTACACCAATATTAGTGGAATGGGACGCTAATATATGTGTATTGCCCCCATCATATTTATTTCTGTACATATATTTACCTTTAGGATGCTAGAAACTTACTTGAGATTGGACTTGGGATACTAGGTGATTCATTGGGATTTGGACATTGGATATACCTATGTGATTGGTGACTTGTACATTCGGGATATAGGAGATTACTCGACATTGTACATTGAGGAGATGTTAGACTTATTCGATGTGAGTGCCCAATGTGGGGGCCTGGTTTGAGGATTTGGGATTGGAGTATCTTGAGGGATTGTGATCCTGCCACGACGTCAGGTTTCCGTGGGAAATGACATATTCATTCCTATACCTCACCATTACCTATCTTATGCACAGATTCATACATTGGTAGTACTTGTAGTGTACCCTTATGATAGTTGCATATTTGCTTTCTCATATCTCTATTGCATAGACATTGCATACTACTATCATGCCATCATTGCTTCACATATCGATTGTACCTACTAGTGTACTCTCCCTATTTCAGCATTGCATGATATATTATTATCGTAATCGCATATCTTAGATTCATGTTGTACGTACATTTCCGCGATTACCTGCATATGTTTTATACTATTCACGAGTTGGCAACTCACCCCCGTTGTGCCACAGGTGTTTCAGGTTTTTCCCCAGAGTAGTCGAGGCAGGCTATTCCCCTATCCAGCTATCCAGCTACCATCTTTTGCTACAGATACCGCATCAGCTCACAGTACCATTTTGCTTAGGTGGGTTAGACGGTTATCTGTATTATATATTGTATATTCGTTGTATTTTGTACTCTCCATCAGCTATTGTATTATTGACATAGAGACTTGGTGAGGACGTTAGATGTATTATGGTGGATTTGATGTCTTTATATATACAGCTTTTCTCTACTGTCCTTATTCTTCTGTTGTACTCATATTGACTAGTCTTTATAAAAATGGGGTGTTGCTAAAATTTTAAAGAAAGAAAGGAAGACTTTTAAAGAATTTGGGTTGCGATTTCAATTGTTTTTAAAACTTATATTATCTTTTCCGTATTTCTCATGGTTTAGATTTCTGGGTTTGGCTTTCTTTTACTACGTTGCTTCTTTAGGCGTTGCGTAGTATTAGGGCCGTCACGGGCCATTTTTGGGTCGTGACAACCATTGAGGGGGCTGTTCTCGTTTCATTTCTGGAACTCTCTCCGCAGGTGGAGGAGATCTCTTCAATGTAGCGGTTGGAGAGTTCTTCCGTATCCTCCTCAGCAGTTCAAAGCTGTTCCCAGTTGGAACAGCAGCGTTGATTTTCACCGCTGGAGCCGGTGGAGTTATCCCTGAGGGGGAGTTGCCCCCTGCCTTCCTCACTCGTTGCCAATGGCGACGTCGAGCACGACGAGCCGTTGGGACTGGCTCAGAGATAGAGATAGCTTCTTTTTGCCCCCTGTCTGAATGAGGCACCGCCGGTGTTAACCTTTTAAAAACTGAGGTCGTTCCTTGCGAGGTAATATCCAATCTGTCAAAGACAGATCTTCGTGCAAGGGCAGGAGCAGGAATCATCAGTCTTGAAAAGACTGACTCTTTGGCGGGAGAAGCCGCCTTAACGACTTCCGGAACAGCGGCCGTTGCCCTCTTTGGGACAGCCATTTTAGAGTCCTGATTTAGCCTGGTGAAAACAGAGGTTGTTGGTTCGGCAATGGGCGACCCATTGACAGGGGTCGTCGTAGCAGTGAGCCGGTCGAAGACCGACTTTTTGTTCACTTCCGGTGCAGGCATTGGTGCAGAGAAGCTTGTAGGTGGGATCATGGTCCCGAAGAACGGGCCAGTGGTGGCCTGGGTCACCTGGTCTACCGGCAGAGCGAAGAAGGAAGCCGCTTAGGGTCCATATGCTACACCTCCTGGTGAGGTGGAGCGTCCGTTGCAGTGGCATTTCGAGCAGTTGGTGCAGTTAAAGGCCATTGAATCTTGAGTTCTGCGCCAGGCAAAAGACCAAACTTAGTAACTTGAAATCCAAAGGCAACCATTTAACAAACCGCGATTGGTTCGCGAAGACGACACACGAAGTGTGGAGTGGAAAGATGGAAAAGGTCCTACCGGGCATGCCAGAATCTGTTCCCCTCCGAATGGCGGCGCAGACTTTGCGTCTTGCCTGATATTCGGGGCAGATGCTATATGGTTTTATCCGTCTACCTCTCCGAAGATGCCAAATTGATTTATGGCACCGTGTATCGGAGGTTTAGACGGATGCGGCCGATGTAGCAGACTTCGTCAGATTCCCCCTCAGGGTGAGGAGTTTTTGATTGTGGGGACGCTCTTCCCTGCAAGCGCAAGCCCCTACAGTTAATCACGCTACCGCATCGCGGTAACAACTTTCTCCTTCTCCAGAATTTCACTTCGTGTCGTGTGTGTTTGTTTTGTTTGTGGTTGCCCATGGATTGTATACGGAGACTGAGTAATGCCGTCGCCCGTAGGACGTGGATTAGTCCAAATCCGTATTTACTTAGATTTGGGTTTGGTGTTTTTAGTTTAAGGATGCATCAGTCGCGTTACGGCTAAGATCAACTTAAACGTTCGTTAAGGATACGATAGTCCTGTTTGAGACTAAGATCAACTTAACGTGATAATCCATTTAATATCTGGCCATCGGGACTCGTCACCTCTCTAACGTCGTTGAAGAATTACAACGGCAGATGTCAGAGGAGTTCAGAGATGTACCCTTGAACCAAGGTTGATTGGGAATTTTATAATCCATTTGAATGTATAAGGATGGGTTAGCCTTGTTTGGGGCTAAGATCAACTTAAACGGGATCGTTTAGATCCGGCAAAAGAGCATTTGGAGGCTCTATTGTTCCAGTTTAGGGACGTGGTGGTCCATGTTCCAGTTTAGGGACATGATGGTCCGTATTCCAGTTTAGGGACGTGATGGTCCGTACTCCAGTTTAGGGACGTGGTGGTCCATGCTCCAGTTTAGGGACGTGGTGGTCCGTGCTCCAGTTTAGGGACGTGGTGGTCCGTATTCCAGTTTAGGGACATGGTGGTCCGACATTTGTTTAAGGACGTTTCGGTCCAATATTAGTTTAGGGACGTTTCGGTCCAACATTAGTTTAAGGACGTTTCGGTCCATATTGATATGTGGTCGTTGGGACCCGTCATCTCTTTGACGTCGTTGAGGAATTACAACGATGGATGTCAAAGGATTTCGGAGATGTACCCTCGAACCGGATGTAGATTGATTTAGGAGAACGATTTTGCTCAGTCGATTTAATTTAAGGACTTATGGCCATGATTGGGCTAAGTCCAGTTGGAAGCACTTTTATTTGTTGTTGGTCTGTTAGATTTGTGCCATGACTGTTTATTTATTTTGGGTTTTTCTCAAACAGAGTGTCAATTTAAATGGGGCTCTGCCCTTTTATTGCTTTGCAATTTATTTAGGCCTGTTAGGTCTTTTTGACTTGGGCCTGGCCCTTTTAGGAGATGCATTGCATTCATCAGGCGCTTTGCGCCAATCAGAGAGCGCAAGCGCTTGCGGTGATGACACGTGTCATGCAGCGCAGTGCACTGCGCTAGTGCGCTACGCTTGCGCTGCTGACACGTGGCGCGCTCTGGTGAGTTGCGCCAATTTCAGAGAGCAAAGCTCTATTTCAAAAGCGCATAGCGCAAATTGTTCAGACGCTGACACGTGGCGCTCTCTGGTGGCTTGCGCCAGCCCAAGAGCGCAACAGTGCGGATTTATAAGTGCAAAGCACTATTAATTTGAGAATCTTTTAGATTCAAGAACCGATGGTTCATAAGAGAAGTGCGAAGCACTATTGATTTCTTGATCTAATTTAGATCAAAGAAAAATAAGTTTTTCTTGTTTTTCTTATCTCAGAGAACCAAAGGTTCATGAAAAGTGCAAAGCACTATTTAATTTTTTTTTGTTTTTTATTAAAGATCATTGATCTTCTTTTTAGATCTATGATCTGGTCATAAGAGAACTTTCTCTTTCGCTAAAGGTTTTACCTTTTTTGTTCTTGAGGAGTTCTTCAGAGTTCTCTTTTTTTTTCAGAAAATGTTGATGTCTTTGAATTGAGGCCTAAGGCCCTTTTTATAGTGCCCATAAATTAGTTAATTTTGTTAAAGAGATCTTTCCCTGAGTGATTTGGCGAATTTTCCCCACCGTTGGATCTTTGATCCAAGAGCTTCTGTTTTACAGAAGAAAATCTTCTTTTTTTAACAAGAACAGAAAGATTTCTTTAAAATCTTTATTCTGTTTGGCGCAGATGCCCCAGCGCGCGATGCGTGTCACGCAGCGCACAGCGGAGCGCAACTGCGCTAGCGCCTCTGCGCTGACACGTGTCGCGCAGCGCACAGCGCTTCCGCAGCTGCGCTAGCGCATCTGCGCTGACACGTGTCGCGCAGCGCAGCGCTTGCGCAGCTGAAGCGTTGCTTCATTTAATTTTGTTTAAAACAGAGCTTTGCTCTGATTGGGTGCGCTGCCTAGGGCGCTGCGCTGATGCGTCTGCGCCAGACACGTGGCGCGTTGCGCCCAGCGCAAAGAATCTGAAGCGTTGCTTCATTTATTAAAGTTTAAATTTTCAAAGCAAAGCTTTGCTCTGATTGGGGGAAGATGAAGTGTTGCTTCATTTCCCGTCTTGGAATTAGAACAGAGCTTTGCTCTGATTGGGATAAACAGGGTCGTATGTGATATGACTGGTTTGTTAAATCAAGTGTTAATTTAACATTTGACTTTTAGCTTATTTCTTTATTAAACCCTTTTCTACTTTGTATGCATGCATGTATGCATTTGTTTATGTCGATGCACATGATGATGTGCATGCACACATACATGCATACATTGTATCATGGTTAATGATACACAAGTGGTGGCAATGCAAGACTCACATGGTTATATATATATATATATATATATATATATATATATATATATATATATATATATATATATATATATTTATTTATTTATTTTTGAGTTAAAGAAAATGAAAATTGACTCATGGTTGATATTTATCTACTTTGACTACACTGCATGAGTTAATTTTCTATGGCTCTCATTACTCCAAAATAAATATCTAGATATTTATTAACCTATGGTTTGAAGTGAGAAGGATTTAATATATATATATATATATATATATATATATATATATATATATATATATATATATATATATATATATATATATATTCATTCTCATTTTAATTATTCATCACAAAACATTGAGCTCTTGAGTTGCCATCTTCTTCTTCCTCATTCTCTTTCTCTCTTGAGATTTATATAGAGTGAGCTAGTAAAAAAAGAAAGGGTTTTGATTAGAGAATACAAACCACCTCATCATTCTACACCTCTCTAACCCATTTTTTTAGGGTGTTTTCTATATTTCTTTCAAAGATCAAGTAAAGCAAGGAGTTTTGGGTAAAGAGACTTTGGGTGGATCATCGTGGATAAGGAAGGCCTCTAGCGATCCGTTCCAAACTCTCAAAGGTCCAAGGAGTCACCAAGGAAGGTCTACAAAGGTTGTAATTTCTTCACTTAGTGATAGATTCTTTTTGTATGTGATACTTAACTTGTTACTCGAAACATTCTAGTTAATGATTCATGGTTAGTTTGCTTAGCACCTCTATAAAATTTTAAAGTGGCATGTGTGATGCTTCCAAATCCTAGATTAGGTGCTAAGGAAACCCAACAGCATATCCAGTCTAGGGGTGGTATACGTCAGACCCCAGTAACCGATAAGTCATGTCGATGTGAGGCTCATAACGGATCGAGAAACTACTGATAACACTTACCAGTAGATCTCCATATCAGCCCTGGCCAGGGACTTCCAGTTATAGCCAATCGTGCACAGCGCTGTTGGATATATGTATGCCCTAGAGGTCATTATGTGATAGTGGATGTATTTATACATGTGTGTGTGTGTGTGTGTGTGTGTATTTATATATATTCAGTGTACATTCTTGCTCGACATGATAGTATGTTATCTGGTTCTTCTTTATCTCACATGTTGATTTGATAAGGCTTTTACTCATTAATACATGTTGATAGAGCCTTGAGGATATTGGCTTGACTACAGTGATTATGATAGAGATCATACTAGTGGGACATCTGTAGTTTATAAGCATATCCTGAAATGTCCCTAGTCGTGAGTGTATCGAGACGGGGCATCGATATACCAGAGTAGACTAGCGTATATGATACTTGACCCATATGATGGGCAATGAATGTTCCTACATTCATCGATGTTTGACATCGAGATCGTATACGGGTGCTCAGTGGTGACTGGGTACACTGGACGGACTCACCGAGAACTCCTATATGGAATTATATCTATCGTCGGATAGCAGTTCTCAGGTGACACTGGTGCAGGTTAGTCTGTAGACCCAAGATCGTCATAGAGTTTTGTGTTCTTCTACTGTACTTTGATTACCACCCTACCACGGCTCTACTGAGCCGTGCAAACAGGTGGCCGTTGGGTACAGTCCCGAGACACGCGATGGCGATGAGCGATAGGAGGGGTTTCGTCTCTCCCGGTATTGGGAGTTGATGCTGTGCTGTGCTCGACTGGTTATATCAGTAAGTCCCTGGCCAGGGCTGCTGAGATTTACTGATAAGTGTTATCAGTAGTTTCTCGATCTGTTATAGACCATTCACCGGCACGACTTATTTAGTTATTGGGGTCGACGTTACGATCCCTAGGCTCGATATGCAGCATATCTGACGAAGAGACCGGACTGTACGGTAGTGTTGCCGGTTGGCTCGACGGGAGTTGTAGCAGGTTCGCTTGTTTTCTTCTGATCGCTCAATACCCGGGTGGCCGTTACGTTTAGCTGACCGCTTGTAGCTTGGGGGTGCTTGATATGACCATCACCCACTGCCGGCGTATTGACGAGTCTTAGAGTCCCACAAAGGAGTTACCTAGTCCAGGCGAAACGTTGTGGTGCGCGTATGCGATATGCGCAAAGACCCGGTTAAAATGCGCGTATAGGATACCGTATATTGATCGGGCGGCTTGCTTTTGGTGGGGTCGTATGTGATATGGCCGGATTGATAAATCAAGTGTTGATTTATCATTTAACCATTAGTTTCTCACTAGAAAACCTTTCTTGTATTTGATGGATGTATGCATGCATGTATGTTTTCTTTATAGATTCATGCACATATGGATGTGAATACACACATACATACATACATACATCATCCTTCATGGTTGCTTATACATTGAAAATGGTGGCAATATAAGACTCACACCATGTTTATATGCATGGATAATTATTTCTATTTAAGTTAAAATAAAAGAAAAGAAGAAAAGGATAATTCATGGTTTGTTTCTACATCCTTCCATTAACCTAACCCTGCTCACCTACTTCTAACCATGGATTAACCTTCTCTTTGTGTTTTAACTCAAATTAAATAATATCTTAAACATTTAACCATGGTTTGAGATAAGAAGTGATAAATATATATACATATATTTTCATTTTCTTTTCAAGGGTTAATCTTTTACTCTTGTTCAAAGAAAAGCCATCATCTTGTTCTTCCTTCCTCTTTTGCTCTCTAGACTTTTGTAGTGAGCAAAATACTTAACAAGATAGGATTTTGAAGTGAGAATAAGAACCACAACATCATTCTACACAAGTCTAGCCCACTTGTCTAGAGTGTTAGCTTCATTTCATTCTCTTGGAAAAGTGAAGTTGTTAGCTTGGACAAGGAGCTTCGGGTGGATCGTCGTGGACACTAGAAGACCTCAAGCGAACCTTCCTCCAACCCTCAAGTGGCCAAGGAGTCTAGCGTAGGGAGCTACAAAGGTTGTACTCTCAAAACCCTAGTCTTTGCTACTTGTAATGTTTAGAAACCCTAAATTTCTAGGATAGATCCTTTGTATGCTTACTTAGCACCATAAAAAGTTGATCTTTGTGACATGTGATGCTTCCAAACCTCTCATAGGGTGCTAGGTAAACCTAACATTGGTATCAGAGCCGACCTAGAACATTAGGCGACACTTTTACGAAGTAAAAACTCCGATCGGATCAAAATACGCTATTTCGGGACCCTCTCTGGACATTTTTAAAAATATGTTGTTTTTCGGAATTAAAAATACTTAAAAAATACAGCAGGAAAATCTAAGACAAAACCTGAAAAATGAAGCAGTGAACAATAAATCCTGTCGCGGAACCGCGGCCGTATAGGTGATTCACTGGCTCGTTTTTACATGGTTTTTCTCCTACCTGCTTGTGTATATTTTTGGGTATGTTTAATCTGAATCTTGTACTGAATATTCTGGAGATGGTTTTTGACTCGATGATTCGATCGGAATTTTCATTTCGTGGCTTTTCCGGGTAAATTAGAAAGTATTGAAGTGTTCGAATAAGTATCATTTGCTCAATTTTCACGGGGTTTAAATATTTCGGAAATACGTGCAAGTTTTGTGGTGGACCCTCTAGAAGACAACAAACCTTAACTCGATTATGTGACCGTCTTGAACTGCCCTTTGAACCTTAGAGTTTGGGGCAGTACGACGTGCCACATGTGAGGCGTTGGCTTGACCCTTCTATGGCTGGACCGCTACTACTGCGTCACACTCCGGATTTTTTGAACCCCGCTCAAGTGTTGAGCTTTAGGGAATTTTGGGTATTTGAACATTCGGTCGAAAACTTTAATACTGTCTATTTATCTGGAATGTGATACAATATGTGGAATTCATATAGTTTAGGCATGAAATACGAAGTATGTGATATTTCGCATTTATGATGTCTAAAGAGAATATGGATTCCAAATATTGTAGTTTTACACTTTCTTTTCTGTGACCGTAAGTGTGGTATGTTCGATATCGCCGGTTTCGTTGCTATACATCAACGACAATCGGGGTACGCATACTTACTTACGTTGATGATATATGATATTATGTGTTGCTGAGATATGATGTGCAGGATTGTCGCAATCGAATAGCCGGGTTTTTTTTATGTGAGATGAGAGTTTTTATATTTTCATTCATGTAAATTCAAATGTAATGTAATATTCTTTTATTTGGGACACTTCCGGGTTGAGGTTGATGTCACCAGTGTTGTATATTATTTACTTTTCCGCATTAGGATAGACCCAAGGAGGGGAGCACAAGTGACCGGGTTTTGGGGTTCAGTAGGAGGCCATCTCGAGGAGTCGAGACCGGGTCTCCTAAACTCCAGGATTGGTAGGGTCGCTTGCCGCTCTCGTAGGGGTCTAGGGGTGTGGGCTTGGCTATTCATCGCGACTGTGGAATCCGTATTTTCTATTGTTGGCTAAATACTAAATACGGACGTCCTAGTATATCCCATATCATATATATGTTTCTGCTGCCTGTGTTCTGAGATATCTGAGACGAATGACATATTATATATGAGATATATAGTAGATGTTGCTTATGTTTTACACCCGCGCTAGTCCCGTCCCGGTATGCCGTTAGTTAAGTAACCTAACGGTGCATAACGGAACATTGCGGCGAATGCGGATGGCATAAGCGTACGTGTTATTTTTCGTTTCTTTTTCTGTGATTGGCTTAAGGACTTAAATGATGGGATTACATTAATATGATTAATGTAAAGAAAATAAACCTAAAAAGATGTTGTAGAATCGGATTTGAAAACTGCTCGGCTCTTTATGAAAAAGCTGTATTTCAAAAACTGCGGAGCACAAGCCACTCCTTTTCAAAACCATTTGATTCTACAACGATATCAAGTTCAAAGCGTTAAAGATTTTCTTAAAAATCATCCGCAACCCTCCGTCATTTTAGGAAGTAGAGTACTTAGTATTCGTGCTACGTTTGTTGACTTTAGTTAAGGCGTAGTGTACGGTAGCTAAGTGATGTCTTCCTACACTTCATATGATGCAGATTAATTAGGACATTCATACGAATTTGTTGACCATAGTTAAGGGTCATATGGGTGGGTCTAATTGATCAAGAAATGATGGGTAGAACTTGACTGGTACTTATGATTTGTTGACCATAGTTAAGGTCATAAGTATTAGGGGTAAAAATCACATCGGGAATTTCAAGTGTTGAGATTTGCAATGAGATTGCATACCTTCTATATGATGGTTGGATCCCGATCCCACTGTGGGCAATAGTTGCTCCTAGGAGAGTTTTGCAGTTTACAATTAGCTAACTCATTAGGTGTCTAGAAAGGTGTTAACGGGGTTACGTGTAACACCTTAGAATGTGTTTTGTAGCTAATTATATTTTAATTTATAGTTTTTAATAAAAAGTTTACCAAATTGGTTTTTAAATATTTTATCCTATTTAATGTGTATTTTATTAGAATTTTATTAGGCACACACACACTTGTGCATGATAAGCTAGGGTTGTTTTGGGGTTATACCATGATTTGCAACATGGTTAACTAGCCATTTCCTCTAATCTAGTGTTAAGTGTTGGGTTAGGTGTTATGGTTGTTAAATAAAAAGAGTTTTATTTCTTTTGTTGGAAAGTTGACTTTTGAGAGAGAGAGATGGGCATGGGAGCATGATGTGAACCATGCCCATTTAATGAGAGAGAGAGAGTGAGAATGGGAGGGGGGTCTTTGATTCTTCTCTCATTTCTCTTTTGCTTTCTCTCATTCTCACACTCTCACAACACACACTCACACACACACACACTCACACTGCAGAGAGAGAGAGAGAGAGAGAGGCAGTGGCAGCAGCAGCAAGCTGCATCAGCAGCAGCAGAGGCAACAGAAGCAGCAGCAGGGGCAGCAACAGCAACACAACAACATCCTCATCATCATCTCAGCAGCAGCTTCATCATCATTAGCATCATTATCATCTTCGGCAGCAACAACAGCAACTATAACAACTACAACAACAGCAACAATAACAACAACAAAAACAACAGCAACAAGAGCAACAACATCAGTAGCAGCAACTGCAGCAGCCTCATCTCCTCCACACACTTCTTCACCTGCTCACTAGGGTCCAATTGGGTATATTTCTGAACCCTAAATCCCTAACTTGCTTATGGTGTATGGTTTTGTGTCGATTAGTGTTTATTTGTGAGTTTAGTGCTAGTTATGGTAAATTGTGTGGAATTTTGGTTGGAATGTGTTGGAATTGGAAAACCTAGCTCCTTGTAGTGTTGTTAGGTCACCTCAACTGAGATTCAACCCAGGTTTCACAAAAATACCATATAGTTTGTGTTTTGTGCAATTGGTGACTTTTAAGCGATATTTGCGATATCTGGAACCTGCTGTGATTCTAGTGGTGTACTGATAAATTAAACAATGCTGTAGTGTTGTACTAGAGGACCTAGAGCACCACCCCCAAGACGAACCCCATCCCACCGGCCAGGGCCGGCGACGGCTGAAGGAGGGGCCGGCGACGCCGGGCTGGAAGAGGAGTTAGGGTTAGGGTTCTTGTTCTGTAGGTGTCTGCTATGGTTAGGGTCCCTCTGGTCTTGTTGAATTGTTTAGTTTTCACAGTAGTCAAAATCTGGGATCATATATCGGTTTTGGGTTTTGTTGTGTTTGCGCGATACGCGCGATACGTGAGTGAGTTCTGTGATCCAGCGTATCGCGGCGTGTCGCGATGGTTTCTAGACGCGTACACACACGATTCAGCGTATCGTGCACACGCGCGCTTAGTTCGCGACGCGAGTTTCTCGTTTCGATTCGATATCGCGTTTCGCGAGATATTTGGCTTATATGTGATTTCCGTGTCTTATTTGCAGGTTTGTAGACAGGGACTACAGACACCACTACAGAGGGAGCAGACGGTAGGATTCACCCAGCGTGGAGTGTAGGTGAGTAGATATAACATCTACAGGGGAATCGCCCGCATGGCGTTATGCGTCTGGGCTAGGATTCAATTACCTGTCGCACATTCTACGTCATTGTAGAATTGCGCCTTACTGCATTTCCTAGATATAGCTATATACTGTGACTAGCAGCCGTAGGACACTGCACCCATTATTGACGGTTCATGTTGCACGAGCACGGATTGCATGCTACACACACACCGTCAATAATTGCCATGTCACACACTACCCCTTATAGCTACCATTGCTTGACCCACTTGACATCTAGTTTATCGGTATATCTATAGTGTGTCATACCTTTAGTGATAGGTATATTTTCACTTGTGATACAGCTACAGGTATACCTCCTACATATTTTACCTATACCGGGAGGGATTTTCTACATATGTTACTTATACCCAGGGGGGTATACGACATCAGTTCTTATAGGTAGATACCTATACTTTGCTACACCTGTATGTTAGATACATATTCAGTTGTTGTCGCATATTCACATTTACTGATGTTACTTAGCTGTACCTTATCATGATTTCGCATACATCTGGTTCAGCTATATACTTGTGTTTACCTGCTCGCATTCAGATATATCGCATACATTTATTCCTGTATATATCGCATTGTTTATCTGGATTTTATATGATGTTTTCGGGATTTGGGAACCGCGGGAGTTTATGAAATTATGCATACATGTAACAACCCGGTTTCCTTGATATGATATTTCGAGCGTCCCCCATGAGTTTTATCGGTGCTGATTATATACTCCATACGAGGTGTGGTTGCCGTATGAGAGTACATGGTGGGGCCCGGTATGGTTCCCTTCGGCAAGAAGATCGATGGGTTTGCCGATTGAGCCTGGAGGCGGGCGAGTACCTACCGGTGATTGTTTGGACCTGGCAGTTGTCTGGAGGCTACTGGCCAGAGTAGAGAGATGGATACGGGATGACCTGTACTGTCGAGGCCGAGGGCCGACACTGCAGACGGACCCCGTGGGCTGATCCGGACTGACGGATGCCCCCTATACGAGGATTTCTGTGCCGATGCTTGACACACGGTTTCATGATATTTCTTTAACCCCCTTTTTGTATATATAACAGGGGACTTAGCCGTTGTTATATATACCCTTACACCAATATTAGTGGAATGGGACGCTAATATATGTGTATTGCCCCCATCATATTTATTTCTGTACATATATTCACCTTTAGGATGCTAGAGACTTACTTGAGATTGGACTTGGAATACTAGGTGATTCATTGGGACTTGGACATTGGATATACCTATGGGATTGGTGACTTGTACATTCGGGATATAGGAGATTACTCGACATTATACATTGAGAAGATGTGAGACTTATTTGATGTGAGTGCCCAATGTGGGGCCCGGTTTGAGGATTTGGGATTGGAGTATCTTGGTGGATTGTGATCCTGCCACGACGTCAGGTTTCCGTGGAAAATGACATATTCCACCCTATACCTCACCCTTACCTATCTTATGCACAGATTCATATATTGGTAGTACTTGTAGTGTACCCTTATGATAGTTGCATATTTGCTTTCTCATATCTCTATTGCATAGACATTGCATACTATTGTCATGCCATCATTGCTTCACATATTGATTGTACCTGCTAGTGTACTCTCCCTATTTCAGCATTTGCATGATATATTATTTTTGTAATCGCATATCTAAGATTCATGCTGTACGTGCATTCCTGCGATTACCTGCATATGTTTTATACTATTCACGAGTTGGAAACTCACCCCCGTTGTGCCACAGGTGTTTCAGGTTTTTCCCCAGAGTAGTCGAGGCAGGCTATTCCTTTATTCAGCTATCCAGCTACCACCTTTTGCTACAGATACCGCGTCAGCTCACAGTACCGTTTTGTTTAGGTGGGTTAGATGGTTATCTGTATTTCATATTGTATATTCGTTGTATTTTGTACTCTCTCTCCATCAACTATTGTATTATTGACATAGAGACTTGGTGAGGACGTTAGAGGTATTACTGTGGATTTGAGGTCTTATGTATATACAGCTTCTATCTCTACTGTTATTATTTTCTGTTGTATTCATTGTGGCTGGTTTCTACAAATGGGTGTTGCTAAAATTTTAAAGAAAGAAAGTAAGACTTTTAAAGAATTTGGGTTTCGATTTCAATGTTTCAAAACTTATATTATCTTTTCCGTATTTTTTTATGGTTTAGATTTCTGGGTTTTGGCTTTCTTTTACTGCGTTGCGTCTTTAGGCGTTGCGTAGTATTAGGGCCGTCACGGGCCATTCTTGGGTCGTGACACTACGCCTCTGGGAAAACGAGATTTACTTTAATTAGGTCCGTGCGAAAGCACGGGGAACCTCCCTCAAGTACCGACACTAGCTTGGCTGAACGGTTAGCGAAGTTGTAGACTGTAATTAATCCTGGCTAGTTTTCTTTTTAAGGTTTGAAAGAAAAACTTGATTAAAGCAGTGGGAGACATCGATTAGACAAGATAATAACCAATCTGATCTATGCAAGAGCTTTCGCTGAGTGTATTCTTTTCTCTCTCTTAATGGCAGATACCAATGACTGGACTCAAGCTTCTACTAGATAAAAACAAACTGAATGGGACCAATTATAAAGACTGGCTGAGGAATCTGAAAATAGCCTTGACTTATGATAAAGTATCATATGTCCTCACGGCTTCAGCCCCGCCCACCCCAGGTCCAAAATCCTCAGTTGCGGACATTGAAGTCCGCAAGACATAGGACGCTGACTGCGCCACGGCCAAATGCCTATCGCTTGCATCGATGGACAATACACATCAAAAGCAGCACGAGAATATGGACATTCAAACCATATTCCTCCATACAAAGGAGTTGTATGGAGAGCAATCCCGCGTATTACGATACGAAACATCAAAGAAATTGTTTCAGATGCGAATGGCCCATGGCACACTGGTAGGAGACCATGTTCTGAAGATGATAGCTCTTATAGAAGAGCTTGAGGACCTAGGATGGACAATGGACAATGAACAATATACGGATATTATTCTGCAGTCCCTCCCCTCCACCTTTGCTCAGTTCATAGTTAACTTCAATATGCACGGCATGGAGAAGGAGCTACCTGAACTCCTTAATATGTTAAGGAGTGCAGAGAGCACTATGAAATCAATGAAAACTCTCGTTATGACTATTGGGCAATCTTCTTCTTCTCGCCCAAAGGCTAAGGCCAAAGGAAAGAAAAAGAAGAAGCCCACCAATCCTAAGGGTGGAGTTAAAAAGGTGAAGGGAAAGGAAAAGTCCAAAGCTGGAGACTCGGGGAAAGGTGAATGTTTTCATTACCACAAGATAGGACATTGGAAGCGCAACTATACGGAGTACTTGAACCTCAAGAAGAAGCATGGGGATGCTTCCGCTTCAGGTGTGTTTGTGACAGAAAACTGTTTTTCAATAAACTCTGCTTCCTGGGTATTAGATACCGGTTCAGGTTCTCACATTTGCAATTCTATGCAGGGACTGAGAAATAGCAAAGTTTTGAAGACAGGTGACCATACTCTCCGCGTTGGAAATGGTTCCAATGTACATACAGTCGCAGTGGGAGAGTATCACTTGGGGTTGCCATCTGGGTGTATATTGGTTTTGAACCCATGTTATTTTGTACCAAGTATGCTATGTAATATAATATCAGTTTCTTTGTTAGACAATGAAGGATATAACTTTATATTGCAGAACAATGTTATGAACATTCACCTGAATCAAATGTTGGTTGGGTATGGTACACTTAATAACGGGATATACGTCCTAAATCAACACACAGTTTTCAGTATACAACACACTAATAAAAGAAAATTTTCAGAATTAAATGAAGCTTTTCTTTGGCACTGTAGACTTGGTCATATTAACGAAACAAGACTAAACAAGTTACACAAAGATGGATATTTAAACTCTTTTGAATATAAATCTTATGTGACTTGCCAGTCTTGTATCAAGGGTAAAATGACCAAAACTCCGTTTACCGGACACGGAGAAAGAGCTACTGAGCTCCTAGGCCTCATACATAGTGATGTATGCGGGCCAATGTCTACACAGGCTAGAGGCGGTTTTTCATACTTCATTACTTTCACTGACGATTTCTCAAGATTCGGTCATGTATTTTTATTAAAGCACAAGTCCGAAGCTTTCGAGAAATTCATTGAATATAAACAAGAAGTAGAAAAACAAACCGGCTTGAGTATCAAGATGCTTCGATCAGATCGAGGTGGAGAGTATCTCAGTACGGAATTTGCAAACTTCCTAAAAGAGAATGGGATTCTCTCTCAGCTCACTCCTCCTTACACACCACAGCACAACGGTGTGTCTGAACGACGGAATAAGACCCTATTAGATATGGTCCGATCCATAATGAGTGATGCTGAGTTACCCGTCTCATTTTGGGGGCATGCATTGGAGACTGTAGCGTTTCTACTGAACAGGGTTCCAACCAAAACCGTGTCTACCACGCCATATGAGATATGGCATGGGAAGAGACCATCTCTTAAGAGAATTAAGATTTGGGGTTTCCCGGCCTATGTTAAAAAGCAGAATCCGGACAAACTCGAGACACGGTCGGTCATGTGTAACTTTGTGGGATATCCAAAGAACTCATATGGATATCTATTCTACCACAAAGAGGAACAAAAGGTGTTTGTTTCTCAGTATGCCACATTCTTGGAAAAAGAATTTTTCACAGATAAAGATGATGGCAAAGTGGTGGATCTAGAAGAGGTTCTAGAGACACAAACTACAAATAACGATTTGGTTGAACCGGCCGTTGCAATAGAAACTGAGGAACCTCGGCCACTCCGAAGGTCTGGTAGGACTTCTCGCCCACCGGAGAGGTACTACGGTTTCCTCATTGATGGTGACGGAGAAGACTGCATCATGGATAATGATGATCCTACTAGTTTTTAGCAAGCAATCACGAGTGGTGACTCTGTGAAGTGGCTGGATGCCATGAGATCCGAAATAGAGTCTATGTACACCAACAAAGTATGGACTTTGGACATTGTACCCCCTGGGGTAAAACCTGTGGGATGCAAATGGATCTTTAAAAGAAAGATTGGTGTAGATGGGCAGGTAGAGACCTATAAGGCAAGACTTGTGGCGAAAGGTTTTCGTCAAAGACCAGGTTTGGACTATGACGAAACTTTTTCTCCCGTAGCCATGCTTAAATCCATTCGGATCCTACTTGCTATTGCTGCTCACTACGACTATGAAATCTGGAAGAAGGACGTTAAAACAGCATTTCTAAATAGAGATTTAGAAGAATGTGTTTATATGGATCAGCCAGAGGGCTTCATTGACAGTGGGAGCTGCGGGAAAGCATGTAGATTGCTTAAATCCATATATGGGTTAAAGCAGGCATCTCGGAGTTGGAACATCTGTTTCGATGATGTTATCAAAGAGTTTGATTTCATCAAAAATCCAGATGAACCTTGTGTTTATAAGAAGGCTGTAGGAAGAGCTGTCACATTCCTTGTATTGTACGTGGATGACATTCTTCTGATAGGAAATGATATTCCTATGCTACAGTCGGTCAAATCTTTCTTATCACTGATGTTCTCCATGAAGGACCTGGGTGATGCCACATACATCCTGGGCATAAGGATCTATAGGGATAGATCCAAAATGTTATTGGGATTGTCCCAAACCAGGTACATCAACACCATCCTAAAAAGGTTTAGTATGGAAGACTCCAAGCGGGGTGCCTTACCCGCTTGCCATGGGGTCACTCTCTCCAAGGATTCTTGTCCAAAGACCGATGAAGAGAGAGCTCGCATGAGTATTATACCCTATGCTTCGGCAGTAGGATCTATAATGTATGCGATGTTATGTACACGCCCAGATGTAGCTTATGCACTTAGTGTTGTAAGCAGGTATCAATCCAACCCAGGGGAGAATCACTGGACAGCTGTGAAGAACATTCTTAAGTACTTGTGAAGGACTAAAGAATTGTTCTTGGTGTATGGTATTGCAGATCTCCAAATGGAGGCCTTTACCGATTCGAGCTTCCAGAGCGATAAAGACGACAGCAAATCTATCTCAGGGTTTGTATTTACCCTCAATGGAGGGGCGGTAAGTTGGAAGAGTTACAAACAGGATACCGTTGCAGACTCTACGATGGAGGCTGAGTACATTGCTGCAAATGATGCCGCCAAGGAAGCCGTCTGGATGAAGAAGTTCGTCTCGGAGCTAGGAGTAGTTCCAACCATTATTGATCCAATACCATTGTATTGTGGTAATAATGGGGCTATGGCGTTAGCCAAGGAGCCCAGATCCCATCAGCGGTCCAGACACATCCTGAGGCGCTTTCATTTGATCCGGAAGATTGTAGATCGCCGCGAGATCGAGATTAAGAGAGTAGACACAAAGAATAACGCCGCGGATCCACTCACCAAGGCCCTCCCTCAGCCGCAGCATGAGCGACTTTTTGAGATGTTAGGTATGAGATACGCCAATAACTGGCCTTAGTGCAAGTGGGAGATTGTTGGATATATGTATGCCCCAGAGGCCATTATGTGATAGTGGATGTATTTATACATGTATATATATATATATATATATATATATATATAAATTCAGTGTTCATTCTTGCTCGACATGATAGTATGCTATCTGGTTCTTCTTTATCTCACATGTTGATTTGATCATGCTTTTACTCATTCATACATGTTGATAAAGCCCTGAGGATATTGGCTTGACTACAGTGATTATGATAGAGATCATACTAGTGGGACATCTGTAGTTTATAAGCATATCCTGAAATGTCCCTAGTCGTGGGTGTATCGAGACGGGGCATCGATATACCAGAGTAGACTAGCGTATATGATACTTGACCCATATGATGGGCAATGAATGTTCCCACATTCATCGATGTTTGACATCGAGATCGTATACGGGTGCTCAGTGGTGACTGGGTACACTGGACGGACTCACCGAGAACTCCTATATGGAATTATATCTATCGTCGGATAGCAGTTCTTAGGTGACACTGGTGCAGGTTAGTCTGTAAACCCGAGATCGTCATAGAGTCTTGTGTGCTCTCCCACTGTACTTTGATTACCACCCTACCACGGCTCTACTGAGTCGTGCAAACAGGTGGCCGTTGGGTATAGTCCCAAGACACGCGAAGGCGATGAGCGATAGGAGGGGTTTCATCTCTCCCGGTATTGGGAGTTGATGCTGTGATGTGCTCGACTGGTTATATCAGAAAGTCCCTGGCCAGGGCTGCTGAGATTTACTGATAAGTGTTATCAGTAGTTTCTCGATCTGTTATAGACCATTCACCGGCACGACTTATTGAGTTATTGGGGTCAACGTTACCATCCCTAGGCTCGATATGCAGCATATCTGACGAAGAGACCGGACTGTACGGTAGTGTTGCCGGTTGGCTCGACGGGAGTTGTAGCAGATTCGCTTGTTTTCTTCTGATCGCTCAATACCGGGGTGGCCGTTACGTTTAGCTGACCGCTTGCGGCTTGGGGTGCTTGATATGATCATCACCCACTTCCGGCGTATTGACGAGTCTTAGAGTCCCACAAAGGAGTTACTTAGTCCAGGCGAAACGTTGTGGTGCGCGTATGCGATATGCGCAAAGACCCGGTTAAAATGCGCGTATAGGATAATTATTTCTATTTAAGTTAAAACAAAAGAAAAGAAGAAAAGGATAATTCATGGTTTGTTTCTACATCCTTCCATTAACCTAACCATGCTCACCTACTTCTAATCATGGATTAACCTTCTCTTTGTGTTTTAACTCAAATTAAATAATATCTTAAACATTTAACCATGGTTTGAGATGAGAAGTGATAAATATATATACATATATTTTCATTTTCTTTTCAAGGGTTAATCTTTTATTCTTGTTCAAAGAAAAGCCATCATCTTCTTCTTCCTTCCTCTTTTGCTCTCTAGACTTTTGTAGTGAGCAAAATACTTAACAAGATAGGATTTTGAAGTGAGAATAAGAACCACAACATCATTCTACACAAGTCTAGCCCACTTGTTTAGAGTGTTAGCTTCATTTCATTCTCTTGGAAAAGTGTTGTTAGCTTGGACAAGAAGCTTCGGGTGGATCGTCGTGGACACTAGAAAACCTCAAGCGAACCTTCCTCCAACCCTCAAGTGGCCAAGGAGTCTAGCGTAGGGAGCTACAAAGGTTGTACTCTCAAAACCCTAGTCTTTGCTACTTGTAATGTTTAGAAACCCTAATTTTCTAGGATAGATCCTTTGTATGCTTACTTAGCACCATAAAAAGTTGATCTTTGTGACATGCAATACTTCCAAACCTCTCATAGGGTGCTAGGTAAACCTAACAAGCGCAACATCAACCCCCAGTACCGGGAGAGACGAAACCCATCCTATCGCTCATTGCCTCCATTTGATTCGGGACTGCACCCAAAAGCCACCGTTTTGCACGTCCTATTGAACGTGGTAAGGTGGAAATCAAACCACAGTGGGAATCACACAAGACTCTATGAAGATCTCGGGTCTACAGACTAACCTGTACCAGTGTCATCAAAGAACTGTTATCTGACGATAGGTATAATACCATCTAGGAGTTCTCAGTGAGTCCGTTCAGTGTACCCAGTCTCCACTGAGCACCCGTATACCATCTTTGATGTCAAACACCAATGGATGTGGGATCATCCATTGCCCACCATATGGGTCAAGATGCATATACGCTAGTCTACTCTGGAATATCGATGCCCTGTCTCGATACACCCTCGACTAGGAACAATTATAGGATGTACTCGTGGACTACCCTGGCCCCACTAGTATGATCTCCATCATAGTCTTAGTAGTCAAGTACATATCCTAAGGGCTTTATCAACATGTAAGAGCAAGACAGTAACACAATACAAGTCAACATGTTAAGATAAAGAGCAACCAGATATCATACTATCATATCGAGCAAGAAAGTCCTCTCTATATATATCCAAGCATCCACTATAATATACATCATTTGTACATTAATGGCCTCTAGGGCATATACATAACTAACAGATCGAAACCCCGACGAGGGGCGGTGGCCTGGTCTCACAAGCCATTGGTGTTAGTTTGTTCACCTAAGATAGTATACGGGTGCTCATTGGGTTGTAAGTACACTGGACGGACTCGCTGGGAACCTGCTAGTTGGTACTATACCTATTGTCAGATAGCAGTTTCCAGGTGACATGTGTACAGGTTAGTATGTTAACCTGGTATCGTCATTTGTCTCGTGTGAGTTCCCACTGTGCTTTGATTACTATCCTACCACGGCTCAAAGGAGTCGTGCAAACAGGTTTTAGTTGGGTACAGTCCCGAGCCACATGGAGGCAGTGAGCGGATCATCGGGGATTCGTCTCTCCCGGTATTGGGGGTTGATGTCGCGCAGTGCACGGGTGGCCATCACCAGAAATCCTTGGCCAACGTAGTCGAGAAATACTGATTCGAATCAGTAGTTCCAGGTGGTGATGGGTTTCATACCGACACGAATTATCGCGTTGTTAGGGGTCTGACTTTATCCACCCCTAGACTCGATATGCGATGCTCATAGACGAACAGACCGGTATGTACGGATTTTTTCACTGTCAGGCTCAGTAGGGGTTCAGGATGAGTCTGCTCGTCGGCCTTCTTTTCGCTCAATACCTGGTTAGCCGTTACGTACAGCTAGTGCCGCTGACGTGCTTGTGCTTAAATCCACTGCTAGTGTATTGACGAGTCTTTAGAGTCTCACACAGAGAGTTTTCACGGTTCATATGGTGTAAATGACATATGTTGGTACATACAGGTGTCCGATTAAATTTGTTACAGGCTGCACAGACTTTAATCGGACGGTTGATAATACTGGCGGCTTAGGATTAAGCCGGATTATTAAATCAGGTTTTGATATAATAATTTATAAATATATGTATTATATATATATGTATTCTAATATTATTGTTCACTATTCATTTTCTCTCTTGGCTATTCGTATTTTGGTACGAGTACGCGTATATGCATTTCGATACGTGTACCGGGAAGTATTCCGTATTTATACTAAATAGCTTCCAGAAGATGGCCACCTCATTATTGATTTTCTTTTTAGAAAAACAATTATGGAAATGAGGTGGAGAGGTGAGGTGGCATGAGCATGGACTTGGGCATGTAAAGAGGTATGGATCACAATTGTTTATTTGGAAAATGAATGAGATATTTTGTGTGCATGAGAGAGAGAGGGCAGCCACTTGATTCTTGAGTTGCTCATTTCATTTTTCCCCACTTGATTTTCTACACTTGCTTCATTCTCTTCTCACTTGGAAAAAAAACTTAGCCATTTCTCTTTAGTTGCTCATGCCATTGTTTTCTTCACCTCCTTCATCTTCTATGGTTGCTCCCTTGAGCAATTGTGATGAGAGAAAAATATAGTGACGCATTCTTACACCTCCACTCTCCATTACTAGCAACCTTGGAGCGTCGGTTTCCTCGTTTGTCGAGGCTGAACCTTGCGTCGTTTCTCTCAGGTGGATCATCATAGATGGAGGAAGACCGGCAACCGAATTCGATCAAGGAACCACTAGGAGCTTGGAATGAAGACCGAAGAACACGGATCAATTCGGTATAACCATTCTAACTTCTTTATATTAGCTTGCTAGTTTAGGGTTTAGGGTAGATCCTGGCATCGGGTAATGGTAGCGCCGGTTTAGTAAATTTTTGTTCCGCATTTGGCCACGGTTTGATGGTCGGGACGCTGCCGTAACCCAACAAAAACTTTACAGATTCGGCAGGTCACTCCTTCGGCTATGGCTCCACAGGACACTCATCTAGGTTCTTTTGCGCAGGCCACTCCTTCGGCTCCGCAGGCCACTACTACTCCTGCATCTCATTACTCAAGATTTTTTCGGTCCGGGGCTGCAGCGAGGAGCAAATATGCCAGATTTCCCAGATGCTTGGAGGTGGAGCACCTAGACCAAGCAAGCATATATATATATATATATATATATATATATATATATATATATATATATATTTGAGTTTTGTAGGATGTCTATATTTTATTTGATACATATTGTATATTCTGGATATCGGTTGTTGTATATGATGATTATGATTATGATTTTAGATTGATTTTGTATTGTATTTGTTATATATTATGCGTGAGATGTTATTGATAAATATTTCTGTATTTGGGTATATGGTATAGTGTGATATATATATATATATATATATATATATATATATATATATATATATATATATATATATATATATATATATATATATATTGTGTACAGGCGGGAAAAAGAGAGGAAAAAATAGGAAAGTATTTTTTTTTTAAAATAATAATTTTTGCCTTAACGGTTGTCACCGTAGGAACAAGTACTGCCCCTACAGTAACAACCGTAAGGGCACGTATCTGCCCTACTGGATGTCTCGTAGGGGCAAAATATCAGAAAAACTGATATTATGCCCCTACGGTGGAATCCGTAGGGGCATATACTTGTCCGTACGATTGTCACCGTAGGGACAAAAATTATAAATTATTTATAAAGAAATAAAAAAAAGATGAAATTTTGATCTTACGGATATTTTAATTTTCCTTTACGGTGATAACCGTAGGGGGAAAAATATTATCACCATAGAGGAAAAAAATTATTACTATTTTTAAAGAAATTAAAAATAAATAACCATCCCTACAATCAAAACCGTAAGACGGTGTTTTCCGTAGGAGCAAAATCTCATCCGTAGGGGCAGATTCTTGCCCTTACTGCATTTTGACCTACGGATAGTACTTTTGCCCCTATGGTGCCTATTCTAGGGGCAGAGATTTGCCCCTACGGTCCTAACCGTAGGGGTAGACTTTATTTGTAGTAGTGTGAGGGTATTTTTGTCTTTTCCATTGAAACGGTTATTAGCACCATAGTTTCAAAACTCGGTTTCATTTTCAGTTGATCCATCAATTTTAATGAGATTCGGTGGGTTTCATTTGGTTTTTCTAGTTTCAGTTTGATCAGTTTCATTTCAGTTTTGATTACTATATTATATAATTATAATATGCATGGGCGGATCCTTACAGAGGCGAGATTAGGCATCTGCCTGATCTGGATCCATCATAAACGGTATAGAATACATAGTTAGTGAGTAGGATAAATAGAATAAAGGTACTTCTAAGTAACTAAAGCTGTAAGTAACCATTTGGTTAGAGGTTAGAGGATCTGTGTCATCAAACTTTTAGTTAATATTGTTTTGGTATTATTCATTTTGACTTAAATTCAATAAACTCCCCCATAGCGTGTCCATGGTAGCACTATCTTTTTTTTTTTCCAGAAAATTGCCCTATCTATCGGATCCAAGACCGCATCGTTAACTTGGAATAAAAAGGCAATTCTACCTCTATCCCTAACTCTGAAAAAAATTCTAAAAAAAAAGACAGACGAGCTTGAGGGGAGGTCGGAGAAGGAGGGGGAGCTCGAGGGGAGGTTGATGAAGGAGAAGAGCATGAGGGGAGGTCGGTTAAGAAGGGGCTTGAGGAGACGTCGAAGATGGATGAGGGAGGATTAGAGAGAAGAAGAAGAAGATGATGATGATGATGGGGGTGGTGGCAATTTTGGGGAAGGGTGGAGGCGAAGGACAGAGATGATGAAGATGATGATGATGATGGAGGTGGTGGTGATTTTAGGGAAGGGTGGAGGCGGAGGATGACAAAGATGATGATGATGATGATGATGATGATGGAGGACATAGATGATGGTGGCGGTGGTGGTGGTGAATTTAAGAAAGGATAGAGACGGAGGTGGTGCCGTTGGTGGTGGTGGAAGTGATGGCGATTTTAGGAAAGGGTGAAGCTGGAAGAAGGCAAAGATGAGGAAGAAGCTCGATGGGTGGTTGGAAGGGGATGGTAGTGAAAAGAGGTGGTGGAGGGATGATGATGAAGAAGAAGATGATGATGAAGACGGAGGTAGTAGTGGCAATTTTGGAAGAGGTCGAAGCAGAGTAGGTTGGTGGAAGGGAGGGGTGAGGCCGACTAGGCGGCGACGAGTGGCCACGACGGCGACGAGGGTTGGGGTTAGGAGATGAATATGAGGGTATTTTGAGAATAATTGATTTTTTTTGATGACGTGGCAGCCAATGCTGACGTGGGGATAATGTGGACCGTTAAAGTTAACGGGGTACCGTTACATAGGATAGTTTTCTGCAAAAAAGTCTATAGGATAGTTGTCACGGGCCGAAACTACAGAGGAGTTTGTTGCATTTAAGCAATCCATTTTATTGCGCCCTTTTTTTCATCAAACCTCTTTATACTAAACATCTTATACGTTTCAAAATTTTCAAAAAACAAAATTTAGAAATAAAACGCACTAAAGTGATTATTTGGATTGAATTTTTTTATGATTATATTTTTCTAAATTTTTTTAAAATTTTAATATCTTCTTCTATTCTATTGTAACCCAAAATGGAGGGTGTGTGGCACTCTCACATTTATTGAATTAAATATATTTAGAAAAACTAGAAAAAAAGTCTCATCTCTGAGATGGTCTAAGCTATCAAATTTTTTTTGTTAAGAATATCCTATAGAATTAATTTATATAAAAACCTTAAAAGTTATTTCTTAAACAAAGTTTTTTTAAAAGATTATTATAGTCAACAAAAAATGTTCAATAGTTAAAACAGATTTAATCAAATCTTTAATCAAATTGATCATCAACTAGCTTGTTAACAAAATTAAATTATACCAACTGCATTAATAATAAGTCAAGGTGATAAATCATAGATATAGTTAAATTATAAAAATAACAAATCACACATGTTTCTTAAATAATTTCTAGCATAATCACATGCATATTGAGCCAGTGAACAGGGATGCAGTCCCCGACTCCCATCATTCAGATGTTGGTGTCATATATAAGGTATCTTAGCATCCGGATGGCTTGTATTGCACTTGAGGAACTTAACACAGAGCGCAAAAGATTGAAAATGTCCATCGTCAGCCTCAAACTGCAGAGAAAGCTAGAGCTCCTCCACCACCCGAGCCTCAGCCATTCAATCCAGAGCACCATCCGCTGCCTCCCGGACCTCCTCTCCACCCACGCCCTCCTCCTGACCACCGGCCTCCTCTCCAACCCCTTCACCCTCTCCCGCCTCCTCGCCGTCTCCGCCCTCTCCCCCTCCTCACCCAACCCCCATCATCATGCAACCTCCCTTTTCCATTCCGTCCCATTCCCATCCCTCTCCATGTTCAACACCATGATTCGCGCCTTCGCCAATATTCATTCTCCTCATCATTCCTTCTCTATCTACAAGCACCTCCTCACCATCCCTCTCTCCCCCGACCGCTTCACCTTCCCTTTCCTCCTCCGATCTTCCACCTCCTCCTCGCTCCCCCTCGGCAGGTCCGTGCACTGCCATTCTCTCAAGCTCGGCCTCGATTCGGACATCTATGTAACCAACAACACCATCTCCATGTATTGCTCCTGGGGCCGCGTGGATTCCGCTCGCCGGATATTCGATCAGCGTGTCTCTGCTGATCTCGACGTCGTCTCGTGGACCGCCATGCTCACAGGCTACTCCAACCTCGGGCAGATGGACACTGCGCGTCGGTTCTTTGATACGTGTCCCAACAAGAACCACGTCGCCTGGAACGCCATGATTGCGGGGTACGCCCGAGCCGGGATGAAGGATGACGCTCTGCAGTTGTTCGGTGAAATGCCGCAGCGGAATGTGGCTTCGTGGGGATCGGTGGTTTCGGGGTTCGCGCAGTCCGGGCTGTGCAAAGATGCGTTGACCGTGTTTAGGGGGATGGTTCGGGTCGGGGTCTCGCCGAACGAGGCAACGCTGGTTAGCGTGGTGTCGGCCTGCGCGCAGCTGCGAGATCTGCGGCAAGGGGAGTGGGTTGGTAAGTATATAGAGGAAAATGTACTAAGCAAGAGTACAGTATTGGCGACAGCAATTGTGGACATGTATGGCAAGGGTGGTAACATTTCGAAGGCCATCGACGTATTCGGTAAAATGCCTATCAAGAACGTGTATTCATGGAACTCCATGATAGCTGGGTTAGCTAATTGCGGATTTGGTAAGCAGGCCTTAACGCTATTCTGGAAGATGAAGCTAGCTGGGATTGCCCCTAACGATGTTACATTCATCGGGCTGTTGAGCGCCTGCAGTCATTCCAGGCTCGTCGACGAGGGGCGGTGGTTCTTCGATATGATGACAAGGGTGTATGAGATTAGGCCTTTGGAGGAGCATTACGGCTGCATTGTAGATCTGTTGGCACGTGCGGGGATGATAAAAGCGGCGTTGAATTTCATGGATCGGATGCCGGTTGAGGCTCATCCGGGGCTGTTGGGGGCACTCGCGGGGGGTTGTAGGATCCATGGGGAGTTGGAGATTGGCGAACGTGTCGCAAAGAGGTTGATCGAGTTGGAGCCAAATCATGGTGGGAGATATCTGTTGTTGGCTAATATATATGCAGCCGCAAGGAGATGGGATGATGTGTGCATGGTTAGGAAAATGTTGAAGGAAAGGAAAGTGTTGAAGATTGCAGGCAATAGCTTGGTTGAATTGAAGACTGTTGCTTAGCTTGGTGCATGACTTCCTCCGATTTACTTAGTATAGTTATGTTGTGCAGTGGCTGAAGAATGGTTTCCAAATTGAGCAGCGAAAACACTCCACCACTAAGTGGGAGGTCCTGAGAACTCCCCGGACCTAGGGATCCATCACCTTCCCCAAATGTGTATGGGCTGTTGCGGTTTTCAGAGGATCCTCATACAGTGCAATAATCGCGGTATGGAAGCATGTTTTCTGGTACCGTTCTTTTGCCCAACTGGTTGGGGCTATCGGGAATTCAGATCCTCTCCATTGTTGATGTGGATGTTGATGTGGATGGAGAGTCCAGTCGTAATTTTGAGCCTTTGATCTTTATCAAATGGCTGAGATGCGCTTAACAAAAGCTAAGGATAGGCTCACTAGATAACATATGCCTCCATTGCACACCATCCTCCTTACTCATCTGTTTCTTTCATGGATTTTTCCAAAGAAAAATTGAAACATATAATCGATCATTTCTGGACTTTTGCTCCACCGTTAACGAAATTCTTGCAATATTCTCTCCCCCCCCCCCCCCCCCCCTCCCTCTCTCCACACCAGCATGTTGAGTTAAAAGGGTATTGTAAGTGATAGTATTAAGTGCAAAAACATAATTGTACTTCTCCAATTATCATCAATCTATCGTTTCTTTACTTTTAATGCAAAAAGGAAGGGTTCTCAAAATGAAATTTTCTAATATCATTTCGTGACACATGCCACGAAAAAATTTCTCATAAATTTGAGAATCTTTTTGTAAAACCATGGCGAGCTAATCAAATCTTCTATTTTAAAATCTTTAATAAATATTTGAAAATCTGTATTATCTAAATATTCTAAATATTTTAAAATCTTTAACAAATATTTGAAAATCTATATTATCTAATCTACTATTCTCAAAAACTCTTCTAAAACCTTTATCCATGACAATAAATGTGCGTCGCCCGTGAAGAACGCTAGTAGATATCAAACTGGACAAGCAATATATTTTATCTTGCCTCTCTTTAACCCTTATGTATATATAGGCTTTATTTTCTTCGCTTTTTCTTTTGTCCTCTTGGTATAATGATTGAATCAGTTAAAATGACTGCTGTGGATGACTTAAATTAAAATTAGGGCTAGGATTAATTTTAGGATTAGCTTTAATGAGAACTTAAGTTAGAATTTTGAATAAGGAGAAGAAGATGATTCTTTTAATTGACGGGCATGCAGGGCTTAACACCTTCTTCAATACTCATGTTAATTGTTAATAGCGGATCACAATAATAAGAAATCAAAATCTTCTCATTATTGAATACTCCAGATAATAAGAACAAATCAATCCAAAATACAAAATTTTGTTAGAAAACAAATAATCCATTATTATTGATAAGCTTAACTAAAATTACAATCGATGTAGTAAATAAGTTAAGCTAAAAGGGACACTTGATCATGATGCTCTCTTCCTTGAGAATTCTGCCTATTGCTGGAAACCTCCTCTTGGTTCGGTCGTGGATGAGGGGTCCTTCATTGCAGCCTTGTAAATAAGAAAGGTAAATGCATCGATCCACGCAAACCGTCGTTCATAGCTACCTAGTATCTTGTGGCTCACTGTTCGGAATTCATCCGCGCGCGCAAACACGTATGTTATAGAAACGATATGAAATGAAGGAAACGGAATGCGCACGCGAGATCGTTCTTGTTTTAAAATTTATGAAGCGCAAGTGCACGCCGCGTTGTAGTAAGTCGGTAAGTACGGGTCGATCCACAAGGGATTGTGTATTAGGTTTTGAGATTTAAGATTCAACAAATTAATGAATTGGGTTGGTTGTCACAAAAAAAATAGAAAATACGAAAACAAGGAAGCAAAGAAAACAAGTAAATAGGTTAAGGAAGAAGTTGGCCGTGGCTTTGATTCGGAAGGTTCAATTGCGACGATTCCCTTGACGCTCAGTTGTTCATGAGTTGTTCGTTTTCACGTTGATCCCGGCATGAAGCACGACTTGTCGAAGCGGTTGCGAGACACAAGTCGTCAAATTCCGATGTTCTCCGTAGTCACGAAACTAGTCCGTTTTGTTCACTTACCGTTGTATGTCCAAGCTTGGGGTATCAACACTAAAAACAAGGGTTAGCAAGTATACCACAACATCAAAAACACAATTAGTGAGTGAGAGCAGATGATTTTAGTGTTGAGTTTGCTATGTGTTTGTGATGGTATATCGTATATGAAACCAAGAGATTGTCAAACACTTGATCACAAAATACGATATCCAAACCTAGCAAACTTAACACTAAATTGATTTTAACTTAAACATTGAAATGGGGAAAGAGAGTGAATATGGTATATGAGGAGGTTACAAAGTAACCATGTTTCAAAATACCATATCACATCAAAACATAAACAATCTTTAAGTTAGAATCATATAGTTAAGCACATTTAAACATAAACAAGAGGTGGAGGAGGCAAAAGCCTTTCATCTTACTTCCTCACCAATACCACAACCAAAGAAAAGATTAGTTAAGCATGATAAAGAAAAGAAAGAAAGGAAGATAAGCAAGTATAAAAGAAACAACAATTTATTACACTTGAAGAAAAAGATACAGAATTTTGGTTACTTGTTCAACCTCCTTAATAAAGCTTTCCAAAGAAAGCTTCAAGAGGGAAGAAGAAACCAATGATGAAGCCCACTCACGCTTAAGCGAAACCAAAAACAAAAAAAAAAACTAAGAAAAACTATATGTGAATCTATGAGAATGAGAGAGAGTCATCCCTTGCTCACTGGTTCTGCTTTTATAGGCACCAAAGAAAAATAAACAAACAATAAAAATGAGGTGACGTGGCAGTAAGGGAGGCTCTGTAGAAAACTGGGGTTGATTAGAGGCAGAGGGGCCGAGCTTGCCGGTTTTAGTGGGGTAGTGGCCGGCCCTGTTGAGGATTCATGGGCCCGTGCTTGTTGTGTAGACATGTGTACACCCCAATATCACTCTGATGCTGCTAGTTTTGTCTTTAGAGGCCTTGGATGCACTCAGGGATTTGGAGGGAACAAGATGGCACACATCACATCAAATCTTTTTGCATTTATTACCTATGTCCCCCATGTGCTTTGGGCAGCCCCCTCCTAGGTCCAAGAACCAAAGAGCTATGTGCACACTTGTATTGTGTTGGACCAAAAAAGTATACACATGATTATTTGCAAAAGAGCTCTTCTGATATCGGTCGTTTTTCTGTTCCGTTTGCAGTGTCAGCTCCCAAACGTTATATCCGTGATTTTGAATGTGTATCCGGTATTTTATCACGAACACCTGTAAGCTGTAATTACTGAGCAGACACTGATTAATAGTACCGATATATATAAAGTAGATAACGAATGAGGTTATAAAAATGCAGTTTTCTGAGATAAACACTCACAATATTTCAGAATAACTGAAATTTGAGGATAATAATGCTCGTTTCTAGGTTTAATTTTTCTTTTCTAATGAGAATGTAGCATGATTTTATCCTATCAAGAAGTTATCACAAGCCAAGCATGTGTAGACCATCTTGATGTGTTTACTTGGTATAAGTACTTTAGATCATTTTGTAATCATGCAAATATTAACCATAATCTTGACCTAGAATTACTCATGTTAGATTCAATACTTAGTTTTGGTTTGTGCATCAACATGACACGCTGTTTTTCTATTTGAGAATAATTACTATGAGATAAATTATATTTATGTATCACGATCGATATTCTAATTTTACAAACTGGAAAATTATTTTCATTATTTGCATCATTTTTTTAGATATCATAAATTGTTGCAAGAACTATTATGATCTCTGATGAAGTCTGCGGGGCCGCATGCTCGCTGGGGTCGGCGGGGGTCCAAATCTGCTGTTCACTTCATGGGGTCTGTGTATCCTGGTGAGATCCTCTCTATCTCTACCGGGACTGTGTCGTACATCGTGAGGCAGGCCGTGAAATCGTCGTCCTCCATATAATATCAGCAAATCTGAGTAATGGGGACAAGAAGCAAAGATTTGCGCGCGGCAACACTTTTCTTGATTGTGGCGAATAACATGCTCGCCATGCAAAATTGGTAATCTCTGGTCATCAAGCAATGAACGATGTGACCTACAATCGCCGGAAAAGATGAGACACGAGCGATCCCCGTGACGTTGCGGTATGCTCAGCGGCATGCCGTATAAGCGTTACTATAAATCTGCTGGGCATTCAGCCCAGGATCTCGTAACTCGCACCTATCACTCATAACTGTCCTATACTGGGCCAGTTCTAATGGTTTTTGGAAACTAGATTGGATCGGGATATTGGTGACGTTGGATATGGTATCGGATGAAAATACCCTACGTCTACCCTTAAAATGAAATCTAATCCGATCTTGGAGTACCTCTCCATTTCTGAGCGCATCATAAAACTCATCAACCAAGTGCTCGCAAGCGCATAAACCCTCTTCTCCATATAACAGAAATTCCCACAACTGTCGGATTGCATCATAGAAATAGCTTCCGAACACTTCATGGGAAAAAACAGCGACAAAATTTTGTTCTAATTCAAAAGGGTCCATTTTTCTATGGGTGGGGAATTTTCAGAAAAATAAACAGTACAGGAGAGGGGGGAAGAGAGATGCTTACAGCAAGGAGGAAGAAAATCAACGAACAGAGGAGAAACGACCGAGCTCGCCCGACTTTTAGGTGTCGTCGCCGGTCTGATTTAGAGGAAAGGGGCTAGGGTTTGGTAGGAGGCTGCGGGGACAGAAAAGAAGGAAGATGGTTCTGTTTGAGAAATTAGGAATGAGGGCTCGGGTCAGGGGCTGTATGACTTATAAGGGTATTTTACAAAAAAAAACCACAACAAGAAAACCCAAAATATTTACAATCCTACTCAAACAAAAAAATGAAATCAGCCTTGTCCCCAAAATCAGCACTCACCCCCAAACGGGTGAGATTTTATTAAAAAAAACTAGGAAAAACAAAGATTAAAATATTCACAAGCTTAACGACATGGTTAGTCCAGAAATTAATACCAGCCAAAAAAAAAATTTGTCGATATAGTGTAGTGGCTGGTAAAAGAATATGTATATACAAAAGAAAAAGAAAAAGAAAAGGTATAAGTTAGATGTTAGTGAAGGACATGGACGTGTAAAAATAGGGATTAGAAGACGCCGAAAGTGAAGACGAAGTTTTAAAGAGGAAAAAGAATTGTTGTTCGAATGAATAGAATTTTCAAGTATATGTGGAGTTTCAAAGACAGGTTCGTTCAAAAACTGGAGTTCATCCGCAAAAATTTCGGCAAAAGAAAGGTTTTTAGGATGTTCCCAAATGGATCCTAACTCAAACTCACAAAGTATATCGAGTTCATCCGCAAAAATTTCCTCAAAACTTGATATGAAAGAATATTCTTCAATGCTGTCTTCCTCCCTATGATTTTTCACAATTCTATTCTTATCACTATAGCTCATAGACTCTCCCAATATAATTTCTCCCTCATCATATTCACAAATGGGTAGGTATATGTCATCCAAAAAGGTAGGTTCCCACATTAACATTTCTTCAGAAACAATATCACTAGGTGATACAAAAATTGTGGGTTCCTGATCATTGATCTTTTCTGACAATCTTTCCAAACCATACCCATAAAAATCACAAGATTCCTCTTCAAAAATTGGAATGTACAAATCAGTCAGAGGTTTTTCTTGTGTGTCCTGATAACACTCAGTCAATTTATTTGCATCATCATCTATGAAATTATCAAAATTCAATTGATCTTTATCACACTCGGGTGACTTCCTAGATGACAGATACTAACATTATTGGGTTCCGATTGACCGTGTTCACTCTTTAGAATCACAACAGCTACATGCTCTTCAATTCTAGCCAAAGATTGAGCTTGAGCGTGAAACAATTGCTCAGACTGCTGTATACACAGGGCTAGCGTTGCAGCTGTTTGATTCTCGACCGCAATCATCACTTCAATACCTTTTTCTAAAGCGGTCAACCTAGCATCTATCTCACCATCATTCCCTAAGGATGTATCAGTTGTTTCAGGTAAGGAGGGTTGTGACAGTGGTGATGCCAAAGCAGTCAATTTGTCAACCTCTTTCTCTAAATCCTCAATCATTAGGTCACTAATTGATGTGGGACTGGGTTCAAGAGTGTTAGGTGGGTGACCATTAGAAAAACTCTGGGACAGTTGGTCACCACCTAGAAAAAGATAGTTATCATGAATGTGGGAAGAATCATGACAGTTTGAACAAAAGAATTGGGAATGGGTATAAACAAAAGAATAAGAATCGTGAGAAATTGAAGTAAATTGTGTATCACCCATAACAAGAATTCACAAATATCACAAAAATAAAGAATATCACACCTCTAGCAGTCTATGGTATGCTAGTAACCTAGAGCTGCTCAAGAACCTGATTGTTGAAATAAAACTGTGTCGAGAAACGGGCTTAAGATATACGGATCACAAAGCCAGGTAAGTGCAAGAGATAAGGGGAGGTTTTCCAATGCTTTCGCGAAGTTCCTTAATTAGATAACCTTTTCTCTTGAACACTTGCCTAGACACCCCATGAACGATATACCGTTAAGCAGTGCTCTAAACACAGTTAACTTCTCCTAATGAGCGCGATATCCTTAAAGTCAAAGTCTAGTTGGGTTTAAATTACTTGGGGTATGCAAGAATGTAGTTTTGTGATTTGTGGGCTACGGAAAAAGGTGATGAAATCCTTTACCGTATCTTGTTTGGTCTTTTTCCCCTTAAATCCGTATTAAGATGCAATGCGAAATCAATTAAAGAATTTAAGAAATCAAGCAATTTAAGAAATTCTTTTTCTGTTTAAGTTTAAGCGCTGCAACAAAAACGGTTAGTCCTCTGTTCAATTGGCGGCAAAATTGTGCGAAGAATCCTGCATAAGATAGAAATATTGGAATGCGTCGGATTCGAGAAGAGCGTGTTAGGAAATGTTAGTTGTATGTATGCCCTAGAGGCTAGTATTGTACAGATGATGTATATTATATGTAAGTCCACGGTAGCGCCCCGGCCGTCTAACAGACGTCAAATGCGGAACAAAAACTTTTTACAACTGGTGCTATCTCGTACTGTAACCCGGATCTGCCATTAAAGCTAAACTAACAAACTACAAAGTGGGTAGAAACGTTATACCGAATGATCCGAGTCCTTCGGTCTTCAACCATCATCCCACGCTTGTTGCGGCTGCTCTGATCTTCTGAATCTTTATTCTTCTCGTCCAGGTGGCACCACGTCGACGGAACTTTAAACGGGCTCCCGCCTCTGAACCGAGGCAACTCGATCGTCAAGTTTGCTAGAAGAGACGACCAAGATGAAGTAGAGAATGAGTAGAACACTTTGTCTCGTTACGTCCAAGGCTATGGACGAACGGTTAATGAAGTTGCCTTTTGGATCGATACGAAATGAGGAATGGAGTATATCAATTTCCATGAACCAAAATCCTTAATCTTTTCAAAACAACAAACATATATCATCCTCTCAAGGAGGTGGCCGGCCACTAAATAGAGGGGGGAGGTGAGTGTAGGAGAGGGAGGGTGACTCAAACAATGAAGCTTATCATGACTCACTAATGACACCTAGTGTGAACACATTAATAAAAGTGATGATTCATTAACAAAGTCATCAACTCATTAATGCACCATTAATGAACAAAGCCACCTCACTATCCTAGTCACCATCCTAGTCACCTCTACTAGAAGCTTCCACACAAATCCCAAGAAAAGATAAATCCGTATTTAACCGAATGTTAAATACGGCTGATAGAAAACAGGAAACTGGCAACTTCCAAAAGTGATCCTGAAACGAATTTCAGGATAACCCTGTAATGGTATAAACATACCTGCATTTGTATTACGACCGAATACAAATGCATAAGAGACAAAGATATTATATCTATACAGTATAATACTGGGTTCCGGCTTAAACCAAAGCCTACCAGTATTATCTGCCCGAAAAATGACACGTGCGAAAACGCACGTGCTTTTTCCGAACCTTGCCATAAACCCATATGGCCTCTACAACGTTTCGCCCGAACTTGGGAAAGTGTCTGTGGGGGACTCTAATGACTCATCAACACACTGGCACTGGGTATAACCACTAGCACGTCAGAGGTACAAGCTGTATGTAACGGTTTGCCTATGTATTGATAGGAAGGGATGCAGACGAGCAAACTCATCTCTAAACCCTACTGAGCCTAACAGTGACAATATACATACAGTCCGGTCCGTTCGTCTATGAGTATCACATATCTGGCCTAGGGGGCTAGTAACGTCAGACCCCCAATAGCGGTATAAGTCGTGTCAGAGAGTAGCCCAGAACACCCTGAGATACTACTGGAGTACCTACCAGTAAATCTCCTGCCTCGGCCGAGGGCTTTGTGTAATGGCTCTCCTAGACACAGCGCGATCTCACCCCCAATACCGGGAGAGACGAATCCCCTGCCGATCCGCTCACTTGCCTCCAATGTGGCTCGGGACTGTACCCAACTAAAACCTGTTTGCACAACTCCTTTGAGCATGGTAGGGTAGTAATCTAAGCACAGTGGGATCTCACATGAGACAAATGACGATCTCAGGTCGATGAACTAACCTGTACACATGTCACCAGGGAACTGCTATCTGACGATATGTATAATACCAACTAGCATGTTCCCGGCGAGTCCTGTCCGGTGTACTCATAACCCAATGTGCACCTGTATACATCTTAGGTGATCAAACTGACACCAGTGGCTTGTGAGACCGGCCACCGCCCCTCGTCGGGGTCTCGACTGTATACACTAGTCTACTCTGGAGTATCGATGCCCTGACTCGAAACTCCCACGACTAGGGACACTTTAAGGATGTGCTTACAGACCCCAGCTCCCACGTATATGATCGCCATCATACTGCTGGTAGTCAAGCAAGAATCCTATGGGCTCTATCATCATGCAATAGTGAACTAAAGCATGTATACGATGATAAAGACAAACCAGATAGCAAACTATCATCTCGAGCAAGACTGTCATATCGGTATAGGTCCTGCCTCAATCATTGCAATCACGTACCTGCGATCCAATAATTGACTTTGAGGGCACTATCTCCAACAATCTCCCACTTGCACTCAAGGCTAATTATTGCGATGTCGCATACTCACAGCCTGTGTGATACCGAACATCCAACTCCTCTACTAATCAGTTTCACAAAGCTAGTTTGTAAAACTCTTGTGTTCGAGAAATAGCCTCAGTGAGTGGATCCGCCCTGATGTTTCTTTCTATATCTCTCTAAATCTCAAATTCGCGGAGAAAACCATCTCCCGAATCGAGTAATACCTGTCTTAGAATATGTCTGAATATCTGATGGGACCTAGTTCATAAATGAACTTTAAATTCAAACTTCTTAGATTGTATCGATAACTGAACCTAATCAGTTTCCAGCACCATGCCTCCCACAGTGTCACGACCCGAAAGTACGGAACATGACCGGCACTTAAACTACGAACGTCTCGAGGCGTACGTAATCTAAGTAAACCGAAAACCCAGAAATCCAAACCAAGAAAAGATGTAGAGTGCAGGAAAAACCAACTTAAAGCAAGTAGTTTCAATAGCATAAGCCGAATTATGCGGTTTTTAAAACATCAAAAATTTACTGAAAATTTCGGCAGAGTCTCCTTTGTAAAAACTGGCCCCCAAATGGGATACAACATGAATAGTATACGAAATCAAGAAAAAGGCATCCCCAAGCGGGAGCTAGCTCTTCGTCAATCGACGGTCACAACCACACAAGCAATAATATACAACGCCAACGGCGAGGATCAAAACTCAAAAGGAAACTCAAAACCACCAGAAATATAACGAGCGGCTCTAAGGTCGAAAGAATAAACAACACTGGTCTCTATCTCAATAAATACATGTTTGGTTGATGGAATTTACTAGATACAACGGAATAATATTATACAAGGTAATATGATGGGTATGATACAAGAAAAACCCACCTACTAGCAAGTCACCCGAAGGAAACTATGCCCGCACAGCCGTAAAGAAACCTGTACGGCAAACCTGCAAGAAACTGGGGCACAACGGGGGTGAGTTGCCAACTCGTGAATAGAAAAACATCTACGCACAGAAATCGCATAAATAACGCAACCTAGGTCAATGATCATAATATATCCTCAAAAATATACATAACAAGCAGCCTATAACAATGGCTAGGGTAATATCTAACCGAGTGAAATCTCATGTGCCCGTGTCAGTGCCTCAGGTAGCAATATATCATATGAATGAGGTATGAATGCATGAAAACAGAATACATGTAAATGAAGAAACTGTTTTCATAAATTAGTGAGATTTCCTTTGTATTTTTAAACTGAGGTATCATAATAAAATCAGTATCAACAGTGTCTAGCATCGACACGAAACATAAATCTCACTGTCTCGAAATATCAATGTCTCAATCTCAATATCTAGGACGCCGTCAGTCCAGACCGGCCCCTACCATCCATCTCAAGACCACGACGGTATCCTCCGGATATCCGACGCGTCGGGTAATATCACCGGTAGGTAATCTGTCCCCTGCCAGGCTCAACGTCAACACCACATTCATCTTGCCCCGGGGTACCATACCGGGCCCACCATATACCCGAAACGGTTCCTCCACTCCTCGAATCGGGTCTCGAAATTCATCAGCAAGCTCATGGTGGACGACTCATACATCATGGGAAAACCGCACTTTTTATTTTAAAAGGGAGAACATGTTTATTCATGTTTTTGCGGTTTTCCTCCAAATCCAAGAAATCTCATGAAATCCGAATCCAAGTCATCAATAGCATGTAAACAGTGAATATAGGCATGAGAATCCATGAATGCGACACAACAGTGAATAATAACATGCATGAAGTAGTAGGCAATAACTACAATGTCTAACTAGCATATAAGGCAAGTACATTAATATCATGTCTAAACTATTAGCTAACAACCTATGTCAAATGAAATAGTATTTTCTAAAGTGTTCGTGACATGTCAATTACCGATGAAGATGTGTGTGAGCCGGCAAATAAGTGTACGTGGTACATACGCGTCATCGGTAATGGTGCTGGTGTCCTAACAGCATGATATTAATAATGCAATAAGAAATTATAATATAAGTATGCGATGCGGAGCGAACAGTAAAAATGAGCGGAAGCTGAATACTAGACGCAACTATAACTAATCTGCACTAATCTAATATAAATCCTACAAATGGTGCCTTTTGAAATAACACGAATCATGGGGTTTTGAAAATAGGGGCTACGGTGTTTTTAAGAAAAGATACGTTTTTGAAATATCCGTAGAATCCCTTGACCTATCTTTTAAAATACGCATGATTCGTAAGCTTTGAAATAGGTAAGAATCGAATCTAATCTAACAACTAAACTAAACTAAAGGGCTAAGCTAACAAGCTGGACTACAGGTAAGGAAACCGCCTAACGTCTGAGTCGATACATATACATACCTGTATATATATTAGTCGGTGATCCCGCCTCAATAATATCATATCCGATACCATATCTATAATCAGACATCCCAAGTCAAGAGTGCGGATCAATCATCAAGATATAGCTCGTACGTAAATCCGTCGTATGGCATCCCCAAATCTGGGTACGGGTCAATATCACATTCATCATACTATTCACCTGGTATCCTCTTTATCAAATATCATGATCGGGATACTGATCTACGTCTAGTACAATACTGATATCGCCTAAGTATGCATGCACGTGTGTAAAAACTACGTCAAGGACCCGCTACAACGTCATGTCGTATCTAAGATACGAACCCTGCTATATCACCGATCTCACGGCCTCAAATCAAATCTCATCGACTCAGCTCAATCCCAAGTATCATCCTCAAATCCGTATGTGAACACATAGTCCCATACCCATGTGAACCCATAACTATAAAGAATCCCATGAGAACATATCAATAGGAAAGTATGCAAGTATGTATGTGTGTATGTGTAGTGCAACACTACCCTAGGGTTCGCAACGCTAAATTAATCCAACACACCAATATCCATCCTAAGCATCGTTATTAATCCCAAATAACATATAATAAATTGTTGGTGTGTATACGCATCCGTATACACCACCACGGACTACGGGGGTGCTATACGCCATCCACCCGACTTCTCCCCGTAGATATAAATCTACTCACCTGGTCCTCGCTCGCCGGTGCCGACGTCGCCAGGCGCTTGCTTGTCGTCCCGAAGTTCACATGGGGTACCTACATATCATAACGCACCATATCGCATTAAAACTAAATTCGAAATCGAAAAGGCATACGAAAATCAAATCGGCACGCGTATCACGCATAGGTCCAAACCTATCGCCTACGCATGCAAGAATAGTCAAACCAACCCTCGATGTCGATGTACAAACGTCAAACCATCGAGAAAAATTCAATCACACTCATTTGCACATTCACGAACACTAATTTTAATATAAACTAGGTTAAAACTCACAAAAACCCCAATTTTACTTAAAAAGTCATTTTTCCGAAAATCTAGCAAGCACAATTCGCCGTTTTTGTACAAAACATGATGTTTAAATGAATGTAGCGGCCAATATACTTATTAAATATCTTAAATAAGTCATAGAAACAATTTCCGGAATTTAATCTCCTTAAATTCCAAAAACCCTAATATTCTAGTTTACAAAAATACCCTTTTTAACAATTTAAAAGCAAAAATGTACAAACTACAATCTAGCTTAGATTTGCATGATCTAAACCATTAAACCACACTTAATAAAGTTAATGAAGTCATGAAAAACCTAAACACATTTTTAAATCTCAATTTTATATGTATTTCACTAAAACCTAGTTTGCAAATTACATAATTAATACAAATTTAAATTTAACAAAGATATAAACTACCAACTAGATTAGTTTTAGCATAATAACAACATGTTAAACTACACAATTTTCCCATGATCAATTATAAGAACCCCAACTTAAATTCACAACCCTAATATAGAATTTCTTAATCATACAATTGAACCCACATAAAACCAAATTAACACTTAATTAAGCTAACTACAAGCAATTAACAACGATTTAAGCAAAAGGGTTAGAATTTACCCAAACAAATTGAAGATCCCACAAGCACACATAGCCCTCTAAAATGCTCCCTTGTCACCAAAATCCATGCGATAAGGGCTAAGCAAAAATGGGTAGGAGTCGGATTTGGGTTTTGGGATTTTTTTTTGATGGATTTGAGGCAATTTTTGATGAAGTTTGAAGAGAAAAGAGAAGGGAATTGGGGGGGTGCTGCTGCTGCTGTAGGAGGGTGGAGGGGCTGCTGGAATGGGAGTGGGAGAGGAGAGAGAAGGAGGTAGAGAAAGTGGGGGAAGAAGTCAAAGTCAAGGTAAGGTCAAAAGTCCACCTAATTCACCCATTTTCTTTTCTTTTCATTCATATCTTTTCCTTTGAAAATCAAGTCGGGAAAAATATGGTGGATGCTGAATTCAGCCATGGGGAGGAGTAAGTGGGGGGTGTGTGGGTGTGGGTACGGGTGTGGGGTGATGAAAAATGATAAATACAATACCCCAAGCATCCATTTACGCTAAAAAAAGCCTTTTTTCTTCAATAATTTCTAAACCGTTTTGGCAAATGATTTCGTTCCAAAAACCACATGATAAAATTTTATTTAATGTTTTATGATGCACAAAATTTGTTTCAACTCATTCCAATTTGTAATTTTCCCTAATTAAATGTATTAGTGACGGCTTAAAATAATAATAAAATAATATTTTTTTCAGAAAATTTGAAATTTCACCAGCGGCTCAATAAACACCAAATAATAGCAATTACATAGCTAGAATATGTATATTTAATTTTTATAATAAGATATTTGTATTTTGACTTTTTACAGAAAACCCCCTTATTTTACCGATTTTTCGAAATTTCACCGAAACGATTTTCAAAACGTTACACACAGTATCCTCTTGGACCACCTGTCCATAATACTGTCCCTCGTCAGAGGGAAAACTATAACTCTGACAATCACTCTGTCATCCAGGTCACCTTGGAAGCCTGGAATGATAACCGTCTCCCGAAGGAGGCTGCCGTCATCAAGTCCATAGAACATGCACTTATGTTCTAAAACTGCTTCCTTATGTTTCTTTAGGATTGGATTAATATAAACTTATCGTATCAAGTGCAAAAACTACATCTGGTGTGGTACTTGACATCTCATGATTGACTCAATTGCCTAAGCAAGTGATCTGCCAATCATGCACATCTCTCTCTCCTTTAGTCTCTAAGACACCTTTAGAGAGGGTGACTCCATCACCTGCAGGTACACCACCATGCCAGGAGTCATCTATTCTAAATACCATTAGAATACCGTCAAAGTACCCACATTGGGAAACTACCCAAATCTAGATCTAAAACCATAGATCTAGTAACCAGAATGTCTGATATTATATCTATGTCCTTTGTGAAGAAACAACTGTGTAACAACCATAGTACAACCGATCGTAGTATAGGAATTTTATTTCCTACTCTGTGTATGTCATCCAAATACCAAGACATCACACCTTACTACCTTCTTAACAGATCCATCCCCTATTCTGATGAAGTCAAACCCATGACTGTCACATCAAAATCAGATGATCTTATCTCCGCTATATCTGCTCACTAAAGTCTATAAATAGACATAAGCTTCTTGCCCACTATGCTTCCGCTGCTCCCACTGACTATGACAACCCTCTGGTAGAATAATATATACGTACACTTCTAAAGCTAGTTTTAGAACGACGCTATACTTATCCTCCTGCCGAGTCTCATAGTCTGGAACAACAGTAGTGTCAAGTCTGGGTAAACAAGAACCTCCCTGTCACCGTTCTTGAGGCTACCGGAGTACCTCTCGGGTGTCTGAGGTTACCCACCATATCTGCGGAGTGGCTAATGGAATGTCAAACCTGATTGAATATATTGGTCCTATTAAATTTTCCGTAATCGTTTGCGGTTCTGGAATCACTTCCAGTTCTACCATACTCCCACTACCGTTTTCTGAAAAAATCCATTTTACTAAAACTGTGGCGAGTCAAGAACAATATCACTATTGATCTTCCAGATGGTAGAAATGTCAACCCTCGTCAAAACCAGGGTCAACCCACAAACTGCCATTACAGAAACGTGCCTTGAGTTATCCAGTGTCTGGTTTTAAGCATAAGTTGGACAACTCCCCGTATCTTAACATCGTTAAGATATGAACCATTCTATATACAATATAGAAATAGAGGCACTAATTTAATTGGAACTAGATTCAAATCATGCAGCTGTCTCCAGTGCATGTCAACTTAATGGAGAAAGGTTAATCAACATCACTCAACTTAGGAATCCATCCAATTATGAGTAACCTGAAAGAGAAACAAGTTTCTTAAAACCATTACTATTATATGAATACCAATCACAAGAATCTACATCTTCAATCTCTTTGAAAAATCCCGATACATGTGATACCTGGTTCTCTACTTTATTCTTATACCCACAACTTCTCAAAACTTAGACATTGTATTTCTACGAAACACTTGTCTAAAAACCAGAGAAGTCACAAGTAAACAGAACATAGTACGAGGACCTACCCCTTTGTCCTGACGGACACCGGACACATACAATACTCTGTATAAGTCCGCTGAGTTGAAATAACTCAAAACCTGTGCATTGTAGGTTGAAAACTGTACCCAGGCGATTTTCTCAAATATCACCAATTACAACGAATTCCGATATAATGAGGATGATCACTTAATTCCCAATAACTTCCTCCCACTCATCATCTGTAAAACTATACAGATATGAGAATAAAACCTGGTAAATACATACCCTGGAGTAAGTATCTAATCGGGAAATCAGTTTTCTTTTAACAATGCACTGAAACATTAAAATGTTTTATAGGGGTATCCTGGTATTCTTAGTAATGCCTCTTCCATAATCCAATTCATGACTATAACCGTATATTTCTTTGCCATCTCTCCAAATCCCTATATTTGTCTTTAGTCGTTACCTTCTGTACACCTTCGTTAGGCTAAATGGTTTTCTTCCTTCCCGACCGTTCGGCACCAGCCTATGGTTTGGAAGAAGACTATCTAGTAAGCATAATAGGTGTACTCTCCTAATCCTAGGAGTACTCGTAACTTGAGAGAAGGTGATGATAAAAGACAACTGAATAATACCTTATTCTTTTAAAGGTGAAATAGGAGTGGCGATGAAGTACGCAGTTTGGTCGTGAATGATAACAGTCGCAATTTACTTTGCCCTCTTTCTAATCCCTTTATTTTGTCTTTAGATATTACCTTCTGTACACCCTACTTAGGCTAATTGGTTTTCTTCATTCCCTACCTTTCGGCACCAGCCTATGGTTTGGAATAAGACTATCCAATAAGCGTAATAGGTGTACTCTCCTAAACTAAGGAGCCCTCGCAACCTGAGAGAAGGTGATAATAAAAGACAACTGAATAAACCAATTCTATTTCTCCTGAACCTGGATCCATCCTCGAAGAAGTCCCTTCGAGTTCGTATATAACCATACGATGGATCTATCCAATGGAAGTGGATATCCGTAGTAATACGGGGTGTTCTGAGAAATGCAAAGGGTAAAAGAAAAAGCGGCAATGTCTTATGCAACTATAGACAATCCAAAAGCCAGTATTTTAAGAAGGTTCGGTCAACTTTGGTCACCGAGTGATAGTTTAGGGTCGGTCAAAATGTCGCTTCCAAAGAGAGAGAGAAAAGAAACACTCTGCGTGCACTCTAACCTAGATCAGAATGGTTATCACTTTATCTAATCAGGAAACTTCCCACTGTTATCTCAAATTCTCCTCCAAACCAGAAAGAAGAATTAGTCGGGATCACCCGAAGAGTAAACCAACTCATCAGTGAGAATCGGGATCCAACTATCATCGCATGATAACTTGATGGAAGCCACTCAAGTTATCACACTCCAGAAGGTATGCGCATGCCTGGCAAGTTTGCTGTATATTTGAAACTCCCGATATTATTTTTGCCTCATGCTCTTATGACCTTGACGAAGGTCAACAAATCATAAGTCACATGTCAAGTTCTACCCGTCATTGTCCAGGTTAATTTGAACCCACCCGTACAAGCCCTTGACGAAGGTCAATAAGGCTATACGACTGTCCCAAACCAACACATCTATCTATGCAACAAATGAATACCCCGCAGCTACCAAACACTATGCCTTGACGAAGGTCAACAAACATAGCTTGAATACTACTGACCATCCATAAGAAATGACGGAGGGCTACGGCTGGTTTTTGGCGAAAAACCTTTAACGTAATGAACTTGATCTCGTTGAAGGAACCTGATGGCTTTTTATAAAGATATAGTGACGAAAAACTTTTGCTAAAGAGGTCATTCCCGGTGAAGGGATCTCGGCTCTTTCCTCGTGGAATGAGGTGCAGGATATTCCAACTGAATACCGCGATGCAAAGCAACTTGTAATCGACTATATTCAAGTTACTACCCTGACGTAAACTTCTGCCCAAAGGGTCACTCCCGGTGAAGGGATATCTGCCCTTGCCTCGTCGAATGAGGTGCAGGATATTCCAACCGAATATCACTATGCATAACAAAAAGAAACGTCTTTGTAATAACACTTTTAAAATTTGTTCCAACAACATCAAATATAGGTTTGTTTTATCCTTGCATTGATAAGAATCAACGCAGTCCCATCAATCAATCACACCAGAAAAGAACGAAAATAAAATGTACGTATATGCCATCCGCATTCGTCACTGGGTCCCGTCATCACACGTTAGGTTACTTAACTAACGACAGAGCGGGGGCTGGACTAGTGCGGGTGTAAAACATATACAACATCTTATAGTATATATACCAATATACAATAATCGCTCCAGGCATGATAATATGCAACATTACAGAAAAGTAATAAGCATCACAGAACAATACAGATAATCTGGGATCCCCGAGTTTCACAGAGCCGCTGCTGAAACCCGACGTTCCCCTGGTCGTGTGGATAGCCTGTGCAATGAAACCTAGACCCCTACGGGTGCGGCAAGTTACCCGCCAAAACCTGAAGCGAGGTAGTCCCCCACAGCATAGTGAATGGAACACCCGGCACTTCACAGAATCCGGTAACTTGAGCACCCCTCCTTGGGTCAACCTGTACCCCCTACGAGTGCGGCGAATAGTCTGCCAATTCTAGAGTGAGGTCACTTTGCCTCTCAAAACCATGAGATACGGACCCGTTGCCCTCCAGAACCCGGCTATCCGTGCACTCCTTCGCGGGATAATCCTAGTACAGAAATAAAAATATGTACAACGGGTACATCGACCTCAACCCGGTCGTGCTCCAAAAGAATATTATACAACAGGCAGTGACGGCAGTCCACATGTTGGACGCTCGCCTCACAATATCAAATGTACAAATAAATTCAAACTGCACTATCATTGCACCCTGCTATCCACCACGACATATCCGCAACAATACAGCACAACACAGAACATCAACGCGAATGTCACGTTCGCAAACCCGTCTAAAAGAACTATAGCAATTAGACGCGGTCTACCGATCAAATGACATTCCCGGTCGGAGATATAAAGTAAGTACTGTATACTAACATGTTTAAAGTTTGATCGACAAAATATCCTAAAGTGGGCCCTACAAACATCTGCTGTACAGTAACAAAATCTGGGCCCAAAAGATATATTTCAAAATCCATAATTTCCTAAAACAAGCTCACTGCAAAAAAAATGGATCACTGTTCCCACATAACGGCCGCGGTTCCGCGGTCAAACCCAAGCTTTGACCGCGGATCCGCGGCGTTACTGTAGGATCACATGTCCAATTTTCTGCCGTATGCTTCAAAAACCCTGCTTAATTTTCTGGGATCATCAAAATAATTTTTAGACACTGTTTAAAATCGACAGAAACTTAAGCACTTGAAAATTGTGATTTCGGAAATTCTGTTCAATCGATCTTTTAAACGCGTTAGCACAAGTTAGTATAGCTTAATGGTTAGGCTCTGATACCACTGTAAGTCCACGGTAGCGCCCCGGCCGTCTAACAGACGCCAAATGCGGAACAAAAACTTTTTACAACTGGCGCTATCGCGTACCGTAACCCGGATCTGCTATTAAAGCTAAACTAACAAACTACAAAGTGGGTAGAAACGTTATACCGAATGATCCGAGTCCTTCGGTCTTCAACCATCATCCCACGCTTGTTGCGGCTGCTCCGATCTTCTGAATCTTTATTCTTCTCGTCCAGGTGGCACCACGTCGACGGAACTTTAAACGGGCTCCCGCCTCTGAACCGAGGCAACTCGATCGTCAAGTTTGCTAGAAGAGACGACCAAGATGAAGTAGAGAATGCGTAGAACACTTTGTCTCGTTACGTCCAAGGCTATGGACGAACGGTTAATGAAGTTGCCTTTTGGATCGATACGAAATGAGAAATGGAGTATATCAATTTCCATGAACCAAAATCCTTAATCTTTTCAAAACAACAAACATATATCATCCTCTCAAGGAGGTGGCCGGCCACTAAATAGAGGGGGTGTTGGATATATGTATGCCCTAGAGGCCATTATATGATAGTGGATGTATCTGTACATGTGTATATATATATATATATATATATATATATATATATATATATATATATATTCAGTGTACATTCTTGCTCGACATGATAGTATGCTATCTGGTTCTACTTTATCTGACATGTTGATTTGATCATGCTTTTATTCATTCATACATGCTGATAAAGCCCTGAGGATATCGGCTTGACTACAGTGATTATGATAGAGATCATACTAGTGGGACATCTGTAGTTTATAAGCATATCCTGAAATGTCCCTTGTCGGAGGTGTATCGAGACGGGGCATCGATATACCAGGGTTGACTAGCGTATATGATACTAGACCCATGTGATGGGCGATGGATGTTTCCACATTCATCGATGTTTGACATCAAGATCATATACGGGTGCTCAGTGGTGACTGGGTACACTGGACGGACTCACCGAGAACTCCTATATGGAATTATATCTATTGTCGGATAGCAGTTCTCAGGTGACACTGGTACAGGTTAGTCTGTAGACCCGAGATCGTCATAGAGTCTTGTGTGCTCTCCCACTGTACTTTGATTACCACCCTACCACGGCTCTACTGAGTCGTGCAAACAGGTGGCCGTTGGGTACAGTCCCGAGACACACTAAGGCGATGAGCGATAGGAGGGGTTTCGTCTCTCCCGGTATTGAGAGTTGATGCTGTGCTGTGCTCGACTGGTTATATCAGTAAGTCCCTGGCCAGGGCTGCTGAGATTTACTGATAAGTGTTATCAGTAGTTTCTCGATCTGTTATAGACCATTCACCGGCACGACTTATTGAGTTATTGGGGTCGACGTGACCATCCCTTGACTCGATATGCAGCATATCTGACGAAGAGACTGGACTGTACGGTAGTGTTGCCGGTTGGCTCGACGGGAGTTGTAGTAGGTTCGCTTGTTTCCTTCTGATCGCTCAATACCCGGGTGGCCGTTACGTTTAGCTGACCGCTTGCGGCTTGGGGGTGCTTGATATGATCATCACCCACTGCCGGCGTATTGACGAGTCTTAGAGTACCACAAAGGAGTTACCTAGTCCAGGCGAAACGTTGTGGTGCGCGTATGCGATATGCGCATGGACCCGATTAAAATGCGCGTATAGGATACCGTATATTGATCGGGCGGCTTGCTTTTGGTGGGGTCGTATGTGATATGGCCAGATTGATAAATCAAGTGTTGATTTATCATTTAACCATTAGTTTTCTTACTTAAAATCTTTTCTTGTATATGATGGATGTATGCATGCATGTATGCTTTCTTTCTTTTTAGTTTCATGCACATATGGATGTGCATACATACATACATACATACATCTCCTTCATGGTTGATTACACATTGAAAATGGTGGCAATATAAGACTCACACCATGGTTTAAATATATGGATTATTATTTAATTTTTTGAAAAGAAAAAAAGGATAATTCATGGTTGGTTTCTACACTCTTCCTTAACCTTACCATGCTCACCACTTCTAACCATGGATTACCCTTCTCTTTGTGTTTTAACTCAAATTAAATAATATCTTAAACATTTAACCATGGTTTGAGATGAGAAGAAATAAATATATATACATATATTTTCATTTTCTTTTCAAGAGTTATTCTTTTTACTCTTGTTCAAAGAAAAGCCATCATCTTCTTCTTCCTTCCTCTTTTGCTCTCTAGACTTTTGTAGTGAGCAAAATACTTAACAAGATTGGATTTTGAAGTGAGAATAAGAACCACAACATCATTTTACACAAGTTTAGCCCACTTGTTTAGAGTGTTTGCTTCATTTCATTCTCTTGGAAAAGTGAAGTTGTTAGCTTGGACAAGGAGCTTCGGGTGGATCGTCGTGGATACTAGAAGACCTTAAGCGAACCCTCCTCCAACTCTCAAGAGGCCAAGGAGTCTAGCGTAGGGAGCTACAAAGGTTGTACTCTCTAAACCCTAGTCTTTGTTTCCTTTATATTATGAAACCCTAATTTTCTAGGATAGATCCTTTGTATGCTTACTTAGCACCAAAAAAATTTGATCTTTGTGACATGTGATGCTTCCAAACCTCTCATAGGGTGCTAGGTAAACCTAACATTGGTATCAGAGCCGACCTAGAACATTAGGCGACACTTTTACGAAGTAAAAATCCCGATCGGATCAAAATACGGTATTTCGGGACCTTCTCTGGACATTTTTAAAAATCTGTTGTTTTTCAGAATTAAAAATACTTAAAAAATACAGCAGGAAAATCTAATACAAACCCTAAAAATCGAAGCAGTGAACAGTAAATCCTGCCGCGGAACCGCGGCAATAGCTTGCTTAGGCCGCGGCTTCGCGGCCGTATAGGTGACTCACTGGCTCGTTTTTGCATGGTTTCTCTCCTACCTGCTTGTGTACATTTTTAGGTATGTTTAATCTGAATCTAGTACTGAATATTCTGGAGATGGTTTTGGACTCGACGATTCGATCAGAATTTTCATTTCGTTGCTTTTCCGGGTAAATTAGAAAGTATTGAAGTGTTCGAACGAGTATCATTTGCTCACTTTTCACGGGGTTTAAATCTTTTGGAGATACGTGCAAGTTTTGTGGTGGACCCTCTAGAAGACAACAAACCTTAACTCGATTATGTGACCGTCTTGAACTGCCCTTTGAACCTTAGGGTTTGGGGCAGTACGGCGTGCCACATGTGAGGCGTTGGCTTGACCCTTCTACGGCTGGACCGCTACTACTGTGTCACACTCCGGATTTTTTGAACTCCGCTCAAGTGTTGAGCTTTAGGGAATTTTGGGTATTTGAACTTTCGGTCGAAAACTTTAATACTGTCTATTTATCTGGAATGTGATACAATATGTGGAATTCATATAGTTTAGGCATGAAATCCGAAGTATGTGATATTTCGCATTTATGATGTCTAAAGAGAATGTGGATTCCAAATATTGTAGTTTTACACTTTCTTTTCTGTGACCGTAAGTGTAGTATGTTCGATATCGCCGGTTTCGTTGCTATATATCAACGACAATTGGGGTACGCATACTTACTTACGTTGATGGTATATGATATTATGTGTTGCTGAGATATGATGTGCAGGATTGTCGTGATCGAATAGCCGGGTTTTTTTTTTTATGTGAGATGAGAGTTTTGTATTTTCATTCATGTAAATTCAAATGTAATGTAATATTCTTTTATTTAGGGCACTTCCGGGTTGAGATTGATGTCACCAGTGTTGTATATTATTTACTTTTCCGCATTAGGATAGACCCAAGGAGGGGAGCACAAGTGACCGGGTTCTGGGGTTCAGTGGGAGGCCATCTCGAGGAGTCGAGACCGGGTCTCCTAAACTCCAGGATTGGTAGGGTCGCTTGCCGCTCTCGTAGGGGTCTAGGGGTGTGGGCTTGGCTATTCATCGCGACTGTGGAATCCGTATTTTCTATTATTGGCTAAATACTAAATACGGACGTCCTAGTATATCCCACATTATATATATGTTTCTGCTGCCTGTGTTCTGTTATATCTGAAACGAATGATATATTATATATGAGATATATAGTAGACGTTGCTTATGTTTTACACCCGCGCTAGTCCCGTCCCGGTATGCCGTTAGTTAAGTAACCTAACGGTGCATAACGGAACATTATGGCGAAAGCGGATGGCATAAGCGTACGTGTTATTTTCGTTTCTTTTTCTGTGATTGGCTTAAGGACTTAAATGATGGGATTACATTAATATGATTAATGTAAAGAAAATAAACCTAAATAGATGTTGTAGAATCAGATTTGAAAACCACTCGGCTCTTTATGAAAAAGTTATATTTCAAAACTGCAGAGCATAAGCCACTCCTTTTGAAAACCATTTGATTCTACAACGATATCAAGTTCAAAGCGTTAAATATTTTCTTAAAAATCATCCGCAACCCTCCGTCATTTTAGGAAGTAGAGTACTTAGTATTCGTGCTACGTTTGTTGACTTTAGTTAAGGCGTAGTGTACGGTAGCTAAGTGATGTCTTCCTACACTGCATATGATGCAGATTAATTAGGACATTCATGCGACTTTGTTGACCATAGTTAAGGGTCATATGGGTGGGTCTAATTGATCAAGAAATGACGGGTAGAACTTGACTGGTACTTATGATTTGTTGACCATAGTTAAGGTCATAAGTACTAGGGGTAAAAATCACATCGGGAATTTCAAGTGTTGAGATTTGCAATGAGATTGCATACCTTCCATATGATGGTTGGATCCCGATCCCACTGTGGGCAATAGTTGCTCCTAGGAGAGTTTTGCAGTTTACAGTTAGCTAACTCATTAGGTGTCTAGAAAGGTGTTAACGGGGCTACGCCTCTGGGAAAACGAGGTTTACTTTAATTAGGTCCGTGCGAAAGCACGGGGAACCTCCCTCAAGTACCGACACTGGCCTGGCTGAACGGTTAGTGAAGTTGTAGACTGTAATTAATCCTGGCTAGTTTTCTTTTTAAGGTTTGAAAGAAAAACTTGATTAAAGCAGTGGGAGACATCGATTAGACAAGATAATAACCAATCTGATCTATGCAAGAGTTTTCGCTGAGTGTATTCTTTTCTCTCTCTTAATGGCAGATACCAATGACTGGACTCAAGTTTCTACTAGATAAAAACAAACTGAATGGGACCAATTATAAAGACTGGCTGAGGAATCTGAAAATAGCCTTGACTTATGATAAAGTATCATATGTCCTCACGGCTTCAGCCCCGCCCACCCCAGGTCCAAAATCCTCAGTTGCGGACATTGAAGTCCGCAAGACATGGGACACTGACTGTGCCACGGCCAAATGCCTCGCGCTTGCATCGATGGACAATACACATCAAAAGCAGCACGAGAATATGGACATTCAAACCATATTCCTCCATACAAAGGAGTTGTATGGAGAGCAATCCCGCGTATTACGATACGAAGCATCAAAGAAATTGTTTCAGATGCGAATGGCCCCTGGCACACCAGTAGGAGACCATGCTCTGAAGATGATAGCTCTTATAGAAGAGCTTGAGGACCTAGGATGGACAATGGAAAATGAACAATATACAGATGTTATTCTGTAGTCCCTCCCCTCCACCTTTGCTCAGTTCATAGTTAACTTCAACATGCATGGCATGGAGAAGGAGCTACCTGAACTCCTTAATATGTTAAGGAGTGCAGAGAGCACTTGAAATCAATGAAAACTCCCGTTATGACTATTGGGCAATCTTCTTCTTCTCGCCCAAAAGCTAAGGCCAAAGGAAAGAAAAAGAAGAAGCCCACCAATTCTAAGGGTGGAGTTAAAAAGGTGAAGGGAAAGGAAAAGTCCAAAGCTGGAGACTCGGGAAAAGGTGAATGTTTTCATTGCCACAAGACAGGACATTGGAAGCACAACTGTACAGAGTACTTGAACCTCAAGAAGAAGCATGGGGATGCTTCCGCTTCAGGTGTGTTTGTGACAGAAAACTGTTTTTCAATAAACTCTGCTTCCTGGGTATTAGATACCGGTTCAGGTTCTCACATTTGCAATTCTATGCAGGGACTGAGAAATAACAAAGTTTTGAAGACAGGTGACCATACACTCCGCGTTGGAAATGGTTCCAATGTACATACAGTCGCAGTGGGAGAGTATCACTTGGGGTTGCCATCTGGGTGTATATTGGTTTTGAACCCATGTTATTTTTTACCAAGTATGCTATGTAATATAATATCAGTTTCTTTGTTAGACAATGAAGGATATAACTTTATATTGCAGAACAATGTTATGAACATTCACCTGAATCAAATGTTGGTTGGGTATGGTACACTTAATAACGGGATATACGTCCTAAATCAACACACAGTTTTCAGTATACAACACACTAATAAAAGAAAACTTTCAGAATTAAATGAAGCTTTTCTTTGGCACTGTAGACTTGGTCATATTAACGAAACAAGACTAAACAAGTTACACAAAGATGGATATTTAAACTCTTTTGAATATAAATCTTATGCGACTTTCCAGTCTTGTATCAAGGGTAAAATTACCAAAACTCCGTTTACCGGACACGGAGAAAGAGCTACTGAGCTCCTAGGCCTCATACATAGTGATGTATGCGGGCCAATGTCTACACAGGCTGGAGGCGGTTTTTCTTACTTCATTACGTTCACTGACGATTTCTCAAGATTCGGTCATGTATTTTTATTAAAGCACAAGTCCGAAACTTTCGAGAAATTCATTGAATATAAACAAGAAGTAGAAAAACAAACCGTCTTGAGTATCAAGATGCTTCGATCAGATCAAGGTGGGGAATACCTTAGTACAGAATTTGCAAACTTCCTAAAAGAGAATGGGATTCTCTCTCAGCTCACTCCTCCTTACACACCACAACACAACGGTGTATCTGAACGACGGAATAGGACCCTATTTGATATGGTCCGATCCATGATGAGTGATGCTGAGTTACTCGTCTCATTTTGGGGGCATGCATTGGAGACTGCAGCGTTTCTACTGAACAGGGTTCCAACCAAATCCGTGTCTACCACGCCATATGAGATATGGCATGGGAAGAGACCATCTCTTAAGAGAATTAAGATTTGGGGTTGCCCGGCCTATGTTAAAAAGCAGAATCTTTACAAACTCGAGACACGGTCAGTCATGTGTAATTTTGTGGGGTATCCAAAGAATTCTTATGGATATCTATTCTACCACAAAGAGGAACAAAAGGTGTTTGTTTCTCAGTATACCACATTCTTGGAAAAAGAGTTTTTCACAGATAAAGATAATGGCAAAGTGGTGGATCTAGAAGAGGTTCTAGAGACACAAACTACAAATGACGATTTGGTTGAACCGGCTATTGCAATAGAAACTGAGGAACCTCGGCCACTCCGAAGGTCTGGTAGGACTTCTCGCCCACCGGAGAGGTACTACGGTTTCCTCATTGATGGTAACGGAGAAGACTGCATCATGGATGATGATGATCCTACCAGTTTTCAGCAAGCTATCACGAGTGGAGACTCTGTGAAGTGGCTGGATGCCATGAGATCCGAAATGGAGTCTATGTACACCAACAAAGTATGGACTTTGGACATTGTACCCCCTTGGGTAATACCTGTGGGATGCAAATGGATCTTTAAAAGAAAGATTGGTGTAGATGGGCAAGTAGTGCAGGGTTCCTAGGCACACTAAAGAGGTCTCACAACTGATTAAACATGGCCAATTCAAAATTTTCCAAGTGCCTATAAACCCTAATACGGATCGTTAACTAGATGTATAGGCGATGCAAGCAAGTAAACGAATTTATTTCTAAAGGGAAGGGGCTACAACCTTTGTAGATCCGGTCCTTCACCTCCATGGCTCCGTGATGAAGTCCCCTCGCTGTCTATATCGGATCCCGGACTCTAGCATCGGCTTCATCGGAGAAATGAGCGGGCTAGGTCGTCGGCTTCGATGCCGAAGATGATCTACGTCGAGGCAACACAAGATCAAGCTCCAACTTCACCAAGCCATGAAACTTGTGAAGAAAACACCCTATACTACTTGGCAAGAGGTAGAGGATGAAGAAATAGGAAGTGGGTTCACTTTGGAATTGGATTTCTCACTTATTTTCACAAGTTGCCATTGATGGTTGCAAGGTTTCTTCATTGTTGAAGATGAAGAAGAAGAAGAAAGAATATATGATAAGTATATTCCAAAATAGAAAATAATATGAATACTTATCATATACCAACCATGGTCAAGTGTAGAGAGTGAACTAGGGTTAGGTTAAGGAAAAGAACAAGAATGGTCAAGCTTTCAACACTTCAAGAAGTTTCAACAAAACAACAAAAAAAGCCACCATTCTTTTTATTTTACAAAATGAATAAATAAATAAATGAATAAGTAAACAAAACCCTAACCATTCATATAACCATGGTTTAATCATACACACAAACTCAAGTTAGCATGTATCATCAAACATGATACAAACAAGTGCACAAAAGTATATCACATATACAACTTGTGTACTTCAAGTGAGAAAATCCATTTAAAGTGAACCGATACTAGTTAATGCAAAGTAATATATCATATATATAATTATGCATTAAATCATTAAATCAACACTTTATTTATCGATCCGGTCATATCGCATATAACCGACTAATATCCAATGTATCGGCTTATCGAATCAATCCTTGATTCGATAACTAGGTTATATCGCATACAACCAATCGATACATTCATCGCGAGAATAGAATACGGTATCACATACACGCATTATTCTCGGTCCCGCACATATCTCATATGCGCTCCTATTTCGTTTCGCTTGAGCCAGGAAACCTCTGTGTAGGACTCTAAAGACTCGTCAATACGCCGGCAGCAGATGATGATCATATCAAACACCCACAAGCCGCAAGCGGTCTGCTAAACGTAACGGCCACCCGGGTATTGAGCGATCAGAAGATCGACGAGCAAGCCCTCTCACACTCCTGTGAATCCAACCAGTAACACTTACCGTACAGTCCGGTCTGTTCGTCTGATATATCGCATATCTCGCTAGGGGTGGTAAACGTCAGACCCCAGTAGCTTGATAAGTCATGCCGACGTAAGGTCCATAACATTCGTGAAACTACTGATAATTCTTACCAGTATATCACTGCAACCCTGGCCAGGGATTTCCTGTCATGGCCAGTCGAGAATAGCGCAACATCAACCCCCAATACCGGGAGAGACGAATCCCCTCCTATCGCTCATTGCCTCCATGTGAATCGGGACTGTACCCAAAAACCACCTGTTTGCACGACTCGGTAGAGCCGTGGTAGGATGGAAATCAAAGCATAGTGGGAGACACACAAGACTCTATGACGATCTCGGGTCAACAGACTAAGCTGTACCAGTGTCACCAGAGAACTGCCATCTGACGTGAGGTATAATACCATCTGGGAGTTCTCGGCGAGTCCGTTCAGTGTACCCAGTCTCCACTGAGCACCCGTATACCATCTCCGATTTCAAACACCAATGGATATGGGATCATCCATCGCCCATCACATGGGTCGAGAAGATATACGCTAGTCTACTCTGGAATATCGATGCCCCGTCTCGATATTCCCACGACCAGGAACAATGAAGGATGTACTCATTGATTATCCAGGCCCCACTAGTATGATCTGCATCATAGTCCTGGAAGTCGAGTACACATCCTAAGGGCTTTATCAACATGTAACAGAGAGACAGAAAGTATACATGTTAAGATAAAGAGCAACCAGATAGCGTACTATCATGTCGAGCAAGAAAGTCCTACCTATATATGTCCCAGCATCCACTGCAATATACATCCAATGCACAGTAATGGCCTCTAGGGCATACATATAACTAACAATCTCCCACTTGCACTAGGGCCATCTGTAGCAGTAGTTGTAGTATCTAATACTCAACCATCCCTATAAGTCTCTCTATAGGAAAAGGCCTTTGAGAGTGGATCCGCCGTGTTGTCCTCCAAGTCTACTCTCCTAACCTCGATCACCTTGGAGATCAACTATCTCCATGATCAGGTGATGCTGCCTCAGAATATGTCTGGGTCACTGATGAGACCGGGGTTCCTGGGCCAAAGCCACACTTCCATTGTCATACAATGGTAGGAACCTAGTTCATCTTATGAACCAATATACACCCAAACTGCCTCTTTGGTAGCATGTTTAATAGCGATGTTACCTGTCTTTATCGTCTAGTCTGCCACGGTATCTCGTTTGGAACTCTTCCAACATACCGTCCCTCTACTGAGGGTAAAGACAATGCCTGCGACTGACACTCAGTCGTCCTTATCAGTCTGGAACTTTTCCAGTGATTCTCCCCAGGATCGATTGATACAATCTTACTACAGCTAGTGAGAATCCTACATCTATTTAGATCTATCTCATAGACCTAAATCCCAGGATTTAGGAGGTATCTTTTTGATCCCATTTGGAGAATCCTCGTGATAAGAGGAGATTGACCGAGCGTAGTAGAGGAAACTCTTTTCCTATCAAGAGTATGTCATCCACGTACTCTACGAGGATCATTACCACACTCCATACAACCCTTTTGTACATACAAGGTTCATCTACCATTTTGATGAAGACAAACTCTTTGACTACCACATCAAAATAGATGTTCCAACTCCGCGATGCCTGCTTTATCCTGTAAAGCAACTTGCACACGTTTCCGCTGCTCCCACTATTTACGAAGTTCTCTGGCTGTGTTCTTATAGACGTTCTCTTCTAAATCGGTATTTAGAAAAGCAGTCAGGGCACCCAACCACCAGATATCGTAGTCATGGTATGTAGCAATGGAAAGTAGGATCTGGATGGACTTAAGCATAGTCCCTAGAAAAGGTTTCATCATTATCCACACCTGGTTGATGACTAAAACCTTTAACAAGTCTAGCTTTGAAAGTCTCAACTTTTCCATCTACACCAAGTAATCTTCTTAAGATATACTTTCTCCTGATGGGGATTTAACCCTTCAGATATAGCAGCCAAAGTCCATACTTTGCTGGTGTACATGGATTCCATCTCAGATCGCTAAGCATCCAGCCATTCTTACAGAGTCCCTACTCTTGATGACCTGCTCGAAATTAGTTGGGTCATCATCTCATGATGCATTCCTCGCTCCCACTGTCATCGAGAAACCGAGGTATCTCTCAGACGGATGAGGAACCCTACTAGATCGGCGGAGAGGCCGAGGTTCGTCGGGGACTATTGAATCCTTTGGTTCTGTCAAATCATCAGCTGCAGTTTTGTATAGCTGGAACCTTTCCAGTTCTACAGAACTAACTTTATCTCGATCTTGTCCGGATTTTGCTTTTGACATAGGCCGGACAATCCCAAATCTTAACTTACTTAAGAGATAGGCTCTTCCCACACCATATCTTATATGGAGTGGTAGACACTGATTTGATTCGAACCCTATTCAATAGGTATGCAGCTTCTCAAGTGCACAACCCCAAAAGGAAATAGGTAACTCAGTAATACTCATCATAGAGTACATCATATCTAATATTGTGCGATTGCTCCGCCCCGATACACCGTTGTGCTGTGGTGTATTCAGAGGAGTAGTACGGAGAGAGAATCTCATTTTCCTTTAGAATAGTCCAAGGATTCCATGCACAAGTATTCTCCTCCCTGATCTTATCATAGGACATAATACTTATACCCGTATTTTGGTTCTCTACTTCCAACTTATATTCTGTGAATACCTCAAAAACTTCGGACTTATGTTTCAACAGGAACATATGACTGAATCTTGAGAGATTATCAGAGAATATAATGAAGTACAAAGAACCGGTCCTGGCATGTGTAGACAGGGGAGTTTACATACATCATCATATATCAATCCTAAGAGTTTACTAACTCTTTCTCTATTTCCAATAAACAGGGCTATGGTCATCTAATCTTTGTGACATGACTGGCAAGTTTCACAAGATGTAAATTCAATACTGATTTAAATATGCATCTAAAATGTAACTTCAGCCAGTCGGGTCGCATTGATGTGACCTAGTCTACAATGCCTCAAGAAGGATTCGTTCATTTCTAAACTCTTTCTCCTGTGTGTGTTCTGTATACTAGGAACTGTAGTTTGATTTAGAACGTCAATGCTTTTAGATAACGTGCCTGAACCGATCAACTTTTGATATAGGAAATGTTCAAAACATTATCCATCAATACAAAATTTTATCATTTCTTTACTAATAAAGAGACTGATATGATTTTGTATATCAAGTTCGGTATCTAATAGCATTTGTTCAGAATCAATATATTGGTAATACAGGGCGACAGTGACCAACAGACTTGGCTGCAACACTTGCCCCGTTTTCTGTCTCATGAAACTTATCACCCGTTCTCAGTTTTCTACCTTTTCGTAGCCCTATGTAACAGATTACATATCTGGGATCCTGATCCGGTATCAAATACCCAGGATGCAGAGGATACTGAGAAACAGTTCTTTGTAATGAACACACCCGAAGGAGATGCAACATATGCACTTTCTTCGTTTGGGCAGCATAAGAATTCTGGTATTCCCCTATCTCCTGCACTGTCTTATAACAATTATAAGTTGGAGCGGGACCAACGTTCCCCAGCTCAGTATAACAAGCGGGTTCGGTCAATACATCCATATTATTATCTTGATTAAGGCGTGATATGGTCGCTACCTGGAGAGAGAAAGAAGAAAACACTCAGCGTGCGCTCTTGCAAGATCAGATTGGTTATATATTTTATCTAATCAGGATGGCTCCCACTGTTTTTATCAAATCTTCCTTCAAACCTTAAAAGGAAAGACTAGCCGGGATTAATTACACTCTACAAGTTCGCCAATCTTTCAGCCAGGCCAGTGTCGGTACTTTGAGGGAGGTTCCCCGTGCTTTCGCACGGACCTAATTACAGTAAACCTCGTTTTTCCAGAGGCGTAACCCCGTTGACACCTTTCTAGACACCTACTTGATCGGCTAATTGCAAAGTGCAAAACTCTCCCAGGAGTAACAATTACTCGCAGTGGGTATCGGGATCCAACTATCACATAGAAGGTATGCAATGTCATTGCAAGTTTCAACACTTGAAACTCCCGATAAAGATTTTTACCCCTAGCACCTATGACCTTAACTATGGTCAACAAATCATAAGTACTAGTCAAGTTCTACCCGTCATTTCATGATTAATTAGACCCACCCACATGACCCTTAACTAAGGTCAACAAAGTCACGCGACTGTCCTAACTAATCGCATCATATGCGGTGTAGGAAGACATCACTTAGCTACCGTACACTGTGCCTTGACTATGGTCAACAAACACAGCACGAATACTAAGTACTCTACTTCCTAAAATGACGGAGGGTTGCGAATGGTTTTTATGAAAATCTTTAACGCTTTGAACTTGATCTCGTTGCGGAATCAAATGGTTTTTAAATGGAGTGTTTTTGAGGCTTTTCTAGTTTTGCTAAAGGGGTCACTCCCGGTGAAGGGATCGTCGGCCCTTTCCTCGTCGAATGAGGTGCGGGATATATCATATATATCACTGTGCAAAGCAGAAACTATAGAAGAAATCAAAAGACAAACCGAGTGTGTAGCATCTGCCAGTTATTGCTACAGGAGTCACTCCCGGTGAAGGGATCTCGGTCCTTTCCTCATCGAATAAGGTGCAGGATGTTCTACAAGGAACACCGCGATGCAAAGCAAGAACTGTAGCTACCTGTTTTATTTTGAAATTCGATTCCACAACATCAATTAGGTTTATTTTCTTTCATTAATCTCATTAATGAATGTCCCATCATTTAAGTCCACCTAAACATCACAGATAAATATAACGTATGCTTATGCCATCCGCATTCGCCTCGATATCCCGTCTGCACCGTTAGGTTAGGTAACTAACGCCAGAACGAGGCAGGGCTAGCGCGGGTGTAAAACATAAGCAACGTCTATATAATATATCATATATACTATATACTATATCTATCTGAACAAATCACATGATCACATCACAGATAACGCAGCAGAAAATATCATATGAAATATTATATATACTAGGACGTCCGTGTTTTTAATACGAGCCAGTATAAAACACGGATTCCACGGTCGCGATGAATAGCCAATCCCACACCCCTAAACCCCTACGAGAGCGGCAAGCAACCCTACCAATTCTAGGGTTAGGAGACCCGAACTCGACTCCTCGAGATGGTCTCCCACTGGACCCTAGAACCCGGTTACTTGTGCTCCCCTCCTTGGGTCTATCCTAATACAGAAAAGTAAATAATATACAATGGGTGACATCTTCCGCAACCTGGAAGTGCCCCAATAAAAGAATATTACATACAAGTTTTTACATGAATGAAAATGAAAAAACACTCATCTCACATAAAAACCCCCGGCTATTCAACCACGACGATCCAATATAACATATCCAGCAACACATAACATCACATGTCATCAACGTAAGTAAATATGCACATCCCAATTGTCGTTGACATATAGCAACGAAACCAGCGATATGACATATTACACTTACGGTCACAGAAAAGAAAGTGTAAAACTACAACAGTTGGAATCCGCAACCTCTTTAGACATCGCATGCCTAATCAAATGAAATACTTAGACATCGCATGCCTAACAATTATAAACCCCGCATTTTAGTCTCATTATCGAAAACGCTTTTCAATATCATGTCAGGCAATTCAACAGGATTCCCGACATTCTGATCGAATGCTCGTCGCAAACTTTAGTAGGCGAATGCACCCCCGATACCGTCGACGAAATGCACCAAGGCGGAACACCGCTACCGCGAGCACCCAAACAGACGCTTTCGGCGACGGGGTTCTCCTACAGTCACTTAGTCGGGGCTATGGGGTGAGGCTGTCTATTAAGTTTACCCGGCGAGTATCCGTGTACGCTACGTGATTGCGACGGACTTTTGATCACATCAAAATTCCATGGCAACCGATCAAGTGAGACTAAACTGCTATGTTTATAACATTCATATTAGTTATCTCATAACTATTTGTGAATTCCAATTATTGTATCACATTCCGGACAAGATAGAAAATGTTAAACTTTTCGATCGAACACCTAAGTTTTCCCGATACAACTCAACACATGAAATAAGTCTAAAAACATTCAGTTCATGCCTCAGTACCAACGGTCCAGCCGTAGAAGGGTCAAGCCAACGCCTCACATGTGACACGCCGTACTGCCCCAAACCCTAAGGTTCAAAGGGCAGTTCAAGACGGTCACATAATCGAGTTAAGGTTTGTTGTCTTCTAGAGGGACCATCGCGTTACTTGCACTACTTAGAACGTCGTTAAACTACGGAAAAATACAACAATTGGAAATTTCCCGGCAGGGGAAAAAGTGGGTATTTATATCCGGCCGAACTTTTTAACATATTCTAAAATTACCCGGAAAAACACACAGACAAAATTAGACAATCCGATCGAAACACCGAGTCCCCAATACAACCCAGAAAACTCAACTCTTGAGTTCAGATTAAAAATTCCCAGGAAAACCAACACTGCAAAATAGGAATTACTGTGTAAAATTGAATAACAGAGGAGACTAGATGGCCGTGGAACCGCCGCACGAGGCATGCTCATGCCGCGGAACCGCGGTGGTTTAATGGCATCAGTCTATCGAATTTCACAGTAATTCTTACAATCTCCTGCTGATTTTTCTGCATATTTTTAATCTGGAAAAAACCCAGTTTTTGAAAAAAGTCCAGAGAGCAACTTTGAATTAGGGTTTCGGTTCGATCGGACTTCTAACTCCGTCTACGCATCGCCTAAGGCTCTAGCTAGGCTCTGATACCACTGCAGGGTTCCTAGGCACACTAAAGAGGTCTCACAAGTGATTAAACATGGCCAATTCAAAATTTTCCAAGTGCCTACAAACCCTAATACGGATCGTTAACTAGATGTATAGGCGATGCAAGCAAGTAAACGAATTTATTTCTAAAGGGAAGGGGCTACAACCTTTGTAGATCCGGTCCTTCACCTCCATGGCTCCGTGATGAAGTCCCCTCGCTGTCCATATCGGATCCCGGACTCTAGTATCGGCTTCATCGGAGAAATGGGCGGGCTAGGTCGTCGGCTTCGATGCCAAAGATGATCTACGTCGAGGCAACACAAGATCAAGCTCCAACTTCACCAAGCCATGAAACTTGTGAAGAAAACACCCTATGCTACTTGGAAAGAGGTAGAGGATGAAGAAATAGGAAGTGGGTTCACTTTGGAATTGGATTTCTCACTTATTTTCACAAGTTGCCATTGATGGTTGCAAGATTTCTTCATTGTTGAAGATGAAGAAGAAGAAGAAAGAATATATGATAAGTATATTCCAAAATAGAAAATAATATGAATACTTATCATATACCAACCATGGTCAAGTGTAGAGAGTGAACTAGGGTTAGGTTAAGGAAAAGAACAAGAATGGTCAAGCTTTCAACACTTCAAGAAGTTTCAACAAAACAACAAAATAAGCCACCATTCTTTTTATTTTCAAAAATGAATAAATAAATAAATGAATAAGTAAACAAAACCCTAACCATTCATATAACCATGGTTAATCATACACACAAACTCAAGTTAGCATGTATCATCAAACATGATACAAACAAGTGCACAAAAGTATATCACATATACAACTTGTGTACTTCAAGTGAGAAAATCCATTTAAAGTGAACCGATACTAGTTAATGCAAAGTAACATATCAAATATATAATTATGCATTAAATCATTAAATCAACACTTGATTTATCGATCCGGTCATATCGCATATAACCGACTAATATCCAATGTATCGGCTTATCGAATCAATCCTTGATTCGATAACTAGGTTATATCGCATAAAACCAATCGATACATTCATCGCGAGAATAGAATACGGTATCACATACACGCATTATTCTCGGTCCCGCACATATCTCATATGCGCTCCTATTTCGTTTCGCTTGAGCCAGGAAACCTCTGTGTAGGACTCTAAAGACTCGTCAATACGCCGGCAGCAGATGATGATCATATCAAACACCCACAAGCCGCAAGCGGTCTGCTAAACGTAACGGCCACCCGGATATTGAGCGATCAGAAGATCGACGAGCAAGCCCGCTCACACTCCTGTGAATCCAACCAGTAACACTTACCTTACAGTCCGGTCTGTTCGTCTGATATATCGCATATCTCGCCTAGGGGTGGTAAACGTCAGACCCCAGTAGCTTGATAAGTCATGCCGACGTAGGGTCCATAACATTCGTGAAACTACTGATAACTCTTACCAGTATATCACTGCAACCCTGGCCAGGGATTTCCTGTCATGGCCAGTCGAGCATAGCGCAACATCAACCCCCAATACCGGGAGAGACGAATCCCCTCCTATCGCTCATTGCCTCTATGTGAATCGGGACTGTACCCAAAAACCACCTGTTTGCACGACTCGGTAGAGCCGTGGTAGGGTGGAAATCAAAGCAAAGTGGGAGACACACAAGACTCTATGACGATCTCGGGTCTACAGACTAAGCTGTACCAGTGTCACCAGAGAACTGCCATCTGACGTGAGGTATAATACCATCTGGGAGTTCTCGGCGAGTCCGTTCAGTGTACCCAGTCTCCACTGAGCACCCGTATATCATTGTAACGTTTTAAAAATAATTAAATAAATAATTAAATGAATAAAATTGTTTAAGTGAATTTTATGAATTTCGGTAAAGTAAAATGTATTTTTCGTAAAATTAAACAGTGATTGTTTTTCATTATAATTTCAAAAATACCTATTTTAATTATGTAATTACTAGTAAATGGTGTTTATTTAGCCACTTATAAATTTTTATTTTAATTAAATATTTTTCCTAAATTAATTATTTTAAATATTAACATAAGCTTTATTTTTACACTAAATTAGTGTAAATTACAAATTTGAATGATTTTAATTTTTAAAAATGAACCATGGCATATTAGAATTTACTGTGTATCATGCAAAATTTATTTGCAAATTTTTTCATTTTTCTAGAGCTTTCTTGAGTTGCTATAGTAAAGAAATAAAATAAAATAAAGAAATGCATGAAAAGACATAATGAAGTGATATTTTGGTGGAGACTTCTACACAACTTTTGTCACTCTCTTCCTTCTCTCCCTCACCTCCAAAAATGGCCGGCCTCACCCCCCATGGTAGCCCCCATTTTCTTCATTTTATTTTGCTCCAAAATTCATCAAAAATCCTTTAAAAATTCAATTAAAAATCCACAAAATCCTATTTATTTCCTACCCTTTATTCCTTGCTCATTTTTATATGGAATTTGGAGATGGGAAGCATGCATTTTGGAGGCTCATTTTCTTGTTTGGATTTCATATTTTGGAGGTATAATTTTCCTTCTTTTGATTAGATGTTTCTTTTAAGCATGTTTAGATTTAATGAATTAATTCTATGTTCAATTTTTTAAATTCAAGTTAGGGTTTGTAAATTCAAATTATGATATTTATTAAATAATTAGGGTTATAATAGTTAGTTTAACACTTTTAGAATTGGAAAATCTTGCATGGTTGTTGAATTGTAAATTTTTCATTTAAAATTGTTTAAATTAAGAATTTTGCTAACTAGGTTTCTATAAAACATAATTTTTGGTGAAATAAAATTTCAATTAATATTTGTAACACTAGATTGTGGTCTTAATAAGGGTATTAACTTGTTGGTGGAATGGAAACTTAAATTGATTGCTAGTTTCTATTGATAATTGATAAATTGTGATAAAAATTGCTATTTTGTAAACTAGATTTTAGAAATTCCTAAATAAATGAGATTAAAAATATAATTTATGGTTTCATTAAATTATTATCATCATGAATTGTGGTTTAATACATTAATTCATGCAAAATCACGTTTTGTGGTGGAATTGTGGTATTTTGCTTGAAAAAGGTTGAAAATTGTTAAAGGTTGCAAACTAGAAATTTCAAATTAATACGAATTTGTGTAATAAAAATATAGTAATGGTTTGTATAGTCTAGTTATGCTACTTAATGAGTTTTATGACCATTGATTTCATTTAAATGTCAAGTTTTGATGAAAAACGGTAAATTGGCATTTTCGGGTTTTACGAAATTGGACGGTTTGATAGATTTTAGGGTTTCGATGGATTTAATCATGTTTTATAATATAAGTAATGTGTTTTAAAACTACGAGTTATTTGTTGATGTTATCTCGATCCATCGGAGTTTGTACGCCGATATCGAGCGATATTTGGTGCTTTTGCGTGGACGGGACATAGGTTTTAACCTATGCTTGTTCCTTGGTTCGTTTTGACTTTTGTATGTGATTCAGTTTACGATGTTATTTTTATGTTTGCGTTTAGGTACCCCTCACGCGGACTGCGGGCGATGAAGAGGAGGATGGCGACACCGTCTTCGGCAGACATGGACCAAGTGAGTAGATGCATATCTACCGGGGGAAGTCGGGTGGATGGCGTTTAGCACCCCCGCAACGTAGAATAAGAATAGTACCTATTGACATTAGGAAACCAGATGTGACCCTAGATTCTTAATAAGTAGGACCCTAGTAATGACCCTAGGCTGGACTAGACTGATTTAGGAAAACCATATCAGAGGATGAGTACCTTGGAAGAGGTTCGTAGGTTTCAGGTAGAAACACACACACGCACACACTGAAACTCGACATGGTGTATACGTGCATGTATATATACATATAGGACGAGGTATAGGTATATATATATATACAACGCATATATGGGATACATTGATGTGATATGATATCCGAGATATGATGAAACAGTGTAACTGGGCTTGATGCCGTGATTTTTGGCTATACAGTCGTATTAAGTGTTAGCGGATCATTAGAGAATGAGATAATGAACATGTATACTTAAATTATAATGGGTGGTGATGATATTGAGGTACATGGGACTCTAAAATAGTACCCGGACTGTAACTTGTGACTGATCACGATATGATATATGTATGACTTGATTACGACATCATATAGGTGTGACCTGATGTCGATATCATAGAGGTGTGACTTGAGGACGATATGATACATATGACATGATATTTCTGAGGATAAACTAATGATGCATATTATGATGGCAATGATATATGATTGATGTATGCGATTACAGTTTAGCACCTTGATCATGAGATGTGTTGCTGATGACATTATACGAATGATGAGACACCTAGGAGACACTTGACCCGTACCCCGATATTGGGATGACGTACGATGGATTTTACCGTACGAGGCATAGATATGATAATTTATCTGCACTCTTGTTTTGAGGAAGTCGTACTATGTACGTGACGCTATTGAGGCAGGATCGCCGACTATTAGAGATATGGACTCAGGCGTTAGGTGTACTTCTATCGACCAGTTCTTAGGTTTAGTTTTCCTTAGGAGGGTTAGATGAACACTAGGTTAGGTTTGAGCCATATAGTGGTAGTGGTATTTGTATATCAAATGAGTGGATAACACACATCCGTCTTTACTTTTTCACTGTAATCATAATGTTGCATGTTCATACATATGTTGCTATGATCATTATAGACTTTACCTGTTAGGACACCAACACCATTACCGATGATGTGCATATTCCACGCACACTCATTTGCCGGCTCACACACATCATCATCGATAATTGCTATGTCACGTACACTTTAGATCATATTATCTTTTATTGATAGAATCAGTTAACAACTAGACCGATATAATATTGTGATTACTTTCTGATGTTAGTATAGACATGATATTTATCACTTAGACATTCATGGATTCATATTTTCATGTTATCATGCAGTATCATGGGCATATGCCGACACTTATCATATGCTTACTCATGATTTTAAGATTTGGATTTCTATGAGATTTCTGGATTTTTGGGGAATACCGCAAGAATATATAAAACTTCTCTCTCTCTCCTCTTCTCTTTTTAAAATAAGATGCGGTTTTCTCGTGATGTATGTGTCGTCCACCATGAGATTTCATGTTTTCTGTTGAATTTCGAGACCCGATTCGAGGAGTGGATGAACCGTCTCGGGTACATGGTGGGCCCGGTATGGTACCCCGGGGCAAGAAGATCGAGTTGTAGACGATGAGCCTGGCAGGGGAAGGCTACCTACCGGTGATGTCTGGCGCGGCGGATATCCGGAGGTTACCGACCGTTGTCGTGAGATTTGATGATATGGGCCGATCCGGACTGACGGAGCCTGAGGTATTGAGACTATGAGACTTGAGATTTACATGTTTGTGTCGATACTTGACACGGATTTCCATGGATTTTATTGTTGAGATTTCAGATTCCTATACACAATTTACTATAATAACAGTTAAAGATTTCTTATACAGATATATCTAGATTTCAGGATTGATTATTTTATATTCATGGTGCATGCATATCCATTCATATGGCATAGTATTATATGAGGCACTGACACGAGCACGGAGTATCTGCATTTACACGTAGTTTTACCCTGCTATTACTAGATGATTGGGATATAATAGTGTATTATTATGACCTAGGATAGCGTCGTGCATTCGATTTCTTTTCGTAGATGTCTTCTACTCACGAGTTGGAAACTCACCCCCGTTGTGCCAAATTTTGTTACAGGTTCGATGTACAGGTTTCCCTTGGCAGTTGCTGGCACATCATTTTCATTTCGGGTGATTTGCACGGTAGGTTGGTTCATTTGTATCTGAACCGCCGTTGTATTTTTATTATTTCATTTGTATCTAGAAAGCTCCATCAACCAAACTTTTATTATTTGATAGTTTATTGGGCCAGTCTTTTATTTCGACCTTAGAGTCGCGCATGTATTATTCTGACCTGGTGGTTTTGTTTTCTTTTGAGTTTTGAGCCTCGCCCTTTGGCGTTGTATATTATTGTGCTTGTTTCCGCCTGTTGGCATTGAGCTAGCTCCCGTTTGGGGATGCCTTTTACTGTTTATGTATATTATACTTGTTGTACCCGTTTGGGGGCCAGTTTTTATAGAGGAGATTCTGCCGAAATTTTTGAGAAAATTTGCTGATGATTTTAAACTTGTTTCCTTCATGTTTCTTTTACTTCTTCTTCTTCTTTTATGGTTTAGATTTCTGGGCTTCGGCTTACTTAGGTTACGTTGCGCCTCTAGACGTTTCGTAATCTAAGTGCCGGTCACGTTCCGTACTTTCGGGTCGTGGCAAAGTTGGTATTAGAGCGCTAGGTTTAACCTTGTATAAGTCTAGGTGACCCTTGGTTGATGGAGTAGGCGATTTAGGTAAAGTAACGTACCGTGGGTATGGTCCGCGGTATACTTACGATACGCTACTCTGCTTAAGGAGCCTTAGGATGTACAATTGTTTGCACCGTATTCCATTCATTCTTTTGATCTATCTTCGTCAATGTTGGAGGGTGGTTTCTGTTACCACGGGCACACTGGCAGAGGGAGCTGCGGCTCGAATGCGATAACCATTAGAGTATTGGTTATTCTTGAGGATTGAAGCATTGCTTAGCGTGCGGACGAAGGGTATTCACATGTCGTCCGGATGAAGTTAAAGGGTTCGAACGATTATCAGAAAACCATTTTCCTAAGTTTAAAGTATTCGGAAGAACATGCAGGTATTTCGATGGACCCTCTAGAAGAATGAAACCCTAACTCGACATAATGACTACGAGAACGCCCTTGAACCTTAGGGTTTACGGCAGTTCCGCGGTGTCATTAGTGAGGCTTGGGTTTGCCCTTCTATGGCTGGATCATCGATGCTGGGGTATGTACCAGATATTTTTAAGCTGTACTTGAGTGTTGAGCTCTCGGGGAATTATGGGATTTTGATGGATCGATCGAAAAGTTTAATGTAGTCCGGATATCAGGTGAAGGGATCGACTACGTGGGAGACTCTAGATATGAGTATTGCCGTTGGTAGCGCAGTCAGCACACTTATGAAGAGACAAGTTTGAAGAAGCAGACATCAGAGGAAAGAGGCGCACATCGACGATAGTGATTTCGATGTGACTTGGTGATTTGAATTTCATATTTCTGTTATTGGATTTTAGTATTTTGAGGATTTTGTTCTACGATTGGTATTTCTTATGTGTACCTTCATTACATTCTATCTGTGTTTCATATATCAGTTGTATTGATGTTGCTTAGTATACACCCAGTACACTTAACTTGGTTTTATATATTTTGAGATTTTTGATTTGATTTTGTGCATATGGGTTACACATGATTTTGATATATGCTTCGACCTAGTTTTCATGCATTTTTGTGCTGTGATTTCGATTTTGATATTCAATGTATGTTTTCGTGCACCATGTGCACCTGATTAGGATTCTTGCGCCTACTTGGCGCATTTAATGCGATTTTGTGCACACCAGATGCACTAAATCGGGGTTTTCTGCAGCTTAGATGTACCTGATGTTGAGTCGTGCACACCCGTTGCACTTGACAGATGTTTTTGGTGCACACCTGTTGCACTTAGTTTTGTTATTGTGTGTATTCGTGGTATCTGTATTTGGTTTCGATTTCAGTGCGCACCGGACGCACATGATATTTTATTGATGTGATTGGGATTGATTTCAGTTTGAGCAGTATGTTTTCATAATCATTATTATTTTATCAGGCGGGACGTGTATGTTAAATAAAAGATATATATATATATAGCTATTTTTTTAAATTAAACGTCCGCTACTTATGCCGTGACACGTGCATTGCACGGCGATTTTCAAGAGGGGTTTTTGTATGCTTCTTTATTATGATATTTGGACGATTTTACTATGATACGTACTATATATGAGTTATAGTTTTGATATATATTACGTTGGGTTTCGTACTGGGTTTTGGTATTTTATCATCACCATAACTCCAATGATTGCGTTATGTTTGACGGAGTTGATTTTTGTTAGGTATTGATGATTTCGGAGCCCCGACGATTTGAGTGTTTTGCTAAATGTTTTAATATTTGGAGGGGGAGTTTTAATTTAAATTCGGGGACCGAATTTCTTAAAGGGGGGAAGATTGTAACGTTTTAAAAATAATTAAATAAATAATTAAATGAATAAAATTGTTTAAGTGAATTTTATGAATTTCGGTAAAGTAAAATGTATTTTTCGTAAAATTAAACAGTGATTGTTTTTCATTATAATTTCAAAAATACCTATTTTAATTATGTAATTACTAGTAAATGGTGTTTATTTAGCCACTTATAAATTTTTATTTTAATTAAATATTTTTCCTAAATTAATTATTTTAAATATTAACATAAGCTTTATTTTTACACTAAATTAGTGTAAATTACAAATTTGAATGATTTTAATTTTTAAAAATGAACCATGGCATATTAGAATTTAGTGTGTATCATGCAAAATTTATTTGCAAATTTTTTCATTTTTCTAGAGCTTTCTTGAGTTGCTATAGTAAAGAAATAAAATAAAATAAAGAAATGCATGAAAAGACATAATGAAGTGATATTTTAGTGGAGACTTCTACACAACTTTTGTCACTCTCTTCCTTCTCTCCCTCACCTCCAAAAATGGCCGGCCTCACCCCCCATGGTAGCCCCCATTTTCCTCATTTTATTTTGCTCCAAAATTCATCAAAAATCCTTTAAAAATTCAATTAAAAATCCACAAAATCCTATTTATTTCCTACCCTTTATTCCTTGCTCATTTTTATATGGAATTTGGAGATGGGAAGCATGCATTTTGTAGGCTCATTTTCTTGTTTGGATTTCATATTTTGGAGGTATAATTTTCCTTCTTTTGATTAGATGTTTCTTTTAAGCATGTTTAGATTTAATGAATTAATTCTATGTTCAATTTTTTAAATTCAAGTTAGGGTTTGTAAATTCAAGTTAGGGTTTGTAAATTCAAGTTATGATTTTTATTAAATAATTAGGGTTATAATAGTTAGTTTAACACTTTTAGAATTCGAAAATCTTGCATGGTTGTTGAATTGTAAATTTTTCATTTAAAATTGTTTAAATTAGGAATTTTGCTAACTAGGTTTCTATAAAACATAATTTTTGGTGAAATAAAATTTCAATTAATATTTTTAACACTAGATTGTGGTCTTAATAAGGGTATTAACTTGTTGGTGGAATGGAAACTTAAATTGATTGCTAGTTTCTATTGATAATTGATAAATTGTGATAAAAATTGCTATTTTGTAAACTAGATTTTAGAAATTCCTAAATAAATGAGATTAAAAATATAATTTATGGTTTCATTAAATTATTATCATCATGAATTGTGGTTTAATATATTAATTCATGCAAAATCACGTTTTGTGGTGGAATTGTGGTATTTTGCTTGAAAAATGTTGAAAATTGTTAAAGGTTGCAAACTAGAAATTTCAAATTAATACAAATTTGTGTAATAAAAATATAGTAATGGTTTGTATAGTCTAGTTATGCTACTTAATGAGTTTTATGACCATTGGTTTCATTTAAATGTCAAGTTTTGATGAAAAACGGTAAATTGGCATTTTCGGGTTTTACGAAATTGGACGGTTTGATGGATTTTAGGGTTTCGATGGATTTAATCATGTTTTATAATATAAGTAATGTGTTTTAAAACTACGAGTTATTTGTTGATGTTATCTCGATCCATCGGAGTTTGAACGCCGATATCGAGCGATATTTGGTGCTTTTGCGTGGACGGGACATAGGTTTTAACCTATGCTTGTTCCTTGCGTCGTTTTGACTTTTGTATGTGATTCAGTTTACGATGTTATTTTTATGTTTGCGTTTAGGTACCCCTCACGCGGACTGCAGGCGATGAAGAGGAGGATGGCGACACCGTCTTCGGCAGACATGGACCAAGTGAGTAGATGCATATCTACGGGGGGAAGTCGGGTGGATGGCGTTTAGCACCCCCGCAATGTAGAATAGGAATAGTACCTACTGACATTAGGAAACCAGATGTGACCCAAGATTCTTAATGAGTAGGACCCTAGTAATGACCCTAGGCTGGACTAGACTGATTTAGGAAAACCATATCAGAGGATGAGTACCTTGGAAGAGGTTCGTAGGTTTCAGGTAGAAACACACACACGCACACACTGAAACTCGACATGGTGTATACGTGCATGTATATATACATATAGGACGAGGTATAGGTATATATATATATACAACGCATATATGGGATACATTGATGTGATATGATATCCGAGATATGATGAAACAGTGTAACTGGGCTTGATGCCGTGATTTTTGGCTATACAGTCGTATTAAGTGTTAGCGGATCATTAGAGAATGAGATAATGAACATGTATACTTAAATTATAATGGGTGGTGATGATATTGAGGTACATGGGACTCTAAAATAGTACCCGGACTGTAACTTGTGACTGATCACGATATGATATATGTATGACTTGATTACGACATCATATAGGTGTGACCTGATGTCGATATCATAGAGGTGTGACTTGAGGACGATATGATACATATGACATGATATTTCTGAGGATAAACTAATGATGCATATTATGATGGCAATGATATATGATTGATGTATGCGATTACAGTTTAGCACCTTGATCATGAGATGTGTTGCTGATGACATTATACGAATGATGAGACACCTAGGAGACACTTGACCCGTACCCCGATATTGGGATGACGTACGATGGATTTTACCGTACGAGGCATAGATATGATAATTTATCCGCACTCTTGTTTTGAGGAAGTCGTACTATGTACGTGACGCTATTGAGGCAGGATCGCCGACTATTAGAGATATGGACTCAGGCGTTAGGTGTACTTCTATCGACCAGTTCTTAGGTTTAGTTTTCCTTAGGAGGGTTAGATGAACACTAGGTTAGGTTTGAGCCATATAGTGGTAGTGGTATTTGTATATCAAATGAGTGGATAACACACATCCGTCTTTACTTTTTCACTGTAATCATAATGTTGCATGTTCATACATATGTTGCTATAATCAGTATAGACTTTACCTGTTAGGACACCAGCACCATTACCGATGATGTGCATATTCCACGCACACTCATTTGCCGGCTCACACACATCATCATCGATAATTGCTATGTCACGTACACTTTAGATCATATTATCTTTTATTGATAGAATCAGTTAACAACTAGACTGATATAATATTGTGATTACTTTCTGATGTTAGTATAGACATGATATTTATCACTTAGACATTCACGCATTCATATTTTCATGTTATCATGCAGTATCATGGGCATATGCCGACACTTATCATATGCTTACTCATGATTTTAAGATTTGGATTTCTATGAGATTTCAGGATTTTTGGGGAATACCGCAAGAATATATAAAACTTCTCTCTCTCTCCTCTTCTCTTTTTAAAATAAGATGCGGTTTTCTCGTGATGTATGTGTCGTCCACCATGAGATTTCATGTTTTCTGTTGAATTTCGAGACCCGATTCGAGGTGTGGATGAACCGTCTCGGGTACATGGTGGGCCCGGTATGGTACCCCGGGGCAAGAAGATCGAGTTGTAGACGATGAGCCTGGCAGGGGAAGGCTACCTACCGGTGATGTCTGGCGCGGCGGATATCCGGAGGATACCGACCGTTGTCGTGAGGTTTGATGATATGGGCCGATCCGGACTGACGGAGCCTGAGGTATTGAGACTATGAGACTTGAGATTTACATGTTTGTGTCGATACTTGACACGGATTTCCATGGATTTTATTGTTGAGATTTCAGATTCCTATACACAATTTACTATAATAACAGTTAAAGATTTCTTATACAGATATATCTGGATTTCAGGATTGATTATTTTATATTCATGGTGCATGCATATCCATTCATATGGCATAGTATTATATGAGGCACTGACACGAGCACGGAGTATCTGCATTTACACGTAGTTTTACCCTGCTATTACTAGATGATTGGGATATAATAGTGTATTATTATGACCTAGGATAGCGTCGTGCATTCGATTTCTTTTCGTAGATGTCTTCTACTCACGAGTTGGCAACTCACCCCCGTTGTGCCAAATTTTATTACAGGTTCGATGTACAGGTTTCCCTTGGCAGTTGCTGGCACATCATTTTCATTTCGGGTGATTTGCACGGTAGGTTGGTTCATTTGTATCTGAACCGCCGTTGTATTTTTATTATTTCATTTGTATCTAGAAAGCTCCATCAACCAAACTTTTATTATTTGATAGTTTATTGGGCCAGTCTTTTATTTCGACCTTAGAGTCGCGCATGTATTATTCTGACCTGGTGGTTTTGTTTTCTTTTGAGTTTTGAGCCTCGCCCTTTGGCGTTGTATATTATTGTGCTTGTTTCCGCCTGTTGGCGTTGAGCTAGCTCCCGTTTGGGGATGCTTTTTACTGTTTATGTATATTATACTTGTTGTACCCGTTTGGGGGCCAGTTTTTATAGAGGAGATTCTGCCGAAATTTTTGAGAAAATTTGCTGATGATTTTAAACTTGTTTCCTTCATGTTTCTTTTACTTCTTCTTCTTCTTTTATGGTTTAGATTTCTGGGCTTCGGCTTACTTAGGTTACGTTGCGCCTCTAGACGTTTCGTAATCTAAGTGCCGGTCACGTTCCGTACTTTCGGATCGTGACAATCATCTCCGATGTCAAACACCAATGGATATGGGATCATCCATCGCCCATCTCATGGGTCGAGAAGATATACGCTAGTCTACTCTGGAATATCGATGCCCCGTCTCGATATTCCCACGACCAGGAATAATGAAGGATGTACTCATTGACTATCCAGGCCCCACTAGTATGATCTGTATCATAGTCCTGGAAGTTGAGTACACATCCTAAGGGCTTTATCAACATGTAACAGAGAGACAGAAAGTATACATGTTAAGATAAAGAGCAACCAGATAGCGTACTATCATGTCGAGCAAGAAAGTTCTACCTATATATGTCCCAGCATCCACTACAATATACATCCAATGCACAGTAATGGCCTCTAGGGCATACATATAACTAACAGGTAGAGACCTATAAGGCAAGACTTGTGGTGAAAGGTTTTCGTCAAAGACAAGGTTTGGACTATGACGAAACTTTTTCGCCCGTAGCCATGCTTAAATCCATTCGGATCCTACTTGCTATTGCTGCTCACTACGACTATGAAATCTGGCAGATGGACGTTAAAACAGCATTTCTAAATGGAGATTTAGACGAATGCGTTTATATGGATCAGCCAGAGGGCTTCATTGACAGTAGGAGCAGCGGGAAAGCATGTAGATTGCTTAAATCCATATATGGGTTAAAGCAGGCATCTCGGAGTTGGAACATCTGTTTCGATGATGTTATCAAAGAGTTTGATTTCATCAAAAATCCAGATGAACCTTGTGTTTATAAGAAGGCTGTAGGAAGAGCTGTCACATTCCTCGTATTGTACGTGGATGACATTCTTCTGATAGGAAATGATATTCCTATGCTACAGTCGGTCAAATCTTTCTTATCACTAAGGTTCTCCATGAAGGACCTGGGTGATGCCACATACATCCTGGGCATAAGGATCTATAGGGATAGATCCAAAAAGTTATTGGGATTGTCCCAAACCAGGTATATCAACACCGTCCTAAAAAGGTTTAGTATGGAAGACTCCAAGCGGGGTGCCTTACCCGCTTGCCATGGAGTCACTCTCTCCAAGGATTCTTGTCCAAAGACCGATGAAGAGAGAGCTCGCATGAGCATTATACCCTATGCTTCGGCAGTAGGATCTATAATGTATGCGATGTTATGTACACGCCCAGATGTAGCTTATGCACTTAGTGTTGTAAGCAGGTATCAATCCAACCCAGGGGAACCACTGGACAGCTGTGAAGAACATTCTTAAGTACTTACGAAGGACTAAAGAATTGTTCTTGGTGTATGGTAATGCAGATCTCCAAATGGAGGCCTTTACCGATTCGAGCTTCCAGAGCGATAAGGACGACAACAAATCTATCTCAGGGTTTGTATTTACCCTCAATGGAGGGGCGGTAAGTTGGAAGAGTTCCAAACAGGATACCGTTGTAGACTCTACGATGGAGGCTGAGTACATTGCTGCAAATGATGCTGCCAAGGAAGCCGTCTGGATGAAGAAGTTCATCTCGGAGCTAGGAGTAGTTCAAACCATTATTGATCCAATACCATTGTATTGTGATAATAATGGGGCTATGGCGTTAGTCAAGGATCCCAGATCCCATCAGCGGTCCAGACACATCCTGAGGCGCTTTCATTTGATCCGGGAGATTGTTGATCACCGCGAGATCGAGATTAAGAGAGTAGACACAAAGAATAACGCCGCGGATCCACTCACCAAGGCCCTCCCTCAGCCGCAGCATGAGCGACTTTTTGAGATGTTGGGTATGAGATACGCTAATAACTGGCCTTAGTGCAAGTGAGAGATTGTTGGATATATGTATGCCCTAGAGGCCATTATATGATAGTGGATGTATCTGTACATGTATATATATATATATATATATATATATATATATATATATATATATTCAGTGTACATTCTTGCTCGACATGATAGTATGCTATCTGGTTCTACTTTATCTGACATGTTGATTTGATCATGCTTTTATTCATTCATACATGCTGATAAAGCCCTGAGGATATCGGCTTGACTACAGTGATTATGATAGAGATCATAGTAGTGGGACATCTGTAGTTTATAAGCATATCCTGAAATGTCCCTAGTCGGAGGTGTATCGAGACGGGGCATCGATATACCAGGGTTGACTAGCGTATATGATACTAGACCCATGTGATGGGCGATGGATGTTTCCACATTCATCGATGTTTGACATCAAGATCATATACGGGTGCTCAGTGGTGACTGGGTACACTGGACGGACTCACCGAGAACTCCTATATGGAATTATATCTATCGTCGGATAGCAGTTCTCAGGTGACACTGGTACAGGTTAGTCTGTAGACCCGAGATTGTCATAGAGTCTTGTGTGCTCTCCCACTGTACTTTGATTACCACCCTACCACGGCTCTACTGAGTCGTGCAAACAGGTGGCCGTTGGGTACAGTCCTGAGACACACGAAGGCGATGAGCGATAGGAGGGGTTTCGTCTCTCCCGGTATTGGGAGTTGATGCTGTGCTGTGCTCGACTGGTTATATCAGTAAGTCCCAGGCCAGGGCTGCTGAGATTTACTGATAAGTGTTATCAGTAGTTTCTCGATCTGTTATAGACCATTCACCGGCACGACTTATTGAGTTATTGGGGTCGACGTGACCATCCCTAGACTCGATATGCAGCATATCTGACGTAGAGACCGGAATGTACGGTAGTGTTGCCGGTAGGCTCGACGAGAGTTGTAGCAGGTTCGCTTGTTTTCTTCTGATCGCTCAATACCCGGGTGGCCGTTACGTTTAGCTGACCGCTTGCGGCTTGGGGGTGCTTGATATGATCATCACCCACTGCCGGCGTATTGACGAGTCTTAGAGTCCCACAAAGGAGTTACCTAGTCCAGGCGAAACGTTGTGGTGCGCGTATGCGATATGCGCATGGACCCGATTAAAATGCGCGTATAGGATACCGTATATTGATCGGGCGGCTTGCTTTTGGTGGGGTCGTATGTGATATGGCCGGATTGATAAATCAAGTGTTGATTTATCATTTAACCATTAGTTTTCTCACTTAAAATCTTTTCTTGTATATGATGGATGTATGCATGCATGTATGCTTTCTTTCTTTTTAGTTTCATGCACATATGGATGTGCATACATACATACATACATACATCATCCTTCATGGTTGATTACACATTGAAAATGGTGGAAATATAAGACTCACACCATGGTTTAAATATATGGATTATTATTTAATTTTTTGAAAAGAAGAAAAGGATAATTCATGGTTAGTTTCTACACTCTTCCTTAACCTTACCTTGCTCACCTACTTCTAACCATGGGTTAACCTTCTCTTTGTGTTTTAACTCAAATTAAATAATATCTTAAACATTTAACAATGGTTTGAGATGAGAAGAAATAAATATATATACATATATTTTCATTTTCTTTTCAAGAGTTATTCTTTTTACTCTTGTTCAAAGAAAAGCCATCATCTTCTTCTTCCTTCCTCTTTTGCTCTCTAGACTTTTGTAGTGAGCAAAATACTTAACAAGATTGGATTTTGAAGTGAGAATAAGAACCACAACATCATTCTACACAAGTTTAGCCCACTTGTTTAGAGTGTTTGCTTCATTTCATTCTCTTGGAAAAGTGAAGTTGTTAGCTTGGACAAGGAGCTTCGGGTGGATCGTCGTGGATACTAGAAGACCTTAAGCGAACCCTCCTCCAACTCTCAAGAGGCCAAGGAGTCTAGCGTAGGGAGCTACAAAGGTTGTACTCTCTAAACCCTAGTCTTTGTTGCCTTTATATTATGAAACCCTAATTTTCTAGGATAGATCCTTTGTATGCTTACTTAGCACCATAAAAATTTGATCTTTGTGACATGTGATGCTTCCAAACCTCTCATAGGGTGCTAGGTAAACCTAACAGGGGGGAGGTGAGTGTAGGAGAGGGAGGGTCACTCTAACAATGAAGCTTATCATGACTCACTAATGACACCTAGTGTGAACACATTAATGAAAGTGATGATTCATTAACCATAGTCATCAACTCATTAATGCACCATTAATGAACAAAGCCACCTCACTATCCTAGTCACCATCCTAGTCACCATCCTAGTCATCTCTACTAGAAGCTTCCACACAAATCCCAAGAAAAGATAAATCCGTATTTAACCGAATGTTAAATACGGCTGATAGAAAACAGGAAACTGGCAACTTCCAAAAGTGATCCTGAAACGAATTTTAGGATAACCCCGTAATGGTATAAACATAGCTGCATTTGTATTACGACCGAATACAAATGCATAAGAGACAAAGATATTATATCTATACAGTATAATACTGGGTTCCGGCTTAAACCAAAGCCTACCAGTATTATCTGCCCGAAAAATGACACGTGCGAAAACACACGTGCTTTTTCCGAACCTTGCCATAAACCCATATGGCCTCAACAACGTTTCGCCCGAACTTGGGAAAGTGTCTGTGGGGGACTCTAATGACTCATCAACACACTGGCACTGGGTATAACCACTAGCACGTCAGAGGTACAAGCTGTACGTAACGGTTTTCCTATGTATTGATAGGAAGGGAAGCAGACGAGCGAACTCATCTCTAAACCCTACTGAGCCTAACAGTGACAATATACATACAGTCCGGTCCGTTCGTCTATGAGTATCGCATATCTGGCCTAGGGGGCTAGTAACGTCAGACCCCCAATAGCGGTATAAGTCGTGTCAGAGAGTAGCCCAGAACACCCGGAGATACTACTGGAGTACCTACCAGTAAATCTCCTGCCTCGGCCGAGGGCTTTGTGTAATGGCTCTCCTAGACACAGCGCGATCTCACTCCCAATACCGGGAGAGACGAATCCCTTGCCGATCCGCTCACTTGCCTCCAATGTGGCTCGGGACTGTACCCAACTAAAACCTGTTTGCACAACTCCTTTGAGCGTGGTAGGGTAGTAATCTAAGCACAGTGGGAACTCACATGAGACAAATGACGATCTCAGGTCAATGAACTAACCTGTACACATGTCACCAGGGAACTGCTATCTGACGATATGTATAATACCAACTAGTATGTTCCCGGCGAGTCCTGTCCGGTGTACTCATAACCCAATGAGCACCTGTATACATCTTAGGTGATCAAACTGAGACCAGTGGGTTGTGAGACCGGCCACCACCCCTCGTCGGGGTCTCGACTGTATACACTAGTCTACTCTGGAGTATCGATGCCCTGACTCGAAACTCCCACGACTAGGGACACTTTAAGGATGTGCTTACAGACCCCAGCTCCCACGTATATGATCGCCATCATACTGCTGGTAGTCAAGCAAGAATCCTATGGGCTCTATCATCATGCAATAGTGAACTAAAGCATGTATACGATGATAAAGACAAACCAGATAACAAACTATCATCTCGAGCAAGACTGTCATATCGGTATAGGTCCACCTCAATCATTGCAATCACGTACCTGCGATCCAATAATTGACTTTGAGGGCACTATCTCCAACATTATATTGGATGCTTGGACATATGTAGAGAGGACTTTCTTGCTCGATATGATAGTATGCTATCTGGTTGCTTTTTATCTTAACATGTATACTTGTTTTTTGATACTGTCTTATAGTTACATGTTGGTAAAGCCCTTAGGATGTGTACTTGACTACCAGGACTATGATGCAGATCATACTAGTGGGTCCATGGTAGTCCATAAGTACATCCTTTAATGTCCCTAGTCGTGGGTATATCGAGACGGGGCGTCGATATACCAGAGTAGACTAGCGTATACGCTTCTCGACCTATGAGATGGGCGATGGATGATCCCATATCCATTGGTATTTGACATCAGAGATGGTATACGGGTGCTCAGTGGAGACTGAGTACACTGGACGGACTCGCCGAGAACTCTATGGTATTATACCTCACGTCAGATGGCAGTTCTCTGGTGACACTTGTACAGGTTAGTCTGTAGACCCGAGATCGTCATAGAGACTTGTGTGATTCCCACCGTGCTTTGATTTCCACCTTACCACGTCCAAGAGGGCATGCAAAACAGTGGTTTTTGGGTACAGTCCCGAGTCACATGGAGACAATGAGTGATAGGAGGGGTTTCGTCTCTCCCGGTATTGGGAGTTGATGTTGCGCTGTGCTCGATTGGCCATAACAGGGAAGTCCCTGGCCATGGCTGATTTAGAGATTTACTGGTAAGTGTTACCAGTAGTTTCTCGACCCGTTATGAGCCTCACATCGGCATGACTTATCGGTTATTGGGGTCTGACGTTTACCACCCCTAGACTTGATATGCGACATATCAGACGAGGAGACCGGACTGTACGACAAGTGTTACCGTCAGGCTTTTACAGGAGTTTGAGCGGGCTTGCTTGCTGATCTTCTAATCACTCAATACCCGGGTAGCCGTTACGTCCAGCTAGTACCGCTGACGGCTTGCGGGTGCTTGATGTGATCATCACCTACTGCCGGCGTATTGACGAGTCTTTAGAGTCCTACATAGAGGTTTTACTGGCTCATGCAAAACGAAATAGGGGCACGTATGTGATATGTGCGGGACCGAGAATAATGCATGTATGTGATACCGTATTCTATTCTCGTGACTTTTTGTATCGGTCGGTTATATGTGATATAGCCGGGTTATCGAATCAAGTGTTGATTCGATAAGTCGATACATTGGATGTTAGTCGGTTATATGAGATATAACCGGATTATTAAGTCAAGTGTTGATTTAATAATTTAGTGTATAATTGTATATTTGATATACTAATTTACATTAACTAACATTTGTTCACTTAAGGATTTTTCTCATATGTGCACAACTTTAATATATATATGTGATATATATTAAAATGTGTTTTCTTTTTGTATCATGGTTGTTGATACATCATTCATGGGTGTGCAAGACATACACCATTCTATTTTAAATGGTGGTTTATAATTATTTAAGGTAATTACAAATTAGTGGAGCTTTTGTCACAAGCATGAAGCTTGTAGAAGCTTGTGGATGCTTTGACAAAGTCCACTAACTTTGTTTTACTTTAGATTTTTATTAACCTAACCATTTTGGATTAGCCATGGTTATGTCTCTACATGAGTTAGTATATGATACTCACTCACCCATGGTTAGCTCTCTTGACTTGATGATTATCCTCATCTTTTCATTTGTTCATCTTCTTCTTCTTTGAGCAAAAGAAAAGCTTGCTAGGGTTTTCAAAAGAGAGTGAAAGATTGTGAGAAAACAAATTCTAAAGTGAGCCCACTCCCTATTTCTCCATCCTCTACTAGACTAGCACTTTAGTTTAGGGTGTTTGCTTCACTAATTCTCTAGTTAGTGAAGTAGTAGATTGAGTTGGTATTCCCTCGACGTAGATCATCTTCGGCCTCGAAGACTTCAAGCAAGGACGCTTCTTTCGCCTCGTGAAACCATGCAAGAGCCTGGGAGAACCATGATCGAAGAGAAAGGACTACAACAAGGAGCTTTTGAAGTGAAGGACCGATCTACAAAGGTTGTATTTTCTTCTTCACTTAGATTGAAATGGTTTTGTATATGTTTCCGTATTGTATTGTAGCCAACGATTCTAGTTTAAAGTTCCCTTTCACGGCAAAATTTTTTAAAATGGCATGGAAGATGCCTCCCGAAACCTTGCTGCCGTCGAAGGGATCCCTACAGTGGTATCAGAGCCAAGCTAGAGCATTATGCGACATGTATACGAAGTTAAAACTCCGATCGAACCCCGAAACATCGAAAATGACCCCCTCTATGGAAATTTTGTAAAAATGTGATTTTTTCTGCATTAAAATACTCAAAAAAATCAGCAGGGAATTCTAAGAGTTACTGTAAAACACGACATCCTAATTCCACTAAAGAGCCACGGAACCGTGGCAATAACTTGCTTGCGCGGCGGTTCCGCGGCGGAACAGTAGAATTAGGGTTAGTGTTTTGTGCAGTAATATCCGTAGGTACTTATACATTCTTCTGGGTATTTTTAATCTGACTCAAGTGTTGAGTGTTCTGGGGATTATTTTGAATTCGTTGATTCGATCGGAAAGTTTAATTTCGTTCTTTTTTCCGGATATTTTAGAAACTGTTAAAATGTTCGAACGGATATCATTAACTCATTTTTTCCCGGCACGAAAAACTTTCAAGTGTTGAATTTTTCTTGAGTTTAAATCTTTCGGAAAAACGTGCAAGTAACGCGATGGACCCTCTAGAAGAACACAAACCTTAACTCGATTATGCGACCGTCTGAACCGCCTCTAAACCTTAGGGTTTGGGGCAGTACGGCGTTGCCACATGTGAGGCGTTGGCTTGACCCTTCTACGGCTGGACCATTGGTACTGTGACGTATTCTGGAATTTTTAAACTCGGCTCAAGTGTTGAGCTATTAAGGAAATCTTGGGTATTTGATTATTCGATCGGAAAGTTTAATACTGTCTATTTATCTGGAATGTGATACAATATGTGGAATTCATATAAATGCGAAGTATGTGATATTTCGGATTTACGATGTCTAAAGAGATTGTGGATTCCAAATGTTGTAGTTTTACAATTTTTTTTCTGTGACCGTAAGCGTAGTATGTGGTGTATCGCCGGCTTTGTTGCTATACATCAACGACAGTCGGGATACGCATGCCTGCTTACATTGATAATATGAGATATTATGTGTTGCTGTGATATGTTATATTGGATCGTCGTGTTCTGAATAGCCGGGTTTTTTTTATGTGAGATGAGGTTTTTATTTTCATTCATGTAAAATTCATTGTATGTAATATTCTTTTATTGGGGCACTTCCGGGATGAGGATGATGTCACCATTGTATATTATTTACTTTTCCGCATTAGGTAGACCCAAGGAGGGGAGCACAAGTAACCGGGTTCTAGGGTACAGCGGGAGACCAACTCGAGGAGTCGAGTCCGGGTCTCCTAACTCTAGAATTGGTAGGGTTGCTTGCCGCTCTCATAGGGGTCTCGGGGTGTGGGTTTGGCTATTCATCGCGACCGTGGAATCCATGTTTTATACAGGCTCAAAATAAAACACGGACCTCCTAGTATATCCATTATTTCATATGATTCTTCTGCTGCAATATCTGTGATGTGATCATTTGATATGTTGAGATGGATACTGTATATAGTATATATGATATATTATATAAACGTTACTTATGTTTTACACCCGCGCTAGCCCTGCCCCGCTCTGCCGTTAGTTACCTAACCTAACGGTGCACGAGGGGACATCGAGGCGAATGCGGATGGCATAAGTGTACGTCGTATTTATCTGTGATGTTTAGGTGACTTAAATGACGAGACTTCATTAATATGATTAATGAAAGAAAAGAAACCGAAAAGATGTCGTAGAATCAAATTTTTTAAAAAGAGTAGCTACAGTTTTTTGTTTTGCATAGCGATATATATGATATATCCTGCACCTTATTCGATGAGGAAAGAGCCGAGATCCCTTCACCGGGAGTGACCACTTTAGCAAAACTGGCAGATGCTACAACACTTGGTTTGTCTTTTGATTGCTTTTAGAGTTTTGCATTGCATAGTGATATATATAATATGTCCTGCACCTTATTCGATGAGGAAAGAGCCGGGATCCCTTCACCGGGAATGACCTCTTTAGCAAAACTAGTGAAAGCCTAAAAAACACTCCTTTTCAAAATTTCACTCGATTCTACAACGATATCAAGTTCATTACGCAATAGGTTTTCAGAAAAACCTGTCGTAGCCCTCCGTGATTTCAGATAAGTCCTACTTGTTAGTGTATATGCCCTAGAAGCCATTACTGTATCATACTAGCTTGTATATTACTTAATGGAAGCTTAGGATATTCACCTTGTATAGACAATCTTGCTCAAAATAGTAGTATGCTACTTGGTTTGTTTCTACTTTAATGTGTACATGTGTTTATTTTAGTATATCACATATACACATTAGTGGAGCCCTTAGGATCTTTGCTTGATTACCAGCGTTGTGATGGCAGTCACACCCGTGGGGGCTGGGTAATCCACAAGCACATCCTTATGCAGGTCCCTAGTCGTAGGACTATCGAGACAGGGCATCGATACTCCGGAGTAGAATAGCGTATGCGCTTCTCATTCCAGTGTGGGAGACGGTCAGTCCCACAGCCGTCAGTACGTCGTACTTGAGATAGTATGCGGGTGCTCGTTAGGTTACGAGTACACTGGACATGACTCGTCGGGAACTGTTGGTTGGTACTATACCTATCGTCAGTTATCAGTTCCCAGGTGACATGAGTACAGCTTAGTCCGCTGACTTTACACTGTCACTTCGCCTAGAGTGTGTTCACACTGTACTTAGATTACTACCCTACCACGGCTCAAAGGAGTCGTGCAAACAGGTAGTAGTTGGGTGCAGTCCCGAAGCACTTGGAGGCAGTGACGGTTAGACAGGATTCGTCTCTCCCGGTATTGGGGGTTGATATCACGCTGTGTCTAGGAGATCCATTACACAAAGTCCCTGGCCAGGGCAAGCGAGATATACTGGTAGGTTTCCAGCGTTATCTCAGGGTGTTCTGGGCTACACTCCGACACGACTTGTACCACTATTAGGGGACTGACGTTTACCGCCCCTAGGCTCGCCATGCGATATTCTCAGACAAACAGACCGGACTGTACGCAGATTGTCACATTCAGGCTCAGTAGGAGTTCAGATGGGTTTCACCTCGTCCGTCTTCTTATCGGCATCTACCTGGGGGCCGTTACGCACAGCTAGTGCCGCTTGCGGTCTGTGGTTAAACCCACTGCCAGCGTAGTGTCGAGTCTTTAGAGTCCCACACAGAGAGCTATTCGCCTTTAGGCAAAAGAGTAGAGGTCGCATGGTTTTGCGACAGGGTTCGGTCACATCCGTGCACTTTTGCACGTTTAGTGTCCGGGCAGTTATCACTAGCGGGCTTTGGTTTAAGCCAGATCCTAGTGTACGTTTTGGGATTGGTTTTATCTCTTTTTTATTCATGTTCCTCGGAACGCGGATGTGGGTGTGTATGCACAGTTGACAGAGAGACAGAGGCAGAGGATTCTCATTAGGGTTGTTGACTGTTGACTTTTGCTAAACCCTAATGAGAATAAGAAATATGATTAACAATAATATTAATTAAGTATTATTGTGACATGGTTTTTGATGGTTGACTTAGTTGACCGGTTGACTAGGTTGGACTTGTTGACCATCATCATGACAATGGCTATCATTTCTTGGCATTGACCTTGGCTTGCTTATTTGTTCACACATTGCATTTAATGAAAGAAATGATATGGCCACTTGATACGATAACAACCATCACATAATACTCAAGTATTATTATGTTTTATGATGATTTTGGATTATGAGAGCAAGGGTGAGAAAAGTCTTGCTCAATTCTATCATTCTCATTCTCTCTCATCCTCAAGCTCTCCCTCTTCCTCTTGCTCTCTCTCTAGTTCATGGTTCTACTTGTCTCATGTGTTGAGAAGAAAGAACCATAGAGATAAAACCCAACACACTCCTCTACTCATCCTAGTACACAAGGTTTAGCAAACCAAGTGTTCTAGTTTCCTCAAGTTTGAGATTGAAGCCAAAGGTAGAAGCTTTCAGGTGGATCCATCTTCGGCACAAAGAGGCAACGAGAAGAGAACCATCCGACCACCACAAGGAGACCAAGAGAAGGAGTTCAAGTTAAGGTATAACACCTAACCGAGTAGGTAAAACTCTTGTTAGGTTGTTAGATAGTTGTTTAACAAAGATCTGTATATTGAGTCCATGTTACCACCAAAAGAAAAATCGTTTTTCATCATTTCCGCAAGCCCGTAAGTACCGGGAGAGGTAACCTGGACTTACAGTGGTATCAAAGCCTAGTTAAACACTATCTAGCATGTTAGCAAAGTAACTAGAAGTTCGATCGGAAAAAAAGTCACGAAACACGCCCGAAATGTATAGTTTCTGCCTATTTTTTTCCTGTTCAAAAAATAATTAATCTTGCACTAAAAATTGGCTCAGGCTTTTTAAAACACACCCAAGAAAAATAGTCCATCGACTCGGTCAAAGCGCCGCGGAAACACGGCGGGAGCATGCTCCCGCCGCGGATCCGCGGCCGAGTTGACTCGGTCATGGGCAATGTTTCCTGCAGTGTGTTCAGTGGGGGTGTTTTGGGATTTTTGGAATGTGATTTTTCTGCCCAGATTTTCCAGAAAGAAAAATTGTTTTTGCGGTCTAAAAATCCGTATTTTGATCGAACTTCTAAAGACTTAAGCTAACGGGTTATATCTGTGATGTGATATATGTATTGAACGTCTGCTAATCGCTATACGTCGATTAGTGGGGGTTATACATATCTGTGATCTGTAATGTTGATGGTATGTGTATATGAATTCATTGGATTGTCGCGGATGAATAGCCGGGGGGTTGTGAGATGATAGTTTTCTTTTTCTTTCAATTCATGTAATTTGTAATTGATGTAATATTATTTATATGGCCGCACAACCGGGATGGGGTTGTAGCCGTCATTGTATAATTTCTTTTACTGTTTTTGCTCCTAGGATAGACCCAAGGTGGGGTGCACAAACTACCGGGTATCTCGAAGTGCCGAGTGGCCTACTCACGGTGTTGAGGGAGGTTGCTTTTCTTCGGGTACTTGGCCGGTAGTTTGCCGCACCCGTAGGGGTTTAGGGTGGGGTCTTGGCTATTCATCGCGACCGTGTAATCCGCTCTTCGTTACAGGCTCGTACGGATTGCGGATTCCTAGTATATCCAATGTGTTCATCTGTGATCTGGAATGGCTATCATTGCATGTGACAAATGTGTATATCTATATATGATATCTATTTAGACGTTGCTTATGTTTTGCATCCGCGCTAGTCCAGCCCCCGCTCTGTCGTTAGTTAAGTAACCTAACGGGTAATGACGGGGCCAGTGGCGAATGCGGATGGCATAAGCGTACGTCATATTTTCGTTGTTTTCTGCAATGGTAGGATTAAATGATGTGACACATTAAATTAATGCAAGAAAATAAACCAAATTTGAGTCGTTGGAACACTTTCAAAACCACTCGGTTTCTTTTCAAAAACAACTTTTAAAACGTGGAGCTTAAGCCACTCCTTTTAAAAGCTATCTCGTTCCATCGATTATATCAAGTTCACCACGTTCACGGTTTCGCCAAAACCATCCGTAGCCCTCCATCATTTCAGTTAAATATTCGGTAGTATTCAAGCTATATATTTTGATCTCACGCCAAGGCATAGTGATTGGTAGCTACCGGATATTTATCTGTTGCATAGATAGAATGCGTTGGTTTGAGACAGTCGTACTTCCATTTTGGCCTACGTCAATGGTAGGTACGGGGGGGTTCAAATTAACTTGGATAATGATGGGAAGAACTTGACATGTGACTTATGACATTTTGACCTCACGCCAAGGTCATAAGAGCATGGGGCGAAAATCCACATCGGGAGTTTCAAAAGAAACTGAAACTTGCTAGCGCTGCATACCATTTGGAGTGTGATGATTCTGGTAGGATTCCTTCAGTTTTGTCACGCGATGATATTTGGATCCCAATCCTACTGTGAGTATATGCTACTCCTCGGGAAATTTCTCACTTAACGATCAATGCTATAAACCAAGTAGGTGTCTAGAAAGGTGTTAGCGGGGCTACGCCCCCAGGGAAAAGAGGTTATTTAATTAAGGAACTTCGCGAAAGCGTTGGAAAAGCTCCCTCGAAGTACCGACACTAACCTGGCTGAACGGTTAAGCAAGTATTGTACGGTGAGATTGATCCTGACTAAATCTTCATTTTTGGTTTGAGGAGGGATTCGAAAGACAGTGGGAGCCATCCTGTTTAGACAAATTAAAAACCACTCTAAACTTGCAAGAGCATCATGCTAAAGTGTTTCTTTTTTCTCTCCTAATTGCAGCGACCAAACATCATGACTGGACTTAAATTACTACTAGATAAAAACATACTGACAGGGCCAAACTACAAAGATTGGCTCAGGAATGTCAAAATGGCAATCACTTATGACAAGTTGGGGTATCTCCTCACCACTAAAGCTCCCCCTGTCCCAGGTCCCAAAACCAGCGTCGCGGATAGGGAAATCCGTAAGACCTGGGAAATCGATTGCGCGAAGGCCAAGTGCCTCGTGCTTGCCTCTGTGGACAATGAACATCAGAGGAGGCACGAGAATATGGACCTTGAATCCATATTTCTCCATACAAAAGAACTGTATGGAGAGCAATCCCGTATCGCTAGATACGAAGTCTCGAAAAAGCTATTTTCGGCGAGATTGGCCGTCGGATCATCGGTAGCGGAACACGTGCTTAAGATGATTGGCTTCATTGAGGAGCTCGCAGACCTTGGGACCACGTTAGAGAACGAGCTCTACACGGACTTGATTCTCCAGTCCCTTCCTTCCACTTATGCCCAGTTTATCCTGAACTTCAACTTACAAGAAAAAGAAGTTGAACTTTCAGAACTCCTCAACATGCTGAGGAGTGCAGAAGGCACCCTACAGAAAGGTAGGGAAACATCCACTTTGTTTGTAGGAGGATCTTCCTCTTCTAGGTCCAAGGCGAAAGCCAAGGGAAAGAAGAAGAAAGCCCCCGCCAAACCAAGGGGCGGTGTTAGTAAAGTGGATACGAAGGGAAAGACAAAGGCAACAAAGGTAGCGGGAAAGCTTGTGGGAAAGGAAGAATGCTTTTACTGTCACAAGAGTGGACACTGAAAAAAGGATTGCAGGTCTTGGAAGGCCAGAACCCAGGATCTGAAGCAAGTTGCGGCTTCAGCTTCAGGTGTGTATGTTATTGAAAACTGTCTATCAATAAACTCTACATCCTGGGTATTGGATACCGGTTCAGGATCTCATATCTGTAATTCTTTACAGGCACTGAAAAGGCGTAGGGTTTTGAAGGCAGGTGATATGACCCTCAGAGTTGCAAACGGAGCTGGCATGGATGCTGAGTCCGTGGGGGACTATCACCTGGGGTTGTCAGATGGACACGTTTTGGTTTTGCGTGATTGTTATTTTGTACCTAATGCAACCTGTAATATCATATCTGTATCTTTATTATCTAAAAAAGGTTATGAATTTGCATTTGTAAGTAATGTTGTGAACATTCACCTTAATCAAGTTTTGATTGGGTCAGGTACATTAAGCAATGATATACGTATTAAACCAACCACAGATTTTCAATGTCCAGAATACACACAAAAGAAAGTCTCCGGAAACAAATCAGGCTTTCTTATGGCATTGTAGACTGGGTCACATCAATGAGAGAAGGTTGACGAAGTTACATACAGAAGGATATTTGGATCCGTTCGAATATCAATCATATGCAACTTGTCAATCCTGTCTCAAAGGAAAGATGACAAAGACTCCGTTCACTGGATACGGAGTAAGAGCGAGCGAGCTCTTGGGACTCGTACACAGCGACGTGTGCGGTCCAATGTCTACACATGTGCGAAGCGGTTATTCTTACTTCATTACTTTTACGAATGACTTTTCAAGGTACAGATATGTCTTCTTAATGAAACATAAATCCGAAGCCTTTGGAAAATTCCAGGAATATAAGAATGAAGTAGAAAAACAAACAGGCAAAAGTATCAAGACACTGAGATCTGATCGAGGTGATGAATACTTAAGTGCCGAGTTCCTGGATTACTTAAAAGAGAATGGAATTCTCTCTCAGCTTACTCCTCCATACACTCCGCAACATAACGGTGTATCGGAGAGACGGAACCGGACCCTATTTGATATGGTACGTTCCATGATGAGTAACGCTGAGTTACCGCGATCATTCTGGGGATATGCGCTAGAATCAGCTGCATACCTTTTGAACCGAGTTCCAACTAAGACTGTTCCTACCACACCATATGAGATATGGAGTGGGAAGAAACCCTATTTTCAATATCTGAAGATCTGGGGATGTCCAGCTTTTGTCAAAAAGCAGCATGCGGACAAACTCGAGGCACGCTCAGTACTGTGCAAGTTTGTGGGATACCCAAATAACTCTAGGGGATATCTCTTCTATTACGCAGAGGAACAAAAGATCTTTGTTTCTCGTAATGCCCATTTTCTGGAACACCAGTTCTTAGAAAAGGAAATTAGTGGGAGCGCAATAGAACTGGAAGAAATTCCAGAACTACAGACTATTACTGAAAGCTTAGTAGAACTAGAGGGTTCAAAAGAACATGACATTCCTACGCCGCTCCGCAGGAGTAGTAGGCAGTCTCATCTGCCCGAGAGATACTACGGTTTTCTCATAGACGGGGATAGAGAGGATTGCATCATTGATTATGATGAGCCGACTAGCTTCCAGCAGGCCATTCAGAGCGTTGACTAAAATGGCTGGATGCAATGCGGACCGAAATGCAGTCCATGTACACCAACAAAGTATGGACGTTGGACGTTGCTCCAGATGGGGTAAAACCCGTAGGATGCAAGTGGATCTTCAAAAGGAAGATTGGTGTAGATGGACAGGTTGAGACCTATAAGGCTAGACTTGTTGCAAAGGGTTTTCGTCAAAGACCTGGTTTGTACTATGACGAGACGTTTTCTCCATTGGCTATGCTGAAATCCATTCGGATCCTTCTTGCCATTGCTGCCTTCCACGATTATGAGATTTGGCAGATGGACGTAAAGACCGTTTTTCTAAATGGAAATTTAGAGGAGTGTGTCTATATGGACCAGCCAGAGGGTTTCATTCAGAGGGGAGCAGCGGAAAGGTTTGCAAGTTGCTTAAGTCCATCTATGGACTAAAGCAGGCATCGCGGAGTTGGAACATCTGTTTTGATGAGACAGTCAAAGATTTTGGCTTTATCAAAAATCCAGATGAACCATGCATCTATAGTAGATTTGTAGCAAGAACTGTCGTATTCCTCGTTTTATACGTAGATGACATTCTTTTAATAGGAAATGACATTCTTATGCTACAATCTGTCAAGGGGTTCTTGTCACACAGGTTCTCCATGAAAGACCTGGGTGATGGCTCGTACATTCTGGGGATCCGGATCTTTCGTGACATATCCAAGAGGATATTAGGACTTTCACAGTCCAGGTATATCGACACCATACTGAAAAGATTCAGTATGGAAGATTCCAAACGCGGTAATCTACCGGCTTGTCACGGGATCACCCTCTCCAAAGAAATGTCTCCCAAGACTGATTTGGAAAGGGATCGCACGTCTATTATACCCTACGCTTCTGCGGTAGGCTCTATAATGTATGCGATGTTGTGTACCAGACCAGATGTAGCTTATGCACTGAGTGTGGTAAGCCGGTATCAGTCAAACCCTGGGAAGAAACACTGGATAGCGGTAAAGAACATTCTCAAGTACCTGAGAAGGACTAAGGAGATGTTCTTGGTGTATGGCGGAAAAGACCTCCAGATCGAGGCCTTTGCTGACTCCAGCTTTCAGAGTGACAAGGATGATTCCAAGTCTATGTCGGGTTATGTCTTTACCCTCAATGGAGGGGTGGTGTGTTGGAAGAGTTCCAAACAGGAAACCGTTGCTGACTCGACGATGGAAGCGGAATATATCGCTGCTGCAGATGCCGCAAAAGAAGCCGTCTGGATAAGGAAGTTCTTGACAGAACTTCATGTGGTTCCGTCCATTGTTGATCCAATACCTCTGTATTGCGACAACAATGGGGCTATAGCTTTAGCGAAGGAACCCAGGTCCCATCAGAAGTCCAGACACATCTTGAGGCGGTATCACCTGATCAGGGAGATCGTGGCTCGCCAGGAGATCGAGGTTCGGAGAGTTGCTACGGAAGATAACACTGCTGATCCATTCACGAAGGCCTTACCCCAGACTCAGTTCGAGCGGCTGATCAAGATGATAGGTCTTCGATACGCCAGTACATGGCCTTAGTGCAAGTGGGAGATTGTTAGTGTATATGCCCTAGAGGCCATTACTGTATCATACTAGTTTGTATATTACTTAATGGAAGCTTGGGATATTCACCTTGTATAGACAATCTTGCTCAAAATAGTAGCATGCTACTTAGTTTGTATCTATTTTAATGTGTACATGTGTTTATTTTAGTATATCACCTATACACATTAGTGGAGCCCTCAGGATCTTTGCTTGATTACCAGCGTTGTGAGGGCAGTCACACCCGTGGGGGCTGGGTAATCCACAAGCACATCCTTATGCAGGTCCCTAGTCGTAGGACTATCGAGACAGGGCATCGATACTCCGGAGTAGACTAGCGTATGCGCTTCTCATCCCAGTGTGGGAGACGGTCTGTCCCACAGCCGTCAATACGTCGCACTTGAGATACTATGCAGGTGCTCATTAGGTTACGAGTACACTGGACAGGACTCGTCGGGAACTGTTGGTTGGTACTATACCTATCGTCAGTTATCAGTTCCCAGGTGACATGAGTACAGCTTAGTCCGCTGACTTTACACTGTCACTTCGCCTAGAGTGTGTTCACACTGTACTTAGATTACTACCCTACCACGGCTCAAAGGAGTCGTGCAAACAGGTAGTAGTTGGGTGCAGTCCCGAAGCACTTGGAGGCAGTGACGGTTAGACAGGATTCGTCTCTCCCGGTATTGGGGGTTGATATCGCGCTGTGTCTAGGAGAGCCATTACACAAAGTCCCTGGCCAGGGCAAGCGAGATATACTGGTAGGTTTCCAGCGTTATCTCAGGGTGTTCTGGGCTACACTCCGACACGACTTGTACCGCTATTAGGGGACTGACGTTTACCGCCCATAGGCCCGCCATGTGATATTCTCAGACGAACAGACCGGAGTGTACGCAGATTGTCACATTCAGGCTCAGTAGGAGTTCAGATGGGTTTCACCTCGTCCGTCTTCTTATCGGCATCTACCTGGGGGCCGTTACGCACAGCTAGTGTCGCTTGCGGTCTGTGGTTAAACCCACTGCCAGCCTAGTTTCGAGTCTTTAGAGTCCCACACAGAGAGCTATTCGCCTTTAGGCAAAAGAGTAGAGGTCGCATGGTTTTGCGACAGGGTTCGGTCACATCCGTGCACTTTTGCACGTTTAGTGTCCGGGCAGTTATCACTAGCGGGCTTTGGTTTAAGCCAGATCCTACTGTACGTTTTGGGATTGGATTTATTTTGTTTGTATTCGTGTTCCTCGGAATGCGGATGCGGGTGTGTATGCACAGTTGACAGAGAGACAGAGGCAGAGGATTCTCATTAGGGTTGTTGACTGTTGACTTTTGCTAAACCCTAATGAGAATAAGAAATATGATTAACAATAATATTAATTAAGTATTATTGTGACATGGTTGTTGATGGTTGACTTTGTTGACTTGTTGACTTAGTTGACCGGTTGACTAGGTTGGACTTATTGACCATCATCATGACAATGGCTATCATTTCTTGGCATTGACCTTGGCTTGCTTATTTGTTCACACATTGCATTTAATGCAAGAAATGATATGGCCACTTGATATGATAACAACCATCACATAATACTCAATTATTATTATGTGTTATGATGATTTTGGATTATGAGAGCAAGGGTGAGAAAAGTCTTGCTCAATTCTATCATTCTCATTCTCTCTCATCCTCAAGCTCTCCCTCTTCCTCTTCCTTTCTCTAGTCCATGGTTCTACTTGTCTCATGTGTTGAGAAGCAAGAACCATAGAGATAAAACCCAACACACTTCTCTACTCATCCTAGTACATAAGGTTTAGCAAACCAAGTGTTCTAGTTTCCTCAAGTTTGAGGTTGAAGCCAAAGGTAGAAGCTTTCTGGTGGATCCATCTTCGGCACAATGAGGCGACGAGAAGAGAACCATCCGACCACCACAAGGAGACCAAGAGAAGGAGTTCAAGTTAAGGTATAACCCCTAATCGAGTAGGTAAAACTCTTGTTAGGTTGTTAGATAGTTGTTTAACAAAGATCCGTATTTTGAGTCCATGTTACCACCAAAAGAAAAATCGTTTTTCATCATTTCCGCAAGCCCGTAAGTACCGGGAGAGGTAACATGGACTTACACTACTTAGTATTCGTGCTACGTTTGTTGATCTCCGTCAAGGCGTAGTGTGCCGTAGCTAACTAGTATTTATCTGCTTATGCATATGATGCAGATTGGATTAGGGTAGTCGTACGATCTTGTTGAACTCCGTCAAGGGTCGTGCGGGTGGGTTTGATTCAATCAAGAAATGACGGGTTGACCTTGACTTGCACCCTGTGGTTTGTTGACCTCTGTCAAGGTCATGCGATGCTTGGGGCAAAATATTATCGGGAATTTCAAGTGTTGAAATTTGCAATGAGATTGCATACCTTCTATGAGATAATTGGATCCCGATACCCACTGCGAGTAATTGTTACTCCTGGGAGAGTTTTACATAGGACAATTAGCCGATCAAGTAGGTGTCTAGAAAGGTGTCAACGGGGTTACGCCTATGGGAAAACGAGGTTTATTTTAATTAGGTCCGTGCGAAAGCACGGGGAACCTCCCTCAAAGTACCGACACTGGTCTGGCTGAAATATTGGCGAAATTGTAGGGTGTAATTAATCTCGGCTAGTCTTTCCTTTTAGGGTTTGAAGGAAGATATGATAAAAACAGTGGGAGCCATCCTGATTAGATAAAATGATAACTAATCTGATCTTGCAAGAGCATACGCTAAAGTGTTTTCTTCTCTCTCTCTCCAGGTAGCGACCATATCATGCCTTAATAAAGATAATAATATGGATGTATTGACCGAACCCGCATGTTATACTTTGCTGGGGAACGTTGGTTCTGTTCTTTCTTATAAAAGTTATAAGACTGAACAGGATATAGGGGAATACCAGGATTCTCATGCCACCCGAATAAAGAAAGTACATGATGATGCATTTTCTTCAGGTTTGTTCGTTACAGAGAACTGTTTCTCCATTTGTTCAACGTCCTGGGTATTAGATACCGGGTCAAGATCCCATATATGCAATCAATTACATGGGCTGAGAAAAGTTAGAGAACTTGGAGAAGGTGATAAAGACATAAGGGTTGGAAATGGTGCAATTGTTGCAGCTAAAACCGTCAGGGAATATCACCTTGTATTGCCAATTGGTAATACATTGATTCTGAACGAATGCTATTACATGCCGAACCTGATATGCAACTCTATGTCCGTTTCTTTGTTGAGTAAAGAGGGATATCATTTTGTATTAAAGGATAATGTTATGAACATTTTCCTGAACCAAAAGTTGGTTGGATCAGGCACGTTGTGCAATGGCATTTATGTTCTAAATCAATCAACAGTTCTGAGCATAACAAACACACACAAGAGGAAGAGTTCAGAACTGAACGAATCCTTCTTGTGGCATTGTAGACTAGGTCACATCAATGCGACACGACTAGCTAAGTTGCATAAGGATGGATATTTGAATCCGTTTGAATTTTCATCTTACGACACTTGCCAGTCATGTCTCAAAGGAAAAATGACCAAAACTCCATTTACAGGACACGGAGAAAGAGATACCGAACTCTTGGGACTGATACATAGTGATGTATGTGGTCCCATGTCTACGCATGCCAGGAATGGTTCTTCGTACTTCATTACATTCACTGACGATCTCTCTAGATTCGGATATGTTTTCCTGATGAAACACAAATCAGAAGCTTTTGAGAAATTTAGAGAATATAAACAAGAAGTCGAGAACCAAACTGAGAAAAGTATTAAAATCCTTCGATCTGATCGAGAAGGTGAATACTTGAGCCATGAATTCCTGGACTTCCTAAAAGAGAATGGGATTCTCTCTCAGCTAACTCCCCCATATACACCACAACACAACGATGTATCAGAACGGAGGAACCGCACCCTATTAGATATGGTGCGCTCTATGATGAGCATAGCTGAGTTATCTATTTCCTTCTGGGGATATGCACTGGAGACAGCGTCATACCTACTGAATAGGGTTCCTACAAAATCTGTGCCTACCACCACATATGAGATATGGGAGAGGAAGAGACCATATTTTAATTTTATTAAGATATGGGGTTGCCCGGCCTATGTCAAAAGACAAAAATCGGACAAACTCGAGGCAAGGTCTGTTTTGTGTAAGTTTGTTGGATATCCCAAGCATTCGCGAGGGTATATCTTCTACCACAGTGTGGAACAAAGGGTGTTTGTTGCTCAACACGCCACCTTTTTAGAAAAGGAATTTCTTGCAAAAGAGATTAGTGGCTCTGAGGTAGAACTGGAAGAGGTTCCAGCTGTACAAACCACAACAGAAGATTTGGTGGAACCAGAGGATTCGGTAGTTCCCAACGAACCCCAGCCACTCCGCCGATCTAGTAGGGTTCCTCACCCACCTGAGAGATACTACGGTTTTCTCATGGATGGTGGGAGAGAGGATTGCATCATAGAGGATGATGACCCAACTAATTTCGAGCAGGCCATCACGAGTGGTGACTCAGTGAAATGGATGGATGCAATGCGGTCCGAGATAGAATCCATGTACACCAACAAAGTATGGACTTTGGAAGATGCTCCTGAAGGGGTAAAACCCATTGGGAGCAAGTGGATCTTCAAGAAAAAACTTGGTGTAGATGGGAAAGTGGAGACTTTCAAAGCTAGACTTGTTGCAAAGGGTTTTCGTCAAAGACCAGGTGTGGACTATGACGAAACCTTTTCTCCAGTGGCTATGCTTAAATCCATCCGAATCATGCTTGCCATCGCTGCATATCATGACTACGAAATCTGGCAAATGGATATTAAGACCGCCTTTCTAAACGGTGATTTAGAAGAGAGCGTGTACATGACTCAGCCAGAGGGCTTCGTAGCTAGTGGGAGAAGCGGGAAGGTGTGCAAGCTGCTTAAATCCATTTATGGATTAAAGCAAGCATCGCGGAGTTGGAACATTTGCTTTGACGTCGTTATCAAAGAGTTTGATTTCGTCAAAAACGTAGATGAACCTTGTATCTACAAAAAGGAGGCAGAGAGTAAGGTTGTCTTCCTCGTATTGTACGTGGACGACATACTCTTGATAGGAAATGACATTCCTATGCTGCAATCGGTCAATCTCTTCTTATCACAAAGATTCTCAATGAAAGATCTAGGGGGTGCCTCCTACATCTTGGGGATTAAGATCTATAGAGATAGATCCAAACGGATACCGGGATTGTCCCAATTCAGGTACATTGACACCATACTAAAGCGGTTTAGTATGGAAGAGTCCAAACGTGGGTTTTTACCCACGATCTCAGGGCTCACTCTCTCCAAAGAAATGTCTCCCAAGACTGATTTGGAGAGAGCTCGCATGCAAGGGATACCCTATGCTTCGGCAGTAGACTCTATCATGTACGCGATGCTATGTACCAGACCCGATGTAGCACACTCACTAAGTGTAGTGAGTAGGTATCAAGCTGATCCTGGAGAGAGTCACTAGACAGCTGTGAAGAGCATTCTCAAGTACTTGCGAAGGACTAAAGAGATGCTCTTGGTGTATGGTAACGGAGAACTCCAAGTGGAGTCCTTTACCGATTCAAGCTTCCAGACTGATAAGGACGACTCTAAGTCGCACTCGGGATTTGTCTTTACCCTTTACGGAGGGGCGGTTAGATGGAAGAGTTCCAAGCAGGAAACCGTGGCAGACTCGACGATGGAGGCTGAATATATCGCTGCCAACGATGCTGCCAAAGAGGCTGTCTGGATCAAGAAGTTCATTACTGAACTTGGAGTGGTTCTATCCATAGAGCATCTAATACCTTTGTATTGTGATAACAATGGAGCGGAGGCTTTGGCCAAGGAACCCAGGTCCCATCAGCGATCCAGGCATATTTTGAGGCGGTATCACCTGATCTGGGAGATAGTAGATCGCCAGGAGATCGAGGTCAGGAGGGTTGACACGAAGAACAACACTGCGGATCCACTCACGAAGGCCATTCCCCAGATACAGTTTGAGAGACTCTTCGGGATGCTTGGTATGCGATACTACAGCAGTTGGCCTTAGTGCAAGTGGGAGATTGTTAGTTGTATGTATGCCCCAGAGGCCAGTATTGTACAGATGATGTATATTATATTAGATGCTTGGACATATATAGAGAGAACTTTCTTGCTCGATATGATAGTATGCTATCTGGTTGCTCTTTATCTTAACATGTATACTTGTGTCTTGATACTGTCTTATAGTTACATGTTGGTAAAGCCCTTAGGATGTGTACTTGACTGCCAGGACTATGATGCAGATCATACTAGTGGGGCCATGTGTCACGACCCGCAGGGTACGGAACGTGACTGGCACTTAAGTTACGAAACGTCTCAAGACATCCGTAAAATAAGTAAGCCAAAGCCCAGAAACCAAAACCAAATAAGCAAAAGAGTGAAGAAAACCCAATCAATTGAAAGCGAGTTTATCAAATAAGTTATGTAAAACCTTTTTTAAGAACAATATCAATTTTTCCGAAAATTTCGGCAGAGTCTCCTTTGTAAATACTGGCCCCCAAAATGGGTACAACATGAATATATATAAATCCAACAAATATGGCATCCCCAAGCGGGAGCTAGCTCTTCGCCACAAGGCGGTCACAAATCCCACGCAATATAAAGCAACAACATGCGAAATAATCATAAAGAAGCATAAAAAAACAGCATGTCGACTCAAGTGAGCTCGACCCCAAAATACAGCATAAAAAGTCCACAAATCTCACAGTCTCATCTCTAGGTCAATATACAACAATACTGGTAGATACAGTAGATGGAGTACTCTAGATACAAGAATATACAAGAATATACAAGATGGTACAAAAATAATAATACAACCCACCTACGAGCAAAACCCTCGAGTCCTGGCAAAAGAGGCAAAAGAAGCGGTGCACCCGCCGCTACTGTACTGACGGAGCGGACCTGCAAAAGACTGTGGCACAACGGGGGTGAGTTGCCAACTCGTGAGTAATAAATAACATCTATAGAGGCTATCGCAAGTATGCACACAAGCATCCTAGCATCTATAATACAGGTATGGCAGGATATAATAGCAGGTATGTATGCAATATGACTATACTAGCAAGTATGTATGCAATATAAATATACTCGTGATCCGCATATGTAAGTATAAGAAATCATCCTTTTCCTTTAGGAATCTCCTTTGAAATATCAGCACAATACCAATAGAACCAAACAGAATCCGTGTCCAGCAACGACACCTCAAAACTGTCTCAAATCTCAAATCAAAGTATCTCTGGCCTCAGCCGTCCGGCTGACCCATCTCAAATATCAATATCTCATCATCTCGCGGCCACGGTCGGTATCCTCTGGATATCCGCCGTGCCAAAACAGTCACCGGTAGGTAATTCATCCCCTGCCAGGCTCAACGTCAACAACACATTCCTCTTGCCCCGGGGTACCTTACCGGGCCCACCATGTACCCGTGACGGTTCCTCCACTTCTCGACACGGATCTCGAAAACCACAGCAAACTCATGGTGGACGACACTTACATCACTAGAAAACCGCAATTTACATATTTTAAAAAAAAGTAATAAGTTTAGAAATTTTGCGGCTTTCCCCCGAAATCCAGAAATATCGTAAAATCTCAAGAAATCCTCATAAGTGCATATGTCAATGATAATGAATGCATATGGTATCAATAATCAAGTTGCGATGTGTGATTAATAGATTAGGCATGAACAAATAATATGATGAAGTACATGCACATGAATAGCAATCCTACGATTTCATTTTAAGGAATAAAAACAATAGCACAAGTTTAAGTATCAATTATAGTAAAAGGTTTCAATTTAAAGGTTATCTAGTGTGGTGGCATGGCAATTATCAGGGGGTGTGTGTAAGCATGAATAGTGCTCGTGCTGCATATAAAAACCCTGGCAATGGTGCATGTGTCCTAATAAATGGGTTCGCATATGTATGTCAATATAAGGCATGAATGTAGCAAATAATCATACAAGTATTACACCCCTAATTACTAACATTACTAAGAATCTTTTTAAGCTACTAAAACTATCGGGCGACTTGCGCCATCCAACGATAGTCCCCCGTAGATGTTAGATCTACTCACACGAATCCCTAGCTAGTCACGTCCAATCACCGCTTTCTCCTTTCGTGCCGCGTCTGACGTCTCCGCGACCGAACCTGGAATTTACATCAATACCAAACATAAGGTTACATACCATGAAACGATGCAAAACCCAAATGAAAATACTAACGTTCACAAGCTAGGTACAACGTGCACAGGTGCGCGGAACGCACGCGAAAATCGCAAAACTAACTAGAATCGTCGATTTGGTCGCCCGGAAAAACTAAAACCCGAACACTCAAAAATCCGCACTCACACATCCTAAATGTCATAGGATATGCCAAAAATATCGTCAAGATATAGCAAATAATTCACCACAATATTTTATAACAAAACTAGTAAGCTAGAAATTTGCAATTTGGTGCAAACATCGACAATTAGCGACAAAGTTATCACAGTCCAACGCAACCATCCAACCACACAACTAGTTAGCCACAATAACACAATTTTAACTCATTTACCATGCTACAAAACCCAATATCCAAACACAACCCTTTCTAGAATTTTGGTAATTAGCAATCTTAATCCAACTATACATGTAAAACCCTAAATTAACAGTAGATTTTAGCCCTATTAGTAAGTTAACCACTTAGATTAAGCTAACAAAATAACTAGATAACAAAATAGCTTAATTAATCTCTTAATGGTGTTCTAAACCCTAAATTAATTTCAAACCATAAACTTTAAAAAAAACTAGTATGCAAATAGCACTAAAATTAACACTAAAACAACTAAATTAAAGGAATTAACCATAGGAACTTAAATGAGTAGAAATTATACCTCAAATTTTATAGATCTAGAAAGAAGAATTTGCCTCAATGATGGCCTCATAGCACCATGATTCCAAGCAAGAGAGGCTAAGAAGAAAGGGGATGAAGAATGGGGTTTAATTTGTGAGTTTTAACTTGGAATTTGGAGCAAACTTGAAGAGTTTAACAAGAAGATGCAAAGAAAAAAAAGATGAAGGGGGGGCTGCTGGAATTTGGCCAGAACAAGGGAAGGGGGATGGTGTGGGGTGTGGGAAAAAGTCATGGTCAACCCCTACCAACCCACAAAAGACCCATACCCAATTAACAATTCAAAATCCTTTAAAAAAAAGCCTCATTCCCATACAATATAAAAAGTCAAAGGAGCATGGAATTTTTTTCCATGAGCTGCTGGAAATGGGCGGGCCTAGGGTGAGGGAAAAGTGAGAGAGAGTGCACAAAAAATTTTTTATGCAAAAAGATCCCCTACAAGTCAAAAATTGCAAGTTTAAGCTTAAATTCAATAAATTTCGTTTTCCATAATAAAAATTAGTTAAAACTTGAAATAAAATACTAAAAATTTATGTTACAACTAGATTTTAATTAACATGATTTTAAAGCTTAAATTTAGCCTATTTAAATTTGTATTTATCGCTAATTTAATGTATTTTCTTACCGGCTTAAAATAATATTAAAAATTGAAAAATTAGGGAAAAATTTTAAACGACCAGAATTTCATAATTAACTCATTTGCTACTAACAACTAGCAATTACCTATCCTAATTAGGTATAATTAGTCCTGAACTGCAAAATAACAAAAAGGACGGTTTTCGGAAAAATACCGAATTTTCTCCGATTTTCAGGAAAACACCAAAACGACTTTTCAAGGCGCTACAATCTTCCCCCCTTAAAGAAATTCGGTCCCCGAATTTTCAAAAATATAACTACGCGTACCTTCAAAGAGATGGGGATATTTCTTCCTCATCTCGCCCTCGGTCTCCCAGGTAACCTCCTCGCTGCTCGGGCTACGCCAAAGGACTTTGACGGTTGGTATAATCTTCGATCTCAACTTCTTCACCTGCCGATCCAGGATGGCCACCGGCTGCTCTGCAAACGAAAGGTCGCGCTCTAGCTGGACTATCGGGTGCTGAATCGCATGCGAAGGGTCGTGAAGGTACTTGCGGAGCATCGAAACATGAAAGACGGGATGAACATCGGGAAAGCTGGGTGGAAGGGCCAAAAGATATGCAACTGCGCCGACACGCTCGAGAATCTCGAAGGGACCCACAAATCTGGGACTAAGCTTTCCTTTCCGCCCAAATCGCATCACGCCCTTCATCGGAGAGACCCTCAGAAAAACATGATCGCCAACTGCGAACTCTAGTCTGCGACGGCGCCTGTCTGCATACGATTTCTGCCTGCTCTGAGCCGCTCTCATCCGGTCTCGGATCAACTGTATCTTCGCTGTCGTCTCCTCAACAAGCTGTGGCCCCAAAATACTGCTCTCGCTGAGCTCCGTCCAACAGACGGGCGATCTGCATCTCCTCCCATACAATGCCTCGAAAGGTGCCATCTAAATAGTATCTTGGAAGCTGTTGTTGTAGGAGAACTCCACTAGAGGTAAATGACGATCCCAGCTACCGCCGAAGTCTAAAACGCACGCTCTGAGCATGTCCTCGAGAGTCTGAATGGTCCGCTCTGACTGTCCGTCGGTCTGCGGATGAAACGCTGTGCTGAAGCTCAAACGAGTGCCCAAACCCTCCTGAAGTCTCTGCCAAAGTCGGCTGGTGAACTGGGTGCCTCGATCTGACACGATACAAGTCGGTTCGCCATGCAACCGCACGATTTCGTCGATGTAAAGCTGGGCATACTGAGCGAAGCTGAAAGTCGTCTTCACTGGCAGGAAGTGGGCCGCTTTCGTCAATCGATCTACGATCACCCAGATGGAGTCATACCCTCGACTGGTCCTGGGTAGACCCACAACGAAATCCATCGAAATCTTCTCCCATTTCCACTCCGGGATGGGTAACGGCTGTAGCTCTCCTGTGGGCCGCTGGTGCTCGGCCTTGACTTGCTGACAAGTCAGGCATCTCGATACAAACTGGGCAATGTCCCTCTTCATCCCGTCCCACCAGTAGGTCTCTCTCATATCATGGTACATCTTGGTGGAACCGGGGTGGACACTATACACTGATCGGTGTGCCTCCTCAAGAATGTCGCGCCGCAATCCATCAGCATCTGGTATGCACAGTCTAGATCCATAGCGTAAAATCCCCTGATCGTCAATCACGAACTCGGAAAATCTGCCCTGTCCCATCTGTGCCATGATCTCTGAGCAACGGTCGTCACTGCGCTGTGCCTCATATATACGGTCAAGCAACTGTGGGCGTGCACGAACATGCGCGAGCTGTCCCCCTGTCTGAGTGAACTCGAACTCAACTCGGCTGTCGCATAAAATCTGCCAATCTGCTGACGACTGCCTCTGCACTGCGCGCAAAAAGGATAGACTACCCCCGGGCCTCCTACTCAACGCATCCGCCACTACATTAGCCTTGCCCGAGTGATATAAGATCTCGCAGTCGTAGTCTTTCACCAACTCCATCCAACGACGCTGTCTGAGGTTCAGGTCTCGCTGCTGAAATATGTATTTTAAGCTCTTGTGGTCTGTGAATATTTGGCACGACTCGCCATATAGGTAATGTCGCCAAATCTTCAATGCAAAGACCACTGCAGCCATCTCCAAATCATAAGTGGGGTAGTTCTGTTCATGCTTCTTCAACTGCCGAGAAGCATATGCGATCACCCGGCCATGCTGCATCAACACGCATCTTAACCCCACTCGCGAAGCATCACAGTAGACCATAAATCCGCCTGATCCCGAAGGCAAAGATAATACCGGCGCCGTAGTCAAACAAGTCCGTAGCTGCTGAAAACTGCGCTCGCACTCCTCTGTCCAAACGAAAGGAACTCCCTTCCGGGTCAAACCGGTCAAAAGTGCAGCTATACGGGAGAAGTCCTGAACAAAACGCCTGTAGTAGCCTGCCAGGCCTAGAAAACTATGGATCTCAATAACCGATGTAGGTCGGGGCCACTGCTGAACAGCCTCAATCTTCTTCGGGTCCACACATATGCCGTCTCTCGTAACCACGTGACCCAAGAATCCGACGCTGTCCAGCCAGAATGCACACTTGGAGAACTTTGCGAACAACTGGTGCTCCCTCAGAGTCTGTAATGTAATCTGCAAGTGCTGCTCGTGCTCCTCTCTGCTCCGGGAGTACACCAAGATATCGTCGATAAACACGATGATGAACAAGTCAAGATACGGCCTGAATGTACGGTTCATCAAATCCATGAATGCTGCTGGAGCGTTGGTGAGTCCGAACGACATCACCAAAAACTCGTAGTGGCCATAGTGCGTGCGGAAAGCTGTCCTCGGTATATCCTCCTGTCGAACTCGCAGCTGATGGTATCCTGATCGCAAGTCGATCCTCGAAAAATACCCCGCACCCTGAAGCTGGTCGAACAAATCATCAATGCATGGCAATGGATATCTGTTCCGAGCGGTAACTTTGTTCAGCTGGCGGTAGTCGATACATAAGCGCAAACTTCCATCCTTCTTCTTGACAAATAGGACCGGAGCACCCCACGGTGAAACACTAGGTCGAATAAGCCCCTTCTCTAACAAATCCTGCAACTGATCCTTCAGCTCTCGAAGCTCTGCCGGGGCCATCCGATAAGGCGGTATAGAAATAGGCCCCGAGCCGGGAATCAAATCGATGCAGAACTCAACGTCGCGCTCAGGTGGTAGCCCAGGTAGCTCATCAGGGAAAACATCAGGGAACTCACGAACAACCGGGACCCGGTCCAACGGAACCTCTGCAGCTCGAGTATCACAAATATACGCTAAGAAACCCTGACATCCCTTCCGCAAGAGCTGACCAGCGCGAAGAGACGAAATCAAGCTGGGAAGGGTGACGCTGCGGTCTCCCTGAATAACAAGGACTGGCTCTCCCGGAAAGCTAAATATGACTGCCTTCTCACGGCAGTCCACCGAAGCATAACAAGTGGCTAGCCAATCCATGCCCAGAAGCACATCAAAGTCCAACATATCGAGGAGAATCAAATCAACTGATGAATCCCTCTCCCCGATACGAACGGAACACAAACGAAACACAAAACGAGCGACAAACGACTTGCCTACCGGGGTAACAACAACAAGCGGATGATCTAACGACGACGACTCACGGCCCAACAACGGTGCAAAGTGTGTAGAGACGTACGGATGTGTGGAACCTGGGTCAAATAATACCCGTGCGTCGAAAGAACAAACTGGAAAGGTACCAGTCACAACGGCGTTGGATGCCTGCGCATCCTGCGGTGTCAAAGTGAACACTCGGGCCTGTCCTCCACCGATAGCGGGCTGACCTCGACCTCGGCCTCTGCCTCCTCGTCCTCTCTGAACAGGACCGCCGCGTCCACGGCCTCTGGGTGCACCTATCTGACGTGGAGCATCGCCAGTGGTAGGAAGTAGAGCTCTCTGAGGAGGGGGTGGTATTGGTGGTAAGGTAACATGTGGCACTGTCGCCGCTCCTTGTCGTCTCACTGGACAGTCTCTGATACGATGATGTAGGATACCAGACCAAAAACATCCTAACCATGGCTGCTGACCATATGGTTGAAGGCGATACAACTGGCCCCTAAAGAATCCGCCACGGCCTCTGCGAACACGCCTAGGTGCTAACATATCAGTGCGAATCCAACTCGGTCTCGAAACGATCGTAGGGGGAGTAGTATCCGATCTCTGCGCTCGATTAACCTCTACTAAGGATCCCACCATCTGTCGTAGCTCCTGCACGCCTCCCATCATCTGTCGCAGCTCCTCCATACCGGACTCAAGCCTATCCATACGGCCTGGGGAAGGCGGATCAATCTGTCCCTGCGGCGTGGGCATGCCACCCTGCTCAGTCCTCGTCTCGGACGAGCCTGCTCGGATCTCATCTCGGGCGGCAGCCCTCTGCGCTCTCGTAGCCTTCGGCGGCATAGTGGCCGGTATAGGAAAAAGGATAATAAGAACAGTGCAATAGAATCATAGGATACACGGAATTGAAGAAGGAATTTCAAGCAAGTATATCCTAAAGTCACTTAGGCGGAGTACCGTAGCGCAAGTATGCCGCGGACATACACACGCTACGTTACCCTGCTTAAGTCACTTACTCCATCTACCAAGGGTCATCCTACACTCAAAAAGGTAAAACCTATCACTCTGATACCAACTTTGTCACGACCCGCAGGGTACGGAACGTGACTGGCACTTAAGTTACGAAACGTCTCAAGACATCCGTAAAATAAGTAAGCCAAATGCCAGAAACCAAAACCAAATAAGCAAAAGAGTGAAGAAAACCCAATCAATTGAAAGCGAGTTTATCAAATAAGTCATGTAAAACCTTTTTTAAGAACAATATCAATTTTTTCGAAATTTTCGGCAGAGTCGCCTTTGTAAATACTGGCCCCCAAAATGGGTACAACAAGAATATATATAAATCCAACAAATATGGCATCCCCAAGCGGGAGCTAGCTCTTCGCCACAAGGCGGTCACAAATCCCACGCAATATAAAGCAACAACATGCGAAATAATCATAAAGAAGCATAAAAAAACAGCATGTCGACTCAAGTGAGCTCGACCCCAAAATACAGCATAAAAAGTCCACAAATCTTACAGTCTCATCTCTAGGTCAATATACAACAATACTGGTAGATACAGTAGATGGAGTACTCTAGATACAAGAATATACAAGATGGTACAAAAATAATAATACAACCCACCTACGAGCAAAACCCTCGAGTCCTGGCAAAAGAGGCAAAAGAAGCGGTGCGCCCGCCGCTACTGTACTGACGGAGCGGACCTGCAAAAGACTGTGGCACAACGGGGGTGAGTTGCCAACTCGTGAGTAATAAATAACATCTATAGAGGCTATCGCAAGTATGCACACAAGCATCCTAGCATCTATAATACAGGTATGGCAGGATATAATAGCAGGTATGTATGCAATATGACTATACTAGCAAGTATGTATACAATATAAATATACTCGTGATCCGCATATGTAAGTATAAGAAATCATCTTTTTCCTTTAGGAATCTCCTTTGAAATATCAGCACAATACCAATAGAACCAAACAGAATCCGTGTCCAGCAACGACACCTCAAAACTGTCTCAAATCTCAAATCAAAGTATCTCTGGCCTCAGCCGTCCGGCTGACCCATCTCAAATATCAATATCTCATCATCTCGCGGCCACGGTCGGTATCCTCTGGATATCCGCCGTGCCAAAACAGTCACCGGTAGGTAATCCATCCCCTGCCAGGCTCAACGTCAACAACACATTCCTCTTGCCCCGGGGTACCTTACCGGGCCCACCATGTACCCATGACGGTTTCTCCACTTCTCGACACGGATCTCGAAAACCACAGCAAACTCATGGTGGACGACACTTACATCACTAGAAAACCGCAATTTACATATTTTAAAAAAAAGTAATAAGTTTAGAAATTTTACGGCTTTCCCCCGAAATCCAGAAATATCGTAAAATCTCAAGAAATCCTCATAAGTGCCTATGTCAATGATAATGAATGCATATGGTATCAATAATCAAGTTGCGATGTGTGATTAATAGATTAGGCATGAACAAATAATATGATGAAGTACATGCACATGAATAGCAATCCTACGATTTCATTTTAAGGAATTAAAACAATAGCATAAGTTTAAGTATCAATTATAGTAAAAGGTTTCAATTTAAAGGTTATCTAGTGTGGTGGCATGGCAATTATCAGGGTGTGTATGTAAGCATGAATTGTGCTCGTGCTGCATATAAAAACCCTGGCAATGGTGCATGTGTCCTATTAAATGGGTTCGCATATGTATGTCAATATAAGGCATGAATGTAGCAAATAATCATACAAGTATTACACCCCTAATTACTAACATTACTAAGAATCTTTTTAAGCTACTAAAACTATCGGGCGACTTGGGCCATCCAACGATAGTCCCCCGTAGATGTTACATCTACTCACAGGAATCCCTAGCTAGTCACGTCCAATCACCGCTTTCCCCTTTCGTGCCGCGTCTGTCGTCTCCGCGACCGAACCTGGAATTTACATCAATACCAAACATAAGGTTACATACCGTGAAATGACGCAAAACCCAAATGAAAATACTAACGTTCACAAGCTAGGTACAACGTGCACAGGTGCGCGGAACGCACGCGAAAATCGCAAAACTAACTAGAATCGTCGATTTGGTCGCCCGGAAAAACTAAAACCCGAACACTCAAAAATCCGCACTCACACATCCTAAATGTCATAGGATATGCCAAAAATATCGTCAAGATATAGCAAATAATTCACCACAATATTTTATAACAAAACTAGTAAGCTAGAAATTTCCAATTTGGTGCAAACATCGACAATTAGCGACAAAGTTATCACAGTCCAACGCAACCATCCAACCACACAACTAGTTAGCCACAATAACACAATTTTAACTCATTTACCATGCTACAAAACCCAATATCCAAACAAAACCCTTTCTAGAATTTTGGTAATTAGCAATCTTAATCCAACTATACATGTAAAACCCTAAATTAACACTAAATTTTAGCCCAATTAGCAAGTTAACCACTTAGATTAAGCTAACAAAATAACTAGATAACAAAATAGCTTAATTAATCTCTTAATGGTGTTCTAAACCCTAAATTAATTTCAAACCATAAACTTTAAAAAAAACTAGTATGCAAATAGCACTAAAATTAACACTAAAACAACTAAATTAAAGGAATTAACCATAGGAACTTAAATGAGTAGAAATTATACCTCAAATTTTATAGATCTAGCAAGAAGAATTTTCCTCAATGATGGCCTCATAGCACCATGATTCCAAGCAAGAGAGGCTAAGGAGAAAGGGGATGAAGAATGGGGTTTAATTTGTGAGTTTTAAATTGGAATTTGGAGCAAACTTGAAGAGTTTAACAAGAAGATGCAAAGGAAAAAAAGATGAAGGGAGGGCTGCTGGAATTCGGCCAGAACAAGGGAAGGGGGATGGTGTGGGGTGTGGGAAAAAGTCATGGTCAACCCCTACCAACCCACAAAAGACCCATACCCAATTAACAATTCAAAATCCTTTAAAAAAAACCTCATTCCCATACAATATAAAAAGTCAAAGGAGCATGGAATTTTTTTCCATGAGCTGCTGGAAATGAGCTAGCCTAGGGTGAGGGAAAAGTGAGAGAGAGTGCACAAATTTTTTTTTATGCAAAAAGACCCCCTCTACAAGTCAAAAATTGCAAGTTTAAGCTTAAATTCAATAAATTTCGTTTTCCATAATAAAAATTAGTTAAAACTTGAAATAAAATACTAAAAATTTATGTTACAACTAGATTTTAATTAACATGATTTTAAAGCTTAAATTTAGCCCATTTAAATTTGTATTTATCTCTAATTTAATGTATTTTCTTACCGGCTTAAAATAATATTAAAAATTGAAAAATTAGGGAAAAATTTTAAACGACCAGAATTTCATAATTAACTCATTTGCTACTAACAACTAGCAATTACCTATCCTAATTAGGTATAATTAGTCCTAAACTGCAAAATAACAAAAAGGACGGTTTTCGGAAAAATACCGAATTTTCACCGATTTTCAGGAAAACACCAAAACGACTTTTCAAGGCGCTACACCATGGTAGTCCATAAGTACATCCTTTAATATCCCTAGTTGTGGGTATATCGAGACGGGGAATCGATATACCAGAGTAGACTAGCGTATACGCTTCTCGACCTATGAGATGGGCGATGGATGATCCCTTATCCATTGGTGTTTGACATCAGAGATGGTATACGGGTGCTCAGTGGAGACTGGGTAGACTGGACGGAATTTCCGAGAACTCCCAGATGGTATTATACCTCACGTCAGATGGCAGTTCTCTGGTGACACTTGTACAGGTTAGTCTGTAGACCCGAGATCGTCATAGAGTCTTATGTGATTCCCACTGTGCTTTGATTTCCACCTTACCACGTCCAAGAGGGCATGCAAAATGGTGGTCTTTGGGTACAGTCCTGAGTCACATAGAGACAATGAGTGATAGGAGGGGTTTCGTCTCTCCCGGTATTGGGAGTTGATGTTGCGCTGTGCTCGATTGGCCATAACAGGGAAGTCCCTAGCCAGGGATGATTTAGAGATTTACTGGTAAGTGTTACCAGTAGTTTCTTGACCCTTTATGAGCCTCACATACGTATGAATTATCGGTTATTAGGGTCTGACGTTTACCACCCCTAGACTTGATATGCGACATATCAGACGAGGAGACCGGACTGTACGGCAAGTGTTACCGTCAGGCTTTTACAGGAGTTTGAGCGGGCTTGCTTGCTGATTATCTGATCGCTCAATACCCGGTAGCCGTTACGTCCAGCTAGTACCGCTGACGGCTTGTGGGTGCTTGATGTGATCATCACCTACTGCCGGCGTATTGATGAGTCTTTAGAGTCCTACATAAAGGTTTTACTGGCTCATGCAAAACGAAATAGGGGCACGTATGTGATATGTGCGGGACCGAGAATAATGCGTGTATGTGATACCGTATTCTATTCTCGCGACTTTTTGTATCGGTCGGTTATATGTGATATAGTCGGGTTATCGAATCAAGTGTTGATTCGATAAGTCGATACATTGGATGTTAGTCGGTTATATGAGATATAACCGGATTATTAAGTCAAGTGTTGATTTAATAATTTAGTGTATAATTTTATATTTGATATACTGATTTACATTAATTAACATTTGTTCACTTAAGGATTTTTTCACATGTGCACAACTTTAATATATATATGTGATATATATTAAAATGTGTTTTCTTTTTGTATCATGGTTGTTGATACATCATTCATGGGTGTGCAAGACATACACCATTCTATTTTAAATGGTGGTTTATAATTATTTAAGGTAATTACAAATTAGTGGAGCTTTTGTCACAAGCATGAAGCTTGTAGAAGCTTGTGGATGCTTTAACAAAGTCCACTAACTTTGTTTTACTTTAGATTTTTATTAACCTAACCATTTTGGATTAGCTATGGTTATTTCTCTACATGAGTTAGTATATGATACTCACTCACCCATGGTTAGCTCTCTTGACTTGATGATTATCCTCATCTTTTCATTTGTTCATCTTCTTCTTCTTTGAGCAAAAAAAAAGCTTGCTAGGGTTTTCAAAAGAGAGTGAAAGATTGTGAGAAAACAAATTCTAAAGTGAGCCCACTTCCTATTTCTCCATCCTCTACTAGACTAGCACTTTAGTTTAGGGTGTTTGCTTCACTAATTCTCTAGTTAGTGAAGTAGTAGATTGAGTTGGTATTCCCTCGACCTAGATCATCTTTGGCCTCGAAGACTTCAAGCAAGGACGCTTCTTTCGCCTCGTGAAGCTATGCAAGAGCCCGAGAGAACCATGATCGAAGCGAAGGGACTACAACAAGGAGCTTTTGAAGTGAAGGACCGATCTACAAAGGTTGTATTTTCTTCTTCACTTAGATTGAAATGGTTTTGTATATGTTTCCGTATTGTATTCTAGCCAACGATTCTAGTTTAGAGTTCCCTTTCATGGCATGAAATTTTAAAATGGCATGGAAGTTGCCTCCCGAAACCTTGCTGCCGTCGAAGGGATCCCTACAGGAAATTCGTACCAAAAATGATTTGGGTTAAGAAACCCCTTTGAAAATGATCCCGAGACTTTGATTGTTCGCTTGCACGGGTCAAACTACCCGGATCTTTGGCACTATACTTCGCTAACGTGTTGCAATTGCACTTGAGCCTCGCTCCGCACGATCGCTGGTCGTAATTCCTTAAAAACCTGAAATGTCAGAAAATACGATATTTAGTGTCAAAAAGCGATATATGTGCCCCAATTCCTGCACACTTAAAATTAGAAAAATCAAACAATACCACTAGAATGCAAACACTGCACTGGAGATCACACAAAAACAAAAAATCACAAACACCCCTTTTGGGCCGGCGAGCTCGGATTCCTCACTGATGTCGCCGGCCAAATGATGAGTATTTGTGCTAGAATTTTGTGTGGATCATCCAGGCAATATTAGTATTCTAATGGTCTAGCTTGATTTTTAAGTTGAATCACAGAGTGCTAGCAGGTTGCAAAGACAGAGAACAAAATGAAAGAATTTGTTAGTTTGTGTTAGTTTTGAAAAAATTGAGTTAGTAATTAATGAGTTAGTAAGAACTAGAAATAACAATACTTAATACTACCAAATCCCCGGAAACGGTGCCAAAAACTTGTTCGGAATTCACCCGCGCGCGCAAACGCGTACGTTATGGAAACATATATGAAATGAAGGAAACATAATGCGCAAGCGAGATCATTCTCGTTTTAAAATTTATAAACCGCAAGTGCATGGCGCGTTGTAGCAAGCCGTACGGGTCGATCCACAGGGAATTGTGTATTAGGTTTTGTGATTTAAGGTTCAACAAATTAATGAATTGGGTTGGTTGTCACAAAAAAAATAGAAAATACGAAAACAAGGAAACAATGAAAACAAGCAAATAGGTTAAGGAAGAAGTTGTCCGTGGCTTTGGTTCGGAAGGTAGAATTGCGACGATTCTCTCGACGCTCCGTTGTTCAAGAGTTGTTCGTTTTCATGTTGATCCCGGCATGAAGCATGACTTGTCGAAGCGGTTGCGAGGCACAAGTCGTCAAATTCCGATGTTCTCCATAGTCACGAAACTAGTCCGTTTTGTTCACTTACCGTTGTATGTCCAATCTTGGGGTATCAATACTAAAAACAAGGGTTAGCAAGTATACCACAACATCAAAAACACAATTAGTGAGTGAGAGCAAATGATTTTAGTGTTGAGTATGCTAGGTGTTTGTGATGGTATATCGTATATGAAACCAAGAGATTGTCAAACACTTGATCACAAAATACGATATCCAAACCTAGCAAGTTTAACACTAAATTGATTTTAACTTAAATATTGAAATGGGGAAAGGGAGTGAATATGGTATATGAGAAGGTTACAAAGTAACCATGTTTCAAAATACTATATCACATCAAAACATAAACAATTTTTAACTTAGAATCATATAGTTAAGCACATTTAAACATAAACAAGAGTTGGAGGAGGCAAAAACCTTTCATCTCACTTCCTCACCAATACCACAACCAAAGAAAAGATTAGTTAAGCATGATAAAGAAAAGCAAGAAAGGAAAATAATCAAGTATAAAAGAAACAACAATTTATTACACTTGAAGAAAGAGATACAAGATTTTAGTTACTTGTTCAACCTTCTTATTAAAGCTTTCCAAAGAAAACTTCAAGAGAGAAGAAGAAGAAGAAACCAATGATGAATCCCACCCACCCTCAAGCTAAACCAAAAACAAAACAAACTAAGAAAACTATATGTGAATCTATGAGAATAAGAGAGATCCATCCCTTGTTCACTGGTTCTGTTTTTATTGTTAGTTTTATGTATGCCCTAGAGGCCATTACTGTACATACGATGTATATTGTAGTGGATGCTTGGACATATATAGGGAGGACTTTCTTGCTCGACATGATAGTATGCTATCTGGTTACTCTTTATCTTAACATGTAATCTGATTGTCTCTATGTCACATGTTGATAATGCCCTTAGGATGAGTACTTGACTACCAGGACTATGATGCAGATCATACTAGTGGGGACAGTATAGTCGTCAAGTACATCCTTCAATTGTTCCTAGTCGTAGGAGTACCGAGACAGGGCATCGATACTCCAGAGTAGACTAGCGTATGCGCTTCTTGACCCATATGATGGGCGATGGATGATCCCATATCCATTGGTGTTTGACATCAGAGAAGGTATACGGGTGCTCAGTGGAGACTGGGTACACTGGACGGACTCGCCGAGAACTCCCAGATGGTATTATACCTCACGTCAGATGGCAGTTCTCTGGTGACACTGGTACATGTTAGTCTGTAGACCCGAGATCGTTATAGAGTCTTGTGTGATTCCCACCGTGCTTTGATTCCATCATACCACGTCCAGGAGGGCGTGCAAAACGGTGGCTTTTGGGTACAGTCCCGAATCACATGGAGGCAATGAGCGATAGGAGGGGTTTCGTCTCTCCCGGTATAGGGAGTTGATGTTGCGCTGTGTTCGATTGGTTATAACTGGAAATCCCTGGCCAGGGTTGCTGAGATTTACTGGTAAGTGTTATCATTAGTTTCTCGAACTGTTATGGACCTCATATCGACACGACTTATCAAGCTACTGGGGTCTGACGTTTACCACCCCTATGCGAGATATGCGACATATCAGACGAAGAGACCGGACTGTACGGGAGTGTTACTGATTGGATTCGCAGGAGAATATACAGGCTTTGAATTTGACTTGTGCTATTTTGCATAGATATTTCTTTAACCTAACCTAACCCTTTACCATAGTTATATCTCTACAAGGGTTAAGTTGATATTCTTAACCCATGGTTGCATTTCTAACCTCACACTTGATTTCATTATTCATCACAAATTGATTTTCTTCTTCTTCTTCCTTTTTGATGAAAAGCTTTCTAGCTTTTTCATATGTGATGAAAATGAGTGAGAAATTGAAAAACAAATGAGAGCTAAATTCCTACTTCATCATCCTCATATATTCTTGCCACATAGATTAGGGTGTTTGCTTTGCTAATACTTGATTAGCAAAGCAAGAGCTTGGGTTTGAGTTTCTTCAAGGTAGATCATCTTTGTTGTTGAAGATTGGAAGCAAGCTTGCATCTTTCTCTTCATGGAGCCTCTCTTGAGTCCGGGTACCCGATGATCGCAGCGAAGGGACCTCAACACGGAGCTTTAGAAGTGAAGGAACGGACTACAAAGGTTGTAATCCTTAACTCTTAGATGTAAAGCTGTTACATGCTTTGTTAACCCTAATTATCTAGCAAAGATCCTCGCTTTAGATTGTTCGGCACTTCTAAAATTTAAATCGGGCATGGTTGATGCCTTATAGACTCTTGTGACAGTGCCTAGTAACACTACAGTGGTATCAGAGCCAAGCTGGAGCATTGGGCGACGTGTATACGAAGTTAAAAGTCCGATCGAATCCCGAAACGTCTATTTTGGACCCCTCTCTGGAAATTTTCTAAAAAGTTGTTTTTTCCACATTAAAAATACTCAAAAAATCAAGCAGGTAATTTTATGGGTTACTGTGAAAGACGAACTCCTAACTCCCTAAAGTCGCCGCGGAACCGCGGCAATACCATGCCTTGCGCGGCGGTTCCGCGGCCGAACTTGGGCATTAGGAATGGTTGTTTCGAGGGTTGATCCGTAGGAACTACCTGATACTTCTGGGAATTTTTAATTCTACTCAAGTGTTGAGCTTTCTGGGATATATTGGGAACTCGTTGATTCGATCGGATAATTTAACTTCGTTTAACTTTTTTTGGGTAATTTAGAACGTGTTAAAAAGTTCGAACGGATATCAATAACTCACTTTTTCCCCTGTCGGAAAATTTCCAAGTGTTGGATTTTTTCTTAGTTAAAGAACGTTCAAAGTCGTGCAAGTAACGCGGTAGACCCTCTAGAAGAACACAAACCTTAACTCGATTATGTAACCGTCTGAACCGCCTCTAAACCTTAGGGTTTGGGGCAGTATGGCGTTGCCACATGTGAGGCATTGGTTTGACCCTTCTACGGCTGGACCATTTGTATTATGGCATGTGATGGATACTTTTTGAACTCCGCTCAAGTGTTGAGCTATTTGGGAAATCTTGGGTGTTTGTTTATTCGATCGGAAAGTTTAACATTGTCTATTTATCTTGAATGTGATGCAATATTTGGAATCCACAAGTAGTTAGGAGATAACTAATTTGAATGTTGTAAATCTAGCAGTTTTTAGTCTCATTTGATCGGTTGCCACGGGATTTTGATGTGATCAAAAGTCCGTCGCAATCACGTAGCGTACGCGGATACTCACCGAGTAAACTTAATAGATAGCCATGCCCCATAGCCCCGACCAAGTGACTGTAGGAGAACCCCGTCGCTAAAAGCATCCGTTCGGGTGCTCGCGGCAGCGGTATTCCGCCTTAGTGCACTTCGTCGACGGCATCCGGGGGTGCGGCAGTCTACTAAAGTTTGCGACGAGCATTCGATCAGGATGTCGGGAATCTTGTTGAATTGCCCGACTAGATATTGAAAAGTGTTTTCGAGATCGAGACTAAAATGCAGGGTTTATAATTGTTAGGCATACGATGTCTAAGGAATTCATTTGGTTAGGCATGAGATGTCTAAGGAGGTTGCGGATTCCAACTATTGTAGTATTACACTTTCTTTTCTTCGACCGTAAGTATAATATGTGGTGTATTACCAGTTTCGTTGCTATACATCAACGACAATTGGGTTACGCATATTTACTTACGTTGATGACATATGTTGTTATGTGTTGCTGTGATATGTTATATTGGATCGTCGCATTTTGAATAGCCGGGGGTTTTATGTGAGATGAGGGTTTTTATTTTCATTCATGTAAAATTCATTGTATATAATATTCTTTTATTGGGGCACTTCCGGGTTGAGGATAATGTCACCATTGTATATTATTTACTTTTCCGTATTAGATTAGACCCAAGGCGGGGGGCACAAGTAACCGGGTTCTAGGGTCCAGTGGGAGACCATCTCGAGGAGTCGAGACCGGGTGTCCTAACTCTAGAATTGGTAGGGTTGCTTGCTGCTCTCGTAGGGGTCTAGGGATGTGGGTTTGGCTATTCATCACGACCGTGGAATCCGCGTTTTATACAGGCTCGTATTAAAACACGGACATCGTAGTATATCCAATATTTCATATGTTATCTTCTGCTACAATGTTATGTGATGAGATCATATTGCTGCCTGAGACGAATGTTTATATTATATATATGAGATATATGTTATATTGCTGATTTCGTTTCAAATGTGATGCTTGTGAAGCATAATAAAATGGGACTTCATTAATGAGATTAATGAAACTAAAAGAAACCTAAAGATGTTGTAGAAACTTGTCTCAAAAACAGGTAGCACTAGTTCTTGCTTTGCATAGCGGTGTTCCTTGTAGAACATCCAACACCTTATTCGATAAGGAAAGAGCCGAGATCCCTTCACCGGGAGTGACCTCTTTAGCGAAACTAGCAGATGCTACAAACTCGGTTTGTCTTTTGATTGTTTTTATAATTTTTGCTTTGCATAGTGATATTTGTGTAATATCCTGCACCTTATTCGATGAGGAAAGAGCCGAGATCCCTTCACCGGGAGTGACCTCTTTAGAAAAACTAGAAAAGGCCTCAAAAACATTCCATTTAAAATCACTCGATTCTACAACGATATCAAGTTCCTTACGCAAAGGATATTCTTAAAAACCTGTCGTAGCCCTCCGTCATTTCAGATAAGTCCTATTTAGTATTCGTGCTACGTTTGTTGGCCTGCATCAAGGCGTAGTGAGCGGTAGCTAACTAGTGCTTATCTGCTGCATACGATGCGATTCGATTAGGGTAGTCGTGCGACTTTGTTGGCCTGCATCAAGGGTCGTGCGGATGGGTTTAATTCAATCAGGAAATGTACGGGTTGAACTTGACTAGCGGACTATGGTTTGTTGGCCTGCGTCAAGGTCATAGGACGCTAGGGGTAAAATATTATTGGGAATTTCAAGAGTTGAAATTTGCAATGAGATTGCATACCTTCTATGAGATAGTTGGATCCCGATACCCGCTGCGAATAAGAGTTACTCCTGGGAGAGTTTTACACATTACAATTAGCCGATCAAGTAGGTGTCTAGAAAGGTGTCAACGGGGTTACGCCTCTGGGAAAACGAGGTTTATTTTAATTAGGTCCGTGCGAAAGCACGGGGAACCTCCCTCAAAGTACCGGCATTGGCCTGGCTGAAAGATTGGCGAACTTGTAGAGTGTAATTAATCCCGGCTAGTCTTTCCTTTTAGGGTTTGAAGGAAGATTTGACTAAAACAGTAGGAGACATCCTGATTAGATATATTAATAACCAATCTAATCTTGCAAGAGCATACGCTGAGTGTTTTCTTCTCTCTCTCCCCTGGTTACGACTATATCACGCCTTAATCAAGATAATAATACGGATGTATTGACCGAACCCGCTTGTTATACTACGCTAAGGAACGTTGGTCCCGCTCCAACATATAATTGTTATAAGACAGAGCAGGAAATATGGGATTACCAGAATTCCCATGCCACCCAAACGAAGAAAGTGCATGCTGATGCATCTTCTTCGGGTGTGTTCATTACCGAGAACTGTTTCTCAGTATCCTTTACGTCCTGGGTATGAGATACCGGATCAGGATCCCGCAAATGTAATTTTTTACATGGACTACAGATATGTAGAGAACTGAGAACGGGTGATAAGTTTCAAGAGTTAGAAATAATGCAAGTGTTGCAGCCAAGTTTGTTGGCAGTTATCACCCTGTATTATCAGAATACATTGATTCTGAATGAATGTTATTAGATACCGAACCTGATATACAACATCATATCAGTCTCTTTATTAGTAAAGAAGGATATAATTATGTATTGTTAGATAATGTTTTGAACATTTCCTATATCAAGAGTTGATCGGTTCAGGCACGTTATCTAAAAGCATAGATGTTCTAAATCAAACCACGGTTCTTAACGTCAAGAACACACACAAGAGGAAGAGTTCAGAAATGAACGATCCTTCTTGAGGCATTGTAGACTAGGTCATATCAATACGACCTGACTAGCTGAACTTACATAAAGATGCATATTTAAATTAGTTTGGATTTACATCTTGTAAAACTTTCCAGTCATGTCACAAAGATAAGATGACCATAGCTCCGTTTATTGGATACAGAGAAAGAGTTAGTGAACTCTTGGGATTGATACATGCTGATGTATGAAGGTCCCCTGTCTACACATGCCAAGACCGGTTCTTTGTACTTTATTACATTCACTGATTATATCTCAGGATCCGGACATATGTTCCTGTTGAAACACAAGTCTGGAATTTTTGAGAAATTCAATGAATATAAGTTAGAAGTAGAGAACCAAAAATGGGTATAACTATTATGTCCTTTGATGTGATCTAGGAGGAGAATACTTGAGCACGGAATTTCTGGACTATTCTAAAGGAGAATGAGATTCTCTCTCAGCATTACTCTTCCGAATACACCACAACACGTCGGTGTATCGGGGCGGAGCAATCGCACCCTATGTGATATGGTGTGCTCTATGATGAGTACTACTGAGTTGCCTATTTTCTTTTGGGGTTATGCACTTGAGAAGTTTCATACCTATTGAATAGGGTTCCAACCAAATCAGATGCCTACCACTCCATATGTGATATGGTATGGGAAGAGCCCATCTCTTAAAGATATTAAGATTTGGGGTTGTCCGGCCTTTGTCAAAAGCAAAATCTGGACAAGCTTGAGGCAAGGTCAGTTCTGTGGAAGTTTGTTGGATATCCCAAGCATTCGCAAGGGAATATCTTCTACCAAACTGAGGAACAAAAGATATTTTGTTTTCTCAGCATGCCACCTTTGGGAAAGGGTATTTCTTGTGAAGAAATTAGTGGTCATTGTTAGTGTATATGCCCTAGAGGCCATTACTGTATCATACTAGTATGTATATTACTTGATGGAAGCTTGGGATATTCACAGTTGTATAGACAATCTTGCTCGAAATGGTAGTATGCTACTTGGTTTTTCTCTTCTTTAATGTGTACATGTGTTTTCTTTTATTATATCACCTATACGCATTAGTGGAGCCCTTAGGATCTTTGCTTGATTACCAGCGTTGTGATGGCAGCCACACTCGTGGCGGCTGGGTAATCTAAAAGCACATCCTTATTTACACGTCCTTGGTCGTGGGATTATCGAGACAGGGCATCGATACTCCGGAGTAGACTAGCGTATGCGCTTCTCATCCCAGCACGGGAGACGGTATGTCCCACAGCCGTCAGTACGTCATACTTGAGATAGTATGCGGGTGCTCGTTAGGTTACGAGTACACTGGACAGGACTCGTTGGGAACTGTTGGTTGGTATTATACCTATCATCGGTTATCAGTTCCCAGGTGACATGAGTACAGCTTAGTCCGCTGACTTGACACTGTCACTTCGCCTCGAGTGTGTTCCCACTGCACTTTGATTACTACCCTACCACGGCTCAATGGAGTCGTGCAAACAGGTAGTTTTTGGGTGCAGTCCCGAAGCACTTGGAGGCAGTGACGGTTAGACAGGATTCGTCTCTCCCGGTATTTGGGGTTGACATCGCGCTGTGTCCAGGAGAGCCATTACACAAGTAGTCCCTAGCCAGGGCAAGCGAGATATACTGGTAGGTTTCCAGTGTTATCTCAGGGTGTTCTGGGCTACACTCCTACACGACTTATATCGCTATTAGGGGACTGACGTTTACCGCCCCCTAGGCCCGCCATGCGATGTATCAGACGAACAAACCGGACTGTACGGAGACTGTCACATTCAGGCTCAGTAGGAGTTCAGATGGGTTCACCTCGTCAGTCTTCTTATCGGCATCTACCTGGGGACCGTTACGTACAGCTAGTGCCACTTGCAGTCTGTGGTTAAATCCACTGCCAGCGTAGTGTCGAGTCTTTAGAGTCCCACACAGAGGGTTATTCGCTTTTAGGCAAAATGAGTAGAGGTCGCATGGTTTTGCGACAGGGTTCGTTCACATCCGCGCACTTGTGAACGTTTGCTGTCCGGACAGCTTATACTAATGGGCTTTGGTTTAAGCCGGATCCTAGTATATGATTTGGGATTGGATTTATCTCATTGTATTCGTTTTCCTCGGATCACGGATACGGGTGCGTATGCACAGTTGACTGAGACAGAGGCAGATGACTTTGATTAGGGTTGATGACCATTGGCACTTTCTTAACCCTAATGCTTATGTAAGAATTATGATTAATTGATATTAGTTAAATATAATTGTGCATGGTTAGGGTTGTTGACCATTTGACTATACTTGACTTGTTGACCTAGGTTGACATGTTGACCATCATCATTCCATATGAAAGATGCTCTTTGATCCTTGCAATTTGCATTTAATGTGAAATGATAATGGTCAAGTCTTGATTAACCATAACAATTATCTTAAATAATTATCTAATTTCCATAATTCACATATATGAGGAGAATGGTTCATATTATTCTCATTCTATCATTTAGATTCTCTCTCCTCCTCTTCCTCTCTCTCTAGCTCTCCCCTCTCATGAGTTGAGAATCCCTTAAGCTTGAGATAAACCATTCTAAGATACTCTCTACTCTCTTCTAAGGTTCTAGGATTAGCACTCCAAGCATCTTAGTTGTTTCTAGCTTGAAGTTGAAGCCAAAGGTTGAGGCTCTCGGGTGGATCCTTCTTCGACAAGAGAAGGCGACAAGGAGATCACTTCTATTCACTCCAAGGAACAAGGAGAGAAGGACTAGAAGCCCTAGCTATAACCTCTTTTCCATGTAGCTAAACTTATTAGCTTTGTAGTTAGTTTTTGTTTAGCAAAGATCTTCCTTTTGATAGTCCATGTTGCCTAGTGCGCTAAAAATCCGATTTTTATACCGTTTCCGCCTCCCCGCAAGCACCGGGGTGGGCAACGTGGACTTACAGTCATGAGGTAGAACTGGAAGGAGTTCCAGCTATACAAACTATAGCTGATAATTTGGTAGAACTAGAGGATTCAATAGTTTCCAATGAAGCTCAGCCTCTCCGCCGATCTGGTAGGGTCCCTCATCCACCTGAGAAATACATCGGTTTCTCTATGACAGTGGGAGAGAGGATTGCATCATGAGATGATGACCCAACTAGTTTCGAGCAGGCCATCAGGAGTGGGGACTCTGTGAGAATGGCTGGATGCTTAGCGATCTGAGATGGAATTCTTATACACCAACAAAGTATAGACTTTGGTTGTTTTATCTGAAGGGTTAAATTCCCATCAGGAGCAAGTATATCTTGAGAAGATTACTTGGTGTACATGGAAAAGTTGAGACTTTCAAAACTATGCTTAAGTACATCCAGATCCTACTTGCCACTGCTACATACCATGACTACGATATCTGGCGGTTGGGTGTCATGACTGCTTTTCTAAATATTGATTTGGAAGAGAGCGTCTATAAGTACACAGCCAGAGGGCTTCGTAGATAGTGGGAGCAGCGGAAAAGTGTGCAAGTTGTTTTATGGGATAAATAAGGCATCGCGGAGTTGGAACGTCTGTTTTGATGTAGTAGTCAAAGAGTTTGACTTCATCAAAATAGTAGATGAACCAATTATATACAAAAAGGTAGTAGGGAGTATGGTGGTGATCCTCATATAGTACGTGGATGACATACTCTTGATAGGGAAGGAGTTTCCTATGCTACACTTGGTCAATCTCCTCTTATCACAAAGATTCTCTATATAGGATCAAGGTGATACCTCCTAAATCCTGGGTTATGGATCTATGGGATAGATCTAATTGGATGTTAGGATTCTCACTAGTTGTAGTGAGATGGTATCAATCGATCCTGGAGAGAATCACTGGAAAGGTTCCAGGGTGATAAGGACGACTGAATGTCAGTCGTAGGCATTGTTTTTACCCTCAGTGGAGGGACGGTATGTTGGAAGAGTTCCAAGCTAAATACCGTGACTTACTAGAAGATTAAAGGCAAGATACATCGTTACCAAGGATGCTACCAAAGAGGCAGTCTGGATATATATTTAAGTTCATGAGATGAACTTCGTTCTAGCCATTGTGTGACAATGGAGTTGTGGCTAAGGCCTAGGAACCCCCGTCCCATCATAGATCCAGACATATTCTTAGGCAGTATCACCTGATCATGGAGATGGTTGATCTCCAGGGAGATCGAGGTTAGGAGAGTAGACACAGAGGACAACAGCGCGGATCCACTCACAAAGGCCTATTTCCCAGTAGAGACTTTTATGGGATGGTTGAGTATGAGATACTTCAACCATAGCTGATTGTTGGGTATGCGATACCACAATAGATGGCCCTAGTGCAAGTGGGAGATTGTTAGTTATATGTATGCCCTAGAGGCCATTACTGTACATACGATGTATATTGTAGTGGATGCTTGGACATATATAGGGAGGACTTTCTTGCTCGATATGATAGTATTCTATCTGGTTACTCATTATCTTAACATGTACTCTGATTGTCTCTATGTCACATGTTGATAAAGCCCTTAGGATGAGTACTTGACTACCAGGACTATGATGCAGATCATACTAGTGGGGACAGTGTAGTCGCTGATTGAATGAATTTCTCGTTGTGTCGGTTTATAAAAAATTGTATAGAAATCAAAACCAAAAATATTTTGACCGCAATCAATAACGGTGTCGAATGTAGCGCGTTAGTAAGTGTGGATCGTCCACAGGGAAAGTGTAATCGTTCGTGTTTCGATTTAGATGAGTCGAAAATTTAAAGAAAAGAAAACAAACAACAATTCATGATTTAAAGATTTGAAGTTCAAGAATTAGAAAAATCTAGTCTAAATCAAGAAACGATAAAATCAAGAATTGAGAATTTGTGATGATTCCAAACCAACAATCAAGAATCGAAATGAGCTCGTAGGAATCGATCGGATCTATAGATGTGATGAAATCTAGCGATTACGTATTCTTATCCATCGATGAATTGATACTAGATCGATGATGATCAACGAGAATTAGGGATTTCTTGTGAAACTAGGGTTTCATCATTTATCACTTGTTCTTTTGTCGATATCATTCACATTCTAGCCTCTAGTAAATTCAAGAATCGATCATGGATCCCTAATTTCGAGCGTTCACAATCAAGAAAGCATCGCACCGAAACTAGGTCGTCGATTCTTCAATTTACAAGAGTTTACAAAACTCATAGCACTTAAGAATCGTTTTAAGATTTGTTGCATCATCATTCTATTGATCGTCTCGACTCCTTTACGAGCGGAGTTTTACTCAAACATCACAACAAGAACCACAATCACAAATTGAGATCGAATCATGATGCAAGAATTTAAATACAATAATGATGAATGGAAAAAAGAGAAAATCCTTTAGCTAGATAAGGGGCGGATGTTGCCAAGTGGATCAAGACAGTGGATTGTGAATCCACCATGCGCGGGTTCAATTCCCGTCGTTCGCCCATCACATTATTTCAAATTCAAAAAATTATATTTTAAATATTCCTATTTACGGCGACGAAGAATAAAACTATCACTATATTTTTTCCTTTTCCTACTTCTTCTTCCAAGCGCAGGATAACCCCAGGGAGTTGTGGGTTTTTTTCTACCAATTGGGGCTCTCCCTTCCCCTCCACCATGGGGATGGTCTACAGGGTTCATAACTACTCCTCTTACTACAGGACGCTTACCTAGCCAACACTTCGATCCGGCTCTACCCAAACTTTTTTGGTTGACCCCAACATTACCCACTTGTCCGACTGTTGCTAGAGCTGCAGGCGCTGTAGCGAAGCTGATTGCAAAGGAGGGTAAATCGGCCACATTAAGATTACCATCCGGGGAGGTATACTTCATTTTTTTTATTTCACTTTTTCTTAACTTTTACCTTTCTAAAAGAAAAGTAGTTCCGCTATTACGACAATACGGATTTTCTTTCTACTGGAAGCGATTAGTAATTGTGCAAAAAGATCCTACACATGATCAAATTAGATCTTTCTTCTGTTGAGCGATCCGCATATCACACATTTAACATTTGTTTTAGGCTCCTAGAACTTTTTTATGCTTTTTTTGACTCATCTCATATTTAATTATTTAATTTAAGCATGAAAAATGGACAGGGTCTACTCTACTATTTTTCCAAATCCGAAGAAGTTACCATATAACTCCGCGGATCATCCGTTAATTGTTCAATCAATGACTTAATGACTTCTTGAGATGGGAAATAAAAATAAAAGAAATAGAATTAGAGTGCTATCTATATGTACATACATATTGTAATTTGATCTATATGAAGCCTATATTCGTATACAATACAACTTTCTGTAATAAAAAATAGTATACAATACTAGCTAGTATGGTAGAAAGAACTATATATATAGTTCTTTCTACCACACTAGCTTAGATACTTACTAAGATACTTCTGATTCCAGCCCAATCATTTCATTTAAAACTTCCCCAGGCGGGATACTTAACGCGTTAGCTACAGCACTGCACGGGTCGATACGCACAGCGCCTAGTATCCATCGTTTACGGCTAGGACTACTGGGGTATCTAATCCCATTTGCTCCCCTAGCTTTCATCTCTCAGTGTCAGTGTCGGCCCAGCAGAGTGCTTTCGCCGTTGGTGTTCTTCCCGATCTCTACGCATTTCACCGCTCCACCGGAAATTCCCTCTTCCCCTACCGTACTCCAGATTTTAGGTGGAATGAGAATTGTAATTCTTTCTACTTCTCAAGGCATAATGACAGACCGAGAAGCTAGACTAGAAAAAATTGGAGGAGAAATTTTGTGTTATATATGGTGATCTTCCTCTGATATCCTAATTTTATCTCTAGCTTCCTATTTGTGAAATAAATAGGAAAAGTGAGTTATATAACTCTTCCTCCATTAATTGATACTTTAAAGTGGTTACCTGGAATGAAAGAACAAAAATTGATTCATGAAGGTTTAATTACTGAATCACTTCCCAACGGCATGTTCCGGGTCCGTTTAGATAATGAAGATCTAATTCTAGGTTATATTTCAGGGAGGATCTGACGCAGTTGATATGAATACTACCGGGGGATAGAGTCAAAATCGAAATAAGTCGGTATGATTCAACCAGGGGACGTATAATTTATAGACTTCACAACAAAGATTCGAACGATTAGATAGAGGATTTTGGAAAATATTCCTTTCATGGGGGATACAATTCAAAGCTAAAAAATACAAGAGACTTATTTTCTTCCAAGGAATAGATTAAAAATTAAGGTAAGGAGTGAGAAATATGAAAATAAGGGCTTCTGTTCGTAAAATTTGTGAAAAATGTCGACTGATACGTAGGCGCGGACGGATTATAGTGATTTGTTCCAATCCGAGGCATAAACAGAGACAAGGATAATCTTTTTAAAGTTTCTCAAAGAAAGGCCATGTAAAAGTAAAAATAATAAAGGATCTGTTTTAACATGAAATGGATATCTCCGTATCTTTCTGTATATTTCTGATTCATATTTATGAGATGATAAAATATGGCAAAACCTATACTAAGAATTGGTTCGCGTAGGAATGGACGTATTGGTTCACGTAAGAATGGACGTAGAATACCAAAAGGAGTTATTCATGTTCAAGCGAGTTTCAACAATACCATTGTAACTGTAACAGATGTACGAGGCCGGGTGGCCGGGGAGGCCTGAGAGGCGGTGGTTTACCCTGTGGCGGATGTCAGCGGTTCGAGTCCGCTTATCTCCAGCCCGTGAACTTAGCTGATACTATGATAACATCCAATTTTTCCAATTCGGCAGTTCGATCTATGATTTCTTATTCATGGACGTTGAAAAGATCCTTCCATTTAGCAGCACCTTTGGATGGCATAGCCTTAACATTAATGGCGAGGTTCAAACGAGGAAAGGCTTACGGTGGATACCAAGATTAAAGAATTTCATCTTTTATTTATCAACAATTCCGTTACAAATCGCTCAAGAACTACAAGAGGAAGAACTCGATCGTCGATTTGGCTTCGCTCGTCTCCTTGAGTCTCGGATCGGCTTGGATCACTTGCTCGATTGAAGATCGGCTCCGCTCCTAAAAGGTTGAAGGCTTCTCGCTTGAATGGTACTCGGGATCTTGAATTTGGCTTTGGATTTTGGGTTAGGGTTTTGAGGCACAAGTTGTGTCACTCAACTTGTGTTAGAAATGGGGGAGATGAGAGATTAATGAACTAATGAACAACCAATGATTAACCCTTAACCCTAGATCTAAGTTCCCTTTTATAGACTTCACAACCCTAGATCTAGAATTCAAAATTTGAATTTCCCTCCAAAAGTTTGTTATAGGGAGAGGCTTCTAGAGGGAGTTAGTTGGAGGGATGCTTCTAGAACTAGGTTGTTAGGAGGTTGATTAGCTTAATCATGATTAGCTTGATTTAATGATCCTCGCTGATCTGGCAGAAGCTTCGAGGGTAATCTGGAATTTGACATGTCTTGATGAGGTGTACACACCGAGAGAGGAATTCTGCACTGAAAATTAAGTGATGACGTGGCATACCCACCGCGGATCCGCGGCGCAAGCCGGCTCTGGCCGTGGATCCGCGGCCCAATTGGAACCTTAGGGCTTCAGTCTTCTACTGTGGCCTTCTGATGACAACTTGGTATTTTTCTGATATGTTTAATTTCAGAGTTCCTTCTAGATTATTGCCAGCTCTCAAGTCTTTGAGTTGGCGTAAAATTTGATCAGCACTATGACAATTTTGGCCTTTCTCCTGAAATTTCCTGCACAGACTTCGAAACAAATGTTGCGCAATGCAAGGATGATGTGATGCCATGATAAACAGTCAATTTCCCTCAAAATGCCGGTTTTAGTATACAGTACAGGTAATTCAGTATTTTACAGGTGTTTTGATAATATGTGCAATATGAATATCGAACACCTCTAGATGAATGCAAAAGATAGGGAAATTGACGTGTTAAAAATACATTATTTTCGACTGATCAAATTCCCCCAAACTTATTTTCGGTCGTCTCGAGCAAAATGTTTTATTAAAAAGAGAAGGAGATAATAAAGAAAGAGAAAAACTAACTAGCACACTTTCATAGGCAACACGATTGCACTGAGCACGTGCAACAAGCCTTTAAACCTCTAGGTGTCCCTAGTAGGAGGAGTGTTGTCTCCTGCGGGTTTTCAGCGGATTACACCCACAAAATCCAATAATAAAAGAAAGATCATGAATATTACATTTAAAGAAAAGAATTGTAAAAGAAAAGCTTTGAAAATTAGGGTTTCCAACTAAGCTAGCTTTTCGGTTGTCATGAGCCCTATCTTAATAGTCATGAAAAGATGTTAGAAATCACATCCTCCCTCAATAAAACATCTTCTTATTTTTCATTCCTATCTTTCTTCCAAACATCGATCATATAATCCTGCGTGTGTGTAAAGACATCCCTACACCCGGAGAATTCAATTCAAGCCATCATACTCTTGCCCATCAGCCTCGGTACTTTTTTAATTAATGAATATTTAGATGAATTTGCTCACACACTTTCATGCGACCGTTAATACTTCTTGAGGTACTAACTGACCGATTACTCATGTGCTTGCTTATTTGGTGTTTTTCCTCGTCTTGCACCACGTAAGGCTTAGCAGTGACTCCCAGACCAGTTGGCCTTAGGGCACTAGGTGAAGAGGCACCCTCGCTATATTTTTTTATTGCAGCCTTGGCGATAACAAAACCAGTGTTCATTTTTCTCACCATTTTATATTTTATTCATTTTTTTTATTTCCTTCATACTTTGGCTTTTAGACAAGAACATTTCAAGGTATCCTCTACTATCCCGAGCTTCAAGATGTGTGTAAGTGCGAATAGCAGGGTGTCAACGTTCAAAATGTTTGGCTTCCAGAATAGAAACTATTTTTCAGACTTATTTTTATCCTCAGATTAGTGACTTCCTTCATCTTACTAACCCTTAGGACAACGGCTCATAACTACTTATTACTAGTTCGTATAAGAAAACTTCTAATTTTCTTGGTTTTCTTAAATTTTTCCAATCTTTTGGATGTAATTTTTCACTATCTAATCTTTTATTATCTTGTTTATGTACAAAAAAAATGTTATTATTTTTTTGAAATTTTTTAAATTTTTATGGGTTTTCAAAATGTTTTGTGCTTATGCAAAGTATGATGTAAATGATGCGAAAATAAGCACAAACCTCCCCCAAACTTATTTTCAACAGTGTCCTCACTGTTGCCATCCGCTAAATCTCGAAAAACCTGTAAGCTTGGGAGGAATTTATTAGTGGGGGAAAAATATATAAGTGAAAATCCTCCCCCAAGCTTATTTTTGGCTCATCTTTTTTTGTAAAAATTTTCTTTTCAAGAGCCAGAAAATATACCCCCCCAAACTTGAGTTAAGAAATGTTAATCTTTTGAAAATCACATGAGGGGGTCAAAAATCAGTGGTCGATACCAAGCTTTGCAAAGACCGAAAGTTAACACCAACCATTCAAAATTTTTATCAATGCAGTGCTCTGGTTGGTGGAAGAAGAAGTGGGGAAAGGGTAAGTGGTGGAAGAGAATGTGTGTGCGTCTCATTTTGGAGAGACGATGCAGTGAATGTGATGGATTACTCGCATTCTTTTTACAGTCCAGAAGAATGGGTGGAGGTTCAATTTCATTGTTTGGGAGATGATTCATCTCAACACCCGTGTCATTTAAAAATGCGAGTTCATCAGCGAAGATTTCCTCAAAAGTCCCATTAATACCCCGAAGAATAATGTCATCACAAAGCGCGGGGTGATCTTCAGACTCTAAAAACAGTTCATAATCAGTGTTAATTGTTGACCCGGACAACTCATTGGAAGAGTCCGTATGTGTATGATACATAGTTGGGTCAAACAATAACGTATGAAAAGAGTCAAGATCAGTATCATGAGGATCGTCAATTTCGCTGCTGTCGACATCCATTAAGTCGACAGAACAAACCTGAGCAGTAGGTTCGGAGGGTACACTTCCCAACTTGTAAATATTCAGCTCAATTGACCTATTCCCGATGGATAGGGTCATAGAACCATTACGACAGTTGATGATAGCATTGGAAGTGGCCAAAAAGGGAAGACCTAAAATCACCGGAATTTGATTCCGTGGGTTCGCTACAGGCCGTGTATCAATTACAATAAAGTCCACAGGGAATACAAATTCCCCGATTTTTATTAACACATCCTCCAGTTCACCCCTAGATTTGGTGATTGATCGGTCAGCCATCTGGAGAGTTATGCTCAAGGGCTTTAACACTCCGATACCTAGTTGCTCATAAACCGAGTATGGAAGCAAGTTAATACTAGCGCCAAGATCTAGTAGAGCACGGTTGATGTGTTTTTCCCCAATAGAAATAGAAATAGTAGGACAGCCAGGGTCCTTACGTTTCCTCGGTACTTGTTAGGGAAAAGCCGTGTCTACAGTTTTTACCATGAATATCTTCTTGGGCACTTGAGTCTTCCTCTTCCTAGTGCACAACTTCTTAAGGGTTTTCGCATAGGACGGAACTTGTTGGATGACATCTAGGAGAGGGATGTTGATATTAACTTGCTTAAACATGTCCATAATCTTCTCCATATGTGGACTTGATTTGTTAGCCCTTAACCGATTAGGATAAGGTGCTTTAGCAATAAGCGCTGGGTCCATCATAGGAGAAGGAAGTGTGTGTGGACCCGATCACAGAATAGAAGTGGGGATCGTCCGTGGAGAACTAGAAGAGGTGGGCTGAGGTGGCGAGCCTTGTGGGAAACGAATAATAGGCTCGCAAGAAGGTGGTGGGGTAGAAGAACTGGGGTTAGAATTAGAAGTAGAAGTGGAAGGAAAGGTCTCAGCCGGGGTATCATCGATAGATTTTTCAGTGTCATCAATCTCTTCCCCAACTTGATTGTCAAGCACTCTTCCAGATCTCAACGTGATTGCATTCACATGATGTGAATAGCCAGGATTTGGCAAAGGTTGAGCTGGAAGTTTCCCTTTCTCTCTTGTACTCATTTCGGCTTTTAATCTTGCAATTTCTGCTTTCATCAATTTAATACTCTCAACTTGGGACGCTGAGTTTTTCTTTATATCATCGACAGAAGTCTTTATTTCAGCCGATACTTGCATGAGATTTGTTAGAAACAAGTTTATGAATGAAGAGGATTCATCGGTCCCGGTCAACTGTAAAGGACTAGACGGTGCGGGTGTGTTGACTGGATTTTGAAAGTTTTGTGCTTGGAAGGGGTGCTGACTCAATTGTGGTTGCTGTTGTGGTGGAGGGACCCTTTGGAAATTGTGTTGGTTTGGAACCGTATTTTGATTTTGTGATTGGTTCCAAGCAAAATTTGGGTGATTTCTCCAACCCTGATTATAAGTGGAAGAAAATGGATCGTTCATAAGTCTTTGAAATGCGACATTGGTATGCTCATGACCTTGAAACGGAGAATTTCGTGGACATTCTTCCGTCAAATGAGAAGGATCAGAACAACATCCACATACAGTTTTGGAGAGTGACATTTGATTTAGGGCGGCGGCTAAAAATTTGTTTTCCATAGCGTCGAATTTCTTGTGTAAAGCTGAAATTTCAGCTCTAACTCTTATGGAAATATCATTTCCATCCCTAGACGATTGACTCACACCCTCCCACTATAAAGATTTTTCAGCGAAATCTTCTAGGAATTTCCACGCTTCCCCATCATCTTTGGTCATGAAGTTGCCTTGACACATGGATTCAAGGGTCTGTCTTGTGTTAGGATTAATGCCCTCATAAATGATTCTGCACAGTTCCCATCGAGGGATTCCGTGATGTGGACATTGGACTAACAGATCCTTGAAGCGTTCAAGACATTTTGAAAATGGTTCATTTGGAAGATGGGTGAATTGATTTATTTCGCTACGGACTCGAGCTGTCTTATGATGTGGGTAGAATTTCTTAAGGAATGCTTTGACGAATTCTCCCCAGTTTGAGATGGAATGTGCGGTTGTGTTGTAAAGCCACTTCTCGGCTATATTGCACAAGGTGAATGGGAGAAGACGTAGACGCATAGCATCCATAGAAAGTTGTGAGGTATCCATCATTGCGCATACATTTTCAAATTTGGTGATAAAGGCATATGCGTCTTCAGACTCGAGACCGTGAAATTTTGGTAGAAGGTTGATGTATTGGGGTTTAATTTCAAAATTTTCCCCGTTGGCTGGTGGAATGGAAAGACAGGTGGAAAGAAGACCTCGTATAGGATAGCACCTCTCTTGGAGAGAGATGCGGGGTGGATTCTGCGCACCAACGGACGGCGACAGAGTAGTGGTAAAGAAATTCGATGGAGACGGATCCATCGATGTGGGTGTGGTGGTGGGTAAAGAAAAGGTAAATGTAGAAATACCGACTTTAGGGTCGATGGGAGGAACGAGGACTAAACGGGCACTAGAATTCCGTGTCCAGCCTATCTTGCACTAAAAAGGGTTAGTACAAGTGGCAGCGCGACTTATAATTAGGGGAATGAATGAATGTGATTGGTGTTTGTTTTAAAAAAATAATACGGATTTTTGAAAAAATGATGCGATCACAACAAATGCAACAAGCAAAACCCTAAAATCTAGTGGTCACATAGGTCAAAGCTCTAGACCGCTCCTAACTGCCAAAAGACAAGTCGCAGGATAAATCCTCCACTGCCTCTTTGTCTCTCCTGTGGCCAGGTAAGTGGGAGGTTCTCCACTACGTAAGTAGTGGGCCTAATTAAGTAACCACTAGCCTTCGACACACTTGCCTTAGACACCACAAAAGAAACGCGGATAAGCAATGAATTACCCACGGCCTTCTCTTGTCCTAAGTGAGCGCGACAGTCCTTAGAGTCATCTCTAGATATTTTTTAGTTAATGAGGGTAATGCGGATGCAAGTTTGTGATTTTTGGGGCTTAGGAAGGGTAATGAACTCCCCACCTAATCTGGATTTGGTCGTGCCCCTTAAAGTCCGTATTATTATGCAAACAACCAAGAATCAAAAACACGCACAATTTTTATTGCTTTTTGCGGCGCTGCGATTTATTTGCAAAGAAACCTGCAGCAAATTGTTATTTGGAGCAGATAGGGAAGGAGATAAGAAAGCTAGAATTATACCTGCAAAATTTTGTACAGAGAGGAAGCCACCAAGCCGCGGATGCGCGGCAATAACCTCCTTAAACCGCGGAAACGCAGTCAGTTCAATCGATCACTTCACAAAATTTTCAGGATCGGTTCCTGTTCACCTCAGGAGCTCTCTAGAATGCTCTGAAATTTTTTTCCACAGCTCCACAAGTTCCAGATTTCCTCGCAACAAATCACAACAACACGTTTAGAGTTTGCGCGAATTTTGATCTAAAAATATAGATGGAATAAACTTTTCAACTCAAATTTCAAAATACGAACAATTAGCGCACTATTCTCGGCAACGGCGCCATTTGATTGAATGAATTTCTCGTTGTGTCGGTTTATAGAAAATTGTATAGAAATCACAACCAAAAATATTTTGACCGCAATCAATAACGGTGTCGAATGTAGCGCGTTAGTAAGTGCGGATCGTCCACAGGGAAAGTGTAATCGTTCGTGTTTCGATTTAGATGTGTCGAAAATTTAAAGAAAAGAAAACAAACAACAATTCATGATTTAAAGATTTGAAGTTCAAGAATTAGAAAAATCTATTCTAAATCAAGAAACGATAAAATCAAGAATTGAGAATTTATGATGATTCCAAACCAACAATCAAGAATCGAAATGAGGCTCGTAGGAATCGATCGGATCTATAGATGTGATGAAATATATCGATTATGTATTCTTATCCATCGATGAATTGATACTAGATCGATGATGATCAACGAGAATTAGGGATTTCTTGTGAAACTAGGGTTTCATTATTTATCCCTTATTCCTTTGTCGATATCATTCACATTCTAACCTCTAGTAAATTCAAGAATCGATCGTGGATCCCTAATTTCTAGCGATCACAATCAAGAAAGCATCGCACCGAAACTAGGTCGTCGATTCTTCAATTTACAAGAGTTTACAAAACTCATAGGACTTAAGAATCGTTTTAAGATTTGTTACATCATCATTCTATTGATCGTCTCGACTCCTTTACGAGCGGAGTTTTACTCAAACATCACAACAAGAACCATAATCACAAATTGAGATCGAATCATGATGCAAGAATTTAAAGAAAGCAAGATTAAAGAATTTCACCTTTTATTTATCAACAATTCCGTTACAAATCGCTCAAGAACTACAAGAGGAAGAACTCGATCGTCGATTTGGCTTCGCTCGTCTCCTTGAGTCTCGGATCGGCTTGGATCACTTGCTTGATTGAAGATCGGCTCCGCTCCTAAAAGGTTGAAGGCTTCTCGCTTGAATGGTACTCGGGATCTTGAATTTGGCTTTGGATTTTGGGTTAGGGTTTTGAGGCACAAGTTGTGTCACTCAACTTGTGTTAGAAATGGGGGAGATGTGAGATTAATGAACTAATGAACAACCAATGATTAACCCTTAACCCTAGATCTAAGTTCCCTTTTATAGACTTCACAACCCTAGATCTAGAATTCAAAATTTGAATTTCCCTCCAAAAGTTTGTTATAGGGAGAGGCTTCTAGAGGGAGTTAGTTGGAGGGATGCTTCTAGAACTAGGTTATTAGGAGGTTGATTAGCTTAATCATGATTAGCTTGATTTAATGATCCTCGCTGATCTGGCAGAAGCTTCGAGGGTAATCTGGAATTTGACATGTCTTGATGAGGTGTACATACTGAGAGAGGAATTATGCAGTGAAAATTAAGTGATGACGTGGCATACCCACCGCGGATCCGCGGCGCAAGCCGGCTCCGGCCGCGGATCCGCGGCCCAATCGGAGCCTTAGGGCTTCAGTCTTCTACGGTGGCCTTCTGATGACAACTTGATATTTTTCTGATATATTTAATTTCAGAGTTCCTTCTAGATTATTGCCAGCTCTCAAGTCTTTGAGTTGGCGTAAAATTTGATCAGCACTATGATAATTTTGGCCTTTCTCCTGAAATTTCCTGCACAGACTTCGAAACAAATGTTGCGCAATGCAATGATGATGCGATGCCATGATAAATAGTCAATTTCCCTCAAAATGCCGGTTTTAGTATACAGTACAGGTAATTCAGTATTTTACAGGTGTTTTGCTAATATGTGCAATATGAATACCGAACACCTCTAGATGAATGCAAAAGATAGGGAAATTGACGTGTTAAAAATACATTATTTTCGACTGATCAGTCGCCAAGTACATCCTTCAAATGTTCCTAGTCGTAGGAGTACCAAGACATGGCATCGATACTCCAGAGTTGACTAGCGTATGCGCTTCTTGACCCATATGATGGGCGATGGATGATCCCATATCCATTGGTGTTTGATATCAGAGAAGGTATACGGGTGCTCAGTGGAGACTGGGTACACTGAACGGACTCGCCGAGAACTCCCAGATGGTATTATACCTCACGTCAGATGGCAGTTCTCTGGTGACACTGGTACAGGTTAGTCTGTAGACCCGAGATCGTCATAGAGTCTTGTGTGATTCCCACTGTGCTTTGATTTCCATCATACCACGTCCAAAACGGTGGCTTTTGGGTACAGTCCCGAATCACATGGAGGCAATGTGCGATAAGAGGGGTTTCGCCTCTCCCGATATAGGGAGTTGATGTTGCGCTGTGTTCGATTGGCTATAACTGGAAATCCCTGGCCAGGGTTGCTGAGATTTACTGGTAAGTGTTATCAGTAGTTTCTCGAACTGTTATGGACCTCATATCGACACGACTTATCAAGCTACTGGAGTCTGACGTTTACCACCCCTAGGCGAGATATGCGACATATCAGACGAAGAGACCGGACTGTACGGGAGTGTTACTGATTGGATTCGCAGGAGAATGTACAGGCTTTCTTGTTGATCTTCTGATCGCTCAATACCTGGGTGGCTGTTACGTTTAGCTGACCGCTTGCAGCTTATGGGTGTTTGATATGATCATCACCTACTGCCGGTGTATTGACGATTCTTTAGAGTCCTACACAGAGGTTTCCTGGCTTAGGCAAAACGGAGTAGGAGCACATATGTGATATGTGCGGGACTGAGAACAATACGTGTATGTGATACCGTATTAGATTCTCGCGATATGTGATATCGGCCAGGTATATGTGATATAGCCGAGTCATCGGATCAAGTGTTGATTCGATGAACTGATACAGATTATATTAGTCGGTTATTTGTGAAATAGCCGGATTATCGGATCAAGTCTTGATTCGATAATTTAATGTATAATTATATATTTATATATTAAATTACATTAACTAGTATAAGCTCACTTAAAGATTCTTTTTCTCACTCGGGTAATACATTGATATATATGTGATATATGTTAATTGTATTATTTTATTTTGTTACAATAAATATTGTATATGTGATATATAATATTGTAACAAGTTATGGTTATAAATGCAACATGTTTTGTGGAGTTTAAATATGGTTAGGGTTTGGATTAGAGTTAAGCTTGCATGAAGCTTTGACTTTGACTTGTGATATTTTGCTTAGATATTTCTTTAACCTAACCTAACCCTTTACCATAGTTATATCTCTACAAGGGTTAAGTTGATATTCTTAACCCATGGTTGCATTTCTAACCTCACACTTGATTTCATTATTCATAACAAATTGATTTTCTTCTTCTTCTTCTTCCTTTTTGATGAAAAGCTTTCTTGTTTTTTCATATGTGATGAAAATGAGTGAGAAATTGAAAAACAAATGAGAGATAAATTCCTACTTCATCATCCTCATCTATTCTTTCCACTTAGATTAGGGTGTTTGCTTTGCTAATACTTGATTAGCAAATCAAGAGCTTGGGTTTGAGTTTCTTCAAGGTAGATCATCTTTGTTGTTGAAGATTGAAAGCAAGCTTGCATCATTCTCTTCATGGAGCCTCTCTTGAGTCCGGATACTCGATGATCGCAGTGAAGAGGCCTCAACACGGAGCTTTAGAAGTGAAGGAACGAACTACAAAGGTTGTAATCCCTAACTCTTAGATGTAAAGTTGTTACATGCTTTGTTAACCCTAATTATCTAGCAAAGATCCTCGCTTTAGGTTGTTCGGCACTTCTAAATTTTAAATCGGGTATGGTTGATGCCTTATAGACCCTTGTGACAGTGCCTAGTAACCCTAAATTTATAGGCACCAAAGAAATATAAACAAACAATAAAAATGAAATGACGTGGCTACAAGGGAGGCTCTGTAGAAAACTGGGGTTGATTGGAAGCAGGGGGCCGAGCTCGCCGGTTTTAGTGGGGTAGTGGCCGGCCCTGCTGAGGATTCATGGGCCCGTGCTTGTTGTGTAGATATGTATGCATCCCAATATCACTCTGGTGCTGCTACTTTTGTCTGTAGAGGCCTTGGATGCACTCAGAGATTTGGAGGGAACAAGATGCCACACATCACATCAAATCTTTTTGCATACCCATGTCCCCCATGTGCTTTGCGCAGCCCCTTCCTAGGTCCAAGAACCAAAGAGCTATGTGCACACTTGTGTTTTGTTGGACCAAAAAAGTGTACACATGATTATTTGCAAAAGAGCTCTTCGGATATCGGTCTTTTTTCTGTTCCGTTTGCGGTGTCAGCTCCCAAACGTTATATCCGTGATTTTGAATGTATATCCGATATTTTATCACGAACACCTGTAAACTGTAATTACTGAGCATACACTGATCAACAGTACCGATATATATAAAATAGATAACGAATGAGGGTATAAAAATACAGTTTTCAGAGATGAACACTCACCATATTTCAGCATAACTGAAATTTGTGCATAATAATGCTCGTTTCTAGGTTTAATTTTTCTTTTCAAATGAGAATGTAGCATGATCTTATCCTATAAAGAAGTTATCACAAGCCAAACATGTGTAGACCATCTTGATGTGTTTACTTGGTATAAGTACTTTAGATCATTTTGTAATCTTGCAAATATTAACCATAATCTTGACCTAGAATTACTCATGTTAGATTCAATGCTAAGTTTTGGTTTGTGCATCAACATGACACACTGTTTTGCTATTTGAGAATAATTACTATGAGATAAATTATATTTATGTATCACGATCGATATTCTAATTTCACAAACTGCATCATTTTTTTCATTATTTGCATCATTTTTTTTAGATATCATAAATTGTTGCAAGAACTATTATGACTTTATCGCGTTAGGGATAGCTCAAATTAATTTATAATTTGCTATTATATGGAGTTTTATCTTATATAAACGAGAAAATCATATTAATTAGTTAATGAAATTCTATAGTTTTCATAATCTTAGTTAATAATTATTATTTCAAAAATTAAAATTTGTGAATTGCCAAGTTATTATTTTAGTTGATAAAATGTTAGTAACTTCGTTTATGTTGTTATAGAACAACAAGTTTAGCAATTTTTTTTCACATCAACTCATAAAAACTCATAAAATTTGTGAATTGCCAAGTTATCGTTTTAGTTGATAAAATGTTAATAACTTCGTTTATGTTGTTATGGCAAATGCAAGTTTAGCAATAAAAATCTGTTTAGTTGCACAGTCAAAATTGAAACCAATGACTAAACTCATTATTTTTTTTATTTTGAAATCACAAAATAGGTTATTATACAAATATAAAACCACCTCTTCAAAAAAATACTAATATAAAATAAATAGGAAAAATATTGTTTTCAGTTTGCTTACCTCTCGGTAAAACGAGATCAATCTCTTAAGGATTAGACTCTGAATCTTAATTTGGAATCTGACGATCCTTGTTTACCACCGAAAACAGATACAAACTGGGATTGAACGTCTTGCCTGAATTTAGAGACATATCTATTTCTTGGACATATCTATCCACCTCTCCGAAAATACCAAGTTGATTTATGTCACCGTATATCGAAAGTTTGGATAGATGCAACCGTTGTAGCAGATTTTATAAGATCCACTCATTTGTGAGGGGTTTTTGATTTTAGGAACGCTCTTCCCTGCAGGCGCAAGACCCTATAGTTAATTACGTTATCGAGTTGCGATAACCACTTTCTCTTGCTCCAGTAGTTCATTTCGTGTCGTGTGTTTATTCTGTTTATTATGGTTACCCATGAATTGTATACGGAGACTAGTTTATGTCGTCGCCCGTATGGTGCGGATTAGTCCAAATCCGTATATTTTAGATTTGGGGTTAGGTCAAGGATTTACTTGACGGGGTCCACGTTGGTAGCTTGATTTGCCAACGGGAATGAATTTAGAACGTATTTCTTACATTTGAGTGGTCCATCGGTTCATATGAAATTTTGAGCATTCTCTAAGGATCATTAGTCATATTTGAGACTAAAATCGATTGTAACATTTCAGAAAAATAAAATATTACTTTCGGGAAATTTTTTATAATTAAATAATAAATATTATGAATATTTTATTAATGCGGTATAATAAAATACCGATAAATTGGAAAATATTTGGAAAATTATAGAGATTACTGAAAAATGGTGTTTTATTTGATTTAAGCAAATTATGAAATTTTATAATTAATTATATTCACTTTTAATGCTAATCGCGATTAAATATCGCTAATCGTGCATTAAACTAGTTTGTGCATGTGACATGCACCAAGTCTTTTTTTCACATTTGTTGCATTTCTCCTGCATGATCTTTTCTTATTTTCATTTCATGGTTTGGTTTTTAAAGTGAGAAGAGAAGAGAAAAGAGAAAGAAAAGAAAAGAAAAGGAAAGAAAATGAATAAACAATGAGGGATGGGCAAGAGAGAGGGAGGGTGAGGGGTCATCATTGACCAAGCTCCCATTTCATTTCACCTTCATTTTCTTCTCCATTTCTCTCCCTTTTCTCCCCATGGCAGCACACTCCTCCTCTCTCCTATACCTCATCACAACACACTCGGAAACACCCCAAAACATCATCTTCACTTCATTAAAAACACGCACAAGCTCACAACAAACACTTTGGACCAAGAAAAATCGGATTTTGAAGACTTGGGGCAACTCAAGAAAATTCTTGAGTTGCCAAATGAGATAATTTCTTCACACTTAGTGTAGTAATGCATTCCATTAGCTTCTATTGTTAATTTAGAATCGATATATCGTGATTTAGTGGTCTTTGGAAATTTCAAGTTAAGGTTAGGGTTTGGATTGAATCCAAAAGGGTAATAGAGGCTTAATGGTGACCTTAAACCCCTGTGGTGTGTGATTAAAGATCAAAACCTAAGAGTAAACCCCCAATTCACAAACTTAGAAATCACCGATATCGGGAATTTGTGGAAATTGTGATAAAGTTTGGAGATCTGCAAACACCCAGAGCCTTTGAAAATTATTTAGCAAACACAGTGAGTCATGCAGGCACCCTAGGAGCTACCACTGAAACCTGAGACCCCCTGGACATTTCCTGGCCGCAAATTTACTCTTTTTGGCCACAAATTGCGGCCTTGGTGCGAGCAAATTGGCTCGTGCTTGTTCTGTAGCTCCTATATCAGTTAACTAGACCCTTCCCATATGCAAAATTGGCTAATTTCACCTAGGGTAAAATCTGGAAGTGTTTTACGAAGTTTCTGAATTCGTTTTGCGGCTTTTAATGAATTGGAATTTGGTATTTGTGTTTTATCTCGGTCGATTCACGTTTACACGTCAATCGTCGAGAGTTATTGGTTATTCGTGCATGCTTAGACCATAGGTTTTAACCTATATACGTTTCGTGTATCGTTTTGGTTTTCGTTCGCGATTTTAGTTTACGATATTATGTGTGATATGTAGGTACCCCCCACATGGATTTCGAGACGACGAGGAGAGCGTAGCGTCATCGACTCCAGCAAGCGAGTATCAAGGTGAGTAGATATATATCTACGGGGGAAATCGGGTGGATGGCGTATAGCACCCCCGCAAATTCGTAAGAAATGATGTGATGCGATATAGTTATGCATATATGTGCATTTGAGAGAGATGAATACTTAGCCAGAAAAGCTTTAGAAGATCATGGGATAGGGTTAGCGAGATTTGAAGAAAAGGTTTTAGTTGGGTTCTTAGTCGCGAACCCTAGAGTAAGGTTGACAAACACACGCGTGCATACACGGGATATGGTTTGGGTGTATATGTTTATAAGTGTGTGTGTGTGTGTGTGTGTGGATGCGTTGGTGTGTATATAGACACACATATACTTATATTCGGTTGATGAGGATAGTATATGATAATTGGAAATGAGTCGATGTGATTGGGTATGGTGCCATGAGATCGGTGATGAGATTTGGTTCGTATTATGAGATACGACATGAGTTTATAGCGGATCCTTAGGCGATGTGTTATACACACACACACACACACATATATATATATATATTTGTGGATGGTATCAGAATGTACTAGACGTAGATCAGTACCCAGATCATGATATGTGATGATAAGGATACCAGATGAATAATAAGATAAATGTGATATTTGACCCGTGCCCAGATTTGGGATGACGTACGATGGATTTACCGTACGAGATATAATTATGATTATAGATCCACACTCTGGACTCAAGGATGTCATATTATATATTGTATCGTACGGGATACTATTGAGGCATGATCACTAACTACTAAATATATATAGACCGACTCAGACTTAGGTGGATTTCCTTACCCTTTCGACTGGGCTCGAGTCATACTTATTTTCAAATTAAGTGAATCGTGAGTATTTTAATTACCCAGAACTGTATGACTCATATATTGGATAGGTATATTCTTCAGTGTTGCTGTTACTACATTACTTTCCATATATTCATGATGTTTCATCGTATTGCATGCTTATACATATGTTGTCTGTAATTATTATAAAACCCTGCTGTCAGGACACCGGCACCATTACCGATGATGCGTATGTTCCACGTACAGTTGCTTGCCGGCTCACACACATCATCATCGGTAATTGCCATGTCACGTACACTTCAGAGAATATTATTTCATTGACATAGCTTGCTAGCTGATAGTTGCAATATGTTATCGCTTTCATATGCTAGTTTAACTATTGCATTCATTGCATGATACCAGATGCATTCATATATTCATTGGTCATGCAGTATTATGGAGATTTATGCCGGCATTCACTGTTTATTGATATCGTGATTTTGATGATTTCGGATTCTTCTTGAGATTTTCTGGATTTGGAAACCGCATGTGAAATTTTATAAACTGATGATTCATTTAAAAGAGAAAGATGCGGTTTTCCTTGATATGATGAGTATTGTCCACCATGATGTTTTCTCGATTCTGAGATGGTTTTCGAGACCCGATTCGAGGAGTTGGATGAACCGTCTGCGGGTACATGGTGGACCCAGTATGGTACCCCGGGGCAAGAAGCTCAAGTTGTAGACGATGAGCCCGGAAGGGGAGCACTATCTACCGGTGATCGTATGGAAACTCGACGGATATCCGGAGGATACCGTTATGAGAGAGATGGATTTGGGGGCCAGTCTGGATTGCCGGAGCCCGAGATATTGAGACACTGAGATATTGAGATTTGATGATACAAGCCAGCCCGGATAGCCGGAGCCTGAGATATTGAGATACTGAGATTTATGTTTTGTGTCGATACTTGACACTGATTCTCTGTTGATTTTATTGATGATACTCGATTTATATATATACAGAAATCTCATTAAATTACGCAAACGGTTTTCTCATTCATGATGTGCTCGGTTTTCATTTGTAAAGCATTCATACATCATATATCTGATATGTTGTTACTTGAGGAACTTACACGAGCACTTGATATTACACTTATGTATAGATGTTTACCCATGCCATTATTAGATGCTTCAGACTATATTTTTATTTGAGGATATTACTGATCGTATGACCTACGATTGAGTCATACATTCGATTTCTGCTCTGTGATGTTTTCTACTCATGAGTTGGCAACTCACCCCCGTTGTGCCACAGTTTCTTACAGGTTTCATTGCGGCTTTGCTGGCACACTGCTTCTTTCTGGGTGATTGCTTTGATAGGTGGGTTCAATCGCATCGTGACCACCATTGTACTTTATTTCAGTTGTATCTTGTAACTCCATCAACCAAACTTGTATATTTATTTGACTTAGAAGACCAGTGTATATTCTTTCGACCTTAGAGTCGCGCATTGTATTATTATGGGTTTTCTTGATAATTTGAGTTTCCTTTAGAGTTTTGATCCTCGCCCTTTGGCGTTGTATATTATATTGCTTGCGTGGTTGTGACCGTCAATTGACGAAGAGCTAGCTCGCGCTTGGGGATGCCTTTATTCATATTATGCATGTTGTACCCTTTTGGGGCCAGTTTTTACAAATGAAACTCTGCCGAAATTTTTAGAAAAGACTTGAGATTTTAAAAATGCATATTCGGCTTATGTTATTAAAACCACTTGCTTTAAGATAAGTTTTCTTTACTTCTTCTTTAAAATGGTTTAGATTTCTGGGATTTTTTTGGCTTACTTGAATTAGATGGGGTCCTATAGACTTCATATGATTCAAGTGCTAGTCACGTGCAATTTCGGGTCGTGACAAAGTGAGTATCAGAGCACTAAGTTAATCTTGGTTCGAGTCTATGTTTGACTATGTGGATCCTAGGGCTTTTGTATATATACGGAATCTCGGCTTGACCTTACGGAACTTAGACTTGGTCGAGGGAGTATTAGACTCGAAGTTTCGTCACGTAGGTTGACCTTGGTTGATGGAGTAGGTGACTTAAGTAGAGTGACGTACCGTGTGTATGTTCCGCGGCATACTTACGATACGCTACTCCGCTTAAGAAGCCTTAGGATGCATATTTCTTTGCACAACATTATATTCATTCCTATGATCTATCCTTATCATTACTGGTTTATGGTTTTGCTGCCACGATTACACATGCAGAGAGAGCTACGGCCAGAGTTGTGTCAGCACGAGCTCGTCACGGACGAGGACTGACCAGGGCGTGATTCCAGGGACACACGATTGCATAGATGTATTGTCCTATTGTGTTTTCGCGCCATGAGCGTTTGATGGATCGCTTTTACGAGATTTCTCGGACGTGCAGATCAGCACCAGAGGATTAGGCCACTGCTAGAGGCCAGCCAGAATGTGATGACCGTCGATGCACCGATTATTGTTGATGATTGAGGCACCGTTCTGCGTGCGGACGAATGAGCCAGTTGATGCTGCGACTGACGAGATGTCGCCCAGATGTTTGAAGCTAACAGCGCACGAGTTATACTTAGAGATATGATAGAAGATCACTAGTCACTAAGGAGGAATGACTAGGACATGTGGTTCATTGCCTACCCCGATGCGAGGTCATTAGATTGATTGATTCCAGCTAGAGAAGACTTCACGCAGTTACGTTGGGAGTCGATAGAAGACGATCGAATGTCAGAAACCCATTTTCCAAGTTTAAAGTATTCGAAAAAACATGCTAGTAATTCCGTAGACCCTCTAGAAGAATGAAACCCTAACTCGACATAATGACCATGGGAACGCTTTTGAACCTTAGGGTTGGCGGCAGTTCTGCGGTGCCATTAGTGAGGCTTGGGTTTGCCCTTCTACGGTTGGTCTATAGGTACTATGGCATGTACTGGAATACTATTAAGCTGTACTCAAGATGTTAAGCTCTTGGGGGATTATGGAACCTTGACAAATCGATCGAAAGGTTCGACGTCATTAGGATATCATGTGATGGGATACATTGTTTGGGAGACTCCAGATACGAGTATAGCCGTTGGAGCGTAGTCCATATAGCCATGAAAGGACGAGTCCGAAGCAGTCGACATTAGAGAAAAGTGGAGTTAGAGGTTCGTACGGGATCTTGATGAGATGAAGTTCCACTCCGCTGACATCAGAGATGTGATACGCATGCAGAGGCATTGTACATGGATATATCTTCCAAAAGGAGTCGTGATGAGTATGCAGCCGTTCCGGAACAAGATACAGATTTAGCAATGGATGATAGCTTCCGGGCAGTTCGGCAGAAACGAGATTTGGGGGAGTTTTCGACAGAACCTTTCTGGAATACTATACGAGAAGACTTGGACCCAGGATCGGTCATATTGTGAACACCCAGCAGGCCAGAGTTCGGAATCGTCGACGAGACATGTTACGAGTGATTAAGACAGTTGGCCAGAGATCTTTAGAGGATGTGCCAGAGCGGGACTGTTTCCGCTATCCTTGATTTCTGTATTTTGGGCGATTTATTTACATGATTGAGATTTTGTGCACCAAGTTGCACTTGACTTCAATTTGATATCATTCGAGATGTTGATTTGATTTCATACCTATGGTATGTATGTGATTTGACTTATTCTTTCGGCATAGTTTTCATGCACTTTTAGTATTTTGATTCGATTTTGTGCACGTTGATGCACATGGTTGTGAGATTACATACTATGGTATACCTGATGTGGATTTGGATTGAAATGTGTTGTATACCGTCGATTTCGATTGAGATATTCGATATTATTTTCGTGCACCTTGTGCACTTGATTTGGATTCTTGCGCATGCTTGGGCGCTTGATGCGATTTTGATGCACACCAGATGCACTAAATCGAGATTCTTCGTGCATATTAGATGCACCTGATATTGCTGTCAGGCACACCCGTTGCGTTGGACAGGCGTTTCGTGTACACCCGTTGCACTTAGATTTTGTTTCTGTGCACATGCATGGCACATTCATGGATTTCGTTTTTCGTGTGCACCATACGCACGTGGCATTCTTATGCACATTTTGGGATTTGATTTCCTTTGAGCAGTAGGTTTATATGATATTTACTATTTGGTATAGTAGCTGAGCAGGACTAGTCCGAGGACAGTACCTGGATACATTTTTGCATGCTTTGATAGTTATCGAAGGGATTTCCAAAAAGGAGATATATTCTCAGTATTTACCTACGTGTCTGAGATAACACAAGACATTTAATAAAGGAAACCCTTCTAAATTATTTTCAAAATGGCGGGACGTGTATGTTAAACAAAGGATATATATACTTATAGTTATTTTCTTACAATAGACGTCCACCACTGTGCAGTGATACACGCATCGCACAACGATTTGAAAAGAGTTTGGCATGCATTTTTTTCATATGTTTTGACGAGTTTACACCGACGCGTACTATGTACGTGTTATAGTTTTGATGTATATCATGTTAGTTTTCGTATTGGATTTAGACGTGGGTGTCTTCATCATAACTCCGATGATTGCGGGATGCTTGATGAAGTTTTGATTTTGGATTATAAACACGTTTTTCATGCGCATGCATTGCGCTACGATGTGTTTTATGCATTTATGATTTCGTAGCCCCGACAACTTGGTCATTTTGATGAAATGTTTTAGAAATTGGGGAGTTTAAATTTAAATTCGGTGACCGAATTTCTTTAAGGGGGGAAGACTATAACATTTCAGAAAAATAAAATATTATTTTCGGGGAATTTTTATAATTAAATAATAAATATTATGAATATTTTATTAATGTGGTATAATTAAATACCGATAAATTGGAAAATATTTGGAAAATTATAGAGATTACTGAAAAGTGGGTGTTTTATTTGATTTAAGCAAATTATGAAATTTTATAATTAATTATATTCACTTTTAATGCTAATCGCGATTAAATATCGCTAATCGTGCATTAAGCTAGTTTTGTGCATGTGACATGCACCAAGTCTTTTTTTTTCCACATTTGTTGCATTTTTCCTACCATGATCTTTTCTTATTTTCATTTCATGGTTTGGTTTTTAAAGTTAGAAGAGAAGAGAAAATAAAAAAAAGAAAAGAAAAGAAAAGGAATAAAGAATGAGGGATGGGCAAGAGAGAGAGAGAGGGGGTGATGGGTCATCGTTGACCAAGCTCCCATTTCATTTCACCTTCATTTTCTTCTCCATTTCTTTCCCTCTTCTCCCCATGGCAGCACACTCCTCCTCCCTCCTCTACCTCATCACAACACACTAAAAAACACCCCGAAACATCATCTTCACTTCATTAAAAACATGCACAAGCTCACAACAAACACCTTGGACCAAGAAAAATCGGATTTTGAAGACTTTGGGCAACTCAAGAAAATTCTTGAGTTGCCAAATGAGGTAATTTCTTCACACTTAGTGTAGTAATGCATTCCATTAGCTTCTATTGTTAGTTTAGAATCGATATATCAAGGTTTAGTGGTCTTTGGAAATTTCAAGTTAAGGTTAGGGCTTGGATTGAACCCAAAAGGGTAATAGAGGTTTAATGGTCACCTAAAACCCCTGTAGTGTGTGATTAAAGACCAAAACCTGAGAGTAAACCCCCAATTCACAAACTTAGAAATCCCCGGTATCGGGAATTTATGGAAATTGTGATGAAGTTTGGAGATTTGCTAACATCCGGAGCCTCTGAAAATTATTTAGCAAACACAGTGAGTCATGCAGGCACCCTAGGAGCTACCACTGAAACCTGAAACCCCCTGGACATTTCATGGCCGCAGATTTACTCTTTTTGGCCACAAATTGCGGCCTTGGTGCGAGCAAATTGGCTCGTGCTTGTTCTGTAGCTCCTATATCAGTTAACTAGACCCTTCCCATATGCAAAATTGGTTAATTTCACCTCGGATAAAATCTGGAAGTGTTTTACGAAGTTTCTGAATTCGTTTTGCGGCTTTTAATGAATTGGAATTTGGTATTTGTGTTTTATCTCGGTCAATTCATGTTTACACATCAATCGTCGAGAGTTGTTGGTTATTCGTGCATGCTTAGACCATAGGTTTTAACCTAAGTACGTTTCGTGTATCGTTTTGGTTTTCGTTCGCGATTTCAGTTTACGATACTATGTGTGATATGTAGGTACCCCCACGTGGATTTCGAGACGACGAGGAGAGCGTAGCATCATCGACTCCAGCAAGTGAGTATCAAGGTGAGTAGATATATATCTACGGGGAAAGTCGGGTGGATGGCGTATAGCACCCCCGCAAATTCGTAAGAAATGATGTGATGTGATATAGTTATGCATATATGTGCATTTGAGAGATATGAATACTTAGCCAGAAAAGCTTTAGAAGATCATGGGATAGGGTTAGTGAGATTTGAAGAAAAGGTTTTAGTTGGGTTCTTAGTCACGAACCCTAGAGTAAGGTTGACAAACACACACGTGCATACACGGGATATGGTTTGGGTATATATATATATATGGATGTGTTTGTGTATATATATATATATACATATACTTATATTCGGTTGATGATGATAGTATATGATACTTGGAAATGAGTCGATGTGATTGGGCATGGTGCCATGAGATCGGTGATGAGGTTTGGTTCGTATTATGAGATACGACATGAGTTTATAGCGGATCCTTAGGCGATGTGTTATACACACACACACACACACACACATATATATTTGTGGATGGTATCAGAATGTACTAGACGTAGATCAGTACCCAGATCATGATATGTGATGATAAGGATACCAGATGAATAATGAAATAAATATGATATTTGACCCGTACCCAGATTTGGGATGCCGTACGATAGATTTACCGTACGAGATATAATAATGATGATAGACCGCACTCTATATTCAAGGATGTCATATTATATATTGTATCTTACGGGATACTATTGAGGCAGGATCACCAACTACTAGATATATATAGATTGACTCAGACTTAGGTGGATTTCCTTACCCTTTCGACTGGGCTCGAGTCATACTTGTTTTCAAATTCTGTGAACCATGAGTATTTTAATTACCCAGAACTGTATGACTCATATATTGGATAGGTATATTCTTCAGTGTTGCTGTTACTACATTACTTTCCATATATTCATGATGTTTCATCGCATTGCATGCTTATACATATGTTGTCTGTAATTATTATGAAACCCTGCTGTCAGGACACCAGCACCATTGCCGATGATGCGTATGTTCCACATACACCTGCTTGCCGGCTCACACACATCATCATCGGTAATTGCCATGTCACGTACACTTTAGAGAATATTATTTCATTGACATAGCTTGCTAGCTGATAGTTGTAATATGTTATCGCTTTCATATGCTAGTTTAACTATTGCATTCATTGCATGATACCAGATGCATTCATATATTCATTGGTCATGCAGTATTATGGAGATTTATGCCGGCATTCACTGTTTATTGATATCGTGATTTTGATGATTTCAGATTCTTCTTGAGATTTTCTGGATTTAGAAACCGCATGTGAAATTTTATAAACTGATGATTCATTTAAAAGAGAAAGATGCGGTTTTCCTTGATATGATGAGTATTGTCCACCATGATGTTTTCTAGGTTCTGAGATGGTTTTCGAGACCCGATTCGAGGAGTTGGATGAACCTTCTGCGGGTACATGGTGGACCCGGTATGGTACCCGGGGCAAGAAGCTCGAGTTATAGACGATGAGCCCGGCAGGGGAGCACTATCTACCGGTGATCGTATGGAAACTAGACGGATATCTGTAGGATACCATTAGGAGTTATGAGAGAGATGGATTTGGGGGCCATTCCGGATTGCCGGAACCCAAGATATTGAGATTTGATGATACATGCCAGTCCGGATAGCCGGAGCCTGAGATATTGAGATACTGAGATTTATGTTTTGTGTCGATACTTGACACTGATTCTCTGTTGATTTTATTGATGATACTCGATTTTTATATATATATAGAAATCTCATTAAATTACGGAAACAGTTTTCTCATTCATGATGAACTCGGTTTTCATTTGTAATGCATTCATACATTATATATCTGATATGTTGTTACCAGAGACACTGATATGAGTACTTAGTATTACACTTATGTATAGATGTTTACCCATGCCATTATTAGATGCTTCAGACTATATTTTTATTTGAGGATATTACTGATCGTATGATCTAGGATTGAGTCATACATTCGATTTTTGCTCTGTGATGTTTTCTACTCACGAGTTGGCAACTCACCCCCGTTGTGCCACAGTTTCTTACAGGTTTTGCCGTATAGGTTTCATTGCGGCTATGCTGGCACACTGCTTCTTTTCGGGTGATTGCTTTGGTAGGTGGGTTCACTCGCATCATGACCACCATTGTACTTTATTTTTATTCAGTTGTATCTCGTAACTCCATCAACAAAACTTGTATATTTATTTGACTTAGAAGACCAGTGTATATTCTTTCGACTTTAGAGTCGCGCGTTGTATTATTATGGGTTTTCTTGATGATTTGAGTTTCCTTTAGAGTTTTGATCCTCGCCTTTTGGCATTGTATATTATATTGCTTGCGTGGTTATGACCGTCAATTGACGAAGTGCTAGCTCCCACTTGGGGATGCCTTTATTCATATTATGCTTGTTGTACCCTTTTGGGGCCAGTTTTTACAAAGGAAACTCTGCCGAAATTTTTAGAAAAGACATGAGATTTTAAAAATGCATATTCGGCTTATGTTATTAAAACCACTTGCTTTAAAATAAGTTTTCTTCACTTCTTCTTTAAAATGGTGTAGATTTCTGGGATTTTTTTGGCTTACTTGAATTAGATGGGGTCCTATAGACTTCATATGATTCAAGTGCCAGTCACGTGCCATTTCGGGTCGTGACATCGATTTAGGAACAAATGAGCATATGTGCTCAATTATATTAGTTTGAGGACATCACGGTCCATTATTCCCGTGTTTGGGGCATATCGCCATGTTTGGGGCGTGATCAGTCGAAAATATTACATTTTTAACACATCAATTTCCCTACACTTTGCAATCATCTAAAGGTGTTTGGTATAAATATAGCTGTCACGACCCGAAAGAGTACGTGACTGGCCCTTGAACCATATGAAGTCTATAGGACTCCATCTGATCCAAGTAAGCCAAAAGCCCAGAAATCTAAAACCATTTTGAAGAATAAGTAAAGAAAACTAGTTTAAAGGAGTGAAGAAATACAGGTTTGAAATCAAGGTTTTTAAATAACTAAGCCGAAGGTACGTTTTGAAAACAATACAGTCTTTTCTAAAAATTTCGGCAGAGTTTCTTTTGTAAAAATGGCCCCGAATGGGGTAAAACAGAATAGCAATATATGTATGCAATGATAAAGGCATCCCCAAGCGGGAGCTAGCTCTTCGTCAATCGACGGTCACAACCACACAATAATATGATAATATACAACGCCAAGTGGCGAGGATCAAATCCAAAGAAAGCTCAAAAGCAACAAGAAAACCGCAATACTACTAAGCGCGACTCTAGGTCGAATAATACAACACTGTCTCTAAGTCTGAAAGAATATACAAGTTTGGTTTATGGAAATTCTAGATACAATGAAATAAATAAATACAAGGGTGGTTCTTGATGCGAAAGAATCCACCTACCAAAGCAAATCACCCGCAAGAAGAAAGTGTGCCAGAAATGCCGCAATAGAACCTGTACGCCAGAACCTGCAAGAACTGTGGCACAACGGGGGTGAGTTGCCAACTCGTGAATAGAAACATCTACAAGCAGAAACCAAATGCAAGACATAACCCTAAGTCAACGATCAATAATATAATCCACAAGAGTACATCTGAGTGCAATAGGGTGGCAAGGTAACATCTAATCATGTATGTAGTGCCAGGTACTCAGGTAATAACATGTCATCAGTGTAAGGTATGTCTGCATGAAGTAACCATGATGAAATATCAATGATATCAATACACATATATTAGCGTCCCATACCACTAATATTGGTGTAAGGGTATATATAACAGCGCCCTCATACCCTGTTATATATACAAATGAAGTATGATAAGTGTAAATCCAGTCTGTATATGAACCATGTCTGTAAATATGTGGAACCCGTCCACCTGTCACCCACTGACAGTAAGCATCATGTATGCAAGGTGAGGATATAAACAAAATCATGGAAAAGCATCATGAAACCCGTGCCTAGCATCGACACGTAAATCCTCATCCATATGGGGCTCCGTCTGCGGTATCGTCCCTCGGCCCCCGGCAGTACGAGTCAACCCATGTCCATCTCTGGGCTCCGTCTGCGGTATCGGCCCGTCGGCCCCGGCAGTACGCCCATCTCTCGGCTCCAGGCGGTATCCCCCGGATATCCGCCGAGCTCAAATACAATCACCGGTAGGTACACGCCCGCCTCCAGGCTCAATCGGCATAACCCATCGATCATCTCGCCGAGGGGAACCATACCGGGCCCACCACGAACCCGCAAACGGTACATCACCTCCTCGAATCGGGTTTCAAGCACACGTCTCAGCACCGAGAAAACGCGTGGTGGACGCACCGAAATATCATATCACGAGGTACCGGGTTTTCATAAAAGTGCCTCTTTTCTTAAATAACCCCACGGTCCTCAAAAACCAGAAATCACATGAAAATCCAACATCAGGAAGTAAATCCAATGCGATGTGCTATGCAGTCAATCCATGATGTATGCGACATGTAAAGAACAGTAATCATATCGGAAATCATGCAACATGGAATAGTAATGTGCATATGTCGAAGGAAGAATCATCTCATGAATGCAATAGTACTACAGTGTAGTGGCATGGCAATTATCGATGATGAAGTGTGTGAGCCGGCAAATAGTGTACGTGGAACATACGCATCATCGATAATGGTGCTGGTGTCCTAACAGCATGATAATAATATAGCAATGCACATATGCCAGCAATACGAATAGCATGAAGATGCAGAAATCTAGTAGTCAACACCACAGAGAAGTATCTACTATGCAACTACATCTAAGTATCAGGTCAATCAGGAGGGGCAGGTGTGGAAACCACCTAAATCTGAGTCGGTACATATATAAAGATGTATAGTCGGTGATCTCGCCTCAATGTCATATCGTAAGATATCCTCGAGTTATGAGTGCGGATCTATCATCAATATTGACTCGTACGGTAAATCATCGTACGGCATCCCCATAGCTGGGTAGGGGTCAACATCTCACTGTCTCATCACATAACAGATATCACCATCATCAGATCATATAGTCTGGAGTACTACTCTATGTCTAGTACAAAACGGTAACATCAGTAAGAATGCATGCGGGGGTAAACACATATCCCAAGCCCGCAAGAAGCACAAGTCATATCCCACATATGAATCGTATCAAATCACCGATCCCAGGGCACCAAGCCCACATCATCGACTCATCTCCAAAGTCATCACATATCATCAATCACAGTGCAAGTACAAGTGATAAGCAAGGGCGTGTGTATAGGTGTAATTCTATCCTAGGGTTCGCGACTATGAACTGCACTAGTCACTTCTAACCCTATACTATCCATAATACACCTAATATCACAATAACTACAATATAATCTATCTACGGACTGCGGGGGTGCTATACGCCATCCACCCGACTTCCCCCTGTAGATATAATCTACTCACCTTGCATCACCATTTGCGGACGTCACCACGTATTTGCTTGTCGTCCCAAAGTCTTCATGGGTACCTACACATCAAATATCGTATATGCGCATTAAAACCAAATCCAAGCTAAAACGGCGCATGAAATCCAAAACGATACGATAAGGGGGCCTATAGGTGAGAACCTATGGCACGCCTTCAAAACCATCAATAAACCCTCTATATCGTCGTATAAACGACAAATAGTCGAGGCAAAACACATTCCACCATTTCAGAAATGAAAATACGGAATACGGAAACTAAAGTCCAAAACAACAACTCATGAAATGTGTTCCAGATTTTACCCCAGGTCACTTTATACAAATCTATATATATCAGGGGCCTAAACTAACAATGTAGGAGCTACAGAACCAAAACGAGCCAATAAGGTGGGACCCATGCCGCAATTGGCGGCCAAAAGAGGGAATTTGGCGGCCGGAAAAGGGAATTGGGGGCTAGGGCTTTGGGTGTTGCCTCTATGTTGCCTGCACATCTCAATTCCCACTCAATATTATTTTAGGGTTCTCGGGGTGTTAGCAGATTCTAAATAACAGTGACAGATTCCAGTTTTTCCCCGATATTGGTTTCTAAAATCCGTATTCTGGTTCAAGCTTCAGGTTTTGGGTTCTAATTCAAACACTAGGGTGTTGGTAAGACCTCTACTGAGCTCAATTTCCCAATACAACACCAATTTTCCTCAAACCCTAACTAGGTTTTCACCAAGTCCATAATATCACACAATATCGATTAAACCTTAACATGGGGTTATAGGAAAGGCTATAATTAAGCTAAGGATTCAGAAATTACCTCCATTAGCAACTCAAGAAAATTCTTGAGTTGCCCCTAGTGGCCAAAATCCTTGCTTCTTTAGCTCCATGTGTAGATCAAGGAATTTTGCACAATTTTAATGAAAGGAGATTGGGGTTTTGGGTATGTTTTTGAGATGAAGTGAGAGGATTTAGTGGAGGGGAGAGAAGGGCTAGGGCAGCAGCAAGGGAGAGGAAGAGGGAGAGAAAAATGATGGGAGAATGGCTAAGTCTCAAGGTCAATGGTACCCCCCCATGTCTCTCTCTCACCTACCCTCATCATTTCATTTTGTCTTTTCTTTTCTTTTTCCTTTTTCTTTTAAAACCCAAACCTTCTCACATCTATAGTAATCCCAAAAGGAAACCATGGCTAGAAAAATGCACAAGTGTAGAAAAAAGTGATATGTGCAAGTTTTGCACAAAATTGCCAAAAAACCCTATTAGCGATTTTAATCGCGATTAGCGCTAAATTAGTGTCAAACTAATCACAAAAACTTAAAAAAGTCATAATTCACTAATTTACCCTATTTTAGAATTTTCCATAATTTTTCTAACATTTTTCCTATTTATTTGCATTTAATATTAAAATAATCAATAAAATAATATTAAATTATAAAAATTCCCAAAATTAATATTTTTGTATTTTTTGAAGATGTTACAATCTACCCCCCTTAAAGAAATTCGGTCCCCGAATTTAAATTTAAACCCCCAATACTAAAAACAATTTCAGTAATAATCCATTTTGTCGGGGCTCCGAAAATATCAATACATAAAACGTCACAACGCAATGCATGCGCATAAAAAATGAGCAGATAACTCAAAAGCAAAACTCCGTCATGCATCTCGCAATCATCGGAGTCGAGGTAAAAACACAATGTCAAATCCAATATAAAACCGATATGATATGGATCAATACTACACATGTAGACATCCAATCTATACATGTAAGTAGCTGATGTAAAAGCATGCAAAAGTATATCCAGGTACCGTCCACTGACCAGTCCTGCTCGGCATGAAAGCAAAAATCCAACATCATAAGAGGTACTGCTCCAAAAGGAATAAATCCCAAAAATGCACATAACACAATCCTGTGCGTCTGGTGCGCACGGAAATCAAGATCCATAATTGTGTCAAACAGGTATACAAAACAACATCTAGGTGCAACTGGTGTGCACGAAACATCTGCCGTAGGCAACGTGTATGCCTGACAGAAAAAAAAATCAGGTGCATGTGACATGCACGAAGAATCCCGATTTAGTGCATCTGGCGTGCACCAAAATCGTATATCAAAACACTAAGGGTGCATGAAAACTACGCTGGAAGTGCAAATCAAATCACTGCATCCGGTAGGCATAAAATCTCAATCAATATCTCAAATGTAATAACTCTGCGCAAAATATATAAATATCCAGTAGGTGCGTGAAACCAAAATCACGAAACTCAGTCATCAAAACTAAATCATGCAAACAGAACGCCCAAAATACCGAAATCCAAAATGACGGATACGTGATAATCGAATCATAAAATCACAAATCATAAATACCATCGTCGGTAGTTCCTCCTTCAAGGTCGAGAAGGAGTCGGTGCAATCCACTGCTAGCAGCGCAGGATATCTACCTGCCTCTTGCTCACGATCTGGCGTCCTCTGGCTCTCTGGGTCCTTATCCTCTCTGTGGATTTCCAATCTCACAGTCAACCGGCTCATCGGCCCTGTCCGATGTGCTAACGGGGACGATTCCGTTCTGGCACTTCTCTGGTCACCTCTCGGTCAATCCTCACGACCACTCGTAAGGCAGCATATCACTGGCGTCGGCCTCTGGCTTTCTGAAAGCACGTCACACATCTGATCCTGGGTGCAAACATCGTTGCAGCAACATCCTGGAAGGAATCCTGCTCAAGGTCTCTTCCAATCATGCCCATGCCGATCTGTACAGAGGCTGGCTTTCCTGCACAACCTCTTCTCGCTCAAAAGACACCTGTGTCCTCAGCACAACAACTCTCAGAAATTGGTCACATCCCAACGTCTCTGTAAGCAAATCAGGTCTCTAGTCTCGACGGGAAGCAATGACAGCTCATCAGTGTCTCACACGAATCTCTTGTTCCAACTGTCTCTATCGTCGTCCACTATGACGTCACGCCAAGCTACTATGCACTGCACTGTTCTCGGCCACGGTCAATCTGAAGTCTCTCACACGGACTCGAAATCGCGTACTCTGTAGCTTCATCACTCTGTAGCAGATGTCAGGCCGAACTGGTCCTTGGGAACACGTCCCAACCATCGGAGGAATACTCATCACTCGTCCGTCCTTGATCAATTCGCAACGCATCTGTGTAAGTTCCTTATCCAAACCTGGTCAACTACCTTGTCGACAATGCTGAACTCTATCCTGCTGGGTGTGCGCAAAATGACCACTCTGGGTCCAGGTCTTCTCATATCGTCTCCCGAAGGGTCCTGTCGGGTTCCTTTCTCAATTCTCAATCCTGCCGAAATGCCCGGAAGTCGTCATCCAATGCTGAAGCTAAAGATTATTCCGGAACAGCTGCATACTTATCGCGCTTCTTTCTGGAAGATATATCCATATACAACACCTCTGGGTGCGTATCACATCTCTGATGTCAGCGGAGTGGGACATCATCTCGTCGAAATATCCTGCGAACTCTTTTCTTCACTCTGCGTCAATGTCGACTGATTCGGACTCGTCTCATCATGGCTGCATGTACTGTGCTCCAACGGCTATGCTCGCATCTGGAGTCTCCCAAGCAGTGTCCCATCACGATATCCGAAAGATGTCGAACCATCCGATCGACTCGTCAGATCCTCATAATCCCCCAAGAGCTCACATCTCGGGTACAGTTTAATAGTATCGAGTACATGCCACAGCGTCGGTGGTCCAGCCGTAGAAGGGCAAACCCAAGCCTCACTAATGGCGCCGCGGAACCGCCGTAAACCCTAAGGTTCAAAGGCTGTCACACGGTCATTAAGTCGAGTTAGGGTTTCATTCTTCTAGAGGGTCCATAGAATCACCTGCATGTCTTTCCGTATACTTTAAACTTGGAAAATAGGCTCCTGACATTCGATCGTCTCTATCGACTCTCACGAACCTGCGTGAAGTCGTCTCTAGCTGGAACCAATCTGCTTGATGACCTCGCGTCGGGGTAGCGAACTCACCACACGTCCTAGTCATTCATCCTCGGTGACTAGCGACTCGCTATCATATCTCCAAGAACATGCTCATGCTGCAGTAGCTCCAACCATCTGGGCGATATCTCGTCATTTGCAGCAGCAACTGGCTCATACGCCTGTACGTCGAACAACGCCTCAATTCTCCAGGAAAGGCAATACATAAGCGGTCATCTCTGAGTCGGTCTGCTCTAGATCTGAGTAAGACTCTCCACACTGGAAATCTTCAACTCAACTGGGCCCGCTCTGGCGCAAAATCGGACGAATCACCTTCGTCTCTCAAATCGGGTAGACTAGCTATCATCTGTCTCATATCTGCCTGAAAGCTCCGGCAATCTCAGCTCGTAAGCTCCGAAAGCAACATCCTGTCAATCTCAGCAACAGCTGGTCCATCTGTCTGCACGATAGGCGACATCACAATCTCTGAGGTATGCTGTACATCAACAGTCCTCTCACAACTGGCAGTTCTAACAATGGCCCGACCATCCGGTGCAAGACCAAGCACTCGCCTCCACTAGAGGTCACAATCACCAACACTAACTCGAGACGTTCCCATGTCACCAGAAAACACAATGGTCGGCCCTCGTACCAAACGAGCTCACACCGGCCGTAACCCTAGCAGCAGCCCAAACTGCGCTCAAACATGGTGACAGGAACCTCAATCGAGTATCAAGGAGAGCACATCAATGGCAAGAAAGGAAACAACAGATCCAAAGTGGATACATGATCATAGGAAGGAACAGCATCAATGAAGGTATGATCATGAAACTAATAGAATCGGGGATCTCAAATGGATGTATAATCCAGGATATGAAGAGAATCACTGATCTCGAAAAATATGTACATCCTAAGGTTCCTTAAGCGGAGTGGCGTGTCGTAAGTATGCCGCGGAACATACCAACGGTACGTCACTCTACTTTAGTCACCTAATCCATCAACCAAGGGTCATCCTAATACGACGAAAGTTCGGGTCGAATACCCCCTCGACCAAGTCTAAGTTCCGTAAGGTCAAGCCTAAGTTCCGTATATAAATAACTCCCTAGGATCCACATAGTCAAACTTAGACTCGAACCAAGGTCAACCTAGCGCTCTGATACCAACTTTGTCACGACCCGAAAGAGCACGTGACTGGCCCTTGAACCATATGAAGTCTATAGGACTCCATCTGATCCAAGTAAGCCAAAAGCCCAGAAATCTAAAACCATTTTGAAGAATAAGTAAAGAAAACTAGTTTAAAGGAGTGAAGAAATACAGGTTTGAAATCAAGGTTTTTAAATAACTAAGCCGAAGGTACGTTTTGAAAACAATACAGTCTTTTCTAAAAATTTCGGCAGAGTTTCTTTTGTAAAAATGGCCCCGAATGGGGTAAAACAGAATAGCAATATATGTATGCAATGATAAAGGCATCCCCAAGCGGGAGCTAGCTCTTCGTCAATCGACGGTCACAACCACACAATAATATGATAATATACAACGCCAAGTGGCGAGGATCAAATCCAAAGAAAGCTCAAAAGCAACAAGAAAACCGCAATACTACTAAGCGCGACTCTAGGTCGAATAATACAACATTGTCTCTAAATCTGAAAGAATATACAAGTTTGGTTGATGGAAATTCTAGATACAATGAAATAAATAAATACAAGGGTGGTTCTTGATGCGAAAGAATCCACCTACCAAAGCAAATCACCCGCAAGAAGAAAGTGTGCCAGAAATGCCGCAATAGAACCTGTACGGCAGAACCTGCAAGAACTGTGGCACAACGGGGGTGAGTTGCCAACTCGTGAATAGAAACATCTACAAGCAGAAACCGAATGCAAGACATAACCCTAAGTCAACGATCAATAATATAATCCACAAGAGTACATCTGAGTGCAATAGGGTGGCAAGGTAACATCTAATTATGTATGTAGTGCCAGGTACTCAGGTAATAACATGTCATCAGTGTAAGGTATGTCTGCATGAAGTAACCATGATGAAATATCAATGATATCAATACACATATATTAGCGTCCCATACCACTAATATTGGTGTAAGGGTATATATAACAGCGCCCTCATACCCTGTTATATATAAAAATGAAGTATGATAAGTGTAAATCCAGTCTGTATATGAACCATGTCTGTAAATATGTGGAACCCGTCCACCTGTCACCCACTGACAGTAAGCATCATGTATGCAAGGTGAGGATATAAACAAAATCATGGAAAAGCATCATGAAACCCGTGCCTAGCATCGACACGTAAATCCTCATCCATATGGGGCTCCGTCTGCGGTATCGTCCCTCGGCCCCCGGCAGTACGAGTCAACCCATGTCCATCTCTGGGCTCCGTCTGCGGTATCGGCCCGTCGGCCCCGGCAGTACGCCCATCTCTCGGCTCCAGGCGGTATCCCCCGGATATCCGCCGAGCTCAAATACAATCACCGGTAGGTACTCGCCCGCCTCCCGGCTCAATCGGCATAACCCATCGATCATCTCGCCGAGGGGAGCCATACCGGGCCCACCACGAACCCGCAAACGGTACATCACCTCCTCGAATCGGGTTTCAAGCACACGTCTCAGCACCGAGAAAACGCGTGGTGGACGCACCGAAATATCATATCACGAGGTACCGGGTTTTCATAAAAGTGCCTCTTTTCTTAAATAACCCCACGGTCCTCAAAAACCAGAAATCACATGAAAATCCAACATCAGGAAGTAAATCCAATGCGATGTGCTATGCAGTCAATCCATGATGTATGCGACATGTAAAGAACAGTAATCATATCGGAAATCATGCAACATGGAATAGTAATGTGCATATGTCAAAGGAAGAATCATCTCATGAATGCAATAGTACTACAGTGTAGTGGCATGGCAATTATCGATGATGAAGTGTGTGAGCCGGAAAATAGTGTACGTGGAACATACGCATCATCGATAATGGTGCTGGTGTCCTAACAGCATGATAATAATATAGCAATGCACATATGCCAGCAATACGAATAGCATGAAGATGCAGAAATCTAGTAGTCAACACCACAGAGAAGTATCTACTATGCAACTACATCTAAGTATCAGGTCAATCAGGAGGGGCAGGTGTGGAAACCACCTAAATCTGAGTCGGTACATATATAAAGATGTATAGTCGGTGATCTCGCCTCAATGTCATATCGTAAGATATCCTCGAGTTATGAGTGCGGATCTATCATCAATATTGACTCGTACGGTAAATCATCGTACGGCATCCCCATAGCTGGGTAGGGGTCAACATCTCACTGTCTCATCACATAACAGATATCACCATCATCAGATCATATAGTCTGGAGTACTACTCTATGTCTAGTACAAAATGGTAACATCAGTAAGAATGCATGCGGGGGTAAACACATATCCCAAGCCCGCAAGAAGCACAAGTCATATCCCACATATGAATCGTATCAAATCCCCGATCCCAGGGCACCAAGCCCACATCATCGACTCATCTCCAAAGTCATCACATATCATCAATCACAGTGCAAGTACAAGTGATAAGCAAGGGCGTGTGTATAGGTGTAATTCTATCCTAGGGTTCGCGACTATGAACTGCACTAGTCACTTCTAACCCTATACTATCCATAATACACCTAATATCACAATAACTACAATATAATCTATCTACGGACTGCGGGGGTGCTATACGCCATCCACCCGACTTCCCCCTGTAGATATAATCTACTCACCTTGCATCACCATTTGCGGACGTCACCACGTATTTGCTTGTCGTCCCAAAGTCTTCATGGGTACCTACACATCAAATATCGTATATGCGCATTAAAACCAAATCCAAGCTAAAACGGCGCATGAAATCCAAAACGATACGATAAGGGGGCCTATAGGTGAGAACCTATGGCACGCCTTCAAAACCATCAATAAACCCTCTATATCGTCGTATAAACGACAAATAGTCGAGGCAAAACACATTCCACCATTTCAGAAATGAAAATACGGAATACGGAAACTAAAGTCCAAAACAACAACTCATGAAATGTGTTCCAGATTTTACCCCAGGTCACTTTATACAAATCTATATATATCAGGGGCCTAAACTAACAATGTAGGAGCTACAGAACCAAAACGAGCCAATAAGGTGGGACCTAGGCCGCAATTGGCGGCCAAAAGAGGGAATTTGGCGGCCGGAAAAGGGAATTGGGGGCTAGGGCTTTGGGTGTTGCCTCTATGGTGCCTGCACATCTCAATTCCCACTCAATATTATTTTAGGGTTCTCGGGGTGTTAGCAGATTCTAAATAACAGTGACAGATTCCAGTTTTTCCCCGATATTGGTTTCTAAAATCCGTATTCTGGTTCAAGCTTCAGGTTTTGGGTTCTAATTCAAACACTAGGGTGTTGGTAAGACCTCTACTGAGCTCAATTTCCCAATACAACACCAATTTTCCTCAAACCCTAACTAGGTTTTCACCAAGTCCATAATATCACACAATATCGATTAAACCTTAACATGGGGTTATAGGAAAGGCTATAATTAAGCTAAGGGTTCAGAAATTACCTCCATTAGCAACTCAAGAATATTCTTGAGTTGCCCCTAGTGGCCAAAATCCTTGCTTCTTTAGCTCCATGTGTAGATCTAGGAATTTTGCACAATTTTAATGAAAGGAGATTGGGGTTTTGGGTATGTTTTTGAGATGAAGTGAGAGGATTTAGTGGAGGGGAGAGAAGGGCTAGGGCAGCAGCAAGGGAGAGGAAGAGGGAGAGAAAAATGATGGGAGAATGGCTAAGTCTCAAGGTCAATGGTACCCCCCCATGTCTCTCTCTCACCTACCCTCATCATTTCATTTTCTCTTTTCTTTTCTTTTTCCTTTTTCTTTTAAAACCCAAACCTTCTCACATCTATAGTAATCCCAAAAGGAAACCATGGCTAGAAAAATGCACAAGTGTAGAAAAAAGTGATATGTGCAAGTTTTGCACAAAATTGCCAAAAAACCCTATTAGCGATTTTAATCGCGATTAGCACTAAATTAGTGTCAAACTAATCACAAAAACTTAAAAAAGTCATAATTCACTAATTTACCCTATTTTAGAATTTTCCATAATTTTTCATAATTTTTCTAACATTTTTCCTATTTATTTGCATTTAATATTAAAATAATCAATAAAATAATATTAAATTATAAAAATTCCCAAAATTAATATTTTTGTATTTTTTGAAGATGTTACAATAGCACATATTAGCAATTTGTCTGTAAAATATCAAATAACATGTGTTATACATTATAACCGGCATTTTGAGGAAAATTGTGTGTTTATTATTGCACGCATGATCTTTTATGTGTCAACACTTGTCTCGAGATTGTGTGCAGGAAATTCTCCAGGTAAAAGAGCCGGAATCATAAAAGTGCTGTTAAAAATACGTCAAGTCAAAGACTTGAAATCTGCCAGTGAATAAGAAAGTATAAAAATATTACAGACATCAGAAAAGTGCCATAAAGCCAACACGAAATCAACACTGGAATTTTCATGCACCAAGCCCACCTAACGGCCGCGGATCCGCGGCCGAGTGTTCATACCATGATATTGCATTATTATATTCCCCATTCTTATTAATTTTACAAAAAACAGGTGCTTTTGACCCATGTCTGCTACATAGTTGCAGGTTACAGGTTCTCGGAACAAAAATAGTGAAATTGATGAAAAGACGATACAAAAGTGAGACTACGACCATCAAATGAAGGATCTTGATCAAGCCTACAGTTTGGAGAATAAACGAAGGTCTACAAACAACTTCACAAGTACAAAGGCAGTGCAAGGTTCAAGACTTCGACACGAAGCAAACGGTAAAGTCCACGACATTATTCACTGTGGAAATCTGGAAGAAAACTAGAAAACAATCTGAGAAACCAACTGACGAAACAAGATGACAAAAATAACCAGAAGCATCCCAGAGAAGCAGAACTCAAGACTCTTCTTTTTGGCCGCGGAACCGCGGCCAAACATGGGTTTTGGCTGCGGTTCCGCGGCCATATGGTGCCCGTGTCGGTGCTAAAAGTGTCGGTGCGTCGGTGTTTGACTAGCCTTCTTAGGGGCATATTTGTAAATGCAGATGTGACGCGATTGTAACCCTAGGGTTTCTATGTTCTATAAATAGAAACCCTAAAACCTGTTTTAGAGGATGCCTCTTCTTGTGCCTAATTTCATCTATCTAAATTCAGATCTGTAAATTTCTGTAAAGAAGAAAGAGAGCATCAAATAAAAATTAGGAGTAATTTTTCTTTTCATTGCCCTAGTTCAATTTTATTTCCATGCCCTAGGTAATTTCTTTCTTGCTCTAGTATAGATCTTTATTAATTGCCCTAGTTAGATAGTTAGAAAAAGTTTTTCAATTCCCTAATGAGTGAGCAGTCTCCTCGCTTGTTAGGGTTAGATTTGGGGAAGGCTTGAGAGATGAAGATCTCTCACCCCTTTCTTGACTATCACACGTTTTAATAGGACTCCGTGCATACATGCACACACCGTTCCCTACGGCATCCTATCCCACGAGGTAGCGGTGATACCGTAGTATAAAGGACCGGTTGAGCGTGTTTTCCATGGAGGTTAGGGTAAGAATTAAGAAAGGAAGGACAAGAACCTAGAGGAAGAAACACCATTCCTTCCCGATGGTACTAATCCACTTTATTAATTGTTACCATAACACCTCATAGATCTTAAATAGGGCATAGAAAGCGGTGAGGAATATTGACTTTCCAAACTTAATCTAAACCTAACCCTAGCAAGATTTTAATCTAGATCAACTTAGTTTTTAGATTTAATCAATCCGACACCAATCGGAATTAACTCGTTAGAACAGTTAGAGAATACACAAAATCCCTGTGGACCGACCCGTACTTACCGGCTAGCTACCAAGCGACGCCGTTCTTGATTGCGGTAAAAATAATTTTGATCACAAAACATAGCACAAATCAAATGGCGCCGTTGCCGGGGCTGGCGTGTTATTTTCTTTTTGTAATTTCGGGTTAATATAAAATTGAAAAATCATAAAAACTGAAAAATAATAATTAAAATATAAAAAATTTATCATCTTGTTATTTTGTGAAGGGTATTTTCGTTGGAATTTTGCAGGATCGACGAACGAGTTCGGATCTGGAAAAATCCAGAGATCAAAACAGAAAACAACAGATCTAAACAACAGAGGAAAATCATAACAGATAAAGAGAAGAAGTTTGGAAGACTGATCTTCCTTCCTCACAGCGGAACCGCGGCTGTAAGTCCACTTTGGCGGCGGAAGCGCGGCTATGTGGTGACGTTATCATCTGAAAAATCACTGTAAGCTTCCTCTTCTCCTCTGAAAAATTTTCCTGCAGGATTCTTTACGCCAAAAAATTTCTCCCCTTCCAATAATTGATCTTGTGCAGGATTCTTTGCGCCGCGCTAAAATTATTATTTTTTGTTTGCAAGTGATTGTGTGTACTGCTTTGCATATTTTTAATTGACTTTAAGGGGCTTGAACACCAATCCAGATTGGGTGGGGATTTCATTACCCTTCCCAGGACCCCAGAAATCACATAAGGCATATTGCATTGACCATCATTTAATTAAAAAAGATTAGACTCAGCCCTAAGGACTTCGCGCTCAATAGGACAGAGGAATTGTTGTAGGTATCGACCGTTGATCCTAACCTGACTTTGTGGTGTCTAGGCAAGTGTGTCTAAGGAAAGTGGTTACTTAATTAGGCCCACTACTTACATGGTGGAGAACCTCCCACTTACTTGGCCACAATTGGCGGTGAAGAGGCGGTTTGAGGTCCTATTACTTGCCTTTTGGAACAGTTAGGAGCTGTCTAGCTGACCTAGGTGACCCTAGATCTAGGCCTGATTGTGCATTTGTGGTTGATTGAACCTGTGTCTAAGCCTTTTATCGAAAATATTTTTGCAAAAAGCACCACATAAAAAAAATAAAAAAGGAAAAAAAAAACTTGCAACTTGTCGCTAAGAAATCCGCGCACCCACATTCTTTTTCTTCTCCTTCTTACATCATGGGTACCCCACCTCCCAAAACTCTTGCCGAACTTTGGTACCCTCAACCAAACTTTGCTTCTTACGCGAATTGTTTTGGTCGAATTACGGACGACCCCTCCATGCCCAAAATTTCTTTGAAAGATCGAATAGAAGCGTCTAGGAGAAATAGTTCGACTCCATAATCCACTTTGTATCAACCATTTCAACCTTCACCACCTTCTTTCGTTGATACCCCTTTTTCGAGTCCTGTTGTAACTCCAAAACCCATGTCTATCGCTGAACATATTGAACAATCTCGTAACCGATCTTTCACTCCTTTCAACACTTCCAGTTCTTAGGATCAACAAGTTCATTCATCTTTTTATCCAAATGTTGATCCTACTCCTGTCCAACCATTCAATTCCTACCAGTCCTAACCGACTTTCACACCTTCCCTAGACATTGATTCTACACAACCATTTGGGAGTTCCACGTATCCAAACAATTTTGAATCTTTTACTGAAACCCCTTTCACAACCCATGTCTAGTCTGGAACAGTCGTTGGAAGCGTACATTGCAGCAACAAACCGATAGATGAGGAATTTGGATGCGTCCATGGCCGCCATTCTACAACCTAGTGACTCGGTAGTTAGTTTCAAACTAGCTCCAAAAATTCCAATGTATGATGCGGCAGTTGGACAGATCGATAATTTGAGTGGAGAAAGTGAGCTATACACCCTTTCAAATCAAACTTACCCATCACTAATTGAATCCCACAACTCCGGTTTTGAATGTCCATCAATGTCACGACCCAAAGTTCGGCCCGTGACCGGCACTTAATCACGCAATGTCTACAGGCGTAACATGACTAAGTAAGCCGAACCCAGAAAACAAAACCATTAAAATGTGGAGTGTTAAAACATTTAGAAAACTTTAAGTTGTTTAGTAGCAATCCTTTTTGGTTCAAGTTATTATTTAAATAATTTTAACAACATTTCCTTTTCCAAAAAATTGTCTCGAAATCGGGTAAAAGGCGAGATATAAGTAAAAGTAACATGTGAAATAAATAGAGTATCTCAATGGGAGAATCGCGCCCAACGGCGGAGAAATCACCTCAATATAATATACAACGCCGAAGCGAAGAATGAGCAGTAAAATGAAAACAAATATCATAAGAGGTAAAACTGCATAAATAAAGTCGGCTCACAACGAGCTCGACACCAGAGTACAAATAACATATATCGTCCTCACAACTGTCTCTAAGTCAATACAAGAAAGTAGATGGAGAGTACTAGATACGTCAAGATGTAACTGAAAAGTAAACAGATACCGTACAAAACCCACCTAATAGCAAAAGGGCTAACACGCCTCAGCAATGGTATCTGTGTCAAAAGATGCGGTAAACAGCCAGCCGCGACTACTCCAAAGGGCAACCTGCAAGCACTGTGGCACAACGGGGGTGAGTTGCCAACTCGTGAATAGTAGATAACATATAAAGGTAATCGCGAGTATGCACGTGCTGCGATACTCTAACATATGCCAACAGATAACATCTATATGATGAACTGAATGCTCACATCAGGCAACAAGTGCAATCTAAAGGTCTTTCCATATGATGTGCAAGATATGCAATAATCATGTCTGATATGGAATTTAACAACCCTATATAACAAGAGCAGGGTATGCATAATCATGTAGCACGTGTACTATATCAGGTATAATAGGTACAGGATGAGATGTCAATACTAAATGCTGAGTATGGGAATAAATAGGGTCTACACGGAATATCAACGTGGAAAAATGACCGGTGTCCATCAATAAACCCAAATCCTAGTAAAACTCAGGCGCCGTCATCCACATCGGCCATCAAATCCTGTGAATCTCATACAATCGTGAGTGCCCAACATCGGCACCCAAATATCATAAAATCAGCCGTGTCCAGCATCGACACTCAAATCCTCCAGTATGGGGCGTCCGTCCATCGGATCTGCCCACGGGCTCCGTCTGCGGAATCGGCCCTCGGCCCCCGGCAGTACGCGTTGTCCCGTATCTATCTATCGACTCTGGTCGGTATCCTCCGGATAATCGCCAGGTCAAACCAATCACCGGTAGGTAGTAGTCCCTCCTCCGGGCTCACCGTCTAACAATACGAGTCTTCTCGCCCTGGGGTACCGTACCGGGTCCACCATGTACCCGTAATTGGTGCCTACCTCTCCTCGAATCGGGTATACTCATACAAGCTCTCTGGAACCGAGAAAACTCATGGTGGACGCACTAAAATATCATCTCAAGGGAAACCGGGTTTTTAAACAGTGCGTATTTTCTTAAATTAGTACTCCGGTTCCCAAATCCAGAAATCACATAATCAAATACAATGCGTAATCCATGCAAAATGTCGTATGACGCTAAGAGTAAAAGAAAAGGAAAAGCGCTCTTTTGAAAGATCTAGTTTTGAAAATATCGCCTGCGGTCCCTTAGTTTTAAATCAAGTCTATATCATCCATGTATGTAGCATATGAATATGTGTATCGGTATGGATGTGTGCATGGATAAGTATGCAAGGTGAATATAGCAATGTACTTGTGCACAACTGTAGACATATGATGCATATGTGCCCAAGTAGGGATATATCAATGAAGGTACTCACGAAAGTGCGTATACAGTGTGCATGGTATGAATGTCCATATGATAGTAGGCGGCAATCATGACAACGTCAATAAAGAAGAATCAAATATGCGGTTTATAGAAATCCTATAGTGTGAGTGTCATGGCAATCACTAACGGTGTGAGTGTAGCATATAAATCGTGCTCGTGCAACTTGGACCGTTAGTGACAGTGCAGTGTTCTATATTATCAGTATATCTATATATATAAGGAGGTATGCTACTCTAGTATGTCTACATGAACACATAAAACTAACATCCTATCACGCCCTGATGCTTAACGCCATACGGGCGATTTCCCCGTAGATGTTAAATCTACTCACCTGGTTGCGTGCTAAGTATAGCCGACCACCTGCTTCCCTTTCCTGGCGGCGTCTGACGTACCCGCCTGCGAACCTGGAATTTACACAAGAATCCCAATATATCAAAATCTCGTAAAACGCGATATCAGAACGAAATGAGAAACTCGCGTCACGAATTAACGCTGCGCGCGATACGCTGGAACGTGTGTGTGTATCCAGAACTCGACCCGATACGCCGCGATACGCTGAATCACAAAATCCACTCGCGTATCGCGCAAACTAAAAACACCAGAAAACTACATACTGCCCCATATTTTACCCAGGTTAGAATATTACAAAACTATATATACCATGGACCCACAAAATGTAGTAGACACCTGTACCAAAAACCCTAGCTCCTAACTCCCTGGTCTGGCCGCAATTTGCGGCCAGAACGAATATTCCGGCGGCCGTGGGTTGAAGTGGTGGGGTCGGGCTCTGTTGGTGGGGTCAGGGTGTCACCAGTAGGCTATGGTCCACTCTATTTTATTCTGAACTTACAGGGGTAACAACAGATCTCAAAAAGCTAAGTTTTGCTCAAAAACGTCAAGTTTTGTACAATTTGAAAACTGAGGGTATTTTGGTGTAATCTGGGGTTATCCTAGGTTAACTTGGCCTTAACAACACTTACTTAGGCTAGTCTACCCAACACCAACCTTACTTAACCACAATTTCACACAAATCACCCAAATAAGCACAAAATCGTATAATTATCGCTAATCGAAGCTATAACGACACAACTAAGAAACAAGGAAGGAGTTTAGAAGTTATACCCCACTAGGAACCTCACAAACAAGGAGGAGAAGAAGAAGAAGATGGGTTGCTGCTATGCTGCTGCTGCCCCAGCCGAGCTGCTGCTGTTGCTCCAGAAGCAGGAGGTGCTGTTCTGGCTGCTGCAGTGTGCTGATGTAGTTGCTGTTGTTTTTGTTATTGTGTTTGTTGTGGTGTTGGTGGTGTGTTGTGTAAGTGTTGTATATGGAGTTGGGGCTGCTGATGAGGCTATGGTTTGCAACTGCTGGATTCAAGACTGTAGCTGTTGTTTGCAATGATGCAAGGCTGATATGCCTGATTTGAAGATGTGGTTGCTGCTGAAACATCAGCTACTGTTGCATTGGTGAGGTGTGTGAGTGAGAAGGATGTGAGTGATAAGGGTTTGAAATGTAAGTAAAAAGTTTTGAAAAGGATAGGGTGTGACACAATCTTAGAGCCACCTCTCTCTTTCTCTCATTTAATGCTAACAAGATACCCATCATGCCCTCTCTCTCCTCAACCCAAGTCAACCAAAAGAAATATTAATCCCTTTATTTTTTTTTTGAAAACCAAATTCTTAATTTAAAACTAATTAGCTTAACAAGAGGGGTTATACCACCATGGTTTCCTAAACATGGTTTAACCCAATTTTAACCCTAGGTTACATGCACATGTTTGTGCAAGCTTAGGAAAATTCTAGAAAAATCTTTATTAATTTTGATAAAATATTTGAAAGTCAATTTGGTAAACTTTTATTAAAAATTCCACTTATTAAAATATCCCAGTTGTTATAGTCTTCCCCCCTTAAGAAAATTCGTCCCTGAATTTAAAATATATGACTACGCGTACCTTCAAAGAGATGAGGGAATTTCTTCCGCATCTCCCCCTCGGTCTCCCAAGTGATCTACTCACCGTTCGGGCTGCGCCAAAGAACCTTCACTGACGGCAGGACCTTAGATCGAAGTTTCTTCACCTGCCGATCCAATATCTCCACTGGCTGCACGGTGAATGAAAGGTCGGGCTCAAGCTGTACTGTCGGATGCTGGATCGTGTGGGAAGGGTCATGAAGATATCTGCGTAGCATCGATATGTGGAAGACGGGGTGAACATCTGAAAGGCTGGGTGGAAGAGCCAATCGATACGCTACTGCGCCGACACGCTCGAGGATCTCGAAAGGACCTATGAATCTGGGGCTAAGCTTCCCCTTCCGTCCAAACCTCATCACTCCCTTCATCGGAGAGACCCTCAGGAAAACGTGATCGCCAACTGCGAACTCTAATCTGCGGCGGCGTCTGTCAGCATACGATTTCTGCCTGCTCTGAGCTGTCTCATCCTGTCTCGAATCAGCTGTATCTTCTCAGTCGTCTCCTATACGATCCGTGGCCCCAAAATACAGCTCTCGCTGAGCTCTGTCCAACAGACGGGCGATCTACATCTCCTCCCATACAAAGCCTCGAAAGGTGCCATCTGAATAGTGTCCTAGAAGCTATTGTTGTAGGAGAACTCTATCAAGGGTAAATGATGATCCCAGCTACCACCAAAGTCTAAAACGCACGCTCGGAGCATGTCCTCGAGAGTCTGAATGGTCCACTCTGACTGTCCGTCAGTCTGCGGATGAAATGCCGTGCTGAAACTCAAACGAGTGCCCAAAGCTTCCTGAAGTCTCTGCCATAATCTGCTGGTAAACTGGGTGCCTCGGTCGGACACAATACACGTCGGGACCCCATGTAGTCGTACAATCTCGTCGATATAAATTTGGGCGTACTGAGCAAATCCGAAAGTCGTCTTTACTGGTAGGAAGTGAGCCGCTTTCGTCAAACGATCCACGATCACCCAAATAGAGTCATACCCCCGCCTAGTCCTGGGTAGCCCCACAACGAAATCCATCGAAATCTGTTCCCATTTCCACTCCGGAATGGGTAACGGTTGTAGCTCTCCTGCGGGCCTCTGGTGCTCGGCCTTGACTTGCTGACAAGACAGGCATCTCGATACGAAATCTGTGATGTCCCTCTTCATTCCGTCCTACCAGTAGACCTCTCTCATATCATGGTACATCTTGGTGGAACCGAGGTGGACACTGTACACCGATGGATGTGCCTCCTCAAGAATATCGCGCCGTAATCCCTCAGCATCTGGTACGCACAGTCTAGACCCAAATCGTAATATCCCCTGATCATCGATCACGAACTCGGAGAATCTGCCATGTCCAATCTGTGCCACGATCTCTGAGCAACGGTCATCCCTGCGCTGTGCCTCATATATACGGTCAAGCAACTGTGGGCGTGCACGAAAATGCGCAAGCTGTCCCCCGATCTGTGTGAACTCGAACTGCACTCGGCCGTCGCATAGTATCTGCCAATCTGCTGACGACTGTCCTGCACTCAAACACGATAGACTACCCTCGGGCCTCCTGCTCAAAGCATCCGCTACTACATTATCCTTGCCCGGGGGATACAAGATCTCGCAGTCATAGTCTTTCACCAGTTCCATCCAACGGCGCTGTCGGAGATTCAGGTCTCGCTGCTGAAATATATACTTTAGGCTCTTGTGATCAGTGAATATCTGGCACGACTCGCCCTAGAGGTAATGTCGCCAGATCTTAAGTGCAAAGACCACTGCAGCCATCTCCAAATCGTGAGTTGGGTAGTTCTGTTCATGTTTCTTCAATTGCCGGGAAGCATATGCGATCACCTTGCCATGCTGCATCAATACGCATCCTAGCCCCACTCTGAAGCGTCACAATAGACTACAAACCCGCCTGATCCTGAAGGCAATGATAACACTGGTGCCGTAGTCAAACAAGTCCGTAGCCGCTGGAAACTGTGCTCGCACCCCTCCGTCCAAACGAAAGGAACCCCCTTCCGGGTCAAACCGGTCAAAGGTGCAGCAATACGGGAGAAATCCTGTACAAATTGCATGTAGTAGCCGGCCAGTCCTAGAAAGCTGCGTATCTCAGTAACGGATGTTGGTCTGGGCCAACTCCGAACGGCCTCGACCTTCCTCTGGTCTACACATATACCATCCCGTGTAATCACGTGACCCAAGAAGTCTACGCTGTCCAGCCAGAACGCGCACTTGGAGAATTTTGCATAAAGCTGGTGCTCCCTCAAAGTCTGCAGTGCAATCCGCAGGTGCTGCTCGTGCTCCTCCCTGCTCCCGGAATACACCAAGATATCGTCAATGAATACGATGATGAACAAGTCAAGATACGTCCTGAATATACGGTTCATCATGTCCATGAAAGCTGCTGGCGTGTTGGTGAGTCCGAACGACATCACCAAAAACTCATAATGGCTATAACGCGTACGGAAAGCTGTCTTCGGAATGTCCTCCTGTCAAACTCTCAGCTGATGATAGCCTAATCACAAATCGATCCTCGAAAAATATCCTGCCCCCTGAAGCCGGTCGAACAAATCGTCGATGCGTGGCAAGGGATACCTCTTCTACACGGTCACCCGGTTCAGCTGCCGGTAGTCGATACACAGACGCAAACTGCCGTCCTTCTTCTTAACAAATAGGACCGGAGCACTCCAAGGAGAAACACTGGGTCGAATAAGTCCCTTGTCCAACAAATCTTGCAACTGACTCTTCAACTCACTAAGCTCCGCCCGGGCCATCCGATAAGACGGTATAGAAATAGGCCCCGTGCCAGGAAGCAAATTAATACAGAACACAACATCATGCTCAGGCGGTAGCCCAGGAAGCTCGTCAGGGAATACATCAGGGAACTCACATACACTCGGACCCTAGTCCAGTGGAACATCCATAGCCCTAATCTCACCAACATAGGCTAGGAATCCCTGACATCCCTTCCTCAGAAGCTGTCCAGCGCGAAGAGAAGAAATCAAAAGGTGAGGGGTGGCACCACGGTCACCCTGCAGAACAAAAGTCGACACGCCGGGAAAACAAAACCTAACTGTCTTCTCGCGGCAGTCCACAGACGCATAGCACGTGGCCAACCAATCCATGCCCAAAAGAACGTCGAAGTCCAATATCTCCAGAAGAATCAAGTCGACAGGCAAATCTCTCTCGCCAATACGGACAACACAGGATCGGAATACGTGCCTAGCAACAAACGAATCTCCCTCGGGAGCAGTCACAACAAGCGGCTGATCAAGCAACCCAGACTTTCTACCCAAACTCGGCACAAAAAGTGTGGAAACGTACGAGTGCGTGGATCCGGGATCGAATAATACGTGTGCATCAACAGTACATACTGATAAGGTACCTGAGACCACCGTATTGGACGCCTGCACGTCCTGATGCGTCAACGCGAAAACCCGTGCCTGTCTTCCACCTGTAACTGGCGGTCCCCTGCTAGCAGTTAGCTGTACTCTGCCGGTGGCTGGTGGTCCTCTGCCTCGACCACCTCGCCCTCTAGGAACAAACCCTCCGTGACCATGGCCTTTCTGTGCATGAGTCTGACGTGGAGCAACTGTGGGTACAACGGGTAACGCCTTCTGGGGTGGAGAAGGTGGAAGTGTGACATGCGGTACGGCTGGCTCCCTCTGGCGTGTCTCGGTACAATCTCTGACGCGGTGATGAGGACTACCACATCCAAATCATCCACGGGACGACTGCTGACCCTCCTGGGGGTATGAGCTAAACATCTGACCTCGCGCCGAGTCTCTGCCACCTGTATAACGTCTATCATGGCGTCTGAACGGATGTCTCTGAGTTGCTGTGTCAGTATGAACCCTCTTCGGCCCTGGGACTACTGTAGTCTCGGCAAGGCGCTCCTCGACTAATAGGGCTGCATCTATAGCTGCGGCATATGTCTCGTAATGCTGTGCGCTGATCGCAAGGAACAGTGGTGTAAGAAAGCCTCGGACAAATCTCTTGACTCGCAGTTCCTCAGTAGCCACTAGGTACGGAGCATAAACTGATAGCTCGGTGAATAGCACGTCGTACTCCGCCACGGTCAACTCTGGCGTCTGGCGCAAGGACTCAAATCTGTGTGCTCGGGCATCCCTGACACTCTGGGGAAGGAAGCGGGCTATAAAGAACGTCACAAACTCTGTCCAGGTCATAGGAGAAAGACCTGCTACTCTGCCCTTCTCGACCGATTCGCACCATTTCTGCGCAAGTCCTTCCAGGTGAAAGCTCACGAACTCGACCCATCTCGTATCTGAGCATCTAAGGGAACGGCATATCCGGGCCATCCTATCAATGAAGGACTGTGGGTCCTCGGCTGCGTCGGTGCCTGTGAAGACCGGAGGCTTCAGCCTCATGAATTCTGCTAACGATACTGTAATCACCTCCGTAGCTGCAGAGGCAACAGCTGGTGCTGTAGATACCATCGCGGTCCCCGTGACTGGTGGAGCTACCTCTGGTCGCTGCGCTCGAAGCGTCTCAACTAGCGACCCTATCATCTGACGCATCTCCTGCATGCTGGATCCCACCGTCTGGCGCATCTCCTGCATACCAGCCCCTAATGTGGCAATCTGATCTGTCATAGGAGGGATAGTCTGCTCAGGTACAACAGGTACACTGCCCGGATCAGTCCTCGTCTCGGACGAGTCAACACGAGCCTCGGCTCTCGCAGCCGCTCTCTGTTCCCTCGTAGTCCTTGGCGGCATAGTGGCTGAAAAGGAAGGTAGGATTCGATAAGGATACGGAAATCGAATCGCAAGAATGTATACAGTCATGAAGGAATTTTAATCAATAAGTCCTAAGGTCGCTTAGGCGGGGTACCGTGTCGTGAGTATGCCGCGGAACATACACACGCCACGCCACCCTGCTGCAGCTACCTACTCCATCATACCAGGGTCATCCTACACTCCGAAGGTAAAACCTACGCTCTGATACCAACTTTGTCACGACCCAAAGTTCGGCCCGTGACCGGCACTTAATCACGCAACGTCTACAGGCGTAACATGACTAAGTAAGCCGAACCCAGAAAACAAAACCATTAAAATTTGGAGTGTTAAAACATTTAGAAAACTTTAAGTTGTTTAGTAGCAATCCTTTTTGGTTCAAGTTATTATTTAAATAATTTTAACAACATTTCATTTTCCAAAAATTTGTCCCGAAATCGGGTAAAAGGCGAGATATAAGTAAAAGTAACATGTGAAATAAATAGAGTATCTCAATGGGAGAATCACGCCCAACGGCGGAGAAATCACCTCAATATAATATACGACGCCGAAGCGAAGAATGAGGAGTAAAGTGAAAACAAATATCATAAGAGGTAAAACATCATAAATAAAGTCGGCTCACAACGAGCTCGACACCAGAGTACAAATAACACACATCGTCCTCACAACTGTCTCTAAGTCAATACATGAAAGTAGATGGAGAGTACTAGATACATCAAGATGTAACTGGAAAGTAAACAGATACCGTACAAAACCCACCTAATAGCAAAAGGGTTAACACGCCTCAGCAATGGTATCTGTGTCAAAAGATGCGATAAACAGCCAGCCGCGACTACTCCAAAGGGCAACCTGCAAGAACTGTGGCACAACGGGGGTGAGTTGCCAACTCGTGAATAGTAGATAACATATAAAGGTAATCGCGAGTATGCACGTGCGGCGATACTCTAACATATGCCAACAGATAACATCTATATGATGAACTGAATGCTCACATCAGGAAACAAGTGCAATCTAAAGGTCTTTCCATATGATGTGCAAGATATGCAATAATAATGTATGATATGGAATCTAACAACCCTATATAACATGAGCAAGGTATGCGATTATCATGTAGCACGTGTACTATATCAGGTACAATAGGTACAGGATGAGATGTCAATACTAAATGCTGAGTATGGGAATAAATAGTGTCTACACGGAATATCAACGTGGAAAAATGACCGGTGTCCATCAATAAACCCAAATCCCAGTAAAACTCAGGCGCCGTCATCCACATCGGCCCTCAAATCCTGTGAATCTCATACAATCGTTAGTGCCCAACATCGTCACCCAAATCTTATAAAATCAGCCATGTCCAGCATCGACAAGCAAATCCTCCAGTATGGGGCGTCCGTCCATCGGATCTGCCCACGGGCTCCATCTGCGGAATCGGCCCTCGGCCCCTGGTAGTACGCGTCGTCCCGTATCTATCTATCAACTATGGTCGGTATCCTCCGGATAATCGCCAGGTCTAACCAATCACCGGTAGGTAGTAGTCCCTCCGCCGGGCTCACCGTCTAACAATACGAGTCTTCTCACCCAGGGGTACCGTACCAGGTCCACCATGTACCCGCAATCGGTGCCTACCTCTCCTCGAATCGGGTATACTCACACAAGCTCTCTGGAACCGAGAAAACTCATGGTGGACGCACTAAAATATCATCTCAAGGGAAACCGGGTTTTTAAACAGTGCGTATTTTCTTAAATTAGTACTCCGGTTCCCAAATCCAGAAATCACATAATCAAATACAATGCGTAATCCACGCAACATGTCGTATGACGCTAAGAGTAAAAGAAAGGGAAAACCGCTCTTTTGAAAGATCTAGTTTTGAAAATATCGCCTACGGTCCCTTAGTTTTAAATCAAGTCTATATCATTGATTGATCTTATCTTTGTGTGTCGGTTTAGAAAATAAAATTCACAATCAAAGAATTATTTGACCGCAATCAATTAACGGTGTCGGATATAGCGCGTTAGCGAGTGCGGATCGTCCACAGGGATTGTGCGATTCGTTCGTATCTTGTTTTGTTTGAATCGAAACTTTAATAAAAAGAAAACAAACAATTCATGATTTATAGTTGAAGTTCAAGAATTAGAAAATCTAGATCTAATAACAAGAAAACGATAAAATCAAGAATTGAGAGTTTGATGATTTTTCCAACCAAATATAAAGAATCTAAATGAGGCTCGTAGGAATCGATCGGATCTATAGATGTGATGTAATCTCACGATGACGTATTCTTATTCTTCGATGAATTGATACTAGATCGATGATGATCGACAAGAATTAGGGATTTCTAGTGAAACTAGGGTTTCATCATTTATCCCTTGTTCCTTCGTCGATATCATTCATATTCTAGCCTCTAGTAAATTCAAGAAACGATCGTTGATCCCTAATTTCGAGCGATAACAATCAAGAAAGCATCGCAACGAAACTAGGTCATCGATTCTTCAACTTGCTAGGGTTTACAAAACTCGTAGGACTTAAGAATCGTTTTAAGATTTGTTACATCATCATTCTATTGATCGTCTCGACTCCTTTACGAGCGGAGTTTTTACTCGAACGTCACAACAAGAACCACAATTACAAATTGAGATCGAATCATGATGCAAGAATTTAAAGAAAACGAGATTAAAAAATTTCACCTTTTATTTATATCAACAATTCCGTTACAATCATTCAAGAACTACAAGAGGAAGAACTCGATCGTCGATTTGGCTTCGCTCTGCTCCTTGAGTCGCGGATCGGCTTGGATCTCTTGCTCGACTGAAGATCGGCTCCGCTCCTAAAAGGTTGAAGGCTTCACGCTTGATTTGGTACTCGGGATCTTGAATTTGGATTGGAATTAGGGTTAGGGTTTCGCACAAGTCGTGTCACTCAACTTGTGGAAGAAGATGGAGAGAATAATGAAGAAGATTTTGGAAGCCTAAAGATTAAGGAAGCCTAAAGATTAGAGATTGAACAACCAATTAACCCTAGATCTAGGCTCCTATTTATATACCATCAAAACCCTAGATCTAGGATTTGAGTTTTGAATTTCCCTCCAAAAGTTAGTTAAGGAGAGCCTTCTAGATGAAGTTTGTTAAGCCGAGCCTTCTAGATGTGCCACGTTGCGTTTCTATAATGTTCTGGAAGCTTGGGCCGTTAGTGTAAGCACGTGCAGAAAATATGAGGAACTGAAGCCATCAATCCACCGCGGTTCCGCGGCGCAAGCGGGCTCCCTCCGCGGAACCGCGACGCCTTTGAAGCCTTGGAGCTTGGGATTTCAGGTACGCGATTGGGCTGACTTGTGGGCCTTTATAAAATATGTTGAATTTTATTTTTCCCTCTAGATTGCTACCAGATCTCAAAACTTGGAGTTGGTGTATTTTTTATCAGCTTCTTTTGGCTTTGTTCCTGCAATTCCCTGCACAAATCTCGAAACAAGTGTTGCGCAATACAGGGATGATGCGATGCCATGATAAACACACAATTCCCTCAGAAATGTCGGTCTTAGAGTATAACACATGCAATCTGGTATTTCAGGACTGTTTTGCTAATATGTGTAATATGAATGCCGAACACTTCTAGATGAGTGCAAAAGATAGGGAAATTGTCATGTTAAAAATGCAGTATTTTCGACTGATCAAATTCCCCCAAACTTATTTTCGATCGTCTCGAGCGAACTGTTTTATTAAAAAGAGAAGGAGAAAATAAAGAAAGAGAAAAACTAACTAGCACACTTTCGTAGGAAACACGATTGCACTGAGCACGTGCAACATGCCTTTAAACCTCTAGGTGTCCCTAGTAGGAGGAGTGTTGTCTTCTGATGGTTTTCAGCGGATTGCACCCACAAAATCCAATAATAAAAGGAAGACTATGAATATTACATTTAAAGAAAAGAATTGTAAAAGAAAAGCTTTGAAAATTAGGGTTTCCAACTAAGCTAGCTTTTCGGTTGTCATGAGCCCTATATTAATAGTCATGAAAAGATGTCAGAAATCACGTCCTCCCTCAATAAAACATCGTCTTATTCTTCATTCCTATCTTTCGTCCAAACATCGATCATATAACCCTGCGTGAGTGTAATTTACATCCCTACACCCGGATTATTCAATTCAAGCTATCATACTCTTGCCCATCAGCCTCAGTACTTTTTAATTAATGAATATTTAGATGAGATTGCTCACACATTTTCATGCGACCGTTAATATTTCTTGAGGTACTAACCGACCGATTACTCATGTGCTTGCTTACTTGGTGTATTTTCCTCGTCTTGCACCACCTAAGGCTTAGCAGTGACTCCCATACCAGTTGGCCTTAGGGCACTAGGTGAAAAGGCACCCTCGCTATATTTTTTTATTGCTGCCTTGGCGATAACAAAACCAGTGTCCATTTTTCTCACCACTTTATATTTTCTTCATTTTTTTATTTCCTTCATACTTTTGGCTTTAAGACAAGAGCATTTCAAGATATCCTCTACTATCCCAGGCTTTAAGACGTGTGTAAGTGCGAATAGCAGGGTATCAACGTTCAAAATGTTTGGCTTCCAGAATAGAAACTATTTTTCAGACTTATTTTTATCCTCAGATTAGTGACGTCCTTCATCTTACTAACCCTTGGGACAACGGCTCATAACTACTTATTACTAGTTCGTATAAGAAAACTTCTAATTTTCTTGGTTTTCTTAAATTTTTCTAATCTCATCGATGTAATTTTTCACTATCTAATCTTTTATTATCTTATTTATGTACAAAAAATGCTTAAATATTAAAATATTTTTTTATTTTGAAAATTTTAAATTTTTATGGATTTTGAAAATTTTTAAATTTTTATAGGATTTTAAAAGAAATGTTTTGTGCTTTTGCAAATGATATGCAAATGATGCAAAAAATAAGCACAAACCTCCCCCAAACTTGTTTTCAACAGTGTCCTCACTATTGCCATCTGCTAAATCTCGAAAACCTGTAATCTTGGGAGGAATTTATTAGTGGGGGCAAAATATTTAAGGGAAGAACCTCCCCCAAACATATTTTTGGCTCATAATTTTGTAAATATTTTCTTATCAAGAGCCGGAAAAAATGCCCCCCCAATCTTGAGTTAAGCTATGTTAATCTTTGAAAATCACATGAGGGGGTCAAAAATCAGTGGTCGATGCCAAGCTTTGCAAAGACCTAAGGTTAACACCAACCATTCAAAAAATTTATCAATGCAGTGCTCTGGTTGGTGGAAGAAGAAGTGGGGAAAGGTTAAGTGGTGGAATAGAATGTGTGTGCGTCTCATTTTGGAGAGACGATGCAGTGAATGTGATGGATTGCTCGCATTCTTTTTACAGTTCAGAAGAAGCGGTGGAGGTTCAATTTCATTGATTGGGAGATGATTCATCTCAACACCCGTGTTATTCAAAAATGCGAGTTCATCAGCGAAGTTCTCCTCAAAAGTTCCATCTATACCCCGAATAATAATGTCATCACAAAGTACGGGGTGATCTTCAGACTCCAAAAACAGTTCATAATCGGTGTTAATTGTTGACCCGGACAACTCGGTGGAAGAGTCCGTATGTGTATGATACATAGTTGGGTCAAACAATGTATGAAAAGAGTCAAGATCAGTATCATGGGGATCATCAAATTCGTTGTTGTCGACATCCATTAAGTCGACAGAACAAACCTGAGCAGTAGGTTCAGAGGGTACACTTCCCAACTTGTATATGTTTAGCTCTATTGACCTATTCCCGAAAGATAGGGTCATAGAGCCATTACGACAGTTGATTATAGCGTTGGAAGTGGCCAAAAAGGGACGACCTAAAATCACCGGAATTTGATTCCGTGGGTTCGCTACAGGCTGTGTATCAATTACAATAAAGTCCACAGGGAATATGAATTCCCCGATTTTTATTAACACATCCTCCAGTTCACCCCTAGGTTTGGTGATTGATCGGTCAGCCATCTGGAGAGTACAATAGGCTGGTTTCAGCCATCTGGAGAGTGATATTTGACTTAGGGCGGCTAAAAATTTGTTTTCCATAGTCTCGAGTTTCTGTTGCATAGCTGAAATGTCAGCTCTAACTCCTATGGAAATATTATTGCCATCCCTAGACGATTGACTCACACCCTCCCACTGTAAAGATTTTTCAGCGAAATTTTCTAGAAAATTCCAGGCTTCCCCATCATCTTTAGTCATGAAGTTGCCTTGACACATGGATTCAAGGGTCTGTCTTATGTTAGGATTAATGCCCTCATAAATGATTCGGCACAGTTCCCATCTCGGTATGCCGTGATGTGGACATTGGATTAACAGATCCTTGAAGCGTTCAAGACATTTTGAAAATGGTTCATTTGGAAGCTGGGTGAATTGATTGATTTCGCTACGGACTCGAGCTGTTTTATGATGTGGGTAGAATTTCTTAAGGAATGCTTTGACGAATTCTTCCCAGTTTGAAATGGAATATGCGGTAGTGTTATACAGCCACTTCTCGGCTATATCGCACAAGGTGAATGGGAGAAGACGTAGACACATAGCATCCATAGAAAGCTGTGAGGTACCCATCATTGCGCATATATTTTCAAATTTTGTGATAAAGGCATATGCGTCTTCAGACTCGAGGCCGTGAAATTTTGGTAGAAGGTTGATGTATTGGGGTTTAATTTCAAAATTTTCCCCGTTGGCTGGTGGAATGGAAAGACAGGTGGAAAGAGGATCTCGTGTAGGATAGCATCTCTCTTGGAAAGAGATGCGAGGTGGATTCTGCGCACCAACGGACGGCGGCAGAGTAGTGGAAAAGAAGTTCGATGGAGACGGATCCATCGAAGTTTGTGTGGTGGTGGGTAAAAGAAAGGGTAAATGTAGAAATACCGACTTTTGGGTCGATAAAAGGAAACGCGGACAAACGGGCACTAGAATTCCGTGTCCAGCCTATCTTGGACTAAAAATGGTTAGTATAAGTGGCAGCGTGAATTTATAATTAGGGGAATGATGAAAGAATGCGGTGTTTGTTTTGAAAATTGATACGGATTTTTTTTTTATAAAAAAAATGATGCAAATCACAAAATGCAACAAGCAACACCCTATAATCTAGTGGTCACCTAGGTCAAACTCTAGACCGCTCCTAACTTCCAAAAGACAAGTCGCAGGATAAATCCTCTACTGCCTCTTTGTCTCTCCTGTGGCCAGGTAAGTGGGAGGTTCTCCACTACGTAAGTAGTGGGCCTAATTAAGTAACCACTAGCCTTCGATACACTTGCTTTAGACACCACAAAAGAAACGCGGATAAGCAATTAATTATCCACGGCCTTCTCTTGTCCTAAGTGAGCGCGACGGTCCTTAGGGTCATCTCTAGATATTTTTTTAATTAATGAGGGTAAATGCGGATGCAAATTTTGCGATTATCGGGGCTTAGGAAGGGTAATGAACTCCCCACCTAATCTGGATTTGGTCTTTGCCCCTTAATGTCCGTATTAATTATGCAAACAACCACAAAAATCAAAACAAGCACAATTTAATTTTGCTTTTTGCGCGGCGCTGCGATTTTTGCAAAGAAACCTGCACAAAATTGTTATTGGAGCAGATTGAGAGAGAGATAAGAAAGTGAGGATTTACCTGAGAAATTTTGGAGCAGTGAACTGCCTGAACCGCCGCGGAAGCGCGGTGGGAGTCGACAATTGCCGCGGAAACGCGGTAAGAAACACTGTTCACTTCACACAAATTCTTCAGGATGCTACTGTTCACTCTTTGAGCTCTCTGGAATTTTCTGAAATTTTTTTCCACAGCTCCAATGATTCCAGATTTCCTCGCACAAATCACAACAACTCGTATTAGTGTTTGCGCGAATTTTGATCACAAAATATAGATGTAATAAACTTTTCAATTCAAATTTCAATAAAGAACGAATTAGCGCGCGATCCGCGGCAACGGCGCCATTTGATTGATCTTATCTTTGTGTGTCGGTTTAGAAAATAGAATTCACAATCAAAGAATTATTTGACCGCAATCAATTAACGGTGTCGGATGTAGCGCGTTAGCGAGTGCGGATCGTCCACAGAGATTGTGCGATTCGTTCGTATCTTGTTTTGTTTGAATCGAAACTTTAATAAAAAGAAAACAAACAATTCATGATTTATAGTTGAAGTTCAAGAATTAGAAAATCTAAATCTAATAACAAGAAAACGATAAAATCAAGAATTGAGAGTTTGATGATTTTTCCAACCAAATATCAAGAATCTAAATGAGGCTCGTAGGAATCGATCGGATCTATAGATGTGATGTAATCTCACGATGACGTATTCTTATCCTTCGATGAATTGATACTAGATCGATGATGATCGACGAGAATTAGGGATTTCTAGTGAAACTAGGGTTTCATCATTTATCCCTTGTTCCTTCGTCGATATCATTCACATTCTAGCCTCTAGTAAATTCAAGAAACGATCGTTGATCCCTAATTTCGAGCGATAACAATCAAGAAAGTATCGCAATGAAACTAGGTCATCGATTCTTCAACTTGCTAGGGTTTACAAAACTCGTAGGACTTAAGAATCGTTTTAAGATTTGTTACATCATCATTCTATTGATCGTCTCGACTCCTTTACGAGCGGAGTTTTTACTCGAACATCACAACAAGAACCACAATTATAAATTGAGATCGAATCATGATGCAAGAATTTAAAGAAAACGAGATTAACGAATTTCACCTTTTATTTATATCAACAATTCCGTTACAATCACTCAAGAACTACAAGAGGAAGAACTCGATCGTCGATTTGGCTTCGCTCGGCTCCTTGTGTCGCGGATCGGCTTGGATCACTTGCTCGATTGAAGATCGGCTCCGCTCCTAAAAGGTTGAAGGCTTCACGCTTGATTTGGTACTCGGGATCTTGAATTTGGATTGGAATTAGGGTTAGGGTTTCGCACAAGTCGTGTCACTCAACTTGTGGAAGAAGATGGAGAGAATAATGAAGAAGATTTTGGTAGAAGAAGATTTTGGAAGCCTAAAGATTAAGGAAGCCTAAAGATTAGAGATTGAACAACAAATTAACTCTAGATCTAGGCTCCTATTTATAGACCATCAAAACCCTAGATCTAGGATTTGAATTTTGAATTTCCCTCCAAAAGTTAGTTAAGGAGAGCCTTCTAGATGAAGTTTGTTAAGCCGAGCCTTCTAGATGTGCCACGTGGCGTTTCTACAATGTTCTGGAAGCTTGGGCCGTTAGTGTAAGCACGTGCAGAAAATATGAGGAATTGAAGCCATCAAGCCGCCGCGGTTCCGCGGCGCAAGCGGGCTCCCTCCGCGGAACCGCGGCGTCTTTGAAGCCTTGGAGCTTGGGATTTTAGGTACGCGTTTGGGCTGACTTGTGGGCCTTTATAAAATATGTTGAATTTTATTTTTCCCTCTAGATTGCTACCAGATCTCAAAACTTGGAGTTAGTGTATTTTTGATCAGCTTCTTTTGGCTTTGTTCCTGCAATTCCCTGCACAAATCTCGAAACAAGTGTTGCGCAATACAGGGATGATGCGATGTCATGATAAACACACAATTCCCTCAGAAATGTCGGTTTTAGAGTATAACACATGCAATCTGGTATTTCAGGACTGTTTTGCTAATATGTGTAATATGAATGCCGAACACTTCTAGATGAGTGCAAAAGATAGGGAAATTGTCGTGTTAAAAATGCAGTATTTTCGACTGATCAATCATCCATGTATGTAGCATATGAATATGTGTATCGGTATGGATGTGTGCATGGATAAGTATGCAAGGTGAATATAGCAATGTACATGTGCACAACTGTAAACATATGATGCATATGTGCCCAAGTAGGGATATATCAATGAAGGTACTTACGAAAGTGCGTATAGAGTGTGCATGGTATGAATGTCCATATGATAGTAGGCGGCAATCATGACAACGTCAATAAAGAAGAATCAAATATGCGGTTTATAGCAATCCTATAGTGTGAGTGTCATGGCAATCACTAACGGTGTGAGTGTAGCATATAAATCGTGCTCGTGTAACTTGGACCGTTAGTGATAGTGCAGTGTTCTATACTATCAGTATATCTATATATATAAGGAGTTATGCTACTCTAGTATGTCTACATGAACACATAAAACTAACATCCTATCACGCCCTGACGCTTAACGCCATACGAGCGATTTCCCCGTAGATGTTAAATCTACTCACCTGGTCGCTTGCTAAGTATAGCCGACCACCTGCTTCCCTTTCCGGGCGGCGTCTGACGTACCTGCCTGCGAACCTGGAATTTACACAAGAATCCCAATATATCAAAATCTCGTAAAACGCGATATCAGAACGAAACGAGAAACTCGCGTCGCGAATTAACGCGCATGCGCGCGATACGCTGGAACGTGTGTGTGTGTGTCCAGAACTCGACCCAATACGCCGCGATACGCTGAATCACAAAATCCACTCGCGTATCGCGCGTATCACGCAAACTAAAAACACCAGAAAACTACATACTGCCCATGATTTTACCCAGGTTAGAATATTACAAAACTATATATACCATGGACCCACAAAATGTAGCAGACACCTGTACCAAAAACCCTAGCTCCTAACTCCCTGGTCTGGCCGCAATTTGCGGCCAGAACGAATATTCCGGCGGCCGTGGGTTGAAGTGTTGGGGTCGGGCTCTGTTGGTGGGGTCAGGGTGTCACCAGTAGGCTATGGTCCACTCAATTTTATTCTGAACTTACAGAGGTAACAACAGATCTCAAAAAGCTAAGTTTTGCTCAAAAACTTCAAGTTTTGTACAATTTGAAAACTGAGGGTATTTTGGTGTAATCTGGGGTTATCCTAGGTTAACTTGGCCTTAACAACACTTACTTAGGCTAGTCTACCCAACACCAACCTCACTTAACCACAATTTCACACAAATCACCCAAATAAGCACAAAATCGTATAATTATCGCTAATCGAAGCTATAACGACACAACTAAGCAACAAGGAAGGAGTTTAGAAGTTATACCCACTAGGAACCTCACAAACAAGGAGGAGGAGAAGAAGAAGAAGAGGGGTTGCTGCTGTGCTGCTGCTTCCCCAGCCGAGCTGCTGCTGTTGCTCCAGAAGCAGGAGCTGCTGTTCTGGCTGCTGCAGTGTGCTGTTGTTTTTGTTATTGTGTTTGTTGTGGTGTTGGTGGTGTATTGTGTAAGTGTTGTATATGGAGTTGGGGCTGCTGATGAGGCTATGGTTTGCAACTGCTGGATTCAAGACTGTAGCCGTTGTTTGCAATGATGCAAGGCTGATGTGCCTGATTTGAAGATGGGGTTGCTGCTGAAACATCAGCTACTGTTGCATTGGTGAGGTGTGTGAGTGAGAAGGATGTGAGTGATAAGGGTTTGAAATGTAAGTAAAAAGTTTTGAAAAGGATAGGGTATGACACAATCTTAGAGCCACCTCTCTCTTTCTCTCATTTAATGCTAACAAGCCACCCATCATGCCCTCTCTCTCCTCAACCCAAGTCAACCAAAAGAAATATTAATCCCTTTATTTTTTTTTGAAAACCAAATTCTTAATTTAAAACTAATTATCTTAACAAGAAGGGTTAGACCACCATGGTTGCCTAAACATGGTTTAACCCAATTTTAACCCTAGGTTACATGCACATGTTTGTGCAAGCTTAGGAAAATTCTAGAAAAATCTTTATTAATTTTGATAAAATATTTGAAAGTCAATTTGGTAAACTTTTATTAAAAATTCCACTTATTAAAATATAATTAGTTACTAATATATTCCCAGTTGTTACAATCAAGTGTCTCAAATGATTCACCAGTTGAAAATAAAACTTTTAATGAGTTGTGCGACTTTGTAGTGCTTGATTTTCCAGATTGTGAAGGGTTCCTTCCGAGTGAAACCATCACCAATCCTTTCGACCTCTACACCTCCAATCTAGAACCTGAATTGATAAATATCCATGCTTTTGATGAGGTGTCCGAAAAAATTGATTTTCACTTGATTGAGGATATTGACGCAGGGAATATTTTGGATGATGAACCCGTAGATTTGACTGAAATTTTATCTCCAATTCATCATCCCGAATCATTAAATGTTTCTCCCGAACCTCATATGCGTCTTGATTTTGATGATAATTGCATGGATGAGATAACTTATGAGGATAGTATTGAGGATAGTATTGAGGATGAACCATTTTTGTTTGATGTGTCGGATTTTCCAATTCATCATCGTGAACCTTTAACTGTTATACTTCCTAAATCACCCTCTCTCCTTTCCATCGTTCCGACCATGCAAAAGATCATGCTTGAGGACTGTGAGCTTGAAAAATTTCTGTTCGATCGCAGCAGTTTGGACGCCACTAGTGCGTTCCTCTTTGACTCTAACACAGTTCTCACAGATGAAAACGATTACGAGTGTTTCACTTTTTCGGACGATTTTGAAGACTCACCGCCCGAGTTTGAGTCCTTTGAATTTTCTGATGAGTTAGTTGAACCATCAGACTCGGTTGCTTACAGTCATTTCGAACCATTGATGGAATCCTTCAAGTTCGAAACGGATTACTTAGGTGAGAATAAGACTATCCCTAAATCACTCCATTTCGTCCTTCCTGTCGTTTCGACCACGCAAGAATCCGCCGCGTTTCCATTTTCAATGGATGATTTACCAAGTTCGACGTACCCATGTTTTCTTGCGAATCTTGAGGGATTTGACCCCATTTCTTGACGGGTTGATAGATTAGCACAATCGCTTTTAACACATCGGTCATCACAAATTGCGCTAATTTATTCACTCAATTTACACCCTCAAGTTCGTGCTACACTTCTTTCTCTTTTTCGCCATTCTTCTCCTCCACCGAGACCATATTCCACCTTTCTTCCCATACAGTCTCATGTGTTTCTTATTTCCTTTCTCTACACTCCATTCTTCCACCAACCCTGCCATTATAATGATAAATTTTTTGAATGGTTGGTGCTAACCTTTGGTCTGTGTAAGGCCTTGTATAGCTTGATTTTTCTCCTCCCTAACTCTGAACTTTAACGCTTAAAACTGTGGAAACACTGTCTCACTTAAGTTTGGGGGGGACCTTTTTGCATATATATATATATATATATATATTTTAAAAAACCCATAAAAATTATTTTAAAAAAACTATAAATAAATAAACAGGGGAATGCCGACATTTTTGACCCTCTTGGTGTAGCCTGACAGTGAGGACACTGTCAAGTTTAAGTTTGGGGGTGTGTTCGGTAAGCTTTCTTCCTTCGCATTCATATGTACATTTTTGCATTTCCTAAAATAATCTTTCCTAAAAATTGAAAAGGGGTTTAGATAAGAGATAGGATGAAAAATAGGACTTATATCTTTAATAGAGATGATAAAAATTCCTAAGTTGAGATGGAACCCTAGAAGGAAAACTTAAAAGATACCAAAAGCTAAGTAAGTTCACAAGAATATATATAATCTTAAGTTAAATGATAAGGAAGCGCGAAAAATATGGGTGGATAATTTATGAGTCGAGGATAATAGAGTTTCTTGTCAGAAAACCTAATTGGAAAATAAAAGTCAATGGGCCAAATTGATATGATTTTGTGGGTAGTATCCGTTGAAAACTCTCAGGAGACAACACTCCTCCTACTAGGGACACCTATAGGTTTAACGACTTGTTGCACGAGCTCAGTGCAATCGCGTTTCCCTGCGAAAGTGAGGCTAGGTCTTTTTCGAGAATAAAACTAGGTTTGCTCGAGGACGAGCAAAAGATAAGTTTGAGAGTATTTGTTCATACCATAATATTGCATTATTATATTCCCCATTCTTATTAATTTTACAAATAAACATGTTCTTTTGACCCATGTCTGCTACATAGTTGCAGGTTACAGGTTCTCGGAACAAAAACAGTGAAATTGACAAAAAGACGATACAAAAGTGAGACTACGACCATCAAATGAAGGATCTTGATCAAGCCTACAGTTTGGAGAATAAACGAAGGTCAACAAACAAGTTCACAAGTACAAAGGAAGTGCAAGGTTCAAGACATCGACACGAAGCAAACGGTAAAGTCCACGACATTATTCACTGTGGAAATCTGGAAGAAAACTAGAAAACAATATGAGAAACCAAGTGACGAAACAAGAAGACAAAAATAACCAGAAGCATCCCAGAGAAGAAGAACTCAAGACTCCTCTTTTTGGCCGCGGAACCGCGGCCAAACATATTTGTAAATGCAGATTTGTGACGCGATTGTAACCCTAGGGTTTTTATGTTCTATAAATAGAAACCCTAAAACCTATTTTAGAGGATGCCTCTTCTTGTGCCTAATTTCATCTATCTAAATTCAGATCTGTAAATTTCTGTAAAGAAGGAAGAGAGCATCAAATAAAAATTAGGAGTAAGTTTTCTTTTCATTGCCCTAGTTCAATTTTATTTCCATGCCCTAGGTAATTTCTTTCTTGCCCTAGTATAGATCTTTATTAATTGCCCTAGTTAGATTGTTAGAAAATGTTTTTCAATTCCGTAATGAGTGAGTAGTCTCCTCGCTTGTTAGGGTTAGATTTGGGGAAGGCTTGAGAGATGAAGATCTTTCACCCCTTTCTTGCCCATCACATGTTTTTATAGGACTCCATGCATACATATACACACCGATCCCTACGGCACCCTATCCCACGAGGTAGCGGTGATAGCATAGTATAAAGGACCGGCTGAGCGTGTTTTCCATGGAGGTTAGGGTAAGAATTAAGAAAGAAAGGACAAGAACATAGAGGAAGAAACACCATTCCTTCCCGATGGTACTAATCCACTTTATTAATTGTTACCATAACACATCATAGATCTTAAATAGGGCATAGAAAGTGGTGAGGAATATTGACTTTCCAAACTTAACCTAAACCTAACCCTAGCAAGATTTTAATCTAGATCAACTTAGTTTTTAGATTTAATCAATCCAACACCAATCGGAATTAACTCGTTAGAACAATTAGAAGAATACAAAAAAGCCCTATGGACCGACCCGTACTCACCGGCTAGCTACCAAGCGACACTGTTCTTGATTGCGGTAAAAATAATTTTGATCACAAAACATAGCACAAATCACCGAGTCAGGCCGATCCGCCGCGGATCCGCGGTCGATCCGACTCGTCGGCGGTTGGATCCCTTCCCGAGGCTTATCTTTTTACGGCCAAGCTTATTTAAAGTCCCTAGAAATCTCCAGAAGCTTCTCTCCAACAACAAGTCTTCTCATGCAAGCAAGCTAACTACCTTAATCTACAAGCTTCCTACAACTACCTAGCTTTCTATGCAAGCTTCATAACAACCTAGCTTCCAAAGGAAGCTATACCTAGCTTCTAGGGGAAGCCAAAGGAAAAGACTATAAAAAGGCATCCAAGGTTTCATTAAAAAGGTTATTGAGTGGTCGATGGTTAATCATTAGTTGTAGTAAGATCCAAATCAAAATCCACACAAATTGAGTGACACAATTTGATCCAAATCAAGATTCATCGAGTACCGATTCAAGCAAGCATTCAACGAGCCTTTTTGAAGCAACGCCGATCTTCATCCGAGCAAGTGATCTACGACGATCCACGACTCAAGAAGACGATGCGAAGCTAGTTCGATGATTTAGTTCCTCCTCAATTCTTGTAGTCTTTGAGTGTATTCTAACGAAACATCGAATAGTAAAATGTGAAAATTCTTGATCTTGCTTTTCTTTACATTTGAGCATTATGAAGAGTTATCGATTCTTGATTGTTATCTTTTTCATGATGTTTGAGTGAAAACTCCGCTTGTGGAGGAATCGAGAAAATAGGTAGATGATGATGACTAAATTCGTGAACGATTCTTAAGTCTTATGAGTTTTGTAAACTTTAAAAAATTAAATCAACGACGACCTAGTTTTGAGCGAGATGCTTTCTTGAATGTTCTCGCTCTAAATTAGAGATCAATGATCGATGATTGAGTTTCCTAGAGGCTAGAATTTGAATGCTAATCAACGAAAGGACAAGGGATGATGATGAAGAAACCCTAGTTTCTTCAATAGATCCCTAAACCTCGTTGATTGTCATCGATCTAGCAAGAAATCTTCAATAGATAAGAATTTGTAATCATAAGTATTCATCATCACTATCGAATGGATTGATTCCTACAAACCTCTTTACAAATCTTGATAATTCATTCGATTTAGACATCTTCATGATCTTTAGTATTTCTTCATTTTAGATATAGTTCTTTATGATTCTTGAAACTAAACTTCACAACTTTTGAATCATTTTCGTTTATTCTTTTAATTTTCAACTCAACTAAAACAAGATCGATCAAATAACACTTTCTCAACGGACGATTCGCATCCACCGACGAAACTATAATAGACACCGTCAATTGATTGCGGTATAAATTTCTTTGGTTGTGAAACATTTTACATACACATGAGAAGAAGGATCAATCAAATGGCGCCGTTGCCGGGGATAGTGTGCTAATTTGTTCGTTTTTGTAATTTGAGTTAGAAAATTTATTATTCCATCAGAATTTTTAGATCAAAATTCGCACAAGCGCTTAACGATTTGTTGTGATTTGTTGCAAGGAGATCTGGAATCTGTGGAGCGAGAGGAAATTTTTTTAGAGCATCTCAGATAGCTCAGTGAGTAAACAGGAGCAGTTGCTGAGATTTTTGTGCAGGGACCACATTAGGTCGCGCCAGATCCGCGGTATTACTGGTGTTCTTGCGGCGGATCCGCGGTGATATAGCTGTTTCAGTGCACCAAACTTCTTAGGTCTATTTCTTACTTTCTTATCTCCTCCCTGCTCTGTCCATTAACCAATTTCTACAGGATTCTTTGCAAAAATTCGCAGCGCCGCAAAAAGAAAAATTGTTGCGTGTTTGATCTTGGTTGTTTGCATTTTTAACACGGAAATTAAGGGGAAAAGACCAAATTCAGATTCGGTGGTGAGTTCATTACCCATCCTAAGCCCCAAAAATCACAAACTTGCATCCGCATCACCCTCATTAACTAAAAATATCTAGACACGACTCTAAGGACCGTCGCGCTCACTTAGGATAGAAGGAGGTCATGGGTAATCTATTGCTTATCCGCGTTTCTTTTGTGGTGTCTAAGGCAAGTGTGTCTAAGGCAAGTGGTTACTTAATTAGGCCCACTACTTACGTAGTGGAGAACCTCCCACTTACCTGGCACTTACATGGCTTCAGGAGAGGCAAAGAGGCTGTATAGGATCTATCTTGCGACTTGTTTTCTGGAAGTCTAGGAGCGGTCTAGAGCATTGACCTAGGCGAGCACTAGAATTAGGGTTGCTTGTGCATTGTTTGTGATTTGATTTTTCAAAAAATCCGTTTTTTTTCAAAACAAACACCAACTCATCTTTTCCTTAATTATCACAACGCCGCCACTTGTGCTAAACCATTTAGTGCATGCTCGGCTGGACACGGGATTTTAGTGCCCGTCTTGTCCGCGTTCCTCTTATCGACTCCGAAGTCGGTAATTCTACGTCTACTTTTTCTTTATCCACTCCCACACCCACTTCGATGGACAATTCTCCATCGAACTTCTTTAACATTACTCTGCCACCGTCCGCAGGTGCGCAGAATCCACCCCGCATCTCTCTCCAAGAGAGATGTTACCCTATGCGAGGTCTTCTTTCGACCTGTCTCACCATTCCACCAGCCAATGGGGATAATTTTGAAATAAAACCACAATACATCAATCTTCTACCCAAATATCACGGTCTCGAGTTTGTAGACGCATACGTCTTTATTACCAAATTTGAAAATGTATGCGCTATGATGGGTACTTCACATCTTTCTGTGGATGCTATGCGTCTACGTCTTCTCCCATTCACTTTATACGATATCGCCGAAAAGTGGCTTTATAACACAGCCGCATATTCTATTTCGAACTGGGGAGAATTTATAATAGCTTTCCTAAAGAAATTCTACCCCAATCATAAAACAGCTCGAGTCCGTAACGAAATAAATCAATTTACCCAGCTTCCAAATGAACCATTCTCGAAGTGTTTTGAACGCTTCAAGGATCTGTTAGTTTAATGTCCTCATCACGGAATTCCTAGATGGGATCTGTGCAGAATCATATATGAGGGCATTAATCCTACAACAAAACAGACCCTTGAATCCATGTGTCAAGGCACCTTCATGACTAAAGATGATGGTGAAGCCTGGAGAGTTTTAGAAGATTTCGCTGAAAAATATTTACAGTGGGAGAGTATAAAACAGTCATCGTCTAGGGGTGGCATTCACCCAATTGATGTTTCCATAGGAGTTAGAGCTGAAATGGCAGCGATGCAAAAGAAACTCGAAGCTATGGAACATAAATTTTTAGCAGCCGCCCTAAATCAGATGTCACTCTCCAAAACTGTCTGTGGATGCTGTTCTGATCCATCACATCTTACGAAAAAATGTCTATTGAATTCTCCGTTTCAAGGTCAAGAGCATACCAATGCTGCTTTCCATCAAAGACCTAGAAACGATCCGTATTCTTCCACTTATAATCAGGGTTGGAGGAATCACCCTAACTTTGCTTGGAACCAATCACAAACTCAAAACATGGTTCCAAATCAAAACACTTTCCAAAGGGATCCTCCACCACAACAGCAACCACTTCAACTGAGTCAGCACCCCTACCAAACACAAACTTTTCAAAATCCGGCCACAAATTCTGTACCTGGGAATAATTCTTTCCAAACGGTCGGTTCAGATAACTCTTTTTCACTCGAACAAACCATGAATTTGCTTCTAACAAATTTCATGCAAGTTACGACAAATTTTCAGTCTTCCGTCGATAAAATCCAGAAAAACTCTGACTCCCAAGGTGAGATTATTAAATCGATGGAAGCACAAATTTCCCGTATAAATGCCGAATTGAGTGCTAGAGAGAAAGGGAAACTTCCAGCTCAACCTTTACCAAATCCTGGCTATTCACATCATGTGAACGCCACTACCATGTTGAGATCTGGAAGAGTTGTTGACAACCATGTCGGTGAAGAGATTGATAATAATGAAGAATCAATCTATGATACCCCGGCTGAGACTTTTCCTTCCACTTCTGCTTCTACTTCGGACCCCAGTTCGTCTACCCCACCATTTTCTTCCGAGCCTATTCTCCGTTTTCCCTAAGGCTCGAACCCTCAGCACACCTCTTCTAGTCCACCAAAGACGATCCCCGCTCCTATTCTTGGATCTTTTCTACCCACACGATCTTCTCCAATGTTGGACCCCGCTCTTATTGCTATAACTCCTTATCCGAATTGATTAAGGGGAAACAGACCAAGTCCGCAAATGGAGAAGATCACTGAAATCTTTAAACAAGTTAACATCAATATCCCTCTTCTAGATGCAATACAACAAGTCCCCACTTATGCGAAAATTCTCAAAGACTTGTGCACTAGGAAGAGGAAGACTCAAGTGCCAAAGAAGGTGTTCATGTCAAAGACTGTAGACACAGCTTTTCCCCAACAATTACTTAGGAAACGTAAGGATCCTGGCTATCCTACTATTTCTATTTCTATTGGGGATAAACACATTAACCATGCTCTACTTGACCTTGGCGCAAGTGTTAACCTGCTTCCATACTCAGTTTATGAGCAGTTAGGGATCGGAGAGTTGAAACCAGCTCACTGCACTCTCCAGATGCCCGACCGATCAATCACCAAACCTGGGGATGAACTGGAGGATCTGTTGATAAAAGTCGGGGAATTTGTATTCCCTGTGGACTTTATTATACTTGATACACAGCCTGTAGCAAACCCATGGAATCAAATTCCGGTGATTCTTGGTCGCCCCCTTTTGGCCACTTCAAATGCTATAATCAACCGTCGTAATGGCTCTATGACCCTATCCTTCGGGAAGATGTCAATTGAGCTTAACATATACAAGTCGGGATGTGTACCCTCCGAACCTACTACTCATGCATGTTCTGTCGAATTAATGGATGTCGACAGCAGCGAATTTGATCAGCCTCATGATACTGATCTAGACTCTTTTCATATGTTGTTGTTTGACCCAACTACGTATCATACACATACGGACTCTTCCACCGAGGTGTCCGGGTCAACAACTAACACTGATTATGAACCGTTTTTGGAGTCTGAAGATCACCCCGCGCTTTTTGATGACATTATTCTTCGGGGAATCGATGAAAGCTTTGAGGAAAATTTTGAATTAATGGATGTCGATGAGCTCGCATTTTTAGCAAACACGGGTGTTGAGATGAATCATCTCCAAAATGAAGAAATTGAACCTCTACCCCTTCTTCTGGACTATAAAAAGAATGCGAGTAATCCATCACAATCACTGTGTTGTCTCTCCAAGTTGAGACGCAAACCCCCTCCTTCACACCACTTAACTCTTCCCCACTTCTTCTTGGCTCTTTTCAACTTGTTCTTCCACCAACCGGTGCTCTACACTGATAAAATCTTCGAATGGTTGGTGTTGACTTTCGGTCTTTGCAAAGCTTGGCATTGACCAGTAATTTTGACCCCCACTTATGATTTTCAAAGATTAACCTTGTTTAACTCAAGTTTTTTTTTGGGGGGGGTATAAGCTGGCTCTTGAAAATAAAATTTTTACTCAAAATGGTGAGCGAAAAGAATAAGTTTGGTGGAGGATTTTCACGATCATATTTCATGTCCCCATTAATAAATAATTTCCTCCCAGGCTTACATGTTTTTGTGATCTAACAGAAGACAACAGTGAGGACACTGTTGAAAACAAGTTTGGGGGAGGTTTGTGCTTCTTTATGCATCACTTTGCATCATACCTTGCATAAGCACAAAACAAAACATATAATTTTTTTTAACATAAATAAGATAATAAAAGATTAGATAGTGAAAAATTACATCCAAAAGATTGAAAAAATTTAAGAAACCCAAGAAAATTAGAAGTTTTCTTAAACGAAACTAATAATAAGTAGTTATGAGCCCTTGTCCCAAGGGTTAGTAAGATGAAAGAAGTCACTAATCTGAGGATAAAAATAAGTCTGAAAAATAGATCCTATTCTGGAAGCCAAACATTTGAATGTTGATACCCTACTATACGCATTTACACACGTCTTGAAACTTGGGATAGTAGAGGATACCTTAAAATGCTCTTGTCTAAAAGCCAAAGTATGAAGGAAATAATAAATGAAGAATATATAAAATGGTGTAGAAAAATGAACACTGGTTTTGTTATCAGCAAGGCAGCAATAAAAAAATATAGCGAGGGTGCTTCATCACCTATGTTAGTTATATGTATGCCCTAGAGGCCATTACTGTACATAGGATGTATATTGTAGTGGATGCTTGGACATATATAGGGAGGACTTTCTTGCTCGACATGATAGTATGCTATCTGGTTACTCTTTACCTTAACGTGTATACTGATTATCTCTCTGTTACATATTGGTAAAGCCCTTAGGATGTGTACTTGACTACCTGGACTATGTGCGGATCATACTAGTGGGGACATGGTAGTCCATAAGTACATCCTTCAAGGTCCCTAGTCGTGGGTGTATCGAGACGGGGCATCGATATACCAGAGTAGACTAGCGTATACCTTCTCGACCCATACAGATGGGCGATGGATGATCCCATATCCATTGGTGTTTGACATCAGAGATGATATACGGGTGCTCAGTAGAGACTGGGTACACTGGACGGACTCGCCGAGAACTCCCAGATGGTATTATACCTCACGTCAGATGGCAGTTCTCTGGTGACACTGGTACAGGTTAGTCTGTAGACCCGAGATCGTCATAGAGTCTTTTGTGATTCCCACTGTGCTTTGATTTCCACCTTACCACGTCCAAGAGGGCGTGCAAAACGGTGGCTTTTGGGTACAGTCCCGAATCACATGGAGGCAATGAGCGATAGGAGGGGATTCGTCTCTCCCGGTATAGAGAGTTGATGTTGCACTGTGTTCGATTGGCTATAACCGGAAATCCCTGGCCAGGGTTGCTGAGATTTACTGGTAAGTGTTACCAGTAGTTTCTCGAACTGTTATAGACCTCATATCGACACGACTTATTGAGCTATTGGGGTCTGACGTTTACCACCCCTAGGCGAGATATGCGACATATCAGACGACGAGACCGGACTGTACGGTAAGTGTTACTAGTTGGATTCACAGGAGTGTGAGCGGGCTTGCTCGTCGATCTTCTGATCGCTCAATACCCGGGTGGCCGTTACGTTTAGCAGACCGCTTGCGGCTTGTGGGTGTTTGATATGATCATCACCTGCTACCGGCGTATTGACGAGTCTTTAGAGTCCTACACAGAGGTTTCCTGGCTCAAGCGAAACGAAATAGGAGCGCATATGAGATATGTGCGGGACCGAGAATAATGCGTGTATGTGATACCGTATTCAATTCTCGCGATGAATGTATCGATTGGTTGTATGCGATATAACCTAGTTATCGATTCAAGGATTGATTCGATAAGCCGATACATTGGTTATTAGTCGGTTATATGAGATATGACCGGATCATTAAATCAAGTGTTGATTTAATGATTTAATGCATAATTATATATTTGATATATTACTTTGCATTAACTAGTATTGGTTCACTTTAAATGGATTTTCTCACTTGACATGCACATTGTATATATGATATATTTTTGTGCACTTGTTTGTATCATGTTTGATGATACATGCTCACTAGGGTTTGTGTAAAGATTAAACCATGATTGTGTAATGGTTAGGGTTTTCATTTTCTTATTCATTTATTTATTCATTTTGTTTATTTTGGCAAAAGAAAATGATAAAGAGAAAATGGTGGCTTTCTTTGTTTGTTGTTGAAGCTTCATGAAGCTTTGACTAAGTGACCATTTTGTCTCATGCTTAACCCTAACCATTCCACTTAACCATAGTCTATTCTCTACACATAACCATGGTTGGTATATGATAAGTATTCATATATTATTTTTCTTTTTGAAATAACTTATCATATTCTTCTTCTTCAACAAGAAGAAAAGCTTGCAACCATTAATGGCATCTTGAGAAAAAGAGTGAGAAATCCAATTCTAAAGTGAACCCACTTTCTATTTCTTCATCCTCTACCTCTTGCCAAGTAGTATAGGGTGTTTTCTTCACAAGTTTCATGACTTGGTGAAGTGGGAGCTTGATCTTGTGATGCCTCGACGTAGATCATCTTCGGCATCGTAGTCGATGACCTAGCCCGCCCATTTCTCCGATGAAGCCGACGCTAGAGCCCGGGATCCGATGATCGCAGCGAGGAGACATCATCACGGAGGTATGGAGGTGGAGGACCGGAACTACAAAGGTTGTATTTCCGTTTTCCCTATAGTAAAGAAGTTTACTAGTTCTTGTTTCGCCTAAAATTCTTGTTAACGATTTAGTCTAGGGTTTCTCGGCACTTCTAAAATCCGAAATTGGCATGGTTGATGCCTTGTGAGACCTCATTGGTGTGCCTAGGAACCCTACAGTGGTATCAGAGCCTAGCTAGAGCCTTAGGCGAAGTGTAGACGACGTTTGAAACCCGATCGAACCGAAACCCTAATTCCAAAATGCTCTCTGGACTTTTTTCAAAAACTTGGTTTTTTCCAGATTACAAATTCTTAAAATATTCAGCAGGAAATTATAAGAATTACGGTGCAAAATTTTCCAAACGATACGTCCATACTGCGGCGGAACCGCGGCAGAAGCCTGGCTTCTGCGGCGGTTCCGCGGCCATTTGATGATGTCAGACTTCTAATTTTGCACAGTAATTTGTTATTTGAGGTGCTGAGTTTTCTGGGATTTTTTAATCTGAACTCAAGAGTTGAGTTTTCTGGGGTGTTTTGGAGCTTCGTGGATTCGATCGGATTGTCTAATCTTGTCTATGTGTTTTCCGGATAATTTTTGAATATGTTAAAAAGTTCGACCGGATATAAATACCCACTTTTTCCCCTGTCGGGAAATTTCCAAGTGTTGGATCTTTCCGTGGTTTAATAACGATCTAAGTAGTGCAAGTAACGCGATGGACCCTCTAGAAGACAACAAACCTTAACTCGATTATGTGACCGTCTTGAACTTCCCTTTAAACCTTAGGGTTTGGGGCAGTACGGCGTGCCACATGTGAGGCGTTGGCTTGACCCTTCTACGGCTGGACCGTTGGTACTGAGGCATGAACTGGATGTTTTTAAACCTATTTAATGTGTTGAGCTGTATCGGGAAAACTTGGGTGTTTTAATGTTCGATCGGAAAGTTTAACATTTTCTATTTATCTGGAATGGGATACAATAATTGGAATTCACAAGTAGTTATGAGATAACTGAATGAATCTTATAAACACAGCACTTTAGTCTCACTTGATCGGTTGCCACGGAATTTTGATGCGATCAAAAGTACGTCGCAATCACGTAGCGTACGCGGATACTCGCCGGATAAACTTAATAGACAGCTACACCCCATTGCCCCGACCAAGTGACTGTAGGAGAACCCCGTCGCCGAAAGCATCCGTTCGGGTGCTCGCGGTAGCGGTGTTCCGCCTTAGTGCACTTCGTCGACGGTATCAGGGGTGCGGCCGCCTACTAAAGTTTGCGATGAGCATTCGATCAGTTTTTTGGGAATCTTGTTGAATTGCCCGACTTAATATTGAAAAGTGTTTTCGATAATGAGACTAAAATGCGGGGTTTATAATTGTTAGGCATGCGATGTCTAAGGAATTCATATGGTCAGGCATGCGATGTCTGAGGAGGTTGCGGATTCCAACTGTTGTAGTTTTACACTTTCTTTTCTGTGACCGTAAGTGTAATATATGATATCGCCGGTTTCGTTGCTATATGCCAACGACAATTGGGATACACATGTTTACTTACGTTGATGACATGTGATGTTATGTGTTGCTGGATATGTTGTATTGGATCGTCGTGTTTGAATAGCCGGGGTTTTTTTTATGTGAGATGAGTGTTTTTCATTTTCATTCATGTAAAAAACTTGTATGTAATATTCTTTTATTGGGGCACTTCCAGGTTGCGGAAGTTGTCACCGTTGATGTATATTATTTACTTTTCCGCACTAGGATAGACCCAAGGAGGGGAGCACAAGTAACCGGGTTCTGGAGTCCAGTGGGAGACCAACTCGAGGAGTCGAGTCCGGGTCTCCTAACTCTAGAATTGGTAGGGTTGCTTACCGCTCTCGTAGGGGTCTAGGGGTGTGGGTTTGGCTATTCATCGCGACCGTGGAATCCGTGTTTTATACTGGCTCGTATTGAAAACACGGACGTCCTAGTATATCCAATATTTCATATGTTTCTTCTGCTGCGATATCTGTGATGTGATCATGTTATGTTCTGTGATAGATACAGTATATAGTATATATGATATATTATATAGACGTTACTTATGTTTTACACCCGCGCTAGCCCTGCCCCGCTCTGTCGTTAGTTACCTAACCTAACGGTGCACGAGGGGACATCGAGGCGAATGCGGATGGCATAAGTGTACGTCGTATTTATCTGTGATGTTTAGGTACTTAAATGATGGGACTTCATTAATATGATTAATGAAAGTAAAAGAAACCTAAAGATGTTGTAGAATCGAATTTCAAAATAAAACAGGTAGCTACAGTTCTTGCTTTGCACAGTGATGTATATGATATATCCCGCACCTTATTCGATAAGGAAATGACCGAGATCCCTTCATCGGGAGTGACTCCTTTAGAAATAACTGGAAGATGCTACACACTCGGTTTGTATTTTGATTGCTTTTAAGAGTTTTTGCTTTGCACAGTGATATATATGATATATCCCGCACCTCATTCGACGAGGAAAGGACCGACGATCCCTTCACCGGGAGTGACTCCTTTAGCAAAACTAGAAAAGCCTCAAAAACACTCCATTTCAAAATCATTTGATTCTACAACGATATCAAGTTCATTACGCAATAGGTTTTCAGAAAAACCTGTCGTAGCCCTCCGTCATTTCAGATAAGTAGTAGTTAGTATTCGTGCTGCGTTTGTTGGCCTTTGTCAAGGCGTAGTGTGCGGTAGCTAACTGGTGCTTATCTGCTTATGCATATGATGCAGATTGGGTTAGGGTAGTCATGTGACCTTGTTGGCCTTTGTCAAGGGTCGTGCGGGTGGGTTTAATTCAATCAGGAAATGACGGGTTGAACTTGACTAGCATCCTATGGTTTGTTGGCCTTTGTCAAGGTCATAGGAGGTTAGAGGCAAAATATTATCGGGAATTTCAAGTGTTGAAATTTGCAATGAGATTGCATACCTTCTATGAGATAGTTGGATCCCGATACCCGCTGCGAGTAATTGTTACTCCTGGGAGAGTTTTACATATTACAATTAGCCGATCAAGTAGGTGTCTAGAAAGGTGTCAACGGGGTTACGCCTCTGGGAAAACGAGGTTTACATTAATTAGGTTCGTGCGAAAGCACGGGGGACCTCCCTCAAAGTACCGACACTGGCCTGGCTGAAAGATTGGCGAACATGTAGCGTGTAATTAATCCCGGCTAGTCTTTCCTTTTAGGGTTTGAAGGAAGATTTGATAAAAAGCAGTGGGAGCCATCCTGATTAGATAAAATAATAACCAATCTATTCTTGCAAGAGCGCACGCTGAGTGTTTTCTTCTCTCTCTCTCCAGGTAGCGACCATATCACGCCTTAATCAAGATAATAATACGGAATATTGACCGAACCCGCTTGTTTTACTGAGCTGGGGAACGTTGGTCCCGCTCCAACTTATAATAGTTATAAGACAGAGCAGGAAATAGGGGAATACCAAGATTCCCATGCCGCCCAAACGAAGATAGTGCATGCTGATGCATCATCTTTGGGTGTGTTCATTATACAGAATTGTTTCTCAATGTCCTTTACGTCCTGGGTATATGATACCGGATCAGGATCCCAGATATGTAATCTGTTACATGGGCTACAGATAGGTAAAGAACTGAGAACGGGTGATAAGTTTCATGAGGCAGAAAACGGGGCAAGTGTTGCAGCCAAGTCTGTTTGTCACTGTCACCCTGTATTACCAATACATTGATTCTGAACAAATGTTATTAGACACCGAACCTGATATACAAAATCATATCAATCTCTTTATTAGTAAAGAAATGATAAAATTTTGTATTGTTGGATAATGTTTTGAACATTTCCTATATCAAATGTTGATCGGTTCAGGCACGTTATCTGAAAGCATTGACGTTCTAAATCAAACTACAGTTCTTAGTATTCGGAACACACACAAGAGGAAGAGTTCAGAAATGAACGGATCCTTCTTGTGGTATTGTAGACTAGGTCATATCAATGCGACCTGACTAGCTAAGTTGCACAAAGATGCATATTTAAATCTGTTTGAATTTACATCTTGTGAAAACTTGCCGGTCATGTCACAAAGATAAGATGACCACAGCTCTGTTTATTAGAAGCAGAGAAAGAGTTAGTGAACTCTTGGGATGATACATGTTGATGTATGTAGGTCCCCAGTCTACACATGCCAAGACCGGTTCTTTGTACTTCATTACATTCTCTGATAATCTCTCAAGATTCAGACATATGTTCCTATTGAAACACAAGTCCGAACCTTTTGAGATATTCATAGAATATAAGTTAGAAGTAGAGAACCAAAATACGGGTAAAAGTATTATCTCCTTTGATGAGATCAGGGAGGAGAATACTTGAGCACGGAAATCCTAGACTATTCTAAAGGAGAATGAGATTCTCTCTCAGAATTACTCCTCCGTATACACCATAGCACGATGGTATATCGGGGCGGAGCAATAGCACCCTATATGATATGGTGTGCTCTATGATGAGTACTACTGAGTTTCCTATTTCCTTTTGAGAGTTATGCGCTTGAGAAGCTGCATACCTATTGAATAGGGTTTCGATCAAATCAGTTGCCTACCACTTCATATGTGATATGGAAAGGGAAAAGCCCATATCTTAAGTTAGTTAAGATTTGGAGTTGTCCGGCCTATGTCTAGAAGCAAAATCCGGACAAGCTCGAGGCAAGGTCTGTTATGTAGAACTGGAAATGTTCCAGCTATACAAACTGCAGCTGATGATTTGGTAGAACCGAAGGATTCAATAGTAACCAACGAACCTCAGCCTCTCCGCCGATCTAGTAGGGTTCCTCACCCACCTGAGAGTTACTTCGGTTTCTCTATGACAGTGGGAGCGAGGATTGCATCATGAGATGATGACCCAACTAGTTTCGAGCTGGCCATCAGGAGTGAAACTCTGTAAGAATTGCTGGATGTTTATCGATCTGAGATGGAATCCTTATACACCAGCAAAGTATGGACTTTAGTTGCTATATCTGAAGGGTTAAATCCCCATCAGGAGCAAGTATATCTTGAGAAGATTACTTGGTGTAGATGGAAAAGTTGAGACTTTCAAAGCTAGACTTGTTAAAAGTTTGCATCATTTACCAGGCGTGGATTATGATGAAACCTTTTTCAAGTAGCTATGCTTAAGTCCATCCAGATCCTACTTGCCACGGCTACATACCATGACTACGATATCTGGCGGTTGGGTGCCATGACTGCTTTTCTAAATGATGTTTTAGAAGAGTGCGTCTATAAGTACACAGTCAGAGGGCTTCGTAAACAGTGGGAGCAGCGGAAACGTGTACAAGATGCTTTATAGATTAAAGCAGGCATCGCGGAGATGGAACATCTGTTTTGATGAGTTAGTCAAAGAGTTTGACATCATCAAAATGTTAGATGAACCTTGTATATACAAAAAGGTAGTAGGGAGTATGGTTGTGATCTTCGTAGAGTACGTGGATGACATACTCTTGATAAGGAAGGAGTTTCTTATGCTACGCTCGGTCGATCTCCGCTTATCACATGGATTCTCCATAAAGGATCATATTGATACCTCCTAAATCCTGGATTTTGGATCTATGAGATAGATCTAATTGGATATTAGGATACTCACTAGTTGTAGTGAGATGGTATCAATAGGTCCTGGGGAGAATCACTGGAAAGGTTCCAGGGTGATAAAGATGACTGAAAGTCAGTCACAGGCATTGTCTTTACACTCAGTAAAGGGACGGTATGTTGGAAGAGTTCCAAGCTAGATACCGTGACATACTAGACGATAAAGGCTCGGATACATCGCTACTTAAGATGCTACCAAAGAGGCAGTCTGGATGTATATTAGTTCATGAGATGAACTTCGTTCCTGCCATTGTGTGACAATGGAGTTGTGGCTTATGCCAAGGAACACTCGTCCCATCAGTGATCCAGACATATTCTAAGGCAGTATCACCTGATCATGGAGATGGCTGATCTCCAAGGTGATCGAGGTTAGGAGAGCAGACTCAGAGGACAACACGGCGGATCCACTCACAAAGGCCTTTTCCCAGAGAGAGATTTTTATGGGATGGTTGAGTATGAGATACTACAACCACTGCTACAGATGGCCCTAGTGCAAGTGGGAGATTGTTAGTTATATGTATGCCCTAGAGGCCATTACTGTACATAGGATGTATATTGTAGTGGATGCTTGGACATATATAGGGAGGACTTTCTTGCTCGACATGATAGTATGCTATCTGGTTACTCTTTACCTTAACGTGTATACTGATTGTCTTTCTGTTACATATTGGTAAAGCCCTTAGGATGTGTACTTGACTACCTGGACTGTGATGCGGATCATACTAGTGGGGACATGGTAGTCCATAAGTATATCCTTCAAGGTCCCTAGTCGTGGGTGTATCGAGACGGGGCATCGATATACCAGAGTAGACTAGCGTATACCTTCTCGACCCATACAGATGGGCGATGGATGATCCCATATCCATTGGTGTTTGACATCAGAGATGATATACGGGTGCTCAGTAGAGACTGGGTACACTGGACGGACTCGCCGAGAACTCCCAGATGGTATTATACTTCACGTCAGATGGCAGTTCTCTGGTGACACTGGTACAGGTTTGTCTGTAGACCCGAGATCGTTATAGAGTCTTGTGTGATTCCCACCGTGCTTTGATTTCCACCTTACCACGTCCAAGAGGGCGTGCAAAACGGTGGCTTTTGGGTACAGTCCCGAATCACATGGAGGAAATGAGCGATAGGAGGGGATTCGTCTCTCTCGGTATAGGGAGTTGATGTTGCACTGTGTTCGATTGGCTATAACCGGAAATCCCTGGCCAGGGTTGCTGAGATTTACTGGTAAGTGTTACCAGTAGTTTCTCGAACTGTTATAGACCTCATATCGACACGACTTATCGAGCTATTGGAGTCTGACGTTTACCACCCCTAGGCGAGATATGCGACATATCAGACGATGAGACCGGACTGTACGGTAAGTGTTACTAGTTGGATTCACAGGAGTGTGAGCGGGCTTGCTCGTCGATCTTCTGATCGCTCAATACCCGGGTGGCCGTTACGTTTAGCAGACCGCTTGCGGCTTATGGGTGTTTGATATGATCATTACCTGCTACCGGCGTATTGACGAGTCTTTAGAGTCCTACACAGAGGTTTCCTGCCTCAAGCGAAACGAAATAGGAGCGCATATGAGATATGTGCGGGACCGAGAATAATGCGTGTATGTGATACCGTATTCAATTCTCGCGATGAATGTATCGATTGGTTGTATGCGATATAACCTAGTTATCGATTCAAGGATTGATTCGATAAGCCGATACATTGGTTATTAGTCGGTTATATGAGATATGACCGGATCGTTAAATCAAGTGTTGATTTAATGATTTAATGCATAATTATATATTTGATATATTACTTTGCATTAACTAGTATTGGTTCACTTTAAATGGATTTTCTCACTTGACATGCACATTGTATATATGATATATTTTTGTGCACTTGTTTGTATCATGTTTGATGATACATGCTCATTAGGGTTTGTGTAAAGATTAAACCATGGTTGTGTAATGGTTAGGGTTTTCATTTTCTTATTCATTTATTTATTCATTTTGTTTATTTTGGCAAAAGAAAATGATAAAGAGAAAATGGTGGCTTTCTTTGTTTGTTGTTGAAGCTTCATGAAGCTTTGACTAAGTGACCATTTTGTCTCATGCTTAACCCTAACCATTCCACTTAACCATAGTCTATTCTCTACACATAACCATGGTTGGTATATGATAAGTATTCATATATTATTTTTCTTTTTGAAATAACTTATCATATTCTTCTTCTTCTTCTTCATCTTCAACAAGAAGAAAAGCTTGCAATCATTAATGGCATCTTGAGAAAAAGAGTGAGAAATCCAATTCTAAAGTGAACCCACTTCCTATTTCTTCATCCTCTACCTCTTGCCAAGTAGTATAGGGTATTTTCTTCACAAGTTTCATGACTTGGTGAAGTGGGAGCTTGATCTTGTGATGCCTCGACGTAGATCATCTTCGGCATCGTAGTCGATGACCTAGCCCGCCCATTTCTCCGATGAAGCCGACGCTAGAGCCCGGGATCCGATAATCGCAGCGAGGTGACATCATCACGGAGCTATGGAGGTGGAGGACCGGATCTACAAAGGTTGTATTTCCATTTTCCCTATAGTAAAGAAGTTTACTAGTTCTTGTTTCGTCTAAAATTCTAGTTAACGATCTAGTCTAGGGTTTCTCGGCACTTCTAAAATCCGAAATTGCCATGGTTGATGCCTTGTGAGACCTCATTGGTGTGCCTAGGAACCCTACAACCTAGTGCCTTAGACCAACTGGTTTGGGAGTCACTGCTAAGCTTTAGGTGGTGCAAGACGAGGAAAATACTAATACGCCTAATAAGCAAGCACATGAGTAATCGGTCGGTTAGTACCTCAAGAAGAATTAACGGCCGCATGAAAAATGTGTGAGCAAATCTATCTAAATATTCATTGATTAAACAGTACTGAGGTAGATGGACAAGAGTATGATAGCTTGAATTGAATTCTCCGAGTGTAGAGATGTCTTTTACACACACGTAGGGGTATATGATTGATGTTTGGAAGAAAGGTAGGAATGAAGAATAAAGATGATGTTTTATTGAGGGATGATGTGATTTCTAACATCTTTTCATGACTATTAAGATAGGGCTCATGACAACTGAAAAGCTAGTATAGTTGGAAACTTTAATTTTCAAAGTCTTTCTTTTATAATTCTTATCTTTACATGTAACTTTCACGGTCTTCCTTTTATTATTGGATTTTGTGGATGCAATCCGCTGAAAACCCTCAGGAGACAACACTCCTCCTACTAGGGACACCTAGAGGTTTAAAGGCTTGTTGCACGTGCTCAGTGCAATCGTGTTGCCTACGAAAGTGTGCTAGTTAGTTTTTCTTTTTCTTAATAAAATTTTCTCCTTCTCTTTCTAATAAAACAAGTTTGCTCGAGACTACCAAAATTAAGTTTGGGGGAATTTGATCAGTCGAAAATATTGCATTTTTAACAAATCAATTTCCCTGCTCTTTGCAATCATCTAAAGGTGTTTGGTATGAATATAGCACATATTAGCAATTTGTCTGTAAAATATCAAATAACATGAGTTATATATTATAACTGGCATTTTGAGGGAAATTGTGTGTTTATTATTGCACGCATGATCTTTTGTGTGTCAACACTTGTCTCGAGATTGTGTGCAGGAAATTCTCTAGGTAAAAGAGCCGGAATCATAAAAGTGCTGATAAAAATACGTCAAGTCAAAGACTTGAAATATGGCAGCAAACAAGAAAGTATAAAAATATTCCAGACATCAGAAAAGTGCCATAAAGCCAACATAAATCAACACTGGAATTTTCATACACCAAGCCCACCAAAGTGCCGCGGATCCGCGGCCGATTCAGGCCGATCCGCCGCGGATTCGCGGCCGATCCGACTCATCGGCGGTTGGATCCCTTCCCGAGGCTTATCTTTTTACTGCCAAGCTTATTTAAAGTCCCTAGAAATCTTCAGAAGCTTCTCTCCAACAGCAAGTCTTCTCATGCAAGCTAGCTAACTACCTAAATCTAGAAGCTTCCTACAACTACCTAGCTTTCTATGCAAGCTTCATAACAACCTAGCTTCCAAGGGAAGCTATACCTAGCTTCTAGGGGAAGCCAAAGGAAAAGAATATAAAATGGCATCCAAGGCTTCATTAAAAAGGTTTTTGTGTGGTGGATGGTTGATCATTAGTTGTAGTAAGATCCAAATCAAAATACATACAAATTGAGTGACACAATTTGATCCAAATCAAGATTCATCGAGTACCGATTCAAGCAAGCATTCAACGAGCCTTTTTGAAGCAACGTCGATCTTCATCCGAGCAAGTGATCCATGACGATCCGCAACTCAAGAAGACGATGCGAAGCTAGTTCGATGATTTAGTTCCTCCTCAATTCTTGTAGTCTTTGAGTGTATTGTAACGAAACATCGAATAATAAAAGGTGAAAATTCTTGATCTTGCTTTTCTTTACATTTGAGCATTATGAAGAGTTATCGATTCTTGATTGTTATCTTTTTCATGATGTTTGAGTGATAACTCCGCTTGTGGAGGAATCGAGAAAATAGGTAGATGATGATGACTAAATTCTTGAACGATTCTTAAGTCTTATGAGTTTTGTAAACTTTAGAAAATTAAATCAATGACGACCTAGTTTTGAGCAAGATGCTTTCTTGAATGTTCTCACTCTAAATTAGAGATCAATGATCGATGATTGAATTTCCTAGAGGCTAGAATTTGAATGCTAATCAACGAAAGGGAAAGGGATGATGATGAAGAAACCCTAGTTTTTTCAATAGATCCATAAACCTCGTTGATTGTCATCTATCTAGCAACAAATCTTCAATAGATAAGAATTTGTAATTATAAGTATTCATCATCACTATCGATTGGATCGATTCCTACAAGCCTCTTTACAAATCTTGATAATTCATTCGATTTGGACATCTTCGTGATCTTTAGTATTTCTTGATTTTAGATATAGTTCTTTATGATTCTTGAAACTAAACTTCACAACTTTTGAATCATTTTCCTTTATTCTTTTATTTTTTAACTGGACTAAAACAAGATCGATCAAATCACACTTTCTCAATGGACGATCTGCATTCACCGACGAAACTACAATAGACATCGTCAATTGATTGCGGTATAAATTTCTTTGGTTGTGAAACATTTTACATACACACGAGAAGAAGGATCAATCATGGTGTATATTAGTTTTAAGGACATTTCGGTCCAACATTCCATGTTTGGAACGAATATTAGTTTAAAGACATTTCAGTCTATTATTCATTTTGCGCGCATGTATATTTGTTACGTGGCGAAGTGAACGATGGTGATATGCGATGCACACAAATTGGGGTGCGATCCAATTTGAAGGCATTTATGCTTCCTTCAAAAATATACGTATATATATATATCCGAGACTTAATATGAGACTTGCATCTATATGTGATGCATATCAATATGAGGTGTACATATTAATATGGAAGTGCACAAATGTGGAATGTATCATTACCTGTCTTGATCAAGTTTCATATTTTCCATCAAGTTCGGACGAGAAGTTGCTGTTGGTTGTCGGGACCCGCCACCTCTCTGAAGACGTTGAGGAATTACAACGACATATATCAGATGTGTGAAGAGATGTACCCTTAAACCAAATCCTATATTTGAAGGAAAAGATCATGGTCGACCTAAGAATCGTTAGTGAAACTAAGATTAACTTAGAAGATATGAGATAAATTTCATTTTGGATATCATCGATGAGAGATCACTAGTCATATATGGGACTAAGATCAACAAAGAAGCTTAGGCTTCACATACTTAACCAATTTAGGGCTAAGATTGGGTTTTTGTACTACCCAGCAGTGCTAAGCACTCAGATATATAGAGCTCACGTGTGTTTCACGTGAGGCGTAGAAATAGTGCTAAGCACTAGTCTTTTGTGACGGTCACGAGTGTTTCACATGAGAAGCTAAGCTTTTGGTTTCTTTTGAGCGCTCATGTGTATTTCATATGATGCATTGGGTTTTTGGCGCTCTAGTGTGTTTCACGTGACACACTGCACTAGTGCTAAGAACTAAACTTTCTATTTTCTGGCACTCACGTGTGTTTCAAGTGAGGCGGTATGTAACTTGGGCTTGGGTGCTCACGTGCTTTTCACGTGAGGCGCTTGTAGGGTATTTTTCGTCACCCTATTGAGATGGGAAATACGCGTCGCTTGTCAGGCGCATTACAGATTCCCCCATCCTAGGATAGGCTGGGATTTATTGATTGTGGAGATCCGAATCTCCGGCAGCCGCGGACTAAGCTGCCGTTAATTACCCATCTCTTTTGGAGCGAGAAAATCTCCGATTGACGGGTAAAATAGGTCATACGAACTCAATGTGCAGTATGCGCGTGTTGTGTTTTGGAGGGGGCTTGGATGTATCGGGGGCCATGCAGAGTTTATGGGGTTCCCGCAACCCGGATGCGGGCGGGGGTCAAGGGGGTTAGCAGCCCCTTTGCAGGGTGCGGGGCAACGCTACGTTAGAAGTTTTTTCTAACAGGAGAGGTATTTTTAGTGTGGAGTGCATGGGAAAAGAGGGGCGATAAGCGTCCTAAGGACGCGTGTGTGGCGTGTGGTAGATGGGCACCTGCAGGCCACGTACTTAACGCGTGGACGCTGGGCTCCAGTGCCCGGCACGTGGGCGCCTATGGAAAAAAGGGAGGGGGACTTAGCCCCGAGATTAGGAGTTAATTTCCGAGAGACTTTGGAAACTCCCAGAAAAAAGAGGATTTTTATCTTTATGGAGTTAAACTCCCAAAGGATTTTGAGTGGAGTTAAACTCCGAAAGATTTGGATTTTGAGTTAAACTCCTAAAAGATCTGGATTAGGAGTTAAACTCCTTTGAGGATTTGGGTCTTGGAGTTGAACTCCCCGAAGATCTTCAGAGGTGATCAAAGGGGACCCATTTCTTCTCTCTTAAGCCCTGGATCTTCTCTTGAGTCTTGGATTTTTCCCAAAGTGAGATTTTTGGAGATGGGTCTCTTTCTTCCTTCTCTCTGTTGGCTGGATCTTGAAGGAAAGAGAGTGAGGCTTAAAAATCTCCCCTTTTAGAAATTTGAAGGATGATCTGAGTTCCCCTTAAAGGATTTTATGATAAAAAATTGTTTCTTTTTGAAAAAAGAAGAGTTAAACTCTTAATTTAATTCAAAAAAGAGGAAGAAGGTTTAGAACCTTGAGTAAGGAGAAGGGGACACAGAAACCCTAGATTTTGAGGGGATTGAATTATATTTTTTATTTCATTATCATGTTGCCTTTTATAAGCTTACAAATTTATACATAGACTCTAGGGCTTTAAAAAATGACAATTTTCCCATTCCATGTCTCATGTGCTCATTTCTTTTGCACATGAGCCATAGGCTTTACAAAATTTTGGCTTTATGCCCATTTTTCTTGCATTTATTCATAAAAACTATATAAAATTATTTATTACATGATTTTCATTTTGGCATGGGGGAGGCCGGCCAAAAGGGTTCGACTTAAGCATGGGCACACTTGACCTGGGCTTGGGCCCACCTGGCTTGGGGTTGACTTGGTCAACCGGGGTGTAATTTTTGACCCAAACAGCGCTGAGTTCTTTTGGAGATTTAATCTCTGTTGATATTTGTAAAGAACTTAAATCTCTATTAATGGTATTTTGACCATTAACGATCACCAAGATCACTGTTTTGAGAATCTGGGATCGGGTTCTTTAAGAACTAAGTTCTTAATTTGAAGGAACCATGTTCCTAAAGTATTATAGACTCTATATTCTCAATGTTTTTTATCCATGTTTTCTTGTTCATGTTTTCAGAAAGATTAAAGCTCTGTTAATGGTATTTTGACCATTAACGATCACCAAGATCACTATTTTGAGGATCTTGGATTAGATTGTTAAAGAACTAAGTTCTTGATTTGAAGAAACAAAGTTCCTGAAGTATTATGTACTCTATCTTCTTTCTTTTCAATTTTGTTCTTTCTTAAATATTTGATTATCAAGAATAAGATCATTCCGATAACAATTAAATTCTCAATTTTTGGGAGACTTATCTTGTGGATCTCAGATCCAGAAAATGAACTAAGTTCTTAAGAAGGGTTAAACTCTTAGATAGGTAAAGAAGATGTTTTTATCTCTGTATTTTCTTTATCTAGGGTTTAGAGGAGGAAGATCTTTTTGTTTTATTGAGAATTAAATTCTCTGATTTTTTTGTGGAAGCTTTTGGAGAGCCTTCTGTATTTTTACAAAAGCTTATGGGAGGTCTTTTTCCCGTAGATTTAATCTTTTTGTTCCTATTTATAGAAGAGAAAAATCAATCTGTTAAAGAAAATCTTTCATTGAGAGATCATGATTGATTTCATAATCAATCGAAATGATCTTAAAAATCAACCGGTGAATTTTATTCACCATTGGATTTTAATTTAAGGGCTCTCTCTTTTACAGAGAAGATCATTCTTGTTTATTTTAAAAGATTGGGAAAATATTTTTCTAAGATAGAATTTTATTTTATCATATGAATATTTTGTTTGTTTAACAAGATTAGGAAGATATTTTCCTAACATAGAATTTTATTCTATCGTATGAATATTTTGTTTGTTTAACAAGATTAGGAAGATATTTTCCTAACATAGAATTTTATTCTATCATATGATTTAATTGGTGATATTTTATCACCATTGGATTTTAAATCCAAAGATTCTCTGTTAAAGAAAAATCTTTCCATATTAGAAAGATCAGGGAAAATATTTCTCAAATAGAATTAAATTCTATCATATAAAATTTAATTCTATTAAATAGTTTAATTGGTGATATTTTATCACCATTGGATTTTAAATTCAAATATTCTCTGATTAGAAAAAGATCTTTCCATATTAGAAAGATCAGGGAAAATATTGCCTAAATAAAGTTTAATTATATCACATAGAATTTAATTCTATTAGATGGTTTAATTGGTGATTTTATCATCATTGGATTGTAAATCCAAGATTCTCTGTTAGAGAAAGATCTTTCCATAATAGAAAGATCATGGAAAATATTTCCCGAATAGAATTTAATTCTATCATATAGAATTTAATTCTATCAGATAAGATCATTTTAAATTGGGTCTGTCACGTGTTTTGCACATGAGCGTTGCCATATACATATATGGTAGCGACGTTCACGTGCTTTGCTTGTGAGCGCTACCAAAAGAATGCGGCAAGAGAACTCACGTGTTTAACACATGGGGGTTATTATAAGATTTAATCCTATCTGAAGCCGGTACTCATATACTTTGCATGTGAGTGCTCACATGTTTAACACGTGGACGCTCACATGTTTAACACGCGGGCGCTGCTATAGGATATAATCCTAACTGCAATAGGTATTCGCGTGATTTGCACGTGAGTGCTCATATGCTTTGTGTAAGTCCACGTTGCCCACCCCGGTGCTTGCGGGGAGGCGGAAAACGGAATAAAAATCGGATTTTTATCATGCTAGGCAACATGGACTAGACTAAGGAGGATCTTTGCTAAACAAAAACTAGCTAAAGCTAACTAGAAATTAGCTACAAGGAAGAATGGTTATACCTTGGGCTCTATGTCCTTCTCCCCTTGCTCCTTGGAGGAGTAGAAAGGGATCACCTTTGTCGTCTTCTCACGTCGAAGAAGGATCAACCCGAGAGCCTCAACCTTTGGCTTCAACTTCAAGCTAGAAGTAACTAGGGTGCTAGACGTGCTAATCCTAGAACCCTAGATGAGAGTAGAGATTACTATGGAATTGTTTTTCTCAAGCTCAAGTGTTTCTCAACACATGAGAGGGAAGAGCTTGAGGAAGAGGAAGAGCAAGAGAGAGAAAGTATATGATAGAATGAGAGAATTATGAAGTATTCTCACATATATGTGTGAATTATTATAAATTGATAATTAGCAAGATAATTGTCATGGCTTAATCAAGACATGACCATTATCATTTCATATTTAATACTAATTGCAAGGATCAAAGAGCATCTTTTATATGGAATGATGATGGTCAAAGTGTCAACCTAGGTCAACAAGTCAAGAATGGTCAAAAGGTCAACAACCCTAACCATGCACAATTATATATAACTAATATCAATTAATCATAATACACACATAAGCATTAGGGTTAATAAAATGACAATGGTCATTAACCCTAATCAAAGACCTCTCCCTCTGTCTCAAGCAACTGTGCATATGCACCCGTATTCGCGATCCGAGGAACACGAATACAAAGAGATAAAACCAATCCCAAATCATATACTAGGATCTGGCTTAAACCAAAGCCCACTAGTATAAGCTGTCCGGACAGCAAACGTGCACAAGTGCGCGGATGTGAACGAACCCTGTCGCAAAACTATGCGACCTCTACTCATTTTGCCTAAAGGCGAATAGCTCTCTGTGTGGGACTTTAAAGACTCGACACTACGCTGGCAGTGGGTTTAACCATAGACCGCAAGCGGCACTAGCTGTACGTAACGGTCCCCAGGTAGATGCCGATAAGAAGACTGACGAGGTGAACCCCATCTGAACTCCTACTGAGCCTGTATGTGACAGTCTCCGTACAGTCCGGTCTGTTCGTCTGATACATCGCATGGCGGGCCTATGGGGGCGGTGAACGTCAGTCCCCTAATAACGGTACAAGTCGTGTCGGAGTGTAGCCCAGAACACCCTGAGATAACACTGGAAACCTACCAGTATATCTCGCTTGCCCTGGCCAGGAACTACTTGTGTAATGGCTCTCCTGTACACAGCGCGATGTCAACCCCCAATACCGGGAGAGACGAATCCTGTCTAACCGTCACTGCCTCCAAGTGCTTCGGGACTGCACCCAAAAACTACCTGTTTGCACGACTCCTTTGAGCCGTGGTAGGGTAGTAATCAAAGTGCAGTGGGAACACACTCGAGGCGAAGTGACAGTGTCAAGTCAGCAGACTAAGCTGTACTCATGTCACCTGGGAACTGATAACCGACGATAGGTATAATACCAACCAACAGTTCCCGACGAGTCCTGTCCAGTGTACTCGTAACCTAACGAGCACCCGCATACTATCTCAAGTACGACGTACTGACGGCTGTGGGACAAACCGTCTCCCACGCTGGGATGAGAAGCGCATACGCTAGTCTACTCCGGAGTATCGATGCCCTGTTTCGATAGTCCAACGACTAGGGACCTGTATAAGGATGTGCTTATGGATTACCCCGCCCCCACGAGTGTGAGCACAATCACAACGCTGGTAATCAAGCAAAGATCCTAAGGGCTCTACTAATATGTATATAAGCGATATGCTAAAAGAAATATATGCACATATTGAAGTAGAGACAAACCAAGTAGCATACTACCATTTCGAGCAAGATTGTATATACAACTGTGAATATCCCAAGCTTCCATCAAGTAATATACAAACTAGTATGATACAATAATGGCCTCTAGGGCATATACACTAACAATCTCCCACTTGCACTAAGGCCATGTACTGGCGTATCGTAGACCTATCATCTCGATCAGCCGCTCGAACTGAGTCTGGGGCAAGGCCTTGGTGAATGGATCTGCAGTGTTATCTTCTGAAGCAACCCTCCGAACCTCGATCTCCTGGCGATCCACGATCTCCCTGATCAGGTGATACCGCCTCAAGATGTGTCTGGATTTCTGATGGGACCTGGGTTCCTTCGCTAAAGCTATAGCCCCGTTGTTGTCGCAATACAGAGGTATTGGGTCAACAATGGACGGAACCACCTGAAGTTCTTTCAAGAACTTCCTCATCCAGGCAGCTTCTTTTGCGGCATCAGATGCAGCGATGTATTCCGCTTCCATAGTCGAGTCAGCAACGGTTTCCTGTTTGGAGCTCTTCCAACACACCGCCCCTCCATTGAGGGTAAAGACAAAACACGACATGGACTTGGAATCATCTTTGTCACTCTGGAAGCTGGAGTCAGCAAAGGCCTCAATCTGGAGGTCTTTTCCGCCATACACCAAGAACATCTCCTTAGTCCTTCTCAGGTACTTGAGAATGTTCTTTACCGCTATCCAATGTTTCTCCCCAGGGTTTGACTGATACCTGCTTACCACACTCAGTGCATAAGCCACATCCGGTCTGGTACACAACATCGCATACATTATAGAGCCTACCACAGAAGCGTAGGGTATAATAGACATGCGATCCCTCTCCAAATCAGTCTTGGGAGACATCTCTTTGGAGAGGGTGATCCCGTGACAAGACGATAGATTACCACGCTTGGAATCTTCCATACTGAATCTCTTCAGTATGGTGTCGATGTACCTGGACTGCGAAAGTCCTAATATCCTCTTGGATCTGTCACGGTAGATCCGGATACCCAGAATGTATGAGGCATCACCCAGGTCTTTCATGGAGAACCTGTGTGACAAGAACCCCTTGAAAGATTGTAGCATAGGAATGTCATTTCCTATTAAGAGAATGTCATCCGCGTATAAAACGAGGAATACTACAGTTCTCGCTATAAATCTACAATAGATGCATGGTTCATCTGGATTTTTGATAAAGCCAAATTCCTTGACCGTCTCATCAAAACAGATGTTCCAACTCCGCGATGCCTGCTTTAGTCCATAAATGGACTTAAGCAACTTGCACACCTTTCCGCTGCTCCCACTCTGAATGAAACCCTCTGGCTGGTCCATATAGACACACTCCTCTAAATGTCCATTTTGAAAAGTGGTCTTTACGTCCATCTGCCAAATCTCATAATCATGGAAGGCAGCAATGGCAAGAAGGATCCGAATGGATTTCAGCATAGCTACTGGAGAAAAGGTTTTGTCATAGTCCAAACCAGGTCGCTGACGAAAACCCTTTGCAACCAGTCTAGCTTTGTAGGTTTCAACCTGTCCATCTACACCAATCTTCCTTTTGAAGATCCACTTGCATCCTACGGGTTTTACCCCATCTGGAGCAATGTCCAACGTCCATACTTTGTTGGTGTACATGGACTCCATTTCGGTCCGCATTGCATCCAGCCATTTTACCGAGTCGACGCTCTGAATGGCTTGCTGGAAGCTAGTAGGCTCATCACAATCTATGATGCAATCCTCTCTATCCCCGTCAATGAGAAAACCGTAGTATCTCTCGGGCGGATGAGACTGCCTACTACTCCTGCGGAGTGGCGTGGGAATGTCCTGATCTTTCGAACCCTCTGGTTCTACTAAACTTTCAGTAATAGCTCGTGGTTCTGGAATTTCTTCCAGTTCTATTGCGCTCCCACTTAGTTCTTTTTCTATGAACTGGTGTTCTAGAAAGTGGGCATGGCGAGAAACAAAAACCTTTTGTTCCTCTTCGCAATAGAAGAAATATCCCTTGGAGTTCTTTGGATATCCCACAAACTTGCACTGTACTGAGCGTGCCTCGAGCTTGTCCGCATGCTGCTTTTTTACAAAAACCTGGACATCCCCATGTCTTAATGTGATTAAGATAGGGTCTCTTCCCACACCACATCTGATATGGTGTAGTAGGCACAGTCTTAGTCGGAACTCGGTTCAAAAGGTATGCAGCTGATTCTAGCGCATATCTCCAGAACGATCGCGGCAACTCAGCGTTACTCATCATGGACCGCACCATATCCAATAGGGTTCGGTTCCGTCTCTCCGATACACCGTTATGTTGCGGAGTGTATGGAGGAGTAAGCTGAGAGAGAATTCCATTCTCTTTTAAGTAACCCAGGAACTCGGCACTCAAGTATTCACCACCTCAATCAGATCTTAGTGCCTTGATACTTTTGCCTGTTTGTTTTTCTACTTCATTCTTATATTCCTGAAATTTTTCAAAAGCCTCGGATTTATGTTTCATCAAGAAGATATATCTGTACCTTGAAAAGTCATCCGTAAAAGTAATGAAGTAAGAATAACTGCTTCGCGCATGTGTAGACATTGGACCGCACACGTCGCTGTGTACGAGTCCCAAGAGCTTGCTCGCTCTTACTTCGTGTCCAGTGAACGGAGTCTTTGTCATCTTTCCTTTGAGACAGGATTGACAAGTTGCATACGATTGATATTCGAACGGATCCAAATATCCTTCTGCATGTAACTTAGTCAACCTTCTCTCATTGATGTGACCCAGTCTACAATGCCATAAGAAAGTTTATTGATTTCTGGAGACTTTCTTTTGTGTGTATTCTGGACATTGAAAATCTGTGGTTGGTTTAATACGTATATACCGTTGTTCAATGTACCTGACCCAATCAAAACTTGATTAAGGTGAATGTTCACTACATTACTTACAAATGCAAATTCATAACCTTCTTTAGATAATAAAGATATAGAAATGATATTACAGGTTGCATTTGGTACATAATAACAACTACGCAAAACCAAAAAGTGTCCATCCGACAATCCCAGGTGATAGTCCCCCACGGCCTTAGCATCCATGCTAGCACCGTTTGCAACTCTGAGGGTCATGTCACCTGCCTTCAAAATTCTACGCTTTCTCAACGCCTGCAAAGAATTACAGATATGAGATCCTGATCCGGTATCCAATACCCAGGATGTAGAGTTTATTGATAGACAGTTTTCAATAACATACACACCTGAAGCTGAAGCCGCAACTCGCTTCAAATCCTGAGTTCTGGCCTTCCAAGCCTTGCAATCCTGTTTCCAGTGTCCACTTTTATGACAGTAGAAGCATTCTTCCTTCCCCACTAGCTTTCCCGCTATCTTTGTTGCCTTTCCTTTTCCCTTCGTATCCACTTTACTGACACCGCCTCTTGGTTTGGCGGGGGCTTTCTTCTTCTTACCCTTGGCTTTCTCCCTGGATCTAGAAGAGGAAGATCCTCCTACAAACAAAGTGGATGTCTCCCTACCCTTCTGTAGGGTGCCCTCAGCACTCCTCAACATGTTCAGAAGTTCGGAAGGTTCAACCTCTTTTCCTTGCATGTTGAAGTTTAGGACAAACTGTGCGTAAGTGGAAGGAAGGGACTGGAGAATCAAATCAGTGTAGAGTTCATTCTCCAACGTGGTCCCAAGGTCCGCGAGCTCCTCTATGTAGCCAATCATCTTAAGCACGTATTCCGCTACCGATGATCCGACGGCCAATCTTGCCGAAAATAGCTTCTTCGACACTTCGTATCTTGCGATACGAGACTGCTCTCCATACAGTTCTTTTGTATGGAGAAATATGGACTCTAGGTCCATATTCTCGTGCCTCCTCTGATGTTCGTTGTCCATCGAGGCAAGTCGGGGCATTTGGCCTTCGCGCAATCGATCTCCCATGTCTTACGGATTTCTTTATCCGCGACGCTGGAGGTGGGACCTGGGACAGGGGGAGCTTTGGTGGTAAGGACATACCCCAACTTGTCGTAAGTGATTACCATCTTGACATTCCTGAGCCAATCTTTGTAGTCTGGCCCTGTCAGTATGTTTTTATCTAGTAATAACTTAAGTCCGGTCATGTTGAATGGTCGCTGCAATTAGGAGAGAGAAAAGAAACACTTTAGCATGATGCTCTTGCAAGTTTAGAGTGGTTTTTAGTTTTTCTAAACTGGATGGCTCCCACTGTCTCTCGAATCCCTTCTCAAACCGTAAAGAAAGAATTAGTCGGGATCAATCTCACCGTACAATACTTGCTTAACCGTTCAGCCAGGCCAGTGTCGGTACTTCGAGGGAGGTTTTTCAACGCTTTCGCGAAGTTCCTTAATTAAGTAACCTCTTTTCCCTGTGGGCGTAGCCCCGCTAACACCTTTCTAGACACCTACTAGGTTTATAGCATTGATCGTTAAATGAGAGTTTTCCCGAGGAGTAGCATATACTCACAGTAGGATCGGGATCCAAATATCATCGCGTGATAAAACCAAAGGAATCCTACCAGAATTATCACACTCTAAATGGTATGCAGCGCTAGCAAGTTTCAGTGCTTATGAAACTCCCGATGTGGATTTTTTCCCCATGCTCTTATGACCTTGACTTTGGCCAAAATATCATAAGTCACATGTCAAGTTATACCCGTCATTCTCCTGGTTAATTTGGACCCACCCGTACCTACCATTGACTTTGGCCAAAATGTCAGTACGACTGTCCCAAACCAACGCATCTATCTATGCTGCACATGAATACCCAATAGCTACCAATCACTATGCCTTGACTTTGGCCAAAATACATAGCTTGAATACTTTTTACCATTCATGTGGAATGACGGAGGGCTACGAATGGTTTTGGTGAAACTGTGAACGTAGTGAACTTGATATAATCGATGGAACGAGATAGCTTTTAAAAGGAGTGGTTCAAGCTCCGCGTTTAAAAGTTTAGTTTTGAAAAGAAACCGAGTGGTTTTCAAAGTGTTCCAATCGACTTTTACTTGGTTTATTTTCTTGCATTAGTTCTTTTAATGCGTCCCATCAATTAATCCTACCATTGCAGAAAACAACCAAAATATGACGTACGCTTATGCCATTCGCATTCGCCACGGGGCCCCGTCATCACCCGTTAGCTTACTTAACTAACGACAGAGCGGGGGCTGGGCTAGCGCGGCTGTAAAACATAAGCAACGCCTAAATAGTTATTATATATAAATGTATAGCAATGATAGACATTACAGATCACAGATGAATACATTGGATATACTAGGAATCCGCAATACGTTCGAGCCTGCAACGAAAAGCGGATTACACGGTCGCGGTGAATAGCCAATACCCCACCCAAGACCCCTACGGGTGCGGCAAACTACCCGCCAAGTACCTGAAGCGAAGCAACCTCCCTCAACACCGTGAGTAGGCCACTCGGCACTTCGAGATACCCGGTAGTTTGTGCACCCCCTCCATGGGTCTATCCTAGGAGCAAAAACAGTAAAAAGAATTATACAATGACGGCTACAATCCCGACCCGGTTGTGCGGCCAAACAAATAATAATACATCAATTTACATATTACATGAATGAAAGAAAAAGAAACACTCATCTCACATCCACCCCGGCTATTCACCCGCGACAATCCAACGCATTCATATACACATACCATCATCAAACACAGATCACAGATATGTATAACCCCCACTAATCGACTTATAGCGATTAGCAGACGTTCAATACATATAAACATCACAGATATAACCCATTAGTCAAATTGTAGTGAAGTTCGATCAAAAAATACGGATTTATAGGCCCCCAAAAACAAATTTCTTTTCTGGAAAACCTGGGCACAAATAAACCATCTTAAAAATCCCAAAACCAAGCCAGAAGAACACTGCACCAAACTCGACCCAGAACCGAGTCAAAACGGCCGCGGTTCCGCGGCAATAGGCATGCTTTTGCTGCGGAACCGCCGCGCCTTGAGCGATTCACTGGATCGTTTTTGGTGGCTTTCTTCATAAAATCCTGAGATGATTTTTGACGTAAGATTTATTTTATTTTGAACAGAAAAAAAAATCAACAGAAAGTTAGGGTTTTGTGTTTTTAGTTTTGTGATTTTTTCCGATTAAACTTCCATACACTTTACTACCTAGCTAGTTTATGTTTAGTTAGGCTCTGATACCACTGTAAGTCCATGTTGCCCACCCCGGTGCTAGCGGGGAGGCGGAAAACGGAATAAAAATCGGATTTTTATCATTCTAGGTAACATGGACTAGACTAAGGAGGATCTTTGCTAAACAAAAACTAGCTAAAGCTAACTAGAAATTAGCTACAAGGAAGAATGGTTATACCTTGGGCTCTATGTCCTTCTCCCCTTGCTCCTTGGAGGAGTAGAAAGGGATCACCTTTGTCGTCTTCTCACGTCGAAGAAGGATCCATCCGAGAGCTTCAACCTTTGGCTTCAACTTCAAGCTAGAAGTAACTAGGGTGCTAGAAGTGCTAATCCTAGAACCCTAGATGAGAGTAGAGATTACTATGGAATTGTTTTTCTCAAGCTCAAGTGTTTCTCAACACATGAGAGGGAAGAGCTTGAGGAAGAGGAAGAGCAAGAGAGAGAAAGTATATGATAGAATGAAAGAATTATGAAGCATTCTCATATATATGTGTGAATTATTATAAATTGATAATTAGCAAGATAATTGTCATGGCTTAATCAAGACATGACCATTATCATTTCATATTTAATGCTAATTGCAAGGATCAAAGAGCATCTTTTATATGGAATGATGATGGTCAAAGTGTCAACCTAGGTCAACAAGTCAAGAATGGTCAAAAGGTCAACAACCCTAACCATGCACAATTATATATAACTAATATCAATTAATCATAACACACACATAAGCATTAGGGTTAATAAAATGACAATGGTCATTAACCCTAATCAAAGTCCTCTCCCTCTGTCTCAAACAACTGTGCATACGCACCCGTATTCGCGATCCGAGGAACACGAATACAAAGAGATAAAACCAATCCCAAATCATATACTAGGATCTGGCTTAAACCAAAGCCCACTAGTATAAGCTGTCCGGACAGCAAACGTGCACAAGTGCGCGGATGTGAACGAACGCTGTCGCAAAACTATGCGACCTCTACTCATTTTTCCTAAAGGCGAATAGCTCTCTGTGTGGGACTCTAAAGACTCGACACTACGCTGGCAGTGGGTTTAACCACAGACCGCAAGCGGCACTAGCTGTACGTAACGGTCCCCAGGTAGATGCCGATAAGAAGACTGACGAGGTGAACCCCATCTGAACTCCTTCTGAGCCTGTATGTGACAGTCTCCGTACAGTCCAGTCTGTTCGTCTGATACATCGCATGGCGGGCCTAGGGGGGCGGTGAATGTCAGTCCCCTAATAGTGGTACAAGTCGTGTCGGAGTGTAGCCCAGAACACCCTGAGATAACACTGGAAACCTACCAGTATATCTCGCTTTCCCTGTCCAGGGACTACTTGTGTAATGGCTCTCCTGTATACAGCGCGATGTCAACCCTCAATACCGGGAGAGACGAATCCTGTCTAACCGTTACTGCCTCCAAGTGCTTCGGGACTGCACCCAAAAACTACCTGTTTGCACGACTCCTTTGAGCCGTGGTAGGGTAGTAATCAAAGTGCAGTGGGAACACACTCGAGGCGAAGTGACAGTGTCAAGTCAGCGGACTAAGCTGTACTCATGTCACCTGGGAACTGATAACCGACGATAGGTATAATACCAACCAACAGTTCCCAACGAGTCCTGTCCAGTGTACTCGTAACCTAACGAGCACCCGCATACTATCTCAAGTACGACGTACTGACGGCTGTGGGATAAACCGTCTCCCACGCTGGGATGAGAAGCGCATACGCTAGTCTACTCCGGAGTATCGATGCCCTGTCTCGATAGTCCAACGACTAGGGACCTGTATAAGGATGTGCTTATGGATTACCCAGCCCCCACGAGTGTGAGCGCAATCACAACGCTGGTAATCAAGCAAAGATCCTAAGGGCTCTACTAATATGTATATAAGCGATATGCTAAAAGAATCATATGCACATATTGAAGTAGAGACAAACCAAGTAGCATACTAGCATTTCGAGCAAGATTGTATATACAACTGTGAATATCCCAAGCTTCCATCAAGTAATATACAAACTAGTATGATACAGTAATGGCCTCTAAGACATATACACTAACACTTTGCACGTGGGGGTTGTCCTCCATTTATATAAAAGGAACAACAAGCTTTGGCCAAAATTTTTGGCGGGAAAAAATGCCCCCGCTACTTTGCCCACGTAGGTATGTACGCAGGTTAAGTAGTACAGAGTTATGCATCTTCATATAATTGATGACATAAGATACAGGTTTAGGATCCCTGTCGTCTTAGATTTTTTTTAATCTTGATGAGCTGTAAGGGTCTCAAGAAAGTTTTTTCTCCCTATGAATCGAGAGGATCTCACAGGTGCATATTATCCTTGGAAATCGTGGGGATTTCTAAGTGTCATTCACCTTCGTAAGTTGTAAGGATCTCACGCAGGTATTTTCTCCTTACGAGTCGAGAGGACTTGTAAGTGGCTTTTTCACTTTATCGATATGCAACTTTTGGCGAATGTGGCCTGTGGATAGTATACAAGAGTTGGTATAGACCTACTTTTAGGGCAGCGATGGCTTATAAAATAGGTTTAGATCTATCGCCTAAGGCTTTTCAATTTTATGAGCCGTGAGGGTTGTTTTTCCAATAAAAGAGCAAAGCTCTGTTCAAAATTTAAAAGGCAGCGCCAAGAGTTAAAAACTCTGAGGCAGCGCCTCACGTGCCTTGAACGAGGGCACCAGCGCCAAAAGTTAACAACTCTGAGGCAGCGCCTCACGTGCCTCGTACGAGGGCACCAGCGCCAGAACTAAAATCTCTCTATTAAACAGAGCCATTAGATCAAAGATCCAACGGAGATGATAAATCATCAAAATACAGAATTAAATTCTGTTAAGAAAATATTCCTCAAATCTTTCTAAACAAGAAAGATTACTCTCTGTAAAACATAGTGCCGTTGGATTAAAAAATCCAATGGTGATTAAAAATCACCCATATACAGGAAAATTATATATGGGAAAATATTTCCCTAATCTTGTTAAAAGCAAGAAAAATATCTTCTATAAAATAGAAGTCCTTGGATCAAAGATCCAACGGCGGTTAAAATCCCCAAATCAATCAGAATCTCTCAACGAAAGATTTCCTTAACTAAATCAACAAGCTCACCTCTACTATATAAACGACCCAAGACTTCAACTCTTATTTAGAGAAACCCCCCAGAAGCTTTAGAGCAAGCAAGAAGAAAGTTTTAAGAAGGAAGAAAGAAAAACACCTCTCTTCGAGGTAAATAAAAATAATAATAGAGATAAGAGCATCTCATCTGCATATCCAAGGGTCTAACGCTTATAAAGAACATTGTTCTTTCCCTGGATCTGAGTTCTATGAGACAAGTCTCCCACAAATGAGAATTTAATTCTCACGGGGATGAACTTGTTCTTGGGGATTAAAGATCCAGAAAAAAACAGGGAATTGAACTCCTCAGAACAAAATACACAAAGAAAACCTAGCATCCAAGCACCTCATGTGTCCCTCACGTGGGCGCCCCTCAATAAAAAGTGCTTAGCACTCAATGGTTGGCGCTTAGCGCCAAGCGCCTTATGTGCAACTCACGTGGGCGCCGCTCAATGAAGAGTGCTTAGTACTCAATGGTTGGCGCTCAGCGCCAAGCGCCTAACGTGCCCCTCACATGGGCGCTGCTCAATAAAGAGTGTTTAGCACTCAATGGTCGGCGCTCGGCACAAAGCGTCGCACGTGCCCATCATGTGGGCGCTGCTCAATAAGGAGTGCCTAGAACTCAGTGATTGGCGCTAAGCGCCAAATGCATTACGTGCCCCGCACGTGGGCGCCATAAAGAGTGTTTAACACTCCATAAGAAACAAAAAAAAGAGGGAAAATAAAGTAAAGTAAATGGTGATCGTCAGAACCCTTATCAATGCCCAGCATTGTTTGCACAGAAAAGGGACTGAGCCCAAGCAAATGTTTAACACTTTATTCAAAGACTGAGTGGGATGAGTCCAAGTTGACCAAAAATCCCTAATTCAGATCAACCGAGCCAATGTGCTCATCATTTTCCAAATTGTTCTTACTCCCAAACCTCTGATACATTGGTTCAAGGGTACATCTCCTCACACCTTTGATACATGTCGTTGTAATTCTTCAGCGTCTTCAGAGAGGTGGTGGGTCCCGATAACCAATAACTCTTTGGTGCACTCCCAAATTGACGGGCATATCCCAACAGACCGCAACGTCCTTAAACTAGTTATGGACCGAAACGTCCTTAAACTACAATGGACCGCAACGTCCTTAAACTAGCTATGGGTAGCTATGGACCGAACATTCTTAAACTACAACGGACCGCAACGTCCTTAAACTAACTATGGACCGAAAAGTCCTTAAACTAACAACGGACCGAAACGTCCTTAAACTAAAGCAATAAAACCCAAATGCTCTTTTGTTGGGTCTGAATGATCTTAAAATCTTGTTGAGTAGATCTTAGTCTAAAATTATACTAACGTATCCTCAACAAATATTTAAGTTGATGTTAATCTCAAACGAGATTAACGATCCTTAAACCAACCTAAACCCAAATCTCAAAATATACGGATTTGGACTAATCCATGCCGTACGGGAGACAACATAAATTAGTCTCCGTATACAATCTACGGGCAACCAAAAATAAAACAGACACACACGACACGAAGTGACCTTCTGGAGCAGGAGAAAGTGGTTATAGCTATGTGGAAACGTAATTAACTGCAGGGGCTTGTGCCTGCAGGGAAGAGCGTCCCCACAATCAAAAACCCCTCACAAACGAGGGGGAATCTGATGAAGTCTGCTACAACGGCCGCATCCATCCAAACCTATGATACACGGTATCATAAATCAACTTGGCATCTTCGGAGAGGTGGATGGATAAATCCAAATAGCATCTGCCCCCAAAATTCAGGCAAGACTATCCATCCCGGATTCGTCTCCCGTTTTCGGCGGTGAACAGATTCTGGCACGCCCGGCGGGACCTTTTTCTCTTTCCACTCCACACTTCATGTGTCGTGTTCACGAACAAATCGCGGTTTAATATGGTTGTCCCAGGATTCAAGCACTAAGATTTGGTGTCTTGCTCCTATGCAGAAGAGAAGAGAAATCAATGTCTTCCAACTGCACCTGCAATAGCAGCTCCCACTCCGTCCCCGCTAAAGGAGTGACTTATGGACCCCAAGAGGACTCTATCTTTGCAATGCCAGTGGAACAGGTGACTCAGGCCACCACTGGACTGTTTTTTGGGACCATGATCCCGCCAGCAAGCTTCAGCGCCCCGGTGCCATCACAAGAAGCTCCGAAGAAGTTGGTCTTCGATCGACTTGCAGCCACCATGGCCCCTCTCAACAGGTCATCCAAGTCTTCTACCTCAGTCTTTAATAGACTGTGCCAAAGCTCCAGTGGGCCAGCAAAGAGGCTCGCAATACCTGAAGGGGTTATCCTGAAGCGGATAGCCATTCTAGTTCCGGCAAACGAAGTCGTCAAAGGGGCTTCTCCTGCTAAAGGATCTGTCTTCGCAAGATTGGCCATTCCAACTCCTGCTTCCGGTGAAGTCACCAAGACTGCTACCCCTATCAAAAGATCGGCCTTTGCAAGATTGACCATCTCTTCTCAACGGACGTCAGTCTTTGACATGCTGACACCAACAGCAGCCCTTCATCAGAGCAGGGGGCATGACGAAGCCGCTCCCATGACAGAGTTGGTTCCGTATGCACGACTTGCTCGACGTTGCCACTGGCTCCGAGTGAGAAAAGCTAGGGGCAGTTCCCCTTCTGGATTTACCCCACCACCTCCAATGGTGGAAATTGATGCTTCTGTTCCAACTGAGAACAACTTCGAGCTGCTCAGGAGGGTGCGCAAGAACTCTCCAACCGCTGTATTAAAGAAGTCTCCTCCGCCTATTGAAAACACAACGCAGGCAAAACCGGAACAGCCTCCTCAGTGGCTGTCCTCCAAAATCTACAGGGTCTGGCGGAGAGTCCAAGACTCTGTAATGGACAAAGACTACTGTCGCCGGCTGAAGAAAACGAAGGCTCGGCAAGAGGAGTAGCATCCCTCCGTCGTACCATGGAAGGTATTGTCTACATGGGTGCCTGCTGCAACGGCCTTCTCAACTTCGACCTCCCATAAGAGGAGAAGGCCGAAGAAGATCCCCATGCCTATAGTAAATTTCAAAGGAAGTAGACCTAAACGCCCCAAGTCTGGGGGCATGGTAGTACACACAGTGTACATGGCTTCCTAGAAAGAGAAAAGTCGTACTTCCAGACCACTTACATGATCTGTGACAAAAGCTCAGGAGCAACAACAAAAGCTCCAGGAGATGCTGACAAAGATGGCCGTACTCGCTGAGCAGAAAGAAAGCCCGGAAGTATCATCTGAGCAGCGCCAGGAACAAGTGACCGACACCGGGTTCCTGCGAAGGGTGCTCGAAAAGAAGGATAAGGAGGCCGTGGAACAGGATGCTAATATAAAGCAGATGGCGCTCCTGTTCCAAGACATGGTTGGGATGATGATCCAGTCGGAACCTCCAGCCAAAGACCCTCCGATAATTATCGAAGACGACAGAGGGGAAACTTCAAACCCTCCACCGGCTTTCTCAGCAGCCAAGGAAGAAACGATCTCCAAGGCTGCCCTTGACGACTATATAGCTCAACAAATACGAGCTCATCAGGCAAGCGAAGCTGCTGGCTAAGTCGTCGGAACTGGGCGACCTTATTTAGGCTGGTACGATCAAATCAAGTACCTACCGAGATATACGATCCCTAAATTCCATGTGTATAAGGGGACAGGCAATCCCCATCAGCATGTCGCTCAGTTCAGAGCTTTATGCGGAAATACTGGAGGCGACGAGAAACTGCTGCTTCACCAGTTCGTCGGCAACTTGGTGGAAACAACATTTGAATGATACTCGGAGCTTCCGAATGACTCCATCAAAACATTTACAGAAATGGAGCTACTGTTCACACAGCGTTTCACAAGCGCAAGCGAGTGCACCCCGATCACCGCATTAATCAATGCCAGGGTGAAGCCGGGAGAAACCTGGGTTCAATACGCAATTCGGTGGCGGAACCTATGGTCAAAATGCGAACAACGTATAGAAGAAGCTCCTGCCGTGGGCATGTTCGTGGGCACTTTTAATCCTCAGGCAATTATATCCCAATTTATGATGTTCTTCAAGCCGACCACCTTCCAGTCCTTGATTGAAAAGCTGGCCCAAATGGACCAGATGGGCCATAGGCCATCCTCTTCAAAAACGGATCTCCGCAATGAAAAGGGCAAAGGGAAAGTGACCTTCGTTGCCAACGTTCAATAACAACCGAGTGACACGAAACCGGTTGGTCGCCAAAGAAACAAATCATGATCCCTCGAAGAGAAGTTGAGACGTCCTTACTCATTTTCTCGAGATAAAATTAGGAGACTGTTCGAACTGGCAGTGCCCAACAAGCTCATCACTCTGCCGGATTCGAGACGTCCACTGCAGCCTGGTGACGTCAACTGTCCCAATTACTGCCCCTACCATGGAGTAATGGGCCACCTAATTGAAGATTGCTACGTCTTCAAAAACTGGGTTGAGGACCAGTACTAACTAGACAAGTTCGCGTTGTCCGAAAACTGGAAGGTAAACCCTCCACAGCAGCACGCTCCTAAAAAGGTGGATACACCGGGGGCATCGTGCTCATTTGTAGAGGAAGCTCCGTGGGAAGTTTTCATTTCGGATAAAACTAAAGAATGCTGAAGGATCTTCAAGCATGCCCAGCAATCAGGTGGAAAAGCCCGCTCGAGCCCGAGATAATTGACGGGATGCTGAAACCGCGCCCAACGCCGAAAGTTGGTAGCGATGGCCAAAACACCAAGGTCAAGCCTTCAAAGTCTTCACAGAAAAAGAAGAAGACCAAGAATCTCATGCAGTTCGACGACACTCGTACGGATCTGCAAAAATACATCGACGCGCTGGAAGAATACAATCAGATGGCGCGGACCCCGGTCACACTCCAAGAATTTCTCAACCATATTGTAACACCCGAGCCCAATAATACTATTTATATTACTAGTTGAGGGTTATATATTGCTCATTCCAATTATCCTGATTGTTTGGTGCTTTTTGCAAAATTTTAACCGGTTAAGTCATTTTGGCACATAACAAATTTTAACACCTAAGTGAAATTAAAAATGTCCATGTTGGCCTACTCGTCGCCACTAGTCGCGTGGTAGCGTCCGCGTGTCGAGATTGCTTCCCATTTGCTTAAACGGGCAGGTTTGGACAACTACGCGTGCGTGCAAGTGTCCGACTTGGGGGCATGCATTTTTATCATAAAACACCTCATTTTAAAATTCGGAAACCGCTTAAAATCCGATAATTTGAATTTGAAACATTTGGGCACAACCCGGGCGCGATTTGGAAATGTTTCATTTTGCGCCGAAATACCCATTTAAATTTAATACTATAAAACCATAAAATATATTCTGTTACCACATATCTAACGTTAAAATCTTTTTAACCCCTTAAAATTTTCCCTTTTAATATTTTCCGTGCCTCCTTAACCAATCACGGGGGCTTTACCCTTGTGGGCCCCCTTTCCCTCTCTCTCTCTCTCTCCGTCTCTCTCTATCTCTCTCTATTCTCTTTTCTCTCTCTCTTTCTCTGATAATCTTTTCTCTCTCTCTCTAATATATATTCTTCTTCTGTTCCTCGTCCTCACCAAGGCAACGAGAAACCTCGCGAGAATCCTAACCCTAGCCTCTCGTCGCCGTCGCCGTCGACCTCCCCGCGACCTCGCCGTCGCCGTCCTCACCCCCGCAGCTTCGACCGCAGCCTCCTCCCTTCTTCCCGAGCCTGCAGCCCAACCCCCCGACGCCACCGTCACTTTCACAGACCACCGCCGGCGACCCCACTTCCTCGTCGGTCTCCGTTCGTCCTCCTCATCACCTGTGCATCCGCCCCGACCTTCTTCCTCCTTTCCCTCGCCTGCGTTGCACTGCACCCGAGCCCCATCACCTAACCCTAGTTCGCCGGGAAGCTTGCCGTCGATCATCGCCGCCCTTGCCAGAGCCACCTCCGACCACCTCCTTCTCCCCTCGATCACCAGAGCAGGCCAACACCTCCTCTACTCTCAGCCCTATCGTTTTCCAGCGATCTCCAGCCAAGTTCAGCCAGCCGCATCCCCTGTTCGCCGCCAGCGCGCCCATCGCCGTCGAGCCGTCGTAGTTGCCCCCTGGTGTCTCCCTGTAAGCGTCCCTTATCCTTCCTTTGTGCTAAGTCCCCCCCGCTGATCTTTGTTACGTATATCATGTTGCTAACTCCGTTGCCGATGACTTTTGCCGGAATTCGACCGTGCCGTCGTTTGGACCCGACGCTCCAGCGAAGTATTCTGGTCCGCGTGGTCCCGTTGTTCGCTGTTGTGACTCGATCCGTGGCCCGTGCACCCGTCTCGTATTTTTCTGCCGACATTGCATCCGTGCTTTCCGGTTTGCGAAACCGTCGAGGCAAGATTTCTTGCTACATGCTACGTTAAACTAATTAAATATTTGATTCATAAAACGTGTTGTCTTAACTAAGTATTGTTACTTGTCCTCATTGGATGAAGTGTGATATGCATTATAATACTGCCACCTAAATCGTATTTTGCCACCGTAACCTTAATGACAACTACCTGCTAATCATTTTACTATTTAGAGGATAATAGTCACACACTTATATCTTTATTGCCTGATGTTATTAATATTGCGCTACACTGTGATTATTGCACCCCAAGGGTGCTTGAACCGTTAATAAGAGAATACAAAGAATCACTGTGTTTACATGGTATAATATTGTTATTGGCTGTTCCTGCTGTTGTTTCTTATTCGTTACTATACCTGTATCAGCATACATTTGATTGCATTACATATTGACCGATCTTGATACACCTGACACATGTACTGATACACCGGACATGACACCCTGTACATATCGACTCAACCTGTTGAAACGTGACCTGACCAGTTACCTGATTTCATGCCTAATGCCGACATACCTGACCTTTCCTGCTGTCTATCCAGACAGACCTACTTTTACCGGATTTTGTGTTGGCATTAGTCCTTGACTACTGAATACCTGACCTGACATACATAGCTTGGGGGTATGGGGAAATCAAAGGTGAAACCGACTTGTAACTCAACAGTTCGATACTTGTTCTGATCAGTCTTACGGGCTTGGCCAGCCCCGGAGTGGTGATGCTGACATCACTCGCCCATCTTGTTACCTTTTACTGCTTAGCGGCACGTCTCGGATTCAGCCCCGAGGACCTTGACCGTGGTCCCGGGCACGCACGGGATACTATTGAGTTACATCGACGATTCATCAATTGATTTCAAAGACTATAAAGTTGAAACCTGATAGGACAGTTTAGTTACCGCTGCACATTACCCTGTACTGTTATTTCTTAGTACTGCTTTATTCATGTTCATACTTGCATTGCTTATTACCATGTTTATATTATATTATTTGATGACATGACGCGCTGACGTCTGGGTTTTGCATGGCCCAGATTCCTTACCACTATCGACGACCGAGCAGGAGTGCTTCAGCCAGCAGGCTGAACTGTGAGTTCTTTAGTGATTAGTTTATTTATTTCATTTCATTTCCAGATGTGAGCCCGCATTATGGGACGTACTGTTTATTTATTGTATTGGATCATTTGCTTCCGCACTCATTGTTTATTGACTCTTGTTATTATGGATTTGGACATGTATTAGATTAGTTTATTATTTTGTTCTTGATATCTCCACAACCGTAATGTGACTGTGGATGGATAATTCCTACCCACAGGTAGCATGGTTGGCTATGTCACGTGCCTCATCTTGCGTACTCTGGGAAGCGGGGCGTGACATGGTTTTTTGGTATCAGAGCCATAGGATAGTCGGGTTGATTCTTTGTAGTTGGGTATTGTATCCAATACATGAATCAGAATACCCGTGTTTAGGAAACATGTCCTGCCACCTTGACCGTTTTACCATCCTTGAATCATTCTTCCGGATCATGTCGACATGCAAACTTACTTTGCATTTGTCAACTCAAAAACCTAACTTCTTGTTATCTCTAGGACTTAGGCGACTTGGGTGGAGTTAAGTAATTGCGGCTATGATACCGCGGCATAGCTACAATGCGATACTCTATTTAAGTATCTTGGAGTTCTAGCCTTGATCCATATTCAGAATCTATCATCATGCTAATGTTGGGTGTTTTGAGTTCAGGATTATGACATGTAAGAAGTTGAAGACGTACCAGAGGCGTGTGAACGAAGCCGCCGTGCTTGGAGTGATAAGAGGAATGCTGGAAATCAAGAGACAGACTGAGCTGATCCAGCAATAGCAGATTCGTTTCATGAAGGTTTGCAGATCGTTCAGCAGTCTGTAAACAACGATGGAAATAGACCAGTCGAACGAGTAAGGACCGTAGCAGATTTCAGACTTTTTGGGTCCGTCTACTTTCACTGGTCTGGAGGAGCCGTTGCCAGCCGAGCAGTGGCTAATGGCACGGAGAATTTGCCGTTTGCGGCACAGATTCCAGAGGACAAGGTGGATGATGTGGTGCGCTTTCAGCGAGTGGATTGCGTCCGAGAGTGATGGCTTGTGGAGGAGAACCGCTTGCCCAAGCCGATCAGTTGGGCGGATTTCCTTAAAGGTTTCCAGGAGAAATTCTTCCCGCAGACTGCACGGGAGGAAATGGAAGAGAAGTTCATCGGACCAAGGTAGAATGGAGCAACCGTGGACGCGCATGCAGCCGAATGGACGAGACTCAGTAGTCTCACTGGACCTTTCGCGGCCGACGATACAGACAACAGTTGCGGTAAGGAAGCAGTTCTGTCGGGCCAGTCGAGTTTAGGGCTAAGACGACAAACAGTGTTCTTGCAGCTATAGAAGTTGATGGTAAAGAAGAGCCGGCAGTAGTTCGCGACTTTATGGGTGTGTTTGAGGATATATCGGGCTTACCGCCGAAGCGAGACGTGGAGTTCGCGATTGACCTTATTCCTGGTGCAGCACCAGTATCAAAATCTTATTATCCGATGGCACAGTGGAATTGGAAGAAGTTAAGAAACAAGTTGGTGAATTACTTGAGAAGGGATGGATTCGAAGCGGCAACTCGCCTTGGAGAGCTCCAGTTCTTTTAGTAAAGAAGAAGGATGGCACGAGAAGGATGTGCATTGATTATCGAGAATTGAACCGGGTGATTATTTAGAACCAGTACCCGACCCCTCGCATTGGAGAACTTTTGAGCAGCTTAGTGGCGTGAGAGTATTCTTGAAACTGGATTTGCGATCCGGATATCAGGTCCGAGTGAAAGCTGAAGACATTTGCAAGACGGCGTTTCGAACTCGATATGGACATTTCGAGTATCTAGTGATGCCCTTCGGAGTGACGAATGCGCCGGCAATATTCATGGATTTGATGAACAGGGTCTTTTCACCATACCTGGACCAGTTTATTGTGGTATTCATTGACGATATTCTGGTGTACTCGAAGAGTCCGGAGGAGCATGTTGAGCATTTAAAGATCGCACTGCAGACGCTGAGACAGGAGAAATTATTCGCGAAAATGAGTAAGTGCGAATTCTGGCTGGAAGAAGTGAAGTTTCTGGGGCATGTCGTGTCGGGCGACGGAATCGCCGTCGATCCCGAAAAGATTGCAGCAGTTCGAGATTGGCCTATTCCAAAGAATGTTGCGGAGATAAGAAGCTTTCTTGGACTCGCCGGATACTACAGGAGATTTGTGGAGAACTTCGCTCGTGTAGCTGAGCCGTTAACCAAGCTCACGCGCAAGGAGGTACCGTTTGTTTGGACGGATGGATGTGCATTGGCCTTCGAGACGTTGAAGCAGAAGTTGATAACCGCCCCTATCCTGACTGTACCAGATAATTCAGGAAGACTTGTGATTCACAGCGACTCATCCGGAAAAGGATTGGGATGTGTTTTGATGCAGAATGGGAAAGTCGTCGCTTACGCATCGAGACAACTGAAGACTCATGAGGAGAATTATCCGACTCACGACTTGGAGTTTGCGGCCGTGATCTTCGCCTTGAAGAGTTAGAGACACTACCTTTTGGGCGAGAGAGTCGAAGTCTTTACAGATCATAAGAGTTTGAAGTATGTGTTCACTCAGAAGGAGTTGAACATGAGGCAACGCAGATGGTTGGAGCTGATGGCCGACTATGACCTTGATCTTAAGTACCATCCGGGAAAAGTTAACGTCGTGCCAGATTCTCTAAGTCGGTTACCAGCGATTCAGGTTTTGACTGCACAGAGGGAGATCATTGCGGATTTTCGGAGATTTGATTTGGAGGTTGTGCTACCACATGCTACGGGACAGTTGATGCAGTTGCAAGTACAGTCGTCCTTAGTTGGGAAGATTAAAGCGGCACAATCGCAGGATCCTAGACTGCAAAAGTTTCGAGAGCAGGTTGAAGCCGGACTACGAACCGATTTACAGATCCATGAAGATGGTTCGTTGAGTTATGGTAGCCGTGTGTGTGTGCCAAGGGAATGTGCATGAAGAACTTATGAAGGAGGCACACAGTTCAGCTTACTCTATACATCCAGGAGGGACAAAGATGTACCGAGATATTCGACAGCATTTCTGGTGGTAAGGTATGAAACGGGAGATTACTCGCTTCGTGGTTAAGTGCTTGGTGTGTCAGCAAGTCAAGGCTGAACACCAACGGGTTGCTGGTTTGTGCAACCACTTCCGATTCCTCAGTGGAAGTGGGAACATATAACCATAGATTTCGTGACGGCTTTACCGCGGAGTCCAAAGGGCAACAATGCAGTATGGGTGATTGTCGATCGGTTGACCAAGGCAGCTCACCTTATTCCTTTTCGGGTTGGTCAATCGACGGAGACTTTGGCAGAGCGGTACATGCAGGAGATTGTAAGATTGCATGGGATACCGGTAAGCATCGTGTCCGATCGGGACACTCGGTTCTTGTCGCCCTTCTGGAGGAGTTTACTAGAAAGTTTGGGGACTCGATTGAAGTTTAGCACAGCTTATCATCCTCAAACTGATGGACAATCGGAGAGAACGATCCAGACCCTTGAAGATATGTTGAGGTCTTGCATGTTGGACTTCAAAGGTTCTTGGGAGGATCATCTACACCTGGTGGAGTTTCGTACAACAATAGCTTCCAAGCGACTATTCAGATGGCTCCGTTTGAAGCGTTGTATGGTCGTAAGTGCCGTTCACCGGTTTGTTGGGATGATGTTGGTGAACGAAGGTTACTAGGACCAGATTTGGTGGTACAGACAGTCGTGAAGGTGAATACAATCAGGAAGCATATGAAGGCAGCTCAGGACAGACAGAAAAGTTGGGCCGACACGTCAAGAAGACCTCTAGAGTTCGCCGTGGGTGATTTGGTTTTCTTGAAGATATCACCGACTAGAGGAGTGATTCGTTTTGGGAGTCGGGGAAAGCTTAGTCCTCGATTCGTTGGACCCTTCGAGATATTGGAGCGTGTTGGAGAGGTAGCGTACCGTTTGGCGTTACCACAGTCTTTAGCAGGAGTGCACGATGTGTTTCATGTATCTCAACTACGGAGGTATGTTCGAGATGAGACCCACGTCTTGGATCATTCGGAGTTGACCGTACGGGAGGATCTAACTTTTGAGGAGCGACCAGTTGAAATCAAGGTTCGAAGAGAAAAGGTTCTTAAGAACAAGGTTATCCCTCTTGTGCTAGTTTCTTGGGGTAATCGATTGCATGGAAAATCCACTTGGGAGCGAGAAGACGAGATCCGACAGAAGTTTCCTCACCTTTTTCGGTAATTAGCTATCTTGTATTCTTGGAATTTCGAGGACGAAATTCTTTTGTAGTTGGGTATGATGTAACACCCGAGCCCAATAATACTATTTATATTACTAGTTGAGGGTTATATATTGCTCATTCCAATTATCCTGATTGTTTGGTGCTTTTTGCAAAATTTTAACCGGTTAAGTCATTTTGGCACATAACAAATTTTAACACCTAAGTGAAATTAAAAATGTCCATGTTGGCCTACTCGTCGCCACTAGTCGCGTGGTAGCGTCCGCGTATCGAGATTGCTTCCCGTTTGGTTAAACGGGCAGGTTTGGACAACTACGCGCGCGTGCAAGTGTCCGACTTGGGGGCATGCATTTTTATCATAAAACACCTCATTTTAAAATTCGGAACCCGCTTAAAATCCGATAATTTGAATTTGAAACATTTGGGCACAACCCGGGCGCGATTTGGAAATGTTTCATTTTGCGCCGAAATACCCATTTAAATTTAATACTATAAAACCATAAAATTTATTCTGTTACCACATATCTAACGTTAAAATCTTTTTAACCCCTTAAAATTTTCCCTTTTAATATTTTCCGTGCCTCCTCAACCAATCACGAGGGCTTTACCCTCGTGGGCCCCCTTTCCCTCTCTCTCTCTCTCTCTCCGTCTCTCTCTATCTCTCTTTATTCTCTTTTCTCTCTCTCTCTCTCAGCTTCAATCTCTCTCTCTCTGATAATCTTTTCTCTCTCTCTCTCTAATATATATTCTTCTTCTGTTCCTCGTCCTCACCAAGGCAACGAGAAACCTCGCGAGAATCCTAACCCTAGCCTCTCGTCGCCGTCGACCTCCCCGCGACCTCGCCGTCGCCATCCTCACCCCCGCAGCTTCGACCGCAGCCTCCTCCCTTCTTCCCGAGCCTGCAGCCCAACCCCCCGACGCCACCGTCACTTGCACAGACCACCGCCGGCGACCCCACTTCCTCGTCGGCCTCCGTTCGTCCTCCTCATCACCTGCGCATCCGCCCCGACCTTCTTCCTCCTTTCCCTCGCCTGCGTTGCACTGCACCCGAGCCCCATCACCTAACCCTAGTTCGCCGGGAAGCTTGCCGTCGATCATCGCCGCCCTTGCCAGAGCCACCTCCGACCACCTCCTTCTCCCCTCGATCACCAGAGCAGGCCAACACCTCCTCTACTCTCAGCCCCATCGTTTTCCAGCGATCTCCAGCCAAGTTCAGCCAGCTGCATCCCCTGTTCGCCGCCGGCGCGCCCATCGCCGTCGAGCCGTCGTAGTTGCCCCCTGGTGTCTCCCTGTAAGCGTCCCTTATCCTTCCTTTGTGCTAAGTTCCCCCCCCGCTGATCTTTGTTACGTATATCATGTTGCTAACTCCGTTGCCGATGACTTTTGCCGGAATCCGACCGTGCCGTCGTTTGGACCCGACGCTCCAGCGAAGTATTCTGGTCCGCGTGGTCCCGCTGTTCGCTGTTTTGACACGATCCGTGGCCCGTGCACCCATCTCGTATTTTTCTGCCGACATTGCATCCGTGCTTTCCGGTTTACGAAACCGTCGAGGCAAGATTTCTTGCTACATGCTACGTTAAACTAATTAAATATTTGACTCATAAAACGTGCTGTCTTAACTAAGTATTGTTACTTGTCCTCATTGGACGAAGTGTGATATGCATTATAATACTGCCACCTAAATCGTATTTTGCCACCGTAACCTTAATGACAACTACCTGCTAATCATTTTACTATTTAGAGGATAATAGTCGCACACTTATATCTTTATTGCCTGCTGTTATTAATATTGCGCTACACTGTGATTATTGCACCCCAAGGGTGCTTGAACCGTTAATAAGAGAATACAAAGCATCACTGTGTTTACATGGTATAATATTGTTATTGGCTGTTCCTGCTGTTGTTCCTTATTCGTTACTATACCTGTATCAGCATACATTTGATTGCATTACATATTGACCGATCTTGATACACCTGACACATGTACTGATACACCGGACATGACACCCTGTACATATCGACTCAACCTGTTGAAACGTGACCTGACCTGTTACCTGATTTCATGCCTAATGCCGACAAACCTGACCTTTCCTGCTGTCTATCCAGACAGACCTACTTTTACCGGATTTTGTGTTGGCATTAGTCCTTGACTACTGAATACCTGACCTGACATACATAGCTTGGGGGTATGGGGAAATCAAAGGTGAAACCGACTTGTAACTCAACAGTTCGATACTTGTTCTGATCAGTCTTACGGGCTTGGCCAGCCCCGGAGTGGTGATGCTGACATCACTCGCCCATCTTGCTACCTTTTACTGCTTAGCGGCACGTCTCGGATTCATCCCCGAGGACCTTGACCGTGGTCCCGGGCACGCACGGGATACTATTGAGTTACATCGACTATTCATCAATTGATTTCAAAGACTATAAAGTAGAAACCTGATAGGACAGTTTAGTTACCGCTGCACATTACCCTGTACTGTGATTTCTTAGTACTGCTTTATTCATGTTCATACTTGCATTGCTTATTACCATTTTTATATTATATTATTTGATGACATGATGCGCTGACGTCTGGGTTTTGCATGGCCCAGATTCCTTACCACTATCGACGACCGAGCAGGAGTGCTTCAGCCAGCAGGCTGAACTGTGAGTTCCTTAGTGATTAGTTTATTTATTTCATTTCATTTCCAGATGTGAGCCCGCATTATGGGACGTACTGTTTATTTATTGTATTGGATCAATTGCTTCCGCACTTATTGTTTATTGACTCTTGTTATTATGGATTTGGACATGTATTAGATTAGTTTATTATTTTTTTCTTGATATCTCCACAACCGTAATGTGACTGTGGATGGATAATTCCTACCCACGGGTAGCATGGTTGGCTATGTCACGTGCCTCATCTTGCGTACTCTGGGAAGCGGGGCGTGACACATATCCTTGAGGACGGAGACAGTGACAATGACGAGGGAGACGACTCGTCATAAGAACTCGAGGACTATGTGGCGAGTTGCCACATGATCTCTCATTCGTCAGTGAATGACGAAGAATCTCCCTCGGCGTCGGAGAACAACGCAGAGGAACTGGGGGCAGGACCGACGTCAAAATTCCTGGAGCCGTCAGAAGGCTCGATTGACATGCTGCTAAACGAAGCCCTTCAAAAGAGCAAAGCCGACCGAGAACGTGAAACGACCATGTACGAAAAGGACAAGGGTTGGCGTCAGGATGAGGAAGCTACGGCAAGGAAGAGTTATAAAGTACTCCAACTGGATCGAAGCACACCCGCGGTAGACAAAAGCAAGTTTAAGATGGGGAAACGGTTCGCCAAATCCCTGTCAATGGGAATGAAGCTGCCACATTTCGAAGGAAATACTCCCGGGAGTATGTGCCTCGACGAACCGGATGTACATCTGAACTACATATTATACCATCGGAGGGTTACACATCCCACCGAAGAATGCAGTGCCTTCAAGAAGTGGTGGCAGGGATACGTTACTCACCGACAACACTTCAAGTGAATGAAGCGCAAAGTCCGTCGGGAACAGAGAAGCACGACATATGAGCATAAAGGAACAACCGGTAACCGTCATATGGTTGATGCCATTTCGACAAAAGGGAAATCTCAAGTTCTTACCTTCGGGAGCGATTCTGACGATGAAAAAGCCCCCGACCCTTTCTTCAGGGAATCCACCTCTGGAAAAGAAGAAGACGATAAGAACTACAAGAACATTTAGCCACGTAACCGCACATGCCTGAGAAGAAGCTCGGGCCTACAAACAAAGGTTCGAGCAAAAGAGACAAGGGAAAGGAAAAAGTCCCCGAGGAAATTGCCCTCGATGATGGAGTCGTCGAAAAGCTCACAGCCAAGGACCCACCTAAGAAGAACAAGGTGGATTATAATGTCCTGGCACACCTGAGGAAGATACCCTCGCAGCTGAGCATACTGGATGCTCCCTCCTATCCAAGGAGGCACGAGATTCTCTAATCAAGGCACTGCAAGAGCCTTATCGGTTCCAAGCTTTCCTTGCAGAAGAAAAGATGAAGGACGAGCTGGAAGAAGTTCATACAGCTGACATCACATTCGACGATGAAGATCTCCTCCTCGGAACGTGCGAGCACAACCGTCCTCTATATATCACTGGGTACTGCCACGACATAAAGATAGGCAAGATCCTGGTCGACAACGGGTCCTCCGTCAACCTTCTCAACGTGAAGGTGCTGAAGGAGATTTGCATGAACGTTCAGCACCTGGCTCGGGATAAAATTACTATCTCCGGTTTTGACCCGCAGTCATCATGGACGCTTGGGTCCGTAATACTAACATTACGCTTCGGGATGCTCGTAACTGACATCAAATTTCATGTCATAGACACTAAGACTTGCTATAATGCTCTGCTATGCTGGCCTTGGTTACACGAATATAACATCATCCCTTCTAGACAACACCAGTGTATGAAGTACTTCAAATACGACCTCAAGCACACAGTTATAGGGAGTTAAATCCATTCTCCATAAATGAAGTCCGCAAGTATGAAGATGCTAAGTACTTCCTATCAGACTTCGAAGATACGGAAAGATGTCATAAGCCAGAAAACCAAAAAAAAGCCATCCCCACCATCCCGGTCTTTAGGAGCGATACCGAGGAGGATGAAGAGATAGTCTTCTCGGGGCAACCACAAGGCAGCGGGCCAGGACCATCTACACCTATTTTGGTCTTTGGCAGTGACTCTGAAGATGAGGTCAATGCAGTGTTCTCCATTCATCCATCAATACAAACCATCACTGGAGCTGATCAGAGTTTACAAATTACCATGGTTCTGCACCAGCATTACAGGGAACTTGATGCGCTCGATACATAAGGTGTGCAAGAGCTGCAGACCTTCTATGTTCCTCTTAGGCGAAGAGGTGAAAAGGCGATCCTTTTCTACCAATCCACGGAGACTAAAGTGGAAAAAGAAGTCTGGCATGGTGCCGATTCTGCACTTGATAGGCTCCAACCAATCCATCTGCTCAGATATTACGTAGAGGGATTGAAGAGGCTATTAAGATGCCAAAGCGTACCCTTTAAACTGTCACGACCCAATTTAGGAACGTGACTGGCACTTAAACCACGTGACGTCAACATGCGTAACGCAATTCAAGTAAGCCGAAAACCCTGAAATCTAAAGCAAGAGAAGAAGTAAAGTAATAACACATTTGGAAATCCCAAGTTAAAATCTCAGACTTAAATCGTTTGCTTAAAAATTTTGGCAGCACCTCCTTTGTAAAACTAGCCCCGAAACGGGTACAAACACAGAATATAAATAAAGCATCCTCAAACGGGAGCAAATCACGCCCAAAGGCGGAACACAACCACCACAAGCATATATACGACTCCGTAGCGAAGAAATAGGCAATAAGAATGAAAACAACATAAACAGAGGTAAAGCAACATAAGAAATGCCGGCTCACACGAGCACAACACCCATAGTCACATAATAAACAATATCGACCCTCACAAACTCGTCTCTAAGTCAATACATGAAAGTGGTAGATGGAGAGTACTAGATACAATGAGATATACAATAGATGTGTTCGAAAAACAGAAAACCCACCTACACCAAAAAGGCCTCAAAGCCAACCGCAGCTGTATCCGCTGAAATAGATACAATAAGGAGCCCTGCCACGACTACTCTGAGGGTCAAGCCTGCAAAACACCGTGGCACAACGGGGATGAGTTGCCAACTCGTGAATAGTAAATAACATCATATAGATAATCACAAGTATATACGAACAACGATAATCTAACAAATGCAATCTGATAGCCTAAGTATGGCAATATGGATATGCAACCAATCATGATCAAGGTATACCATCAGGGTACTACGACTACATGAAACAATGCATATCAAATAAATCCTGAGTGGGGATAAAACATAATCATCATCAATGAATCATCATCATGGAAAAACCCGGTGTCCATCAACGACACCCCAAATCCCAGTATCTCATACGCCGTCACTCTGATCGACCCTCATATCCATAAATCTCATGGAACCTGAGTGCCCAACATCAAAGCTCGAAACATCATGAAAATCCGTGTCCAGCATCGACATGTAAATCCATATAACTCGGACTCCGTCAGTCCGGATCGGCCCACGGGCTCCGCCAGTCCGGATCGGCCCATATCCATCTTACGACTCTGGTCGGTGTCCTCCGGATAGCCGCCGGGTCCAAACTTTCACCGGTAGGTAGTAGTCCCTCTTCCAGGCTCATCGTCTACTGCACAACATACCTTTCTTGCCCGGGGGTACCATACCGGTTCTACCAAGAACCCGTAAACGGATCATCTATCTCCTCGAATCGGGTTTCGAAAACCAATCTCAGAACCGAGAAAACTCATGGTGGACGCATCAAAATATCATATAAAGAGAAAACGGGTTTTCAAAACAATGCATACTCTCTTTGAAATATAACCACGGTTCTCAAATCCATAAATCACATGAAATCAGTAGCTCAATGCATAAATCCATGAAATACGATGTATACAACATAGAACAGTAATATGAGCATATCAAGGGAAAACCGCTCTTTTAAATGAATCAAGTTTTTAAAGATATCATGCGGTTCCCAAATTCCCCGAAGTCAAATGCAACATCATATAAAGTTGTATATGTAGCTATAGCAAGGTATTTGTGTATGCATGTATGTATGTATGCATGATGCAATTCATATGCGCAATAGAACAAGAATCAACGTCTAACTATTGATAATAATGAAAGCGGTACAATACATATCCCCTTAGTAAAGTGGTACAAGAACAACTGCCTCAATGTCAATAACGAATGCAGTACCATATATATGTATATGTTGTGCATGTCATGGTAATTACCAACGATATGTTTGTGGCATACAATTAAGTGCTCATGCAACATAAACCGTCAGTAATGGTGCAGTGTCCAATAGATACTAAGTCAAGGTACTACAAGTAATGATATGCAGATGATGATCATGCACAATCAACGTATATGCATATAAACATATGGCTATAACATCGAATCTAGCCCTCGACGCTTAACGCCATACGGGCGATTCCCCTGTTGATGTTAAATCTACTCACCGATGATCTCGAGCTAGGTAAATCCAACCACCTGGTTTCCCCTGCTCACAGCGTCCAAAGTCCACGTCTACGACCCTATTATCACACAACACAATAACGCATATATTTAGTAAACTGCCCAATAACATACGAACACAACGTCAATTAACGAATCGGTTTCCCTCAAGCTGCAAGGGGTTCGCTTAGTGGCTAAACGCGTACAGCCGCATCTCCAAATAACTCCACGACTGCAATCTACCGGTAACAATTAAACTAAGTCGGATTAATCGTAATGCACATTGCCATAACACTAAAAATTAGCTAAGTGGTCCTAAATTTTCCCACACAAAGAATTAGGGAAAGTTGCAAGTTCCACGAGACTACAAACAATCCCAGAGACCCCACGACCAAGACTCGAGACTCTAGTCCCCAATCTGGCCGCAATTTGCGTATAGAACCTATTTATTTGCGGCCAAGCATGAAAGGGGAGGGCTCAGGTTTTTAGGGTAGCTTCTAGGTCTCAAAACCAAGTCTCTGTGATGGCAACTTCTCAAAGAACAACCTGGTTCGATAGCAGATTCACCCGAGACACAAAACTCAACCGAAATACGTCATTTTCACAAAAACTATAACTTTAGTGTTTAAACAGCAATTAATAAGCAACACTACATCTATAAACCCTAGATAACAGTTAGAGATCACTACCTCACCAAGCTTGTTTGATAACCCTAGCTTTCCAAGCTCTAAGTCATCTCAAGAGGCTTAACTTCATTTTTATGAGGGGTTTAATGAAGTTTAGTGAAGATTAGGCTTTGTTTTGTGATGAAGCAAGATAGGTTTCAGTTTGAGGAAGGGAAGGAGAAGGAGAACAACATGAGAGAGAGTGCGAGTGATGAGGAAAATGAGAGTTGAGAGTGGTGAAGGAAAAATGAGGGTGTGAGGTTAGGAATGAGCCATGCCCTTTCTCTCTCCTCATCAAATGCTCCCATGCTTTACCCATGCCTCATCATTCTTCATTTGTCAACTCTCTCCCCCCTTAATAAACCCTTAGTCAAAGAATAATGAAATGAGTTAACATGGCTTAAAATTGGTTTAGGGTGCCATGGCTAATTAAGCATGGTTAACTCCTCCATAACCCCAAAGTTAACATGCACAAGTGTGTGCAATCATAAACAAATAATAATAAAATGATAATTAATTTTTATAAAATATGTGAAAACTATTTTGGTTAACTTTTTATTAAAACCCCGCATTATCGTTAATTAACACTAATCGCATTCTAAGGTATTACAATCTTACCATTTAAAGAAATTCGGTCCCCGAATTTAAAAATCTTACTATGCGTACCTTCGAAGAGGTGAGGGAATTTCTTCCGCATCTCGCTCTCGGCTTCCCATGTGACCTCTTCGCTATTCGGGCCACGCCATGAAACCTTCACAGATGGCAAGACCTTTGACCGAAGTTTCTTCACCTGCCGATCCAATATAACTACCGGCTACTCGGTGAACGAAAGATCGCGCTCCAGCCGAATGGTCTGGTGCTGAATCATGTGAGAAGGGATATGAAGGTACTTGTGAAGCATCGATACATGGAATACGGGGTGACATCTGGAAAACTGGGCGGAAGTGCCAAACGATAGGTAACGGTACCACCTCGCTCAAGGATCTCAAAAGGACCCACAAACCTGGGACAAACCTTCCCTTTCTTCCCAAATCTCATCATGCCCTTCATCGGAGAAATACGTAGGAATACATGATCCGCCACTGTGAACTCAAGCCTGCGACGACAACGGTCGGCATAAGACTTCTGTCTGCACTGGGCTGCTCTCATCCTATCCTGAATCAACTGGATCTTCTCCGTAGTCTCTTGAACTAGCTGGGGTCCTAATATCCTGCTCTCGTTGAGTTTGTGTTAGTTATATGTATGCCCTAGAGGCCATTACTGTACATACGATGTATATTGTAGTGGATGCTTGGACATATATAGGGAGGACTTTCTTGCTCGACATGATAGTACGCTATCTGGTTGCTCTTTATCTTAACATGTAATCTGATTGTCTCTATGTTACATGTTGATAAAGCCCTTAGGATATGTACTCGACTACTGGTACTATGATGAGATCATACTAGTGGGGCCACGGTAGTCGGAGAGTACATCCTATAACTGTTTCTAGTCGATGGTGTATCGAGACAGGGCATCAATACACCAGAGTAGACTAGCGTATACGCATCTTGACCCATATGATGGGCGATGGATGATCCCATATGTCACGACCCGAAAGAGCACGTGACTGGCCCTTGAACCATATGAAGTCTATAGGACTCCATCTGATCCAAGTAAGCCAAAAGCCCAGAAATCTAAAACCATTTTTAAGAATAAGTAAAGAAACTGGTTTAAAGAAGTGAAGAAAAACATGTTTGAAATCAAGGTTTTTAAATAACTAAGCCGAATATGCATTTTTAAAAACAGTACAGTCTTTTCTAAAAATTTCGGCAGAGTTTCTTTTGTAAAACTGGCCCCGAATGGGGTATAACAAGGATAACAATATATGCAATGATAAAGACATCCCCAAGCGGGAGCTAGCTCTTCGTCAAACGACGGTCACCACCACACATGCAACAATAATATACAACGCCAAGTGGCGAGGATCAAACCCAAAAGAAAGCTCAAAAGCAATAAGAAAACCGCAACACTACTAAGCGCGACTCTATGGTCGAATAATACATCACTAGTCTAGGTCTGAAACAATATACGAGTTTTGGTTGATGGATATTCTAGATACAATGAATAATATAAATACAACGGCGGTTCTGATACAAAAGAACCCACCTATCCAAGCAAATCACCCAAAAGGAAGCAGTGTGCCAGAAATGCCGCTATAGAACTGTACGGCAAACCTGCAAGAACTGGGGCACAACGGGGGTGAGTTGCCAACTCGTGAATAGAAAGATATCTACAAGCAGAGATCGAATGCATGACCCAACCTAGGTCAATACGATCAGATATAAAGAAACCTCAATATGAATAAAGCTGAAGCATGCTAAACTGGCAATGTAATCTCTATACGTGAATGTAGTGCCAAGTGCTCGTGCTAGTGCCTCAGGTAATAGTATGTCATGAATATGAGGTATGAATGCATGAAAGCAGAATACATGTAAATGAAGAAACTGTTTTCATAATTTAGTGAGATTTCCCTTGTATTTTTAATTGAGGTATCATAATGAAATCAGCATAAAACAGTGCCCAGCATCGGCATAAAACGTAATCCCAATATCTCGATATCTCTGTATCACAGTCTCTGTACCTCGAAATCTCGAAATCCCAATGTCTCAATCATAATATCTAGGGCGCCGTCAGTCCAGACCGGCCCCTACCATCCATCTCAAGACCACGACGGTATCCTCCGGATATCCGACGCGTCGGGTAAAATCACCGGTAGGTAGTGCTCCCCTGCCAGGCTCACATCGTCATCACCACGCGCTTCTTGCCCCGGGGTACCTTACCGGGTCCACCATGTACCCGAAACGGTTCATCCGTCTCCTCGAATCGGGTTTCCAAATCCATCAGCAAACTCATGGTGGACGACTCATACATCATGGGAAAACCGCACTTTTTATTTTAAAGAGAGAAAAGAAGTTTATATAAGTTTTGCGGTTTTCCCCCAAATCCAGAAAATCTCATGGAAATCCGAATCCAATCCTCAATAGCATGTAAACAGTGCATACAGGCATAAAAATCCATGAATAATAACATGCATGATGTAACAACTAATAATTACAATGTCTAATCTAGCATATAAGGCAAGTACACTAATATCATGTCTAAATTATTAGCTAACAACCTATGTCGATGCAATAATATTTTCTAAGGTGTACGTGACATGGCAATTACCGATGGAGATGTGTGTGAGCCGGCAAGTAAGTGTACGTGGTACATACGCATCATCGGTAATGGTGCTGGTGTCCTAACAGCATAACATCAATAATGGAGTATGAAACATAATATAAGCATGCGAAGCGATGCGAACCACAATAATGAGCGGAAGCTGAATACTAGACGCAACTATAACTAATCTGCATTAATCTAAAATAACCTCTACAATTGGTGCCTTTTGAAATAACACGAATCATGGGGTTTTGAAAATAGGGGCTACGGTGTTTTTATGAAAAGATACGTCTTTTGAAATATCCGTAGGATCCCTTGGGCTGTCTTTTAAAATACCCACGATTCGTTAGTTTTTGAAATAGGTAGGAGTCTAATCTAATCTAACAACCATCCTAAACTATACGGCTGAACTAACAAGTAGAGCTACGGGTGAGGAAACCGCCTAACATCTGAGTCGATACATATACATACATGTATATATATTAGTCGGTGATCCCGCCTCAATAATATCATATCCGATACCCTATCTATAATCAGACATCCCAAGTCAAGAGTGCGGATCAATCATCAAAATATAGCTTGTACGTAAATCCGTCGTACGGCATCCCAAATCTGGGTACGGGTCAATATCACATTCATCATACTATTTATCTGGTATCCTCTTTATCAAATGTCATGATCGGGGTACTGATCTACGTCTAGTACAATATTGATACCCTCTATGTATGCATGCAGGTGTAAGAATCACTACGTCAAAAGACCCGCTAAAACATCGTGTCGTATCTCAATACGAACCAAATCACATCACCGATCTCCTGGCCTCAAGCCCAATCTCATCGACTCATCTCAAATCCCAAATACTATCCTCAAATCCAGTATATAAACACATAGTCCCATACCCATGTGTAGATATACACACCATCATATGCACTCTAATAAATGAAAGAATGAATGCAAGTATGTGTGTAAATGTATGTGTGAGTGCAACCACTACTCTAGGGTTCGCACTAAACTAAACCAATATATTCTTATCATCAAAATATCATTATTACCATCAATAACCCTAAACAACACATAATAAATATTCGTGTGTATACGTATTCGTATACTTCACCACGGACTGCGGGGGTGCTATACGCCATCCACCCGACTTCTCCCCACAGATATAAATCTACTCACATTGCTTCTCGTGTGCCAAAGCCGATGTCGCTATCTTCACCTCCTTTGCCTCAACATCACGCGGGGTACCTACAAGTATATCACAATGCTAAAGCACATGAAAATCATATCGGAAACCAAAATAGCACACGCTACCCGCATAGGTAAAAACCTATCGACTCGCATGTAAACACAATCAAAATCCACTTGTCGTTGACGTCCAAACGCCACCCGACAGGAATGAATCACCAAATACCAAAATCCATGCTAAAACAAGTCCCAAATTATACACCAACATAGGAAAATCAACCCAGATTTCACCCTAGATGGAATCAGTCAAAACTAGAGGAAATGGGGGCATGCACAGAAAACGAAGCAATTCCTTAAAATACCTTATTTTAGAATTTTCCATAATTTTTCCCCATTTATCTGTATTTAATTATACCAGAATATTAAAATATTCATTAAAATAATATTAAATTATAAAATTTCCCAAAAATCATATTTTATTATTTTGAAGACGTTACAATCTACCCCCCTTAAAGAAATTCGGTCCCCGAATTTAAATTTAAACCCCCAAATACTAAAATATTTCAATACAAATTCCAAGTCATCGGGGCTCCGAAATCATCTATACATAAAACATCATAGCGCAATGCATGCGCATGAGTACTGAGCAGATAACTCAAAAGCAACACTCCATCAAGCATCCGCAATCATCGGAGTCATGGTAACGACACAATGTCAAATCCAATACAAAATCAATATGATATGGACCAAGACTATACATGTAAATAGCTGATGCAAATGTATGCCAAATCTTTTTAAGTCGCTGTGCGATGCGCGTAACACTGCACAGTGGCGGACGTTTCTCATAAGAAAATAACTATATATGTGTATATATATCCTTTGTTTAATAGGTACGTTCCGCCGTTTTGAAAACAATTTAGAAGGGTTTCCTTGTTTTTAAAACGTTTGGTGTCATATCGGACACGTAGGTATATACTGAGACTATAGCTCGCTTTTCGGAAATCCCTTCGATAACTATCGATGCATGCAAAATATATCCAGGTACTGCCTACTGACTAGTCCTGCTCAGTATGAAAGCAAATATCCAACATCATAAAAATGTACTGCTCCAAAAGGAATAAATCCCAAAAATCACATAACACCACCCTGTGCGTCTGGTGCGCACGGAAATCAAAATCCATATATGTGCTAAACATGTGCACAAAACAACATCTAGGTGCAACGGGTGTGCACGAAGCATCTGTCATAGGCAACGTGTGCCTGGCAGCCAAAACAGGTGCATCTGACATGCACGAAGAATCTCGATTTAGTGCATCTGGTGTGCCCCAAAATCGTATCTCAAAACATGCGCCCAACATGCGCGAAAATCCAAATCGGTGCATCCATCATGCACGAATGAAAATCTAGACCCTGCGCACTCAATATGCACGGAATCACAAAATCCAATAGCAACGTCGAATATGCGCAAGTCCAGTCAAAAGCACGGAGTGCAAGAATCCACATCAATATCACAATCAAAATTGACATACCGAAAGGCATCAAATCGAAGTCAGGTGCAATCGTAATGCACAAAATATAAATCCGGTGCAACAAAGGCACGAGATATAAATCTGAGGCGATAAACGCAAGAAACATAAAACTGGTGCGACAAATGCACGAAGTATAGAACTGGTGCATCCCATGCACAAATACCAAGCAATAACTCAAATACGTAAGCAGCAACACCAAGTGTATCCAGATATGAAGAAAATCATAAACGTGTGCAGCTGCGGGCACAAAACACATATCGATACACTACAAGCACATATAAGCTATACCGAGTGCAAAATCAAAACACTAAAATTACATGAAACTCTGCTGGAAGCGTAAATCAAATCACCAGCATAAAATAGGCATGAAATCGCAATCAACAGCTCAAGAGTAATAACTATGTACAAGGTATAAATACCCAGTAGGTGCAACCATGGTGCACAAAATCAAATATCATGAAACTCAGTCATCAAGACTAAATCATGTGAATAGATCGCCCAAAATACCGAAATCCAAAGCAACGGATACGTGATAATCAAATCACAAAATCACAAATCATAATTACCGTCGTCGGTATACCATCCTTCAGGGTCAAGAAGGTACCGGAATATCCGATGCTAGCTGCGCAAGATATCTACCTGCCTCTTGCTCGCGGCTGGCGTCCTCTGCCTCTGGTTCCTGATCTTTCCTGTAGATTACCAATCTCGCAATCCATCGGCTCATCGGCCCGGTCAGGAGTACTGACAGGAACGATTCCGTTCTGGCACTTTCCTGGTCACCTTTCGGTCAATCCTCACGACCGCTCGTAAGGCAGCGTATCACTGGCGTCGGCCTCTGGCTCTCTGAAAGCACGTCACACATCTGATCCTGGGTGCAAACATCATTGCAGCAATGTCCTGGAAGGAATCCTGCTCAAGGTCTCTTCCGATCATGCCTATGCCGATCTGTACAGAGGCTGGCTTCCTGCACAACCTCTTCTCGCTCAAAAACACCTGTGTCCTCAGCACAATATTTTCTCGGAAACTGGTCACATTCCAACGTCTCTGTAAGCATATCAGGTCTCTAGTCTCGACGGGAAGCAATGACAGCTCATCAGTGTCTCACACGAACCTCTTGTTCCAACTGTCTCTATCGTCGTCCACTATGACGTCACGCCAAGCTACTACCCACTGCACTGTTCTCGGCCACTGTCAATTTGAAGTCTCTCGCACGGACTCGAAATCGCATATTCTGTAGCTTCATCATTCTGTAGAGGATGTCAGGCCGAACAGGTCCTCGGGAACACGTCCCAACCATCGGAGGAATACTCATCACTCGTCTGTCCCTGATCGATCTGCAACGCATCTGGGTAAGTTCCTTTATCCGAACATGGTCAACTACCTCGTCGACAATGCCGAACTCTGTCCTGCTGGGTGTGCGCAATACGACCACTCCTGGTCTAGGTCTTCTCGTAACGTACTCCAGAAAGGTCCTGTCGAGGTTCCTTTCTCAAATCTCAATCCTGCCGAAATGCCCGGAAGTCATCATCCAATGCTGAAGCTAAAGCTTATTCCGGAACGGCTGCATACCTATCGCGCTTCTCTCTGGAAGATACATCCATATACCACGCCTCGGGGTGCATATCACATCTCTAATGTCAGCGGAGTGGGACGTCATCTCGTCGAAATCTCGTACGAACTCTTTACTCCACCTTGCTCAATGTCGACTGATTCGGACTTAACTCATCGTGGCTACACGAACTGCGCTCCGACGGCTACGCTCGCATCTGGAGTCTCCCAAGCAGTGTCCCATCACGATATCCGAAAGATGTCGAACCATCCGATCGACTCGTCAGATCCTCATAATCCCCCAAGAGATCACATCATGGGTACAGTTTAATAGTATCGAGTACTTGTCACAGCGTCGGTGGTCCAGCCGTAGAAGGGCAAACCCAAGCCTCACTAATGGCGCCGAGGAACCGCCGCAAACCCGAAGGTTCAAAGGCTTTCACACGGTCATTAAGTCGAGTTAGGGTTTCATTCTTCTAGAGAGTCCATAGAATCACCTGCATGTCTTTCCGTATACTTTAAACTTGGAAAATGGGCTCCTGACATTCGATCGTCTCTATCGACTCTCAACGAACCTGCGTGAAGTCGTCTCTAGCTGGAAACAATCTATCTGATGACCTCGCATCGGTAAACAAACGAACCACCTGTCCTAGTCATTCATCCTCAGGTGACTAGCGACTCGCTATCATCTCTCTAAGTATATGCTCACGCTGCAGTAGCTCCAACCATCTGGGCGACATCTCGTCATTTGCAGCAGCAACTGGCTTATTCGCCTGTACGCCGAACAGCGCCTCAATCCTCCAGGAAAGGCAATACATAGGCGGTCATCTCTGAGTCGGTCTGCTCTAGATCTGAGTAAGACTCTCCACACTGGAAATCTTCAACTCATCAGGGCCCGCTCCGGCGCAAAATCGGACGAATCACCTTCGTCTCTCAAATCGGGTAGACTAGCTATCATCTGTCTCATATCTGCCTGAAAGCTACGGCAATCTCAGCTCGTAAGCTTCGGAAGCGACATCCTGTCAATCTCAGCAACAGCTGGTCCATCTGTCTGCACGGTAGGCGACATCACAATCTCTGAGGTATGCTGTACATCAACAGTCCTCTCTCAACTGGCAGCTCTAACAATGGCCCGATCATCCGGTGCAAGACCAAGCACTCGCCTCCACTAGAGGTCACAATCACCAACACTAACTCGAGACGTTCCCATGTCACCAGAAAACACAATGGTCGGCCCTCGTACCAAACGAGCTCACACCGGCCGTAACCCTAGCAGCAGCCCAAACTGCCCTCAAACATGGTGACAGGAACCTCAATCGAGTATCAAGGAGAGCACATCAATGGCAAGAAAGGAAACAACAGATCCAAAGTGGATACATGATCATGGGAAGGAACAGCATCAATAAAGGTATGATCATGAAACTAATAGAATCGGGGATCTCAAATGGATGTATAATCCTGGATATAAAGAGGATCACTGATCTCGAAAATATGTACATCCTAAGGTTCCTTAAGCGGAGTGGCGTGTCGTAAGTATGCCGCGGAACATACCAACGGTACGTCACTCTACTTTAGTTACCTATTCCATCAACCAAGGGTCATCCTACACGACGAAAGTCCGGGTCTAATACCCCCTCGACCAAGTCTAAGTTCCGTAAGGTCAAGCCTAAGTTCCGTATATATATAAACGCCCTAGGCTCCATATAGTCAAACTTAGACTCGAACCAAGGTCAACCTAGCGCTCTGATACCAACTTTGTCACGACCCGAAAGAGCACGTGACTGGCCCTTGAACCATATGAAGTCTATAGGACTCCATCTGATCCAAGTAAGCCAAAAGCCCAGAAATCTAAAACCATTTTTAAGAATAAGTAAAGAAACTGGTTTAAAGAAGTGAAGAAAAACATGTTTGAAATCAAGGTTTTTAAATAACTAAGCCGAATATGCATTTTTAAAAACAGTACAGTCTTTTCTAAAAATTTCGGCAGAGTTTCTTTTGTAAAACTGGCCCCGAATGGGGTATAACAAGGATAACAATATATGCAATGATAAAGACATCCCCAAGCGGGAGCTAGCTCTTCGTCAAACGACGGTCACCACCACACATGCAACAATAATATACAACGCCAAGTGGCGAGGATCAAACCCAAAAGAAAGCTCAAAAGCAATAAGAAAACCGCAACACTACTAAGCGCGACTCTATGGTCGAATAATACATCACTAGTCTAGGTCTGAAACAATATACGAGTTTTGGTTGATGGATATTCTAGATACAATGAATAATATAAATACAACGGCGGTTCTGATACAAAAGAACCCACCTATCCAAGCAAATCACCCAAAAGGAAGCAGTGTGCCAGAAATGCCGCTATAGAACTGTACGGCAAACCTGCAAGAACTGGGGCACAACGGGGGTGAGTTGCCAACTCGTGAATAGAAAGATATCTACAAGCAGAGATCGAATGCATGACCCAACCTAGGTCAATACGATCAGATATAAAGAAACCTCAATATGAATAAAGCTGAAGCATGCTAAACTGGCAATGTAATCTCTATACGTGAATGTAGTGCCAAGTGCTCGTGCTAGTGCCTCAGGTAATAGTATGTCATGAATATGAGGTATGAATGCATGAAAGCAGAATACATGTAAATGAAGAAACTGTTTTCATAATTTAGTGAGATTTCCCTTGTATTTTTAATTGAGGTATCATAATGAAATCAGCATAAAACAGTGCCCAGCATCGGCATAAAACGTAATCCCAATATCTCGATATCTCTGTATCACAGTCTCTGTACCTCGAAATCTCGAAATCCCAATGTCTCAATCATAATATCTAGGGCGCCGTCAGTCCAGACCGGCCCCTACCATCCATCTCAAGACCACGACGGTATCCTCCGGATATCCGACGCGTCGGGTAAAATCACCGGTAGGTAGTGCTCCCCTGCCAGGCTCACATCGTCATCACCACGCGCTTCTTGCCCCGGGGTACCTTACCGGGTCCACCATGTACCCGAAACGGTTCATCCGTCTCCTCGAATCGGGTTTCCAAATCCATCAGCAAACTCATGGTGGACGACTCATACATCATGGGAAAACCGCACTTTTTATTTTAAAGAGAGAAAAGAAGTTTATATAAGTTTTGCGGTTTTCCCCCAAATCCAGAAAATCTCATGGAAATCCGAATCCAATCCTCAATAGCATGTAAACAGTGCATACAGGCATAAAAATCCATGAATAATAACATGCATGATGTAACAACTAATAATTACAATGTCTAATCTAGCATATAAGGCAAGTACACTAATATCATGTCTAAATTATTAGCTAACAACCTATGTCGATGCAATAATATTTTCTAAGGTGTACGTGACATGGCAATTACCGATGGAGATGTGTGTGAGCCGGCAAGTAAGTGTACGTGGTACATACGCATCATCGGTAATGGTGCTGGTGTCCTAACAGCATAACATCAATAATGGAGTATGAAACATAATATAAGCATGCGAAGCGATGCGAACCACAATAATGAGCGGAAGCTGAATACTAGACGCAACTATAACTAATCTGCATTAATCTAAAATAACCTCTACAATTGGTGCCTTTTGAAATAACACGAATCATGGGGTTTTGAAAATAGGGGCTACGGTGTTTTTATGAAAAGATACGTCTTTTGAAATATCCGTAGGATCCCTTGGGCTGTCTTTTAAAATACCCACGATTCGTTAGTTTTTGAAATAGGTAGGAGTCTAATCTAATCTAACAACCATCCTAAACTATACGGCTGAACTAACAAGTAGAGCTACGGGTGAGGAAACCGCCTAACATCTGAGTCGATACATATACATACATGTATATATATTAGTCGGTGATCCCGCCTCAATAATATCATATCCGATACCCTATCTATAATCAGACATCCCAAGTCAAGAGTGCGGATCAATCATCAAAATATAGCTTGTACGTAAATCCGTCGTACGGCATCCCAAATCTGGGTACGGGTCAATATCACATTCATCATACTATTTATCTGGTATCCTCTTTATCAAATGTCATGATCGGGGTACTGATCTACGTCTAGTACAATATTGATACCCTCTATGTATGCATGCAGGTGTAAGAATCACTACGTCAAAAGACCCGCTAAAACATCGTGTCGTATCTCAATACGAACCAAATCACATCACCGATCTCCTGGCCTCAAGCCCAATCTCATCGACTCATCTCAAATCCCAAATACTATCCTCAAATCCAGTATATAAACACATAGTCCCATACCCATGTGTAGATATACACACCATCATATGCACTCTAATAAATGAAAGAATGAATGCAAGTATGTGTGTAAATGTATGTGTGAGTGCAACCACTACTCTAGGGTTCGCACTAAACTAAACCAATATATTCTTATCATCAAAATATCATTATTACCATCAATAACCCTAAACAACACATAATAAATATTCGTGTGTATACGTATTCGTATACTTCACCACGGACTGCGGGGGTGCTATACGCCATCCACCCGACTTCTCCCCACAGATATAAATCTACTCACATTGCTTCTCGTGTGCCAAAGCCGATGTCGCTATCTTCACCTCCTTTGCCTTAACATCACGCGGGGTACCTACAAGTATATCACAATGCTAAAGCACATGAAAATCATATCGGAAACCAAAATAGCACACGCTACCCGCATAGGTAAAAACCTATCGACTCGCATGTAAACACAATCAAAATCCACTTGTCGTTGACGTCCAAACGCCACCCGACAGGAATGAATCACCAAATACCAAAATCCATGCTAAAACAAGTCCCAAATTATACACCAACATAGGAAAATCAACCCAGATTTCACCCTAGATGGAATCAGTCAAAACTAGAGGAAATGGGGGCATGCACAGAAAACGAAGCAATTCCTTAAAATACCTTATTTTAGAATTTTCCATAATTTTTCCCCATTTATCTGTATTTAATTATACCAGAATATTAAAATATTCATTAAAATAATATTAAATTATAAAATTTCCCAAAAATCATATTTTATTATTTTGAAGACGTTACACCATATCCATCGGTGTTTGACATCAAGGATGGTGTACGGGTGCTCAGTAGAGACTGGGTACACTGGACGGACTCGCTGAGAACTCCCAGATGGTATTATACCTCACGTCAGATGGCAGTTCTCTGGTGACACTGGTACAGAGTAGTCTGTAGACCCGAGATCGTCATAGAGTCTTGTGTGATTCCCACTGTGCTTTGTTTTCCATCATACCAAGTCCAAGAGGGCATGCAAAAAGGTGGCTTTTGGGTACATTCCCGAATCACATGGAGGCAATGAGCGATAGGAGGGGATTCGTCTCTCCCGGTATAGGGAGTTGATGTTGCGCTGTGTTCGATTGGCTATAACTCGAAATCCCTGGCCTGGGTTGCTGAGATTTACTGGTAAGTGTTATCAGTAGTTTCTCGAACTGTTATAGACCTCATATCAACACGACTTATCAAGCTACTGGGGTCTGACGTTTTCCACCCATAGGCGAGATATGCGACATATCAGACGAAGAGACCGGACTGTACGGGAGTGTTACTGACTGGATTCACAGGAGAATGTACAGGCTTGCTTGTTGATCTTCTGAACGCTCAATACCTGGGTGGCTGTTACGTTTAGCTGACCGCTTGCAGCTTGTGGGTGTTTGATATGATCATCACCTACTGCCGGCGTATTGACGATTCTTTAGAGTCCTACACAGAGGTTTCTTGACTCACGCAAAACGGAGTAGGAGCACATATGTGATATGTGCGGGACCGAGAAAAATACGTGTATATGATACCGTATTAGATTCTCGCGATATGAGATATCGGCCGGGTATATGTGATATAGCCGGGTCATCGGATCAAGTGTCGATTCAATGAACTGATACAGATTATATTTGTCGGTTATTTGTGAAATAGCCGGATTATCGGATCAAGTGTTGATTCGATAATTTAATGTATAATTATATATTTGATATATTAAATTACATTAACTAATATAAGCTCACTAAAAGATTCTTTTTCTCACTCGGGTAATACATTGATATATACGTGATATATGTTAATAGTATTCTTTTATTTTGTTACAATAAATATTGTATATGTGATATATAATATTGTAACATATTATGGTTATAAATGCAACAAGTTTTGTGGAGTTTAATTGAGTTTAGGGTTTGGATTAGGGTTAAGTCTTCATGAAGCTTTCAAGAAGCTTCTTGAAGCTTTCAAGAAGCTTCTTGAAGCTTTGACTTTGACTTGGATATTTTGCATAGATATTTCCTTAACCCAACCCAACCCTTTACCCTAGTTAAATCTCTACATGGGTTAAGTCTTGATACTTAACCCATGGTTTCAATTCTAACCACACTAATATTTCATTATTCATCACAAAAGGATTCTTCTTCTTCTTCCTTGAGTTCTTGATGGAAAAGCTTTTAGTTTTTTCAAAGGTGATGAAAATGAGTGAGAAATAGAAAACAAATTAGGGCTCAAATCCTACTTCATCATCCTAATCTATCCTAGCCATTTAGATTAGGGTGTTCACTTCATTTGTAAGTGAGAGCTTGTGTTAAAGAAACTTCAAGGTAGATCTTCTTTGTTATCGAAGATCGAAAGCAAGCTTGCATCTTTCTCTTCGTGGAGCCTCTCGAGAGTCCGGAACTTGATGATCGCAGCGAAGGAACCACAACACGGAGCTTATAAATTGAAGGACCGGACTAAAAAGGTTGTAATCCCAAACTCTTAGATGTTAAAGTGTTTAACATGCTTTGTTTCGCCTAATCTCTAGTCTAAGATCTTGGTTTAGGATTGTTCGGCACGGCTAAATTTTAAATTGGGCATGGTTGATGCCTTATAGACCCTTGTGTGTGTCCCTAGTAACCCTACAGTGGTATCAGAGACAAGCTAGAGCTTTAGGCAAAGTTAGGCGAAGTTTAAAGTCCGATCGAACTCTGAATACCCGATAAAACCTAGTTTCTGGAAATTTTTCAAAATGTTGACATTTTTCATATTAAAAATGCTCAGAAAATTCAGCAGGTAATTTTATGTATATGTGTGAAAAACGACACCCTAAATCCATCAAAGCGCCGCGGAACCGCGGCCAAACCAGGGTATTGGCGGCGGTTCCGCGGCAAGTTTTTGGGATTGAGGATTAGATTTTGCTACAGCTGATCCGTAGGCAATTCCTGATGCTTCTGAGAATTTTTAATTAAACTCAAGTGTTGAGTTTTCTGGGTTGAATTGGGAACTCGTTGATTCGATCGGAAAGTTTAACTTCGTTTAACTTTTTCCAGGTAATTTTAGAACGTGTTAAAAAGTTCGAACGGATATAAATAACTCACTTTTTCCCCTGCCGGAAAATTTCCAAGTGTTGGATTTTTCCGTAGTTTAAGAACGTTCTAAGTCGTGCAAGTAACGCGGTGGTCCCTCTAGAAGAACACAAACCTTAACTCGATTATGTGACCGTCTGAACCGCCTCTAAACCTTAGGGCTTGTGGCAGTACGGTGTTGCCACATGTGAGGCGTTGGCTTGACCCTTCTACGGCTGGACCATTGGTACTGTGACATGTGATGGATGTTTTTAAACTAATTTCAAGTGTTGAGAACTATTTGGGAAAACTTGGGTGTTTGTTTATTCGATCGGAAAGTTTAACATTGTCTATTTATCTGGAATGTGATACAATATTTGGATTCCACATGTAGTTATGAGATAACTAATTTGAATGTTATAAATCTACCAGTTTAGTCTCAGATGATCGGTTGCCACCGGATTTTGATGTGATCAAAAATCCGTCGCAATCACGTAGCGTACACGGATACTCACCAGGTAAACTTAATAGACAACCACTCCCCATAGCCCCGACCAAGTGACCGTAGGAGAACCCCGTCGCCAAAAGCATCCATTCGGGTGCTCGCGGCAGCGGTGTTCCGCCTTAGTGCACTTCGTCGACGGCATCCGGGGGTGCGGCCGTCTACTAAATTTTGCGACGGGCATTCGATCAGGGTGTCGGGAATCTTGTTGAATTGCCCGACTTGATATTGAAAAGAGTTTTCGATAACGAGACTAAAATGCGGGGTTTATGATTGTTAGGCATGCGATGTCTAAGGAATTCATTTGGTTAGGCATGCGATGTCTAAGGAAGTTGCGGATTCCAACTGTTGTAGTTTTACACTTTCTTTTCTGCGACCGTAAGCGTAGTATGTGGTGTATCGCCGGCTTCGTTGCTATACATCAACGACAATCGGGATACGCATACTTACTTAGGTTGATGATATGAGATATTATGTGTTGCTGTGATATGTTATATTGGATCGTCGTGTTCTGAATAGCCGGGGATTTTATGTGAGATGAGAGTTTTTCTTTTTCATTCATGTAAAATTCATTTGTATGTAATATTCTTTTATTGGGGCACTTCCGGGCTGAGGATGATGTCACCGTTGTATATTATTTACTTTTCCGCATTAGGTAAACCCAAGGCAGGGATCACAAGTAACCGGGTTCTAGGGTCCAGTGGGAGACCATCTCGAGGAGTCGAGACCTGGTCTCCTAACCCTAGAATTGGCAGTGTTGCTTGCCGCTCTCGTAGGGGTCTAGGGATGTGGGTTTGGCTATTCATCGCGACCGTGGAATCCGTGTTTTATACAGGCTCGTATTGAATACACGGACCTCCTAGTATAACTAATATTTCATATATGTTCTTCTACTGCAATGTTCTGTGATGAGATCATATTACTGCCTGAGACGAATGTTTATATTATATATATGAGATATATGTTATATTGCAGATTTCGTTTCAAATGTGATGCTTGTGAAGCATAATAAAATGGGACTTCATTAATGAGATTAATGAAATTAAAAGAAACCTAAAGATGTTGTAGAAACTTGTTTAAAACCCGGTAGCTCTAGTTCTTGCTTTGCATAGCGGTGCTCCTTGTAGAACATCCAGCACCTTATTCGATAAGGAAAGAGCCGAGATCCTTTCACCGGGAGTGACCTCTTTAGTGAAACTAGCAGATGCTACAAACTCGGTTTGTCTTTTGATTGTTTCTATAGTTTTTGCTTTGCATAGTGATATTTATGAAATATCCTGCACCTTATTCGATGAGGAAAGAGCCAACGATCCCTTCACCGGGAGTGACCTCTTTAGAAAAACTAGAAAAGGCCTAAAAACATTCCATTTAAAATCACTCGATTCTACAACGATATAAAGTTCATTACGCAAAGGGTTTTCTTAAAAACCTGTCGTAGCCCTCCGTCATTTCAGATAAGTAGTTTTTTTTGTATTCGTGCTGCGTTTGTTGACTTAGTCAAGGTGTAGTGTGCGGTAGCTGATTAGTGCTTATCTGCAAAGCTTATGATGCGATTGGATTAGGGTAGTCGTGCGGCCTTGTTGACTCAGTCAAGGGTCGTGTGGGTGGGTTTAATTCAATCGGGAAATGACGGGTTGAACTTTACTTGCGGTCTATGGTTTGTTGACTTAGTCAAGGTCATAGATCGCTTGGGGCAAAATATTATTGGGAATTTCAAGTGTTGAAATTTGTAATGAGATTGCATACCTTCTATGAGATAGTTGGATCCCGATACCCGCTGCGAGTAAGAGATACTCCTGGGAGAGTTTTACACATTACAATTAGCCGATCAAGTAGGTGTCTAGAAAGGTGTTAACGGGGTAACGCCCCTGGGAAAACGAGGTTTATTTTAATTAGGTCCGTGCGAAAGCACGCGGAACCTCCCTCAAAGTACCGGCACTAGCCTGGCTGAAAGATTGGCGAACTTGTAGAGTGTAATTAATCCCGGGTAGTCTTTCCTTTTAGGGTTTGAAGGAAGATTTGACTAAAACAGTGGGAGACATCCTGATTAGATAAATTGATAATCAATCTAATCTTGTAAAAGCGCACGCTGAGTGTTTTCTTCTCTCTCTCTCTCCAGGTAGCGACCATGTCACGCCTTAATCAAGATAATAATACGGATGTATTGACCGAACCCGCTTGTTATACTGCGCTAGGAAACGTTGGTCCCGCTCCAACTTATAATTGTTGTAAGACAGAGTAGGAAATTGGGGAATACCAGATTTCCCGTGCCGCCCAAAAGAAGACAGTGCATGCTGATGCATCTTCTTCGGGTGTGTTCATTATAGAGAACTGTTTCTCAGTATCCTTTACGTCCTGGGTATGAGATACCGGATCAGGATCCTGCAAATGTAATTTGTTACATGGGCTACAGATAGGTAGAGAACTGAGAACGGGTGATAAGTTTCAAGAGTTGGAAATGATGCAAGTGTTGCAGCCAAGTTTGTTGGCAGTTATCACCCTGTATTATCAGAATACATTGATTCTGAACAAATGTTATTAGATACCGAACCTGATATACAACATCATATCAAGTCTCTTTATTTATTAAAGAAGGATATAATTTTGTATTGTTGGATAATGTTTTGAACATTTCCTATATCAAGAGTTGACCGGTTCAGGCACGTTATCTAAAAGCATAGACGTTCTAAATCAAACCACAGTTCTTAACGTACATAACACACACAAGAGGAAGAGTCCAGAAATGAACGAATCCTTCTTGAGGTATTATAGACTAGGTCATATCAATATGATGTAGGGTTGCTAGGCACGCGCACAAGGGTCTACGAGGCATCAACCATGCCTGATTGAAAAATTAGTCGTGCCGAACAACCCAAATACGGTTCTTTAAACTAGAGATTAGGCGAAAAAGAATATGTTAAACTCTTTAACACTAAGTGAGAGGGATTACAACCATTGTAGATCCGGTCCTTCACTTCATATGCTCCGTGTTGTGGTCCCTTCGCTGCGATCATCGGGTTCCGGACTCTCGAGAGGTTCCACGAAGAGAAAGATGCAACCTTTGCTTCTGATAAGATGATCTACCTTGAAGTTTCGTTAACACAAGCTAACACTCATGAAATGATGTGAACACCCTCATCTAAAGGGCAAGGGAAGATGAGGATGATGAAGTAGGATTTTTTCTCTCTTTATTTATCTTTTTCTCATATTTATTCATCACTTGGAAAAAATCTAGAAAGCTTTTTCATGAAAGAATAAAGGAAGAAGAAGATGAATAATAATCCATTATCCTTTTGTGATGAATAGAAAGAATTAATATGATGAATAATGCAACCATGGTCAACTAAACTCATGTAGAGAATTAACTATTGTTAGGGTTTGGGTTGGGTTAAAGCCTGAGTCACTTGAAAATATCTTTCACAAAACAAAACCAAAACCTTCTAGAATCATCTAGAAAGCTTAACCCTAATCCAAACCCTAATCATGTTTAAACTCCACTAAACATGTTGCATTAGTTATCATATCATGTTACAATATTATATATCACATATATAATATTTATTGTAACCAAATAAAATAATACATTTAACATATATCGCATATATATCAATGTATTACCCGAGTGAGAAAAATAATCTTTTAGTGAGCAAATATTAGTTAATGTAATTTAATATATCATATATATTATTATACATTAAATTATCGAATCAACACTTGATCCGACAATCCGGCTATATCGCATATAACCGACTAATATTTATCCGTACCGATTCATCGAATCAACACTTGATCCGATGACCCGGCTGATATCAAATATCGCGAGAATAGAATACGGTATCTCGTATCGCATTATCCTCGGTCCCGCACATATCACATACGTGCCCCTACTCCGCTTTGCCTGAGCCAAGAAACCTCTGTGTAGGACTCTAAAGAATCGTCAATACGCCGGCAGTAGGTGATGATCATATCAAACACCCACAAGCTGCAAGCGGTCAGCTAAACGTAACAGCTACCCAGGTATTGAGCGCTCAGAAGATCAACAAGCAAGCCTGTACATTCTCCTGTGAATCCAAACAGTAACACTCCCGTACAGTCCGGTCTCGTCGTCTGATATGTCGCATATCTCGCCTAGGGGTGGTAAACGTCAGACCCCAGTAGCTCGATAAGTCGTGTCGATATGAGGTCTATAACAGTTCGAGAAACTACTGATAACACTTACCAGTAAATCACAGCAACCCTGGCCAGGGATTTCCGGTTATAGCCAATCGAACACAGCACAACATCAACTCCCTATACCGGGAGAGACGAATCCCCTCCTATCGCTCATTGCCTCCATGTGATTCGGGACTGTACCCAAAAGCCACCTTTTTGCACGCCCTCTTGGACAAGGTATGATGGAAATCAAAGCACAGTGGGAATCACACAAGACTCTATGACGATCTCGGGTCAACAGACTACTCTGTACCAGTGTCACCGGAGAACTGCCATCTGACGTGAGGTATAATACCATCTGGGAGTTCTCGGCGAGTCCGTCCACTGTACCCAGCCTCTACTGAGCACCCGTACACCATCCTTGATGTCAAACACCGATGGATATGGGATCATCCAACGCCCATCATATGGGTCAAGATGCGTATACGCTAGTCTACTCTGGTGTATCGATGCCCTGTCTCGATACACCCTCGACTAGGAACAGTTATAGGATGTACTCGTCGACTACCGTGGCCCCACTAGTATGATCTCATCATAGTCCCAGTAGTCGAGTACATATCCTAAGGGCTTTATCAACATGTATCATAGAGACAATCAGAGTACATGTTAAGATAAAGTACAACCAGATAGCATACTATCATGTCGAGCAAGAAAGCCCTCCCTATATATGTCCAAGCATCCATTACAATATACATCGTATGTACAGTAATGGCCTCTAGGGCATACATATAACTAACAATCTCCCACTTGCACTAGGGCCATCTGTCGTGGTATCACATACCCAACAATTAGTTGCGGTTGAAGTATCTCATACTCAACCATCCCATAAAAGTCTCTACTGGGAAAAAACGCCTTTGTGAGTGGATCCGCGCTGTTGTCCTCTGTGTCTACTCTCCTAACCTCGATCTCCCTGGAGATCAACCATCTCCATGATCAGGTGATACTGCCTAAGAATTATATCTGGATTTCTGATGGGACGGTAGTTCCTTGGCCAAAGCCACAACTCCATTGTCACACAATGGTAGGAACGAAGTTCATCTCATGAACTTATATATCCAGACTGCCTCTTTGGTAGTATCTTTGGTAACGATGTATCTTGCCTTTAATCGTCTAGTATGTCACGGTATCTAGCTTGGAACTCTTCCAGCATACCGTCCCTCCACTGAGGGTATAGACAATGCCTGCGACTGACATTCAGTCGTCCTTATCACCCTGGAACCTTTCCAGTGATTCTCCCCAGGATCGATTAATACCATCTCACTACAACTAGTGAGTATCCTAACATCCAATTAGATCTATCTCATAGATCCAAAACCCAGGATTTAGGAGGTATCACTTTGATCCTATATGGAGAATCATTGTGATTAGCGGAGATTGACCGATCGTAGCATAGGAAACTCCTTCCCTATCAAGAGTATGTCATCCACGTACTCTACGAGGATCACCACCATACTCTCTACTACCTTTTCGTATATACAAGGTTCATCTACCATTTTGATGAAGTCAAACTCTTTGACTACCACATCAAAACAGATGTTCCAACTCTGCGATGCCTGCTTTATCCTATAAAGCATCTTGCACACGTTTCCGCTGCTCCCACTGTCTACGAAGCCCTCTGGCTGTGTATTTACAGACGCTCTTTTCTAAAACATAATTTAGAAAAGCAGTCATGACACCCAACCGCCAGATATCGTAGTCATGGTATGTAGCCGTGGCAAGCAGGATCTGGATGGACCTAAGCATAGCTTTGAAAGTCTCAACTTTTCCATGTACACCAAGTAATCTTCTCAAGATATACTCGCTCCTGATGGGGATTTAACCCTTCAGATAAAGCAACCAAAGTCCATACTTTGTTGGTGTATAAGGATTCCATCTCAGATTGCTAAGCATCCTGCCATTCTTACAGAGTCCCACTCCTGATGGCCAGCTCGAAACTAGTTGGGTCATCATCTCATGATGCAATCCTCACTCCTACTGTCATAGAGAAACCGAAGTATCTCTCAGGTGGGTGAGGAACCCTACTAGATCGGCGGAGAGGCTGAGGTTCGTTGGAAACTATTGAATCCTTTGGTTCTACCAACTCATCAGCCGCAGTTTGTATAGCTGGAACATTTCCAGTTCTACATAACAGACCTTGCCTCGAGTTTGTCCGGATTTTGCTTTTAGACATAGGCCGGACAACCTCAAATCTTAACAAACTTAAGATATGGGTTCTTCCCTTTCCATATCACATATGAAGTGGTAGGCAACTGATTTGATTTGAACCCTATTCAATAGGTATGCAACTTCACAAGTGCATAACTCCCTAAAGGAAATAGGAAACTCAGTAGTACTCATCATAGAGCACACCAAATCACATAGGGTGCTATTGCTCCGCCCCGATACACCGACGTGCTGTGGTGTATACGGAGGAGTAATGCTGAGAGAGAATCTCATTCTCCTTTAGAATAGTCCAGGAATTCCGTGCTCAAGTATTCTCCTCCTTGATCACATCAAAGGACATAATACTTTTACCCGTATTTTGGTTCTCTACTTCTAACTTATATTCTGTGAATATCTCAAAAGTTTCGGACTTGTGTTCCTACAGGAACATATGTCTGAATCTTGAAAGATCATCAGAGAATGTAATGAAGTACAAAGAACCGGTCTTGGTATGTGTAGACAGGGGACTTTCATACATCAGCATGTATCAATCCCAAGAGTTCACTAACTCTTTCTCTGTTTCCAATAAACAGAGCTGTGGTCATTTTATCTTTGTGACATGACCGGCAAGTTTCACAAGATGTAAATTCAAACAAATTTAAATATGCATCTTAATGTAATTTCAGCTAGTCGGGTCGCATTGATATGACCTAGTCTACAATGCCTCAAGAAGGATTCGTTCATTTCTGAACTCTTCCTTTTTTGTGTGTTCCGTATACTAAGAACTGTAGTTTGATTTAGAACGTCAATGCTTTTAGATAACGTGCCTGAACCGATCAACTCTTGATATAGGAAATGTTCAAAACATTATCCAACAATACAAAATTATATCCTTCTTTACTAATAAAGAGACTGATATAATTTTGTATATCAGGTTCGGTATCTAATAACATTCGTTCAAAATCAATGTATTCAGGTAATACAGGGTGAAAGTGACCAACAGACTTGGCTGCAACACTTGCACCGTTTTCTGTCTCATGAAACTTATCACCCGTTCTCAGTTCTCCACCTATCTGTAGCCCATATAACAGATTACATATGCGGGATCCTGATCCGGTATCTCATACCCAGGACGTAAAGGATACTGAGAAACAGTTCTCTGTAATGAACACACCCGAAGAAGATGCATCAGCATGCACTTTCTTCGTTTGGGCGGCACGGGAATTCTGGTAATCCCCTATTTCCTGCTCTGTCTTATATACAATTATAAGTTGGAGCGGGACCAACGTTCCCCAGCTCAGTATAACAAGCGGGTTCGGTCAAATTATCCGTTTTATTATCTTGATTAAGGCGTGATATGGTCGCTACCTGGAGAGAGAGTGAGAGAGAAGAAAACACTCAGCGTATGCTCTTGCAAGATTAGATTGGTTATCTAATATATCTAATCAGGATGTCTCCCACTGTTTTAATCAAATCATCCTTCAAACCCTAAAAGGAAAGACTAGCCGGGATTAATTACACGCTACAAGTTCACCAATCTTTCAGCCAGGCCAGTGTCGGTACTTTGAGGGAGGTCCCCTGTGCTTTCGCACGAACCAAATTAATGTAAACCTCGTTTTCCTAGAGGCGTAACCCCGTTAACACCTTTCTAGACACCTACTTGATCGGCTAATTGCAATGTGTAAAACTCTCCCAGGAGTAACTCTTACTCGCAGCGGGTATCGGGATCCAACTATCTCATAGAAGGTATGCAATCTCATTGCAAATTTCAACACTTGAAATTCCCAATAATATTTTACCCCTAGCAGCTATATGACCTTAACATAGTCAACAAATCATAAGTGCTAGTCAAGTTCAACCCGTCATTTCCCGATTGAATTAAACCCACCCGCACGACCCTTAACATAGTCAACAAATTCGCACGACTACCCTAATCCAGTCGCATCATATGCTTATACAGATAAGCACTAATCAGCTACCGCACACTACGCCTTAACATAGTCAACAAACGTAGCACGAATACTAACTAGTACTTATCTGAAATGACGGAGGTCTACGACAGGTTTTTAAGAAAACCTTTGCGTAATGAACTTGTTATCGTTGTAGAATCGAGTGATTTTAAATGCAGTGTTTTTGAGGCTTTTCTAGTTTTGCTAAAGGGGTCACTCCCGGTGAAGGGATCGTCGGCCCTTTCCTCATCGAATAAGGTGTAGGATATATCATATATACCACTGTGCAAAGCAAGAACTATAGAAGCAATCAAAAGACAAACCGAGTTTGTAGCATCTGCCAGTTATTGCTAAAGGAGTCACTCCCGGTGAAGGGATCTCGGTCCTTTCCTTATCGAATAAGGTGCTGGATGTTCTACAAGGAACACCGCTATGCAAAGCAAGAACTAGAGCTACCAGTTTTTATAAACAAGTTTCTACAACATCTTAGGTTTCTTTTATTTCATTAATCTCATTAATGAAGTCCCATTTTATTATGCTTCGCAAGCATCACATTTGAAACGAAATCTGCAATATAACATATATCTCATATATATAATATAAACATTCGTCACAGGCAGTAATATGATCTCATCACAGAACATTGCAGCAGAAGAACATATATGAAATATTGGATATTCTAGGACGTCCGTGTTTTCAATACGAGCCTGTATAAAACACGGATTCCACGGTCGCGATGAATAGCCAAACCCACATCCCTAGACCCCTACGAAAGCGGCAAGTAACAATGCCAATTCTAGGGTTAGGAGACCCGGTCTCGACTCCTCGAGATGGTCTCCTACTGGACCCTAGAACCCGGTTACTTGTGCTCCCCTCCTTGGGTCTACCTAATGCGGAAAAGTAAATAATATACAACGGTGACATCTTCCGCTACCTGGAAGTGCCCCAATAAAAGAATATTACATACAAATGAATTTTACATGAATGAAAAAGAAAAAACTCTCATCTCACATAAAACCCCCGGCTATTCAGAACGCGACGATCCAATATAACATATCACAGCAACACATAATATCTCATATCATCAACGTAAGCAAGTATGCGTATCCCGATTGTCGTTGATGTATAGCAACGAAGCCGGCGATACACCATATACTACGCTTACGGTCACAGAAAAGAAAGTGTAAAACTACAACAGTTGGAATCCGCAACCTCCTTAGACATCGCATGCCTAACCAAATGAATTCCTTAGACATCACATGCCTAACAATTATAAACCCCGCATTTTAGTCTCATTATCGAAAACTCTTTTCAATATCAAGTCGGGCAATTCAACAAGATTCCCGACGTCCTGATCGAATGCTCGTCGCAAACTTTAGTAGACGGCCGCACCCCCAGATACCGTCGACGAAGTGCACTAAGGAGGAACACCGCTGCCGCGAGCACCCGAACGGATGCTTTCGGCGACGGGGTTCTCCTACAGTCACTTGGTCGGGGGTATGGGGCGTAGCTGTCTATTAAGTTTACCCGGCGAGTATCCGCGTACGCTACGTGATTGCGACGGACTTTTGATCACATCAAAATTCCGTGGCAACCGATCATTTGAGACTAAACTGCTATGTTTATAATATTCAAATCAGTTATCTCATAACTACCTGTGGATTCCAAATATTGTATCACATTCCAGATAAATAGACAAAGTTAAACTTTCCGATCGAATCATCAAACACCCAAGATTTTCCCAATATATCTCAACACTTGAAATCAGTTTAAAAACATCCATCACATGCCACAGTACCAATGGTCCAGCCGTAGAAGGGTCAAGCCAACGCCTCACATGTGGCACGCCGTACTGCCCCAAACCCTAAGGTTCAAAAGGCAGTTTAAGACGGTCACATAATCGAGTTAAGGTTTGTTGTCTTCTAGAGGGTCCACCGCGTTACTTGCACGACTTAGAACGTTCTTAAACACGAGGAAAAATCCAACTTTTGAAAAAAAATTCGACAGGGGAAAAAATGAGTTATTGATATCCGTTCGAAATTTTTAACAGTTTCTTAAAGTTATCCGGACAAACTAAACAAAGTTATAATATCCGATCGAAACAACGAGTCCCCAATACAACCCAGAAAATTAAACAGTTGAATAAATATTAAAAATTCCCAGAAAATACAGCACTAAAAGATAGGAATTACTGTGCAAAGAACGTGCCAAGAATCGACTTTATGGCCGCGGAACCGCCGCACATGCTGGGGTGGGGCCGCGGTTCCGCGGCGCTTTAGACGAATTGCGCTCACGTGCTTCACAGTAACTCATATAATTCCCTGCTGTAATTTTTGGATATTTTTAATTTGGAAAAAACCACAGTTTTGAAAAATTTCCAGAAACTAGGGTATATCGGGTTTTCAGGGTTTGATCGGACTTTAAACTTCGTCTACACTTCGCCTAAAGCTCTAGCTTGGCTCTGATACCACTGTAGGGTTGCTAGGCAAGCGCACAAGGGTCTACGAGGCATCAACCATGCCCGATTGAAAAATTAGCCGTGCCGAACAACCCAAATACGGTTCTTTAAACTAGAGATTAGGCGAAAACGAATATGTTAAACTCTTTAACACTAAGTGAGAGGGATTACAACCTTTGTAGATCCGGTCCTTCACTTCATATGCTCCGTGTTGTGGTCCCTTCGCTGCGATCATCGGGTTCCGGACTCTCGAGAGGTTCCACGAAGAGAAAGATGCAACCTTTGCTTCCGATCTTCGATACAAAGATGATCTACCTTGAAGTTTCGTTAACACAAGCTAACACTCATGAAATGATGTGAACACCCTCATCTAAAGGGCAAGGGAAGATGAGGATGATGAAGTAGGATTTTTGCTCTCTTTATTTATCTTTTTCTCATATTTATTCATCACTTGGAAAAAATCTAGAAAGCTTTTTCATGAAAGAATGAAGGAAGAAGAAGATGAATAATAATCCATTATCCTTTTGTGATGAATAGAAAGAATTAATATGATGAATAATGCAACCATGGTCAACTAAACTCATGTAGAGAATTAACTAGGGTTAGGGTTTGGGTTGAGTTAAAGCATGAGTCACTTGAAAATATCTTTCACAAAACAAAACCAAAACCTTCTAGAATCATCTAGAAAGCTTAACCCTAATCCAAACCCTAATCATGTTTAAACTCCACTAAACATGTTGCATTAGTTATCATATCATGTTACAATATTATATATCACATATATAATATTTATTGTAACCAAATAAAATAATACATTTAACATATATCGCATATATATCAATGTATTACCCGAGTGAGAAAAAGAATCTTTTAGTGAGCAAATATTAGTTAATGTAATTTAATATATCATATATATTATTATACATTAAATTATCGAATCAACACTTGATCCGACAATCCGGCTATATCACATATAACCGACTAATATTTATCCGTACCGATTCATCGAATCAACACTTGATCCGATGACCCGGCTGATATCAAATATCGCGAGAATAGAATACGGTATCTCATATCGCATTATCCTCGGTCCCGCACATATCACATACGTGCCCCTACTCCGTTTTTCCTGAGCCAAGAAACCACTGTGTAGGACTCTAAAGAATCGTCAATACGCCGGCAGTAGGTGATGATCATATCAAACACCCACAAGCTGCAAGCGGTCAGCTAAACGTAACAGCTACCCAGGTATTGAGAGCTCAGAAGATCAACAAGCAAGCCTGTACATTCTCCTGTGAATCCAAACAGTAACACTCCCGTACAGTTCGGTCTCGTCGTCTGATATGTCGCATATCTCTCCTAGGGGTGGTAAACGTCAGACCCCAGTAGCTCGATAAGTCGTGTCGATATGAGGTCTATAACAGTTCGAGAAACTACTGATAACACTTAACAGTAAATCTCAGCAACCCTGGCCAGGGATTTCCGGTTATAGCCAATCGAACACTGCACAACATCAACTCCCTATACCGGGAGAGACGAATCCCCTCCTATCGCTCATTGCCTCCATGTGATTCGGGACTGTACCCAAAAGCCACCTTTTTGCACGCCCTCTTGGACGTGGTACGATGGAAATCAAAGCACAGTGGGAATCACACAAGACTCTATGACGATCTCGGGTCAACAGACTACTCTGTACCAGTGTCACCGGAGAACTGCCATCTGACGTGAGGTATAATACCATCTGGGAGTTCTCGACGAGTCCGTCCACTGTACCCAGTCTCTACTGAGCACCCGTACACCATCCTTGATGTCAAACACCGATGGATATGGGATCATCCATCGCCCATCATATGGGTCAAGATGCGTATACGCTAGTCTACTCTGGTGTATCGATGCCCTGTCTCGATACACCCTCGACTAGGAACAGTTATAGGATGTACTCGTCGACTACCGTGGCCCCACTAGTATGATATCATCATAGTCCCAGTAGTCGAGTACATATCCTAAGGGCTTTATCAACATGTATCATAGAGACAATCAGAGTACATGTTAAGATAAAGTACAACCAGATAGCATACTATCATGTCGAGCAAGAAAGTCCTCCCTATATATGTCCAAGCATCCATTACAATATACATCGTATGTACAGTAATGGCCTCTAGGGCATACATATAACTAACAATCTCCCACTTGCACTAGGGCCATCTGTCGTGGTATCACATACCCAACAATTAGTTGCGGTTGAAGTATCTCATACTCAACCATCCCATAAAAGTCTCTACTGGGAAAAAAAGGCCTTTGTGAGTGGATCCGCGCTGTTGTCCTCTGTGTCTACTCTCCTAACCTCGATCTCCCTGGAGATCAACCATCTCCATGATCAGGTGATACTGCCTAAGAATTATATCTGGATTTCTGATGGGACGGTAGTTCCTTGGCCAAAGCCACAACTCCATTGTCACACAATGGTAGGAACGAAGTTCATCTCATGAACTTATATATCCAGACTGCCTCTTTGGTAGTATCTTTGGTAACGATGTATCTTGCCTTTAATCGTCTAGTATGTCACGGTATCTAGCTTGGAACTCTTCCAGCATACCGTCCCTCCACTGAGGGTATAGACAATGCCTGCGACTGACATTCAGTCGTCCTTATCACCCTGGAACCTTTCCAGTGATTCTCCCCAGGATCGATTAATACCATCTCACTACAACTAGTGAGTATCCTAACATCCAATTAGATCTATCTCATAGATCCAAAACCCAGGATTTAGGAGGTATCACTTTGATCATATATGGAGAATCATTGTGATTAGCGGAGATTGACCGATCGTAGCATAGGAAACTCCTTCCCTATCAAGAGTATGTCATCCACGTACTCTACGAGGATCACCACCATACTCTCTACTACCTTTTCGTATATACAAGGTTCATCTACCATTTTGATGAAGTCAAACTCTTTGACTACCACATCAAAACAGATGTTCCAACTCTGCGATGCCTGCTTTATCCTATAAAGCATCTTGCACACGTTTCCGCTGCTCCCACTGTCTACGAAGCCCTCTGGCTGTGTATTTACAGACGCTCTTTTCTAAAACATAATTTAGAAAAGCAGTCATGACACCCAACCGCCAGATATCGTAGTCATGGTATGTAGCCGTGGCAAGCAGGATCTGGATGGACCTAAGCATAGCTTTGAAAGTCTCAACTTTTCCATGTACACCAAGTAATCTTCTCAAGATATACTCGCTCCTGATGGGGATTTAACCCTTCAGATAAAGCAACCAAAGTCCATACTTTGTTGGTGTATAAGGATTCCATCTCAGATTGCTAAGCATCCTGCCATTCTTACAGAGTCCCACTCCTGATGGCCAGCTCGAAACTAGTTGGGTCATCATCTCATGATGCAATCCTCACTCCTACTGTCATAGAGAAACCGAAGTATCTCTCAGGTGGGTGAGGAACCCTACTAGATCGGCGGAGAGGCTGAGGTTCGTTGGAAACTATTGAATCCTTTGGTTCTACCAACTCATCAGCCGCAGTTTGTATAACTGGAACATTTCCAGTTCTACATAACAGACCTTGCCTCGAGCTTGTCCGGATTTTGCTTTTAGACATAGGCCGGACAACCTCAAATCTTAACAAACTTAAGATATGGGTTCTTCCCTTTCAATATCACATATGAAGTGGTAGGCAACTGATTTGATTTGAACCCTATTCAATAGGTATGCAACTTCACAAGTGCATAACTCCCTAAAGGAAATAGGAAACTCAGTAGTACTCATCATAGAGCACACCAAATCACATAGGGTGCTATTGCTCCGCCCCGATACACCGACGTGCTGTGGTGTATACGGAGGAGTAATGCTGAGAGAGAATCTCATTCTCCTTTAGAATAGTCCAGGAATTCCGTGCTCAAGTATTCTCCTCCTTGATCACATCAAAGGACATAATACTTTTACCCGTATTTTGGTTCTCTACTTCTAACTTATATTCTGTGAATATCTCAAAAGTTTCGGACTTGTGTTCCTACAGGAACATATGTCTGAATCTTGAGAGATCATCAGAGAATGTAATGAAGTACAAAGAACCGGTCTTGGTATGTGTAGACAGGGGACTTTCATACATCAGCATGTATCAATCCCAAGAGTTCACTAACTCTTTCTCTGTTTCCAATAAACAGAGCTGTGGTCATTTTATCTTTGTGACATGACCGGCAAGTTTCATAAGATGTAAATTCAAACAAATTTAAATATGCATCTTAATGTAATTTCAGCTAGTCGGGTCGCATTGATATGACCTAGTCTACAATGCCTCAAGAAGGATTCGTTCATTTCTGAACTCTTCCTCTTTTGTGTGTTCCGTATACTAAGAACTGTAGTTTGATTTAGAACGTCAATGCTTTTAGATAACGTGTCTGAACCGATCAACTCTTGATATAGGAAATGTTCAAAACATTATCCAACAATACAAAATTATATCCTTCTTTACTAATAAAGAGACTGATATGATTTTGTATATCAGGTTCGGTATCTAATAACATTCGTTCAAAATCAATGTATTCAGGTAATACAGGGTGAAAGTGACCAACAGACTTGGCTGCAACACTTGCACCGTTTTCTGTCTCATGAAACTTATCATCCGTTCTCAGTTCTCCACCTATCTGTAGCCCATGTAACAGATTACATATGCGGGATCCTGATCCGGTATCTCATACCCAGGACGTAAAGGATACTGAGAAACAGTTCTCTGTAATGAACACACCCGAAGAAGATGCATCAGCATGCACTTTCTTCGTTTGGGCGGCACGGGAATTCTGGTAATCCCCTATTTCCTGCTCTGTCTTATATACAATTATAAGTTGGAGCGGGACCAACGTTCCCCAGCTCAGTATAACAAGCGGGTTCGGTCAAATCATCCGTTTTATTATCTTGATTAAGGCGTGATATGGTCGCTACCTGGAGAGAGAGAGAGAAGAAAACACTCAGCGTATGCTCTTGCAAGATTAGATTGGTTATCTAATATATCTAATCAGGATGTCTCCCACTGTTTTAATCAAATCAACCTTCAAACCCTAAAAGGAAAGACTAGCCGGGATTAATTACAGGCTACAAGTTCGCCAATCTTTCAGCCAGGCCAGTGTCGGTACTTTGAGGGAGGTCCCCCGTGCTTTCGCACGAACCTAATTAATGTAAACCTCGTTTTCCCAGAGGCGTAACCCCGTTAACACCTTTCTAGACACCTACTTGATCGGCTAATTGCAATGTGTAAAACTCTCCCAGGAGTAACTCTTACTCGCAGCGGGTATCGGGATCCAACTATCTCATAGAAGGTATGCAATCTCATTGCAAATTTCAACACTTGAAATTCCCAATAATATTTTACCCCTAGCAGCTATATGACCTTAACATAGTCAACAAATCATAAGTGCTAGTCAAGTTCAACCCGTCATTTCCCGATTGAATTAAACCCACCCGCACGACCCTTAACATAGTCAACAAAGTCGCACGACTACCCTAATCCAATCGCATCATATGCTTATACAGATAAGCACTAATCAGCTACCGCACACTATGCCTTAACATAGTCAATAAACGTAGCACGAATACTAACTAGTACTTATCTGAAATGACGGAGGGCTGCGATAGGTTTTTAAGAAAACCTTTGCGTAATGAACTTGATATCATTGTAGAATCGAGTGATTTTAAATGGAGTGTTTTTGTGTCTTTTCTAGTTTTGCTAAAGGGGTCACTCCCGGTGAAGGGATCGTCGGCCCTTTCCTCATCGAATAAGATGCAGGATATATCATATATACCACTGTGCAAAGCAAGAACTATAGAAGCAATCAAAAGACAAACCTGAATCCTGGGTTTTAGATCTATGAGATAGATCTAATTGGATTTTAGGATTCTCACTAGTTGTAGTGAGATGGTATTCATCGATCCTGGGGAGAATCACTGGAAAAGTTCAAGGGTGATAAGGACGAATGAATGTCAGTCGCAGGCATTGTCTTTACCCTCAGTGGAGGGACGGTATGTTGGAAGAGTTCCAAGCTAGATACTGTGACATACTAGACGATTAAAGGAAAGATACATCGTTACCAAGGATGCAACCAAAGAGGCAGTCTGGATATATATAAGTTCATGAGATGAACTTCATTCCTACCATTGTGTGACAATGGAGTTGTGGCTTATGCCAAGGAACTCCCATCCTATCAGAAATCCAGATATAATTCTTAGGCAGTATCACCTGATCATGGAGATGGTTGATCTCCATGGAGATCGAGGTTAGGAGAGTAGACACAGAGGACAACAGCGCGGATCCACTCACAAATGCCTTTTTCCTAGTAGAGACTTTTATGGGATGGTTGAGTATGAGATACTTCAACCACAACTAATTGTTGGGTATGTGATACCACAACAGATGGCCCTAGTGCAAGTGGGAGATTGTTAGTTATATGTATGCCCTAGAGGCCATTACAGTACATACGATGTATATTGTAGTCAATGCTTGGACATATATAGGGAGAACTTTCTTGCTCGACATGATAGTACGCTATCTGGTTGCTCTTTATCTTAACATGTACTATGATTGTCTCTATGTTACATGTTGATAAAGCCCTTAGGATATGTACTCGACTACTGGGACTATGATGAGACCATACTAGTGGGGCCACGGTAGTCGGAGAGTACATCCTATAACTGTTCTTAGTCAAGGGTGTATCGAGACAGGGCATCGATACACCAGAGTAGACTAGCGTATAGGCATCTTGACCCATATGATGGGCGATGGATGATCCCATATCCATCGGTGTTTGACATCAAGGATGGTGTACGGGTGCTCAGTAGAGACTGGGTACGCTGGACGGACTCGCCGAGAAATCCCAGATGGTATTATACCTCACGTCAGATGGCAGTTCTCCGGTGACACTGGTACAGAGTAGTCTGTAGACCCGATATCGACATAGAGTCTTGTGTGATTCCCACTGTGCTTTGATTTCCATCATACCAGGTCCAAGAGGGCATGCAAAAAGGTGGCTTTTGGGTACAGTCCTGAATCACATGGAGGCAATGAGCGATAGGAGGGGATTCGTCTCTCCCGGTATAGGGAGTTGATGTTGCCCTGTGTTCGATTGGCTATAACTGGAAATCCCTAGCCATGGTTGCTGAGATTTACTGGTAAGTGTTATCAGTAGTTTCTCGAACTGTTATAGACCTCATATTGACACGACTTATCAAGCTACTGGGGTCTGACGTTTACCACCCCTAGGAGAGATATGCGACATATCAGACGAAGAGACCGGACTATACGGGAGTGTTACTGACTGGATTCACAGGAGAATGTACAAGCTTGCTTGTTGATATTATGAGCGCTCAATACCTGGGTGGCTGTTACGTTTAGCTGACCGCTTGCAGCTTGTGGGTGTTTGATATGATCATCACCTACTGCCGGCGTATTGACGATTCTTTAGAGTCTTACACAGAGGTTTCTTGACTCTGGAAAAACGGAGTAGGAGCACATATGCGATATGTGCGGGACCGAGAACAATACGTGTATGTGATTACGTATTAGATTCTCGCGATATGAGATATCGGCCGGGTATATGTGATATAGCCGAGTCAACGGATCAAGTGTCGATTCGATGAACTGATACAGATTATATTAGTCGGTTATTTGTGAAATAGCCGGATTATCGGATCAAGTGTTGATTCGATAATTTAATGTATAATTATATATTTGATATATTAAATTATATTAACTAATATAAGCTCACTAAAAGATTCTTTTTCTCACTCGGGTAATACATTTATATATATGTGATATATGTTAATAGTATTATTTTATTTTGTTACAATAAATATTGTATATGTGATATATAATATTGTAACATATTATGGTTATAAATGCAACATGTTTTGTGAAGTTTAATTGAGGTTAGGGTTTGGATTAGGGTTAAGTCTTCATGAAGCTTTCAAGAAGCTTTTTGAAGCTTTGACTTTGACTTGGATATTTTGCATAGATATTTCCTTAACCCAACCCAACCCTTTACCCTAGTTAAATCTCTACATGGGTTAAGTCTTGATACTTAACCCATGGTTGCAATTCTAACCACACTAGAGTTTCATTATTCATCACAAAAGGATTCTTCTTCTTCTTCCTTGAGTTCTTGATGGAAAAGCTTTCTAGCTTTTTCAAAGGTGATGAAAATGAGTGAGAAATAGAAAACAAATGAGTGCTAAAATCCTACATCATCATCCTAATCTATCCTAGCCATTTAGATTAGGGTGTTCACTTCATTTTTGAGTGAGAGCTTGTGTTAAAGAAACTTCAAGGTAGATCATCTTTGTTATCGAAGATCGGAAGCAAGCTTGCATCTTTCTCTTCGTGGAGCCTCTCGAGAGTCTGGAACTTGATGATCGCAGCGAAGGGACCACAACACAGAGCTTATGAAGTGAAAGACCAGACTACATAGGTTGTAATCCCAAACTCTTAGATGTTAAAGTGTTTAACATGCTTTGTTTCGCCTAATCTCTAGTCTAAGATCTTGGTTTAGGGTTGTTCGGCACGGCTAAATTTTAAATCGGGCATGGTTGATGCCTTATAGACCCTTGTGCGTGTGGCTAGTAACCCTACAGTTTGGTCCAATAGACAGGCGATTGACACTTTCTACCATACAAATCCTTAAAAGGTGCCATCTGAATCATTTTGTGATAACTGTTATTATAGGAGAACTCTATCAACAGCAAGTGACGATCCCAACTGCCACCAGAATCAAGCACGCATGCATGAAGCATATCCTCCAGAGTCTGTATAGTCCGCTCTGACTGACCATCGGTTTCCTGATGGAAACCGGTGCTAAAACTCAGTCGGCTACCCAAAGCTTCCTGAAGTTTCTGCCAAAGACGGCCGGTAAACTAGATGCCCCAGTCGGATACGATGCATATGGGAATGCCGTGCAAACACACAATCTCATCAATGTACAACTGAGCATACTAAGCATAACCGAAAGTGGTCTTCACTGGAAGGAAGTGAGCCACTTTCATCAACCGGTCAAAAATCACCAAAATGGAGTCATACCCTCGTCTGGACCTGGATAGACCCACAACGAAATCCATGGAGATCTGTTCCCATTTCCACTCCGGAACGGGTAAAGGCTGCAACTCTCATACCGGTCTTTGATGCTCAGCCTTGACTTGCTGACAAGTCAGGCACCTCGAAACGAAATCCGAAACATCACTTTTCATCCCTGCCCACCAGTAGATATCTTTCAAGTCACGATACATCTTGGTGGAACCTGTGTGTGTAGGGATTCTCTAGCACCATCCTAGGTTTAGGGTTGCATCACATATGCTATAACAAAAATTTAGAGGGTGCTAAACAATTCCAAACATGAATCGACCTAGAAAAATAGAGTAACAAACTATAGTATCACATACTATAAAGTGTCTAACACTATGTGGGGAGAGAATACACCCTTTGTAGACCTCCTCCTAGACTCCTTGGATCGGTTGAGGTTTGAACCGGTTGGCTTGTGTCCTTCTAAGTCCACGATGATCCACCATGAAGTCCCTTTGCACCAAGCTCCAAGCTTCACTTGATCAAGGATGAAGATGAAGCAAACACTCCACACTAGTGGGCTAGACTAAAGTGGAATGGTGATGTGGGTTTGGATCTCACTACAAAACCTTTTCTCTTTAATCCTTTCTCTTTCTTTTAAAACCCTAGTGAGCTTTGAGGAGAGAGAGGAAGAAGGAGATGGCTCAAAACAAAACTCAAGAGAATAATATGATAACTCACCCTAAACTCAAGAGAGTAAGTGAAGTCATCCATGCTAAACCATGGTTACAAAATATCTAGATATTTTGTAACTTGAGTTTAAGCAAAACCATGGGCTAAAACCATGGGCAATGAAACCATTGACTTTGTCAACTCAAGAGAGTTGAATAGTCAACCATGATTTTATTCCCATTTTTCTTTTCTAAAATAATCAAAATATCTAAATATGTTACCATGTGAGTCTTGCATTGCCACCACCATTGTATCACCACCCATGACACATGTATGCTTGCAGTGTGCATGCATATCAACATATACATACACTCATGCATGCATCATAAAGAAATAGGTTTTAATAAATGAGCTAATGGACTTAATATTAAATCAACACTTTATTTAATAACCCGGTCATATCTCATACGACCTGTCCAATAGTAAACGTCCGATTAAAATACGGTATCCAATACACGCATTTAATCGAGCTCCCGCGCATATCACATATGCACCCCACATCTTTTCTCCTGAGCTAGGAGACCGCTTTGTGGGACTCTATGACTTGTCAATACGCTAGCAGTAGGCAGTGATCACATCATATGCCCACAAACCTTCAGTGGCACAAGCAGTACGTAACGGCTCCCAGGTATTGAGCGATCAGAAGAAACACAAGCAAACCTGCTAAAACTCCCGTCGAGCCAACTGGTAACACTTACCGTACAGTCCGGTCTCTTCGTCAAATATGCTGCATATGCGAGTCTAGGGATGGTATCGTCGACCCCAATAACCCAATAAGTCATGCCGGTATTGTAAGTGCACGGCGGCACCCCGGCCGTCAATCCGACGCCGGAATGCGGAAGCGGTGATTTACTTTAACTTTTCAAAATGATACCACCGCGCACTATATACCCGGATCGTGCCATTAATCTAGTCCTAGCAATAAAGAGAGGGGGTAGAGAGATATACAGAGCGATCCGTGTCCTTCGGTCTTCGCCTGCACTCCGATCTCCTTGCGGAATCTCCGGTTGTCGCCTCCTCGTCGAAACGGGCACCACAACGCCGGGTTCTTTTACGGGCTCTCACCTCTGGACCGAGGCAACTCGGGCGCGAAGTTGGCGAGCCGACGCGTCCAAGAGATGCTGTAGACTAAGTGTAGTAGCTTGTCTCTTTGGGGTTATGAAGTTGCCATAAAGATGATGGAGAAGAGAAAGAACTTTGGAGAGGATGAAGGTGTATCATTTTGCAAGCATGAAGAATGAGATGAATAAAAATCCCACCACAAGAAAAATGAACTCTCTCCTCTCCCTCCCAAAAAGTGGCCGGCCCCACCCAAAACAAAATGGTGGAGGATAAAAATCAAAACCAAGGAGGGAGGTGAGTGTAGGAAAAGCAAAGGGTGACCATATCCAAAAGTGATGATAACAAAATCATCTCAATTTCTAATCAACTCTAATCTCATTAATGCAAGAAATGATGAAAGAAAAGAATGGAATCAAAAGATGCTATCATAATCCTTCATTTCACAAATACCTCCTCCACTAATGCTAATTTGCGAACTTGCAAATTAGCCCCTCCATCACAAAAGTCCGGCCGAGAAGCAACAAAGGAAAACGGCCGAAACCGGAAAGCAAACTGGCAACTTCAGAAAACCGATCCCGTAATAAATTACAGGAAAACCCCGCGACTGCATATACATGCCCCCATTTGTATTTCCACTGAATACAAATGCAAAGAGACAAAATCTACACAGTATTATACTAGGATCCGGTTTAAACCAAAGCCGGCTAGTATTATCCGTCCGATCCTGATCCGTGCAATACCGCACGTATCTGATCGAACCCTGCCATATCTCCATACGGCCTTCAGTACTAACCGTCCGATCCTGATCCGTGCAATACCGCACGTATCTGATCGAACCCTGCCATATCTCCATACGACCTCTACAGCGTTTCGCCCGAAACTTGAGTAACTATGTGTGGTGGACTCTAAAGACTCGTCAATACTATGGCTGTGGATTTAACCACTAGCACGTCAGAGGTATTAGCCATACGTGAAGGGCTACCATCTATTGACCAAAAGGGACGTCGATGAGCGAACTCATCCCGACACCCTACTGAGCCTGTCAGTGACAATATCCGTACAGTCCGGTCCGTTCGTCTATGAGCATCGCATGGCGGGCCTAGGGGGTTGGTAAAAGTCAGACCCCTAAAAGCGGTACAAGTCGTGTCGGAGTGCAGCCCAGAACACCCTGAGATACTACTGGAATACCTACTAGTAAATCTCCTGCCTTGGCCAAGGACTTCGTGTAATGGCTCTCCTAGACACAGCGCGACCTCACCCCCAATACCGGGAGAGACGAATCCCTGCAGATCCGCTCACTGCCTCTATGTGGCTCGGGACTGTACCCAACTAAAACATGTTTGCACGTCTCCTTTGAGCGTGGTAGGGTAGTAATCAAAGTACAATGGGAACTCACACGAGACAAATGACGATCCTCAGGTCGATGAACTAACCTGTACACATGTCACCAGGGAACTGCTATCTGACGTCAAGTATAAGACCAACTAGCATGTTCCCGGCGAGTCCTGTCCGGTGTACTCATAACCCAATGAGCACCTGTATACATCATAGGTGATCCAACTGACACCAGTGGCTTGTGAGACCGGCCACCGCCCCTCGTCGGGGTCTCGACTGTATACACTAGTCTACTCTGGAGTATCGATGCCCTGTCTCGAAACTCCCTCGACTAGGGACCTTTTAAGGATGTGCTTATAGATTACCAGCTCCCACGTATATGATCGCCCTCATACTGCCGGCAGTCAAGCAAGAATCCTAGGGGCTCTATCAACGTGCAATAGTGACCTGTCAGGTCACCTAAAGCAGTACACGATGATAAAGGTAAACCAGATAGCATACTATCATCTCGAGTAAGACTGTCCTACCGGGATAGGTCCTCCCTTAATCATTGCAATCACGTGCCTGTGATCCAATAATTGACTCTGAAGGCACTATCTCCAACAATCTCCCACTTGCACTCAAGGCTAATTATTGCGATGTCGCATACTCACAGCCCGTGTGATACCGAACACCCAACTCCTCTACTAGTCAGTCTCACAAAGCTCATTTGTGAAACTATTGCGTTCGAGGAATAGCCTCAGTGAGTGGATCCGCTCTGATGTTTCTTTCTATGTCGCTCTATATCTCAAATTCGTGGAGAAAGCCATCTCCCGAAATGAGCAATACCTATCTTAGAATGTGTCTGGATATCTGATGGGACCTAGCTCATAAGTGAACTCCAAATCCAAACTTCTTAGACTGTATCGTCAACTGAACTTAATCAGTATCCTGGGCCATGCCTCCCTTAGTATTGCCTTGGACCTCTTGTCCAAAATACTGCCCCTCGTCAGAAGGAAAACTATAACTCTGACAACCTCCCTGTCGTCCAGGTCTCCTTGGAAGCCTGGAATGATAAATGTCTCCCGAATGAGGCTGTCGTTATCATATCCCTAGAACATCAACTTATGTTCTAAAACTGCTTCCGACAGTTTCTCCAGGATTGGATCAATGTCAACTTATTGCATCTACTGCAAGAACAACATCTGGTGTGGTACTTGACATCTCATGATTGACTCAATTGCCTGAGCAAGTGATCTGCCAATCATGCACATCCCTCTCCCCTTTAGTCTGTAAGACACCTTTAGAGAGGGTGACTCCATCACCTGCAGGTACACTACCGTGCCAGGAGTCGTCCATTCTAAATACTCTTAGAATGCTGTCTAAGTACCCTTAATTGGGAAACCACCCAAATCTAGATCTAAAACAATAGATCTAGTGACCAGTATGTCTGATATAATGTCCAAGTCCCATGTGGAGAAACCACTGTGTGACAACCAAAGTATAACCGATCGTAGTATAGGAATATCACTTCCTACTCTGTGTATGTTATCTAAATACCAGGACATCACACCCTACTACCTTCTTAACCGATCCATCCCCTATTCTGATGAAGTCAAACCTATGACTGTCACATCAGAAATGGATGATCTATCTCCGCTATATCTGCTTTAGTCTATAAATAGACACAAGCTACTTATCCACCAATGCCTCCGCTGCTCCTACTGACCACGACAACCCTCTGGCAGAGTCATATAGACGTACACTTCTAAAGCCAGTTTAGAATGACGCTATACTCATCCTCCCGCTGGGTCTCGCAGTCTGGAACAACAGCAATGGCAAGTCTGGGTAAGCAAGAACTTCCCTGTCACTGTCCTTGAGGCTACCGGAGTACCTCTCGGGTGCCTGAAGTTACCCACTATATCTGCGGTGTGGCCAATGGAATGTCAAGACAGATTGAATCTTTAGGTTCCTTATCAAATCTTCAGTAATCGGTTGCAGTTCTGGAATTACTTCCAGTTCTACCATACTCCCACTACTGTTTTCTGAAAAAAAATCCATTTTATTAAAGCTGTGGCGAGTCTAGAACAATATCGCTATTGATCTTCCAGATGGTAGAAAGTCAACCCTCGTCATAGCCTGGTCAACCCACAAACAGCCATTACAGAAATGTGCCTTGAGTTATCCAGAGTCTGGTTTTAAGCATAGGCCGGACAACTCCCCGTACCTTAACATCGTTAAGATATGAACTGTTCTATATCCAATATAGAACCACAGGCACTGATTTAATTGAACCAGATTCAAATCATGCAGCTGTCTCCAGTGCATGTCAACTAAATGGAAGGAGGCCGATCAGCGTTACTCAACCTAGGAATGCTTCCAATTATGAGTAACCTGAAAGAGAAGCAAGTTCTCTTAGTCATTACTATCAACTGAATACCCTACACAAGTATCTACATCTTCGATCACCTTGAAGAATCCCGATACTTGCAATATCTGGTTCTCTACTTTATTCAAATACCTATAACTTCTCAAAATTCGGACCCTGTGTTTCCACGAAACACCTGTCTAAAAACTAGAGAAGTCATAAGTAAACCGAATATAGTACGAGGACCATCCCCTCTGTCCTAATGGACACTGGACAACATACAATACTCTGTATAAGTCCCTTGAGTCTGATAACTCATTCCCTGTGTGTCGTAGGTTGAAAACTGTCCTTATGGTTAAGAAGAATTACACCGCTGTTTAATGCTCCTTACCTAACCATCCACTGATATAGGTAAATGTCACAGACATAATTTCAAAAAGGTATGTCTCACTCTATAAAAATAGACGTACAAATATATCAATTTGACATTGGTAAACAACAGCGGATATTCAAAACCAAATATTTGCCGACCGGCAAACAGCCCAGGTGATTTCCTCAAATATCACCAATTACAACGAATTCCGATATAATGAGGAAGATCACCTAATTCCCAATAACTTACTCCCACTCATCATCTGTAAAACCATATAGATGTGAGAATCATACCTGGTAAATACATACCCTGGAGCAAGTGTCTAATTGGGAAATCAGTTTTCCTTTAACAGTACACAGTGAAACTAAAACATTGAAATGTTTCGATGGGATATCCCGGTATTCCTAGTAATGCCTCTTCCATTATCCAGATTCACAACTGTAACCGTATAATTCTTTGCCATCTTTCCAAATCCCTTTCTATGTCTTTAGTCATTACCTTCTGTACACCCCTTTAGGCCAAATGGTTTTCTTCCTTCCCTACCGTTCGGCACCAGCCTATGGTTTGGAAGAAGAGTATCCAATAAGCATAATGGGTGTACTGTCCTAATCCTAGGAACACTCGCAATGCGAGAGAATGTGAAGATAAAAGACAACCGAATAAACCTTATTCCTATTTCTCCTGAACCAGAATCCATCCCCGAACTGGAAAAAGTTCCTTTCGAGTTCGTATATAACCATACGATGGAGTATCCAATAAACTGTGGATCTTCGTAGTGATACGGAGTGTTCTGGAGAAATACAAAGGTGATTTAGGATTAGCGAAGAAATACTTGGTTTGGTCGTGAATAGCAGTCGCAATTTACTTTGCCCTCTTACTAATCCCTTGATCTGTCTTTACTTAATACCTTCTGTACATCATCGTTATGCTAATTGGTTTTCTTCGTTCCCTACCGGTCGGCACCAGCCTAAGGTTTGGAAGAAGACTATCCAATTTTCGTAATAGGTGTACTATCTCCTAAACCAAGGAGTACTCGCAACCTGAGAGAAGGTAAAAGGAAAAGACAACTGAATAGTCCTATCCGTTTTCTCCAGAACCGGAAACCATCCTCGAATAAATTCCTTCGAGTTCGTATATAACCATACGATGGTTTTTTCCAATGGAAGTGGACGTTCGTAGTAATACGGGGTGTCCTGGAGAAAAGGGTAAAAGTAGGAGTGGCAATGAGGTTTGCAACTCTGACAATCCAAAAGCCAGTGTTTAAGAAGGTTCGGTCAACTTGGTCACTGAGTCATAGTCTTAGGGTCGGGTCAATGGTCGCTGCCAAAGAGAGAGAGAAAAGAAACACTCAGCGTGCACTCTAACCTAGATCAGAATGGTTACCAATTTATCTAATCTGGAAACCTCCCACTGTACCGTCAAATTCTTCTCCAAACCTGAAAGTAGAATTAGTCGGGATCACCCGAGGAGTAAACCAACTCATCAGTGGGAATCGGGATCCAACTATCATCGCATGATAACGTGACGGAATCCGCTCACGTCATCACACTCCAGAAGGTATGCGCATATCTGGCAAGTTTCAGTTTCTTTAGAAACTCCCGATGTGGATTTTTACCCCATGCTCTTATGACCTTGACTTTGGCCAACAAATCATAAGTCACATGTCAAGTTCTACCCGTCATTCTCCAGGTTAATTTGAGCCCACCCGCACAAGCCCTTGACTTTGGCCAACAAGGCTATACGACTGCCCAAAAGCAACGCATCTATCTATGCTGCATATGAATACCCAACAGCTACCAAACACTGTGCTTTGACTTTGGCCAACAAACACAACTTGAATACTATTGACTACCCATATGAAACGACGGAGGGTTACGAATGGTTTCTGGCGAAAACCTTTAATGTAAAGAACTTGATATCGTTGAAGGAACTGGATAGCTTTAAAAAATATAGTGGCGAAAACCATTGCTAAAGAGGTCACTCCCGGTGAAGGGATCTCGGCTCTTTCCCCGTAGAATGAGGTGCAGGATATTCCAACTGAATACCACGGTGCAAAGCAAAAGTAATCGGCTATAGTGAAGTTAATGCCCTGACGCAAACTTTTTGTCCAAGGGGTCACTCCCGGTGAAGGGATCTCGGCCCTTGCCTCGTCGACTGAGGAGCAGGATATTCCAACTGAATACCACGATGCAAAACAAAACAGAATGTCCTTGCAATAACAGCTTTTTTTTGAAAATTGTTCCAACAACATCAGAATAGGTTTGTTTTAACTTGCATTGATCCGAATCAACACAGTCCCATCAATTGATCACACCAAAAAGAACGAAATATAATGATGTACGTATATGCCATCAGCATTCGCCACTAGGTCCCGTCATTACCCGTTAGGTTAGCTAACTAACGACAGAGCGGGGACTGGACTAGAGCGGATACAAAACATATACAACATCTACTAGTATATATATCAATATATAATATTTCGCTCAAGGCGTAATAAAATGCAACATCACATAAATGTACAGCATCACAGAACAATACAGATATCTGGGATCCCCGGGTTTCAGAGAGCCACTACTGAAACCCGACGTTCCCCTGGTCATGTGGATATCCTGTGCAATGAAATCCTAGACCCCTACGGGCGCGGAAAGTTACCCGCCAAAACCTGAAGCGGGGCAGCCCCCTTCAGCAACGTGAATGGACCACCCAGCACTTCACGGAATCCGGTAACTTGGGCACCCCTCCTGGGTCAACCTGTACCCCCTACGAGTGCGGCGAATAGCCCGCCAATTCTAGAGTAAAGCCCCCTCCGTCTCAATGCCATGAGATGCGGGCTTGTTGCCCTCTAGAACACGGCTATCCGTGCACCCCTCCGCGGGGTAATCCTAGTACAAAAAGTAAAATATACATACAACGGGTACATCGACCGCAACCTGGTCATGCCCCAAAATAATAATATACAATCAGGCAGTGACGGCAGTCCACATGTCGGACGCTCGCCCCACAATATCAAATGTACATAATACAACAAAAACTGTACTAGCATTGCATCCAGGCTATCCGCCACGATTGATCCGCAACATCACAGCATAACACAGAACATCAACGTGAATGTCACGTTCGCAAATCCGTCTAACCGGGCTATAGCAGTTAGACAGGATTTACCGATCAAGTGACATTCACGGTCGCAGATATAATGTAAATACTGTGAACTAATGTGTTTAAAATATCCGATCGATTAAATTTTACCAAGTGGGCCCCCAAGCAATACTGTAGCACTCACAGAAATTCTGGGCCCAAACAAAGTATACCAAAACCCCTATTGTCAGCCCAAAAGCCCTCTGCAAAATATTGGTGAAGTGAAGCTAAATTCCTGCGGCGGAACCGCGGCCAAAGAGGGGTTATGGCCACGGTTCCGCGGTCATATGGAGAGATCATGTCACCCAAATTTTACAGTGTTCTTAGGATTCTCTGCACATCATTCTGCAACACCCTCAAAAATTTTTGGAGACAAAAAAAATTTCGACAGAAACTGATTGTACATGAAAACGCGGTTTTGGGATTTTTGTTCGATCGGAAATGTAAAACACATTAGCCAATGCTAGACTAGGTTAATGGCGAGGCTCTGATACCACTGTAAGTGCACGGCGGCGCCCCGGCCGTCAATCCGACGCCGGAATGCGGAAGCGGTGATTTACTTTAACTTTTCAAACCGGCACCACCGCGCACTATATACCCGGATCGTGCCATTAATCTAGTCCTAGCAATCAAGAGAGGGGGTAGAGAGATATACCGAGCGATCCGTGTCCTTCGGTCTTCGCCATCACTCCGATCTCCTCGCGGAATCTCCGGTTGTCGCCTCCTCGTCGAAACGGGCACCACAACGCCGGGTTCTTTTACGGGCTCTCACCTCTGGACCGAGGCAACTCGGGCGCGAAATTGGCGAGCCGACGCGTCCAAGAGATGCTGTAGACTAAGTGTAGTAGCTTGTCTCTTTGGGGTTATGAAGTTGTCATAAAGATGATGGAGAAGAGAAAGAACTTTGGAGTGGATGAAGGTGTATCATTTTGCAAGCATGAAGAATGAGATGAATAAAAATCCCACCACAAGAAAAATGAACTCTCTCCTCTCCCTCCCAAAAAGTGGCCGGTCCCTCCCAAAAAAAAATGGTGGAGGATAAAAATCAAAACCAAGGAGGGAGGTGAGTGTAGGAAAAGCAAAGGGTGACCACATCCAAAAGTGATGATAACAACATCATCTCAATTTCTAATCAACTCTAATCTCATTAATGCAAGAAATGATGAAAGAAAAGAATGGAATCAAAAGATGTTATCATAATCCTTCATTTCACAAAGACCCCCTCCACTAATGCTAATTTGCGAACTTGCAAATTAGCCCCTCCATCACAAAAGTCCGGCCGAGAAGCAACAAAGGAAAACGGCCGAAACCGGAAAGCAAACTGGCAACTTCAGAAAACCGATCCCGTAATAAATTACAAGGAAAACCCCGCAACTGCATATAAATGCCCGCATTTTTATTCCCACTGAATACAAATGCAAAGAGACAAAATCTACACAGTACTATACTAGGATCCGGCTTAAACCAAAGCCGGCTAGTATTATCCGTCCGATCCTGATCCGTGCAATATCGCACGTATCTGATCGAACACTGCCATATCTCCATACGGCCTCCAGTACTAACTGTCCGATCTTGATCCGTGCAATACCACACGTATCTGATCGAACCCTGCCATATCTCCATAAGGCCTCTACAGCGTTTCGCCCGAAACTTGAGTAACTGTGTGTGGTGGACTCTAAAGACTCGTCAACACTATGGCTGTGGATTTAACCACTAGCACGTCAGAGGTATTAGCCATACGTGACGGGCTACCAGCTATTGACCAAAAGGGACATCGATGAGCGAACTCATCCTGACACCCTACTGAGCCTGTCAGTGACAATATCCGTACAGTCCGGTCCGTTCGTCTATGAGCATCGCATGGCGGGCCTAGGGGGTTGGTAAAAGTCAGACCCTCAAAAGCGGTACAAGTCGTGTCGGAGTGCAGCCCAGAACACCCTGAGATACTACTGGAATACCTACTAGAAAATCTCCTGCCTTGGCCAAGGACTTCGTGTAATGGCTTTCCTAGACACAGCGCGACCTCACCCCCAATACCGGGAGAGACGAACCCCTGCAGATCCGCTCACTGCCTCCATGTGGCTCGGGACTGTACCCAACTAAAACCTGTTTGCACGTCTCCTTTGAGCGTGGTAGGGTAGTAATCAAAGTACAGTGGGAACTCACACGAGACAAATGACGATCCTCAGGTCGATGAACTAACCTGTACACATGTCACCAGGGAACTGCTATCTGACGTCAGGTATAAGACCAACTAGTATGTTCCCGGCGAGTCCTGTCCGGTGTACTCATAACCCAATGAGCTCCTGTATACATCTTAGGTGATCCAACTGACACCAGTGGCTTGTGAGACCGGCCACCGCCCCTCGTCGGGGTCTCGACTGTATACACTAGTCTACTCTGGAGTATCGATGCCCTGTCTCGAAACTCCCACGACTAGGGACCTTTTAAGGATGTGCTTATAGACTACCAGCTCCCACGTATATGATCGCCCTCATACTGTCGGCAGTCAAGCAAGAATCCTAGGGGCACTATCAACGTGCAATAGTGACCTGTCAGGTCACCTAAAGCAGTACACGATGATAAAGGTAAACCAGATAGCATACTATCATCTCGAGTAAGACTGTCCTACCGGGATAGGTCCTCCCTCAATCATTGCAATCGCGTGCCTGTGATCCAATAATTGACTCTGAGGGCATTATCTCCAACAGGTATATGGCTCATAACATATCGAGAAACTACTGATAACACTTATCATTAAATCTCAGTAGCCCTGGCCAGGGACTTCCTGTTATAGCCAATCGTACATGGTGCAACATCAACCCCCAATACCGGGAGAGACGAAACCCCTCCTATCGCTCATTGCCTCCATGTGCCTCAGGACTGTATCTAAAATCCACCTGTTTGCACGATTCAGTAGAGCTGTGGTAGGGTGGAGATCAAAGTACAGTAGGAGGCACACAAGACTCAATGACGATCTCGGGTCTACAGACTAACCTGTACCAGTGTCACTTGAGAACTGCTATCTGACGATAGATATAATACCACATAGGTGTTCTCGGCTAGTCCGTTCAGTGTACCGAGTCTCACTGAGCGCCCGTATACGGTCTTTGGTGTCACCACACCAATGGATATGGGATCATCCATTGCCCATCATATGGGACAAGAAAGTATACACTAGTCTATTATGGTAATATCGATGCCCCGTCTCGATACACCCACGACTAAGAACATTTGAAGGATATGCTCATAGACTACACATGTCCCACTAGTATGATCCGCATCATAATCTCAGTAGTCCTGCATATCCTAAGGGCTATATCAACATGTACCAAATGAATGAAAGCACGATCAAATGAACATGTCAAAATAAAAGGTGCAACCAGATAGCATACTATCATGTCGAGCAAGAATGTCCCCTGAATATATATATATATATATATATATATATATATATATATATATATATATAGAAATATAGAAATATACACACACACATACCGGTACATACACTATCATATAATGGCCTCTAGGGTATTCATATATCCAACAGGGTGAACACTATAAGCTGACTGATGTACCCGCTCTAGGATCTCACGTTTCAATCCATCGATATCAGGTACATACAAACGAGTCCCAAAACGTAGCACACCTTGGTCATCAATCTCAAACTCCGAATCTCTACCCTGCCGAACATGCTCAAGAGTCTCAAACAAACGGGCATCGTCGGGCTATGCCTCATGAATACGATCAAGTAGAAGTGGACGGGCACGGACATGAGCAAGCAGTCCCCAAGTGGAAGTGAACTCAAACTGTACTCTACCGTCGCACACGATCTGCCAATCTGCAGAAGATTGTCTCTGAACTGCGCTCAACTGGGACAAGCTACTCCCGGGCCTACGACTCAAAGCATCAGCTGCCATATTCGCCTTGCCCGGGTGATAAAGGATATCACAATCATAATCTTTCACAAGCTCCATCCAACGGAGCTACCTCAAATTAAGATCCTGCTGCTGGAAGATGTACTTTAAGCTCTGGTAGTCTGTGAAAATCTGACATGACTCTCCGTACAAGTAGTGTCTCTAAATCTTATGCGCAAAGACCACCGCGGCCATCTCAAGATCATGAGTGGGATAATTCTGCTTGTGCTTCTTCAGCTGCCGGGAAGCATAAGCGATAACTCTATCATGCTGCATCAATACACAACCGAGCCCCACTCGAGAAGCATCACAGTAAACGACTTAGCCGCCCAATCCATAAGGCAAAGATAAAACCGGTGCAGTCGTCAACCGAGTCTTCAACTGCTGAAAACTCTGCTCGCATGCCTCAGTCCAAATAAAAGGAACTCCCTTCCTGGTCTGTCCGGTCAGCGGTGCAGTGATACTCGAGAAGTCCTGCACGAAACGGCTGTAATAACCGGTTAAGCCCAAAAAGCTGCGGACCTCTATCACTGATACAGGTCTGGGCCAAAGCTGTATGGCCTCGATCAGGTCCACACAATACCGTCTCCCGTAACCACATAACCCAGGAAGTCTACACTATCAAGCCAGAAAGCGCACTTCAAGAATTTAGCAAACAGCTGGTGCTCTCTCAATATCTGCAAAACAATCCTCAAGTGCTGCTCATACTCCTCTCGACTTCTGGAATAGACTAGAATATCATCAATAAACACAATAATGAACTGGTCGAGGAACGACTTGAAAATCCGGTTCATCAAATCTATGAACGTTGCTGGGGCATTGGTGAGTCCGAACGACATTACCAAAAACTCACAATGCCAGTAGCGCGTATGAAAAGCAGTCTTCGGAATGTCATCATTCTGAACCCGCAACTGATGATAACCCGATATCAAATCAATCTTGGAAAAATGTTCCGCACCATGGAGCTGATCAAATAAATCGTCAATGCGAGGTAATGGATACCTATTCCGCACCGTAACGCGGTTTAATTGACGATAATCAATGCACAACCTCAAACTACCGTCGTTCTTCTTGACGAATAAAACATGATCTCCCTAAGGAGAAACACTCGAACGCACAAGTCCCCTATCAAGCAACTCTTGCAGCTGATCCTTATGCTCCGCCGGGGCCATCCGGTAAAGCGATATAGAAATAGGCCCCGTGCCGGGGATCAAATCAATGCAAAACTCAATATCGCACTCTGGGGGAAATCCAGGTAACTCATCGGGAAATACGTTGGGAATCTCTCTCATAATAGGAACCTAGTCCAACAAATCTATCGTGGCTCCGGTATCATGAATAAAAGATAAGAATCCCCGACATCCTCTCCTCAAGAGCCGACTAGTGCAAAGGGCATAAATCAAATTGTGAGGGGCGGCACCACGGTCCCCGTGCACAACAAGAACCGACTCGCCTGGAAAACAAAACCTGACTGTCTTCTCAAGGCAGTCCACAGACACATAGCAAGTAGCCAACCAGTCTATGCCTAGAAGAACGTCAAAGTCCAACATCTCAAGAAGGATCAAGTCGACGGAGGAATCTCTATCTCCAATATGAGCTGCACACGACCGAAATACATGTCGCGCAACAAAAGACTCACCAACGGGGGTAGTCACGACAAGCGACTGATCTAGCAAAGATGACTCTCAGCCCAACCTCGGCACGAAGTGTGTAGAAGCATACGAGTGCGTAGATCCTGGATCAAATAAAATATGGGCATCGAAAGAACACATGGAAAGATACATTGGACGCCTGGGCGTCCTGATGAGTCAAAGTAAATACTCGAGCCTGCCCTCTACAAGCGACTGGCTATCCTCCGCCTCTGCTACCCCGTCCTCTCTGAACAAAACCTCCGTGAACACGACCTCTCTGAGCATAAGTCTGACGCGGAGCAACAACAGGCGTAAGAGGCAACACTCTCTGAGGTGGAGAAGGTGGTAAGGTGACATGTGGTACGGCTACCTCGTCTTCACGTGCCTCAGTACAATCTCAGACGCGATGATATAAACTCCCGCACCGGAAACATCCAGACGACGACTGCTGACACTCCTGGGGATAAGAGCTAAATAACTGGCCTCGTCCCAAGCCTCTGCTACCTCCACGACCTGAACGAAATCTGTCGCGGCGTCTATACATCTGTCTCTGGCCTGATACACCAGCATGAATCCTCTTCGGTCCTGAAACGTTCGAAGTCTTGGAAAGACGCTCCTCAATCAGTAGGGATGCGTCCACTGCGGCTGCATATGTGTCAAAATGCTGGGCGCCAATAGCGAGGAACAACTGGGTAATCAGGCCTCGCAAAAATCACTTGATCCACATCTCTTCAGTGTCCACCAAATATGGAGCATACACGGATAGCTGGGTAAACTGAACATCATACTCTGCCACCGTCATACCCGGAGTCTGGCGTAACGACTCAAAACCGTGAGCTCGAGCATCCCTGACGCTCTACGGAAGGAAACGAGCTAGGAAAACCATCACGAATTCGACCCAGGTCATAGGAGGAAGACCTGCGGCTCGGCATCTCTCCAAAGACTCGCAACAAGTCTGCGCAAGACCCTCCGGACAAAAACTAGCGGACTCTACCCATCTCACATCGGAGCATCTCAGCGAATGATAGATCCTGGCCATCTGATCGATGAACGAATGCGGATCCTCAGCTGCGTCGGTGCCGGTGAAAACTGGAGGCTTTAGTCTCATGAACTCAGATAATGATACTGTGATAACCTCAGTAGCTGTAGGTACGACTGCCTAAATAGTAGGCACCATCACTGTCCCCGTAGCAGGTGGGACAACCTCCAATCTCTGCGCTTGACTGGTCTCAACCAACGACCCCATCATCTGGCGCAAATCTTGCATACCAGCCTCTAGCCTAGTAATACGGTATGGCGAAGGTGGATCAATCTGCTCCTGTAAAGTAGGCGTACCGCCCTGGTCAGTCCTCATCTTCGATGAGCCTGCCCTGACCTCGGCTCTAGCGGCAAATCTCTGCGCCCTCGTAGTCTTCGGCGGCATAATGGTTGGAAATGAAAAAAAAATTCGATAAGAACATAGAAATCGAATCATTAGGATACATGGAAATCAAGGAAGAAATTACAAGCAATGTGTCCTAAGGTTACTTAGGCGGAGTATCATGTCGTAAGTATGCTGCGAAACATACACATGCTGCGTCACTCTGCTTAAGCTCCCCACTCCATCATACCAAGGTCATCCTACACTTCGAAAGGAAAAACCTAGCGCTCTGATTCCAACTTTGTCATGACCCAATTTAGGAACGTGAGCGACACTTAAACCACGTGACGTCAACAGGCGTAACGCAATTCAAGTAAGCCGAAAACATAGAAATCTAAACTAAGAGAAGAAGTAAAGTAATAACACATTTGGAAATCCCAAGTTAAAACCTCAGACTTAAATCGTTTTCTTAAAAATTTTGGCAGCACTTCCTTTGTAAAACTAGCCCCGAAATGGGTACAAACACAGAATATAAATAAAGCCCCCCCAAATGGGAGCAAATCATGCCCAAAGATGGAACACAACCACCACAAGCATATATACGACTCCGTAGTGAAGAAATAAGCAATAATAATGAAAACAACATAAACAGAGGTAAAGCAACATAAGAAAAACCGGCTCACACGAGCACGACACCCAAAGTCACATAATAAATAATATCGATCCTCATAAACTCGTCTCTAAGTCAATACATGAAAGTGGTGGATGGTATACAATGAGATATACAGTAGATGTGTTCGGATAACAACAAACCCATCTACACCAAAAAGGCCTCACAGCCAACCGCAGCGGTATCCGCTGAAATATATACAATAAGGAGCCTTGCCGTGACTACTCTGTAGGTCAAGCCTGCAAAACACTATGGCACAACGGGGGTGAGTTGCCAACTCGTGAATAGTAAATAACATCATACAAATAATCTCAAGTATGCACGAACATCGATAATCTAACACATGCAATCTGATAGCTTAAGTATGGCAATATAGATATGCAACCAATCATGATAAGGTATACCATCAGGGTACTACGACTACATGAAACAATGCATATCAAATAAATCCTGAGTGGGGGTAAAACATAATCATCATCAATGAATCATCATCATGGAAAAACCCGGTGTCCATCAATGGCACCCCAAATCCCAGTATCTCAGGCACCGTCACTCTGATCAGCCCTCATTTCCGTAAATCTCATGGAACCTGAGTGACCAACATCGACACACAAAACATCATGAAAACCCATGTCCAGCATCGACACGTAAATCCACATAACTTGGGTTCCGTCAGCCCGTATTGGCCAACGGGCTCCGTCAGTCCGGATCGGCCCATATCCATCTCACGACTCCGGTCGGTATCCTTCGGATAGCCGCCGGTCCAAACTATCACCGGTAGGTAGTAGTCCCTCTGCCAGGCTCATCATCTACTGCACAACATACCTTTCTTGCCCCGGGGTGCCATATCGGGTCCACCATGAATCCGCAAACGGATCGTCCATCTCCTCGAATCGGGTTTCGAAAACCAATCTCAGAACCGAGAAAACTCATGGTGGACGTATCGAAATATCATATAAAGAGAAACCGGGTTTTCAAAGCAATGCATACTCTCTTTGAAATATAACCATGGTTCTCAAATCCAAAAATCACATGAAATCAGTACCTCAATGCATAAATCCATGAAATACGACGTATGCAACATAGAACAGTAATATGAGCATATCAAGGAAAAACCGCTCTTTTAAATGATTAAAGTTTTTAAAGATATCATGTGGTTCCCAAATTCCCCGAAGTCAAATGCAATATCATATAAAGGTGTATATGTAACTATAGCAAGGTATATGTGTATGCATATATGTATGTATGCATGATGCAATTTATATGCGCAATAGAACAAAAATCAACGTCTAACAATTGATAATAATAAAAGCGGTACAATACATATTCCCTTAGTAAAGTGGTACAATAACAACTGCCTCAATGTCAATAACGAATGCAGTACCATATATATGTATATGTTGTGCATGTCATGGTAATTACCAACGGTGTGTGTGGCATACAATTCAGTGCTCGTGCAACATGAATCGTCAGTAATGGTGAAGTGTCCAATAGGTACTAAGTCAAGGTACAACAAGTAATGGTATGCTGATGATGCTCATGCACAATCAACGTATATGCATATAAACAAGTGGCTATAACATCGAATCTAGCCCTCGACGCTTAACGTCATATGGGCGATTCCCCCGTAAATGTTAAATTTACCCACCGATGATCTCGAGCTAGGTAAATCCAACTGTCATGACCCGAAATGGCACGTGACTGGCCCTTGAATCATATGAAGTCTATAGGACCCCATCTAATTCAAGTAAGCTAAAAGCCCAGAAATCTAAAACCATTTTAAATAATAAATAATGGAAAACTTATTTAAAAGCAAGTGGTTTTAATAACATAAGCCGAATTATGCGTTTTTAAAACATCAAGTCATTTCTGAAAATTTCGGCAAAGTTTCCTTTGTAAAAACTAGCCCCGAACGGGGTACAACATGAATAATATGAATAAAGACATTCCCAAGCGGGAGCTTGCTCTTCGTCCATTGACGGTCACAACCACGCAAGCAATATAATATATAACGCCAAGGGCGAGGATCAAAACTCAAAAGGAAACTCAAAACAACAAGAAAAGCATAATAATACAAGCGCGACTCTACGGTCGAAAGAATAAACAACTGGTTTTTTCTAAGTCTGAAATAATATACAAGTCTGGTTGATGGAGTTACTAGATACAACTGAAAATAAAATAAATAAATATAATGGTGGTTACGATGCGAGTGAACCCACCTACCAAAGCAATCACTCGGAATGGGAACAGTGTGCCAGAAACCGCAATGAAACCTGTACGGCAAAACCTGCAAGAAACTGTGGCACAACGGGGGTGAGTTGCCAACTCGTGAGTAGAAATATCACAGAGCAGAAATCGTATGTATGACTCAATCCTAGGTTAATACGATCAATATATATATATATATATATATATATATATATATATATCCTCAATATGATAAAGTCTGAAGCATGATAAGGTGGCAAGGATAAACATCTATACATAAGTGTAATACCAAGTGCTCGTGTCAGTGCCTCAGATAGCAACATATCGCAAATATGAGGTATGGCCAATGCAATCAACATGAAATCAGTGTCAACTATATCATGAAGTCTACATGTATGTGGATATCATCCAACTTTATAATCAATGCCTGTATGCCTGTGGATCTCGTCCACGGGTCAACCAATGACACAAAACATCATGCATGTAAATATCATAAAGCATATGCATGAAGGTATGAGGATATAAATCAACGTGTGTCCCTCGCGACACATCAAAATCATGGAACCTGAGTGTCTAGCATCGACACTTGAAAACATCATGAAACTCGTGCCCAGCATCGGCACGTAAATCCTCATATATCGGGCTCCGTCAGTCCGGATCGGCCCACGGGCTCCGTCAGTTTGGATCGGCCCATATTATCTCTCGACTCCGGTCGGTATCCTCCGGATATCCGCCGAGCCCAAATACTATCACCGGTAGGTAGTGGTCCCTCCGCCAGGCTCATCGTCATCCACACGAAATCTCTCTCTCGCCTCAGGGTACCATACCGGGTCCACCATGTACCCGCAAACGGAATCATCCGCCTCCTCGAATCGGGTTTCACATGTCACTCTCCGAACCGAGAAAACGCATGATGGACGCACCGAAATATCATATCAAGAGAAACCGGCTTTTTAAAACAGTACATGCTTTCTTTTGAAATTGCCACGGTTCTCAAATCCATAAAATCTGCCGATGTCGGGGTTTCTAAGTTTGGGTTTGGGGTTTTATTCTCTGGTTTTAATCCAAAATACGACCACTACAGGGGTTGTGTGGTCTCTACAAATCTCAATTACACTTTAAGATTCAATTCAAACCCTAACCACTTTTAGAAATTCTCAATGTTCACAACACAACACTAAAACATTTCTAAACTTGCATGAAAACTAAAGTGAATCAATTACAATGCAAATGATGAAGGAATTACCTCATTTTGCAACTCAATAATTCTCTTGAGTTGCCCAAGAGCCCAAAATAAAAACTTTCTTGGTCCAAAGTGTAGCTTGTGAGCTTGTGCATGCTTTTAATGAAATGGAGATGGGTTTTGAGTTGATTTTGGATGGTGTTTTGAGGTGTGTAGTGGAGGTGGAGATAAGGCAGCAGCCATGAAGAGGGAGAGAGGAAAGAGATGAAGAAAAATGATGATGGAAGACAAGCCAAGGTCAAGTTTGACCCCTCACCCTCTCTCTCTCATGCAAATCCCTCAATATTCTATTCTTTTTGTTTTCTTTTGTTTGTTTTCTTTTCTCTTCTCTTTTCATTTTAAAAACCAAACCATGCAAATGAAAATAAGAAAAGATCATGGTGGAAAATGTATCAAGTGTGAAAAATGACTTGGTGCATGCCACATGCACAAAACTAGCTTAATGCACGATTAGTGATAATAAATCGCGATTAGCATAAAAATTATGTATAATAAATCATAAAATTTCATAATTTGCTTAAATCACATAAAACACCCTCTTTTTAGTAATTTCTATAATTTTCCAAAATTTTCCCGATTTATTGGTATTTAATTATACCGCATTATTAAAATAATCAATATATTTATTATTTAATTATAAAAATTCCCAAAAATAATATTTTATTTTTCTGAAATGTTACACCAACCACCTGGTTTCCCCTGCTCGCAGCGTCCGAAGTCCCCGCCTGCGACCCTATTATCACACAACACAATAACGCGTGGATTTAGCAAACTATCCAATAATATACGAACACAATGCCAATTAACGAATCAGTTTCCTTCAAGCTACAAGGGGTTCGCTTAGCGGGTAAACACGTACAACGGCTGTGAGTCTACGGTAGCGCCCCGGCCATCTACAGACGCCAAATGCGGAACAAAAACTTTTTAACAGGCGCTATCGTATACTTTAACCCGGATCTGCCATTATTGCTAAACTAACAAACTGTAAATAGTGTAGAAAGGTTATACCGAACGATCCGAGTCCTTCGTTCTTTAACCATCATCCCACGCTCCGTTGCGGCTGCTCCGATCTCGTCGATCTCCGATCTGCTCGTCCAGGTGGCACCACGTCACTGATTCTTTAAACGGGCTCCCGCCTCTGACTTGAGGCAACTCGGTCGTCAAGTTTGCTAAAAGAGACGACCAAGAATGATGTAGAGAATGAGTAGATGACTTTGTCTCACTTCGTCCAAGTCCGTGGACGATCGGTTAATGAAGTTGCCGAGGGAATCAGGTGATGGAATGAAATGAGTTGTGAATTCCATACACCCCAAAAATCTATCATAATCTTTTCAAGTGAAACATCAAGTAAGTGTGAGAGAGAGGAGGGGCCGGCCATATATAGGGAGGGGGGTGAGTGTAGGAGAGAAGAGGGTGACCATAAGAAAGAAATATCATGTGTGAACACAAGAAAAATATCTTTAAGCAAACAAAACCTCATTAATGCAAATGGTGATTCATTAACCTAGTCACCATTGTATTAATGGCTCCATTATTACACTAATGACTCACCATGCCAAGTCACCCTTTCTAGAACCTTCTAGAAGCATGACTCACCCTCATCCAAGAAAAGATAAATCCGTCTTTAACCGAATGTTAAAAGACGGCTGATAGAAAACTGGAAACTGGCAACTTCCAAAAGTGATCCTGAAACGAATTTCAGGACAACCCCGAAACTGTATAAATATACCCGTATTTGTATTACGACCGAATACAAATGCAACTGAGACAAAGATATTATACCTACTCAATATAATACTCGGATCCGGCTTAAACCAAAGCCGACCAGTATCATCTGCCCGAAAAATAACACGTGCGTAAACGCACATGCATTTTCCGAACCCTGCCATAAAACCATACGGCCTCTACAACGTTTCGCCCGAACTTGGGAAACTGTCTGTGGGGGACTCTAATGACTCGTCAGTACCCTGGCAGTGGGTTTAACCACAAACCGTCAGCGGCACTAGCTATGCGTAACGGCTGCCCATGGACTGACCTCAAGTGAGGCCGATGAGCGAACTCATCCGAAAACCCTACTGAGCCTAACAATGACAATGTATATACAGTCCGGTCCGTTCGTCTATGAGTATCGCATATCTGCCTAGGGGGCTAGTAACGTCAGACCCCCATGAGCAGTATAAGTCGTGTCGGAGTGAAGCCCAATAACACCCTGAGATACTACTGGAGTACCTACCAGTAAATCTCTTGCCATGGCCGTGGGCTTTGAGTAATGGCTCTCCTAGACACAGCACGATCTCGCCCCCATTACCGGGAGAGACGAATCCCCTGCCGATCCGCTCACGTGCCTCCATATGGCTCGGGACTGTACCCAAAAGCTACCTGTTTGCATGACTCCTTTGAGCCGTGGTAAGGTAGAAATCAAAGCACAGTGGGAACTCACACGAGACAAATGACGACCTCAGGTCGATGAACTAACCTGTACACATGTCACCAGGGAACTGCTATCTGATGATAGATATAATACTAACTAGCAGATTCCCGGCGAGTCCTGTCCAGTGTACTCATAACCCAATGAGCACCTGTATACATCTTAGGTGATCCAACTGACACCAGTGGCTTGTGAGACCGGCCACCGCCCCTTGTCGGGGTCTCGACTGTACACACTAGTCTACTCCGGAGTATCGATGCCCTGTCTCGAAACTCCCACGACTAGGGACCACAATTAAGGATATGCATATAAACTACCCAACTCTCACGTATATGATCGCCATCATACTGTTGGTAGTAAAGCAAGATCCTAAGGGCTCTATCAAAGTGTAACATGTAATCAGTCACCTGAACATGTACAAGACTGATAAAGGCAAACCAGATAGCATACTATCATCTTGAGTAAGACTGTCCTACCGGTATAGGTCCTCCGTAATCATTGCAATCACGTACCTGCAATCCAATAATTGACTCTGAGGGCACTATCTCCAACAATCTCCCACTTGCACTTAAGGCTAATTATTGCAATGTCGACTACTTACAGCCCGTGTGTAACCGAACATCCAACTCCTCTACTAATCAGTTTCACAAAGCCCGTTTGTAAAACTATTGTGTTCGAGAAATAGCCTCAGTGAGTGGATCCGCCTAGATGTTTCTTTCTATATCTCTCTAAATCTCAAGTTCGCGGAGAAAGCCATCTCCCGAATCGAGTAATAGCTGTCTTAGAATATGTCTGGATATCTGATGGGACCTAGTTCATAAATGAACTCCAAATCTAAACTTCTTAGACTGTATCGATCACTGAACCTAATCAGTATCCGGCACCATGCCACCCACAGTATCCTCTTGGACCACCTGTCCATAATACTGTCCCTCTTCGTCAGAGGGAAAAATTATAACTCTGACAATCACTCTGTCAACCATGTCACCTTTGAAGCCTTGAATGATAATCGTCTCCCGAAGGAGGCTGCCGTCATCAAATCCGTAGAACATGTACTTATGTTCTAAAACTGCTTCCTTATGTTTCTCCAGGATTGGATTAATACAAACTTATTGCATCTAGTGCAAAAACAACATCTGGTGTGGTACTTGACATCTCACGATTGACTCAATTGCCTAAGCAAGTGATTTGCCAATCATGCATATCCCTCTCCCCTTTAGTCCGTAAGACACCTTTAGAGAGGGTGACTCCATCACCTGCAGGTACACCACCATGCTAGGAGTCATCTATTCTAAAAACCATTAGAATACTGTCAAAGTACCCACATTGGGAAACTACCCAAATCCAGATCTAAAACCATAGATCTAGAAACCATAATGTCTGATATTATATCCATATCCTGTCTGGAGAAACAACTGTGTGACGACCACAGTACAACCGATCGTAGTATAGGAATTTTACTTCCTACTCTGTGTATGTCATCCAAATACTATGACATCACACCCTACTACCTTCTTAACAGATCCATCCCCTATTCTGATGAAGTCAAACCCATGACTGACACATCAAAATTAGATGATCTATCTCCGCTATAACTGCTCAGGTCTATAAATAGACATAAGCTACTTTCCTACTAAACTTCCGCTGCTCCCACTGACTACGACAACCCTCCTACCGGGTCTCATATCCTGGAACAACAGTAGTGTCAAGTCTGGGTAGATAATAACCTCCCTGTCACCGTCCTTGAGGCTACCGGAGTACCTCTCGGGTGTCTGAGGTTATCCACCATATCTGCGGAGTGGCTAATGGAATGTCAAACCTGATTGAATATATAGGTCCTATTAAATTTTCCATAATCGTTCGCGGTTCTGGAATCACTTCCAGTTCTACCATACTCCCACTACTATTTTCTGAAAAAGATCCATTTTACTAAAACTGTGGCGAGTCAAGAACAATATCACTATTGATCTTCCAAATGGTAGAATATCAACCCTCGTCATAGCCAGGGTCAACCCACAAACAGCCATTACAGAAACGTGCCCTGAGTTATCCAGAGTCTGGTTTTGAGCATAAGCTGGACAACTCCCCGTACCTTAATATCTTTTAAGGTACGATCTATTCTATATGCAATATAGAAACTTTGGCACTTATTTAATTGGAACCATATTCAAACCATGCAGCTGTCTCCAGTGCATATCAACTTAATGGAAAGAGGCTAATCAGCATTACTCAACTTAGGAATCCATCCAATTATGAGTAACCTGAAAGAGAAACTCGTTTCTCAAAACCATCACTATTATCTGAATACCAATCACAAGAATCTACATCTTCGATCTCTTTGAAGAATCCCGATACTTGTGATACCTGGTTCTCTACTTTATTCTTATACCCACAACTTCTCAAAACTTAGACCATGTATTTCTACGAAACACTTGTCTAAAAACTAGAGAAGTTATAAGTAAACAGAACATAGTACGAGGACCTACCCCTTTGTCCTGATGGACACATGGACAACATACAATACTCTGTATAAGTCCGCTGAGTTGAACAACTCAAAACCTGTGCGTTTTAGGTTGAAAACTGTACCCTGGCGATTTCCTCAAATATCACCAATTACAACGAATTCCGATATAATGAGGATGATTACCTAATTCCCAATAACTTACTCCCACTCATCATCTGTAAAACCATACAGATATGAGAATGAAACCTGGTAAATACATACCCTTGGAGTAAGTGTCTAATCGGGAAAACAGTTTTTCTTTAACAATGCACTGAAACATGAAAATGTTTCGTAGGGGTATCCTGGTATTCATAGAAATGCCTCTTCCATAATCCAATTCATGACTTCAACCGTATATTTTATTGTCATCTCTCTAAATCCCTTTATTTGTCTTTAGTCGTTACCTTCTGTACACCATCGTTAGGCTAAATGGTTTTCTTCCTTCCCTACCGTTCGGCACCAGCCTATGGTTTGGAAGAAGACTATCCAGTAAGCATAATAGGTGTACCCTCCTAAACCAAGAAGTACTCGTATCTTGAGAGAAGGTGATGATAAAAGACAACTGAATAATACCTTATTCCTTTAAAGGTGAAATAGGAGTGGCGATGAAGTACGCGGTTTTGGTCGTGAATGATATCAGTCGCAATTTACTTTGCCCTCTTTCTAATCCCTTTATTTTGTCTTTACATATTACCTTCTGCACACCCTACTTAGGCTAATTGGTTTTCTTCATTCCCTACCTTTCGGCACCTGCATATGGTTTGGAATAAGACTATCCAATAAGCGTAATAGGTGTACTCTCCTAAACCAAGGAGCCCTCGCAACCTGAGAGAAGGTGATAATAAAAGACAACTAAATAAACCAATTCTATTTCTCCTGAACCTGGATCCATCCTCGAAGAAGTCCCTTTGAGTTCGTATATAACCATACGATGGATCTATCCAATGGAAGTGGATATCCGTAGTAATACGGGTGTTCTGAGAAATACAAAGGGTAAAAGAAGGAGTGGCAATGACTTATGCAACATAGACAGTCCAAAAGCCAGTATTTTAAGAAGGTTCGGTCAACCTGGTCACTGAGTCATAGTCTAGGGTCGGTCAAAGGTCGCTGCCAAAGAGAGAGAGAAAAGAAACACTCTGCGTGCACTCTAACCTAGATCAGAATGGTTATCACTTTATCTAATCCGGAAAACTCCCACTGTCCTGTCAAATTCTCCTCCAAACCTAAAGAAGAATCAATCGGGATCACCCGAAGAGTAAACCAACTCATCAGTGGGAATCGGGATCCAACTCTCATCGCATGATAACGTGATGGAATGCATCCACGTTACTCATACTCCAAAAGGTATGCGCATACTTGGCAAGTTTCAGTTTCTTTAGAAACTCCCGATATGATTTTTGCCCCATGCTCTTATAACCTTGGCTTTGGTCAAAATGTCATAAGTCACATGCCAAGTTCTACCCGTCACTATCTTGTCAATTTGAACCCACCCGCACATGCCCCTGACTTTGGCCAATCGGCAGAACGACTGTCCCAAACTAACTCATCTATCTATGCAACAAATGAATACCCAGCAGCTACCAAACACTATGCCTTAACTTTGGCTAAAATGCATAGCTTGAATACTACTGAATACCCAAAAGAAGTGACGGAGGGCTACGGCTGGTTTTTGGCGAAAAACCTTTAACGTAACGAACTTGATATCGCTGAAGGAACCTGATAGCTTTTTAAAATATAGTGGCGAAAACCTTTTGCTAAAGAGGTCACTCCCGGTAAAGGGATCTCGGCTCTTTCCTCGTGGAATGAGGTGCAGGATATTCCACTGAATACCGCTATGCAAAGCAACTTGTAATCGACTATAGTGAAGTTATTACCCTGACACAAACTTCTGCCCAAGGGGTCAGTCCCGGTGAAGGGATATCGGCCCTTGCCCCATCGAATGAGGTGCAGGATATTCCACTGAATACCGCTATGCATAACAAAAGGAAACGTCTTTGCAATAACACTTTTTAAATTTGTTCCAACAACTGTAAACAGGTTTGCTTTACTTTGCATTGATCAGAATCAACGCAGTCCCATCAATCGATCACACCAGAAAAGAACGAAAATAAAATGTACGTATATGCCATCCGCATTCGTCACTGGGTCCCGTCATCACCCGTTAGGTTACTTAACTAACGACAGAGCGGGGACTGGACTAGCGCGGGTGTAAAACATATACAACATCTAATAGTATATAAACCAATATACAATAATCGCTCCAGGCGTGAAAGTATGCAACATTACAGAAAAGTAATAAGCATTACAGAACAATACAGATAATCTGGGACCCCCGGGTTTCACAGAGCCGCTGCTGAAACCCGACGTTCCCCTGTCGTGTGGATAGCCTGTGCAATGAAACGTAGACCCCTACGGGTGCGGCAAGTTACCCGCCAAAACCTGAAGCGAGGCAGCCCCCTACAGCATAGTGAATGGACCACCCAGCACTTCACGGAATCCGGTAATCTTGGGCACCCCTTCTTGGGTCAACCTGTACCCCCTACGAGTGCGGCGAATAGTCTGCCAATTCTAGAGTGTGGCCCCTCTGCCTCTCAAAGCCATGAGATGCGGACCCGTTGCCCCTCCAGAACCCGGCTATCCGTGCACTCCGTCGCGGGGCAAAACCTAGTACAGTAATGAAAAATAGTACAACAGGTACATCGACCGCAACCTGGTCGTGCCCCAAAAGAATATTATACAACAGGCAGTGACGGCAGTCCACAAGTTGGACGCTCGCCCCGTAATATCAAATGTACAAATAAACTCAAACTGTACTACCATTGCACACTGCTATCCACCACGACAAATCCGCAACATCACAGCACAACACAGAACATCAACGCGAATGTCACGTTCGCAAACCCGTCTAAAAGAACTATAGCAATCAGACGCGGTTTACCGATCAAATGACATTCCCGGTCGGAGATATAATATAAGCACTGTAAACTAACATGTTTAAATTTCGATCGACTAAATATCACAAAGTGGGCCCCACGAACAACTGGTGAACAGTAACAAAATCTGAGCCCAAAAGATATATACCAAAAACCCCAAATTCCAACAGAGAAGACACAGACAAAATTTGGTGCACTGATCCCATAGAATGGCCGCGGATGAGCGGCCAAACAATGGGTTTGGCCGCGACTCCGCGGGGCTTTGGTGGGATCACTTGCTCAAATTTTGTCGGTGTACTTCTGAAACCCTGTACAACTTTCTGTGATATGTAGAATAATTTTAGGACTTCTTTAAAAATCGACAGAAACTGTGAACATGGATTTTGCAGTTTTTGATTTCCGGTTCGATCGATGTTTTAAACACGTTAGCATAAGTTAGTATAGCAAAATGGTGAGGCTCTGATACCACTGTAAGTCTACGGTAGCGCCCCGGCCGTCTACAGACGCCAAATGCGGAACAAAAACTTTTTAACTGGCGCTATCGTATACTTTAACCCGGATCTGCCATTATTGCTAAACTAACAAACTGTAAAGAGTGTAGAAAGGTTATACCGAACGATCCGAGTCCTTCGTTCTTTAACCATTATCTCACGCTCCGTTGCGGCTGCTCCGATCTCGTCGATCTCCGATCTGCTCGTCCAGGTGGGACCACGTCACTGATTCTTTAAACGGGCTCCCGCCTCTGACTTGAGGCAACTCGGTCGTCAAGTTTGCTAAAAGAGACGACCAAGAATGATGTAGAGAATGAGTAGATGACTTTGTCTCACTTCGTCCAAGTCCGTGGACGATCGGTTAATGAAGTTGCCGAGGGAATCGGGTGATGGAATGAAATGAGTTGTGAATTCCATACACCCCAAAAATCTATCATAATATTTTCAAGTGAAACATCAAGTAAGTGTGAGAGAGAGGAGGGGCCGGCCATATATAGGGAGGGGGGTGAGTGTAGGAGAGAAGAGGGTGACCATAAGAAAGAAATATCATGTGTGAACACAAGAAAAATATCTTTAAGCAAACAAAACCTCATTAATGCAAATGGTGATTCATTAACCTAGTCACCATTGTATTAATGGCTCCATTATTACACTAATGACTCACCATGCCAAGTCACCCTTTCTAGAACCTTCTAGAAGCATGACTCACCCTCATCCAAGAAAAGATAAATCCGTCTTTAACCGAATGTTAAAAGACGGCTGATAGAAAACTGAAAACTGGCAACTTCCAAAAATGATCCTGAAACGAATTTCAGGACAACCCCGAAACTGTATAAATATACCCGTATTTGTATTACGACCGAAGACAAATGCAACTGAGACAAAGATATTATACCTACTCAATATAATACTCGGATCCGGCTTAAACCAAAGCCGACCAGTATCATCTTCCCGAAAAATAACACGTGCGTAAACGCACGTGCATTTTCCAAACCCTGCCATAAAACCATACGGCCTCTACAACGTTTCGCCCGAACTTGGGAAACTTTCTGTGGGGGACTCTAATGACTCGTCAGTACCCTGGCAGTGGGTTTAACCACAAACCGTCGGCGGCACTAGCTATGCGTAACGGCTGCCCATGGACTGACCTCAAGGGAGGCCGATGAGCGAACTCATCCGGAAACTCTACTGAGCCTAACAGTGACAATGTATATACAGTCCGGTCCGTTCTTCTATGAGTATCGCATATCTGCCTAGGGGGCTAGTAACGTCAGACCCCCAAGAGCAGTATAAGTCGTGTCGGAGTGAAGCCCAATAACACCCTGAGATACAGGAGTACCTACCAGTAAATCTCCTGCCACGGCCGTGGGCTTTGTGTAATGGCTCTCCTAGACACAGCACGATCTCGCCCCCAATACCGGGAAAGACGAATCCCCTGCCGATCCGCTCACGTGCCTCCATATGGCTCGGGACTGTACCCAAAAGCTACTTGTTTGCACGACTCCTTTGAGCCGTGGTAGGGTAGAAATCAAATCACAGTGGGAACTCACACGAGACAAATGACGACCTCAGGTCGATGAACTAACCTGTACACATGTCACCAGGAAACTGCTATCTGATGATAGATATAATACTAACTAGCAGATTCCCGGCGAGTCCTGTCCAGTGTACTCATAACCCAATGAGCACCTGTATACATCTTAGGTGATCCAACTGACACCAGTGGCTTGTGAGACCGGCCACCGCCCCTTGTCGGGGTCTCGACTGTACACACTAGTCTACTCCGGAGTATCGATGCCCTGTCTCGAAACTCCCACGACTAGGGACCACAATTAAGGATATGCATATAAACTACCCAACTCTCACGTATATGATCGCCATCATACTGTTGGTAGTAAAGCAAGATCCTAAGGGCTCTATCAAAGTGTAACATGTAATCAGTCACCTGAACATGTACATGACTGATAAAGGCAAACCAGATAGCATACTATCATCTTGAGTAAGACTGTCCTACCGGTATACGTCCTCCGCAATCATTGCAATCACGTACCTGCGATCCAATAATTGACTCTGAGGGCACTATCTCCAACAACGACATCTCCAAATAACTCCATGACTGCAAGTTACCGATAACAATTAAACTAAGTCGGATTAATCGTAACGCACGTTGCCGAAACACTAAAAATTAGCTAAGTGGTCCCAGATTTTCCCACACAAAGAATTAGGGAAAGTTGCAAGTTCCACGAGACTACAAACAACTCAGAGACCCCACGACCAAGACTCGAGACCCCAGTCCCTAATCTGGCCGCAATTTGTGGCCAGAACCTATTTATTTGCGGCCAAGCATGAAGGTGGAGGGCTCAAGTTTTTATGGTAGCTTCTAGGTCTCAAAACTAGGTCACTGTGATGGAAACTTCTTAAATAACAATCTGGTTCGAGAGAAGATTCACCCGAGACACAAAACTCAACCGAAATACGACATTTGCACAAAAACTGTAACTTTAGTGTTTAAACAGCAACTAATAAGCAACATTACATCTATAAATCCTAGATAACAGTTAGAGATCACCGCCTCACCAAGCTTGTTTGAAAACCCTAGCTTTCCAAGCTCCAAGTCATCTCAAGAGGCTTAACTTGATTTTTGTGAACGGTTTAATGAAGTTTATTGAAGATTAGGCTTGGTTTTGTGATGAAGCAAGATAGGTTTCAGTTTGAGGAAGGGAAGGAGAAGAAGAACAACATTAGAGAGAGTGTGAGTGATGAGGAAAATGAGAGTGTGAGAGTGGTGAAGGAAATATGAGGGTGTGAGGTTAGAAATGAGCCATGCCCTTTCTCTCTCCTCATTAAATGCTCCCATGCTTGCCCTATGCCTCATCATTCTCCATTTGTCAACCCTCTCTCCCCCTTAATCATCCCTTAGTCAAAAGAATAATGAAATGTGTTAACATGGCTTGAAATTGGTTTAGGGTGCCATGTCTAGTTAAGCATGGTTAACTCCTCCATAACCCCAAAGTTAATATGCACAAGTGTGTGCAAACTTAAACAAATAATAATAAAATATTAATTAATTTTTATAAAATATGTGAAAACTATTTTGGTTAACTTTTTATTAAAAACTCGCATTATCGTTAATTAACACTAATCGCATTCTAAGGTGTTACATAAACAAACCGCTCGACAAATCCAGTTCTACAACAATATTTGGGACGGTCTCGGGACTCAGTGAATGATGCCCAATGGGAGGATGGAGATGAACAGGCTTGGATACGTTCAGTCCAAGAAACGGGAGCGATTCCATGGTTTCCATGTCGTAAATAACTCCGGTGGAGAGGCGAATGCATTTTCAGATAGCGTTGATGTCGAACCAGGGCGAGATCTCGCCGTGAGAATACCAACCCCGTCATTCGAAGAACAAATTGACAAGATAATAAGGGAAGTGGGTCAAAAGGTTCGGGATGACCACAGCCGTGAAAAGGCCATTTACGAGAAAGCCAGCATGCAACATCTCATTCAGCAGGCTACGGAAGACGATGATGCCCTTCACCCTCACCCTGTTGTGCACTCTCGTGGCAAGAAAAAAGCCCGACGCTGAAGCAACAACAAGATCAAGAACGGGAATGACGTTCAAAAATAGCTAAGCGGATCCAAGAAGCTACGCGATCGACAAAAAGTTAGCTGGAATCCGTCTTTTATGAAAAAGATGGGTCGGGAATACTCTTTCCCTCAAGACAAGGCAAGGAAAATATTCAACCTTGTCATGAAGTATCAAATGATGACACTCCCGGAATCTCGGCACCCTGAGCAAATAAACGATATCCATCATCCGGCTTATTGCACATACCACCGAGTAATAGGACATCTTCTTGAATATTGCTTTACCTTCAAAGATTGGGTCGAAGACCAGTATCAACAAAGCAGGTTTGCTCTGTCCGACATTTGGAGGGTAGCCCCACCACGAAAGCATGAGCCAAGAGCAACCTACACTGCGAGGGAAAGTCCATATCAACATGGAGCTTGGAAACGAACTCGTACCTGTCACGTGATAACATTCTCAAAGGAAGAGGAGCACGAGAATATGGACGGCCTCTCCCACTGCTTCGCAGACGAGGATAAGGACGGGGTAATTTTAGAATCTCTACCGGTGCCAAAAGAGTTGGAAGATGGGATACACACAATAGCGAACAACCTGAGAAAAGTCGACTTGGGGACAGAAAATGAGCCAAGGACAACGTTCGTCAGTGAGCTGCTGTCTGAAAAACAGGTGGCCATGCTAAAGGGTGTAATTATGCAGTATAAAGAATGTTTCGCATGGAATTATTCCGAGATGCCGGGACTAGATCCAGAAATAGCTGTGCAAAAACTGGTTATATCGCCGGACGTTAAGACAGTCAAGCAAGTACCAAGAAGAATGCGGCTCGAATTTGAGATGAGCATCAATGCCGAAGTCAAGAAATTAATCAACTCCGGATTCATCCAAGAAGTTCAATATCCCGACTGGATCGCCAACATTTTCTCAGTGATAAAGAAGAATGGGACAATACGCATCTACGTAGACTTCCGGGAACTCAACATAGCTTGCCCGAAGGATGACTTCCCAGTACCGGTTACCGAGCTGATGATCGATAACACGTCCACTCATGAAGTATTCTCCTTCATGGACGGATCTTCAGGGTACAATCAAATAAAGATGCATCCCGAAGACCAAAAGCACACCGCCTTCCGAACTCCGCTGGGCATATTTTGCTATAAAGTGATACCCTTCGGTCTGAAGAACGTTGTCGCTACCTACCAGAGGGCCATGAAGTAGATCTTCAATGAACTCATCCACGAGATTGTTGAATGTTATATTGACGACCTCGTGGTGAAAAGAAAATCGTACGAGGAGCACTGGGAGCATTTGAAAATAGTGTTCCAGCATCTTCAGAAATATAATCTGAAGATGAATCCTCTGAATTGCGCGTTTGGAGTCTCCACAGGAAAATTCATAGGATTCGTCATACGACACCGATGCATCGAAGTAGACGCATCAAAGATCAAGGCGATTATGGAAATTCCCTCACCAAGAACTCTCAAACAAATGTGGTCTCTCCAAGGGAAGCTCGCGTATATCCAGCGGTTCATAGCCAACCTCTTCGGCAAATGCCGTCCCTACAGCCATCTAATGAAGAAAGTGTTAGTGTATATGCCCTAGGGGCCATTATTGTATCATACTTGTATGTATATTACTTAATGGAAGCTTGGGATATTCACAGTTGTATATACAATCTTGCTAAACATGGTAGTATGCTACTTGGTTTGTGTCTACTTTAATATGTTTCTTGTAACGTATCACTTATACATATTAGTAGAGCCCATAGGATCTTTGCTTGATTACCAGCGTTGTGATGGCAGTCACACTAGTGGGGGCTGGGTAGTCTATAAGCAACATCCTATACTTGTCCCTAGTCGTAGGATTATCGAGACAGGGCATCGATATTCCAGGGTAGACTAAGTGTGTACGCTTCTCATCCCAGTTGGGGAGATGGTCTGTCCCACAGTCATCAGTACGTCGTACTTGAGATAGTATACAGGTGCTCGTTAGGTTATGGGTACACAGGACAGGACTCGCAGGGGAACTGATTAGTTGGTTTTATACCCGTCGTCAGTTAACAGTTCCCAGGTGACATGAGTACAACATAGTCCGCAGACTTGACACTGCTACTTCGCCTCGAGTGTGTCCCACTGTTCTTATATTGCTACCCTACCACGGCTTAAAGGAGTCGTGCAAACAGGTAGCAGTTGGGTGCAGTCCCGAGCACTTGGAGGCAGTGGCAATTAGACAGGATTCATCTCTCCCGGTATTGGGAGTCGATATCGCGCTATGTCGGAGAGCCATTACGCAAAGTCCTTGGCCAGGGCAAGCGAGATTTACTGGTAGGTTCCAGTAGTTTTCTCAGGGTGTAAAGGGCTACGCTCCGACATGCCTTATACAGCTATTAGGGGACTGACGCTTGCCGCCCCCTAGGCTTGATATGCGATAGTCTTAGACGAACAGACCAGACTGTACGGAGATTGTCACATCAGGCTCAGTGGGAGTTCGGATGAGTTTCCTCATCGGCCTTCTTATCGACATCTACCTGGGGACCGTTACGTACAGCTAGTGCCGCTTGCGGTCTGTGGTTAAACCCACTGCCAGCGTAGTGTCGAGTCTTTAAAGTCCCACACAGAGAGTTTCCCTGCTCCAGGCGAAACGATATAGAGGTCGTATGGTTTTACGACAAAAGTTCGGACGCGTACGTGTGTTTACGCACGTACGACTTTCTGGACAGATTTTACTAGACGGCTTTGGTTTAAGCCAGATTCTTGTATCGGGTTATTAGATTTATACAGTCTAAAGTTTTTCCGTGTTTTCACGGATTGGAGGGGCGTTCTCGTAATTTTCCGGGAAGCTTCTAGAAGTGTGGTGACTAAGGGGTTAAGGTGGCATGAGCATTAATTGCTTAATGACTCATTTGTGTGATTCATCCTTTGTATTAAATGACTCATTAATGAGTTGATGAGTCATATGATGAATCACACAAGATGAATGCATCAACCATGATGATTAATCATATATATTATTTATTTGATTAATTGTTATGGTTGTTATATTCTAGTGAGTTCATTTTTCTTCTCAATTCTTATGCTCACCTTCTCTCTCCTCAAGCTCATCCTCTCTTGAAACCCTAATCCTCCCCTCTCATGTGTTGAGATCAAGGATTAGATAGACTAATACATCCATAACCTTACTCTATATCCCCTAGGTAGCTTAGATTAGCACTTTGAGCAACCTAGTTATCTCAAGTTAGAGATAAAGCTTGGCGTAGGAGCTCTCGGGTGGATCATCTTTGATTCGAGGAGGCCGTTGAGGTGCCGATATTCCAAGGAGCATACGAGGAGTGGAGGACCGCGATGAAGACCCGAAGGACATGTAACGTGAGGTATAACTTCGAATCCGAGTAGTTAAACCTTTCGTAGTTTGCTAGTAACGGTTTAGAAACGATTCATGCGCTCAAGTCCGTGTTACGAAGCTTTGATAATCGTTTTTCATATATTCCGCCTCCCCGCAAGTTCGTAGGGTGCGTGACATGACTTACACTGGTATCAGAGCCAACTAAACCATTACTAGCTTGTTAGCAACTAATTAGAAGTTCTATCGACGGAAAACACGAAAACAAAACCCTAACCCCTTTACAGTTTCTGTTAATTTTAAAAGTGTCTGAAAATATATTTGACATACCTTAAAATTCACAGCAGGGTTTTTTAAGAATACTGGGAAAATACGAGACAGTAACTCGGCGAAACGGCCGCGGATCCGCGGTAATAGAGTGCTTATGCCGCGGATCCACCGCCGAGTCAACGCCGAGTTGACTCGGATTTGCTCAGTAATTCCTATTTTGTAGTTTTCTGTTTTCCTGTATGTTCTGTTTCTACCCAGGTTGCTTCTTTGCTGGTTTTCTTTTGGGGTAAACACGGAATATGGTTATCATCGATGTTCTAAGATATTTGCTAATCGGGTTATTATCTGTAATGTTTAATGTGTTCGTAAACCTCCCCTAACTGCTAGTATGTCGGTTGGCAGGGGGTTGCACATTTCTGTAATGTTTACTGTTTGTGTATATGAACTGTATTGGACTGTTGTGATGATTAGCCGGGGTTTTGAGATGGGTTTAATATTCATTCATTCGATGTAAATGTAATATGATGTAATATTCTTTTGCGGGGCACATCCAGGTTGCGGTTGTAGCCACCGTTGAATTATTTCTTTTTACTGTTTTTGCTCCTAGGATAGACCCAAGGCGGGGTGCACAAACTACCGGGTACTTTGAAGTGTTTAGTGGCCTACTCACTTTGTTGAGGGAGACCGCTTTACTTCGGGTACTTGGCGGGTAGTTTGCCGTACCCGTAGGGGTTTAGGGTGGGGTAATGGCTATTCATCACAACTGTGTAATCCGTCTTTTATTGCAGGCTCAAAGCAAATGCGGATTGCTAGTAAATCCAATAAAGTTCATCAGTGATCTGGAATGCTTATTATTGCGTCTGACGAATATACAATATCTATATATGATAGCTATTAGACGTCACTTATGTTTTACACCCGCGCTAGCCCAGCCCCCGCTCTGTCGTTAGTTAAGTAACCTAACGAGTGATGACGGGACCCCGTGGCGAATGCGGATGGCATAAGAAGACGTGGTATTTTCGTTGTTTTCTGCCATGATAGGATTATTGATGGGACGCATTATTAGAATGCAAAGAAAATAAACCAAAGTTAAATCGTTGGAACAAATTTAAAAGAAACCACTCGGTTATTTTAAAAGATCAGATTTTTTAATTGCGGAGCTTTAACCACTCCTTTTAGAAAGTATCAGGTTCCTTCGATTACATCAAGTTCACTACGTTCACGGTTTTGCCAAAACCATTCGTAGCCCTCCGTCATTTCATATAGATAGTCAATAGTATTCAAGCTGTGTTTGTTGACTAAAGTCAAGGCATAGTGTTTGGTAGCTGTTGGATATTCATATGCAGCATAGATAGATGCGTTGGTTTGGGGCAGTCGTATTACCTTGTTGACTAAAGTCAAGGGTATGTACGGGTGGGTTCAAATTAACCTGGATACTGACGGGTAAAACTTGTCATGTGACTTATGATTTGTTGACTAAAGTCAAGGTCATAAGAGCATGGGGCAAAAATCCATATCGGGAATTTCTAAAGAAACTGAAATTTGCAGTGAGAGCATACCATTTTGGAGTTTGATGAATGTTGGTAGGATTCCTTCAACATTATCATACGATGATATTTTGGATCCCGATCCTACTTTGAGTATATACTACTTATCTGGAGATTCGTCACTTAACGATCATTGCTATAAACCAAGTAGGTGCCTAGAAAGGTGTCAGCGGGGTTACGCCCCCAGAGAAAAGAGGTTATTTAATTAAGGAACTTCGCGAAAGCGTTGGAAAACCTCCCTCGAAGTATCGACACTGACCTGGCCGAACGGTTAAGCAAGAATTGTACGGTGAGAATAGTCCTGGCTAATTCTTCTTTTATGGTTTGAGGAGGGATTCGAGAAACAGTGGGAGCCATCCTGTTTAGATAAATTAAACCACTCTAAACTTGAAAGAGCATCATGCTAATAGTATTTTCTTCTCTCTCTTAAATTGCAGCGACCTTGTGACCACACATAGGTTACATCTAGATAACAAATTGACTGAATCTGACTTATATGACTGGCAAAGGTCTGTCCAGATGTCCATTGCCTATGACAAGCTGGACCACCCTATTACTACTCAAGATCCCTCCGTCCCAGGTCCAGTTTTCACTGTTGCGGATATGGATATCCGTCAGACAAGGGAAAAAGATAAAGCGAAAGCTGAGTGCCTCATGTTAGCTTCAGTTGATGGTGTATACCAGAAGCAGCACGAGAAGATGGACTTAGTTTCCATCTTTTTCCATAACAAAGATTTATATGGAGAGCAGTCTCATATCGCTAGATATGAAACCTCGACCGAATTAATTCAAGCGAGGTTGGCTGTCGGGTCATATGTAGGGGACAACGTCCTTACAATGACTAGCTATATTGATGAGCTCCAGGACCTGGAGACCGCGTTGGGAAACGAGTCAGATACTGACTTGATTCTACAGTCTGTACCTTCTACCCTAAAGGAAACCAGGGAAGTAGAAGGAAAGAGAAGGGCAAAATTTTCGGGACTGGATATAGTAAAAGAGGGGCATTCGTATTGTTACAGGAATGAACATTGGCAGAATGATTGCAAGGCTAGCAAAGCCAGTAGACAGGATTCGAAGCATGTTGTGGCTTCAGCCTCAAGTGTATTTGTAATTAAGAACTGTTTGTCAATTAACTCTACTTCCTGGGTAATAGATACCGGAGCAGGATCTCATATCTGTAATTCATTACATGATTTGAGAAACCGTAAAGTTATAAGGGTATGTGATTTGTCTCTCAGAGTTGCAAACGGAATGAGCGTGGACGCTGAATCCGTGGGAGAATATCGCCTAGGTTTGACAAGTGGGCAGATATTGATTCTACGTAACTGTCTGTATATACCTAGTTTGACATGTAATATCATATCTGTGTCCTCACTTTCGAGAGAGGGATATGACTTTACATTCGTAAGCGATGTAGTTCACATCCACCTAAATCAAGTTCTGATTGGGTTCGGTACATTAGATGACGGTATATACGTATTGAATCAAGCTCAGGTTTTCAATGTCCAGAACACACTTAAAAGAAAGTCTCCAGAAATAAATCAGGCTTTCTTATGGTATTGTAGACTAGGTCACATCAATGAAACACGATTAACGAAGTTACATAGAGAAGGATATTTGAATCCGTTCAAATATCAATCTTATGCCACTTGTGAATCTTGTCTCATGGGAAAGAAGACAAAGACTCCGTTTACTGGACAGGGAGTAAGAGCAAGCGAGCTCTTGGGACTCGTACACAGTGACGTGTGCGGTCCAATGTCTACACATGCGCGAGGTGGTTATTCCTACTTCATTACTTTTACGGATGATTTCTCTAGGTATGGATATGTCTTCTTAATGAAGCATAAATCCGGGGATTTTGAGAAATTCCAAGAATACAAGAATGAAGTGGAAAAACAAACAGGCAAGAGTATAAAGACACTGAGATCTGATCGAGGTGGTGAATACTTAAGTGCCGAGTTCCTGGGTTACTTAAAAGAGAATGGAATTCTCTCTCAGCTTACTCCTCCATACACACCACAACATAACGGTGTATCGGAGAGACGGAACCGAACCTTATTAGATATGGTACGTTCCATGATGAGTAACGCTGAGTTACCGCGATCATTCTGGGGATATGCACTAGAATCAGCTGCATATCTTTTGAACCGAGTTCCAACCAAGACTGTGCCTACCACACCATATCAGATATGGAGTGGGAGGAAACCCTGTCTTAAGTATATTAAGACATTGGGATGTCCAGCTTTTATAAAAAAGCAGTATGCGGACAAGCTCGAGGCACGCTCAGTACAGTGTAAGTTTGTGGGATATCCAAAGAATTCCACGGGATATTGTTTCTATTACGCAGAGAAACAAAAGGTCTTTGTTTCTCAACATGCCCGCTTCTTGGAAACTGAATTTTTGGAAAATCAGAAGAGTGGGAGCGCAATAGAACTGGAAGAAATTCCAGAGCCACAAGCTATTACTGAAACCTTGGTAGAACAAGAAGGTTCAGGAGAACAGGACATCCCGACGCCACTCCGCAGGAGTAGTAGGCAATCTCATCCGCCCGAGAGATACTACGGTTTTCTCATAGACGGGGATAGAGAGGATTGCACTATTGACTATGATGAGCCTACTAGCTTCCAGCAAGCCATTCAGAGCGGTGACTCACTAAAATGGCTGGATGCAATGCGGACCGAAATGGAGTCCATGCACACTAACAAAGTATGGATTTTGGACATTGCTCCAGATGGGGTAAAACCCGTAGGATGCAAATGGATCTTCAAAAAGAAGATTGGTGTAGATAGACAGGTTGAAACCTATAAAGCTAGACTTGTTGCAAAGGGTTTCCGTCAAAGACCTGGTTTGGACTATGACGAAACCTTTTCTCCAGTAGCTATGCTTAAATCTATTCGGGTCCTTCTTGCTATTGCTGCCTTCCACGATTATGAAATCTGGAAGATGGACGTAAAGACGGCCTTTCTAAATGGTAATTTAGAAGAGAGCGTCTATATGGATCAACCAGAGGGATTCATTCAGAGTGGGAGCAGCGGTAAAGTATGCAAGCTGCTTAAGTCCATTTATGGACTAAAGCAGGCATCACGTAGTTGGAACATCTGTTTTGATGATGCTGTCAAAGAATTTGACTTTATCAAAAATCCAGATGAACCTTGCATATATAGTAAGATTGTAGGGAGAGCTGTAGTATTCCTCGTCTTGTACGTGGATGACATTCTCCTAATAGGAAATGATATTCCTATGTTACAGTCAGTCAAAAGATTCTTGTCACATAAATTCTCCATGAAAGACCTGGGTGATGCCACCTACATTCAGGGGATCCGGATCTATCGTGATAGATCAAAGAGGATGTTGGGACTTTCACAGTCCAGGTACATAGACACCATAGTGAAGAGATTCAGTATGGATGATTCTAAGCACGGTAATCTACCGGCTTGTCACGGAATCACCCTTTCCAAAGAGATGTCTCCCAAGACTGATTTGGAAAGGGATCGCATGTCGATTATACCCTACGCTCCTGCGGTAGGCTCTATAATGTATGCGATGTTATGTACCAGACCAGATGTAGCATACGCATTGAGCGTTGTAAGCCGGTATCAGGCAAACCCAGGGGAGAATCACTGGAGAGCAGTAAAGAACATTCGCATGTACCTGAGAAGGACTAAGGAGATGTTCTTGGTGTATGGCGGAAAAGACCTCCAGATGGAGGCCTTTGCCGACTCCGGCTTCCAGAGTGACAAAGATGACTCCAAGTCCATGTCGGGTTATGTCTTTACCCTCAATGGAGGGGCGGTCTGTTGGAAGAGTTCCAAACAGGAGACCGTTGCTGACTAAACGATAGAAGCGGAGTACATAGCTGCTTGCGATGCCGCAAAAGAAGAAGTCTGGATGAAGAAGTTCCTCACAGAACTTCAGGTGGTTCCTACCAGTGTTGATCCAATACCTCTGTATTGTGACAACAACGGCGCTATAGCTTTAGCGAAGGAACCTAGGTCCCATCAGAAGTCCAAACACATCTTAATGCGGTATCACCTGATCAGGGAGATCGTCGATCGCCGGGAGATCGAGGTGAAGAGAGTAGAGACGGAGAATAACATTGCTGATCCATTCACAAAGGCCCTTCCTCAGATGCAGTTCAAGAGGCTATTCGAGATGATAGGTCTACGATATGCCAGCTCATGGCCCTAGTGCAAGTGGGAGATTGTTAGTGTATATGCCCTAAGGGCCATTATTGTATCATACTTGTATGTATATTACTTAATGGAAGCTTGGGATATTCACAGTTGTATATACAATCTTGCTAAACATGGTAGTATGCTACTTGGTTTGTGTCTACTTTAATATGTTTCTTGTAACGTATCACTTATACATATTAGTAGAGCCCATAGGATCTTTGCTTGATTACCAGCGTTGTGATGGCAGTCACACTAGTGGGGGCTGGGTAGTCTATAAGCAACATCCTATACTTGTCCCTAGTCGTAGGATTATCGAGACAGGGCATCGATATTCCAGAGTAGAATAATGTGTACGCTTCTCATCCCAGTTGGGGAGATGATCTGTCCCACAGCCATCAGTACGTCGTACTTGAGATAGTATACAGGTGCTCGTTAGGTTACGGGTACACCGGACAGGACTCTCAGGGGAACTGATTAGTTGGTATTATACCCGTCGTCAGTTAACAGTTTCCAGGTGACATGAGTACAGCATAGTCCGCAGACTTGACACTGCGACTTCGCCTCGAGTGTGTCCCACTGTTCTTAGATTGCTACCCTACCACGGCTTAAAGGAGTTGTGCAAACAGGTAGCAGTTGGGTGCAGTCCCGAGCACTTGGAGGCAGTGGCAGTTAGACAGGATTCGTCTCTCCCGGTATTGGGAGTCGATATCGCGCTATGTCGGAGAGCCATTATGCAAAGTCCCTGGCCAGGGCAAGCGAGATTTACTGGTAGGTTCCAGTAGTTTTCTCAGGGTGTAATGGGCTACGCTTCGACATGACTTATACAGCTATTAGGGAACTGACGCTTTCCGCCCCCTAGGCTTGATATGCGATAGTCTTAGACGAACAGACCGGACTGTACGGAGATTGTCACATCAGGCTCAGTAGGAGTTCGGATGAGTTTCCTCATCGGCCTTCTTATCGACATCTACCTGGGGACCGTTACGTACAGCTAGTGCCGCTTGCGGTCTGTGGTTAAACCCACTGCCAGCGTAGTGTCGAGTCTTTAGAGTCCCATACAGAGAGTTTCCCTGCTCTAGGCGAAACGATATAGAGGTCATATGCTTTTACGACAAAAGTTCGGACGCGTACGTGTGTTTACGCACGTACGACTTTTTGGACAGTTTTTACTAGCCGGCTTTGGTTTAAGCCAGATTCTTGTATCGGGTTATTAGATTTATACAGTCTAAAGTTTTTCCGTGTTTTCACGTATTGGAGGGGCGTTCTCGTAATTTTCCGGGAAGCTTCTAGAAGAGTGGTGACTAAGGGGTTAAGGTGGCATGAGCATTAATTGCTTAATGACTCATTTGTGTGATTCATCCTTTGTATTAAATGATTCATTAATGAGTTAATGAGTCATATGATGAATCACACAAGATGAATGCATCAACCATGATGATAAATCATATATATTATTTATTTGATTAATTGTTATGGTTGTTATATTCTAGTGAGTTCATTTTTCCTCTCAATTCTTATGCTCACCTTCTCTCTCATCAAGCTCATCCTCTCTTGAAACCCTAATCCTCCCCTCTCATGTGTTGAGATCAAGGATTAGATAGACTAATACATCCATAACCTTACTCTATATCCCCTAGGTAGCTTAGATTAGCACTTTGAGCAACCTAGTTATCTCAAGTTAGAGATAAAGCTTGGCGTATGAGCTCTCGGGTGGATCATCTTTGATTCGAGGAGGCCGTTGAGGTGCCGATGTTCCAAGGAGCCTACGTGGAGTGGAGGACCGCGATGAAGACCCGAAGGACAAGTAACGTGAGGTATAGCTTCGAATCCGAGTAGTTAAACCTTTCGTAGTTTGCTAGTAACGGTTTAGAAACGATTCATGCGCTCAAGTCCGTGTTACGAAGCTTTGATAATCGTTTTTCATATATTCCACCTCCCCGCAAGTTCGTGGGGTGCGTGACATGGACTTACAGAAAGAGACTCCGTTCGTTTGGGATTGTAAATGCCAAAGTGCACTGAACGAAATCAAGCAATATCTGCAGAATCCAACGGTACTGACCGCTCCGGTCAAGGAAAAACCCCTCATCCTGTATAGAACATCCGTTGAAGGTTCTCTAAGAGCGCTATGGGCACACGACAATGATCAAGGAAAGGAGAGAGCTCTCTACTATTTGTGTCGAGTTTTTCTGGGGGCAGAAAACAACTACTCCCCTATCAAAAAGCATTTCTTGGCTTTAATCTTCGGGATAACAAAGCTTCGGTATTATGCCTTTGCATATGAGGTCCATCTCATATCAAAGGTGGATCCTCTCAAATATTTGATGTCAAGGGCCATACTAACAGGAAGGCTTGCCAAATGGGCACTCCTCTTGATGGAATTCTCAATAACGTATCGGCCTTTCAAGGCAGTGAAAGGCCAGGCCACCGCCGACATTTCATCCGGTACCAGCCGATTCTCTCCTAAATTGTGAACTTCCAGACGAACACGCGTTTGACACAATCTACGGGCAGAAATAAGGGAATAATGCCCGTTGGGAACTATACTTCGATGGAGCATCTTCCTTGAGGAAGCGAAAGTAAAGAATCCCCATAATCAAAGTTGGGGTGGGCCTTATCTTTGTGACTCCGCAAGGAAGGATAATACGTTTCGCCCTTTCCTTAACAGAGCGAGAGCAAACAATGAGGCTGAGTACGAAGCTTTGATAGCAGGTCTTGAGATTGCTGTCGACATGGGGATCGAAAACCTCCTAATATTTGGAAACTCCCAGCTAGTCGTTAGCCAAGTGAATGGTGACTATCAGACATGCAAACCGGAGTTGGTAAAATATGGTGAAAGAGTGAGGCAACTGTTGACTCAAATCCCCTCCTATATCCTGGAAAGCATATCGCGGGCAGAAAATAGCAAGGCGGATGCGTTTGCCAAGCTCGCTAAAGAATTCGCCGACGAAAACCTCGATGACGTAAGGATCATTATGCAAAGCCGCCGGATTCTCGCGCCAGCGGAAATATCTCCGGAGTCGTTTGAAGAAAAGGAAGAGGCCAAACAAGCAGCCTGCCAAATAGAGGACGAAGAAAAGATTAAGGATTGGAGAAAATTCTTCATAGACTACTTCAAATCCCATCGAACACCCGAAGACGCGTCGTCAAGACATCAGCTCATGAAGCGAGCCATGTCTTTCGCCTTCGTCAATGATACTCTTTATAAGAGATCATTCGACTCTCTATGGCTAAGATGGCTAGGACCAGAAGAAGCAAGGAGTGTCGTCTAAGAAACTCACGATGGACTCTGCGGCTCCCATCAAGCTGGCCCAAGATGAAGCTGAAGATCAACAGAATATGTTACTATTGGCCCACGATGATTCAGGACTGCCTCGAATATGCGATGCAGTGCCACCCGTGCTAGATTCACGGGGACTTCATCCACCAGCATCCGAATCCTCTACATCCAACATTGGCTAGTTGGCCGTTCGAAATGTGGGGAACCGATATAAACTGGCCCATCGAGCCAGCATCGTCTAGAGGACATCGGTTCATATTAGCAAAACCGATTACTTCTCTAAGTGGGAAGAGGAAGTATCGCTAAGGGAGCTGAAGACGGAGAATTTCCTCCATTTCTTCAGGGCATACGTCATCTACTGGTTCGACACTCCACGACGGATCATCTCGGACAATGGACCGGCCTACAGAAGCTATAAGATCAGCCGCTTTGCACAGCAGCATAAAATAGATTAGAGATACTCCTTTGCCTATAATCCCCGAGCTAACGGTCTAGCTGAGGCTTTCAACAAGACCTTGACGAAGATCATAAAGAAAACAATGTCCAGAAACAAAAAGGACTGGCACGAGAGATTGCATGAAGCTCTCTGGGCGTATCGAACCACGTTAAAAACGGCCACGAATACAACGCCATTCGCGTTGGTATTCGGCATGGAAGTGGTACTTCCCTTGGAGATAGAGTTACCCTCTCTACGAGCCGCAGTTCGAAACGAGCTGACGGATGAAGAAAATGCCCATCTTTGGTTTGAGGAGCTCGATGCCCTCGATGAAACTCATCTCATGGCGCAGCAAAACCTAGAAGCTTACAAAGCAAGGATGACACGCTCATATGAAAGACTAACTAGGACAAGAACGTTCCGCCAAGGTGAACTCGTGCTAGTGGTCAAAAGACCTATCATCCCCAACCGTGCAAAGCGGGGGAAATTCGAACCAAACTACGAGGGTCCATACATCATAGACAGGGTCTACCAAGGTGGGGCCTATTTTCTCATGGATATGCATGGTGAAAGACCCTTCCGGCCAATAAACGCCCGGTTCCTTAAGAAATACTATGCTTGACAAGTCACAACTTAGGTTAATGATAGATGACGACGCTCGTGTCCGCTCGCTGCCGGCCTGAGTCAAGACTCTATAAGTAGTATCCGGCAAAAATTTGCCTCGAAACTAACGCTGGACCGAGATGTCCCTAAGATAACAACGGACCGTGATGTCCCTAAACTAACAATGGACCGTAATGTCCTTAAACTAAATACGTCACCGCAAACACAACGATAATGGAATTCAAGTCTATAAGTCCCAGCGGCGTGGACTGCAATTCAAGTCCCGTTGGCTGCATAGCTGCCTCGGTGGCGAAGTCCCCCTTAAGTGCAAAAAAAAAACGGTACGTCCACAAGCGAAACAGGCACGGATGAAAACCCGAAAGGGCACCGTGAGTAAAAAAAGCAGGGCTACTGGCGAGCTTGTGAAAACCTGAAAGGGCGCAATCTTGTTGTTAAAATAAAAAAAATAAAAAAACAGTACGTCCACAAGTGAAATGAGCACGGATGAAAACCCGGAAAGGCGCCTTGATTGCCAACTCGTGAGTAGAAAAACATCTACAAGTAAAAATCGAATAAACAACGACTTCTAGGTCAACTATATCATAAAGGTAATACTATGATATCTAGGGTGACCGGGTCATCATATGTGCCAACAATGTAATCAATACCTATATGTATGCGGATATAATCAAACAATATAACCAATGTCTGTATACATGTGGATCTCGTCCAACCATATAATCAATGTATGTATGCATGTGGATCTCGTCCAACCATATAATCAATTTATGTATGCCTGTAAGTATGAGGATATAAATCAACGGTGTCCCTCGCGACACATCAAAATTATCGAACCTGAGTGTCCAGCATCGACACTCGAAAACATCATGAAACCCGTGTCCAGCATCGACTCGTAAATCCTCATCTCTCAGGCTCCGTCAGTCCGGATCGGCCCTCGGGCTCCGTCAGTCCGGATCGGCTCATCTCATCTCTCGACTCCGGTCGGTATCCTCCGGATATCCACCGCGCCTAAATACTATCACCGGTAGGTAGTGGTCCCTCTGCCAGGCTCACCGTTTACTGCACAGTAAATCCGTTCTCGCCTCGGGGTACCATGCCGGGTCCACCATGTACCCGCAATCGGCCTCATCCAGCTCCTCAAATCGGGTTTCACATGTCACACGTCTGTCTCAGAACCGAGAAAATGCATGGTGGACGCACTGAAATATCATATCAAGAGAAATCAGGTTTTTAAAACAATATATACTTTCTTTTAAAATGACCACGGTTCTCAAATCCAGAAATCTCATGAAAACAACATATCTCAATGCGTAAAATCATAAAGCTTGATGTATGCGACATATGATAGAAATGTAAGCATATCCGTATATCATGCAACATGGAACAGTGATATGACATATTAAGGGAAAACCGCTCTTTTAAATGATTCCAGTTTTAAAATATATCCCGCGGTTCCCAATTCTCCAAAACCAAAGCCATTATCATCTATGTATGTGCAATAAGTATGTATGCAGGTATGGATGCACAAGTGGTATATGTTAGTTATATGTATGCCCTAGAGGCCATTACTATACATAGGATGTATATTGTAGTGGATGCTGGGACATATATAGGGAGGACTTTCTTGCTCGACATGATAGTATGCTATCTGGTTACTCTTTACCTTAATGTGTACACTGATTGTCTCTCTGTTACATGTTGGTAAAGCCCTTAGGATGTGTACTTGACTACCTGGACTGTGATGCGGATCATACTAGTGGGGATATGGTAGTCCACAAGTACATCCTTCAAAGTCCCTAGTCGTGGGTGTATCGAGACGGGGCATCGATATACCAGAGTAGACTAGCGTATACCTTCTCGACCCATACAGATGGGCGATGGATGATCCCATATCCATTGGTGTTTGACATCAGAGATGATGTACGGGTGCTCAGTAGAGACTGGGTACACTGGACGGACTCGCCGAGAACTCCCAGATGGTATTATACCTCACGTCAGATGGCAGTTCTCAGGTGACACTGGTACAGAGTAGTCTGTTGACCCGAGATCGTCATAGAGTCTTGTGTGGTTCCCACTGTGCTTTGATTTCCATCTTACCACGTCCAAGAGGGCGTGCAAAACGGTGGTTTTTGTGTACAGTCCCGAGTCACATGGAGGCAATGAGCGATAGGAGGGGATTCGTCTCTCCCGGTATAGGGAGTTGATGTTGCGCTGTGTTCGATTGGCTATAACAGGAAATCCTTGGCCAGGGTTGCTGAGATATACTGGTAAGTGTTACCAGTAGTTTCTCGAATTGTTATAGACCTCATATCGACACGACCTATCGAGCTATTGGGGTCTGACGTTTACCACCCCTAGGCAAGATATGCGACATATCAGACGATCAGACCGGACTGTACGGTAGTGTTACTGGTTGGATTCACAGGAGTGTGAGCGGGCTTGCTCGTTGATCTTCTGATCGCTCAATACCCGGGTGGCCGTTACGTTTAGCAGACCACTTGCGGCTTGTGGGTGTTTGATATGATCATCATCTGCTGCCGGCGTATTGACGAGTCTTTAGAGTCCTACACAGAGGTTTCCTGGCTCAAACGAAACGAAATAGGAGCGCATATGAGATATGTGCGGGACCGAGAATAATGCGTGTATGTGATACCGTATTCCATTCTCGCGATGAATGTATCGAATGGTTGTATGCGATATAACCTAGTTATCGATTCAAGCGTTGATTCGATAAGCCGATACATAGGATACTAGTCGGTTATATGCGATATGACCGGATCGTTAAATCAAGTGTTGATTTAATGATTTAATGTATAATTATATATTTGATATATTACTTTTCATTAACTAGTATCGGTTCACTTTAAATGGATTTTCTCGCTCGGGTGTGCGCATTGCATATGCGATATGATTTTGTGCACTTGCTTGTATCATGTTTGATGATACATGCAATACTTGGTTAAATGTATGTTTAAACCATAGTTAGTTAATGGTTAAGGGTTTTAAATTATTTATTTATTGTTTTATTTATTTTTGGCAAAAGGAAAATGGTGGCTTTATTTATTTCTTTTGTTGAAGTTTCTTGAACTTTTGAAAAGTCCACCATTTTTGTTTTATGCCAAACCCTAACCACTCACTAACTTTGGTTAACTCTCTACACTTAACTATGGTAAGTGTTATGATAAGATTGAATTTTCTTTTCCATTGATTTTAACTTATCATAATATTTATCATATTCTTCATCTTCTTCTTCTTCTTCATCACTTGAAGAAACCTCCACTTCATCAATGGTGATTGATGGAAATGAGTGAGAAATCCAAATCTAAAGTTTACCCACTTCCTATTTCTTCATCCTCTACCTCTTGCCAAGTAGTAGAGTGTGTTCTCTTCACAAGTTTTTGGACTTGGTGAAGTCGGAGCTTGAACTAGTGATGCCTCGACGTAGATCATCTTCGGCACGTCGTCGATGACATAGCCCGCTTCTTCTCCGATGAAGCCGACGCTTGAGCCCGGGTTTTCGATTTGGACAGCGAAGAGGACCTCATTACGGAGCTGAGGAGGTGGAGGACCGGATCTACAAAGGTTGTATTTCCGTATCTTATAGTTAAGTGTTAACTAGTTTATTGTTTCGCCTAGACATCTAGCAAACGATCCGTAGTCGGGTCTCTCGGCACCTAGAATTTTTGAAATTGGCATGTTCGATGCCTTGTGAGACCTCACTAGAGTGCCTAGGAACCCTACAGTATATACGCAAGTATGAGTGTACAATATGTATGTGCGCAAATATGGCTGTACAAGTGGTATATACGCATGTATGAGTGTAAAATATGTATGTAAGGAGTCATATCATGATGCAGCAATCCTACTGTGTAGTGACATGCCAATTATCGATGATGAAGTGTGTGAACCGACAAATCTGTGTACGTGTAACATAGGCATCATCTATAATGATGCAGGTGTACTAGCACAGGTATAAGTAATGCAATGCGAATAACATGAATGCATGCAACATTTTGAAAATTTGGAAATAAATAAAATTAATTAATTAAATAATAAAATGTTAAATTAAAAAGTTATTAAAACCAAATATGACATTTTCATAAATATTATGTAAAACAAATTAAATTAAAATTTTAATATGTAACATAAATAAATTATAAGGATTTTAATGAGAAATTTAGCTTCCTTTTTAATTAAAATAGTGTTATATAATAACATAATTAGTGAGGGGTCTTGGTGTAAAGTTTAGGGAATTGTGCAAACTTGAAATTGTTGAGGGTGAAAGTGAAAAAGGGGATTAGATAATAATTTAGATTAGAATTTTATCACAAGATAAATCAATTTGGAAAGATAATACCTTGACACATCCTTCTTGCATGCACAACACATACACAACACCTCCTCCTTGCATGAGGATGGCACAACTTGATCATTGATACCTCCTCCTACACATCACTCTTACCTTTGTCATATATATATCATTTGTTCAGATCACTTAGCAAATTTAAAAATCTGAAAATTCAAAGGAAGGAAAAAGAGAACTAGAACAAACAAAGAAGAACAAGATAAAGGAGAAGGGAAGAGCCTAGTTCTAGGATTTCCACAATCAAGCTACGAACTTGGAACTTGTATATCTTGGAGGGAGTCCTTCCAGCAATCCTTTGTGGGTAAAGTCTTTAATCACTGCAGGATTTAGTTCTGTAATTGGTTTAATTTGGAAATCTTATATCTATAATATCGTATTTTAGGCAAAACTGAGCTCTGTAGTAATCTGCTATAGTTTAGATAAAAATAAACTTAACCAAACAGTGCCTTAATGTTGTATGTTGGACCTAGAAAAACTATAGGAGCACGAACCCAGGGGCTCGGATTTTGGCCAACGAGATTAAGGCCAGATCCGGCGTCGCCGGATTTTTGGTGGACTATGGTGATTTGGGTTTTAGGGTAGGTCTCTGTATAGATGTTGGGATATTTTTGTATTGTTTAATTAAGTTAGTTTAACTGTATATATGAAATTTGGAAACTAATATCGGGAAAAGTATCTAAAATCTAAAATACGATATGGTTAAAACGTAACGCGTTCTGTTTTCTGTTGTGAAACAACGTTTGGGTAAATTCCAGTAAAAATGAGTGTTAGATCGTTTGCAATAGTCGTATGTAGTGTAATTAGAACGTACAACTTGTGTTTTCATGATTTGGCCGTATCGGAGTTATCCGTTTCCTTATACAAGTAAATTTCGATGTTGGATTCAAATACGGGAACTTCGGAGGCAGCAAGGAAAGGAAAAGGATTGGCGATTTCTGAGTAGTTACGACGTATTCCGGTGAGTAGATTAAACATCTACCGGGAGATCTTGTAAAGATGGCGTGATACGCCCTAGTTAGATTTAAATTCAAGTTTTGCTTTTGTATGTTAACTTAATCATATGAATTCTTAAATCTACATATATATCTCCGTGATTAATACTTGTTAGAACACTGCACCATTATCGACGAGTAATGCCGCACATGCACATATCTACATGTTACACTACACCTCATCGATAATAACATGTCACTTCACACTTAGAAATTATTCTGTCAAAAATGATTCTTATCATACCTTATGTATCAATAGTCATAGTAATTAGCATATATGACATCATATTTCGTATTCTAGTATTAGTAGTTGATATAAGAGGCATTTGTATAATTGAGGATTTATGGTTTTAAGTTTTCATATACTATTACGAAAAAATCAGTGATTTTCATGATTATGTGTCACGTCCACCATGAAATGTCGTTTTTATGATTTGGTTTTATTCCGGACCGAGTCTGGGGGTATACGGTTACGGATTTACAATTTTATCCAGACTGAGTCGGTAGGGATACAGTTAGATACATGGTGGACCCGGACGAGACCCAAGGGAAGGATAGCCGCATTTTAGGCGGGGAACCTAACGAGGATACTCGATTCCAGAGACAGATATGAAACACGGTGGATATGTAGATGATACCGACCGGTGTTATTGATTACAGGATCGTTCGAGGAATGATGCCTGATGAAACACCGAAGATTTGTGTCGATGTTAGGCACGGAGAAAAATGAATATGATTTGGAAAATAATTGATGAGATTTCAGTTTTGATTTATATATGGAGTATTACATATTCATTCCTCCACTTGTTATCATATATCGCATTCACTATTGTTGAAATTAGTTCTAGTTCGTCATATTTACATTATCAGCCGTTATATGTTAGTTATATTCACTGAGTTGGCAACTCACCCCATTGTGCCACAGTTCCTTGCAGGGGTAAACTTGACGGTTAGCCGCATTGCAGATCCACTTATCAGCTTTTATCGCATCTTTTGCTAAGTGGGTTACCTATGTAGTAACATTATCTTTTGGTATTGTATATTGAATCTAGAGTATCTCCATCAGACCCTGTATTATGACATAGAACGAGAGGTGGTTATATGTATATTATTTCGACAGATGAGATCGTTTAGTTGTATTAAATGATATTTCTATTATGTATGTCTGAGATTCTTCTTTGATGTCGTATTATGAGTATGTATTGATTTCCATTGTTAGTATCATTGCTCCCAACTAGGGATGCAGCCAAATTAAACACTTTATAACTGCTTTTATTATAAATGCAATAGGAAATTACTGTTAAAATCTTAAATACTTAAAAACCACGATTTTTACTTAAAAACTAAATTTTTTCTAAAGTTCAGCAAAAATGGTTTTGATCTTGGTTTTTGGCATACTCGGATTGTGTCGATATCTTTAGATATTATACAATCTAAGTGCCGGTCACATCCAAACTTTGGGTCGTGACAATGCAGCATAAGGTAAATCATTAGCTAAAAGCTATAAGGTATACGTGTCTACAAGACCGTGTCGGTGAGTCTATCAATCGACATCCAGCCTCACAATATCGCGTACGGTATAATCCGTCGTATGGCATCCTCTAGTCAAGGGTATGGATCAATCATCAAGTCAAACTTATCACGTACGAAAAATCATCGTACGGCAGCATTAATTTATCAGGGATCCTATCAACCTATAAGACGAGGAGGGTACGGACTTAACGTCTCGTACGGCCATCACTCACTATTCACAACATATATAAAAATATCTATATATACCTATGCCCTAGGTCACATCCACAACAATCTTATATCAGGGGACCGGCAGGGTATAAATCATCTCAATCGACTCGCATCCGTATACCAACATATCATCAACTCATCATATCACGTCATATGTTCTTTTCATCGTATTTATATTCCATATCAAGTCAATTTTACAAATAAATTCTACCCTTACTATGAGCATATGTATCTAATCTAACATACACACTCGAACCATACAAACAGTTTTTTGAAAGATGTGAATCATAGTTTTAAAAGTAGGGGCTATAGTGTTTTTAAAGAAAAGATATCATTTGAAAATCCGTAACGTCCCTCAAGGTATCCATTTAAAAGATGCATACGATTTCTCAGTTTGGAAATAGGTATGGTTCGGATGACACATCTACGTCGACTATCTAGTCATATAATACCCTAAACGGCAATATCATCAAATATCATCCTCAAATCCCGTCATCACATACTAGTCGTATCATATCACTTCTAACTACCTTTAGTTCCTAATATGGTTCTCTAACTACCCCTTTTACTCTATCTATAGTCTTTTATTAATGGTTTTATTAATCATAATCTATATATAAAAATCGGTTTCCATCAAAGTTTGCGACGGTGCTATACGCCATCCACCCGACTTCCCCCGTAGATATAGATCTACTCACCGTGGTCTTCGCATGCCGAAGTTGATGATGCAACACTCCGTCGCATCGGAATCCACACGAAGGTACCTACAATAATAACACATATCGCAACGCTACTAAAATCAAGTTCTGAAATCCAATAAGGCACGCGCATTGCTCATAGGTTAGAATCTATAGCTTACGAGTACAAAATCAACCAAACAACCCTTGTCGTTGATGTACGAACATCCAACAATCAAAAACAAATCCAAATATCAAAACTAAATATTTCAAAATACGAAAAACAAAGCCAAAATCACACTAATGTGCTCCCAGATTTTGTTTCAGGCCAAAAGTAGCTGCACAAACAAGTCTAGGGTGTAGTACAAGGTGTATATGACCTACTGGACCAACCTAGACCCATACCCTCACAATGTATCACGACCCAAAATTGGCACGTGACAACCCTTAAAGTACGCAACGTCCACAGGCATAGAACAATTTAAGTAAGCCGAAAACCCAACAATCTAAACCATCAAAAGTAGTAAGAAATAATAGCAGTTTGAAACATTTGAAAACTCAACCCAAATTCTTTAAAAGTCTAACTTTTCTTCCTTTAAAATTTTGGCAGCAGCTCTTTTGTAAAAACCAACCCCAAAAATGGGTACAACAAAAATAAAAGGAAAGCATCCCCAAACGGGAGCAAATACACGCACAAAGGAGGAAAACAATCACCACAACAGATATATGACGCCGTAGCGAAGAAATAAAGGACGATAAAAAGGAAATTGTATAAAACACAACCAAGTCACAAAATATTATACAATATCGTCCTCACATCAAGTCTCTAAGTCAACATGAAAGTAGTCGTTGGAGAGTACAAGGATACAACGAATATACAATACAACAACGAACAACCACAAAACCCACTTAAGCAAAACTGAACACTGTGAGCCGATACGGTATCCGCAGCAAAAGATGATTAAATAGATGAATAGCCTGCCTCGACTACTCGGGGAAACAACCTGCAAAACACTGTGGCACAACGGGGGTGAGTTTCCAACTCATGAATAGTAAATAACATATGCTGGTAATCGCAAGTATGCACGTACAATACGAATCTAACATATGCAACTAACAGTAATAAGGGATCATATGAATGCAATAATCATGAAAGGTATACTAGCAGATATTACTAATACATGAAGCAATAATCATATGACAATCTGTATGCAACAATCATGTAAGGTACTATATCAGGTACTACTAATACCTGAAGAAATGATATGATAATGTATATATATGCAACAGTCATGAAAGGTACTCTAGCAGGTACAACTAACACATGAAACAATGCATATAAAATAAAGTAAGTAAATGCAACAGTCATGAAAGGTACACTAACAGGTACTTCTAATACATGAAGCAGTGCATAAACAATAACTGTGAAGTATGGAATGAAACATGTCATTTCCACGGAATCCTGACATCGTGGTAGGACCAAAATCCATCAAGACAATCCAAATTCCAAATCCTCAAATCAGCCCCCAAATTGGCTCTCATATCATATAAGTCTCATATATCCTGAATGTACAAAATCAGCAATCTCATATATATCCTGTATCCAATCTCAAATAAATCTCCTATATCCCAAATCCAATATCAAGTGAATCTCATATAACCTAAATATAATTGCATGAATAAATATGATGATGTATATAAAATACTATATCGAGCACATAGGCCCCGAGCACATAGGCCACACACATCGACGATATAGGCCCCTCACATCGAGCACATAGGCCCCTCTCATCTACCATATAGGCCCCTCACAACGAGCACATAGGCCCCGAGCACATAGGCCCCTCTCATCGACTATATAGGCCTACTTATATAATGAATAAGTATATTTGCATATATCATCATGATGATATATGATGTAGGTGTGTGTGTCTATATATATATATATATATATCAGCGTCCCATACCACTGATATATATATACGATGGGTATACATATATATATCAGCGTCCCATACCACTAATATATATACGCAGGAGTAAAACAATCCAGAAAACATCATATGAAAACCATATCTCAAAGCGAAATCCATGAATATAATATATGCAACATGAAACAGTAATATGAGCATATAAGGAAAAATCGCTATTTAACTGCAACAAAATATACAATATAACATGCAGTTCCTAAATTATCCAAATCTATATAACATCAAGTGAAGGTAAACACGTAGCTATAACCATATATATATGTGTGAACATAACGGTATAGCAAGATATAGGTATCTACCAATCAGTAATGATGTAATATACCCTCCGGGTATAAGTGAAGTATGTATGCAAGGTATACATGTAGCTATGTCATTATGTTTGTATGTACCTATTGCTAATGGTACAATACCCTATAGGTATCTGGTATCTAGCATGTAAGCATTTCAGGGCATATATGTAAGCATGTAGGTATGCAGGTATGCTATTTGTCATATGCATAAAAAAATATGAATCAATATCTCAATGTCCCTAACCAAATAATATCATATCTATAAGTGGGTTGTGTGTGACATGGCAATTATTGACGGTGTATGTTGCATACAATCAGTGCTCGTGCAACATGAGCCGTCAAAAATAGTGCAGTGTCCTAAGGATACTAGTCCAAGCACAACAATATCTAAGCAATAAAGTGAATGCGCAATTCTAAATATGAAATAGAATTTGCGAAAAGTCTATTCATATCTAGCCCAGACTCATAACGCCATGCGGGCGATTCCCCTGTAGATGTTAAATCTACTCACCAACGCTCCTGGCTAAGTAAAGACTACCACCTGTTTTCCCTTTGTCGCAGCGTCCGAAGCCCCCGGCTGCGAACCTACAACATTAAAACAATAAAACAAGTGTATATTAGTAATAAACCCAAAACAAGTACAAACTACATTTGACCGACGCAACAACACAAAACATACTCTCAAGTGTTCGTATTGTGGCTAACGTGCGTAGCGACACGACGAAACTAACCCAAGAGCAAAACCACACAAAGTGCACGATCCGTGTCGTATAACGTATCGCGCTTAAACGAAATATAAGAAACTACCTAGGTGATCCCAGATTTTGTATACAGAGAAAACTCAACAAAGAAACAGAACCAAACGCACCTAAACCAAAGCATTGAGCTACCCTCTAAAACCCAAACGCCAACTCCTTCCCCAAGGCGAGGTCGCCGGATCTCCCTTCAGACGTCTCCGGCCTAGGTCCGATCATGGGGTCTCGTTCTTCAAGTGAGGTCATATGGTCTTAGGTATAACACAACTACATTGTTTGGTTTTCTAGTAAAATCTTCGGGTCACACCAGATCACAGAAGTCATATACGACACTAAAATGCGATATTTGCACATAAACTTAACTTTAAACATTCTAAACTAAAACAAACAGTCTAAACAACACAAAACTATTTAAAGAACAGATAGAGATCATTACCTACTCAGAAGAACTCAAATATCCAAGCTTTGCCTGCTCCAAGAGGCAAAAGGTGATCAAAGATGTGATTTTGGTGAGATTTGTGAAGGATTTGATGAATTTGTGATGGAAAAATGAAAGTGTTCAGTTGTAAAGAGAGGAATGAATAAAATGAGAAGGGAAATGAGTCGGAGAGAGAGTGAGAGAGAGTGTATGAAGAAATGAGAGAGAGAGGTGAGGTTAAGGGTGAGGTAAGTGCACCAATGCAATTAATGCACCATTAAAGCTTTCACACACACCTCATCACTCACCAAAACAAATATCTTCTCTCTTCTCACAAAATATCAAGGAAATGGTTAAGGATGGGATTAGGGTTAAGGCAAAGGATTAAAGCAAAGATTAGATTAGGTTAAGTGTCAAGGTTGCTAATCTAAATAAGCATAAACAAAACTTCACATTAACGTGCACACGTGCATGCATGTCCATAACAAATAAAAATATATTATTAATTAAATGTTATAAAATGTGAGGAACCCAAATTGGTAAACTTTTTACAGTAAACCCGCATTACCGTCTAAACTAACCCTAACCGAAATCTAAGGCGTTACAATCTCCCCCATTATAAAAATTCGTCCCCGAATTTAAAATTCTCACTAAGCGTACCTTCAAAGAGAAAATTTCAAAACTCTCATATCTCGCTCGCAGCCTCCCAAGTGATTATCTCACTATACGGCTACGTCCAAGAAAACTCTCTACAGATGGCAAGTCCCTTGACTAAAGTTTCTCCACCTGCCGAGCCATTAACACAATTGGCTGCCGGTGATCGAAAAGATCGCGTCCAAGCTAAATGGTCTGGTGCTGAATCATGTGAGAAAGTCATGAAGGTACTTGCAAAGTATCGGCACAAGGAATACGGGGTGAACACTCAATAATCTGGGCGGAAGTGCCAAGTTATAGGCAACGGAACTAACTCGCTTAAGGATCTCGAAAGGACCTACAATCCTGGGATAAGCTTCCCAAAACTCAACACGTCATTGATCGGAAAAATCCTTAGGAATACATGATCTCCCACTACGAACTCAAGTATGTGACCACTACGGTCGGCATAAGACCTCTGTCTGCACTGGGCTGTCCTCATCCTGACCTGAACCAACTGGATCATCTCCGAAGTCTCTAGACTAGCTGGGGTCCAAAATTCTATTTACACAGAGTCAGAAAAACAGAATGGCGATCGACACGACCTAACACTAAACCTAAAGGTTGCCAATTGGAATGTCTCCTGATAACTTCTATCGGAGAAGAATCCTAACAATGGCAAGTGACGATCCCAACTGCCGACAACAATTAATACGTACGCACAAGCATATCCTCTAGAGTCGGTATTGCCCGCTCTCACAAAACCATCACTCTGCGGATGGAAAAGCAGAGCTAAAGCTCAACCAGTACCCAAGGCTTCCTGAAACTTCTGCCCAAGATGGCAAGCGAACAGGGTACCTCTATTGGATACAACACAAGAAGGAACTCCGTGCAACGCACAACTTAACAAAGGACAACTGAGCAAACCGAGTATAACCGGACGACAAACATCCAGATAGAGTCACACCCTGACTAAACCTGGGTAGACACCATAACGAAATTCGTGGAGATCTTCCCCCATTCCCACTTCGGAACGGTTAAAGGTTGCAACTCTCCAGCCGGTCTCAGATGCTCAACCAAAGCACACAACAAGATAGACATCTTGAAACGAAACCCGAAACTTCTCTTTACATCCCTGCCCACTCGTAACAATCTCACACGTCACGTCAAATGTTGGTGGAAGTTGGATGAACACTGAGAGATGACAGATGTGCCTGCTCTAGGATTTCGCGTCTCTACCAAATAGTATCAGGTACACAAACGCGTCCCTAAACGTAGCACATCTGGTCACAAATCAAGGACTCCGAATCATTACCCAGCCGAGTATGCTCAGAATTTCTGACAACCGAGCATCGGCGGGCAGTGCCTCGCGAAACCGATTAAGGAAAAGTGGTCGGGCGTGGACATGGGCAAGCTGTCCCCTCAGTAGAGTCAAACTTAAGTTGTACTCAACGATCACACAAGAACTGTAAATCTGCAGAAGACTTTCTCAACAATCAAAACCCGCCGCAGGAAGATTTATATTAAGCTCTGGTGGTCCGTGAAAATCTGACACGACTCTCCGAACAAGTAGTGTCTCCAAATCTCCAACGCACGACCACCACGGCCATCTCCAGATCAGGAGTAAGATATCCTGCTCGTACTTCCTCCAAATGTCGGGAAGCAAAAGCGATAACTCTATAGTGTCACATCAGTACACAATCAAGCCCCACTCACGAAACACCACAATAAAACAACAAAGTCGCCCGAACCAGCAAGCAAGAAAGAACTCGTGCAGTTGTTAACTGAGTCTTCAACTACCGAAAACTCTGCACGCATGCCTCACTCCAAAGAAAAGGAACCTCCTTTCTGGTCAGTCCAGTCAACGGTGCAGCGGTACATTAGTAATACTGCACGAAACGGCGGTAAAAACCTGCTAAGCCCAAAATCTGCGGACCTCCGTCCGGCACACAAGTCTGGGCCTAAGCTGTACGGCCTCGATCTTCCTCGGAACCATATAAAAATCGTCTCCCGTAACTATAAGACCTTGGAGTCAACACAATCAAGCCCGAAGGAACACTCTGAGAATCTAGCAAACAGCTGGGGCTCTCCCAATGTCTGCAAAAAAAATCCCCTAGTGCTTCTCCTGTTCCTCACGACACATTAGGATAGACCAGAATGTCGTCAATGACACAACAATAAACTGGTCGAGGAACGGCCTGAAGAAATCTGGTTCATAAAATCAACGAATGCTGCTAGGGCATTGGTGAGTCCAATGACACCACCAAAACACACAAAGCCCATAGAACGCACAAGGCAGTCTTCGGAATGTCATCACTCCGAACCCGCAACAATGATGACATGATCCCAAACAAACTTAGAAAATGTCTCACACTCTGGAGATGATCGAAGAACTCGTCAATGCGAGGTAAAGGATACCTATCCGCACCATAAGCCGGTTCAATTGACGATGCATCAATACACAACCTCAACTACCGTCTTTCTCCTTGACGAACAGAAATAGGAGCTCCCTAAAGCGAAACACTCAAACGCACAAGCCCCCCAACAAACAACTCTGCAGCTGATCTTTAAGCTCCCTAAGCTTCGCCGACTCATCTGGAACAACGTCGGAAAACTCTCACATGAAGGAACCCGGTCCAACAACCCCACTGTGGCTCCGGTATCACGAATGAACGCCAAGAATCCTCGACATCCTCTCCTCAAAAGCCGACTATCGAAAAAAGATGAATTCAAGCTGTGAGAGGCGGCACCACTGTCCTCCCATGCACAACAAGAACTAACTCGCCTGGAAAACAAAACCCGATTGTTTTCTTACGGTAATCCACAGACGCCTAGCACGTAGCAGACCAGTTTGTGCCCAGGAGAACGTCAAATCCAACATCTCTAGAAGAATCACAACGACGGACGAATCTCTATCTCCTATCCGATTGGCACACGACTGAAATACGTGTTGCGCAACAAAAGAATTGCTGACAGAAATTAACACAACAAATGGCTGATCTACCTAACACGACTCCTCGGCCCAAGCCTCCGCTACTCCCGCGACGTTCACGAAATCTGTCTTGAAGACTAGGCCTCTGTCTCTCTGAGCTGGTACACCGGTACGAGTCCTCCACTGTTCCGAAACTCCCAAAGTCTCTGGAAGACGTGCCTCGTCAACTGGGGCTGGATCCACTGGTGCTATGTAGGAGACGGAATGTTGTGTAGAGATTGCAAGGAGCAACTGGTTAACAGGGGTGACAACCTCCTGTCACTGTGCTCGAATGGCCTCAACCAATGAACTCATCGTCTGGTGCATGTCCTGCATCTCTGCCACAAGCCTAGCGATACTATCTGTCGAAGGCGAATCCGTCTGCTCCTGTGCAACGAGCGCGCTATCCTGGTCAGTCTTCGTCCTAAACGAGTGAACTCTGACCTCGGCCCTCGCTGCATCACTCTGAGACCCCATAGTCATCGGCGGCAAAGGCTATAAATGGAAATAGGATTCGATATGAACATGGAAATTGAATCACAAGGTATATATCAAGGAAGGAATTTCAAGCAATTTGTACTTAGGTAACTTTAGGCGGAGTACCGCATCGTGAGTATGCCGCGGACATACACACACTACGTTACTCTGCTTAAGCTACCTACTCCATCATACCAAGGCCATCCTACACTCCGAAAGGTAAAACCTAGCGCTCTGATACCAACTTTGTCACGACCCGAAATTGGCACGTGACGGCCCTTAAACTACGCAACGTCCACAGGCGTAACGCAATTTAAGTAAGCCAAAAACCTAGCAATCTAAACCATAAAAAGTAGTAAGAAATAATAGCAGTTTGAAACATTTGAAAACTCAACCCAAATTCTTTAAAAGTCCAACTTTTCTTCCTTTAAAATTTTGGCAGCACCTCCTTTGTAAAAACCAACCCCAAAAATGGGTACAACAAAAATAAAAGGAAAGCATTCCCAAACGGGAGCAAATACACGCCCAAAGGCGGAAAACAATCACCACAACAGATATATGACGCCGTAGCGAAGAAATAAAGGACGATAAAAAAAAAATTGTATAAAAGACAACCAAGTCACAAAATAATATACAATATCGACCTCACATCAAGTCTCTAAGTCAACATGAAAGTAGTCGATGGAGAGTACAAGGATACAACGAATATATAATACAACAACGAACAGCCACAAAACCCACCTAAGCAAAACTGCACACTGTGAGCCGATGCAGTATCCGCAGAAAAAGATGATAAGATAGATGAATAGCCTGGCTTGACTACTCTGGGGAACAACCTGCAAAACACTGTGTCACAACGGGGGTGAGTTGCCAACTCATGAATAGTAAATAACATATGCATGTAATCGCAAGTATGCACGTACAGCGCGAATCTAACATGTGCAACAAATAGTAATAAGAGATCATATGAATGCAATAATCATGAAAGGTACACTAGCAGGTACAACTAATACATGAAGCAATAATAATATGACAATTTGTATGCAACAATCATATAAGGTACTATATCAGGTACTAGTAATACATGAAGAAATGATATGACAATGTATATATATGCAACAGTCACGAAAGGTACTTTAGAAGGTACAACTAACACATGAAACAATGCATATAAAATAAAGTACGTAAATGCAACAGTCATGAAAGGTACACTAACAGGTACTACTAATACATGAAGCAGTGCATAAACAATAACTGTGAAGTATGGAATGAAACATGTCATTTCCACGGAATCCTGACATCGTGGTAGGACCAAAATCCATGAAGAGAATCCAAATTCCAAATCCTCAAATCAGCCCCTAAATTGGCTCTCTTATCATATAAGTCTCATATATCCTGAATGTACAAAATCAGCAATCTCATATATATCATGTATCCAATCTCAAATAAATCTCCTATATCCCAAATCCAATATCAAGTGAATCTCATATAACCTAAATATAATTGCATGAATAAATATGATGATGTATATAAAATACTATATCGAGCACATAGGCCCCAAGCACATAGGCCCCCCACACATCGACCATATAGGCCCCTCACATCGAGCACATAGGCCCCGAGCACTTAGGCCACTCTCATCGACCATATAGGCCCCTCACATCGAGCACATAGGCCCCTCTCATCGACCATATAGGCCCACTCATATAATGAATAAGTATATTTGCATATATCATTATGATGATATATGATGTAGGTGTATATTTATATATATCAGCTTCCCATACCACTGATATATATATACGATGGGTATACATATATATATCAGCGTCCCATACCACTGATATATATACGAAGGAGTAAAACAATCCAGAAAACATCATATAAAAACCATATCTCAAAGAGAAATCCATGAATATAATATATGCAACATGAAACAGTAATATGAGCATATAAGGAAAAATCACTATTTAACTGCAACAAATTATAAAATATAACATGCGGTTCCTAAATTCTCCAAATCTATAAAATATCAAGTAAAGGTAAACACATAGCTATAACCAGATATATATTTGTGAACATAACGGTATAGCAAGATATAGGTATCTACCTATCAGTAATGATGTAATATACCCTCAGGGTATAAGTGAAGTATGTATGTAAGGTATACATGTTGCTATGTCATTATGTGTGTATGTACCTATTGCTAATGGTACAATACCCTATAGGTATCTGGTATCTAGCATGTAAGCATGTCAAGGCATATGTGTAAGCATATAGGTATGAAGGTATATTATATGTCATATGCATAAAGAAATAAGAATCAATGTCTCAATGTCCGTAACCAAACAACATCATATCTATAAGTGGGTTATGCGTGACATGGCAATTATTGACCGTGTGTGTGGCATACAATCAGTGCTCATGCAACATGAGTCGTCAATAATAGTGCGGTGTTCTAAGGATACTAGTCCAAGCAAAACAATATCTAAGCAATAAAGTGAATGCACAATTCTAAATATGAAATAGAATATGCGACAAGTCAAGTCATCTCTAGCCCAGACGCATAACGCCATGCGGGCGATTCCCCTGTAGATGTTAAATCTACTCACCAACACTCCTGGCTAAGTGAAGCTTACCACCTGTTTTCCTTTTGTCGCAGCGTCCGAAGCCCCCGGCTCCGAACCTACAACATTAAAATAATAAAACAAGTGTATATTAGTAATAGACCCAAAATACGTACAAACTACATTTGACCGACGCAACAACACAAAACATACTCTCAGGTGTTCGTATTGTGGCTAACGTGCGTAGCGACACGACAAAACTAACCCAAGAACAAAACCATACAATGTGCACGATCCGTGTCGTATAACATATATCGCTTAAACGAAACACAAGAAACTACCTTGGTGATCCCAGATTTTGTATAAAGAGAAAACTCAACAAACAAACAGAACCAAACACACCTAAACCAAAGCATAGAACTACCCTCAAAAACCCAAAGCCCAACTCCTTCCCCCAGCCGAGGTCGCCGGATCTCCCTTCAGACGTCGCCGGCCAAGGTCCGATCAAGGGGTCTCGTTCTTCAGGTGAGGTCTTATGGTCTCAGGTATAACACAACTACATTGTTTGGTTTTCTAGTAAAATCTCGGGGTCACAGCGGATCACAGAAGTCATATACGACACTAAAATGCGATATTTGCACATAAACTTAACTTTAAACATTCTAAACTAAAACTAACAGTCTAAACAACACAAAAACTACTTAAAGAATAGATAGAGATCATTACCTACTAAAAAGAACTCAAAGAACTAAGCTTTGCATGCTCCAAGGAATCCAAGAGGCAAAAGGTGATCAAAGATGTGATTTTGGGGAGATTTGTGAAGGATTTGATGAATTTGTGATGGAAAAATGAAAGTGTTCTGTTGTAATGAGAGGAATGAATTAAATGAGAAGGGAAATGAGTAGGAGAGAGAGTGAAAGAGAGTGTATGAAGAAATGAGAGAGAGAGGTGAGGTTAAGGGTGAGGTAAGTGCACCAATGAAATTAATGCACCATTAAAGCATTCAAACACACCTCATCACTCTCCAGAACAAATATCTACTCCCTTCACACAAAATATCAAGGAAATGGTCAAGGATAGGATTAGGGTTAAGGCAAAGGATTAAAGAAAAGATTAGATTAGGTTAAGTGTCAAGGTTGCTAATCAAAATTAGCACAAACAAACCCTCACATTAACGTGCACACGTGCGTGCATGTCCATAACAAATAAAAATAAATTATTAATTAAATGTTATTAAATGTGAGGAACCCAAATTGGTAAAATTTTTACAGAAAACCCGCATTACCGTCTAAACTAACCCTAAACGAAATATAAGGCGTTACACAAAGTGGCCGGCCCCAAGGCCCTAAAATCCGGTGAGCTCGGTCCATAGGGGGATGTTTGGGTTCGTCTTCCTACTGTTAGTGTATATGCCCTAAAGGCCATTACTGTATCATACTAGCTTGTATATTACTTAATGGAAGCTTAGGATATTCACAGTTGTATAGACAATCTTGCTCAAAATGGTAGTATGCTACTTGGTTTGTCTCTACTTCAATATGTGCATGTGTTTCTTTTAGCATATCGCTTATATACATATTAGTAGAGCCCTTAGGATCTTTGCATGATTACCAGCGTTGTGATGGCAGTCATACTCGTGGGGGCTGGGTAATCCATAAGCGCATCCTTATACAGGTCCCTAGTCGTAGGACTATCGAGACAGGGCATCGATACTCCAGAGTAGACTAGCGTATGTGCTTCTCATCCCAGTGGGGGAGACGGTCTATCCCACAGCCGTCAGTATGTCGTACTTAAGATAGTATGCGGGTGCTCGTTAGGTTATGAGTACACTGGACAGGACTCGTCGGGAACTGTTGGTCGGTATTATACCTATCGTCAGTTATCAGTTCCCAGATGACATGAGTACAGCTTAGTCCGCTGACTTGACACTGTCACTTCGCCTCGAGTGTGTTCCCACTGTACTTAGATTATTACCCTACCACGGCTCAAAGGAGTCGTGCAAACAGGTAGTAGTTGGGTGCAGTCCCGAAGCACTTGGAGGCAGTGACGGTTAGACAGGATTCGTCTCTCCCGGTATTGGGGGTTGACATCGCGCTGTGTCTAGGAGAGCCATTACATAAGTAGTCCCTGGCCAGGGCAAAAGAGATTTACTGGTAGGTTTCCAGTGTTATCTCAGGGTGTTCTGGGCTACACTCCGACACGACTTGTACCGCTATTAGGGGACTGACGTTCACCACCCCCCTAGGCCCGCCATGCGGTGTATCAGACGAACAGACCGGACTGTACGGAGATTGTCACATACAGGCTCAGTAGGAGTTCGGATGGGTTTACCTCATCGGCCTTCTTATCGACATCTACCTGGGGACCGTTACGTACAGCTAGTGCCGCTTGCGGTCTGTGGTTAAACCCACTGCCAGCGTAGTGTCGAGTCTTTAGAGTCCCACACAGAGAGTTTCCCTGCACTGAGCGAAACGTGTAGAGGCCATATGGTTTTACGGCAGGGCTACGATCACTTACGTGCACTTGTGTGCGTATGCTGTTCGGGCAGGCAATACTAGTGGGCTTTGGTTTAAGCCAGATCCTAGTATTGCACGGATGGATTTGTTTTGTCTTCTGTGCATTCGCATTCTACGGAATGCGGATGCGGGTGTGTATGCACAGTTTTGAGGAGCGATAAAGGAGACGGTGCCCCATTAGGGTTTTGGCAGTTGGTTCGGCCAAAACCGTAATGTGACAGACTCATTAGGGTTTTGACAATTCGTTTGGTCGAAACCATTATGAGCCGGAGACATTGTTTACTAATCCTTTTTGTGATAGATTAGTGATGGCTAATTGCATTGACCATTTGACCACTTAGATCCCTCTTGACTTTGTTGACCCGTTGACCGTGTTGACCATTGACCTTCAAGAGAGATCTACACTCTTCTTTGATTTTCTTTTTAATTCTTGAGTTATGAAAATGGTCATGTCATTAGTGCCATCAACTTTATCATGAAAGGATTAGTAATGATGATTTTAGTGTATTATTGCAACCATGGTTCATTTCTTTTGGGTTAATCTTTTCATTATTCTCTTCTCATTCTCTCTCTTGAAGTGAGAAGAAAAGAAAAGCTCCATGGTTGCTAAGTTTTCTCCTTCATCTTCCTCCTCTTGAAAATTCTTTTGATCTCATGTGTTGAGAGAAAAAGAATCCACATAGACAAACACTTCCATCTTTCTCTTCTACACAACCTAAGGCATTTAGATTAGCAATCTCTTTGCCCTAGTTGCCTCGGCTTGAGGTGGAGCTTAGTGTACAACTCTCGGGTGGATCTTTTTCGACTCAAGAAGGCCGCGGAGGTGACCTAGATCCGGATCGACCCTCGGAGCGTGGATGGACGAGCCGGACAGTGGAGAGAAGACCCGAAGGACCGGTTCCGTGAGGTATTTTTTCTACAGCATAGTAGTTAAAGCCTCTACTTGTTTGCTAGTTTCTAGTTTAACCAAGATCCTTGCTTTTGAGTCCATGTTGCCTTGCGCCAAATTATTGTTTTTGGCCTTTTCCGCCTCCCCGTAAGAACCGGGGTGAGCAACGTAGACTTATAGTGGTATCAGAGCCTAGCTAAACATGGACTAGCAAGTTAGCAAAGTGTTAAGAATATCGATCGGAAAAAAAGTCGCAAAACACATCCGACAAAAACCAACTTTCTGTCGAATTTTTATACTGTTCAAAAAATTATTTGACATACATGAAAATTCGTCTCAGGGTTTTTATAGAACACACAGCAAAACTGAGCATCTGACTCAGCCAACTCACCGCGGAAACGCGGCCAAACCATGGGTTTGGTCGCGGATCCGCGGCCGAGTTGACTCGGCCGCGACTCAGTTTTGCTGCAGTGTTCTTAGCTTGCTGTTTTGAGATTTTTAATACATGTTTTTTCCACCCAGAATTTCCAGAGAGCAAATTGACTTTTGGGGTGGTTATAAATCCGTATTTTGATCGATATTCCGTATTCTTTGGCTAATGTATATTTCCTGTGATGTGATATATGTATTGAACGTCCGCTAATCGCTATACGTCGATTAGTGGGGGTTATACATATCTGTGATCTGTAATGTTGATGGTTTGTGTATATGAACTCGGTGGATTGTCGCGGATGAATAGCCGGGAATGGGTGTGAGATGAGAGTTTCTTTTTTCTTTCATTCATTGTAAAATATGTAAATTGATGTAATATTATTTGTTTGGCCGCACAACCGGGTCGGGGTTGTAGCCGTCATTGTATAATTTCTTTTTACTGTTTTTGCTCCTAGGATAGACCCAAGGTGGGGTGCACAAACTACCGGGTATCTCAAAGTGCCGAGTAGCCTACTCACGGTGTTGAGGGAGGTTGCTTCGCTTCGGGTACTTGGCGGGTAGTTTGCCGCACCCGTAGGGGTCTAGGGTGGGGTTTGGCTATTCATCGCGACCGTGTAATCTGCCTTTCGTTGCAGGCTCGAACGAATTGCGGATTCCTAGTATATCCAAAGTGTTCATCTGTGATCTGTAATGGCTATCATTGCTATATATCTATATATGATATCTATTTAGGTGTTTCTTATGTTTTGCATCCGCGCTAGTCCAGCCCCCGCTCTGTCGTTAGTTAAGTAACCTAACGGGTGATGACGGGGCCCCGTGGCGAATGCGGATGGAATAAGCGTAAACCATATTTTGGTTGTTTTCTGCAATGGTAGGATTAAATGATGGGACGCATTGGAATTAATGCAAGAAAATAAACCAAGTAAAAGTCGTTGGAACACTTTGAAAACCACTCGGTTCTTTTTCAAAAAACCAGCATTTTAAACGCGGAGCTTGAACCACTCCTTTTAAAAGCTATCTCGTTCCATCGATTATATCAAGTTCACTACGTTCACGGTTTCGCCAAAACCATTCGTAGCCCTCCGTCATTTCGGTTAAATATTCAGTAGTATTCAAGCTATGTATTTTGACCTTCGCCAAGGCATAATGATTGGTAGCTGCTGAATATTTATCTGTAGCATAGATAGATGCGTTGGTTTTGGACAGTCGTACTACCATTTTGGCCTTCGTAAAGGGTATGTACGGGTGGGTTCAAATTAACCTGGACAATGACGGGTAGAACTTGACATGTGACTTATGATATGTTGGCCTTCGTCAAGTTCATAAGAGCATGGGGCAAAAATCCACATCAGGAGTTTCAAAAGTACTGAAACTTGCTAGCGCTGCATACCATTTGGAGTGTGATGATTCTGGTAGGATTCCTTCAGTTTTGTCACGTGATGATATTTGGATCCCGATCCTACTGTGAGTATATGCTACTCCTCGGGAACTTTTTCACTTAACGATCAATGCTATAAACCTAGTAGGTGTCTAGAAAGGTGTTAGCGGGGCTACGCCCACAGGGAAAAGAGGTTACTTAATTAAGGAACTTCGCGAAAGCGTTGGAAAACCTCCCTCGAAGTACCGACACTGGCCTGGCTGAACGGTTAAGCAAGTATTGTACGGTGAGAATGATCCCGACTAATTCTTCCTTTATGGTTTGAGGAGGAATTCAAGAGACAGTGGGAGCCATCCTGTTTAGATAAATTAAAAACCAATCTAAACTTGCAAGAGCATCATGCTAAGTGTTTTCTTCTCTCTCTCTAAATTGCAGCGACCTAGTGACCGCACCTAGGTTACATCTAGATAATAAAATGACTGAATCTGACTGTTATGACTGGCAAAGGTCTGTCCAGATGTCCATTGCCCATGACAAGCTGGGACACCACTTGATTGATCCAACCCCTGCCGTCTCAGGTCCAGTTTCCCCTGTCACGGATATTGATATCCGTAGGACATCGGAAGAAGACTGTGTGAAAGCCAAGTGCCTCGTGTTAGCCTCAGTTGATGGTACATACCAAAGGCAGCACGAGAAGATGGACTCAGCTTCTATCTTCCTCCATAACAAAGTTTTATATGGAGAGCAATCTCGTATCGCAAGATTGTAACGTCTTCAAAATAATAAAATATGATTTTTGGGAAATTTTATAATTTAATATTATTTTAATGAATATTTTAATATTCTGGTATAATTAAATACAGATAAATGGGGAAAAATTATGGAAAATTCTAAAATAAGGTATTTTAAGGAATTGCCTCGTTTTCTGTGCATGCCCCCATTTCCTCTAGTTTTGACCCTGAGTATGTCTAGTTTTGACTGATTCCATCTAGGGTGAAATCTGGGTTGATTTTCCTATGTTGGTGTATAATTTGGGACTTGTTTTAGCATGGATTTTGGTATTTGGTGATTCATTCCTGTCGGGTGGCATTTGGACGTCAACGACAAGTGGATTTTGATTGTGTTTACATGCGAGTCGATAGGTTTTTACCTATGCGGGTAGCGTGTGCTATTTTGGTATCCGATGTGATTTTCATGTGCTTTAGCATTGTGATATACTTGTAGGTACCCCGCGTGATGTTGAGGCAAAGGAGGTGAAGATAGCGACATCGGCTTTGGCACACGAGAAGCAAGGTGAGTAGATTATATCTACAGGGGGAAGTCGGGTGGATGGCGTATAGCACCCCCGCAGTCCGTAGATAGATTATTATGTAGTTATCGTGATATTAGGTGTATTATGGATAGTACAGGGTTAGAAGTGACTAGTGCAGTTCATAGTCGCGAACCCTAGGATAGAATTACACCTATACACACACCCTTGCTTATTACTTGTACTTGCACTATGATTGATGATATGTGATGACTTTGGAGATGAGTCGATGATGTGGGCTTGGTGCCCTGGGATCGGTGATTTGATACGATTCATATGTGGGATATGACTTGTGATTCTTGCGGGCTTGGGATATGTGTTTACCCCCGCATGCATACTTTACTGATGTTACCGTTTTGTACTAGACATAGAGTAGTACTCCAGACTATATGTTCTGATGATGGTGATATCTGTTATGTGATGAGAAAGTGAGATGTTGACCCCTACCCAGCTTTTGGGGATGCCGTACGATGATTTACCGTACGTGCCGATATTGATGATAGATCCGCACTCATAACTCGAGGATATCTTATGATATGACATTGAGGCGAGATCACCGACTATATATCTTTATATATATACCGACTCAGATTTAGGTGGTTTCCACACCTACCCCTCCTGTTTGACCTGATACTTAGGTGTAGTTGCATAGTAGATACTTCACTATGGTGTTGACTACTAGATTTCTGCATCTTCATGCTATTCGCATTGCTGACATATGTTCATTGCTATATTATTATCATGCTGTTAGGACACCAGCACCATTATCGATGATGCGTATGTTCCACGTACACTATTTGCCGGCTCACACACTTCATCATCGATAATTGCCATGCCACTACACTGTAGTACTATTGCATTCATGAGATGATTCTTCCTTCGACATATGCACATTACTATTCCATGTTGCATGATTTCCGATATGATTACTGTTCTTTACATGTCGCATACGTCATGGATTGACTGCATAGCACATCGCATTGGATTTACTTCCTGATGTTGGATTTTCATATGATTTCTGGTTTTTGAGGACCGTGGGGTTATTTAAGAAAAGAGGCACTTTTATGAAAACCCGGTACCTCGTGATATGATATTTCGGTGCGTCCACCACGCGTTTTCTCGGTGCTGAGACGTGTGCTTGAAACCCGATTCGAGGAGGTGATGATCCGTTTGCGGGTTCGTGGTGGGCCCGGTATGGTTCCCCTCGGCGAGATTATCGATGGGTTTGCCGATTGAGCCTGGAGGCGGGCGAGTACCTACCGGTGATTGTATTTGAGCTCGGCGGATATCTGGAGGATACCGGCCGCAGTCGAGAGATGGGCTGACCCGTACTGCCGGGGGCCGAGGGCCGATACCGCAGACGGAGCCCAGAGATGGACATGGGTTGACTCGTACTGCCGGGGGCCGAGGGCCGATACCGCCGACGGAGCCCCATATGGATGAGGATTTACGTGTCGATGCTAGGCACGGGTTTTCATGATGTTTTTCCATGATATTGTTTATATCCTCATACTTGCATACTTGATGCTTATCGTCAGTGGGTGACGAGTGGACGGGTTCCACATACATACAGACATGGATTATATACAGACTTGGATCATATACAGACTGGTTTTACATTGATCATACTTTATTTGTATATATAACAGGGTATGAGGGCGCTGTTATATATACCCTTACACCAATATTAGTGGTATGGGACGCTAATATATGTGTATTGATATCATTGATATTTCTTCATGGTTACTTCATGCAGACATACCTTACACTGATGACATGTGATTACCTGAATACCTGGCACTACATACATGATTAGATGTTACCTTGCCACCCTATTACACTCAGATGTACTCTTGTGGATTATATTATTGATCGTTGACTTAGGTTTATGTCTTGCATTCGGTTTCTGCTTGTAGATGTTTCTATTCACGAGTTGGCAACTCACCCCCGTTGTGCCACAGTTCTTGCAGGTTCTGCCGTACAGGTTCAATTGCGGCATTTCTGGCACACTTTCTTCTTGCGGGTGACTTGCTTTGGTAGGTGGATTCTTTCGCATCAAGAACCACCATTGTATTTATTTATTTCATTGTATCTAGAATTTCCATCAACCAAAACTTGTATTGTTTCAGACCTAGACTAGTGATGTATTATTTCGACCTTAGAGTCGCGCTTAGTAGTATTGCGTTTTTTTCTTATTGCTTTTGAGTTTTCTTTGGATTTGATCCTCGCCACTAGGCGTTGTATATTATTGCTGCATATGTGGTTGTGACCGTCGATTGACGAAGAGCTAGCTCCCGCTTGGGGATGCCATTATCATTGCATACATATTGTTATACTTGTTGTACCCCATTCGGGGCCAGTTTTTCAAAAGAAACTCTGCCGAAATTTTTAGAAAAGACTTTATTGTTTTCAAAACGTACCTTCGGCTTAGTTATTTAAAAACCTTGATTTCAAACCTGTATTTCTTCACTTCTTTAAACCAGTTTTCTTTACTTATTCTCAAAAATGGTTTTAGATTTCTGGGCTTTTGGCTTACTTGGATCAGATGGAGTCCTATAGGCTTCATATGGTTCAAGGGCCAGTCACGTGCTCTTTCGGGTCGTGACAAAGTTGGTATCAGAGCGCTAGGTTGACCTTGGTTCGAGTCTGAGTTTGACTATGTGGAGCCTAGGGCGTTGTTTATATACGAAACTTAGGCTTGCCCTTACGGAACTTAGACTTGGTCGAGGGGGTATTCGACCCGAACATTCGTCGTATTAGGATGACCCTTGGTTGATGGATTAGGTGACTAAAGTAGAGTGACGTACCGTTGGTATGTTCCGCGGCATACTTACGACACGCCACTCCGCTTAAGGAACCATAGGATGTACATACTTTCGAGATCAGTGATTCTCTTCATATCCTGGATTATACATCCATTTGAGATCCCCGATTCTATTAGTTTCATGATCATACCTCCATTGATGCTGTTCCTTCCTATGATCATGTATCCACTTTGGATCTGTTGTTTCCTTTCTTGCCATTGATGTGCTCTCTTTGATACTCGACTGAGGTTCCTGTCGCCATGTTTGAGCGCAGTTTGGGCTGCTGCTAGGGTTACGGCCGGTGTGAGCTCGTTTGGTACGAGGGCCGACCATTGTGTTTTCTGGTGACATGGGAACGTCTCGAGTTAGTGTTGGTGATTGTGACCTCTAGTGGAGGCGAGTGCTTGGTCTTGCACCGGATGATCGGGCCATTGTTAGAGCTGCCAGTTGAGAGAAGACTGTTGATGTACAGCATACCTCAGAGATTGTGATGTCGCCTACCGTGCAGACAGATGGACCAGCTGTGGCTGAGATTGACAGGATGTTGCTTTCGGAGCTTACGAGCTGAGATTGCCGGAGCTTTCGGGCAGTCATGCGACTGATGATAGCTAGTCTACCCGATTTGAGAGACGAAGGTGATTCGTCCGATTTTGCGCCAGAGCGGGCCCAGATGAGTTGAAGATTTCCAGTGTGGAGAGTCTTACTCAGATCTAGAGCAGACCGACTCAGAGATGACCGCTTATGTATTGCCTTTCCTGGAGGATTGAGGCGTTGTTCGGCGTACAGGCGTATGAGCCAGTTGCTACTGCAAATGACGAGATATCGCCCAGATGGTTGGAGCTACTGCAGCATGAGCATGTTCTTGGAGTTATGATAGCGAGTCGCTAGTCACCGAGGATGAATGACTAGGACGTGTGGTGAGTTTGCCTACCCGATGCGAGTCATCAGGTGGATCGATTCCAGATAGAGACGACTTCACGCAGGTTCGTTGAGAGTCGATAGAGACGATCGAATGTCATGAACCTATTTTCCAAGTTTAAAGTATACGGAAAGACATGCAGGTGATTCTATGGACCCTCTAGAAGAATGAAACCCTAACTCGACTTAATGACCGTGTGAAAGCCTTTGAACCTTCGGGTTTGCGGCGGTTCCTCGGCGCCATTAGTGAGGCTTGGGTTTGCCCTTCTACGGCTGGACCACCGACGCTGTGGCATGTACTCGATACTATTAAACTGTACCCGAGATGTGAGCTCTTGGGGGATTATGAGGATCTGGGGAGTCGATCGGATGATTCGACATCTTCGGATATCATGATGGGACACTGCTTGGGAGACTCCAGATGCGAGCATAGCCGTTGGAGCACAGTACATGCAGCCATGATGAGACGAGTCCGAATCAGTCGACATTGACGCAGAGTGAAGAAAAGAGTTCGCAAGATATTTCGACGAGATGACGTCCCACTCCGCTGACATCAGAGATGTGATACGCACCCCGAGGCGTGGTATGTGGATAGATCTTCCAGAAAGAAGCGCAATATGTATGCAGCCGTTCCGGAATGAGCTTTAGCTTCAGCATCGGATGACGACTTCCGGGCATTTCGGCAGGTTTGAGATTTGAGAAGGAACCTCGACAGGACCTTTCTGGAGTACGATACGAGAAGACCTAGACCAGGAGTGGTCGTATTGCGCACACCCAGCAGGACAGAGTTCGGCATTGTCGACGGGGTAGTCGACTAAGTTCGGATAAATGAACTTACCCAGATGCGTTGCGGATTGACCAAGGACGGACGAGTGATAAGTATTCCTCCGATGGTTGGGACGTGTTCCCGAGGACCAGTTCGGCCTGACATCTTCTACGGAATGATGAAGCTACAGAGTACGCGATTTTGAGTCCGTACGAGAGACTTCAGATTGACTGCGGCCGAGAACAGTGCGGTGCATCGTAGCTTAGCATAACGCCATAATGGACGGCGATAGATACAGGTGGAACAAGAGGTTCGTGTGAGACACTGACGAGCTGTCATTGCTTCCCGTCGAGACTAGAGACCTGATATGCTTACAGAGACGTTGGGATGTGACCAGTTTCTGAGAAAATATTGTGCTGAGGACACAGGTGTCTTTTGAGCGAGAAGAGGTTGGGCAGGAAGGCCAGCCTCTGTACAGATCGGCATAGGCATGCTTGGAAGAGACCTTGAGCAGGATCCCTTCCAGGACATTGCTGCCATGATGATTGCACCCAGGATCAGATGTGTGACGTGCTTTCAGAGAGCCAGAGGCCGACGCCAGTGATATGCTGCCTTACGAGTGGTCGTGAGGTTTGACCGAGAGGTGACCAGAGAAGTGCCAGAACGGAATCGTCCCCGTTAGCACATCTGACAGGGCCGATGAGCCGGTTGACTGTGAGATTGGAAATCCACGGAGAAGATAAGGACCCAGAGAGCCAGAGGACGCCAGATCGTGAGCAAGAGGCAGGTAGATATCCTGCGCTGCTAGCAGTGGATTGCACCGACTCCTTCTCGACCTTGAAGGAGGAACTACCGACGACGGTATTTATGATTTGTGATTTTGTGATTCGATTATCACGTATCCATCATTTTGGATTTCGGTATTTTGGGCGTTCTGTTTGCATGATTTAGTTTTGATGACTGAGTTTCATGATATTTGATTTTGTGCACCATGGTTGCACCTACTGGGTATTTATACCTTATACATAGTTATTACTCTTGAGCTGTTGATTGCGATTTCATGCCTATTTTATGCTGGTGATTTGATTTACGTTTCCAGCAGAGTTTTATGTAATTTTAGTGTTTTGATTTTGCACTTGGTATAGCTTATATGTACTTGTAGTGCATCGATATGTGTTTTGTGCCCGCAGCTGCACACGTTTATGATTTTCTTCATATCTGGATACACTTGGTGTTGCTGCTTACGTATTTGAGTTATTGCTTGGTATTTATGCATGGGATGCACCAGTTCTATACTTCGTGCATTTGTCGCACCAGTTTTATGTTTCTTGCGTTTATCGCATCAGATTTATATTTCGTGCCTTTGTTGCACCGGATTTATATTTTGTGCATTACGATTGCACCTGACTTCGATTTGATGCCTTTCGGTATGTCGATTTTGATTGTGATATTGATGTGGATTCTTGCACTCCGTGCTTTGGGGTTTGACTTACGCATATTCGACGTTGCTATTGGATTTTGTGATTCCGTGCATATTGAGTGCGCAGTGTCTAGATTTTCATTCGTGCATGATGGATGCACCGATTTGGATTTTCGCGCATGTTGGGCGCATGTTTTGAGATACGATTTTGGGGCACACCAGATGCACTAAATCGAGATTCTTCGTGCATTTCAGATGCACCTGTTTTGGCTGTCAGGCACACATGTTGTCTATGACAGATGCTTCGTGCACACCCGTTGCACCTAGATGTTGTTTTGTGCACATGTTTAGCGCATATATGGATTTTGATTTCCGTGCGCGTCAGACGCACAGGGTGGTGTTATGTGCATTTTTGGAATTTATTCCTTTTGGAGCAGTACATTTTTATGATGTGGGATATTTGCTTTCATACTGAGCAGGACTAGTCAGTGGACAGTGCCTGGATATATTTTGCATGCATCGATAGTTATCGAAGGGATTTCCGAAAAGCGAGCTATAGTCTCAGTATATACCTACGTGTCCGATATGACACAAAACGTTTTAAAAACAAGGAAACCCTTCTGATTATTTTCAAAATGGTGGAACGTGCTTATTAAACAAAGGATATATATATATACACATATATAGTTATTTTCTTATGAGAAACGTCCGCCACTGTGCATTGTTACGCGCATCGCACAGCGACTTAAAAAGATTTGGCATACAGTTGCATCAGCTAATTACATGTATAGATTGGGTGTCTACATGTATAGTCTTGGTCCATATCATATTGATTTTGTATTGGATTTGACATTGTGTCGTTACCATAACTCCGATGATTGCGGATGCTTGATGGAGTGTTGCTTTTGAGTTATCTGCTCAGTACTCATGCGCATGCATTGCGCTATGATGTTTTATGTATAGATGATTTCGGAGCCCCGATGACTTGGAATTTGTATTGAAATATTTTAGTATTTGGGGGTTTAAATTTAAATTCGGGGACCGAATTTCTTTAAGGGGGGTAGATTGTAACGTCTTCAAAATAATAAAATATGATTTTTGGGAAATTTTATAATTTAATATTATTTTAATGAATATTTTAATATTCTGGTATAATTAAATACAGATAAATGGGGAAAAATTATGGAAAATTCTAAAATAAGGTATTTTAAGGAATTGCCTCGTTTTCTGTGCATGCCCCCATTTCCTCTAGTTTTGACCCTGAGTATGTCTAGTTTTGACTGATTCCATCTAGGGTGAAATCTGGGTTGATTTTCCTATGTTGGTGTATAATTTGGGACTTGTTTTAGCATGGATTTTGGTATTTGGTGATTCATTCCTGTCGGGTGGCGTTTGGACGTCAACGACAAGTGGATTTTGATTGTGTTTACATGCGAGTCGATAGGTTTTTACCTATGCGGGTAGCGTGTGCTATTTTGGTTTCCGATGTGATTTTCATGTGCTTTTAGCATTGTGATATACTTGTAGGTACCCCGCGTGATGTTGAGGAAAAGGAGGTGAAGATAGCGACATCGGTTTTGGCACACGAGAAGCAAGGTGAGTAGATTATATCTACATGGGGAAGTCGGGTGGATGGCGTATAGCACCCCCGCAGTCCGTAGATAGATTATTATGTAGTTATCGTGATATTAGGTGTATTATGGATAGTACAGGGTTAGAAGTGACTAGTGCAGTTCATAGTCGCGAACCCTAGGATAGAATTACACCTATACACACACCCTTGCTTATCACTTGTACTTGCACTATGATTGATGATATGTGATGACTTTGGAGATGAGTCGATGATGTGGGCTTGGTGCCCTGGGATCGGTGATTTGATACGATTCATATGTGGGATATGACTTGTGATTCTTGCGGGCTTGGGATATGTGTTTACCCCCGCATGCATACTTTACTGATGTTACCGTTTTGTACTAGACATAGAGTAGTATCCAGACTATATGTTCTGATGATGGTGATATCTGTTATGTGATGAGACAGTGAGATGTTGACCCCTACCCAGCTTTTGGGGATGCCGTACGATGATTTACCGTACGTGCCGATATTGATGATAGATCCGCACTCATAACTCGAGGATATCTTATGATATGACATTGAGGCGAGATCACCGACTATATATCTTTATATATATACCGACTCAAATTTAGGTGGTTTCCACACCTACCCCTCCTGTTTGACCTGATACTTAGGTGTAGTTGCATAGTAGATACTTCACTGTGGTGTTGACTACTAGATTTCTGCATCTTCATGCTATTCGCATTGCTGACATATGTTCATTGCTATATTATTATCATGCTGTTAGGACACCAGCACCATTATCGATGATGCGTATGTTCCACGTATACTATTTGCCGGCTCACACACTTCATCATCGATAATTGCCATGCCACTACACTGTAGTACTATTGCATTCATGAGATGATTCTTCCTTCGACATATGCACATTACTATTCCATGTTGCATGATTTCCGATATGATTACTGTTCTTTACATGTCGCATACGTCATGGATTGACTGCATAGCACATCGCATTGGATTTACTTCCTGATGTTGGATTTTCATATGATTTCTGGTTTTTGAGGACCGTGGGGTTATTTAAGAAAAGAGGCACTTTTATGAAAACCCGGTACCTCGTGATATGATATTTCGGTGCGTCCACCACGCGTTTTCTCGGTGCTGAGACGTGTGCTTGAAACCCGATTCGAGGAGGTGATGATCCGTTTGCGGGTTCGTGGTGGGCCCGGTATGGTTCCCCTCGGCGAGATTATCGATGGGTTTGATGATTGAGCCTGGAGGCGGGCGAGTACCTACCGGTGATTGTATTTGAGCTCGGCGGATATCTGGAGGATACCGGCCGCAGTCGAGAGATGGGCTGACCCGTACTGCCGGGGGCCGAGGGCCGATACCGCAGACGGAGTCCAAAGATGGACATGGGTTGACTCGTACTGCCGGGGGCTGAGGGCCGATACCGCCGACGGAGCCCCATATGGATGAGGATTTACGTGTCGATGCTAGGCACGGGTTTTCATGATGTTTTTCCATGATATTGTTTATATCCTCATACTTGCATACTTGATGCTTATCGTCAGTGGGTGACGAGTGGACGGGTTCCACATACATACAGACATGGATTATATACAGACTCGGATCATATACAGACTGGTTTTACATTGATCATACTTTATTTGTATATATAACAGGGTATGAGGGCGCTGTTATATATACCCTTACACCAATATTAGTGGTATGGGACGCTAATATATGTGTATTGATATCATTGATATTTCTTCATGGTTACTTCATGCAGACATACCTTACACTGATGACATGTGATTACCTGAGTACCTGGCACTACATACATGATTAGATGTTATCTTGCCACCCTATTACACTCAGATGTACTCTTGTGGATTATATTATTGATCGTTGACTTAGGTTTATGTCTTGCATTCGGTTTCTGCTTGTAGATGTTTCTATTCACGAGTTGGCAACTCACCCCCGTTGTGCCACAGTTCTTGCAGGTTCTGCCGTACAGGTTCTATTGCGGCATTTCTGGCACACTTTCTTCTTGCGGGTGACTTGCTTTGGTAGGTGGATTCTTTCGCATCAAGAACCACCATTGTATTTATTTATTTCATTGTATCTAGAATTTCCATCAACCAAAACTTGTATTGTTTCAGACCTAGACTAGTGATGTATTATTTCGACCTTAGAGTCGCGCTTAGTAGTATTGCGTTTTTTTCTTATTGCTTTTGAGTTTTCTTTGGATTTGATCCTCGCCACTAGGCGTTGTATATTATTGCTGCATATGTGGTTGTGACCGTCGATTGACGAAGAGCTAGCTCCCGCTTGGGGATGCCATTATCATTGCATACATATTGTTATACTTGTTGTACCCCATTCGGGGCCAGTTTTTCAAAAGAAACTCTGCCGAAATTTTTAGAAAAGACTTTATTGTTTTCAAAACGTACCTTCGGCTTAGTTATTTAAAAACCTTGATTTCAAACCTGTATTTCATCACTTCTTTAAACCAATTTTCTTTACTTATTCTCAAAAATGGTTTTAGATTTCTGGGCTTTTGGCTTACTTGGATCAAATGGAGTCCTATAGGCTTCATATGGTTCAAGGGCCAGTCACGTGCTCTTTCGGGTCGTGACAAAGATATGAGACCTCGAACGAATTGCTTCCAGCGAGGTTGGCTATCGTGTCATCTGTAAGGGGCAACATCCTTACAAAGACCAGCTCTTTTGAGCTCTCGGACCTGAAGACCACGTTGAAGAACGGGTCGGATGCTGACTTAGTTCAACAGTCTCTACCTACTACCCTGAAGGAAACCAGGGAAGTAGAAAGAAAGGGAAGGGCAGAAGTTTTGGGAATGGATGTAGTAAAAGAGGGATGTTCCTTTTGTTATGGGAATGAACTTGGGCAGAAGGATTGCAGGACTTGCAAAGCCAGTAGCCAGAATTCGAAGCATGTTGTGGCTTCGGCTTCGGGTGTGTTTGTAATAGAGAACTGTATATCAGTCAACCCTACTTCCTGGGTATTAGATACCGGGACAGGATCTCATATCTGTAATTCGTTACAGGCTCTGAGAAATCGTAGGGTTATCAGGAAAGGTGATATGACTCTCAGGGTTGCTAACGGAATGAGCATGTATGCTGAATCCGTAGGGGAATATCATCTAGGACTGACAACTGGGCAGATATTGATTCTGCGTGACTGTTTTTATGTACCAGGTGCGACTTGTAACATCATATCTGTATCCTTACTTTCTATGGAAGGATATGATTTTACTTTTGTAAGCGATGTAGTAAACATCCACCTAAATCAAGTACTGATTGGGTCAGGTACATTGAAATATGGTATATACGTTTTGAATCAAGCTCAGGTCTTCAGTGTCCAAAACACACTTAAAAGAAAGTCTCCGGAATTAAATCTGGCTTTCTTATGGCATTGTAGACTGGGTCACATTAATGAGACACGGTTGACAAAGTTACATAAAGAAGGATACTTGGATCCGTTCAAGTACCAGTCTTATGCCACTTGTGAATCTTGTCTCATGGGAAAGATGACAAAGACTCCGTTCACTGGACACGGAGAAAGAGCGAGCGAGCTCTTGGGACTCATACACAGTGACGTGTGTGGTCCAATGTCTACACATGCGCGAAGTGGTTATTCATACTTCATTACTTTCACAGAAGATTTCTCTAGGTATGGATATGTTTTCTTGATGAAGCACAAATCCGAGGCTTTTGAGAAATTTCCGGAATACAAGAATGAAGTTGAAAAATAAACAGGCAAAAGTATCAAGACACTGAGATCTGATCGAGGTGGTGAATACTTGAGTGCCGAGTTTCTGGGCTTCTTAAAAGAGAATGGAATTCTCTCTCAACTTACTCCTCCATACACACCACAACACAACGGTGTATCGGAAAGGAGGAATCGAACCCAATTGGATATGGTTCGTTCCATGATGTGTAAGACTGAGTTACCGCGATCCTTCTGGGGTTATGCACTAGAATCAGCTGCATATCTTTTGAACAAGGTTCCCTCCAAGACTGTGCCTACCACACCATATCAGATGTGGTGTGGGAAGAAACCCTGTCTTAAGTATCTGAAGATATGGGGATGTCCAGCTTTTGTAAAAAAGCAGCATGCGGACAAGCTCGAGGCACGCTCAGTACTGTGTAAGTTTGTGGGATACCCAAAGAACTCCAGGGGGTATTTTTTCTATTACGCAGAGGAACAAAAGGTTTTTGTTTCTCGTCATGCCCACTTTCTGGAAAATCAGTTTTTAGAAAAAGAAGCAAGTGGGAGCGTAGTAGAACTGGAAGAAATTCCAGAACCACAATCTATTACTGAAAGCTTGGAAGAACCAGAAGTTTCAAGAGAACCGGACATCCCAGCGCCACTCCGCAGGAGTAGTAGGCAGTCTCATCCCCCCGAGAGATACTACGGCTTTCTCATTGACGGGGATAGAGAGGATTGCACTATGGATTGTGGTGAGCCTACTAGCTTCCAGCAAGCCATTCAGAGCGGCGACTCGGTAAAATGGCTGGATGCAATGCAGACCGAAATGGAGTCCATGTACACCAACAAAGTTTAGACTTTAGACTTTGCTCCAGAAGGGGTAAAACCCGTAGGCTGCAAATGGATCTTCAGAAAGAAGATTGGTGTAGATGGGCAGGTTGAGACCTATAAAGCTAGACTTGTTGCAAAGGGTTTTCGTCAAAGACCTGGTTTGTACTATGACGAGACCTTTTCTCCAGTGGCTATGCTGAAATCCATTCGGATCCTTCTTGCCATTGCTGCCTTCCACGATTATGAAATCTGGCAGATGGACGTAAAGACGGCTTTCCTAAATGGAAATTTGGAAGAGTGCGTCTATATAGATCAGCCGGAGGGATTCATTCAGAGTGGGAGCAGCGGTAGAGTGTGCAAGTTGCTAAAGTCCATCTATGGACTTAAGCCGGCATCGCGGAGTTGGAACATCTGCTTTGATGATACTGTCAAAGAATTCGACTTCATCAAAAACCCAGATGAACCATGCATTTACAGTAAGATTGTAGGGAGAACTGTGGTATTCCTCGTCTTGTACGTGGATGACATTCTCCTAATAGGAAATGATATTCCTATGCTACAGTCAGTCAAAGGATTCTTGTCGCGGAGGTTCTCCATGAAGGACCTGGGCGATGCCAACTACATTCTGGGGATCCAGATCTATCATGATAGATCTAAGAGGATGTTGGGACTTTCACAGTCAAGGTACATTGACACCATACTGAAAAGATTCAGTATGGAAGATTCCAAGCGCGGTAATTTACCGGTTTGTCACGGGATCACCCTCTCCAAAGAGATGTCTCCCAAGACTGATTTGGAGAGGGATCACATGTCTATTATACCCTACGCTTCTGCGGTTGGCTCTATAATGTAGGCGATGTTATGTACCATACCAGATGTAGCATACGCATTGAGCGTTGTAAGCCGGTATCAGTCAAACCTAGGGGAGAAACACTGGATAGCGGTAAAGAACATTCTCAAGTACTTGAGAAGGACTAAGGAGACGTTCTTGGTGTATGGCGGAAAAGACCTCCAGCTCGAGGCCTTTGCTGACTCCAGCTTCCAGAGTGACAAGGATGACTCCAAGTCCATGTCGGGTTATGTCTTTACCCTCAATGGAGGGGAGGTTTGCTGGAAGAGTTCCAAGCAGAAGACCGTTGCTGACTCAACTATGGAAGCGGAGTACATAGCTGCTTGCGATGCCGCAAAGGAAGCTGTCTGGATGAAGAAGTTCCTCACGGAGCTTCAGGTGGTCCCTACCATTGTTGATCCAATACCGTTGTATTGCGAAAACAACGGCGCTATAGCTTTAGCGAAGGAACCCAGGTCCCATCAGAAGTCCAGGCATATTTTGAGGCGGTACCACCTGATCAGGGAGATCGTAGATCGCCGGGAGATCGATGTGAAGAGAGTAAATACGGAGAACAACACTGCAGATCCACTCACAAAGGCCCTACCCCAGACTCAGTTCGAGCGGCTGATCGAGATGATAGGTCTTCGATACGCCAGTACATGGCCTTAGTGCAAGTGGGAGATTGTTAGTGTATATGCCCTAAAAGCCATTACTGTATCATACTAGCTTGTATATTACTTAATGGAAGCTTGGGATATTCACAGTTGTATAGACAATCTTGCTCCAAATGGTAGTATGCTACTTGGTTTGTCTCTACTTCAATATGTGCATGTGTTTCTTTTAGCATATCGCTTATATACATATTAGTAGAGCCCTTAGGATCTTTGCTTGATTACCAGCGTTGTGATGGCAGTCATACTCGTGGGGGCTGGGTAATCCATAAACACATCCTTATACAGGTCCCTAGTCGTAGGACTATCGAGACAGGGCATCGATACTCCGGAGTAGACTAGCGTATGCGCTTCTCATCCCAGCGGGGGAGACGGTCTGTCCCACAGCGGTCAGTACGTCGTACTTGAGATAGTATGCGGGTGCTCGTTAGGTTACGAGTACACTGGACAGGACTCGTCGGGAACTGTTGGTCGGTATTATACCTATCGTCAGTTATCAGTTCCCAGGTGACATGAGTACAGCTTAGTCCGCTGACTTGACACTGTCACTTCGCCTCGAGTGTGTTCCCACTGTACTTAGATTACTACCCTACCACGGCTCAAAGGAGTCGTGCAAACAGGTAGTAGTTGGGTGCAGTCCGGAAGCACTTGGAGGCAGTGACGGTTAGATAGGATTCGTCTCTCCCGGTATTAGGGGTTGACATCGCGCTGTGTCTAGGAGAGCCATTACACAAGTAGTCCCTGGCCTGGGCAAGCGAGATATACTGGTAGGTTTCCAGTGTTATCTCAGGGTGTTCTGGGCTACACTCCGACACGACTTGTACCGCTATTAGGGGACTGACGTTCACCACCCCCCTAGGCCCGCCATGCGATGTATCAGACGAACAGACCGGACTGTACGGAGATTGTCACATACAGGCTCAGTAGGAGTTCGGATGGGTTTACCTCATCGGCCTTCTTAACGACATCTACCTGGGGACCGTTACGTACAGCTAGTGCCGCTTGCGGTCTGTGGTTAAACCCACTGCGAGCGTAGTGTCGAGTCTTTAGAGTCCCACACAGAGAGTTTCCCTGCACTGAGCGAAACGTGTAGAGGCCGTATGGTTTTACGGCAGGGCTACGATCACTTACGTGCACTTGTGTGCGTATGCTGTTCGAGCAGGCAATACTAGTGGACTTTGGTTTAAGCCAGATCCTAGTATTGCACAGATGGATTTGTTTTGTCTTCTGTGCATTCGCATTCTACGGAATGCGGATGCGGGTGTGTATGCACAGTTTTGAGGAGCGATAAAGGAGAAGGTGCCCCATTAGGGTTTTGGCAGTTGGTTCGGCCAAAACCGTAATGTGACAGACTCATTAGGGTTTTGACAATTCGTTTGGTCGAAACCATTATGAGCCGGAGACATTATTTACTAATCCTTTTAGTGATAGATTAGTGATGGCTAATTGCATTGACCATTTGACCACTTAGACCTCTCTTGACTTTGTTGACCCGTTGACCGTGTTGACCATTGACCTTCAAGAGAGATCTACACTCTTCTTTGATTTTCTTTTTAATTCTTGAGTTATGAAAATGGTCAAGTCATTAGTGCCATCAACTTTATCATGAAAGGATTAGTAATGATGACTTTAGTGTATTATTGCAACCATGGTTCATTTCTTTTGGGTTAATCTTTTCATTATTCTCTTCTCATTCTCTCTCTTGAAGTGAGAAGAAAAGAAAAGCTCCATGGTTGCTAAGTTTTCTCCTTCATCTTCCTCCTCTTGAAAATTCTTTTGATCTCATGTGTTGAGAGAAAAAGAATCCACATAGACAAACACTTCCATCTTTCTCTTCTACACAACCTAATGTAAGTCCACGTTGCTCACGCCGATTCTTACGGGGAGGCGGAAACGGCGAAAAACAATAATTTTGGCTCAAGGCAACATGGACTCAAAAGCAAGGATCTTGGCTAAACTAGAAACTAGTAAACTACTAGAGGTTTTAACTACTATGCTGTAGAAAGTATACCTCACGGAACCGGTCCTTCGGGTCTTCATTCCTCTGTCCCGCTCGTCCATCCAAGCTCCAAGCGTCGATCCGGACCTTGGGCACCTCCGCGGCCTTCTTGAGTCGAAGACGATCCACCCGAGAGATGTACATCGAGCTCCACCTCGAGCCGAGGCAACTAGGGCAAAGAGATTGCTAGTCAAGAAGCCCTAGGATGTGTAGAGGAGATGTATGGATATGTTTGTCTTTGTGGGATCTTTTTCTCTCAACACATGAGATCAAAAGATGAGATCAAGAGGAGGAAGAAGAAGGAGAAACTTAGCAACCATGGAGCTTTTCTTTTTCTTCTCACTTCAAGAGAGAGAATGAGAAGAGAATAATGAAAAGGATTAAGCCAAATGAAATGAACCATGGTTGCAATAATACACTCAAATCATCATTACTAATCCTATCATGATAAAAGTTGATGGCACATTGAATTGTCCATTATCATAACTCAAGAATTAAAAAGAAAATGAAAGAAGAGTGTAGATCTCTCTTGAAGGTCAATGGTCAACACGGTCAACGGGTCAACAAAGTCAAGAGAGGTCTAAGTGGTCAAATGGTCAATGCAATTAGCCATCACTAATCTATCACTAAAAGGATTAGTAAACAATGTCTCCGGCTCATAACGGTTTGACCAAACGAATTGTCAAAACCCTAATGAGTGTGCCACATTACGGTTTTGGCCGAACTAACTGCCAAAACCCTAATGGGGCACGACCTCCTTCATCGCTCCTCAAAACTGTGCATACACACCTGCATCTGCATTCCGTAGAATGCGAATGCACAGAAGACAAATCAAATCCATCTGTGCAATACTAGGATCTGGCTTAAACCAAAGCCCACTAGTATTGCCTACTCGAACAGCATACGCACACAAGTGCACGTAAGTGATCGTAGCCCTTCCGTAAAACCATACGACCTCTACATGTTTCGCTCAATGTAGGGAAACTCTCTGTGTGGGACACTAAAGACTCGACACTACGCTGGCAGTGGGTTTAACCACAGACCGCAAGCGGCACTAGCTGTACGTAACGGTCCCCAGGTAGATGTCGATAAGAAGGCCGATGAGGTAAACCCATCCGAACTCTTACTGAGCCTGTATGTGACAATCTCCGTACAGTCCGGTCTGTTCGTCTGATACATCGCATGGCGGGCCTAGGGGTACGGTGAACGTCAGTACCCTAATAGCGGTACAAGTCATGTCGGAGTGTAGCCCAGAACACCCTGAGATAACACTGGAAACCTACCAGTATATCACGCTTTCCCTGGCCAGGGACTACTTGTGTAATGGCTCTCCTAGACACAGCGCGATGTCAACCCCCAATACCGGGAGAGACGAATCCTGTCTAACCGTCACTGCCTCCAAGTGCTTCGGGACTGCACCCAACTACTACCTTTTTGCACGACTCCTTTGAGCCGTGGTAGGATAGTAATCTAAGTACAGTGAGAACACACTCGAGGCGAAGTGACAGTGTCAAGTCGGCGGACTAAGCTGTACTCATGTCACCTGGGAACTGATAACTGACGATAGGTATAATACCAACCAACAGTTCCCGACGAGTCATGTCCAGTGTACTCGTAACCTAACGAGCACCCGCATACTATCTCAAGTACGACATACTGACGGCTGTGGGAAAGACCGTCTCCCCCGCTGGGTTGAGAAGCGCATACGCTAGTCTACTCCGGAGTATCGATGCCCTGTCTCGATAGTCCTACAACTAGGGACCTATATAAGGATGTGCTTATGGATTACCCAGCCCACGAGTGTGAGTGCCATCACAACGCTGGTAATCAAGCAAAGATCCTATGGACTCTACTAATATGTATATAAGCGATATGCTAAAAGAAACACATGCACATATTGAAGTAGAGACAAACCAAGTAGCATACTACCATTTTGAGCAAGATTGTTTATACAACTGTGAATATCCCAAGCTTCCATCAAGTAATATACAAGCTAGTATGATACAGTAATGGTCTCTAGGGCATATACACTAACAATCTCCCACTTGGACTAAGGCCATGACCTGGCCTATCGAAGACCTATCATCTCGATCAGCCGCTTGAACTAAGTCTTGGGTAGGGCCTTCGTGAGTGGATCTGCAGTGTTGTTCTCCGTATTTACTCTCTTCACCTCGATCTCTCGGTGATCTACGATCTCCCTGATCAGGTGGTACCGCCTCAAAATGTGCCTGGACTTCTGATGGAACCTGGGTTCCTTCGCTAAAGCTATAGCGCCGTTGTTGTCGCAATACAGCGGTATTGGATCAACAATGGTAGGAGCCACCTGAAGCTCCGTGAGGAACTTCTTCATCCAGACAGCTTCCTTTGCGGCATCGCAAGCAGCTATGTACTCCGCTTCCATAGTTGAGTCAGCAACGGTCTCCTGCTTGGAACTCTTCCAGCAAACCTCCCCTCCATTGAGGGTAAAGACATAACCCGACATGGACTTGGAGTCATCCTTGTCACTCTGGAAGCTGGAGTCAGCAAAGGCCTCGAGCTGGAGGTCTTTTCCGCCATACACCAAGAACATCTCCTTAGTCCTTCTTAGGTACTTGAGAATGTTTTTTACCGCTATCCAGTGTTTCTCCCATGGGTTCGACTGATATCGGCTTACAACGCTCAATGCGTATGCTACATCTGGTCTGGTACACAACATCGCATACATTATAGAGCCTACCGCAGAAGCGTAGGGTATAATAGACATGCGATCCCTTTCCAAATCAGTCTTGGGAGACATCTCTTTGGAGAGGGTGATCCCGTGACAAGCCGGTAAATTACCGCGCTTGGAATCTTCCATACTGAATCTTTTCAGTATGGTGTCGATATACTTTGACTGTGAAAGTTGATCGCACGCCGACGGCGTGTCGGATGTTCAAAGAATTAAAGTGTAACCGCGATCAGGACGGTGTCGCTTTGCAGCTAGCCGGTTGAGCACGGGTTGGTCCACAGGGAGATGGTGTTATCTTACCTTCTTGTCTTAGACGAGTCAATAAAGAATCTGTATGAGTTTGTTTGATCTATCCTATGTGTTTATCTGCAAGTATAAGGTTGTTAAGAAAAGATACGAGATTGTAAGCTAAGAAATCCGTACTCAAAAACCTTTGAGCCGAGTCTTGACCAATTGAAGCTAAGCAATTGGAAACAACGTGGATTAGGGGATTTAAGCGCGGTATTCGTGGAATCCGGCTTATTTACCCTTGTCCTTCCATTCTTGTCTCTTCCTTTCGCCTCCGGCCAAACCGAGCGCAACCGGTCGCGGTTAGGAATCACCGTTACCTTGTCAGGGTACGGTGCCTAACGGAGCGCTTGCGTATGGTTTGGGCGAAGTTCAAATGGAAAATAACGGGAAAAGGAATTGGCAAAGAAATGTTAACTTATAATACCGTATTAATTCTTAACAACAATAATTACATACATTCACAAAAGAGAACCAAAAAGAGAGGACAAAAAGAAAAGAACAAAGAAAAGAAAAGATACAAGTAATTAAAGTACATGGAATAAAATTGCATGAAATAAATTGCAAGTAATAAAAGACAAGGTAATAAATTGCGAATAATAAAAAGCGATAAAAAGAATACGAAACTAGGACTCAAGACAAGCATGTGATCAATAGCTAACCCTTAAACTTGCAAGCTCATTGAAGAGGTTGCAAGATCAAGGGAAGGGTAAAGAACGCATGTGAAATGAAGTGCTAGTCCCGTGAGAAAATACGACCCTTGAGATCAATAACTAACCATTAACCATTCAACCTCAATGAAGAGATTGAATGAGCAAGAGAAAGCAGAAATCTCAAGGGGAAGAAGAAACACAAGAGAATGATACAAAACCCTCATCTTCATTAATCTCCCACTTAAAAGATCTCACTACAATTTCATGGAAAAAGAATGAAGAAGAAGAAGAAAAACTATACAAAAAAATACAAAAGAATGGACACAAAATTTGACCCTTGGTTGAGCTCAAATCTGCTGTATTTATAGGCAGGGAGTTGAAGATCTAGGGCAACAAACTGGACCTATGTGAAAAGACCATCCTACCCCCCAAAGCCCATGCCCTGAAGCTCTTGTACGGCCGCGGATCCGCCGCCTATAGCCCCCTATGGCCGCGGATCCGCGCCCCTACAGTAGGGTTAGGGTGTGGGCTTCTCAGTACGGCCCTGGTCTGCTGTCCCCTGTTGTCTGGTACATGTATTTTCTGATAATATTTCCAGAATATCTTCAGAATTCCTAGTCCAAGATTGCATTATCTTTTTCCCTTTTGACTTCTATCTCCCTCGAGCTCCGTGCATCCATTGATTCTTGTGCAGCCCTCTTGTGCTCTGTGCTTGTCCGAGACACGAATGACCGCTGTCATACGTCTTGTCCCAGGAACCGGTACGCAGCACCGGACGGATATGGATGACCGGAACCCGGATTTTATCTGTTGTCAACAAATGTTCTGTATTTGGTGTAACTGTGGAGATTTTGTCCTGATTTGCAATATTTGTACTGGAAACCTGTATACTGTAAACATGTAACACACACGGATTAAAAGCACCTACCTATAAACACACGAGCGTAAGAATGGGCGGTATAAAATGCAATATTCTGATATGAACAAATACCCCCAAACTTAACTTTTGCTCGTCCCGAGCAAAACCAATTATTCACAAAAATAAAATGATAACCGCACTTTCGCAGGGAACGCGATTGCACTGAGCATGTGCAACAAGCCGTTAAACCTCTAGGTGTCCCTAATAGGAGGAGTGTTGTCTCCTTAGGGTTTTCAGCGGATACTACCCACAAAATCCCGTCAAGCTAGTTTTGTAAAATAACTAAGATTCAACCCCCTAAAGTTTTGTTCAGAAAATAACAATTCTATTATCCTAAGTCTGGACTATCGAACCTTTATTTTTCACACCTCGCTTCTTATTTAACGACAGATTTTATATGTCTTTACGTGCAGTGCAAATAGTGTCGTTAAGTTCCGAAAGGTCGAATAAAGTCATTATGTCACACAATAAAGCCCAGATAACAATTTAAAAGGATCACATAAGTTTTATAAAGAGTTAAGCATTTTCAAGTTTCGTTTTCCAGTAAAGTTTCAACATCAGAATTTCTATCTTCCCTAACAGGAAACTAGGTCTTATTCTTCACTCCACCTTTTTCTTGTTTTCATTTCATACACACCTCTGTGAACGTGCAATAGTCTTTATCATAGAATAAAACCTTCATATCTCCGTTAAAATTTTTATAAAAGCCTGTCTTTTATCAAGATTATTCTCACACAAAGAACCGTTAGGAATTTTAACTCGGAGAGAACACTTGCTTGACTTTGTTTTAAAACTGGACTTTCTAGGCTTCTTAGCGAGCTTTGGGCCAATGCACCCAAACCAGTTGTTTTAGGGCATTAGGTGTAGAAACACCCCAGCGGACTTAATTACTCAAGTTACCTAGGTCCAAAAACAAAAGACAATTTGGCGTGAAAAACATGATGATTCAATACGAACGGAGATATAACCGGTAGTTCAATTATTTTTTGGATAAAAGACGTGTTTAGTGGGTTCGGTGTGTAATCATTCCAATCAAGTTTCAGATGGGTTATTTTTCAGACTTAGTTTCAATTAAGGCATCAATAACATTCCTTCATATTCACTTACTTCATAAACTATTCTTGATATATTACTTATTTCAGAACAAACCTATTTGATCCTCAGAAAATCATTTATCTATTTAAAGTTTTTTAAACATAAAAGACTTGTCATCTAATTTCCAAGACTCACAACACGTGTAGTGTAATGTAAAGACGTATATCAGCTATAGTTAACTTCAAAGGAGAGTTATCTTTCAGGTTTTCAAAATCCAAACATAGGATTTAGTTATTCCTATCTTTTCAAACAAAAACCGTCGAATGTTGAATCAGAGTTCTTCCACAAGCTAACTTGACAAAAAAGTTTTTATATTTTTAGAAAATTTTCAAATTTTTATGGATTTTATGGATTTAATATGCAGATGCAAAATATACATATGAATGCGAAGGAAGAAAGCTTACCGAGCACACCCCCAAACTTAAACTTGACAGTGCCCTCACTGTCAGGCTATACCAAGAGGGTCAAAATTGTCGGCGCTCCTCCTAAAAACAAATTATATACAAAAAGGAAAACAAAAAAAAATATATACAAAAAGGAGTCCCCTCCAAACTTAAGTGAAACAGTGTTTCCACTGTAAAGCGTTGAGGTTCAGGATTAGGGGGGAAAGAACAGTATCAAACTATACAAGGCCTAAGACAGGCCAAAGGTGAGCACCAACCATTCAAAGATTTTATCTCTATACAGCAGTGGCTGGTGGAAGAAGGCGTAGAGAAAAGAGATGGGGGATACGCGAGACCGTATGGGAAGAGAAGCGGGATACGGTCTCGGTATATGAGAGGAAGAAGAATGGCGGAAGGGACAAAGAAGTGGAAGACGAACTTGAGGGTGCAATTGGAGTGAATAGATTAGCACAATTTGTGATGAGCGATGTGTGAAAAGTGATTGTGCTAATATATTTACTCGTCGAGAAATTGGGTCAAATCCCTCAAGATTCGTGAGAAACCATGGGTACGCCGAACTTGGTAAACCGAACATATGAAATGTAAGTGATACGGGTTCTTGCAAGGTCGGAACGATTGAAAGGATGGAGGGAAGTGGTTGAGGAAGAGTATCGGTTAAGGCTTCTGGAGGGTGTGTATAGTCAGTGAAAGGAACAGGATGAATTGGAAAATCAGACTCATCATCTAGAACTGTTTCATCCTCAAAAATATCCTCAAAATTCTCCTCAAAGTTAAGCTTATCCATGCACATTTCATCAAAGTCTAGACGCATATGAAGTTCGGGAAAAACAGTTAAAGACTCGGGATGATGATTTGGAGAGAAAAACTCAGTCAAATCTACGGGTTCATCATCCAAAATATTCCCAGCGTCGATATCCTCAATCAAGTGAAAATCAATATTCTCTGACACCTCAACCAAAGCATGGATATTAATCAATTCAGGTTCTAAGATGGAGGTGTAGAGGTCAAAAGGTTTAGGTATGGTTTCACTCAAAAGGGATCCTTCACAATCGGGCAAATCAAACACTACAAAGTCGCACAACTCATTAAGCATTCTATCTTCAACTGATAATTCATTTGGGATATTTGATAGACTTTCAACACAGGAGTTGTGGGATTAAATTTGGGACGGGTAGGTTTGATTTGGAAGGGGGTATATCTCACTCTCTCCACTCAAATTCACAGCCTGTCCTACCGCCTGATCATACATTGAAAAAGTTGGAGCTAGTTGAAAACTAGCTACCGGGTCACTAGGTTGCATGAGGGCGGTCATGGACGCATTCAAATCCATCATCTGTTGGCTTGACGCTACCCTAAAATCTTCCAACGACTGTTCCAGACTAGACATAGGTTGTGAAGGGGGTTCAGTAAAAGATTCAAAGTTGTTTGGATACTGAAAACTCCCAAAAGGCTGTGTAGGAGCAATGTCTAGGGAAGGTGTAAAAGTTGGGTAGGACTGGTAGGAATTGAATGGCTGGACAGGAGTGGGATCAACATTGGGATAAGAAGGTGAATGGAATTGTTGATCCCAAGAATTTGAAGTGGTGAAAGGAGTGAAAGATCGGCTGCGGGATTGTTCAATACGTTCAGCGATGGACAAAGGACGACTTGCAGAAGGGGTATCAACATAAGCGGGAGTGAATGTTTGAAACGGTTGATACGAAGTGGAATGAGGAGTGCAAGTGTTTGTCCTAGACGCTTCTATGCGATCTTTCAGTGAAATTTTTGGCATGGAGGGATCGTTCGATGTTCGGCCAAAGCAAGAACCGTAAGAAGTGATGTCTGGTTATGGGTACCAAGTTCGGCAAGAGTTTTGCGAGGTGGAGTACCCATGATATGAAGAGAGAGAGAAAAAGGTAGAGAAAAGGGAGGGGAAAAGAATGTGAATTTTTTTTGTTAGTTGTTAGCAAAAGAATGAAATATACACAAAAAGAATATGGACAAAAATCACGACACAAAAATACCACACACCTAATTGTACTAGGGTTCTCCTAGGTCAACTAGACTTGCTCAAGAACTTGATTGTCGAAGTTAAACTGTGTCGAGAAACAGACTCAAGATACACTGATCACGAGGCCAGGTAAGTGCAGAGATAAAGGGAGGTTTTCCAACGCTTTCGCGAAGTTCCTTAATTAAATAACCCTTTCTCTTTTGGCGGTTTCGCCGTTAACACTTTCCTAGACACCCCGTAAACAATATACCGTTAAGCAAGCTTCTAAATACAGTTAACTTCTCTTAGTGAGCGCGAAGTCCTTAAGGCTTAAAGTCTAATTTCTTTTAAAATTTGTGCGGGTAATCGTTATGCTCAAGTTCGTGATTTGTGGGCCACGGAAAAGGTGATGAAATCCTTTACCGTATGTTGTTGGGTTCGCTTGCCCTTAAGTCCGTATTAATGTATGCAATGCGTAATTCAATAAAAATTCTATAAAGAATAAAACAATCGTTTTTTAGTTTAAGCGCGGCACTGCAACAAATACGGGTTAGTCAATTTTTAGCGGTTGCTAGCGAACTTGCAAAGAATCCTGCAAAAGAATAGCATATTGGAAGCGTCGGATTTGAGAAGAAGGTGTTAGTAAAGTACGTACCGTTTAAGTTTTAGGTAAGAAACCCCCGTTGAATCGAGTCCGGTAAGCTTGAAAGGTTCGCTTGCGCGGGTCAAACTACCCGGATCTTTGGCATTGTACTCCGTAATCACCTTAACTTTGAATGTACACTTTGCACCCACAATCGCAGTTTGCAAATCTGCAAAAATCTGCACACTTGCCCACAAAAATATTGTCCAAAAAAAAAACAAAAAACAAAAAGAATATTTTTTTATATATATATATACAAAAAAATATTAACCCGAATAACAAGAAAGAAATACGCTACCGACTCCCCGGCAACGGCGCCATTTGATCGCACGCTTTTGGCGTGTCGGATGTTCAAAGAATTTAAGTGTAACCGCGATCAGGACGGTGTCGCTTTGCAGCTAGCCGGTGAGCACGGGTCGGTCCACAGGGAGATGGTGTTATCTTACCTTCTTGTCTTAGACGAGTCAATAAAGAATCTTGTATGTGTTGTTCGGTCTAACCTATGTGTTTATCTGCAAGTATAAAATTGTTAAGAAAAATACGAGATTGTAAGCTAAGAAATCCGTACTCAAAAACCTTTGAGCCGAGTCTTGACCAATTGAAGCTAAGCAATCGGCAACAACGTGGATTAGGGGATTTAAGCGCGGTATTCGTGGAATCCGGCTTATTTACCCTTGTCCTTTCGTTCTTGTCTCTTGCTTTCGCCTCCGGCCAAACCGAACGCAACCGGTCGCGGTTAGGAATCACCGTTACCTTGTCAGGGTACGGTGCCTAACGGAGCGCTTGCGTATGGTTTGGGCGAAGTTCAAATGGAAAATAACGGGAAAAGGAATTGGCAAAGAAATGTTAACTTATGAAACCGTATTAATTCTTAACAAGAACAATAATTACAACATTCACAATATAAACAAAAGAGAACAAAAAGAAAAGAACAAGGAAAAGAAAAGATACAAGTATTAAAGAGCATGAATAAAATGCATGAAAAAAAATGCAAGTAATAAAAAGACAAGTAATAAAAAGCGAGTAATAAAAGAATACGGAACTAGGACCCAAGCCAAGCATGTGCTCAATAGCCAACCCTTAAACTTGCAAGCTCAATGAAGAGCTTGCAAGATCAAGGGAAGGGTAGAGAACGCATGTGAAATGAAGTGCTAGTCCGTGAGAAAATACGACCCTTGAGATCAATAACTAACTCTTAACCATTCAACCTCAATGAAGAGATTGAATGAGCAAGAGAAAGCAGAAATCTCAAGGGGGAGCAAACTAACAAGAAGATAAAGAACCCTCATCTTCATTAATCTTCCACTCAAAAGCTCTCACTACAATGTCATGGAGAAAGAATGAAGAAGAGGAAGAAGAAGAACAAAACAACAAAAAAAGAGAACAAAGAAAAGCTCCAAAAAATGCTCCCTTGGCTCAGCCCTGATCTGGAGTATTTATAGGCAGGAGAATGGAGTTCTAGGGCAACCAGCAGACCCCATATGAAATGCCCAAACTACCCTCCAAAATTCATCAGAAGAGGCGCCTACTTAGCCGCACATGCGCCGCCAATAGCCCCTATTGGCCGCGCATGCGCGGCCGTACAGTTGAATTGGACTGTGGGTTTTTTTGTCTGGTCTGGTGTTTGCTTCTTGTTCTGATAAATATGTACAGAATTTCAAGATTCTTTCTTGATTTCTTCAGTTTCCAGAGTCAACATTGTTGGCTACATTATTCAACACCTTTGAAATTCAACTCCCTCGGGTCCCACACATCTTTGAATATCTTCAGTGGGCCCCACGCATCTTTGAATATCTTTAGTGGGCCCCACGCTTGACCAGAAATGACGACTGTTTTCGTCCTGCCCTTTTGAACTGGTAAGCGGTACTAGACGGATGCGGATGACAGAAACCCGGCTTTTATCTGTCTGTGACAGTTGTTCTGTATTTTGGCGTAACTGTGGAGTTTTAGTGTTGATTTGCAGTATTTGTACCGGAAACCTGTATTCTGTAAACATGTAGCAAACACGGATTAAAAGTACCTACCTATAAACACACGAGCGTAAGAATGGGCGGTATAAAATGCAATATTCTGGTATGAACAAAAGTCCCAACATCCTCTTAGATCTATCACGATAGATCTGGATCCCCAGAATGTAGTCGGCATCGCCCAGGTCCTTCATGGAGAACCTCTGCGACAAGAATCCTTTGACTGACTGTAGCATAGGAATATCATTTCCTATTAGGAGAATGTCATCCACGTACAAGACGAGGAATACCACAGTTCTCCCTACAATCTTACTGTAAATGCATGGTTCATCTAGGTTTTTGATAAAGTCGAATTCTTTGACAGTATCATCAAAGCAGATGTTCCAACTCCGCGATGCCTGCTTAAGTCCGTAAATGGACTTGAGCAACTTGCACACTCTTCCGCTGCTCCTACTCTGAATGAATCCCTCCGGCTGATCCATATAGACGCACTCTTCCAAATTTCCATTTAGGAAAGCCGTCTTTACGTCCATCTGCCAGATTTCATAATCGTGGAAGGCAGCAATGGCGAGAAGGATCCGAATGGATTTCAGCATAGCCTCTGGAGAAAAGGTCTCGTCATAGTCCAAACCAGGTCTTTGACGAAAACCCTTCGCAACAAGTCTAGCTTTATAGGTCTCAACCTGCCCATCTACACCAATCTTCTTTCTGAAGATCCATTTGCAGCTTACGGGTTTTACCCCTTCTGGAGCAAAGTCCAAAGTCCAAACTTTGTTGGTGTACATGGACTCCATTTCGGTCCGCATTGCATCCAGCCATTTTACCGAGTCACCGCTCTGAATGGCTTGCTGGAAGCTAGTAGGCTCACCATAATCCATGAAGCAATCCTCTCTATCCCCGTCTATGAGAAAACCGTAGTATCTCTCGGGCGGATGAGACTGCCTACTACTCCTGCGGAGTGGCGTAGGAATGTCCTGTTCTTTCGAACCCTCTAGTTCTACTATGCTTTCAGTAATAGCTCGTGGTTCTGGAATTTCTTCCAGTTCTATTGCGCTCCTACTTATCTGATTTTCTAAAAACTCAGTTTCCAAGAAGCGGGTATGACGAGAAACAAAAACCTTTTGTTCCTCTGCGTAATAGAAAAGATACCCCTTGGAGTTCTTTGGGTATCCCACAAACTTACACTGTACTGAACGTGCCTCGAGCTTGTCCGCATGCTTCTTTTTTACAAAAGCTGGACATCCCCATGTCTTAAAGTGTTTAAGACTGGGTTTCTTCCCACTCCACATCTGATATGGTGTGGTAGGCACTGACTTAGTAGAAACTTGGTTCAAAAGATATGCAGCTGTTTCTAGTGCATAACTCCAGAAGGATCGTGGCAACTCAGCCTTACTCATCATGGAACGAACCATATCCAATAGGGTTTGATTCCTCCTTTCCGATACACCGTTGTGTTGTGGTGTGTATGGAGGAGTAAGCTGAGAGAGAATTCCATTCTCTTTTAAGAAGCCCAGAAACTCGGCACTCAAGTATTCACCATCTCGATCAGATCTCAGTGTCTTGATACTTTTGCCTGTTTGTTTTTCAACTTCATTCTTGTATTCCTGAAATTTCTCAAAGGCCTCGGATTTGTGCTTCATTAAGAAGACATGCCCATACCTAGAGAAATCATCTATGAAAGTAATGAAGTATGAATAACCACTTCGCGCATGTGTAGACATTGGACCACACACATCTCTGTGTATGAGTCCCAAGAGCTCGCTCGCTCTTTCTCCGTGTCCAGTGAACGGAGTCTTTGTCATCTTTCCCATGAGACAAGATTCACAAGTGGCATAAGACTGGTACTCGAACGGATCCAAGTATCCTTCTTTATGTAACTTTGTCAATCGTGACTCATTAATGTGACCCAGTCTACAATGCCATAAGAAAGCCTGATTTGTTTCGGGAGACTTTCTTTTAAGTGTGTTCTGGACACTGAAGACCTGAGCTTGATTCAAAACGTATATACCGTATTTCAATGTACCTGACCCAATCAGTACTTGATTTAGGTGGATGTTTACTACATCGCTTACAAAAGTAAAATCATATCCTTCTTTAGAAAGTAAGGATACAGATATGATGTTACAAGTCGCACCTGGTACATAAAAACAGTCACGCAGAATCAATATCTGCCCAGTTGTCAGTCCTAGATGATATTCCCCTACGGATTCAGCATACATGCTCATTCCGTTAGCAACCCTGAGAGTCATATCACCTTTCCTGATAACCCTACGGTTTCTCAGAGCCTGTAACGAATTACAGATATGAGATCCTGATCCGGTATCCAATACCCAGGAAGTAGGGTTAACTGACATACAGTTCTCTATTACAAACATACCCGAAGCCGAAGCCACAACATGCTTCGAATTCTGGCTACTGGCTTTGCAAGCCCTGCAATCCTTCTGTCCATGTTCATTCCCGTAACAATAGGAACATCCCTCTTTTACTGCATCCATTCCCGAAACTTCTGCCCTTCTCTTTCTTTCTACTTCCCTGGTTTCCTTCAGGGTAGTAGGTTAGAGACTGTTGAACTAAGTCAGCATCTGACCCGTTCTTCAACGTGGTCTTCAGGTCCGAGGGCTCAAAAGAGCTGGTCTCTGTAAGGACGTTGCCCCCTACAGATGACCTGATAGCCAACCTCGCTGGAAGCAATTCGTTCGAGGTCTCATATCTTGCTATACGAGATTGCTCTCCATATAAAACTTTGTTATGGATGAAGATAGAAGCTGAGTCCATCTTCTCGTGCTGCCTTTGGTATATATCATCAACTGAGGCTAACACGAGGCACTTGGCTTTCGCACAGTCTTCTTCCGATGTCCTACGGAAATCAATATCCGTGACAGGGGAAACTGGACCTGAGACGGCAGGGGTTGGATCAGTCAAGAGGTGTCCCAGCTTGTCATGGGCAATGGACATCTGGATAGACCTTTGCCAGTCATAACAGTCAGATTCAGTCGTTTTATTATCTAGATGTAACCTAGGTGCGGTCACTGGGTCGCTGCAATTAAGAGAGAGAGAAGAAAACACTTAGCATGATGCTCTTGCAAGTTTAGATTGGTTTTTAGTTTATCTAAACAGGATGGCTCCCACTGTCTCTCGAATCCCTCCTCAAACCATAAAGGAAGAATTAGTCGGGATCAATCTCACCGTACAATACTTGCTTAACCGTTCAGCCAGGCCAGTGTCGGTACTTCGAGGGAGGTTTTCCAACGCTTTCGCGAAGTTCCTTAATTAAGTAACCTCTTTTCCCTGTGGGCGTAGCCCCGCTAACACTTTTCTAGACACCTACTTGGTTTATAGCATTGATCGTTAAGTGAGAGATTTCCCGAGGAGTAGCATATACTCACAGTAGGATCGGGATCCAAATATCATCGCGTGATAAAACCGAAGGAATCCTACCAGAATCATCACACTCCAAATGGTATGCAGCGCTAGAAAGTTTCAGTACTTATGAAACTCCCGATGTGGATTTTTTCCCCATGCTCTTATGACCTTGACTAAGGCCAACAAATCATAAGTCACATTTCAAGTTCTACCCGTCGTTGTCCAGGTTAATTTGAACCCACCCGTATATACCCTGACTATGGCCAACAAAGCAATACGACTATCCCAAACCAACGCATTCTATCTATGCAACATATGAATCTCCACCAGCTACCAAACACTGTGCCTTGACTAAGGCCAACAAACACAGCTTGAATACTGTTGAATATTCATATGAAACGACGGAGGGCTACGGATGGTTTTGGCGAAACCGTGAACGTAGTGAACTTGATATAGTCGATGGAACGAGATAGCTTTTAAAAGGAGTGGTTCAAGCTCCGCGTTTAAAATGCTGGTTTTTGAAAAGAACCGAGTGGTTTTCAAAGTGTTCCAACGACTTTTACTTGGTATATTTTCTTGCATTAGTTCTTTTAATGCGTCCCAACATTTAATCATACCATTGCAGAAAACAACCAAAATATGACGTACGCTTATGCCATTCGCATTTGCCACGGGGCCCCGTCATCACCCGTTAGGTTACTTAACTAACGACAGAGCGGGGGCTGGGCTAGTGCGGCTGAAAAACATAAGCAACGCCTAAATAGATATCATATATAGATATATAGCAATGATAGCTATTACAGATCACAGATGAACACTTTGGATATATTAGGAATCCGCGATTCGTTCGAGCCTGCAACGAAAAACGGATTACACGGTCGCGATGAATAGCCAAACCCCACCCTAGACCCCTACGAGTACGGCAAACTACCCGCCAAGTACCCGAAGCGAAGCAACCTCCCTCAACACCGTGAGTAGGCCACTCGGCACTTCGAGATACCCAGTAGTTTATGCACCCCACCTTGGGTCTATCCTAGGAGAAAAAACAGTAAAAAGAAATTATACAATGACGGCTACAACCCCGACCCGGTTGTGCGGCCAAACAAATAATATTACATCAATTTACAAATTTTTACAATGAATGAAAGAAAAAGAAACTCTCATCTCATACCCATTCCCGGCTATTCATCCGCGACAATCCACCGAGTTCATATACACAAACCATCAACATTACAGATCACAGATATGTATAACCCCCACTAATCGACGTATAGCGATTAGCGGACGTTCAATACATATATCACATCACAGAAAATATTCATTAGCCAAAGAGTACGGAATATCGATCAAAATACGGATTTATAACCACCCCAAAAGTCAATTTTCTCTCTGGAAATTCTGGGTGGCAAAAACATGTCTTAAAAATCCTAAAACAGCCAAACTAAAACACTGCACAAAACCCGATCCACTGCCGAGTCAAATCGGCCGCGGAACCGCAGCAATGAGCATGTCATTGCCGCGGAACCGCGGTCGTTTGATCGAGTCACTGGATCGTTTTTCTGCAGTGCTTTTACAAAACCCTGAGATGATTTTTCAAATATTTTAAATCACTTTTTGAGCAGTATAAAAATCGACAGAAACTTGAGGTTTTGCGGACGTGTTTTGCGACTTTTTTCCGATCGATATTCTAAACACTTTGCTAACTTACTAGTTTGTGTTTAGCTAGGCTCTGATACCACTGTAAGTCCATGTTGCTCACCCCGGTTCTTACGGGGAGGCGGAAACGGCGAAAAACAATAATTTTGGCTCAAGGCAACATGGACTCAAAAGCAAGGATCTTGGCTAAACTAGAAACTAGTAAACTACTAGAGGTTTTAACTACTATGCTGTAGAAAGTATACCTCACGGAACCGGTCCTTCGGGTCTTCATTCCGCTGTCCCGCTCGTCCATCCAAGCTCCAAGCGTCGATCCGGACCTTGGGCACCTCCGCGGCCTTCTTGAGTCGAAGACGATCCACCCGAGAGATGTACACCGAGCTCCATCTCGAGCCGAGGCAACTAGGGCAAAGAGATTGCTAGTCAAGAAGCCCTAGGATGTGTAGAGGAGATGTATGGATGTGTTTGTCTTTGTGGGATCTTTTTCTCTCAACACATGAGATCAAAAGATGAGATCAAGAGGAGGAAGAAGAAGGAGAAACTTAGCAACCATGGAGCTTTTCTTTTTCTTCTCACTTCAAGAGAGAGAATGAGAAGATAATAATGAAAAGGATTAAGCCAAATGAAATGAACCATGGTTCCAATAATACACTCAAATCATCATTACTAATCCTATCATGATAAAAGTTGATGGCACATTGAATTGACCATTATCATAACTCAAGAATTAAAAAGAAAATGAAAGAAGAGTGTAGATCTCTCTTGAAGGTCAATGGTCAACACGGTCAACGGGTCAACAAAGTCAAGAGAGGTCTAAGTGGTCAAATGGTCAATGCAATTAGCCATCACTAATCTATCACTAAAAGGATTAGTAAATAATGTCTCCGGCTCATAACGGTTTTGACCAAACGAATTGTCAAAACCCTAATGAGTGTGCCACATTACGGTTTTGGCCGAACCAACTGCCAAAACCCTAATGGGGCACGTCCTCCTTCATCGCTCCTCAAAACCGTGCATACACACCTGCATCCGCATTCCATAGAATGCGAATGCACAGAAGACAAATCAAATTCATCTGTGCAATACTAGGATCTGGCTTAAACCAAAGCCCACTAGTATTGCCTGCCCGAACAGCATACGCACACAAGTGCACGTAAGTGATCGTAGCCCTGCCGTAAAACCATACGGCCTCTACACGTTTCGCTCAATGCAGGGAAACTCTCTGTGTGGGACTCCAAAGACTCGACACTACGTTGGTAGTGGGTTTAACCACAGACCGCAAGCGGCACTAGCTGTACGTAACGGTCCCCAGGTAGATGTCGATAAGAAGGACGATGAGGTAAACCCATCCGAACTCCTACTGAGCCTGTATGTGACAATCTTCGTACAGTCTGGTCTGTTCGTCTGATACATCGCATGGCGGGCCTAGGGGGTATGTGAACATCAGTCCCCTAATAGCGGTACAAGTCGTGTCGGAGTGTAGCCCAGAACACCCTGAGATGACACTGGAAACCTACCAGTATATCTCGCTTGCCCTGGCCAGGGACTACTTGTGTAATGGCTCTCCTAGACAAAGCGCGATGTCAACCCCCAATACCGGGAGAGACGAATCCTGTCTAACCGTCACTGCCTCCAAGTGCTTCGGGACTGCACCCAACTACTACTTGTTTGCACGACTCCTTTGAGTCGTGGTAGGGTAGTAATCTAAGTACAGTGGGAACACACTCGAGGCGAAGTTACAGTGTCAAGTCGGCGGACTAAGCTGTACTCATGTCACCTGGGAACTGATAACTGACGATAGGTATAATACCAACCAACAGTTCCCGACGAGTCCTGTCCAGTGTACTCGTAACCTAACGAGCACCCGCATACTATCTCAAGTATGACGTACTGACGGCTGTGGGACAGACCGTCTCCCCCGCTGGGATGAGAAGCGCATACGCTAGTCTACTCCGGAGTATCGATGCCTTGTCTCGATAGTCCTATGACTAGGGACCTATATAAGGATGTGCTTATGGATTATCCAGCCCCACGAGTGTGAGCGCCATCACAATGCTGGTAATCAAGCAAAGATCCTAAGGGCTCTACTAATATGTATATAAGCGATATGCTAAAGGAAACACATGCACATATTGAAGTAGAGAAAAACCAAGTAGCATACTACCATTTTGAGCAAGATTGTCTATATAACTGTGAATATCCCAAGCTTCCATCAAGTAATATACAAGCTAGTATGATACAGTAATGGCCTCTAGGGCATATACACTAACACCTAAGGCATTTAGATTAGCAATCTCTTTGCCCTAGTTGCCTCGGCTTGAGGTGGAGCTTAGTGTACTACTCTCGGGTGGATCGCCTTCGACTCAAGAAGGCCGCGGAGGTGACCTAGATCCGGATCGACCCTCGGAGCGTGGATGGACGAGCCGGACAGCGGAGAGAAGACCCGAAGGACCGGTTCCGTGAGGTATATTTTCTACAGCCTAGTAGTTAAAGCCTCTACTTGTTTGCTAGTTTCTAGTTTAGCCAAGATCCTTGCTTTTGAGTCCATGTTGCCTTGGGCCAAATTATTTTTTTTCGCCTTTTCCGCCTCCCCGTAAGAACCGGGGTGAGCAACGTGGACTTACACCTACAGTGGGTTCCTAGTAGTTCAAATGGGCCTCTGGACTTGTTTGCTTTCCTAAAAAATTCCCCGGGTTTTTCCAGATTTCCCTGCACACCCTATATACTTTCAAAACCGACATGGATCAATTCTTAAATCTGTATTTTAGGGTTCTAAGCTATGGTTAAGGTCAAGAATCACCTCAAAAGTCTTATTGGCAGCCACAAAACATCATCAATTTCCCAAACCCTTCTCTAGAATTTCAAAGTTCACAAATCTATCACTAAACGACTTCTAAACTTAAACGAAATGCTAGGAAAACAAAACTACCCTACATGAAAAGAGATATACCTCATGGTTACACCCAAGCAAAACCCTAAATGTCCCAAAGTTGTCAAAATCCCATTTTGCTTGGTCCATTGCGATGAGGGTGAGGAGGTGATCATCTTTTGTAAAAGGGGTATAGGGTTATGGCAAGGTTTTTGAAATGGATCCTAAGGTTAAAGATGGTGGGAAGTGAGGAAGAAGAAGGAGAAGAAAAAAAATGGTTAAGGAAACATATGAGACAGCCCCCCCTCTCTCAATTATTCTCACTTTCTCTCTCTCTCTCCAAGCATGGTCTCCTATCATCATTATGTCCCCTTTCCCTCTCCTCAAGTCATGATGACACCTTTTTCCTTTCTTTTCTTTTATCACCACAATAAAACCATAACATAAACAACACAAATTAACATGTAACCAAATGAAACATGTCATGGTGCACTAACCATGAAAACTGTAGAAACACAGATTTGGCTTAATCGCAATTAGCAGTGCACTAATCGGGTTTTTATCCAAACTGCATATAATAAATTTTTAAACTGCCAAATCCTTTAAATATATTTTCAAATGAATAAATCATTTTAATTTCCATTTATTTCACAATTATTGGTATATATTTATACTCTTTTTCGAAAACCCCAATTTCGCAAATCGGGCAGTTTTCGGGAAAAATATTATTTTAATATTAAATTCAAAAAATAATATTTTATATTTTCTGAAATGTTACAAGGATATACCCAAGGCGGGGAGAATAAGTAACCAGGTTCTAGAGTCCAGTGGGAGGCCATCTCCAGGTGTCGAGACCGGTCGCCCAACTCTAGAATTGGCAGGGTTGCTTGTCGCTCTCTTACAGGTGTAGTGGTGTGGGCTTGGTTATTCATCACGGCCGTGGAATCCGTGTTTTTCATTACTAGCTTAATCTAAAACACAGACCTCCTAGTATATCCTATATTTCATATATCTGCTTCTGTTTTTTCTGTGATGTGATGTGATCATATAACTGCCTATGACGAATGCTACTTATATATATGATATACTAGTAGACACTATATATGTTTTGCATCCGCGCTAGTCCTGACCCCGCCCTGTCGTAAGTTAAGTAACCTTACGGTGAAGACCTGGGTCCCTGTGGTGAATACGAATGGCATATATGTGTGTTTTATTTTCGTTTCTTCTGTGATATTTAGGAAAAATAAATGATGAGACATCATTAATAAGATTAATGAAAAGAAAAGAGACCTAAAAGATATTGTAGAATCAATTTTTTCAAAAAGGTGGCTCTAGTTCTTGCTTTGCATAGAGGTATTCCATTATGAATATCCAACACCTCATTCGATGAAGAAAGAGCCTAGATCCCTTCTCCAGGAGTGACCACTTTAGCAAAACTAGCATATGCTACAACCCACTCGGTTTGTTTTGAAAACTACTCGATTTTAAAGCGGAGCTTAAACCAGTCCTTTTCAAATCACTAGATTCTATAACGATATCAAGTTCATTACGCTAAAGGTTTTCTTCAAAATCAGTCGTAGCCCTCCGTCCTTTCAGATAGGTACTATTTAGTATTCGTGTTGCGTTTTTTGACCTTGTCAAGGCATAGTGTTCGATAGCTAATTAGTGCTTTTCTTCTGCATGTTGATGCGATTGGTTAGGGTAGTAGTACGACCTTAATGACCTTGTCAAGGGTCGTGCGGGTGGATCTAATTCAATCACGAAATGACGGGTTAAACATGACTTGCGGTTTATGGTTTGTTGAGCTTGTCAAGGTCATAAACCGCATGGGGTAAAAACAGATACCGGGAATTTCAAGTGTTGAAATTTGCAATGAGATTGCATACCTTTTATATGATAATTGGATCCCGATACCCACTTTGCGTAAGTGTTACTCCTGGGAAAGTTTTCCACTTTACAATTAGCTAATCCAGTTGGTGTTTAAGAAATGTGTTAACGGGGTTATGCTCCTGCGGAAACGAGGTTATTTAATTAGTTCCATGCGAAAACACGGAGAGACTCCCTTAGAGTACTAACACCTGCCTGGCTGACCGATTAGCGAACTTGTAAGATGTAATTAATCCCGTGTAATCTTACCTTTCAGGGTTTGAATGAAGATTTGATAAAAATGGTGGGAGCCATCCTGATTAGATAAGATAATAACCAGTCTAATCTTGCAAGAGCGCACGCTAAAGTTTTTTCTTCTCCTTCTCTCCAGGTAGAGACTATGTCACAACTTAATCAAGATAATAATATGGATGTATTGCCCGAACCCGCTTATTATACTGGGCTGGGGAACATTGGTTCCGCTCTATCTTATGACAACTGTCATAAGTCTGACCAAGAGATAGGGGAATGTAAGGATTTCCACACAACTCGAACGAAGAAAGAGCATTTTGATGCATTTTCTTCGGGTGTGTTAGTTATTGAGAACTGTTTCTCAGTTTGCTCTACGTCCTAGGTATTGGATACCGGTTCAGGATCTCATATTTGTAATCTTTTACAAGGGTTAAAGAGAAGTAGAGAACTGGAAATGGTGATATGTCTCTCAGAGTAGGGAATAGAGCAATTGTTTCTGCCGAAGCGTTCGGTGAATGTCACTTGTATTACTAAATGGTTATACATTGATTTTGAACGACTGTTATTACGTACCATTGATGATGTGCAATATAATATCCGTTTTTTTAATTAAAGAAGAATATAACTTTGCATTAGAGAAAAATGTTATGAATATTTTCCTAAATCAAGTGTTGATTGGATTTGGAACATTATGTAATGGTATATCGTTCTAAATCAAAATACAGTTCTAAATATACAGAACACACACAAGAGGAAAAGTTCAGAAATGAACGAAGCCTTCTTGTGGTATTGTAGACTTAATTATATCAATACGACCAGACTAGCTAAGTTCCATAAAGATGGATATTTGAATCCGTTCGAATTTACATCTTATGAAAGTTGTCAGTCATGTCTCAAGGGAAAGATGACCAAAAACCCATTTACGGAACACGGAGAAAGAGCTAATGAACTTTTGGGAGTGATACATAGTGATGCATGCGATCATATGTCTACACATGTCAGGAATGTTCCTCGAACTTCATTATATTCACCGATGATCTATCAAGATTCGGACATGTGTTCCTGTTGAAACACAAATCTAAAGCTTTTGAGAAATTCAAGGAATATAAGAGCGAAGTAGAAAACCAGATGGTTAAAAGTATTAAAATCCTTTGATCTGATCGAGAAGGAGAATACTTAAGCACAAAATTTTGAGATTATCTAAAAAAGAATGGGATTCACTCTTTGCTTACTCCTCCGTATACACTACAGCACAATGAAGTATCGAAGCGAAGGAATCGCACCCTATTAGATATGGTGTGCTCTATGATGAGTACGGCTGAGTTAACTATTTCCTTTTGGAGTTATGCACTTGAGACATTTGCATACCTATTGAATCAAGTTCCATCAAAATCTGTGTCTAAAACACCATATGAGATATGGAGTGGAAAGAGATCATATCTTAAACGAATTAAGATATGGGGTTGTCCGGCCTATGTTAAAAACCAGAATCCGGACAAACTCAAAGCACGATCAGTTCTTTGCAAGTTTGTGGCATATACAAAGAATTCAATGGATATATATTCTACCACAGTGAAGAACAAAAAGTGCTTGTTGCTCAACATGCCACCTTTTTAGAAAAGGAATTTCTTGTAAAAGAAATTAGTGGTGATGAGGTGGAGCTGGAAGAAGTTCTAGATACACAAACTACAACTGAAGATTTGGTAGAACCGGAGGATTCGATAGTCCCAGACGAACCTCAGCCACTCCGCAGATATAGTAGGGTTCCTCATACACCTAAGAGATACTACAGTTTCTCGAAGACGGTAGGAGCAAGGATTGCTCATGAAAGATGATGAACCAATAAGTTTCGAGCAGGACATCACAAGTGGGGACTCTATGAAATGGCTAGATGCTATGCGATCTGAGATGGAATCCATGTACACCAACAAAGTATGGACTTTGGAAATTGCTCCTGAAGTGGTACAACCCATTGGGAGCAAGTGGATTTTCAAGAAGAGAATTGGTGTAGATGGAAAAGTTGAGACCTTCAAAACTAGATTTATAGCAAAAATTTTTCATCAACGACCAGGTGTCGACTATGATGAGAACTTTTCTCCAGTGGCTATGCTTAAGTCCATCAGGATCCTACTTGCCATTGCTGCATACCATGACTATGAAATCTGGAAGATGGACGTCAAGACCGCTTTTCTAAATGGTGATTTAGAAGAAAGCATGTATATGGCACAGCCAAAGGGCTTCGTAGACAGTGGGAGCAGTGGAAAGGTGTGCAAGCTGCTTAAATCAATCTACGGATTAAAGCAGGCGTCACGGAGATGGAACATCTGTATTGATGTAGCAGTCAAAGAGTTTGACTTCATCAAAAACGTAGATGAACCATTTGTTAGTGATATGTATGCCCAAGAGGCCATTATTGTATGATATAGTAGATGCTTGGACATATATATGGAGGACATTCTTGCTCGACATGATAGTATGCTATCTGGTTGCCTTTATCTTAACATGTTTACTGGTATTATTATACTGCCTCTCATATACATGTTGATAAAGCCCTTAGGATGTTAGCTTGGCTACCAGGACTATGATGCGGATCATACTACTAGGACCTGGGTAGTCCACAAGCACATCCTTCAATTGTTCCTAGTCGAGGGGATATCGAGACAGGGTATCGATATTCCAGAGTAAACTAGTGTGTACGTTTCTTGACCCTGTACGGGGGCGATGGTTAATCCCATAGCCATTAGTGTTTGACATCAAAGATTGTACACAGGTGCTCATTAGAGAATGAGTACACTAAACAGGACTCGCCGAGAACTCCTAGATGGTACTATACCTATCGTCAGATAGCAGTTCTCTGGTGACACTGGTACAGCTTAGTCTGTAGACCCGAGATCGTCATAAAGTCTTGTGTGATTCCCACTATACTTTGATTTCCTCTCTACCACGGCTCAAAAGAGTCGTGGAAACAGGTGGATTTTGGGTACAGTCCCGAGTCACATGGAGGCAATGAGCGAAAGGAGGGGTTTCGTCTCTCCCAGTATTGGGAGTTGATGTTGCGATATGCTCGATTGGCTATAACTGGAAATCCCTGGCCATGGCTGTAGATGAGATTTACTGGTAAGAGTTATCGGTAGTTTCTCGTACCGTTATAGGCCACACATCGGCATGACTTATCAAGTTATTGGGGTCTGACGATTCTACCCCTAGACTCGATATGCGACATATCAGACGAAGAGACCAGACTGTACGGTATGTGTTACCTATAGGTTTCATGGGAGTTTGGACAAGCTTGCTTGTTGATTTTCTATTCGCTCAATACCTAGGTAGCCGTTACGTCCAGCTAGTACCGCTGACGGCTTGTGGGAGACTGATATGATCATCACGTACTGTTGGCGTATTGACGAGTCTTTAGAGTCTCTCACAGAAGTTATATAGTTCAAGCGAAACGAAGTAGGGCATATATGTTGATATGTGCGGGGGCCTGATTAAGTACGAGTATGTGATACCGTATTCTAATCTGGCGGTTATTTGTTATCAGTTAGGTTATATGTGATATAACCGGATTGTCGAATCAAGTGTTGATTTGATAATGTGATATACAGATAAATAATATTAGTCGGTTATATGTGATATAACCGAATTATTGAATCAAGTGTTAATTTAATATTATGATATATATTTATATTTGATATAATTATATATTAACTAATATTATTAGCTCACTAATTATTTTCTTCATTATATATATACATATATTATATGAAACATGGTTGATTTTCTATTTTTAGAAAATAGAAAATGAGGTGGAAAATGGGGAGACTTTTGAGCAATGGGGTGAAGCATGGATTTTATATTTGTCTATCATTTGGACATACCATTGAAGCATGGTTGGAATAAACAATTTGGTTTATTCCATACTTCAATAAGTGAGGTATTTGTAAAAGCCATTCTACACTTGTATTTTCTTCACTTGATCATTTTCTTGAGTTGAGCTCCTAGCTCTCTAGCTTCTTACTTCTTCATCTTCTTCCACCTCTAAGCCCTAACCCTCACATGTGATCTGAACTATATGGCTTTGAATCAACCTAGTGAGCCTTACACCCCTACTTCACCATCCTGCACTTAATTAGAAATCAAGTGTAGTGTGTTTCCTTCACTAAGGATAGTTTAGTGAAGAGGTAGCTTGGATTAATGGACTTCGGGTGGATCATCATCGACACAAAGATCATCGGAGGAAGCTTGCACCTTCTTCAAGTGGAGCCTAGTGGAGTCGTAGGGACTTGTCACGACCCGAAATAGCACATGACTGGCACTTGAATCATGTGAAGTATATAGGACTCCACCTAATTCAAGTAAGCCGAAAAGCCCAGAAATCTAAACCATTTGAAAAGAGAGAGAAGGATAAATTTAGTTTTAAAGCAAGTGGTTTAACAAAATAAGCCGTAGTAATCATTTTTAAAACATCAAGTCTTTTCCAAAAATTTCGGCAGAGTTTCCTTTGTAAATACTGACTCCAAACGGGTACAAACATGCATAATATACATAATGAATAAAGGCATCCCTAAGCGGGAGCTAGCTCTTCGCCAATTGGCGGACACAACCACGCAAGCAATATAATATACAACGCCGAAGGGTGAGGATCAAAACTCAAAAGAAAACCAATCTCCACCAGAAAACCATAATAATACAAGCACGACTCTAAGATCGAAAAAATATACACTAGTCTTCTAAGTCTATAAATTAATATAAGTCTGGTTGATGGAGTTACTAGATACAACTGAATATAAATAAGGTACAATGATGGTCACGATACAAGTGAACCCACCTACCAAAGCAATCATTCGGAATGAAGTAGTGTTCAAGCAAAGCCGTCAAGGAAACCTGTACGGCAAAACCTTCAAGAAATTATTGTACAACGGGGGTGAGTTGCCAACTCGTGAGTAAAAAACATCACCGAGCAGAAATCGCATGTATGACTCTATCCTAGGTCATAAGATAGTAATATCCTTAAAATAATATAGCCTGAAGCATATAATAATGTCAAGGGTAAACATCTATATATAAGTGTAATAGCAAGTGCTCGTGTCAGTGCCTCAGGTAACAACATATCATATATATGATGTATGAATGCATGAAAATAGAATACATCTAAATGAGAAAACTGTTTTCTTATCTCTGTGAGATTTCTATATAAAACCGAAATATCAACAATGAAATCAACAGAGAATCAATGTCAAGCATCGACACAAAACATATATCCCAATATCTCAATATCTCGGGCTCCGGCTATCCGGACTGGCCCATATCATCAAATCTCAATATCTCGAGCTTCGGCTATCCGGACTGACCCATATTATCAAATTTCAAGACTACGTCGGTATCCTCCGGATATCCACCGCGTCACAATAACCGGTCGGTAGTGCTCCCCTGTCAGGCTCAACGCCATCATCTGCGACCATCTTGCTCCGGGGTACCGCACCGGGTCCACCATACACCCATAGACGGTTCCTCCTCCTCCTCGAATCGGGTGTATGATATCGCTCAAGAGCCGAAAAACTCATGGTGGAAACCTCTCGAATCTTATCATGAGAAAACCACAATTTTTCCATCTTTAAAATTATAATAAGTTTATAAAATCTTTGCGGTTTCTCTAAATCCAGAAATCTCATGGAAATCTGAAATCCTAATCTCAAGAGTAAATAACAGTGAATTACCGGCATAAAGTTCCATAATATTGCATGACAATGAATATATGAATGCATGGGTATCTAAATACAGAATACAATATCTAAACCAGCATAGTGCTGATATATTAGAACTATCAGCTAGTAAGTTATGTCAATGAAATAATATTCTCTAAAGTGTACGTGATATGGCAATTACCGTTGAGGATGTGTGTGAACCAGAAAGCAAGTGTACGTGGAGCATACGTATCATCGATAAGGGTGCTGGTGTCCTTACAGCATGGGCTCATAATAACTAATGAAAACACATTTAAGCATGCAATGCGATGCGAACAAAAAGAATACACGTAAATTGAATAATAAACGCAACATGTAAGAATAAACATTTATATATATACGAGTCATACAATTTTGGCAATTGAAATAGCACGAATCATGGTTTTTAGAAAATAGGGCATGTCATTAAAATACCCACGATTCGTCAATTTTGAAAATAAGTATGACTCGAGCCCAGTCTAACATCTACCTGATAAACTACAAGACGAAACTAAGAGACTAATCGAGAGGGTAAGGAAATCCACCTAAGTCTGAGTCGATATATCTAGTAGTCGGTGAACCGTCTCAATAGCGTCACGTACGATAAAATATATAATACGACATCCTCAGGTCGAGAGTGCGGATCAATCATTATATTTATACTTCGTACGGTAAAATCCATCGTACGGCATCCCAAATTTGGGTACGGGTCAAACATCACATTTATCTCACTATTTATCTGGTATCATTATTATCATATCCTGAATTAGGGGTACTGATTTAAAGTCTAGTACATTCCGATACCATCAACATATATATATATATATATATATATATTTATCTATCCGCATATGTATGAAAACATATCGTCCAACGATCCGCTATAATATCATGTCGTGTCCCATCACACGACCCAAAAATCACATCACCGATATCATGGCATCATGCCCAATCGCATCGACTCATCTCCAAGTATCTTATATTATCATCATCAAACGTGTATACGTATATATATATATATATATATATATATATATATATATATGTATATACTCACATACATACATACATACATATATATATATATCTTCATATACACACAAGAAAATCAAATGTATGTGTGTGTATATGCATGTGCGTAAATCATTACTCTAGGGTTTCGCGACTAAGAAAATAAACTAAAAGAATTTTCCTACAATTACGCTAAAACTAACCTAAATTCACCTAAGCATTTCTTGCTAAGTATACACATCTCATAAAACACATAAGTATATAAATATAATAATGCATTCGCATGCTACACTACGAAACTGCGGGGGCGCTATACGCCATCCGTCCGACTTCCCCCGTAGATATATATCTACTTACCTTAATCCTTGCTTGCCGAAGTCGATGTCGCCCTTCTCCTCCTCGTTGTCCGAAGTCCACGTGAAGGTGCCTACATATAAACATATAATATCGTAAACCGAAATCGCGGATAAAACCAAAACTGCACACGAAATGCACATAGGTTAAAACCTATGGCCTACACATGCAAGAAGAACCAAACAACCCTTGAGATTGACGTGCAAACGACACACCACCAAGTCAAAACCCAAATACTAAAATACAAGTCATAACTAGTCGCAAAACCAAGGCAGCAACACAAGAAAACACTTCCAGATTTTAGTTGAGGTGAAATTAGCCAATTTTGCATATGTAGAGTGTCTATTTTAATGAAAATGGAGCCATGGACAAAACACGAACCTATCCTGAAGTACCCAGGCCGCAAATTGCGGCCAAAAAGGGATTATTATGTATGTATATACTCACATACATACATACATACATATATATATATATATCTTCATATACACACAAGAAAATCAAATGTATGTGTGTGTATATGCATGTGCGTAAATCATTACTCTAGGGTTTCGCGACTAAGAAAATAAACTAAAAGAATTTTCCTACAATTACGCTAAAACTAACCTAAATTCACCTAAGCATTTCTTGCTAAGTATACACATCTCATAAAACACATAAGTATATAAATATAATAATGCATTCGCATGCTACACTACGAAACTGCGGGGGCGCTATACGCCATCCGTCCGACTTCCCCCGTAGATATATATCTACTTACCTTAATCCTTGCTTGCCGAAGTCGATGTCGCCCTTCTCCTCCTCGTTGTCCGAAGTCCACGTGAAGGTGCCTACATATAAACATATAATATCGTAAACCGAAATCGCGGATAAAACCAAAACTGCACACGAAATGCACATAGGTTAAAACCTATGGCCTACACATGCAAGAAGAACCAAACAACCCTTGAGATTGACGTGCAAACGACACACCACCAAGTCAAAACCCAAATACTAAAATACAAGTCATAACTAGTCGCAAAACCAAGGCAGCAACACAAGAAAACACTTCCAGATTTTAGTTGAGGTGAAATTAGCCAATTTTGCATATGTAGAGTGTCTATTTTAATGAAAATGGAGCCATGGACAAAACACGAACCTATCCTGAAGTACCCAGGCCGCAAATTGCGGCCAAAAAGGGATTATTTGTGGCCACGGTAAGGAGATATGGTCTTGGGTCTTGGGAACAGCTTCTAGGTTGTCTGCATGACTCTCTGTAATCGCTAAATAATTTTCAGGTGCCCCGGGTCATAGCAGATCTCTAAATATCATCATAATTCCCACAATCTTCCGATATCGGGTTTCCAAGTTCATGAATTGGGGTCTAAGTCTTTGGTTTTGTCCTGAATCCTAACACTAAAGGGGTTTAATGGTCTCTACTAACCTCAATTACACTTCACAACTCATAAAATTCCCTAAATTTGGTCTTGGAAATTCGTACATCACTATACCCCACCAAATCACTTCTAAACTAAATTAGAGGTTATAGAAACTTAGTTACTAAGCTAATAGTGTATGAATTATCTCCTTTGGCAACTCAAGAAAATTCTTGAGTTTCCCCAAGTGCTCAAAATCCAAACTTTCTTGGTTCCCCATGCTTGCAGTGAGCTTGTGCACATTTTTAATGAAGGGGATGAAGTGTTTTGATGTATTTTTGATGGAGTTGTGAGGAGGTTGAGGTGGTGGAGGGAGGAGGGCAGCCAAGTGAGGAGAAGGAGGGAAAAATGATGAAGAAACATAAGTGATGAACAATGGGAGCCATGGTTAAAAACCCTATACCTCTCTCTCTCTCTTCTCTCTCTTGCCTATACCACATATTTTAATCCTTTTTCCTTTTCTTTTCTTTTTTCATGTCAATAAAAACAAAGCCATGCATGAAATAAAATGAAAGTCCGTGGTAGAAAAATGTAACAAATGTGTAATATGACATGGTGCATGTCATATGCACAAAACTCCATCAATGTGTGATTAGTGAATATTAATCAAGTTTAGGATAAACATGTATATAATTAATTATAAAAATTTATATTTTTCCTAAATCACATAAATCTCTCCAAAAATCACCATTCAATTTAATTTTCCAATATTTCCCAATTTATCGGTATTTAATTATACCAAAACATTAAAACTAATCTCCATTAATTAAAATAATCATAATATTTATTATTTTAATTATTTAAATTCCAAAAAATAATATTTTATTTTTCTGAAATATTACAGTCTTCCCCCTTTAAATAAATTCAGTCTCCGAATTTAAATTTAAACCTCTCAAATACTAAAGCATTTCAGTAGAATGATCAAGTCATTGGGGCTCCGAAATCATAAATACATAAAACATATCATAGCGCAACGCATGCGTATGAAAACGAGTATATAACTCCAAATCAAAACTCCGTCAAGCATCCCGCAATCATCGGAGTTATGGTGAAGACACTAATGTCAAAGTCCAATACGAAACCAAACATGATATACATCAAAACTATAACATGTATATAGCACGCATCGTTGTAAACTCGTAAAAACATCTGAAAAGAAATACATGCCAAACCTCTTTCAAATCACTGTGCGATGCGTGTATCACAGCACAAGTAGCGGACGTTTATTATAAGAAAATAACTATAAATACATACCCATTGTTTAACATACGTCCCGCCATTTTCGAAGATAATTTTGAAGGGTTTCCTTATAACATGTTTCGTGTCATCTCGGACACATAAGAAAATACTGAGACTATAGCTCCTTTTTGGAAATCCCTTCGGTAACTATCGATGCATGGAAAAACATACTCAGGTACTGTTCTCTGACTAGTCCTGCTCAGTTACTATACCAGATATTAAATATCATAAACATACTGCTCCAAAAGAAACCGATCCCAAAGGGTGTATAAGAATGCCACGTGCGTCTGGTGCGCACAGAAATCGAAATCATTGAATGTGCCATACATGTGCACAGAAACCAATACTAAGTGCAACGGGTATGCATGAAAACACCGGTCAAGGGCAACGAGTGTGCCTGACAACAATATCAGGTGCATCTGATATGCACGAAAAATCCCGATTTAGTGCATCTGGTGTGCACCAAAATCGCATCAAGCACGTCAAGTATGCGCAAGAATCCAAATCAAGTGCACAAAGTGCACGAAAACAAATATCGCGTATCAAAATCAAAATCGACGGTATACAACACATTTCAATCCAAATCAGGTATACCGTGGTATATAATCTCCCAACTATGTACATCAGCGTGCACAAAAATCGAATCCAAATACTGAAAGTGCATGAAAACTATATCGATGGCACAAATCAAATCACATACATATCATATGAATGAAATACAAATCACACATCTCTAATGACATCAAATCGAAGTCGAGTGCACTGTGGTGCACAAAATCTGAATCATGCAAATAAATCGTCCAAATTACCAAAATCCAAAAAGACGGATACGTGATATTCGAATCACCAAATCACAACTCATAACATTGTTGTCGATGTGTCCTTCCTTCAAAGCCGAGAAGGTGTCGGTGCATCCAAAGCTAACAGAGCAAGATATCTACTGGCCTCCTGGTCATGGCCTGGCACCTAGTGCCCTTAGACTCTCGTCTCTCACTGCGAATTGTTAGTTACGTAGCTCTTCGGCTCAACGGTCCAATATTGAAACAATGACAGAAACAGTTCCGCTCTGGTACATACTCTAAAGATCTCTGGCCAACTATCATGCTCACTCATAACATGTCTCATCGATGATGCCGAACTCTGGCCTACTAGGTGTGCGTAATACGACCGATCCCGGGTCCAAATCTTCTCGTGTAGTATTCCAGAAAGATTCTGTTAGAGTCTCTCCCAAATCTCGTTCCTGCCAAACTGCCCGGAAGTTATCACCCTTTACTAATCCATTTCTTGTTCCTGAACGGCTGCATACTCATCACGACTTCTTCTGGAAGGTATATCCATATTCAACGCCACTGCTTGCGTATCACATCTCTGATGTCAACGGAGTGAAACGTCATCTCATCAAAATCTCATACGGACCTCTTACTCCACTTTTCTCTAATGTCGACTGATTCGGACTCGTCTCTTCGTTGTTGTATGGACTGTGCTACAAACGGTTATACTCATATATAGAGTCTCCCAAGTAATATATCCCATCACATGATGTCCGGACGACGTCGAACTTTTCGATCGATTCATCAAAGTCCCAAAATTCCCTAAGAGCTCAACACTTGAGCACGGTTTAATAATATCCAGTACATGCCACAGTACCTATGGACCAGCCGTAGAAGGGCAAACACAAGCCTTATTAATGGCACCGCGAAACTGCCGTAAACACTTGTTAGTTATATGTAAGCCCTGGAGGCCATTACTTTGCATACGATGTATATTGTAGTGGATGCTTGGACATATATAGGGAGTACTTTCTTGCTCGACATGATAGTATGCTATCCGGTTGCTCTTTATCTTAACATGTACACTTATTGTCTCTCTATTATATATTGGTAAAGCCCATAAGATTAGTACTTGACTACCAGGATTATGATGCAGATCATACTTGTAAGTCCATGTCACGCACCCCACGAACTTGCGGGGAGGCGGAATATATGAAAAACGATTATCAAAGCTTCGTAACACGGACTTGAGCGCATGAATCGTATCTAAACCGTTACTAGCAAACTACGAAAGGTTTAACTACTCGGATTCGAAGTTATACCTCACGTTACTTGTCCTTCGGGTCTTCATCGCGGTCCTCCACTCCTCGTAGGCTCCTTGGAACATCGACACCTCAACAGCCTCCTCGAATCAAAGATGATCCACCCGAGAGCTCCTACGCCAAGCTTGATCTCTAACTTGAGATAACTAGGTTGCTCAAAGTGCTAATCTAAGCTACCTAGGGGATATAGAGTGAGGTTATGGATGTATTAGTCTAGCTAACCCTCGATCTCAACACATGAGAGGTTAGGGTTAGGGTTTCAAGAATGAGGGAGCTTGAGGAGAGAGAAGGTGATGATAAGAATGAATTGAAAAATGAACTCATTAGAATATATATCAACCATAACAATTTATCAAATAAATAATATATATGATTAATCATCATGGTTTATGCATTCACCTTGTGTGATTCATCTCAAAAGTCATTAGCTTCATAAATGAAGCATTAACTCCATGGATGAATCATACAAATGAGTCATTAAGCAATAAATGCTTATGCCACCTTAACCCCCAAGTCACCATGCTTCTAGAAGCTTCCCGGAAAATTACGAGAACGCCCCTCCAATCCGTGAAAACACGGAAAAACTTTAGACTGTATAAATCCAATAACCTGATACTTGAAACTGGCTTAAACCAAAGCCGACTAGTAAAAACTGTCCGAACGTCGTACGTGCATAAACACACGTATGCGTCCGAACCCTTGTCGTAAAACCATACGGCCTCTATATCGTTTCGCCTGGAGCAGGAAAACTCTCTGTGTGGGACTCTAAAGACTCGACACTACGCTGGCAGTGGGTTTAACCACAGACTGCAAGCGGCACTAGCTGTACGTAACGGTCCTCAGGTAGATGTCGATAAGAAGGCCGATAAGGAAAACCATCCGAACTCCTACTGAGCCTGATTTGACAATCTTCATACAGTCCGGTCTGTTCGTCTAAGACTATCGCATATCGAGCCTAGGGGGAGGCAAGCGTCAGTCCCTTAATAGCTGTATAAGTTGTGTCGGAGCGTAGCCCATTACACCCTGAGAAACTACTGGAACCTACCAGTAAATCTCGCTTGCCCTGGCCAGGGACTTTGCGTAATGGCTCTCTGACACAACGCGATATCAACTCCTAATACTGGGAGAGACGAATCCTGTCTAACCGCCACTGCCTCCAAGTGCTCGGGACTGCACCCTACTGCTACCTGTTTGCACGACTTCTTTGAGCCGTGGTAGGGTAGCAATCTAAGAACAGTGGGACACACTCGAGGCGAAGTAGCAGTGTCAAGTCTGCGGACAATGATGTACTCATGTCACCTGGGAACTGTTAACTGACGACGGGTATAATACCAACCAATCAGTTCCCCTGCGAGTCATGTCCAGTGTACCCCTAACCTAACGAGCACATGTATACTATCTCCAGCACAACGTACTGATGGCTGTGGGACAGACCATCTCCCCAACTGGGATGAGAAGCGTACACACTAGTCTACGCTGGAGTATCAATGCCCTGTCTCGATAATCCTACGACTAGGGACAAGTATAGAATGTTGCTTATAGACTAACCAGCCCCCACTAGTGTGACTGCCATCACAACGCTGGTAATCAAGCAAAGATCCTATGGGCTCTACTAATATGTATAAGTGATACGTTATAAGAAACATATGCACATATTAAAGTAGACACAAACCAAGTAGCATACTACTATTTTTAGCAAGACTGTATATACAACTGTGAATATCCAAAGCTTCCATTAAGTAATATACATACAAGTATGATACAATAATGGCCCCTAGGGCATATACACTAACAATCTCCCACTTGCACTAGGGCCATGAGCTGGCATATCGAAGACCTATCATCTCGAATAGCCTCTCGAACTGCGTCTGAGGAAGGGCCTTTGTGAATGGATCAGCAATATTATTCTCCGTCTCTACTCTCTTTACCTCGATCTCCCGGCGATCTACGATCTCCCTGATCAGGTGATACCGCCTTAAGATGTGTCTGGACTTCTGATGGGACCTGGGTTCCTTCGCTAAAGCTATAGCACCGTTGTTGTCATAATACAGAGGTATTGGATCAACACTGGTAGGAACCACCTGAAGTTCTGTGAGGAACTTCTTCATCCAACAGCTTCTTTTGCGGCATTGCAAGCAGCTATGTACTCTGCTTCCATCGTTGAGTCAGCAACGGTCTCCTGTTTGGAACTCTTCCATCAGACCGCCCCTCCATTGAGGGTAAAGACATAACCCGACATGGATTTGGAGTCATCTTTGTCACTCTGGAAGCTGGAGTCGGCAAAGGCCTCCAACTGGAGGTCTTTTCCGCTATACACCAAGAACATCTCCTTAGTCCTCCTCAGGTACTTGAGAATGTTCTTTACTGCTATCCAGTGCTTCTCCACTGGGTTTTCCTGATACCTTCTTACTACGCTCAATGCGTATGCTACATCTGGTCTGGTACATAACATCGCATACATTATAGAGCCTACCGCAGAAGCGTAGGTTATAATCGACATGCGATCTCTTTCCAAATAAGTCTTGGGAGACATCTCTTTGGAGAGGGTGATTCCGTGACAAGTCGGTAGGTTACCGCGCTTAGAATCATCCATACTGAATCTTTTCACTATGGTGTCTATGTACCTGGACTGCGAAAGTCCCAACATCCTCTTTGATCTATCACGATAGATCCGGATCCCTAGAATGTAGGTGGCATCACCCTGGTCTTTCATGGAGAATTTATGTGACAAAAATCTTTTGACTGACTCTAACATAGGAATATCATTTCCTATTAGGAGAATGTCATCCACGTACAAGACGAGGAATACCACAGCTCTCCCTACAATCTTACTGTATATGCAAGGTTCATCTGGATTTTTGATAAAGTCAAATTCTTTGACAGCATCATCAAAACAGATGTTCCAACTCCTCGATGCCTACTTTAGTCCACAAATGGACTTAAGCATCTTGCATACTTTACCGCTGCTCCCACTCTGAATGAATCCCTCTGGCTGATCCATATAGACGCTCTCTTCCAAATTACCATTTAGAAAAGCTGTCTTTACGTCCATCTGCCAGATTTCATAATCGTGGAAGGCAGCAATAGCAAGAAGGACCCGAATAGATTTAAGCATAGCCACTGGAGAAAAGGTTTCGTCATAGTCCAAACCAGGTCTTTGACGGAAACCCTTTGCAACAAGTCTAGCCTTATAGGTTTCAACCTGTCTGTCTACACCAATCTTCTTTTTGAAGATCCATTTGCATCCTACGGGTTTTACCCCATCTGGAGCAATGTCCAAAGTCCATACTTTGTTAGTGTACATGGACTCCATTTCGGTCCGCATTGCATCCAGCCATTTTACTGAGTCACCGCTCTGAATGGCTTGCTGGATGCTAGTAGGCTCATCATAGTCAATAGTGCAATCCTCTCTATCCCCGTCTATGAGAAAACCGTAGTATCTCTCTGGAGGATGAGACTGCCTACTACTCCTGCGGAGTGGCGTCGGGATGTCCCTTTCTTCTGAAGCCTCAGGTTCTACCATACTTTCAGTAGTAGTTTGTGGTTCTGGAATTTCTTCCAGTTCTATTTCGCTCCCACTTGTTTCCTTTTCTAAAAACTGATGTTCTAGAAAATGGGTATTACGAGAAACAAAAACCTTTTGTTACTCTGCGTAATAGAAAAAATACCCCCTGGAGTTCTTTGGGTATCCCAAAATCTTACATAGTACTGAGCGTGCCTCGAGCTTGTCCACATGCTGTTTTTTAACAAAAGCTGGACATCCTCATGCCTTCAGGTACTGAAGACAGGGTTTCTTCCCACTCCACATCTGATATGGTGTGGTAGGAACAGTTTTGGTTGGAACCTTGTTCAAAAGATATGCAGCTGATTCTAGCGCATATCCCCAGAAAAATCGCGGTAACTCAGCCTTACTCATCATGGAACGAACCATATCCAATAGGGTTCGATTCCTCCTTTCTGATACACCGTTGTGTTGTGGTGTGTATGGAGGAGTAAGCTGAGAGAGAATACCATTCTCTTTTAAGTAACCCAGGAACTCGGCACTTAAGTATTCACCACTTTGATCAGATCTCAGTGTCTTTATAATATTACCTGTTTGTTTTTCCACTTCATTCTTGTATTCTTGGAATTTCTCAAAAGCCTCGGATTTATGCTTCGTTAAGAAGACATATCCATACCTAGAGAAATCATCCGTAAAATTAATGAAGTAGGAATAACAACCTCGCGCATGTGTAGACATTGGACCGCACACGTCACTGTGTACGAGTCCCAAGAGCTCGCTTGCTCTTACTCCGTGTCCAGTAAACGGAGTTTTTGTCATCTTTCCTATTAGACAAGATTCACAAGTAGCATAAGATTGATATTCAAACGGATTCAAATATCCTTCTCTATGTAACTTAGTCAACCTTCTCTCATTGATGTGACCTAGTCTACAATGCCATAAGAAAGCCTGATTTATTTTCGGAGACATTCTTTTAAGTGTGTTCTGGACATTGAAAACCTGAGCTTGACTTAATACGTATATACCGTTATCTAATATACCTGACCCAATCATAACTTGATTTAGGTGGATGTTAACTACATCGCTTACGAATGTAAAATCATATCCCTCTCTTGAAAGTGAGGACACTGATATGATATTACATGTCATACTAGGTACATACAAACAATTACGTAGAATTAATATATGCCCACTTGTCAAACCTAGGCGATATTCTCCCACGGATTCAGCGTCCACGTTCATTCCGTTTGCAACTCTGAGAGACCAATCACCTACCTTTATAACTCTACGGTTTCTCAAAGCTTGTAATGAATTACAGATATGAGATCCTGCTCCGGTATCTAGTACCCAGGAAGTAGAGTTAATTGACAAACGGTTCTCAATTACAAATAAACTCGAGGCTGAAGCCACAACATGCTTCGAATCCTGGCTACTGGCTTTTCTAGCCCTGCAATCATTCTGCCAATGTTCATTCCTGTAACAATAGGAACGTCCCTTTTTTACTATATCCATTCCCGAAACTTTTGCCTTTCTCTTTCCTTCTACTTCCCTAGTTTCCTTCAGGGTAGAAGGTAGAGACTGTAGAATCAATTCAGTATCTGACCTGTTTCCTAACGTGGTCTTTTGGTCCTTGAGCTCATCAATATAGCTAGTCATTGTAAGGACGTTGTCCCCTACAGATGACCTGTCAGCCAACCTCGCTAGAATTAATTCGTTCGAGGTCTCATATCGTGCGATATGAGATTGCTCTCCATATAAATCTTTGTTATGGAGAAAGATGGAAACTAAGTCCATCTTCTCATGCTGCTTCTGGTATACACCATCAACTGAAGCTAACACGAGGCACTTAGCTTTCGCTTTATCTTTTTCCCTTATCTGACGAATATCCATATCCGCGACAGTGGAAACTGGACCTGGGACGGTGGGATCTTGAGTAGTAATAGGGTGGTCCAGCTTGTCATAGGCAATGGACATCTGGACAGACCTTTGCAAGTCATAAAAATAAGATTCAGTCAATTAGTTATCTAGATGTAACCTATGTGTGGTCACAAGGTCGCTGCAATTAAGAGAGAGAGAAGAAAACATTTTAGCATGATGTTGTTGCAAGTTTAGAGTGGTTTTTAATTTATCTAAACAGGATGGCTCCCACTGTTTCTCGAATCCCTCCTCAAACCATAAAAGAAGAATTAGCCAGGACTATTCTCACCGTACAATTCTTGCTTAACAGTTCAGCCAGGTCAGTGTCGATACTTCGAGGGAGGTTTTCCAACGCTTTCGCGAAGTTCCTTAATTAAATAACCTCTTTTCTCTGGGGGCGTAGCCCCGCTGACACTTTTCTAGGCACCTACTTGGTTTATAGTATTGATCGTTAAGTGACGAATCTCCCGATAAGCAGTATATACTCACAGTAGGATCGGGATCCAAAATATCATCGTATAATAATGTTGAAGGAATCCTACCAACATTCATCAAACTCCAAAATGGTATGCACTCTCTGCAAATTTCAGTTTCTTTAGAACTTCCCGATATAGATTTTTCCCCATGCTCTTATAACCTTGGCGTTGGTCAAAATGTCATAAGTCACATGTCAAGTTCTACCCATCATTGTCCTAGTTAATTTGAACCCATCCATACATATCCCTGACGTTGGCCAAATGATAATACGACTATCCCAAACTAACACATCTATCTATGCAAACAAATGAAATACCCCAGCAGCTACCAAACACTATGCCGTGGCGTTGGTCAAATGCATAGCTTGAATACTACTGAAAATCCAAATGAAATGACGGAGGGCTACGAATGGTTTTGGCAAAACCGTGAACGTAGTGAACTTGATATAATCGAAGGAACCTGATACCTTTTAAAAGGAGTGGTTAAAGCTCCGCAATTAAAAATTCTGATTTTTTTTAAAAATAACCAAGTGGTTTCTTTTAAATTTGTTCCAACGATTAAACAATGGTTTATTTTCTTTGCATTATAATAATGCGTCCCATCAGTTATCCTATCATTGCAGAAAACAACAAAAATACCACGTCCTCTTATGCCATCCGTATTTGCCACGAGGTCCCGTCATCACCCGTTAGGTTACATAACTAACAACAGAGCGGGGGCTGGGCTAGCGCGGGTGAAAAACATAAGTGACGTCTAATAGCTATTATATATAGATATTGTACATTCGTCAGACGCAATAATAAGCATTCCAGATCACTGATGAACTTTATTGGATATACTAGCAATCCGCATTTGCTTTGAGCCTGCAATAAAAAACGGATTAGACAGTTGTGATGAATAGCCATTACCCCACCCTAGACCCCTACGGGTACGGAAAACTACCCGCCAAGTACCCGAAGTGAAGCGGTCTCCCTCAACAAAGTGAGTAGGCCAATAAACACTTCAAAGTACCCGGTAGTTTGTCCACCCCGCCTTGGGTCTATCCTAGGAGCAAAAACAGTAAAAAGAAATAATATAACGATAGATACAACCGCAACCTGGATGCGCCCCGCAAAAGAATATTACATCATATTACATTTACATCGAATGAATGAATATTAAACCCATCTCAAACCCCGGCTAATCATCACAACATTCCAATCAAGTCCATATACACAAACAGTAAACATTACAGAAATGTGTAACCCCCTGCCAACCGACATACTAGCAGTTAGGGGAGGTTTACGAACACATTAAACATTACAGATAAAACCCCAATTAGCAGATATCTTAGAACATAGATCAATTACCATATTCCTTGTTTACTCCAAAAGCAAACCAGCAAAAGCAACCTGGGTAGAAACAGAATATACAGGAAAACAGAAAACCACAAAATAGGAATTACTGAGCAAATCCGAGTCAACTCGGTGTTGACTCGGCGGCGGATCCGCGGCACAAGAACTCTATTTCAGCGGATCCGCGGCCGTTTTGCCGAGTTACTGGCTCGTATTTTCCCAGTATTCTTAAAAAACCCTACTGTGAATTTTAAGGTATGTCAAATATTTTTTTAGACACTTTTAAAATTAACAGAAACTGTAAAGGGGTTAGGGTTTTGTTTTCGTGTTTTCCGTCGATCGAACTTCTAATTAGTTTCTAACAAGCTACTAATGGTTTAGTTGGCTCTGATACCACTGTAAGTCCATGTCACGCACCCCACAAACTTGCGGGGAGGCGGAATGTTTGAAAAACGATTATCAAAGCTTCGTAACACGGACATGAGCGCATGAATCGTATCTAAACCGTTACTAGCAAACTACGAAAGGTTTAACTACTCGGATTCGAAGTTATACCTCACGTTACTTGTCCTTCAGGTCTTCATCGCGGTCCTCCACTCGTCGTAGGCTCCTTGGAACATCGGCACCTCAACGGCCTCCTCGAATCAAAGATGATCCACCCGAGAGCTCCTACGCCAAGCTTGATCTCTAACTTGAGATAACTAGGTTGCTCAAAGTGCTAAGCTAAGATACCTAGGGGATATGGAGTGAGGTTATGGATGTATTAGTCTAGCTAACCCTTGATCTCAACACATGAGAGGTTAGGGTTAGGGTTTCAAGAATGAGAGAGCTTGAGGAGAGAGAAGGTGATGATAAGAATGAATTGAAAAATGAACTCATTAGAATATATATCAACCATAACAATTTATCAAATAAATAATATATATGATTAATCATCATGGTTGATGCATTCACCTTGTGTGATTCATCTCATGAGTCATTAGCTTCATAAATAAAGCATTAACTCCATGGATGAATCATACAAATGAGTCATTAAGCAATAAATGCTTATGCCACCTTAACCCCCAAGTCACCATGCTTCTAGAAGCTTCCCGGAAAATTACGAGAATGCCCCTCCAATCCGTGAAAACACGGAAAAACTTTAGACTGTATAAATCCAATAACCTGATACTAGAAACTGGCTTAAACCAAAGACGACTAGTAAAAACTGTCCGAACGTCGTACGTGCGTAAACACACGTATGCGTCCGAACCCTTGTCGTAAAACCATACGACCTCTATATCGTTTCGCGTGGAGCAGGGAAACTCTCTGTGTGGGACTCTAAAGACTCGACACTACGCTGGCAGTGGGTTTAACCACAGACCGCAAGCGGCACTAGCTGTACGTAACGGTCCCCAGGTAGATGTCGATACGAAGGCCGATGAGGAAAACCATCCGAACTCCTACCGAGCCTGATGTGACAATCTCCGTACTGTCCGGTCTGTTCGTCTAAGACTATCGCATATCGAGCCTAGGGGGCGGCAAGCGTCAGTCCCCTAATAGATGTATAAGTCGTGTCGGAGCGTAGCCCATTACACCCTGAGAAATTACTGGAACCTACCAGTAAATCTCGCTTGCCCTGGCCAGGGACTTTGCGTAATGGCTCTCTGACACGGCGCGATATCAACTCCCAATACCGGGAGAGACGAATCCTGTCTAACCGCCACTATCTCCAAGTGCTCGGGACTGCACCCAACTGCTACATGTTTGCACGACTCCTTTGAGCCGTGGTAGGGTAGCAATCTAAGAACAGTGGGATACACTCGATGTGAAGTAGCAGTGTCAAGTCTGCGGGCTATGCTGTACTCATGTCACCTGGGAACTGTTAACTGACGACGGGTATAATACCAACCAATCAGTTCCCCTGTGAGTCCTGTCCGGTGTACCCGTAACCTAACGAGCACCTGTATACTATCTCCAGTACGACGTACTGATGGCTGTGGGACAGACCATCTCCCTAACTGGGATGAGAAGCATACACACTAGTCTACGCTGGAGTATCGTTGCCCTGTCTCGATAATCCTACGACTAGGGACAAGTATAGGATGTTGCTTATAGACTACCCATCCCCCTCTAGTGTGACTGCCATCACAACGCTGGTAATCAAGCAAAGATCCTATGGGCTCTACTAATATGTATAAGTGATACGTTACAAGAAACATTTGCACATATTTAAGTAGACACAAACAAGGTAGCATACTACTATTTTTAGCAAGACTGTATATACAACTGTGAATATCCCAAGCTTCCATTAAGTAATATACATACAAGTATGATACAATTATGGCCCCTAGGGCATATACCCTAACAATACTAGTGGGGACAGAATAGTCGGTAAGTACGTCCTTCAAATGTTCCTAGTCATGGGTGTATCGAGACAGGGCGTCGATATACCAAATTAGACTAGCGTATAGCTTCTCGACCCATGAAGATGGGCGATGGATGATCCCATATCCATTGGTGTTTGACATCAGAGATAGTATATGGGTGCTCAGTGGAGTCTGGGTATACTGAACGGACTCGCCGGAAACTCCTAGATGGTATTATACCTATCGTTAGATAGCAGTTCTCTGGTGACACTAGTACAAGTTAGTCTGTAGACCCGAGATCGTCATATAGTCTTGTGTGATTCCTATCGAGCATTGATTTCCACCATACCACGTTCAAGAGAACGTGCAAAACGGTGGCTTTTGGGTACAGTCCCGAGTCACATGGAGGCAATGAGCGAAAAGAGGGGTTTCGTCTCTCCCGGTATTGGGGGTTGATGTTGCGCTGTGCTCGATTGGCTATAACAGAAAGTCCCTTACCAGGGCTGATTCAGAGATATACTGGTAAGTGTTATCAGTAGTTTCTCGACCCGTTATTATCCTTATATCGGCACGACTTATCGAGTTACTGGGGTCTGACGTTTACCATTCCTAGACGAGATATGCGACATATCAGACGAAAAGATCGGACTGTACGGTAGTGTTACTGATTAGATTCCCAGGAGTGTGAGCAGGCTTGCTTGTTGATCTTTTGATCGCTCAAAACCCGGGTGGTCGTTACGTTTAGCATACCGCTTACGGCTTGTGGGTGTTTGATGTGATCATCACCTACTGCCCGTGTATTGACGAGTCTTTAGAGTCCTTCACAGAGGTTTACTGGCTCAAGTGAAACAGAGTAGGAGCACATATGTGATATGTGCAAGACCGAGATTAATACGATATGTGATGCCGTATTATATTCTCGTGATTTGTGACATCGGTCGGTTATATGTGATATAGCCGGGTTATCGGATCAAATGTTGATTCGATAAGTTGTTACATATGATATTAGTCGGTTATTTATAATATAGCCGGATTATTAAATCAAGTATTAATTTAATGATTTAATGTATAATTATATATTTGATATATTAAGTTGCATTAACTAATATTCATTCACTTAAGATTTATTTTCTCACTTGATGTGCACATTGTATATATGTGATATGTATATTTGTGTACATGATATGTGTCATTCTTGATGATACATGCAACAAGGGTGTGTGTATGACTTACACCATGCTTGCTTTAATGTAAGGTTTTTAATTATTTAAGTAATTCAAAATTGATGGAATTAGTCATGCTTGAAGCTTGTAGTGTTCTTTGACTAAGTCCACAAGTTTTGTTTTACTATAGATAATTATAAACCTAACCATAGCTAGCCATGGTTAACTCTCTACAAAAGTTAGTATATGATACTAACTCACCATGGTTTCCATTCTCTACTTGAGATTTATTCATGAGTTCATTCTTCTTCTTCTTCATCAAAAGAAAAAGCTCACTAGGTTTTTTCTAAGTGAAGAATTAGTGTGAGAAAAATAAATCTAATGTGAACCCACTTCCTACTTCATCATCCTCTACTACTTGCCATTTAGTATAGGGTGTTTGCTTCACTAATTCCACAATTAGTGAAGTGATAGCTTGGGTTAGTGTCTTCTCGACATAGATCATCTTCGGCCTCGAAGACTTCGATGCAAGCTTGTTCATTTCTTCATGGGAGCCTCTCTAGAGTCCGGGAGTTCATGATCACAGCGAAGGGACTACTACACGGAGCTATTGAAGTGAATGACCGGTCTACAAAGGTTGTATTCATTGTTCACTTTAGTTGCAAAGTTGTTTGTATTATGTTTCGTCGCATTTTCTAGTAAAGATTCTAAGGTTGAGGTTAGCTAGAACGATAAATTTTTGAAATTGGTATAGAAGATGCCTTCCGAAACCTTGGTACCGTGCTAGAAAATTAGACGATGTTTGTTAGATTACGAAACCGAAACGTCTCCGAAACTTGAAACACGAAATCATAGTTTATGTCGATTTTAAAAGGTCTTCAAAAAATTTTTAAACAATTGCAGAATGTTTTATGGGATGCATCATGAAAACACTGAAAAATTTAGCCCCTATCCTCGGAATATGGCCATTGACATTCTTACGTTTTCCGGCGAGCTCGGCCTTGTTGTGCAGGAATGGGTTGAATTTTTTGGTGTCTTCCAGTCACCGGGTTTTGGTGTTTCAGGTGTTGTTTGTTTTTGCTAATTTTGCATGTAATGTAATCTTACACTATAAGCAATTCGGAGTGTTTCGTATTCGTAGTTTTAACACTGTTTCGGGTATTCGCATGTTGCCTAGTCAAAGTTAAAAAGTTCGATCGAATGTCAAAAACCTATTTTTCCAAGTTTAACGTATTCGGAAAAACATGCAAGTAATTCTGTGAACCCTCTAGAAGAATGAAACCCTAACTCGACTTTTTAGATCGCGGAACCGTGGTAATACCCTAGGGTTTGTCGCAGTTCCGTGGAGACATGAGTGAGGCTTGGGTCTGCCCTTCTACGGCTGGTGCATAGGTGCTGTGGTATATTCTGGGTATAATTAAACTGTGGTCAAGTGTTGAGCTCTCGGGGAATTGTGGGACTTTGATGATTCGATCGAAAAGTTTAACGTCGTCCGGGTAGCATGTGATTGGATACAATATTTAGAATCCACACTAATTTGAATTTTATAAATCTAGCAGTTTAGTCTCATTTGATCGGTTGCCACAGGATTTTGATGTGATCAAAAGTCTGTCGCAATCACATAGCGTACGCGGATACTTGCCGGATAACCATACTAGATAGCCCCACCCTATAGCCCCGACTAAGTGACTATAGGAGAACCCCATCGCCAAAAACATCTGTTCGGGTGCTCACGGCAGTGGTGTTCCAACTTAGTGCACTTCTAGACGGCATCGGGGGGTGCGACCGTCTGCTAAAGTTTCCGACGAGCATTCGATCAGGTTGTCGGGAATCTTGTTGAATTAACCGACAAGTTATTGGAAAGTGTTTTCAATATCGAGACTAAAATGCGAGGTTTATAATTGTTATGCATGTGATGTCTAAGGAATTCATTTGGTTAGGCATGAAATCCAAAGTATGTGATACATTGGGTTTATGATGTCTATGGTGGTTGTGGATTCCAACTATTGTAGTTTTTCACTTTCTTTTCTGCGATCGTAAGTGTAATATGTGGTGTATCACCAATTTCAGTGCTATATGTCAACGACAATTGAGATACGTATATTTACTTACGTTGATGACATGTGATGTTATGTGTTGCTGGGATATGTTATATTGGATCGTTGTGTTTTGAATAACCGGGGTTTTTATGTAAGATAAGAGCTTTTATTTTCATTCATGTAAAATTCATTGTATGTAATATTCTTTTATTGGGGCACTTCCGGGTTGAGGATGATGTCACCATTGATGTATATTATTTACTTTTCCGCATTAGGATAGACCCAAGGCGGGGAGTACAAGTAACCGGGTTCTAGGGTCCAGTGGGAGACCATCTCGAGGAGTCGAGACCGGGTCTCCTAACTCTAGAATTGGTAGGGTTACCTGCCGCTCTCTTAGGGGTCTAGGGATGTGGGCTTGGCTATTCATCACGACCGTGGAATACGTGTTTTATACAGGCTTAATTCAAAACACGAAAATCCTAGTATATCCAATATTTCATATGTTTTATTCTGCAGCGATATTCTGTGATGTGATCACTGTGTATTGTAGGGTGTTTTACGTCAACCCGTTGAGATGGGAATGCGCGCACGCTTGTAAGGCGTACTACAGATTCCCCCTGCCTAGGGTAGGCGGCGGTTTATTGATTGTGGGGATCCGAATCTCCGGCAACCGCGGACTAAGCTGCCGTTAATTACCCCTCGCCATTGGGGCGAGAGAACCTCCAATTAACGAGTTAAACTGGTCATGCAAACTCAATGTGCAGTGTTGTGTTTTGGATGGGTTTTGGATGTATCGGGGCCCCGCAGAGTTTTTTACGGGGGTCCCGCTACCCGGATAAAGGGCTGGGGGTCAAGGGGGCTAGCAGCCCCTTGCGAGGTGCGAGGCAGCGCCCCGTTAGAATTTTTTTTGTAACAGGGACGGTGTTGTGGAGTGTGTGTGTATCTATATATATACATGTATTCATATATATAAAAAGGGGAAAACCGCCCAAAGGACGCGTGGGGCCAGCGCCTCACGTGCCTAGCACGCGAGCGCTGGGCGCTTGAGCGATGTGCGCTCAAGCGCTAGCGCACCACGTGTCCGACACATAGGCGCCGGGCGCTTGAGCACCGTGTGCTTGAGCACCGGGCGCTTGAGCGTTGTCCGCTTAAGCGCTAGCGCACCATGTATCCGACACGTGGGTGTTGTGCGCTTAGGTGCTGTGCGCTTAAGCGCTAGCGCACCACATGTCCGACATGTGGGCGTTGTGCGCTTAGGAGCAGTGCGCTTAAGCGCGAGCGCTGTGCGCTTAGGCGCAGTGCGCTTAAGCGCCAGCGCACCACGTTCCCGGCATGTGGGCGCTGGGCGCTTGAGCCCCTCGGGCGGTAGGCGCTCGGGCGCTGGCGAGGAAAAGGGGCTTTTAGTCCCAGAAATAGGATTTAAAATCCCAAAAGAGGATTTAGAGTGGAGTTAAACTCCTAAGATGTTTTGGAGTTGATGAAAGTGGTTCTTCTTTAGAGCCCTGGATCTTCCCCAAAATGGGGTTTTCGGAGATGGGACTCCTTCTTCCACCTCTGTTGATCGGATCTTGAATATCAAGAGATGTGAGATTTTAAAAATCTCTTCTTTTTGAGATCTGATGGGAGATCTGAGCTCCCCTTTGTGGGTTTTATGGTGAAAAACTATTTAGTTTTGGAAAAGGAAGAGTAAAACTGTTGATTTAATTCAAAAGAAAGAAGAAGGTTTAGAACCTTCAGAAAGGGGAAAGTCGCACAAACCCTAGATTTTGAGGGGAATGAAAAGTGTATGCTTTATTCATCATCATGTTGCCTTATATAGGCTTGCATATTTACAAATAGCCCTTTGGGCTTTACAAAATGGCATTTTTCCCCTCCCATGGGTCATGTGCCATTTCTTTTTGCACATAAGCCATGGCCTTTACAAAAATTTGGCTTTATGCCTATTTTGCATACATTCATGCATAAAAAATACATAAAAAACTATTTATTACATGATATATATTTTGGCATGGAGGACGCTGGCCGCGGGCTCGACTTGGGCATGGGCCCGCGTGACCTGGGCTTGGGGCTACCTGGCATAGGGTTGACCTTGACTTTGACTCAGTCAACCGGGGTGTAAATTTTGACCCCAACAATGTGCCCCCAATCAATAAATGCACACCGCACATTTGAGTTGTGTGCATGAAATTGATGGATCTTGAAGCTGAACTTCGAGGTGGAACATCATTCCGGGGGCGGAGCATCATCCCGGGGAGCATGATTCCCGGGGATCGGATCATCATTTTGATTCACGGAGCATAATTCCAAGGTCGGAGCATCATTTCGAAGAGTCGGAGCATAATTCTGAAGAGTAGAGGCTTGATTCCAAGGATTGGAGCATCATTCCGAAGAGCGGAGCATGATTCCAACGCAGAGCTTGCTGGTTGACTTGATTCCGAGGCGGAGCATAATTCCGACGAGGAGGTCATTGGTTGATTCCGAGCCGAAGCATAATTCCGACAGGGAAGGCAGATACACAGAGGCGAATCTTGATTTCAACGCGGGGTACACTCTGAGATGGAGCATGACTTCGACGCAGAGCTGGTTGGTTGATTTGATTCCGAGGCGGAGCATAATTCCGGCAGGGAAGGTAGATACCCCGAGGCGAAGCATAATTTGGACACGGGGTAAATTCTGGGACGGGGCATGATTCCGCCGCAGAGGTTGTTGGTTTGATTTGATTTGGGTTGAAATTAGCATCGCTACACTGGAATATGGTACCAGGAGCGAATCATCATTTGCCATGAGAGAATTCGGGTATTTTTTTTTGTCGGCATCTGCATTGCTGCACTGGAATAATGCCAGGAGCAACTCATCATTTGCCCCGGGACGATTTGTGAATTTGTTTTTGCTTGGCATCAGTATCGCTACACTGGAATATGATACCAGGAGCGAATCATCGTTTGCGCTTGCTTATCAGGAAGCGATGGCTTAGGAGACAGGTTTTAGGTCCCTATCACCTAAGACTTTTCAATTTTATGGGTCGTGAGGGTCCTATAAAAGCATTTTCTCCCTACGATTCGTAAGGATCCCGTAGGTGTATTTTCTCCTTAGGAGTCGTTAGGACTCCAAAGTGTGTTTTTCCTTTGTGAGTCGTAAGGATCACACGCGGGAATTTTCTCCTCAGAAAGTCGAGAGGACTTTGTGAGTCCATTTCGTCTCTTTTTTACGAGTTTGCGCCCTTTCGGGTTTTCACAAACTCGTCGGCAGTCCTGCTGTTTTTACTCACGGAGCCCTTTCGGGTTTTCATCTGTGCCCATTTTGCTTGTGGACATACCCTTTTTTTTGAATCTTCACCGCCGGTGGGACTTTGAATGTGGTCTCACCGGTAGGACTTGGGAGGGATTGGGATTGTTTTACGCCCGTGGATTGTATACGGTTTTGCAGGATGTATGATCCAGACCGTAGGGACGGAAAAATTTCGGGACTTTGTCAGCGTCTGCATCGCTGCACTGGAATATGGTACCAGGAGCGACTCATCATTCGCCGTTGGGGAATGGGATTTGGAATTTGGTTGGTGTCTGCATCGCAGCACTGGAATACGGTACCAGGAGTGACTCATCATTCGCCATTTAGGGATTGGAATTCGGAATTTGGTTGGCGTCTGCATCACTGCACTGGAATATGGTACCAGGAGCGACTCATCATTCGCCATTTAGGGATTGGGATTTGGAATTTGGCTGGCGTCTGTATCGCTACACTAGAATATGGTACCTGGAGCGAATCATCATTCGCCACTTGGGAATTGGGAAGCGATGGCTTAGGAGACACGTTTAGATCCCTATCGCCTAAGGCTTTTCAATTTTATGGGCCGTGAGGGTCCCATAAAAGCATTTTCTCCCTACGAGTCGTAAGGATCCCGTAGGTGTATTTTCTCCTTAGGAGTCGTGAGGACTCCCAAGTGTGTTTTTCCTTTGTGAGTCGTAAGGATCCCACGAAGGTTTGTTCTCCTCATGCATCGTGAGGACATATGAGTGGGTCTTCCCAATGGAGCATAATTCCAAGGGCGGAGACCAGTTGCGTAACTGGTGATTGTGGTGGGGCATGGGTATGCTGAGAATCATTTGAGCCCGTGGATTGTATACGGCAGTCAATTTGGAGACTAACCGTAGGGCCGGGAGAATTTTGAGAAATTGGATTTTGGTTGGCGTCTGCATCGCTGCACTGGAATATGGTACCGGGAGCGACTCATCATTCGCCGTTGTTTTGTTTATTTATTTTTTTTTGTTTTACCGCGATTGCTCTATCATTTCAGCTTTTCTTATTGCGAAGGTCGTGATTGCCCTATCATTTCGGCTATTTATTCGCAGTCGCCCAATCATTTCGGCTGTTTATTTTCATCTTTATTTTTACTCGCTGATTTTTATTGCAAGATGCCCCATCATTTCGGCTGTTTATTTTCATCTTTATTTTTACTCGCTGATTTTTATTGCGAGTTACCCTATCATTTCGGCTCTTCTTTATTGTTCTTTTATTTACACTTTTTTTTTGTTTATTTACATATATATTATTTTTTTTTACATTCCCAGTTTAACGACTTAGAGGTCGACTATTCCCAGTTTAATGATGTGGTGGTCGATTGTTTTCAGAGAAAGGCAGACGTCTGAGAGAATCAGTTTCGCGAAGAACTTCGGTCTCCGTTTGTATGAAATTGGCGGTTGCAGCTTGACTGTTTGTTAACACGCCTTTGGACAGTTCTATCTCTCCTGCCTTGTATTGCTTTTCGACCCAATCTTTGAAGACGAACCAGTCCTCAATGGCATGACCTATCACTATGTGATAGGGGCAGTATTTGGGGTCGTCGGTTATATTCGCTTCCTGCGGTCTTTTTGACTCTGGCAGTTGTAGACCGTTTTTGAGGGCGTCTTTGAATATTTTATGGATTTTGTCCCTTCTGAAGGAATAGACCTTATCTAGCTTCTCTTTGAGTGGAGATTCTCCTCCCTTTCCGAACACTGGCTTCCGAGGCTGGTTGGCACTAGGCCCGCTCATCCCTTGCTTGTTTCGGTTAGCCGAAGTGTTAAAAGATTCAGAATCGTCGGAATTTCCGCCTTTGCGATTATCGTCCTTTCGGTTTCTCCAGGACCTATTGTTATTTTGGGAATCCGAGGAGGACTCCTGCTTTGAGCGCTCCAACATCTAGACTTTTCTGGTCAACTCCTGAAATGTTTTGAGACTCGCGGTGCATAGAAACGGGGCCATCCAATTGTTGAGATTTCCGACGAGGAGACTGACACATTGGTCCTGCTCTATCGGCGGTTCGCATTTGACGGAGAGATTGCGCCATCGGGTTATAAAATCCGTGCTACTTTCGTTGTTCTTGGGCTTGGTCCTTACGAGCTCGGTAATGGTGATCTTATCGCTGACGCTGATGAACCTTTGCCAAAACAAAAGTTCCATTTGGATGAAAATAGTAACGGAGCCATCCGGTATGCTCGCGTACCAGTCGAAAGAAACATCGGTCAAGCTATTAACGAACTGGCGGAGGAGAAGCACATCGTTTCCCACAGTATTCCCGCATGAGGCTTTGAGTGGGCGATGTGCTGATTCGCATTTCCCGTCCCATCAAATCTTCCGAATTTAGGGATGACATAGCCGCTAGGAAATACTACCAGATCATACTGAGCAGGATATGGTCTCCCACTACTGCTGATATCCTTTTGCGCATCGGTTTCGGCTACCAATGTTTTGACTTTGTTGGCAACCAAATTCATGATTTGATCTTGAGTTAGCAGGCTACTGTCATCGGCAGCCAAGATATTTCCTGAGATAGGATGCGACTGATTTTCATGCGGTCCGCCCACTTTTGGATTTGATGGAACGGGCGTCGGCTGTTTCCGGACACCGTTTCCCGGTTCATGAGAGCCCTGTACCTGATTGGGCGGCTGAGAGGAAAGTTAGCTCGTGAGCTGTAAGACGACGTTTGTCAAGTCGTCAATTTTTGAGTAGGGCTTGGCCATCTCCTTGTCTTTGCTTCTGAGCTGTTTTCGGAGCTCTTGGAGAAGTTGCTGCTCTGCATTCCTGGGACGGAAAATTGGCTCATCTTCGCTTTCCGAGCCCTACTCCTCATGAACTGAGGGCTCTCTCTTCCTATCAGCTTCACTGGGAGGATTTTCATCACCCTCCGGAGGATGCTGGTCTTGAGAAGTGACAGCTATATTCGCACCAGGTTGGATTTGAGATGTGGTGGCCCCATCCTTGCTTTTGCTGCGAAGGATGTCGCTGGGACGCGTGCCCACCATGTAGACGGTGTGGATAACACATTCAGCCATCCTTTCATCACTGGCAGCTGGTTTCGCGAAGCTGTCCGGGCTTTGTTAATTCAAAAATTTTAACATGGCCGGAGCCCTAGCCCGTTTGTTGGCTCTGTATCTGAGCCTCTTCTGCCTCAGCTTCTCTGCCTTGAGCGCTTGGCAGGCTTCTGCTCTTCGGGAAGCCGCCATAGGCTGAGTGATAGGGAGGCTTGAGAAGACACCCAATCAAGCAGTTGTCGGAGGCGCCGCTGGATCTTGCCTAAGATGCCATGTTGCATTGTTGGTGTTGATGGCCTTGCCCCCAGCTGGGGCCTTAGAGAGTCGTTCGGAAGCGGACTTGCGCTTGGGTTGAGGTGCCTTCGTGACCATGACATTCGGCCTTTTCCCCTTTGAGGCTGGTTTATCTATCATTGGGGCTTGAAGGGCAGGGACGGCGTTAGCCGAGACAAATAGAATAGACCCAAATTGTAGCGGCGGCTCCTCCCACTGTCGTCCGAGACTTTCCGGGAGGACCGTCCTAGAATCCATCTTCATCGTGTATGAGATGGGAGCTGAGTTCATCTTTGGAGACATTGTTGAAAAGTGATTGCTTGAAAACCTTCATGAAAGAGCATTATTTTAGTATAAATATTGATATATATATATATTGACTGAGTTCGCAAGAATGCTTAACCCGAAATATGGGAGGAGAGATAGGTCCAACCGGGCGTACCAGAATCTGTAGGGTGTTTTTCGTCACCCCATTGAGATGGGAATGCGCGCACGCTTGTCAGGCATACTACAGATTGCCCCTGCCTAGTGTAGGCGGGGGTTTATTGATTGTGGGGATCCGAATCACCGGCAGCCACGGACTAAGCTGCCGTTAATTACCCCTCGCCTTTGGGGCGAGCGAACCACCGATTAACAAGTTAAACTGGTCATGCGAACTCAATGTGCAGTGTTGTGTTTTGGAGGTGTTTTGGACGTATCGGGGGCCCCGCAGGGACGGTGTTGTGGAGTGTGTGTGTATCTATATATTTATACATGTATACATATATAAAAAGGGGAAAAGCGCCCAAAGGACGCGTGGGGCCAGCGCCTCACGTGACTAGCATGCGAGCGCTGTGCGCTTAGGCGCTACCGCACCACGTGTACGACACATGGGCGCTGTGCGCTTAGGCGCTGTGCGCTTAGGCGCTGTATGCTTAAGCGCTAGCGCACCACGTGTCCGACACATGGGCGCTGTGCGCTTGAGCGCTGTGCGCAGTGCGCTTAAGCGCTAGCGCACCATGTGTCTGACACGTGGGCACTGGGCGCTTGAGCGCTAGGCGCTCGAGCGCTAGCGCACAACGTGCCCGGCACGTGGGCGCGGGGCGCTTGAGCGCCTGGGGCGCTAGGCGCTCGGGCGCCGGCGAGGAAAAGGGGCTTTTAGTCCCAGAAATAGGATTTAAAATCCCAAAAGAGGATTTAGAGTCGAGTTAAACTCCTAAGATGTTTTGGAGTTGATGAAAGGTGTTCTTCTTTAGAGCCCTGGATCTTCCCCAAAATGGGGTTTTCGGAGATGGGGCCCCTTCTTCCTCCTCTGTTGATCGGATCTTGAAGATCAAGAGATGTGATATTTTAAAAATCTCTTCTTTTTGAGATCTGATGGGAGATCTGAGCTCCCATTTGTGGGTTTTATGGTGAAAATCTATTTAGTTTTTGAAAAAGAAGAGTAAAACTCTTGATTTAATTCAAAAGAAAGAAGAAGGTTTAGAACCTTCAGAAAAGGTAAAGAGGCACAAACCCTAGATTTTGAGGGGAATGAAAAGTGTATGCTTTATTCATCATCATGTTGCCTTATATAGGCTTACATATTTACAAATAGCCCCTTGTGCTTTACAAAATGGCATTTTGCCCATCTCATGGCTCATGTGCCATTTCTTTTTGCACATAAGCCATGCGCTTTACAAAAATTTGGCTTTATGCCCATTTTGCATACATTCATGCATAAAAAAATACATAAAAAATTATTTATTACATGATCTATATTTTGGCATGGAGGAGGCTGGTCGCGGGCTCGACTTAGGCATGGGCCCGCGTGACCTGGGCTTGGGCCCACCGGGTTTGGGGTTGACCTTGACTTTGACTCGGTCAACCGGGGTGCAAATTTTCGCCCCAACATGTATATTCTGAGACGAATGCTTATATTATATATATATGATATATATTATATATTGTTGCTTTCGTTTCATATAAGATTCTTAGGAAGCATATTATGATGGGATATTCATTAATGAGATTAATGAAATAAAAGAAATCCAAAAGATGTTGTAGAAAATTTTTTTAAAAACTGGTAGCTCTAGTTCTTGCTTTGCATAGCGGTATTCCTTGTAGAATATCCAGCACCTTATTCGATAAGGAATGAGCCAAGATCCCTTCACCGGGAGTGACCGCTTTAGCGAAACTAGCAGATGCTACAACCCACTCAGTTTGTCTTTTGATTGATTTTATAGTTTTTTTCTTTGCATAGTGGTATTTGTGAAATATTCTGCACCTTATTTGATAAGGAAAGAGCCGAGATCCCTTCACCAGGAGTGACCTCTTTAGCAAAACTAGTAAAAGCCTCAAAAACACACCTTTACGAAATCACTCAATTCTACAACGAGATGAAGTTCATTACGCAAAGGGTTTTCTTAAAAACCTGTCGTATCCCTCCATCATTTTAGGAAGTAGAGTACTTAGTATTCGTGCTACATTTGTTGACCATAGTTAAGGCGTAGTGTGCGGTAGCTAAATGATGTCTTACTACACAACATATGATACGATTAATTAGGACGGTCATGTGACTTTATTGACCATAGTTAAGGGTCATGTGGGTGGGTCTAATTAATCACGAAATGACGGGGAGAACTTGATTAGTGCTTATGATTTGTTGACCATAGTTAAGGTCATAAGTCACTAGGGGCAAAACATTATCGGGAATTTCAAGTGTTGAAATTGCAATGAGATTGCATACCTTCTATGAGATAGTTAGATCCCGATACCCACTGCGAGTGTAAGATTTCAGAAAAATAAAATATTATTTTTGGGAATTTTTATAATTTAATAATAAAATATTGAATATTTTAATAAGGCGGCATAATTTAATACCGATAAATTGGGAAAATTTTGGAAAATTATGGAAATTACTTAAAAGAGAGTGCTTTATATGATTTAAGCAAATTATAAAATTTTACGATTTATTATACACTAATTTTGTGCTAATCGCGATTAAAAATCGCTAATCGGGCACTAAACGTGTTTTGTGCACATGACATGCACATGTCATTTTAGCACTTGTTACATTTTTTTTCCTACAAGATTTTTGGGTGTATGGTTATTTGTTATGGGTTTACTATTACTAAGAGAACAAAAGAAAAGAAAACAAAACAAAACAAAAGGGAATGATAGAATAATGAGGTATGGGCAAGTGAGAGAAAGTGAGGGGTCAAGAGAGAGCCATGCTGTAACGTTTTGAAAATCGTTTCGGTGAAATTTCGAAAAAAACGGTAAAATAAGAGGGTTTTCTGTAAAAAGTCAAAATACAAATATCTTTATAATAAAATTAAATATATATATATTCTAGCTATGAATTTGCTAGTATTTGGTATTTATTGAGCCACTCGTGAAATTTCAAATTTTCTGAAATTTTTTCCGAAATTAATTATTTTAATATTATTTTAAGCCTTCACTAATACATTTAATTAGGGAAAATTACAAATTGGAATGAGTTGAAACAAATTTTGTGCATCATAACACATTAAAAAAATGGTTTTTGAAATGAAATGGTTTGCCAAAACGGTTTAGAAAATATCGAAGAAAAAGGCTTTTTTCGGTGAAATTAGTGTTAATGGGAATTGGGGTAATACATTTATCTTTTTCCCTCACCCACACTCACCCACACCCTCTCTCCCCTCTCCAAATCAGCAGCCCCAAGTGCCCCATCATTTTCCCACTTGAATGGCTAAAAGAAAAGAAATGAAAAGAATGAGAAGGAAGGGTAATATATATAAGTATTGGTTGGGTTGACTTGGACTTTCTTTGACTTGACTTTTCTCCCCACACCCACACACTTCACTCCCATCCTTCCCCATTTCTGGCCGAGCCCTCCCCAAGTGCAGCCCCAATTTTCTCTTCTCATTTCCTCATCAAAAACCTATCAAAAACCTCCAAAATTCCATCACAAATCAAGCTAAAACCCAAATCCAACTCTTACCCATTTTTCCTTGACCTATTCTAGTATATATCTTGGAGCAAGAAGCAAGTTTGGATGTTTGATTCAAGTTTTGTAAGGTATAAATCCTTGTTCCATGGTTTGTTTGTTGCTTAATTACTTAATTGTTGCTATCATACCTCATTTGAAGCTAATTAGGTGTTTAATTAGGTTTAATTGCTTGGTTGGAAAAATTCAAGAAAGGGTTTTGAATTGCAATTAGGGTTCTTATCATGTAATCATGGTTAAAATGAGTGGATTAACATGTTAATGTGATGCTAAAACTAACCTAGTTGCTAGTTTACTAATTGAGGCTTGTAATTGTTAAAATTGGAATTTTATGCAAACTAGGTTTTGGAAATTTATTGCAAATGTTAGACTAAAAATCTAATTAGCTTTTTCATTACTTCATTAACATTATTAAGTGTAGTTTAATGTTTTAGATCATGCAAATCTAAGCTAGATTGTACTTTGTGCATTTTTGCTATGAAATTGTTAAAATTGGTTATGTTTGCAAACTAGATTTTTGAGATTGATATTAAGAATTAAGTTTAAAATCTAATTAACTTTGGTATGACTTAATTAAGATGGTTAGTGAGCCTTATGGCCATTAGTTTTGTTAAAACATCATGTTTTGTACAAAAACGGGTAAATTTTGCTTGCTAGATTTTCGGAAAAATAGCTTTTAAAGTGAGTTTGAGGTTTTTGTGAATTGCAACCTATTTCATATTATAATTAGTGCTTGTGATTGTACAAATGAGTGTGTTTGGGTTTTTCTCGATGGTTTGGCGTTTGTACGCCGACGTCGAGGGTTTTTAAGTTGATTTGTGGAAGCAAACCATAGGTTTTGACCTATGTGGGATTCGTGAGTCGTTTTGATCATGAGTCGGATTTTAATATGATACGGTGCGTTATGATATGTAGGTACCCCATGTGGACTTCGAGACGACAAGCAAGCGCGTGGCGACGTCGGTACCGGCGAGCGAGGACCAGGTGAGTAGATTTATATCTACAGGGAGAAGTCGGGTGGATGGCGTATAGCACCCCCGCAGTCCGTGGTGGTGTTGTAACGTTTTGGAAATCTTTTCGGTGAAATTTCGAAAAAACGGTAAAATAAGGTGGTTTTCTGTAAAAAGTCAAAATTCAAATATCTTATTTTATAAAATTAAATACACATATTCTAGCTATGTAATTGCTAGTATTTGGTGTTTATTGAGCCACTGGTGAAATTTCAAATTTTCTGAAAAAATTTCCGAAATTAATTATTTTAATATTATTTTAAGCCGTCACTAATACATTTAACTAGGGAAAATTACAAACTGGAATGGGTTGAAACAAATTTTGTGCATCATGGCATGTTAAACTAAATTTGTAACATGTTTCTTTTTCTCTTTTGTTTGCATGGTTAGAAAGTTCTACGGTTAAATAGAAAAAAAGAAAATTTAATGAATATAAGAAAGATGATGTGGTGCTAGTTTGACTTAGGAAATTATACAACACATTCATTCACCTTTCTTGCCCCATATGTGGCCGAACCCCCTCCCAAATCAGCAGCCATCCCCTTTTCTCTACATCACCTCACAAAAAAAAAATGAATGAAGGGAAACATTAACAAGAGGTATGGGCTTTTATACTTGAGGTATGGTATTACTTTTGACTTGGCCACAACTATAACCCCACTCCCTCAATTCCTCTCCCTTGCTGGCCGAGCACTCCCAACAGCCCCCTTACCATTTTTCCCACTTGATTTCCATGTCAAATTTCCATTAAAAATCATCAAAAATCCAAACAAAAGGTCACAAATTCAAAGCAATTTCTTCCTTCAACCTTTAACCATTCTTTCTCTGGCCAAACTAGCTTGGATCATGGAGAAAAGTTAGAAATTGGGAGGCTAGGGTTGCATGTTAGATCTACAAATCTTGAGGTATAAATCCTAACCCCATGTTTAATGAGTTGCTAATTACTTCAATTTATTTAATTTTGGATGTTTAATTTGTGTTCTAACTTCAAACTTGAAATTCAAGAAAAGGGAATTGTTACCAAGTGAGAGTTCTTATCGTTGATCATGGTTTAATGGTGTATTTATCATGCTAAGCCATAGAAAAACCTATTCTAGTTGCTAGTTTGCAATTTGTTAAATTGAAATCGTAATATTTAAGCTTTTTTTTAGCAAAATAGGTTTTTTGTAAACTATGAAAATAATTAAGATAAAAGAAAAAATCTAATTAAGGTTTTCATAAAATTATTAACATTTTAAATTGTAATTTAATACTTTAGTTCATGCAAAACCAAGCTAAATTGTTGTTTGTGCATTTTTGTCATAAAATGGTTAAAATTAGATAAAATTTCAAACTAAAATTTTAAGATTTCTACAATTGGCGTGATCAAATTTTGGAAATGGTTTGTATAATTTATTGAAGATATTTAGTGAATGTTGTAGCCGCTAGAATTGTTAACACAACTAGATTTGAACTGAATTGGCAATTATTGCTTACTAGACTTTCGGAAAAATGGCTTCTAAAGCGAATTTGAAGTTTTGATGATTTAAACCCTATATATATATATATATATATATATATATATATATATATATATATATATATATATATATATATTTAGTGTATTGTGAAACCACGAATGGTGCGTTTGTGTTTTTCTCGATCACTCGGCGTCTGTACACCGATATCAAGGGTTTTTGGGTTGATTTGTGAAAGCAACCATAGGTTCTGACTTATGTGGGATTCTTGTGTCGTTTTGATCATGAGTCAGATTTTAATGCGATACGGTGTGTTATGATATGTAGGTACCCTATGTGGACTTCGAGACGACAAGAAAGCGCGTGACGACGTCAGCACCGGCGAGCGAGGACCAGGTGAGTAGATTTATATCTACGGGGAGAAGTCGGGTGGATGGCGTATAGCATCCCTGCAGTCCGTGGTGGTGTATACGGATGCGTATACACACCAACATTTATTATATGTTATTTAGGATTAATAACGATGCTTAGGATGGATATTGGTGTGTTGGACTATTTTTTTAGTGTTGCGAACCCTAGGGTAGTGTTGCACTACACATACACACACACATACTTGCATACATTCCTATTGATATGTGCTTATGGGATTCTTTATAGTTATGTGTTCACATGGGTATGGGACTATGTGTTCACGTACGGATTGAGGATGATACTTGGGATTGAGCTGAGTCAATGAGATTTGATTTGAGGCCGTGAGATCGGTGATATAGCAGGGTTCGTATCTTAGATACGACATGACGTTGTAGCGGGTCCTTGACGTAGTGTTTCACACACATCCATGCATACGTAGGCGGTATCAGTATGGTACTAGACGTAGATCAGTACCCCGATCATGATATTTGATAAAGAGGATACCAGGTGAATAGTATGATGAATGTGATATTGAACCGTACCCAGATTGGGATGCCGTACGACGGATTTACGTACGAGCTATATTGATGATTGATCCGCACTCTTGACTTGGGATGCCTGATTATAGATCTGGTATCGGATATGATATTATTGAGGCGGGATCACCGACTATACATATACAGGTATGTATATGTATCGACTCAGATGATAGGCGGTTTCCTTACCTGTAGTTCAACTTGTTAGTTCAGCCGTATAGTTTAGTGTAGTTGTTAGATTAGATTAGACTTCTTACCTATTTCAAAAACTAAAGAATCGTGGGCATTTTTAAAGACAGCTCAAGGGAATCTACGGATATTTCAAAAACGACGTATCTTTTCATAAAAACACCGTAGCCCCTATTTTAAAAACCCCATGATTCGTGTTATTTCAAAAGGCACCATTTGTAGGACTTATATTAGATTATTGCAGATTAGTTATCGTTGTGTCTAGTATTCAGCTCCCGCACATTATTGTTGTTCGCTCTGCCTCGCATATTTATTTTGCTGCATATTCCATTATTGATATCATGTTGTTAGGACACCAGCACCATTACCGATGATGCGTATGTACCACGTACACCTACTTGCCGGCTCACACACATCTTCATCGGTAATTGCCATGTCACGTACACTTTAGAGAATATAATTGCTTGGCTTAGATTGTTAGCTAGTAGTGTTGACATGATATTAGTGTACTTCCCTTATATGTCATATTAAACATTGTAGTTATTACCTACCACTTCATGTATACTGATATTCAGTTGTTCATGCCTAGTTCATTATCATTGACATATGCACTTGTGATGATTTCTTGAGATTTATGATATTTCTGGATTTCGGGGAAAGCCGCAAAATTTACAACTTATGATCTTTTAAAATATAAAATGTTGCGGTTTTCTAGTGATGTAAGTGTCGTCCACCATGAGTTTGCTATGGTTTTGGAGATCCGTGTCGAGGAGTGGAGGAACCGTCACGGGTACATGGTGGGCCCGGTATGGTACCCCGGGGCAAGAGGAATGTGGTGTTGACGTTGAGCCTGGCTGGGGAGCACTACCTACCGGTGATATTACTCGACGCGTCGGATATCCGGAGGATACCGTCATGGTCTTGAGATGGATGGTAGTGGCCGGTCTGGACTGACGGCGCCCTAGATATTGAGATTGAGACATTGATATTTCGAGACAGTGAGATTTATGTTTTGTGTCGATGCTAGACACTGTTGATACTGATTTCATTTATGATACCTCAGTTTAAAAATACGAAGGAAATCTCACTAATTTATGAAAACAGTTTCTTCATTTACATGTATTCTGTTTCATGCATGCATACCTCATTCATATGATATATTGCTACCTGAGGCACTGACACGGGCACATGAAATTATACTCGGGTTAGATATTACCCTAGTCATTGTTATAGGTTGCTTGTTATACTTATATTTGAGGATATATTATGATCATTGACCTAGGTTGCGTTATTTATGCGATTTCTGTGCGTAGATCTTTTTCTACTCACGAGTTGGCAACTCACCCCCGTTGTGCCCCAGTTTCTTGCAGGTGTTGCCGTACGGATTTCATTACGGCTTTGCGGGCACTGTACCTTTCGGGTGACTTGCTAGTAGGTGGGTTATTGTATCTTGCCCATCATTATACCTTGTATATTATATTTCAGTTGTATCTAGAAGTTCCATCAACCAAAACTTGTACTTATTTGAGATAGAGACCAGTGATGTTTATACTTTCGACCTTAGAGTCGCATGTTATATTTCTTTGGGTTTCAGGCTCGTTGAGTTCCCTTTTCTGCTGTGATCCTCGCCTTGAGGCGTTGTATATTATGCTGCACACAGGTTGATTTGATATGGTTCTTCCTATTCTCTATTGCTTCTCTTGGTTTGGATTTCTGGGTTTCGGCTTACTTAGCATACGTACGCCTTGAGACGTTCGTAGTCTAAGTGCCGGTCATGTTCCGTACTTTCGGGTCGTGACAGGTGTATACGGATGCGTATAAACACCAACAATTATTATATGTTATTTGGGATTAATAACGATGTTTAGGATGGATATTGGGGTGTTTGATTACATTAGTGTTGCGAACCCTAGGGTAGTGTTGCACTACACATACACACATACATACTTGCATACATTCCTATTTATATGTGCTCATGGGATTCTTTATAGTTATGTGTTCACATGGGTATAGGACTATGTGTTCACAGACGGATTTGAGGATGATACTTGGGTTTGAGATGAGTCGATGAGATTTGTATTGAGGCTGTGACTTCGGTGATATGGCAGGGTTCGTATTTGAGATACGACATGATGTTGTAGCGGATCCTTGACATAGTGTTTCACACACGTGCATGCTTAATTAAGCGGTATCAGTATTGTACTAGACGTAGATCAGTACCCCGATCATGATATTTGATAAAGAGGATACCAGATGAATAGTATGATGAATATGATATTGACCCATACCCAGATTTGGTGATGCCATACGACGGATTTACGTACGAGCTATATCTTGATGATTGATCCGCACTCTTGACTTGGGATGTCTGATTGTAGATATGGTATCGGATATGATATTATTGAGGCGGGATCACCGACTAATATATATACAGGTATGTATATGGATCGACTCAGATGTTAGGCGGTTTCCTCACCTGTAGTCCAGCTTGTTAGCTTAGCCCTTTAGTTTAGTTTAGTTGTTAGATTAGATTCGATTCTTACCTATTTCAAAAACTAACGAATGGTGGGTATTTTAAAAGACAGCCAAGGGATCCTACGGATATTTCAAAAGACGTATCTTTTCATAAAAACACCATAGCCCCTATTTTCAAAACCCCATGATTCGTGTTATTTCAAAAGGCACTATTTGTAGGACTTATATTAGATTAATGCAGGTTAGTTACAGTTGCGTCTAGTATTCAGCTCCCGCTTATTATTGTGGTTCGCTCCGCATCGCATACTTACATTGTTATTTCATATTGCATTGTTGATATTATGTTGTTAGGACACTAGCACCATTACCGATGATGCGTATGTACCACGTACACTTACTTACCGGCTCACACACATCTTCATCGGTAATTGCCATGTCACGCACACCCTAGAAAATATTATTGCTTAACTTCGCTTGATAGCTAGTAGTTTGACATGATATTAGTGTACTTACCTTATATGCCAGCTTAGATATTTTAGTTATTACTATCGCTTCAGGCATATCGTTATTCATTGTTATGCCGCATTCATGGATTCTCATGCATATATTCACTTTTTACGTGCTATTGAGGTTTTGGATTCAGATTTCTATGAGATTTTCTGGATTTGGGGAAAACCGCAAAACATATACAAACTTCTTCTTTCTCTTTTTAAATGAAAAGCGCGGTTTTTCCCATGATGTATGAGTCGTCCACCATGAGTTTGCTGATGGATTTCGAGACCCGATTCGAGGAGACGGATGAACCGTTTCGGGTACATGGTGGACCCGGTAAGGTACCCCAGGGCAAGAAGCGCGTGATGATGACGATGTGAGCCTGGCAGGGGAGCACTACCGACCGGTGATTTTACCCGACGCGTCGGATATCCGGAGGATACCGTCGTGGTCTTGAGATCGATGGTAGGGGCCGGTCTGGACTGACGGCGCCCTAGATATTGTGATTGAGACATTGAGATTTCGAGATATTGAGGTACAGAGACTGTGATACAGAGATATCGAGATATTGGGATTACGTTTTGTGCCGATGCTAGGCACTGTTTTATGCTGATTTCATTTATGGTACCTCACTTTTAAAATACAGAAATCTCACTGATTTATGAAAGCAGTCTTCTTCAGTACATGCATTCTGTTTCATGCATTCATACCTCATTCATATGATATATTGCTACCTGAGGCATTGACACGGGCACATGAGATCACACTCGTGTTAGATATTACCCTAGCCATTGTTATAGGCTGCATGTTATTCACATATTTGAGGATATATTATGATCATTGACCTAGGTTGCGTTATTTATGCGATTTCTGTGCGTAGATGTTTTCTATTCAAGAGTTGGCAACTCACCCCCGTTGTGCCCCAGTTTCTTGCAGGTTTGCCATAGAGGTTTCATTACGGCTTGCGGGCATAGTTTCCTTCGGGTGATTTGCTAGTAGGTGGGTTTACTTGTATCGTACCCCCCATTATATAACTTGTATATTATTACTCTGTTGTATCTAGAAGTTCCATCAACCAAACATGTATTTATTTTGAGATAGAGACCAGTGATGTTATTCCTTCGACCTTAGAGCCGCGCATTATATTTCTGTGGTTTTCTTGTGGTTTTGAGTTTCCTTTTGAATTTTGATCCTCGCCTTTGGCGTTGTATATTATATTGCTTGTGTGGTTGTGACCGTCGATTGACAAAGAGCTAGCTCCCGCTTGGGGATGCCTTTTATTGATTTCGTATACTATTCATGTTGTATCCCGTTTGGGAGCCAGTATTTACAAAGGAGACTCTGCCGAAATTTTCAGGAATTATTTGATGTTTTTAAAAACGCATAATTCGGCTTATGCTATTAAAACTACTTGATTTTAAATTGGTTTTCCTTCACTCTACTACTTTTCTTGGTTTGGATTTCTGGGTTTTCGGCTTACTTAGATTACGTACGCCTCGAGACGTTTCGTAGTTTAAGCGCCGGTCATGTTCCGTACTTTCGGGATGTGACAATGTTGGTATCAGAGCGTTAGGTTTTACCTTCGGAGCGTAGGATGACCCTTGGTTGATGGAATAGGTGACTAAAGTAGAGTGACGTACCGTAGGTATGTTCCGCGGCATATCTACGATACCCTACTTCACTTAAGGAGCCTTAGGATGTACATTTCTTGCTCAGTATTATATTCATTCCGATCTAGCCTCATCAGTACCAGTTATGGTTTTGCTGCCACGATTACGGGCAGGGAGAGCTACGGCTAGAGTTGCGGTCAGCATGAGCTCGTCAAGAACGAGGACTGACCAGGGCATGATTCCGTCGACACACGATTGCAGAGATGTGTCTTTTCATTGTGTCTTCGCGCCACGAGCATTGGGTGGATTGCTGTATGAGATTACTCGGACGTGCCAATTTGCACTAGATGATTGAGCCACTGATAGAAGCCAGCCAGATTTTGATGACCATTGAAGTATTGCTTACTCCTGATGATTGAGGCACCGTTCAGCGTGCAGACGAGCGAGCCAGTTATTGCTGCGAACGACGAGATATTGCCCCAGGTGTTGGAGCTATTGCAGTACGAGTTGTACTAAGAGATGATAGGAGGTCGCTAGTCACCCGAGGATGAATGACGAGGGCATATGGTTCGTTCACTACCCTGATGCGAGATCATCAGATAGATTGATTCCAGCTAGAGACGACTTCACGCGGAGACGTTGGGAGTCGACAGAGACGATCGAATGTCAGAAACCTATTATTCCAAGTTTAAAGTAGTCGGAAAGACATGCAGGAAATTCTATGGTCCCTCTAGAAGAATGAAACCCTAACTCGACATAATGACCGTGTGAAAGCCTTTGAACCTTCGGGTTTGCGGCAGTTCCACGGCGCCATTAGTGAGGCTTGGGTTTGCCCTTCTACGGCTGGACCACCGATGCTGTGGTATGTACTCGATACTATTAAACTGTGCCCAAGATGTTGAGCTCTTGGGGGATTATGAGGTTTTGACGACTCGATCGGATGGCTCGACTTAATTCGGATGCTAGGTGGTGAGATGTATTTCTTGGGAGACTCCCGATACGAGGATAACCGTTAGAGCTCAGTCCATGCAGCCACGACGAGACAAGTCCGAAGCGGTCGACATTAGAGAAAGGTGAAGTAAGAGGTTCGTGCCAGATCTAGATGAAACGACGTTCCACTCCGCCGACATCAGAGATGCGATACGTATGCCGAGGCATTGTACTTGGATATACCTTCCAGAAGGAGTCGCGTTGAGTATGCAGCCGTTCCAGAACGAGAACAGATCTAGTAAGGGATGATGACTTCCGGACAGTTGGCCCGAGATTCTTAGAGGATGCACTTGAGCGGTACTATTCCGCCATTATTGATTTCGATGTTTTGGGTGATTTATTCGCATGATTTGATTTTGCTGATTGAGGATTTACGATCTTTGCACAGTGTTGCACTTGATATTGTTTTCGTGCTTTGGTTTCACATGTTTGTGATACTACGGTTTTAGACATTTGAGTTGGTTTTGTGCGTATGCACGCACACGATTTGGTTCCTGCACTCTGTATAGTTTATATATGCTTGCAGTGCAGTGATACGCCTTTTGTGCACTTAGATGCACTGGACTTCGATTTCTATTGTGATACTCGATATTTGTTTTGTGCACCTTGTGCACCTGATTTGATTTTTCGCATGTTTGGCGCTTGATATTGGATTTCATGATTTCGTGCATGATGGATGCACCTGCCTTGGATTTTCGCACATGTTGAGAGCATGTTTTGAGATGTGATTTTGGTGCACACCAGATGCACTAAATCGAGATTTTTCGTGCATGTCAGATGTACCTGATTTTGCTGTCAAGCACACTTGTTGTCTACGACAGATGTTTCGTGCACACCCGATGCACTTAGATGTTGTTTCTGTGCATAAGTATGGCACATATTTGGATTTTGATTTCCGTGCGCACCAGACGCACGTAGTATTCATACGCGTATTTTGGGATTGATTTTTCTTATAGAGCAGTACGTTTTTATGATATTGCTATGTGTTTTCGTACTGAGCAGGACTAGTCAGAGGACAGTACCTGAATATATTTTGCATGCATTGATAGCTATTGAAGGGAATTCCAAAAAGCGAGCTACAGTCTCAGTATTTACCTACGTGTCTGATATGATGCGAAACGTTTAAAACAAGGAAAACCATTTTAAATTGTTTCCCAAAACGGCGGAACGTACATTTCAAACAAAGGTGTATATGTATATAGTTATTTTCTTATGATAGACGTCCGCCACTGTGCAGAGTTATGTGCATTGCACAGCAACTTAAAGGATTTGGCATGCATTTCCTCCTGATATTTGCATGTATAGTTCCGATTTATAGCATATCGGTCTTGCTTGAGATTTAGCATTCGTGTCTTCACCTTGACTCCGATGATTACGGGATGCTTGAAGGAGTTTTGATTTCGAGTTATCTACTCATTACTCATGCGCATGCATTGCGCTATGATGTGTTTATGTAGTTATGATTTCGGAGCCCTGGCGATTTGATGGTTTTGGCTGAAATATTTTAGTATTGGGGGGGGGAGTTTTAATTTAAATTCGGGGACCGAATTTCTTTAAGGGGGGAAGATTGTAACGTTTTGAAAATCGTTTCGGTGAAATTTCGAAAAAACGGTAAAATAAGGGGGTTTTCTGTAAAAAGTCAAAATACAAATATCTTTATTATAAAATTAAATATACATATTCTAGCTATGAATTTGCTAGTATTTGGTGTTTATTGAGCCACTGGCGAAATTTCAAATTTTCTGAAAATTTTTCCGAAATTAATTATTTTAATATTATTTTAAGCCGTCACTAATACATTTAATTAGGGAAAATTACAAATTGGAATGAGTTGAAACAAATTTTGTGCATCATAACACATTAAAAAAAAATTTATCATAAGGTTTTTGAAATCAAATGGTTTGCCAAAACGGTTTAGAAAATATCGAAGAAAAAGGCTTTTTCGATGAAATTAGTGTTAATGGGAATTGGGGTAATACATTTATCTTTTTCCCTCACCCACACCCTCTCTCCCCTCTCCAAATCAGCAGCCCCAAGTGCCCCATCATTTTCCCACTTGAATGTCTAAAAGAAAAGAAATGAAAAGAATGAGAAGGAAGGGTAATATATATAAGTATTGGTTGGGTTGACTTGGACTTTCTTTGACTTAACTTTTCTCCCCACACCCACACACTTCACTCCCATCCTTCCCCATTTCTGGCCGAGCCCTCCCCAAGTGCAGCCCCCCAATTTTTTCCTCTCATTTCCTCATCAAAAACCTATCAAAAACCTCCAAAATTCCATCACAAATCAAGCTAAAACCCAAATCCAACTCTTACCCATTTTTCCTTGACCTATTCTAGTATGGATCTTGGAGCAAGAAGCAAGTTTGTGAGGCTAGGTTGGATGTTTGATTCAAGTTTTGTGAGGTATAAATCCTTGTTCCATGGTTTGTTTGTTGCTTAGTTACTTAGTTGTTGCTATCATACCTCATTTGAAGCTAATTAGGTGTTTAATTAGGTTTAATTGCTTGGTTGGAAAAATTCAAGAAAGGGTTTTGAATTGTAATTAGGGTTCTTATCATGTAATCATGGTTAAAATGAGTGGATTAACATGTTAATGTGATGCTAAAACTAACCTAGTTGCTAGTTTACTAATTGAGGCTTGTAATTGTTAAAATTGGAATTTTATGCAAACTATGTTTTGGAAATTTTTTGCAAATGTTAGACTAAAAATCTAATTAGCTTTTTCATGATTTCATTAACATTATTAAGTGTAGTTTAATGCTTTAGATCATGCAAATCTAAGCTAGATTGTAGTTTGTGCATTTTTGATATGAAATTGTTAAAATTGGTTATGTTTGCAAACTAGATTTTTGAGATTGATATTAAGAATTAAGTTTAAAATCTAATTAACTTTGGTATGACTTAATTAAGATGGTTAGTGAGCCTTATGGCCATTAGTTTTGTTAAAACATCATGTTTTGTACAAAAACGGGTAAATTTTGCTTGTTAGATTTTCGGAAAAATAGCTTTTAAAGTGAGTTTGAGGTTTTTGTGAATTGCAACCTATTTCATATTATAATTAGTGCTTGTGATTGTACAAATGAGTGTGTTTGGGTTTTTTTCGATGGTGTGGCGTTTGTACGCCGACGTCGAAGTTTTTTTTATTGATTTGTGGAAGCAAACCATAGGTTTTGACCTATGTGGGATTCGTGAGTCGTTTTGTTCATGAGTCGGATTTTAATGTGATACGGTGCGTTATGATATGTAGGTACCCCATGTGGACTTCGAGACGACAAGCAAGCGCGTGGCGACGTCGGCACCGGCGAGCGAGGACCAGGTGAGTAGATTTATATCTACGGGGAGAAGTCGGGTGGATGGCGTATAGCACCCCCGCAGTCCGTGGTGGTGTATACGGATGCGTATACACACCAACAATTATTATATGTTATTTGGGATTAATAACGATGTTTAGGATGGATATTGGGGTGTTGGATTACTTTAGTGTTGCGAACCCTAGGGTACTGTTGCACTACACATACACACATACATACTTGCATACATTCCTATTTATATGTGCTCATGGGATTCTTTATAATTATGTGTTCACATGGGTATGGGACTATGTGTTCACAGACGGATTTGAGGATGATACTTGGGTTTGAGATAAGTCGATGAGATTTGTATTGAGGTTGTGACTTCGGTGATATGGCAGGGTTCGTATTTGAGATACAACATGATGTTGTAGCGGGTCCTTGACGTAGTGTTTCACACACGTGCATGCTTAATTAAGCGGTATCAGTATTGTACTAGACGTAGATCAGTACCCCGATCATGATATTTGATAAAGAGGAAACCAGATGAATCGTATGATGAATGTGATATTGACCCGTACCCAGATTTGGGGATGCCGTACGACGGATTTACGTACGAGCTATATCTTGATGATTGATCCGCACTCTTGACTTGGGATGTCTGATTGTAGATATGGTATCGGATATGATATTATTGAAGCGGGATCACCGACTAATATATATACAGGTATGTATATGGATCGACTCAGATGTTAGGCGGTTTCCTTACCTGTAGTCCAGCTTGTTAGCTTAGCCCTTTAGTTTAGTTTAGTTGTTAGATTAGATTCGATTCTTACCTATTTCAAAAACTAACGAATGGTGGGTATTTTAAAAGACAGCCAAGGGATCCTACGGATATTTCAAAAGACATATCTTTTCATAAAAACACCATAGCCCCTATTTTCAAAACCCCATGATTCGTGTTATTTCAAAAGGCACCATTTGTAGGACTTATATTAGATTAATGCAGGTTAGTTACAGTTGCGTCTAGTATTCAGCTCCCACTTATTATTGTGGTTCGCTCCGCATCGCATACTTACATTGTTATTTCATATTGCATTGTTGATATTATGTTGTTAGGACACCAGCACCATTACCGATGATGCGTATGTACCACGTACACTTACTTGCCGGCTCACACACATCTTCATCGGTAATTGCCATGTCACGCACACCCTAGAAAATATTATTGCTTAACTTCGCTTGATAGCTAGTAGTTTGACATGATATTAGTGTACTTACCTTATATGCCAGCTTAGATATTGTAGTTATTACTGTCGCTTCAGGCATATCGTTATTCATTGTTATGCCGCATTCATGGATTCTCATGCATATATTCACTTTTTACGCGCTATTGAGGTTTTGGATTCGGATTTCCATGAGATTTTCTGGATTTGGGGAAAACCGCAAAACATATACAAACTTCTTCTTTCTCTTTTTAAATGAAAAGCGCGGTTTTTCCCATGATGTATGAGTCGTCCACCATGAGTTTGCTGATGGATTTCGTGACCCGATTCGAGGAGACGGATGAACCGTTTCGGGTACATGGTGGACCCGGTAAGGTACCCCGGGGCAAGAAGCGCGTGATGATGACGATGTGAGCCTGGCAGGGGAGCACTACCTACCGGTGATTTTATCCGACGCGTCGGATATCCGTAGGATACCGTCGTGGTCTTGAGATCGATGGTAGGGGCCGGTCTGGACAGACGGCGCCCTAGATATTGTGATTGAGACATTGAGATTTCGAGATATTGAGGTACAGAGACTGTGATACAGAGATATCGAGATATTGGGATTACGTTTTGTGCCGATACTAGGCATTGTTTTATGCTGATTTCATTTATGGTACCTCACTTTTAAAATACAGAAATCTCACTGATTTATGAAAGCAGTCTTCTTCAGTACATGCATTCTGTTTCATGCATTCATACCTCATTCATATGATATATTGCAACCTGAGGCACTGACACGGTCATATGAGATCACACTCGGGTTAGATATTACCCTAGCCATTGTTATAGGCTGCATGTTATTCATATATTTGAAGATATATTATGATCATTGACCTAGGTTGCGTTATTTATGCGATTTCTGTGCGTAGATGTTTTCTATTCACGAGTTGGCAACTCACCCCCGTTGTGCCCCAGTTTCTTGCAGGTTTGCCGTACAGGTTTCATTACGGCTTGCGGGCATAGTTTCCTTCGGATGATTTGCTAGTAGGTGGGTTTACTTGTATCGTACCCCCCATTATATAACTTGTATATTATTACTCTTTTGTATCTAGAAGTTCCATCAACCAAACATGTATTTATTTTGAGATAGAGACCAGTGATGTTATTACTTCGACCTTAGAGCTGCGTGTTATATTTCTGTGGTTTTCTTGTGGTTTTGAGTTTCCTTTTGAATTTTGATCCTCGCCCTTGGCGTTGTATATTATATTGCTTGTGTGGTTGTGACCGTCGATTGACGAAGAGCTAGCTCCTGCTTGGGGATGCCTTTTATTGATTTCGTATACTATTCATGTTGTATTCCGTTTGGGAGCCAGTATTTACAAAGGAGACTCTGCCGAAATTTTCAGGAATTATTTGATGTTTTTAAAAACGCATAATTCGGCTTATGCTATTAAAACTACTTGATTTTAAATTGGTTTTCCTTCACTTTACTACTTTTCTTGGTTTGGATTTTTGGGTTTTCGGCTTACTTAGATTACGTACGCCTCGAGACGTTTCGTAGTTTAAGTGCCGGTCATGTTCCGTACTTTCGGGATGTGACACATGCCCACTTGTTCCCATCTTCTTCCTTCATCATTTTCTCCCCCATTTCCTCATGTGATGCTGCCCTCATCTCTCCCTCCACAAATCACCTCACTTCATCTCCAAAACAAACCCAAAACCCCACTCCCACTTCACAAAAAATGTGCACAAGCTCTCACGCTACCCTTTGGACCAAGAAAGTTTGAGTTTTGGCGCTGTAGAGGATTCATGAGAGCAAAATGAGGTAATTATTCTATCATTAGTGTAGAATTTCCATTGCTTTAGCATCCATGTTAAATTAGAATCGATATTGTGTGGTTTTGGGGACTTTGACAACTTTAAGTTGAGGATTAGGGTTTGAGTTGAACCTAAGTGTGAAATTAAGGTCAGTAGAGTCTATACAACCCCTGTGGTGATTGATTTGAGACCTAAAATAGAGACTAGAACCCATTTTAGTGAACTTAGAAACCCGATATCGGAAGAATTGTGGATTCTGTGAGTGTATATTAAAATCTGCTAACACCCGGGTGACCTGAAAATTATTTAGCATATACAGAGATACCAGCAGGCACCTAGGAAGCACCACCTAAGACCCCAGCCCCTACCCTCTCCCCTGGGCCGCAAATAATTTCATTATGGTCGCAATTTGCTGCCAGAGCAGTGTGAAATTGATTCGTTTTTGTTTCAGGCCTTTATCTCCAGTAAACTAGACCCTTGGCATATGCAAATTGGCTGATTTTACATAGGGTAAAATTTGGGATCATTTTCTTGTGTTGGCGCATTATTTTACGACTTGTTTTAACATGGATTTTGGTATTTAATAATTCTTTTCCGTCGTGTGGTGTTTGAACGTCAACGCCTAGGGTTATTGGTCGTGTTTTCATGCGAGGCTATAGGTTTTTACCTATGAGTGTAGCGTGTGCCGTTTTGGGTTTTTCCGATTGGATTTTTGTTGCGCCACGGCAGCGCCCCGGCCGTCTATCCGAGGCCAAAATGCGGAATCAAAAATTTTCCTTACTTGGAAACCGGCACTACCGCGGACAAAGAAAACCCGGATCGTAACCATTAACCTAATGCTAGCAAACAAGAGATGGGAAGAGAAGTATACCAAGTGATCCGAGTCCTCCGGTCTTCTCTTCATCGTCCCAATCTCCCGCGGAAAGTCTTGTCTCCATATCGTCGCCTCCTCGCCGGAAAGGGCACCACATCTCCTGCGTCTTTTACGGGCTCCCGCCTCCATACCGAGGCAACTCGGGCATGAAGCCGGGAACTCGACATGCTCAAGATATGCTGTAGAATGTGTAGTGTAGAGGCTATGTCTCATTTGGGGTTAGTTGCCTTTGAAGATGATGGAGGAATTAAGATTAGAAAAATGGTGCTTGCATTTTTCTAGCATGAAAATGAGATCAAGAATGAAACTCTCAAGATGAAGCTCTCATCTTCTTTCTCTCTCAAAATGTCTTCAACCATTTTCATCAAGTGAGAAGAATGTGGTAGAGGAATGAATATGAAAACATAAACAAGAAGGGAGGTGAGTGTAGGATAAAGAGAATGGTGACCATATCCAAAACCTCATCATAACAAACTCACATCAACTCTAATCACAACTAATCAACAAAAAACAAGTGATGAGAATGGTATCAAAAGATGCTTTCATGATAAATACATTTGCAAGAAAATCCTCCACAATGTGTTATTTGCAAACTTGCAAATAACCCACTTCCATCAGAAAAGTCCGGCCGGGAAAGAACAAAGGAAAACCGGCCGGAACAGAATGCAAACTGGAAACTCCAGAAAACTGGTCCCGTAATAAATTACAGGAAAACCCCGATACTGTGCATACACACCCGCATCTGTATTCCGACCGGATACAAATGCAATGAGACAAAATCTACACTGTAGTAAACTAGGATCCATCTTAAACTAAAGCCGGCTAGTAATATCCGTCCGATCCTGATCCGTGCAATACCGCACGTATCTGATCGAACGCTGCCATATAACCATACGGCCTCTAGTACAAACCGTCCGATCCTGATCCGTGCAATACCGCACGTATCTGATCGGACCCTGCCAAATCTCCATACGGCCTCTGCAGCGTTTCGCCCGAAAGCTTGAGTAACTGTAAGTGTGGTGGACTCTAAAGACTCGTCAATACTATGGCTGTGGATTTAACCACTAGCACGTCAGAGGTATTAGCCAATACGTGACGGGCCACCAGCTATTGACCAAAAGGGACGTCGATGAGCGAACTCATCCTGACACCCTACTGAGCCTGTCAGTGACAATATCCGTACAGTCCGGTCCATTCGTCTATGAGTATCGCATGGCGGGCCTAGGGGGTTGGTAAAAGTCAGACCCCCAAAAGCGGTACAAGTCGTGTCGGAGTGTAGCCCAGAACACCATGAGATACTACTGGAATACCTACCAGTAAATCTCCTGCCTCGGCCGAGGGCTTTGTGTAATGGCTCTCCTAGACACAGCGCGACCTCACCCCCAATACCGGGAGAGACGAACCCCTGCAGATCCGCTCACTGCCTCCATGTGGCTCGGGACTGTACCCAACTAAAACCTGTTTGCACGACTCCTTTGAGCGGTGGTAGGGTAGTAATCAAAGCACAGTGGGAACTCACACGAGACAAATGACGATCTCAGGTCGATGAACTAACCTGTACACATGTCACCAGAGAACTGCTATCTGACGTCTGGTATAAGACCAACTAGCAGGTTCCCGGCGAGTCCTGTCCGGTGTACTCATAACCCAATGAGCATCTGTATACATCTTAGGTGAACCAACTGACACCAGTGGCTTGTGAGACCGGCCACCGCCCCTCGTCGGGGTCTCGACTGTATACACTAGCTACTAATGGAGTATCGATGCCCTGTCTCGAAACTCCTACGACTAGGGACCATTTAAGGATGTGCTTATAGACTACCAGCTCACACGTATATGATCGTCATCATACTGCTGGTAGTCAAGCAAGAATCCTAGGGGCTCTATCAACGTGTAATAGCGACATGTCAGGTCACCTAAAGCAGTACACGATGATAAAGATAAACCAGATAGCATACTATCATCTCGAGTAAGACTGTCCTACCGGGATAGGTCCTCCCTCAATCATTGCAATCACGTGCCTGTGATCCAATAATTGACTCTGAGGGCATTATCTCCAACAATCTCCCACTCGCACTCAAGGCTAATTATTGCGATGTCCCATACTCACAGCCCGTGTGATACCGAACACCCAACTCCTCTACTGGTCAGTCTCACAAAGCTCGTTTCCGAAACTATTGCGTTCGAGGAATAGCCTCAGTGAGTGGATCCGCTGTGATGTTTCTTTCTATGTCTCTCTATATCTCAAGTTCGCGGAGAAAGCCATCTCCCGAAATGAGCAATACCTGTCTTAGAATGTCTGGATGTCTGATGGGACCTAGCTCATAAATGAACTCCAAATCCAAACTTCTTAGACTGTATCGATAACTGAACTTAATCAGTACCCAGCGCCATGCCTCCCTCAGTATTGCCTTGGACCACCTGTCCAAAATACTGCCCCTCGTTAGAAGGAGAAACTATAACTCTGACAGCCACTCTGCCATCCATGTCACCTTGGAAGCCTGGAATGATAACTGTCTCCCAAATGAGGCTGTCGTTATCATATCCCTAGAACATCCACTTATGTTTTAAAACCGCTTCCGACTGTTTCTCCAGGATTGGATCAATGTTAACTTATTGCATCTAGTGCAAGAACAACATCTGCTGTGGTACTTGACATCTCATGATTGACTCAATTGCCTAAGCAAGTGATCTGCCAATCATGCACGTCCCTCTCTACTTTAGTCTATAAGACACCTTTAGAGAGGGTGACTCCATCACCTGCAGGTACACTACCGTGCCAGGAGTCGTCCATTCTAAATACTCATAGAATGCTGTCAAGGTACCCAGATTGGGAAACCACCTAAATCTAGATCTAAAACCATAGATCTAGTAACCAGAATGTCTGATATAATATCCAAGTTCCATGTGGAGAAACCACTGTGTGACGACCAAAGTATAACCGATCGTAGTATAGGAGTTTCCTTTCCTACTCTGTGTATGTCATCCAAAACCAGGACATCACACCCTACTACCTTCTTAACAGATCCATCCCCTATTCTGATGACGTCAAATCTATGACTGTCACATCAGAAATAGATGATCTATCTCCGCTATATCTACTTTAGTCTATAAATAGACATAAGCCTGATGTCCACCAATGCTTCCGCTGCTCCCACTGACTACGACAACCCTCTGCCAGAGTCATATAGACGTGCACTTCTAAAGCTAGTTCAGAACGACGCTATACTCATCCTCCTGCCGGGTCTCGCAGCCTGGAACAACAGCAATGGCAAGTATGGGTAGACAAGAACTTCCCTGTCACCGTCCTTGAGGCCACCTGAGTACCTCTCGGGTGCCTGAAGTTACCCACCTTATCTGCGGAGTGGCCAATAGAATATCAAATCAGATTGAATCTTTAGGTTCCTTATCAAATCTTCAGTAATCGTTTGCGGTTCTGGAATCACTTCCAGTTCTACCATACTCCCACTACTGTTTTCTGAAAAAATCCATTTTTATTAAAACTGTGGCGAGTCAAGAACAATATCACTATTGATCTTCCAGATGGTAGAAAGTCAACCCTCGTCATAGCCTGGGTCAACCCACAAACAGCCATTACAGGAACGTGCCTTGAGTTGTCCAGTGTCTAGTTTTAAGCATAAGCCGGACAACTCCCCGTACCTTAACAATGTCAAGATATGAACTGTTCTATATCCAATATAGAAACAGAGGCACTGATTTAATTGAACCAGATTCAAATCATGCAGCTGTCTCCAGTGCATGTCAACTAAATGGAAGGAGGCCGATCAGCGTTACTCAACTTAGGAATGTTTCCAATTATGAGTAACCTGAAAGAGAAGCCAGTTCTCTTAATCATTACTATCAACTGAACACCATACACAAGTATCTACATCTTCGATCACCTTGAAGAATCCCGATACTTGCTACACCTGGTTCTCTACTCTATTCAAATACCTATAACTCCTCAAAACTTAGACCCTGTGTTCCTACGAAACACATGTCTAAGAACTAGAGAAGTTAAAAGTAAACAGAATATAGTATGAGGACCAACCCCTCTGTCCTAATGGACACTGGACAACATACAATACTCTGTATAAGTCCGCTGAGTCTAACAACTCTTTCACTGTGCGTCGTAGGTTGAAAACTGTACTTATGGTTAAGAAGAATTACACCGCTATTTAATGCTCCTTATCTAAACATCCACTGATATAGGTAAATGTCATCGACATAATATCAAAAGGTATATCTCACTCTATGAAAATGGACGTACAGATATATCAATTTGAAATTGGTGCACAACAGCGGATATTCAAAACCAAATATTTGCCGACCGGCAAACAGCCCAGATGATCTCCTCAAATATCACCGATTACAACGAATCCCGATATAATGAGGATGATTACCCTATTCCCAATAACTTACTCCCTCTCATCATCTATAAAACCATACAGATGTGAGAATCCAACCTGGTAAATACATACCCTGGAGCAAGTGTCTAATCGGGAAATCAGTTTTCTTTTAACATCACACAGTGAAACTGAAACATTGAAATGTTTCGGTGGGGTATCCTGGTATTCCTAGTAATGCCTCTACCATTATCCAGATTCATAACTATAACCGTATAATTCTTTGCCACCTCTCCAAATCCCTATATATGTCTTTAGTCATTACCTTCTGCACACACCTTAGGCCAAATGGTTTTCTTCCTTCCCTATCGTTCGGCACCAGCCTATGGTTTGGAAGAAGACTATCCAATAAGCATAATGGGTGTACTGTCCTAATCCTAGGAGCACTCACAAAGCGAGAGAAGGTGAAGATAAAAGACAACCGAATAAACCTTATTCCTATTTCTCCTGAACCAGAATCCATCCCCGAACTGGAAAAAGTTCCTTTTGAGTTCGTATATAACCATACGATGGAGTATCCAAATAAACTGTGGATCTTCGTAGTGATACGGAGTGCCCTGGAGAAATACAAAGGTGATTTTGGATTGGCGAAGAAATACTTGGTACGGTTGTGAATAGCAGTTGCAATTTACTTTGCCCTCTTACTAATCCCTTGCTTTGTCTTAACCTAATACCTTCTGCACACCATCGTTATGCTAATTGGTTTTCTTCGTTCCCCACCGTTCGGCACCAGCCTAAGGTTTGGAAGAAGACTATCCAATTTGCGTAATAGGTGTACTATCTCCTAAACCAAGGAGTACTCGCAATGAGAGAAGGTGAAAAGAAAAGACAACTGAATAATCCTATTCATTTTCTCCAGAACCAGAAACCATCCTCGAAGTCCTTCGAGTTCGTATATAACCATACGATGGTTTTGTCCAATGGAAGTGGACGTTCGCAGTAATGCGGGGTGTCCTGGAGAAAAGGGTAAAAGTAGGAGTGGCAATGAGGTCTGCAACTCTGACAATCCAAAAGCCAGTGTTAAGAAGGTTCGGTCAACTTGGTCACTGAGTCAAAGTCTAGGGTCGGGTCAATGGTCGCTGCCAAAGAGAGAGAGAAAAGAAACACTCAGCGTGCACTCTAACCTAGATCAGAATGGTTATCACTTTATCTAATCAAGAAACCTCCCACTGTACCTCAAATTCTCCTCCAAACCTGAAAGAAGAATTAGTCGGGGTCACCCGAGGAGTAAAGCAACTCATCAGTGGGAATCGGGATCCAACTATCATCGCATGATAACTTGACGGAATCCACTCAAGTCACCACACTCCAGAAGGTATGCGCATGCCTGGCAAGTTTCAGTTCTTTTGAAACTCCCGATGTGTGTTTTTACCCCTAGGACCCAAGTGACCTTGACACAGTCAACAAATCAAAGAGTCCTAGTCAAGTTCAACCCGTCATTATCCTAGAATGAATTAAACCCACTCGTACGAGCCCTTGACACAGTCAACAAGGCCGCACGACTGTCCTAACCAATCCCATTAATATGCTGCAAACAAACACTACTTAGCTACCGCACACTACGCCTTGACACAGTCAACAAACGCAGCACGAATACTAAGTAATACTTGTAAGAAATGACGGAGGGCTACGTCTAGTTTTTGGCGAAAAACTTTTAACGTAATGAACTCGATATCGTTGAAGGAACTGCATAGCCTTTTATAAAAATATAGTGACGAAAACCTTTACTAAAGAGGTCACTCCCGGTGAAGGGATCTCGGCTCTTTCCCCTTAGAATGAGGTGCAGGATATTCCAACTGAATACCACGATGCAAAGCAAAAGTAATCGGCTATAGTGAAGTTAATGCCCTGACACAAACTTCTGTCCAAGGGGTCGCTCCCGGTGAAGGGATCTCGGCCCTTGCCTCGTCGACTGAGGAGCAGGATATTCCAAATGAATACCACGATGCAAAACAAAAGTGAACGTCCTTGCAATAACAGCTTTTTGAAAAATGTTCCAACAACATCAGAATAGGTTTGTTTAGCTTGCATTGATCCGAATCAACGCAGTCCCATCATATAATCACACCACAAAGAACGAAAATATACTGATGTACGTATATGCCATCCGCATTCGCCACTGGGTCCCGTCATCACCCGTTAGGTTACTTAACTAACGACAGAGCAGGGACTGGACTAGCGCGGATGCAAAACATATATAACATCTACTAATATATATACCAATATATTATATTGGCTCAAGGCGTGATAAGAATGCAACATCACAGAAATGTACAGCATCTCAGAACAATACAGATATCTGGAAGCCCCGGGTTTCACAGAGCCGCTGCTGAAACCCGACGTTCCCCTGGTCGTGTGGATAGCCTGTGCAATGAAATCCTAGACCCCTACGGGCGCGGTAAGTCACCCGCCAAAACCTGAAGCGAGGCAGCCCCCTTCAGTGTCGTGAATAGACCACCCAGCACTTCACGGAATCCGGTAACTTGGGCACCCCTCCTGGGTCAACCTGTACCCCATACGAGTGCGACGAATAGCCCGCCAATCCTAGAGTGAAGCCCCCTCCGTCTCAATGCCATGAGATGCGGGCCCGTTGCCCTCTAGAACCCGGCTATCCGTGCACCCCTCCGCAGGGTAATCATAGTACAGAAAGTAAAATATACATACACCGGGTACATCGACCGCAACCAGGTCGTGCCCTAAAAGAATAATACAAACAGGCAGTGACGGCAGTCCACATGTCGGACGCTCGCCCCGCAATATCAAATGTACATAATACAACAAAAACTGTACTAGCATTGCATCCAGGCTATCCCCCACGACCGATCCGCAACAACACAGCATAAACATAGAACATCAACGTGAAAGTCACGTTCGCAAATCCGTCTAACCGGGCTATAGCAGTTAGACGGGATTTACCAATCAAGTGACATTCACGGTCGCAGATATAATGTAAATACTGTGAAATAATGTGTTTAAAATATCCGATCGATCAAACAATCAACAAGTGGGCCCCCAACCAATACTGTAGCAGTCATAGAAAACCTGGGCCCAAATTTAATATTCCAAAACCCACAAAATTAGCCCACAAGCCCACTGGAAAAATTGGACACAGTAAGGACATTAGAGTGCGGCGGAACCGCGGCCCAAGGGGGGTTTGGCCGCGGTTCCGGGCTAAAGTCATCGACTGAAAGTGTCGAATTTTTACAGAGGTCTTAGAATATCATGTACATCAGTTTTCTACAACCTATACTTCTCTTCCCATCTCTTGTTTGCTAGCATTAGGTTAATGGTTACGATCCGGGTTTTCTTTGTCCGCTGTAGCGCCGGTTTCCATGTAAGGAAAATTTTTAATTCCGCATTTTGGCCTCGGATAGACGGCCGGGGCGCTGCCGTGGCGCAACATTGTATCAAATCACAGTGGGAACTCACACGAGACAAATGACGATCTCAGGTCGATGAACTAACCTGTACACATGTCACTAGGGAACTGCTATCTGACGTCTGGTATAAGACCAACTAGCAGGTTCCCGGCGAGTCCTGTCCGGTGTACTCATAACCCAATGAGCACCTGTATACATCTTAGGTGAACCAACTGACACCAGTGGCTTGTGAGACCGGTTACCGCCCCTCGTCGGGGTCTCGACTGTATACACTAGTCTACTAATGGAGTATCGATGCCCTGTCTCGAAACTCCTACGACTAGGGACCTTTTAAGGATGTGCTTATAGACTACCAGCTCACACGTATATGATCGCCATCATACTGCTGGTAGTCAAGCAAGAATCCTAGGGGCTCTATCAACGTGTAATAGCGACATGTCAGGTCACCTAAAGCAGTACATGATGATAAAGATAAACCAGATAGCATACTATCATCTCGAGTAAGACTGTCCTACCGGGATAGGTCCTCCCTCAATCATTGCAATCACGTGCCTGTGATCCAATAATTGACTCTGAGGGCACTATCTCCAACAATTTTAACATGCATTGCGATTGGATTATATATGTAGGTATCCCACGTGATGTCGACACGTTGAGGATGAAGATGGCGACATCGGCATCGGCACACAAGAAGCAAGGTGAGTAGATATATATCTACGGGGGAAGTCGTATAGCACCCCCGCAGTTCATGTATATTTATGATATATAACTAGATATATATATGTGGTTTATGATACGTGGATGATTATCAAGATATGATTATGTGTTCATGGTTAGTTTGGGGTTATTAGGAGTGTACTAGCATATCTTCTTAGTCGCGAAACCTAGAATAGGTTTACACCCACACGCACACACCTTCATTCATTTTATTACCTGTGCATATATGGGGATATGTCTGTGTATGTGTATATATATATATACCTGTGCATATATGGGGATATGTCTGTGTGTATATATATATATATATATATATATATATAGACACACACACGCACATGGTAATGGGGCTGTGTGTGTGTGTATACGTATACATATACATGGATTATGAGGATAGTACTTGGGATTGGAGATGAGTCGATGAGATTGGGATTGAGGCCGTGAGATCGGTGATGTGATATGGTTCGTATTTGAGATACGACGTGATGTTTTAGCGGCTCCTTTGGACATGGTGTTTTCAGGCACACGCAGGCATATACATATGTGGTATCAGTATTGTACTGGACGTAGATCAGTACCCCCGATCATGATATTTGATAAAAAGAGGATACCAAATGAATACTGTGATTGATGTGATATTGACCCATACCCAGATTTGGGATGCCGTAAGACGGATTTACCGTACGAGCTATATTGGTGATAGATCCGCACTCTTGACTCGAGAATGTCATATTGTTTTAGGGTATTGTATGGGATACTATTGAGGTGGGATCACCGATTATTATTATATATATATATATATGTGTGTGTGTGTGTGTGTGTGTGTGTATCGACTCAGATGTTCGGCGGTTTCCTTACCTTCCGATCATCCTGTTAGTTTAGCCTGGTAGTTACTTGTAAATGATGGATTAGACTCGAGTCATACCTATTTCAAAACTAACGAATCGTGAGTATTTTAAAGACAGGCCAAAGGATTCTACGGATATTTCAAAGGACGTATCTTTTCTTAAAACACCGTAGCCCTTATTTTCAAAACACCACGATTCGTATTATTTCAAATGGCAAAACTTTACGACTCATACTTATATAAATGCAGATTAGTTATCATTATGTTTGTTGTTCAGCTTCCGCATATTCTTGTTATTCGCATCGCATCGCATGCTTATATTGTGTTTTCATATGCCATTATTGAGATCATGCTGTCAGGACACCAGCACTATTACCGATGATGCGTATGTTCCGCATACACTTACTTGCCGGCTCACACACATCATCATCGGTAATTTCCATGTCACGAACACTTTAGAGAATATTACTCATTGACATAGCTTGTTAACTGATAGTTCGACATGGTATTAGCGTACTCGTCTTTATATGCTAGTTTAGGCATTTCAGTTATTACTTGCTACTGCATGCATATTATTATTCACTGTTATGCAGTATTATGGAGTTTTATGCCGATATTCACTGTTTACTTACTATTGATGATTGGATTTCGGATTTTCATGAGATTTCCTGGATTTGGGAGAAAACCGCAAGAATATATATAAACTTCTCTCTCTCTCTTTAAAATGAAAAGTGTGGTTTTCTCGTGATGTATGAGTCGTCCACCATGATGTTTTCTCGGTTATTAGATGGATTTCGAGACCTGATTCGAGGAGTTGGATGAACCATCTCCGGGTACATGGTGGACCCGGTAAGGCACCTCGGGGCAAGAAGTTCGAGGTGTAGACGATGAGCCCGGCAGGGGCAGACTGCCTACCGGTGATTTTACCTGGCGCGTCGGATATCCGTAGGATACCGTTTGTGGTCGTGTAATTGATGATAGGGGCCGATACGGACTGACGGACCCTAAATAGTGAGATTTGAGACACTGAGATTTGAGATTTGAGATATTGAGGTATTGAGATTTGATGATACAGGCCAGTCCGGATAGCCGGAGCCTGAGATATTGAGATATTGGGATTTATGTTTTATGTCGATGCTAGACACTGTTTATGTTGATTTCATTGATGATACCTCGTTTTAATTATACAGAAATCTCACTAAGTTATGAAAGCAGTTTCTTCATTTACATGTATTCTGTTTTCATGCATTCATACCTCATTCATATGATATGTTGTTACCTGAGGCACTAACACGAGCACATGGGATTACACTTATGTATAGATGTTTACCCTTGTCACCTTTTCTCGCTTCTGACTTATCATTTGAGGTTATATATATGTATATTGATCGTATTGACCTAGGATTGTGTCATACATACGATTTCTGCTCGGTGATGTTTTCTACTCACGAGTTGGCAACTCACCCCCGTTGTGCCACAGTTTCTTGCTGGTTTTGTCGTACAGGGTTCGTTACGGCTTTGTGTTAGTTATATGTATGCCCTAGAGGCCATTACTATACATAGGATGTATATTGTAGTGGATGCTGGGACATATATAGGGAGGACTTTCTTGCTCGACATGATAGTATGCTATCTGGTTATTCTTTGCCTTAACGTGTATACTGATTGTCTCTCTGTTACATGTTGGTAAAGCCCTAAGGATGTGTACTTGACTACCTGGACTATGATGCGGATCATACTAGTGGGGACATGGTAGTCCATAAGTACATCCTTCAAGGTCCCTAGCCGTGGGTATATCCAGACGGGGCATCGATATACCAGAGTAGACTAGCGTATACCTTCTCGACCCATACAGATGGGCGATGGATGATCCCATATCCATTGGTGTTTGACATCAGAGATGATATACGGGTGCTCAGTGGAGACTGGGTACACTGGACGGACTCGCCGAGAACTCCCAGATGGTATTATACCTTACGTCAGATGGCAGTTCTCTGGTGACACTGGTACATGTTAGTCTGTAGACCCGAGATCGTCATAGAGTCTTGTGTGATTCCCACTGTGCTTTGATTTTCACCTTACCACGTCCAAGAGGGCGTGCAAAACGGTGGCTTTTGGGTACAGTCCCGAATCACATGGAGGCAATGAGCGATAGGAGGGGATTCGTCTCTCCCGGTATAGGGAGTTGATGTTGCGTTGTGTTCGATTGGCTATAACCGGAAATCCCTGGCCAGGGTGGCTGAGATTTACTGGTAAGTGTTACCAGCAGTTTCTCGAACTGTTATAAACCTCATATCGACATGACTTATCGAGCTACTGGGGTCTGACGTTTACCACTCCTAGGCAAGATATGCGACATATCAGACGAACAGACCGGACTGTACGGTAAGTGTTACTGGTTGGATTCACAGGAGTGTGAGCGGGCTTGCTCGTCGATCTTCTGATCGCTCAATACCCGGGTGGCCGTTACGTTTAGCAGACCGCTTGCATCTTGTGGGTGTTTGATATGATCATCACCTGCTGCCGGCGTATTGACGAGTCTTTAGAGTCCTACACAGAGGTTTCCTGGCTCAAGCGAAACGAAATAGGAGTGCATATGAGATATGTGCGGGACCGAGATTAATGCGTGTATATGATGCCGTATTCTATTCTCGCGATTTGTATCATTGGACGATTATATATGATATAGCCGGGTTACCGAATCAAGTGTTGATTCGATACATTGATACACTTGATATTAGTCGGTTATATGTGATATGACCGGATCATTAAATCAAGTATTGATTTAAGGATTTGATGTATAATTATATATTTGATATATTACTTTACATTAACTAGTATTTGTTCACTTAAGATTATTTTCTCACTTGATTGTGCACATTGTATATATGATATATTTTTTGTGCACTAGATTGTATCATGTTTGATGATACAAGCAAACTTGGGTGTATGTTTACTTTAAACCTTGTTTAAGTGAATGGTTAGGGTTTTGTTATCTTTTCTTAATCATTTATTTATTTATTTATTCATTTTGGCAAGAAATAAAATGGTTGCTTCTTTTGTTTTCACTTGAAGCTTTGAAAAAGGTTTGACCATTTTGTTTCTTTCCTTAACCCTAACCATTTACTTTAACCCTAGTTTATTCTCTACACTTGTTAACTCACCCATGGTTGCTAAATGATAACCATCACTTCATTTTCTTTTTGAAATTAATTACTTTTTCTTTCTTCTTCTTCTTTTTCTTGAAGAAGAAAGAAAACCTTTTCTTGAAAATGTCTAAGTGATGATTCAAAGTGAGAAATCAAAATCCAAAGTGAACCCACTTCCTATTTCTTCATCCTCTACCACTTGCCATGTAGTATAGGGTGTTTTCTTCACAAGTTTCATGACTTGGTGAAGTTGGAGCTTGATCTTGAGTTGCCTCGACGTAGATCATCTTCGGTATCGAAGTCGACGACCTAGCCCGCCCATTTCTCCGATGAAACCACCGCAACAGTCTAGGATTCCGATGGGTACAGCGGAGGGACGTCATCACGGAGCCAAGAAAGTGGAAGACCGGATCTACAAAGGTTGTATTTCCAATCACTTAGCAATAAAGTTGTTTATTTGCATGTTTCGCCTTAATCTCTAGTCAACGATCTTGCTTAGGGTTTCTCGGCACCTAGAAATTTTTTGAATTGGCCATGTTTGATCACTTGTGAGACCTCATGAGTGTGCCTAGGAACCCTACAGTGGTATCAGAGCCTAGCTAGAGCCTTAGGCGAAGTGTAGACGATGTTAGAAATCCGAACGAACCCCGAAACCCTAACTCAAACCACTCTCTGGAAATTTTCTGGAATTTTGGATTTTTGTGAATTAAAAATATGCAGAAAAATAAGCAGCGAATTTTAAGAAATACTGTGAAGCACGTGCGCGTGAATCCACTAAAGCGCCGCGGACGCACGGCACGAGCATGGCTCGTGCGGCCGTTCCGCGGCCATATTGTCACATCAGCTTTTGGAAATTGCACAGTAATTCCTATCATTTAGTACTAGTTTTTCTGGGTATTTTTAATCTGTACTCAAGAGTTGAGTTTTCTGGGTTGTATTGGGGACTCGGTGTTTCGATCGGGTAGTCTAATTTTGTCTATGTGTTTTTCCGGATAATTTTTGAATATGGTAAAAAGTTCGACCGGATACAGATACCTACTTTTTCCCCTGCCGGGAAATTTCCAATTGTTGGATTTTTCCGTAGTTTAATGACGTTCTAAGTAGTGCAAGTAACGCGATGGTCCCTCTAGAAGACAACAAACCTTAACTCGATTATGTGACCGTCTTGAACTGCCCTTTGAACCTTAGGGTTTGGGGCAGTACGGTGTGCCACATGTGAGGCGTTGGCTTGACCCTTCTACGGCTGGATCGTTGGTACTGAGGCATGAAGTGAATGTTTTTAAACTTATTTCATGTGTTGATCTGTTTCGGGAAAACTTGGGTGTTTTGATTGTTCGATCGGAAAGTTTAACATTTTCTATTTATCTGGAATGTTATACAATATTTGGAATCCACAAGAAGTTATGAGATAACTGATATGAATGTTATAAACATAGCACTTTAGTCTCACTTGATCGGTTGCCACGGAATTTTGATGCGATCAAAAGTCCGTCGCAATCACGTAGTGTACGCGGATACTCGCCGGATAAACTTAATAGACAGCTACACCCCATAGCCCCGACCAAGTGACTGTAGGAGAACCCCGTTGCCGAAAGCATCCGTTCGGGTGCTCGCGACAGCGGTGTTCCGCCTTGGTGCACTTCGTCGACGGCGTCGGGGGTGCGGCCGCCTACTAAAGTTTGCGACGAGCATTCGATCAGGATGTCGGGAATCTTGTTGAATTGCCCGACTTGATATTGAAAAGTGTTTTCGGTATGGAGACTAAAATGCGGGGTTTATAATTGTTAGGCATGCGATGTCTAAGGAATTTATTTGGTTAGGCATGCGATGTCTAAAGAGGTTGCGGATTCCAACTGTTGTAGTTTTACGCTTTCTTATTCTGTGACCGTAAGTGTAATATATGATATCGCCGGTTTCGTTGCTATATGTCAACGATAATTGGGATACGCATGTTTACTTACGTTGATGACATGTGATGTTATGTATTGCTGGATATGTTATATTGGATCGTCGTATTTGAATAGCCGGGGTTTTTTTTATGTGAGATGAGTGTTTTTCATTTTCATTCATGTAAAAACTTGTATGTAATATTCTTTTATTGGGGCACTTCCAGGTAGCGGAAGATGTCACCCATTGTATATTATTTACTTTTCCGCACTAGGATAGACCCAAGGAGGAGAGCACAAGTAACCGGGTTCTGGAGTCCAGTGGAAGACCAACTCGAGGAGTCGAGTCCGGGTCTCCTAACTCTAGAATTGGTAGGGTTGCTTGCCGCTCTCGTAGGGGTCTAGGGGTGTGGGTTTGGCTATTCATCGCGACCGTGGAATCCGTATTTTATACTGGCTCGTATTAAAAACACGGACGTCCTAGTATATCCAATATTTCATATGATTCTTCTGCTGCGATATCTGTGATGTGATCATGTGATGTTCTGTGATAGATACGGTATATAGTATATATGATATATTATATAGACGTTACTTATGTTTTACACCCGCGCTAGCCCTGCCCCGCTCTGCCGTTAGTGACCTAACCTAACGGTGCACGAGGGACATCGAGGCGAATGCGGATGGCATAAGTGTACGTCGTATTTATCTGTGATGTTTAGGTAACTTAAATGATGGGACTTCATTAATGTGATTAATGAAAGAAAAGAAACCTATAAGATATTGTAGAATCAAATTTTAAATAAAAAGGGTAGCTACAGTTTTGCTTTGCATCGCGGTGTTCCTTATAGAACATCCTGCACCTTATTCGATAAGGAAATGACCGAGATCCCTTCACCAGGAGTGACTCCTTTAGCAATAACTGGCAGATGCTACACACTCGGTTTGTCTTTTGATTGCTTCTATAGTTTCTGCTTTGCACAGTGATATATATATGATATATCCCGCACCTCATTCGACGAGGAAAGGGACGACGATCCCTTCACCGGGAGTGACCCCTTTAGCAAAACTAGAAAAGCCTAAAAAACGCTCCATTTAAAATCACTCGATTCTACAACGATATAAAGTTCATTACGCAAAGGGTTTTCTTAAAAACCTGTCGTAGCCCTCCGTCATTTCAGATAAGTAATAGTTAGTATTCGTGCTGCGTTTGTTGACTCAGTCAAGGAGTAGTGTGCGGTAGTTGATTAGTACTTATCTGCATAACATATGATGCGATTGGATTAGGGTAGTCGTGCGGCCTTGTTGACTCAGTCAAGGGTCGTGCGAGTGGGTTTAATTCAATCGGGAAATGACGGGTTGAACTTTACTTGCGGTCTATAGTTTGTTGACTCAGTCAAGGTCATAGATCGCTTGGGGAAAAATATTATCGGGAATTTCAAGTGTTGAAATTTGCAATGAGATTCCATACTTTCTATGAGATAGTTGGATCCCGATACCCACTGCGAGTAATTGTTACTCCTGGGAGAGTTTTACACATTACAATTAGCCGATCAAGTAGGTGTTTAGAAAGGTGTTAACGGGGTTACTCCTCTGGGAAAACGAGGTTTATTGTAATTAGGTCCGTGCGAAAGCACGGGGAATCTCCCTCAAAGTACCGACACTGGCCTGGCTGAAAGATTGGCGAACTTGTAGCGTGTAATTAATCCCGGCTAGTCTTTCCTTTTAGGGTTTGAAGGAAGATTTGATAAAAACAGTGGGAGCCATCCTGATTAGATAAAATAATAACCAATCTGATCTTGCAAGAGCGCACGCAGAGTGTTTTCTTCTCTCTCTTTCCTGGTAGCGACCATATCACGCCTTAATCAAGATAATAAAACGGATATATTGACCGAACCCGCTTGTTATACTGAGCTGGGGAACGTTGGTCCCGCTCCAACTTATAAATGTTATAAGACAGAGCAGGAAATAGGGGAATACCAAGATTCCCATGCCGCCCAAACGAAGAAAGTGCATATGATGCATCTTCTTCGGGTGTGTTCATTACAAAGAACTGTTTCTCAGTATCCTCTGCGTCCTGGGTATTTGATACCGGATCAGGATCCCAGATATGTAATCTGTTACATAGGGCTATGGAAAGGTAGAGAACTGAGAACGGGTGATAAGTTTCATGAGACAGAAAACGGTGCAAGTGTTGCAGCCAAGTCTGTTGGTCACTGTCACCTTGTATACCAATACATTGATTCTGAATAAATGCTATTAGATACCGAACCTGATATACAAAATCATATCAGTCTCTTTATTTGTAAAGAAATGATAAAATTTTGTATTGTTGGATAATGTTTTGAACATTTCCTATAATCAAAAGTTGATCGATTCAGGCACGTTATCTAAAAGCATTGATGTTCTAAATCGAACTACAGTTCTCAGTATACGGAACACACACAAGAGGAAGAGTTCAGAAATGAACGGATCCTTTATGAGGTATTGTAGACTAGGTCATATCAATGCGACCCGACTAGCTAAGTTACATTTAGATGTATATTTAAATCAGTTTGAATTTACATCTTGTGAAACTTGCCAGTCATGTCACAAAGATTAGATGACCATAGCTCTGTTTATTGGAAACAGAGAAAGAGTTAATGAACTTTTGGGATGATACATATTGATGTATATAGGTCCCATGTCTACACATGCCAAGACCGGTTCTTTGTACTTCATTACATTCTCTGATGATCTCTCAAGATTTAGACATATGTTCCTGTTGAAACACAAGTCCGAACCTTTTGAGATATTCACAGAATATGATTTAGAAGTAGAGAACCAAAATACGGGTATAAGTATTATGTCCTATGATGAGATCAGGGAGGAGAATACTTGTGCATGGAATTCCTGGACTATTCTAAAGGAGAATGAGATTCTCTCTCAGCATTACTCCTCCGAATACACCACAGCACAACGTTGTATCAGGGCGGATCAATCACACCCTATATGATATGGTGCGCTCTATGATGAGTACTACTGAGTTTCCTATTTCCTTTTGGGTGTTATGCACTTGAGAAGCTGCATACCTATTGAATAGGGTTCGAATCAAACCCACTGCCAGCGTAGTATCGAGTCTTTAGAGCCCCACACAGAAAGCTATTCGCCTTTAGGCAAAAAAGTAGAGGTCGCATGGTTTTGCGACAGGTCGCATGGTTTTGCGACAGGGTTCGGTCACATCCGTGCACTTGTGCACGTACAGTGTCCGGATAGTTAACACTAGCGGGCTTTGGTTTAAGCCAGATCCTAGTGTACGTTTGGGGGTTGGTTTTATCTCGTATGTATTCGTGTTCCTCGGAACGCGGATGCGGGTGTGCATGCACAGTTGACAGAGAGACAGAGGCAGAGTATTCTCATTGGGGTTGTTGACTGTTGACTGTTGACAGTGGACTGTTGACTGTTGACAGTGGACTGTTGACCATTGACTTTTGCTTAACCCTAATGAGAATAAGATATATGATTAACATTAATATTAATTAAGTATTATAGTGACATGGTTGTTGAGGGGTTGACATTGTTGACTTGTTGACTTTGTTGACCGGTTGACTAGGTTGGACTAGTTGACCATCATCATGACAATGGCTATCATTTCATGGCAAAGACTTTTGCTTGCTTGTTTATTTATGCAAAATGAGTGCATGAAATGATATAGCCATTTTGACTTAAACCATTTACACAATACTTGATTAGTATTTTTGTGATGATGGCTTTTGGATTATGAGAGGAGAGAATGAGAAGAGTATGGTTCATTCTATCATTTGCTTTCTCTCTCTTGAGCTCTCTCATTCTCAAGCTCTCCCTCTTCCTCTTGCTCTCTCTACCACAAGGCAAACCATTCTCATGTGTTGAGACTCATTGCCTTAAAGATAAAAAGAAACCAAAACATTTCTCTACTCATTCTAGTTCACAAGGCCTAGCAAGCCAAGTGATCTAGTTTCTTCAAAGTTCGAAGATGAAGCCAAACGTAGAAGCTTTCGGGTGGATCCATCATCGGCGCAAGGAGACGACGAGGTGAGGCCGATCTGTACACCGGGAGGAGTCGAAGACGACGGAGTTCAAGAAAGGTATAGCCCCCTAACGGAGTAGGTAAACTCTTGTTAGGTTGTTAGCTAATAGTTTAACGAAGATCCGGTTTTGAGTCCATGTTACCGCCTCTAGAAAATCTTTTTTCACCAAATTCCGCATGCCCGAAAGTACCGGGAGAGGTAGCATGGACTTACAGTGGTATCAGAGACTAGTTAAACTCTATCTAACATGTTAGCAAAGTAACTAGAAGATCGATCAAAGAAAAAGTCAAGAAACGAACCCGATATGTCAAGTTTCTGCCGATTTTTTTTCTGTTAAAAAATTGATAAATTTCATCTTAAAAATCGGCTCAGGCTTTTTATTAAATAACCACAAAATTTGGTCCCACGAACCGATCAAAGCGCCGCGGAAACGCGGCAGGAGCACGCTCCCACCGCGGAAACGCGGCCGAGTTGACTCGGCCGAGGTCCAAATCTTGTGCAGTTTATTTCTGGGGTTGTTTTGGGATTTTTGGAATATGTCTTTTCAGCCCATATTTTCCAGAACGAAAATTTTATGTTTGGGGCCTAAAAATCCATATTTTTGATCGAACTTCTAAAGACTTAAGTTGACGGGTTTTTATCTGTGATGTGATATTTGTATTGAACGTCTGCTAATCGCTATATGTCGATTAGTGGGGGTTATACAAATCTGTGATCTGTAATGACATTGGAATGTGTATATGAATTCATTGGATTGTCGCGGGTGAATAGCCGGGGGTTGTGAGACGAGAGTTTTCTTTTCTTTCAATTCATGTAAATTTGTAAATTGATGTAATAATTATTTATATGGCCGCACAACCGGGTCGGGGTTGTAGCCGTCATTGTATAATTTCTTTTTACTATTTTTTCTCCTAGGATAGACCCATGGAGGGGGTGCACAAACTACCGGGTATGCCGAAGTGCCGAGTGGCCTACTCACGGAGTTGAGGGAGGTTGCTTCGCTTCGGGTACTTGGCGGGTAGTTTGCCGCACCCGTATGGGTCTTGGGTGGGGTATTGGCTATTCACTGCGACCGTGTAATCTGCTTTTCGTTACAGGCTCGTACGAATTGCGGGTTCCTAGTATATCCAATGTTTTCATCTGTGATCTGAAATGGCTATCATTGCAATATATCTATATATGATATTATTTAGGCGTTGCTTATGTTTTGCAGCCGCGCTAGCCCAGCCCCCGCTCTGTCGTTAGTTAAGTAACCTAACGGGTAATGACGGGGCCCCGTGGCGAATGCGAATGGCATAAGCGTACGTCATATTTTGGTTGTTTTCTGCAATGGTAGGATTAAATGATGGGACGCATTAAAAGAACTAATGCAAGAAAAATACGCATTAAAAGAACTAATGCAAAGAAAAATAAACCAAGTAAAAGTCGTTGGAACACTTTCAAAAACCACTCGGTTGATTTTCAAAATAACTTTTAAACGCGGAGCTTAAGCCACTCCTTTTAAAAGCTATCTCGTTCCATCGATTATATCAAGTTCACTACGTTCACGGTTTCGCCAAAACCATTCGTAGCCCTCCGTCGTTTCACATGGATGGTCAATAGTATTCAAGCTATGTATGTTGGCCAAAGTCAAGGCATGGTGATTGGTAGCTATTGGGTATTCATGTGCATCATAGATAGATGTGTTGGTTTGGGGCAGTCGTACAACCATTTTGGCCAAAGTCAAGGGTATATACGGATAGGCTCAAATTAACCTGGAGAATGACGGGTAGAACTTGACATGTGACTTATAATAGTTTGGCCAAAGTCAAGGTCATAAGTGCATGGGGCAAAAATCCACATTGGGAATTTCAAAAGAACTGAAACTTGCTAGTGTTGCATACCATTTGGAGTGTGATGATTCTGGTAGGATTCCTTCAGTTTCGTCACGCGATGATATTTGGATCCCGATCCTACTGTGAGTATATGCTACTCCTCGGGAAATTTCTCACTTAACGATCAATGCTATAAACCAAGTAGGTGTCTAGAAAGGTGTTAGCGGGGCTACGCCCCCAGGGAAAAGAGGTTCTTAAATTAAGGAACTTCGCGAAAGTGTTGGAAAACCTCCCTCGAAGTACCAACACCAGCCTGGCCGAACGGTTAAGCAAGTATTGTACGGTGAGATTGATCCTGACTAATTCTTCATTTTTGGTTTGAGGAGGGATTCGAGAGACAGTGGGAGCCATCCTGTTTAGACAAACTAAAAACCACTCTAAACTTGCAAGAGCATCATGCTGAGTGTTTCTTCTCTCTCTCCTAATTGCAGCGACCAATCAACATGACTGGACTTAAGTTACTTCTGTAGGGTTCCTAGGCACGCTAATGAGGTCTCACAAGGCATCAACTATGCCAATTTCAAAAATTACGGTGCCGAGAAAACCTAATACGGATCGTTGGCTAGAAGTTTAGGCGATAAAATGAAACTAGTTTACAACTTAACTAAGAGAACGGAAATAAAACCTTTGTAGATCCGGCCCTCCACCTCCATAGCTCCGCAATGAAGTCTCCTCGCTGTCCAAATGGGATCTCGGGCTCTAGCGTCGGCTTCATCGGAGAAATGGGCGGGCAAGGTCGTCGGCTTCGTGCCGAAGATGATCTACGTCGAGGCATCACAAGATCAAGCTCCCACTTCACCAAGTCATGAAACTTGTGAAGAAAACACACTCTACTACTTGGCAAGAGGTAGAGGATGAAGAAATAGGAAGTGGGTTCACTTTAGAATTGGATTTCTCACTCAATTGCTCAAGTTGCCATTGATGAAGCAAGCTTTCTTCAAGTGAAGAAGAAGAAGAAGCAAGAAAGAATATGATAAGTGTTATTTTAATAAACAAAAAGAATTCCTTCTTATCATATTCTCAACCATAGTTAAGTGTAGAGAATGAACTAGGGTTAGTTCAAATGGTTAGGGTTAAGCAAGAGATAAGAATGATGACTTAGTCAAAGCTTCATGAATGTTCAACTAAAAAAAACAAACAAAGCCACCATTCTAATATATTTATCAAAAATGAATAAACAAATAAATAAATGAATAAGCAAAACCCTAATCAACAACTTAACCATGGTTTAATTCTTTACACTTAACCAAATGAGCATGTATCATCAAACATGATACAAACATGTGCACAAAAGTATATCACATATACAACTTGCACATCAAGTGAGAAAATCCCTTTAAAGTGAACCAATACTAGTTAATGCAAAGTAATATATCAAATATATAATTATACATTAAATGATTAAATCAACACTTGATTTAACGATCCGGTCATATCGCATATAACCGACTAGTATCCAATGTACCGGCTTATCGAATCAATCCTTGATTCGATAACTAGGTTATATCGCATACAACCATTCGATACATTTATCGCGAGAATAGAATACGGTATCACATACACGCATTATTCTCGGTCCCGCACATATCTCATATGTGCTCCTATTTCGTTTCGCTTGAGCCAAGAAACCTCTGTGTAGGACTCTAAAGACTCGTCAATACGCCGGCAGCAGGTGATGATCATATCAAGCACCCACAAGCCGCAAGCGGTCTGCTTAACGTAACGGCCACCCGGGTATTGAGCGATCAGAAGATCGACGAGCAAGCCCGCTCACACTCCAGTGAATCCAACCAGTAACACTTACCGTACAGTCCGGTCTGTTCGTCTGATATGTCGCATATCTTGCCTAGGGGTGGTAAACGTCAGACCCTAATAGCTCGATAAGTCGTGTCGATATGAGGTCTATAACAATTCAAGAAACTACTGGTAACACTTACCAGTAAATCTCAGCAACCCTGGCCAGGGATTTCCTGTTATAGCCAATCGAACACAGCGCAACATCAACTCCCTATACCGGGAGAGACGAATCCCCTCCTATCGCTCATTGCCTCCATATGATTCGGGACTGTACCCAAATGCCACCGTTTTGCATGCCCTCTTGGACGTGGTAAGGTGGAAATCAAAGCACAGTGGGAATCACACAAGACTCTATGACGATCTCGGGTCTACAGACTAACCTGTACCAGTGTCACCAGAGAACTGCCATCTGACGTGAGGTATAATACCATCTGGGAGTTCTCGGTGAGTCCGTCCAGTGTACCCAGTCTCCACTGAGCACCCGTATATGATCTCTGATGTCAAACACCAATGGATATGGGATCATCCATCGCCCATCTGTATGGGTCGAGAAGGTATACGCTAGTCTACACTGGTATATCGATGCCCCGTCTCGATACACCCACGACTAGGGACCTTGAAGGATGTACTTATGGACTACCATGTCCCTACTAGTATGATCCGCATCATAGTCTAGGTAGTCAAGTACACATCCTAAGGGCTTTACCAACATGTAACAGAGAGACAATCAGTATATACGTTAAGGTAAAGATCAACCAGATAGCATACTATCATGTCGAGCAAGAAAGTCCTCCCTATATATGTCCCAGCATCCACTACAATATACATCCTATGTATAGTAATGGCCTCTAGGGCATACATATAACTAACAATCTCCCACTTGCACTAGGGCCATCTGTAGCAGTGGTTGTAGTATCTCATACTCAACCATCCCATAAAAGTCTCTCTCTGGGAATAGGCCTTCGTGAGTGGATCCGCCGTGTTGTCCTCTGAGTCTGCTCTCCTTACCTCGATCACCCTGGAGATCTACCATCTCCATGATCTGGTGATACTGCCTTAGAATATGTCTGGATCACTGATAGGACGGGTGTTCCTTGGCATAAGCCACAACTCCATTGTCACACAATGGGAGGAACTAAGTTCATCTCATGAACTAATATTCACCCATACTTCCTCTTTGGTGGCATCTTAAGTAGCGATGTATCCAGCCTTTATCGTCTAGTATGCCACGGTATCTAGCTTGGAACTCTTCCAACATACCGTCCCTTTACTTAGTGTAAAGACAATTCCTGTGACTGACATTCAGTCGTCTTTATCACCCTGGAACCCTTCCAGTGATTCTCCCCAGGATCAATTGATACCATCTCACTACAGCTAGTGAGTGTCCTAATATCCAATTAGATCTATCTCATAGATCCAAAATCCAGGATTTAGTAGGTATCAATTTGATCTTTTATGGAGAATCATTGTGATAAGCGGAGATTGATCGAGCGTAGCATAGGAAACTCCTTCCCTATCAAGAGTATGTCATCCACGTACCCTACGAGGATCACCACCATACTCCCTATTACCTCTTTGTATATACAAGGTTCATCTACCATTTTGATGATGTCAAACTGTTTGACTAACTCATCAATACAGATTTTTCAACTCCGCGATGTCTGCTTTATCACATAAAACATCTTGCACACGTTTCCGCTGCTCCCACTGTCTACGAAGCCCTCTGGCTGTGTACTTATAGACGTTCTCTTCTAAATCAACATTTAGAAAAGCAGTCATGACACCCAACCACCAGATATCGTAGTCATGGTATGTAGCCATGGCAAGTAGGATCTGGATGGACTTAAGCATAGCTTCCAGAAAAGGTTTCATCATTATCCACGCCTGGTCGATGACGAAAACCTTTAACAAGTCTAGCTTTGAAAGTCTCAACTTTTCCATATACACCAAGTAATCTTCTCAAGATGTACTTGCTCCTGATGGGGATTTAACCCTTCAGATATAGCAACCAAAGTCCATACTTTGTTGGTGTATAAGGATTCCATCTCAGATCGCTAAGCATCCAGCCATTCTTACAGAGTCTCACTCCTGATGGCCAGCTCGAAACTAGTTGGGTCATCATCTCATGATGCAATCCTTGCTCCCACTGTCATAGAGAAACCGAAGTATCTCTCAGGTGGGTGAGGATCACTACTAGATCGGCGGAGAGGCTGAGGTTCGTTGGTTGCTATTGAATCCTTTGGTTCTACCAAATCATCAGCTGCAGTTTGTATAGCTGGAACCTTTCCAGTTCTACATGACTGACCTTGCCTCGAGCTTGTCCGGATTTTGCTTTTAGACATAAGCCGGACAACCCCAAATCTTAACTAACTTAAGAGATGGGCTCTTCCCTTATCATATCAAATATGAAGTGGTAGGCAACTGATTTGATTTGAACCCTTTTCAATAGGTATGTAGCTTCTCAAGTGCATAACTCCCAAAAAGAAATAGGTAACTCAGTAGTAATCATCATAGAGCACACCTTATCACATAGGGTGTGATTGCTCCGCCCCGATATACCAACGTGCTATGGTGTATGCGGAGGAGTAATGCTGAAAGAGAATCTCATTCTCCTTTAGAATAGTCCAGGATTTCCGTGCTCAAGTATTCTCCTCCTTGATCTCATCATAGGACATAATACTTATACCCGTATTTTGGTTCTCTATTTCTAACTTATATTCCGTGAATATCTCAAAAGGTTCGGACTTGTGTTTCAACAGGAACATATGTCTGAATCTAAAGAGATCATCAGAGAATGTAATGAAGTACAAAGAACCGGTCTTGGCATGTGTAGACAGGGGACCTACATACATCAACATGTATCATCTCATGAGTTTAATAACTCTTTCTCTGTTTCCTGTAAACAGAGCTATGGTCATTTGATCTGTGTGACATGACAGGCAAGTTTCACAAGATGTAGATTCAAACTGATTTAAATATGCATCTAAATGTAACTTAGCTAGTCGGGTCGCATAGATATGACCTAGTCTACAATACCTCAAGAAGGATCCGTTCATTTCTGAACTCTTCCTCTTGTGTGTGTTTCGTATACTAAGAACTGTAGTTTGATTTAGAACATTAATGCTTTTAGATAACGTGCCTGAACCGATCAACTTTTGATATAGGAAATGTTCAAAACATTATCCAACAATACAAAATTTTATCATTTCTTTACTAATAAAAAGACTGATATGATTTTGTATATCAGGTTCGGTATCTAATAGCATTTGTTCAGAATCAATGTATTGGTAATACAGGGTGATAGTGACCGACAGACTTGGCTGCAACACTTGCCCCGTTTTCTGCCTCATGAAACTTATCACCCGTTCTCAGTTCTCTACATTTTTCTAGCCCTATGTAATAGATTACATATCTGGGATCCTGATGCGGTATCATATACCCAGGACGTAAAGAACATTGAGAAATAGTTCTGTGTAACGAACACACCCGAAGATGATGCATCATATGCACTTTCCTCGTTTGGGTGGCACGGGAAATCTCGTATTCCCCAATTTCCTGCTCTGTCTTATAACAATTATAAGTTGGAGCGGGACCAACGTTCCCCAGCTCAGTATAACAAGCGGGTTCGGTCAATATTCCGTATTATTATCTTGATTAAGGCGTGATATGGTCGCTACATGGAGAGAGAGAGAAGAAAACACTCAGCGTGCGCTCTTGCAAGAATAGATTGGTCTTTAATTTATCTAATCAGGATGGCTCCCACTGTTTTTATCAAATCTTCCTTCAAACCCTAAAAGGAAAGACAAGCCGGGATTAATTACACACTACAAGTTCGCTAATCTTTCAGCCAGGCCAGTGTCGGTACTTTGAAGGAGGTGCCCCGTGCTTTCGCACGGACCTAATTAATGTAAACCTCGTTTTCCAAGAGGCGTAACCTCGTTAACACCTTTCTAGACACCTACTTGATCGGCTAATTGTAATGTATAAAACTCTCCCAGGAGTAACAATTACTCGCAGTGGGTATCGGGATCCAACTATCTCATAAAAGGTATTCAATCTCATTGCAAATTTCAACACTTGAAATTCCCGATAATATTTTGCCCCTAGCGTGCTATGACCTTGACGCATGCCAAACAACCCATAGTCCGCTAGTCAAGTTCAACCCGTACATTTCTTGATTGAATTAGACCCACCCGCACGACCCTTGACGCATGCCAAACAACGCCGTACGAATACCCTAATCCAATCGCATCGTATGCTAGCAGATAAGCACTAGTTAGCTACCGTACACTACGCCTTGACGCATGCCAAACAACCGTAGCACGAATACTAACTAGTGTAAGCCCGCGGGGGCGCCCCGGCCGTCGATCCGACGCCGGAAACGCGGAAAACAAAAACTTTGCGGACTTTGCAAAACGGCACCACCGCGGACTTTTTATCCGGATCGGGCCATTAACCTAACAACTAGCAAAGTAGAAAAGGGTAGAGATGTATACCAAGCGATCCGTGTCCTTCGGTCTTCGTCTCCACTCCGATCTCCCGCGGAATCTCCGTCACCTCCTCGCTCGTCGGAAAGGGCACCACGTAGCCGGAATCTCTAACGGGCTCCCGCCTCTTGACCGAGGCAACTCGGGCGCGAAGTTGGCTAGCCGACGCGTCCAAGGTTTGCTATAGAATAGTGTAGTGAACTTGTCTCTTGGGGTTATGAGGTTGCCATGATGTGGAGGAATTTTACACAAGAATTTTCCAAGGATGCTAGAGGAAAAATGGAGCATGCCATCAAACAAAAGAGCTCGGCCACAACAAAGTGCTCACTGGAAAAATGAAGAGGCAAAGCTCTCTCTGGAAATTTTGTGAGTGGAGTGCACAAATGAAAACATGCAAAAGGAAATATATACTTCACAGCACTCACAAAATGGGATGGCCCACTAAATTAATCATGAAGGAAATTCCCACACAATTAAACCTCTCTCTCTCACTGCAGGAACAGTGGCCGGCCCCAATAGAAAACAAGTGGGGATAATGATAATGGAATCTTTTTGCATGATGGAGAGAAAGGAAAAATGATAAATAAAAGAGAATAGATCAAATCAATTTCCCATTTCAATCCATTCACCAACATCACAATAAATGCAAAGATAGGACCAAAATAGAATCTAATCATGATGAAGCTATTTTACAAGAAAGCCCTCCACAAACAAGTTAATTGCAAACTTGCAATTAACCCCTCCACCACAAAAGTCCGGCCGAGAAGGAACAAAGGAAAACCGGCCGGAACGGAATGCAAACTGGCAACCCCAGAAAACCGATCCCGTAATAAATTACAGGAAAACCCCGCTACTGCAAATACATGCCCGCATTTGTATTCCCACTGAACACAAATGCAAAGAGACAAAACTACACTATCAAATACTAGAATCCGGCTTAAGCCAAAGCCGGCTAGTAAAATCCGTCCGATCACGATCCGTGCAATACCGCACGTATCTGATCGAACCGTGCCATATCTCCATACGGCCTCTACAGCGTTTCGCCCGAAACTTGAGTAACTGAGTGTGGTGGACTCTAAAGACTCGTCAATACCTTGGCTGTGGATTTAACCACTAGCACGTCAGAGGTATAAGCCAATACGTGACGGGCCACCAGGTATTGACCAAATGGGACGTCGATGAGGAAGCTCACCCCGACACCCAACTGAGCCTGTCAGTGACAATATCCGTACAGTCCGGTCCGTTCGTCTATGAGCATCGCATGGCGGGCCTAGGGGGTTGGTAAAAGTCAGACCCCCAAAAGCGGTACAAGTCGTGTCGGAGTGTAGCCCAGAACACCCTGAGATACTACTGGAATACCTACCAGCAAATCTCCTGCCTTGGCCAAGGACTTTTCATGTTCTGGCTCTCCTAGACACAGCACGACCTCACCCCCAAACCGGGAGAGACGAACCCCTGAAGATCCGCTCACTGCCTCCATGTGGCTCGGGACTGTACCCAACTAAAACCTGTTTGCACGACTCCTTTGAGCCGTGGTAGGGTAGTAATCAAAGTACAGTGGGAACTCACACGAGACAAATGACGATCTCAGGTCGATGAACTAACCTGTACACATGTCACCAGGGAATTGCTATCTGACGTCTGGTATAATCCCAACTAGCAGGTTCCCGGCGAGTCCTGTCCGGTTTACTCATAACCCAATGAGCACCTGTATACATCTTAGGTGAACCAACTGACACCAGTGGCTTGTGAGACCGGCCACCGCCCCTCGTCGGGGTCTCGACTGTATACACTAGTCTACTAATGGAGTATCGATGCCCTGTCTCGAAACTCCTACGACTAGGGACCTTTTAAGGATGTGCTTGTAGACCCCCAGCTCCCACTTATATGATCGCCCTCATACTGCTGGTGGTCAAGCAAGAATCCAAGGGGCTTTATCAACGTGTAATAGCGACTCGAAAGGTCACCTAAAGCAGTACACGATAATAAAGATAAACCAGATAGCATACTATCATCTCGAGTAAGACTGTCCTACTGGGACAGGTCCTCCCCTCAATCATTGCAATCACGTGCCTGTGATCCAATAATTGACTCTGAGGGCACTATCTCCAACAATCTCCCACTTGCACTCAAGGCTAATTATTGCGATGTCGCATACTCACAGCCCGTGTGATACCGAACACGCAACTCCTCTACTAGTCAGTCTCACAAAGCTCGTTTGCGAAACTATTGCGTTCGAGGAATAGCCTCAGTGAGTGGATCCGCTTTGATATTTCTTTCTATGTCTCTCTGTATCTCAAGTTCGCGGAGAAAGTCATCTCCCGAAATGAGCAATACCTGTCTTAGAATGTCTGGATGTCTGATGGGACCTAGCTCATAAGTGAACTCCAAATCCAAACTTCTTAGACTGTATTGTCAACTGAACTTAATCAGTATCCTGCGCCATGCCTTTCCTCAGTATCCACCTGGACCACCTGTCCAAAATACTGCCCCTCGTCAGAGGGAAAACTATAACTCTGACAGCCATTCTGCCATCCAGGTCACCTTGGAAGCCTGGAATGATAACCGTCTCCTAAAGGAGGCTGCCGTTATCAATTCCTTAGAACATCAACTTATGTTCTATAACTGCTTCCGATTGTGACGACCAAAGTATAACCGATCGTAGTATAGGAATATCACTTCCTACTCTGTGTATGTCATCAAAAACCAGGACATCACACCCTACTACCTTCTTAACAGATCCATCCTCTATTCTGATGAAGTCAAACCTATGACTGTCACATCAGAAATAGATGATCTATCTCCGCTATATCTGCTTAAGTCTATAAATAGACATAAGCCTGATATCCACCAATGCTTCCGCTGCTCCCACTGACCACGACAACCCTCTGGCCGAGTCATATACACGTACGCTTCTAAAGCCAGTTTAGAACGACACTATACTCATCCTCCTGCCGGGTCTCACAGTCTGGAACAACAGCAATGGCAAGTGTGGGTAAACAAGAACCTCCCTGCTACCGTCCTTGAGCATACCGAAGTACCTCTCGAGTGCCTGAGGTTACCCACCTTATCTGCAGAGTGGCCAATGGAATGTCAAACCAGATTGAATCTTTTGGTTCTTATCAAATCTTCAGTAATCGTTTGTGGTTCTGGAATCACTTCCAGTTCTACCATACTCCCACTACTGTTTTTCTGAAAAAATCCACTTTTGATAAAACTGTGGCGAGTCGAGAACAATATTTCTTATTGATCTTCCAGATGGTAGAAAATTAACCCTCGTCATAGCCCGGGTTAACCCACAAACAGCCATTACTGAAACGTGCCTTGAGTTGTCCAGAGTCTGGTTTTAAGCATAAGCCGGACAACTCCCCGTATCTTAACAATGTCAAGATATGAACTGTTCTATATCCAAGAAACAGAGGCACTGATTTAATTGAACTAGATTCAAATCATGCAGCTGTCTCCAGTGCATGTCAACTAAATGGAAGGAGGCCGATCAGCGTTACTCAACTTAGGAATGTTTCCAATTATGAGTAACCTGAAAGAGAAGCAAGTTCTCTTAACCATTACTATCAACTGAATACCATGTACAAGTATCTACATCTTCGATCACTTTAAAGAATCCCGATACTTGCAACACATGGTTCTCTACTTTATTCTTATACCTATAACTTCTCAAAACTTCGACCCTGTGTTTCTACGAAACACCTGTCTAAGAACTAGAGAAGTCATAAGTAAACAGAATACAGTACGAGGACCAACCCCTCTGTCCTCATGGACACTGGACAATATACAATACTCTGTATAAGTCCCCTGAGTCGAATGACTCATTCACTGTGTGTCGTAGGTTGAAAACTGTACTTTTGGTTAAGAAGAATCACACCGTTGTTCAATGCTCCTTACCTAACCATCCACTGGTATAGGTAAATGTCATAGACAAAATTTCAAAAAGGTATGTCTCACTCTATAAAAATAGACGTACAGATATATCAATTTGAAATTGGTGCACAACAACGGATATTCAAAACCAAATATTTGCCGACCGGCAAACAACCCAGGTGGCTTCCTCAAATATCACCAATTCAAACGAATCCCGATATAATGAGGATGGTCACCTAATTCCCAATAACTTACTCCCACTCATCATCTGTAAAACCATACAGATGTGAGAATCAAACCTGGTAAATACATACCCTGGAGCAAGTGTCTAATTGGGAAATCAGTTTTCTTTTAACAGTACACAGTGAAACTGAAACATTGAAATGTTCCGACGGGGTATTCTGGTATTCCTAGTAATGCCTCTTCCATTATCCAGATTCACAACTATAACCTATAATTCTTTGCCACTTCTCCAAATCCCTTTATCTGTCTTTAGTCATTACCTTCTGTACACCCCTTTAGGCCAAATGGTTTTCTTCATTCCCTACCGTTCGGCACCAGCCTATGGTTTGGAAGAAGACTATCCAATAAGCATAAAGGGTGTACTGTCCTAATCCTAGGAGCACTCGCAACGCGAGAGAAGGTGAAGATAAAAGACACCTGAATGTACTTTATTCCTATTTCTCCTGAACCAGGATCCATCCCCGAACTGGAACAAGTTCCTTTCGAGTTCGTATATAACCATACGATGGATTATCCTATAAACTGGGATCTTCGTAGTGATACGGAGTGTCCTGGAGAAATACAAAGGTGATTTAGGATTGGTGAAGAAATACTTGGTTTGGTCGTGAATAGCAGTCGCAATTTACTTTGCCTTCTTACTAATCCCTTGCTTTGTCTAAACTTAATACCTTCTGTACACCGTTTAGGTTAATTGGCTTTCTTCATTCCCCACCGTTCGGCACCAGCCTAAGGTTTGGAAGAAGACTGTCCAATTTGCGTAATAGGTGTACTACTCCTAAACCAAGGAGTACTCGCAACCTGAGAGAAGGTGAAAAGAAAAGACAACTGAATAGTCCTATCAGTTTTCTCCAGAACCAGAAACCATCCTCGAAGTCCTTCGAGTTCATATATAACCATACGATGGTTTTGTCCAATGGAAGTGGACGGTCGTAGTAATACGGGGTGTCCCGGAGAAAAGGGTAAAAGTAGGAGTGGCAAAGAGGTTTGCAACTCTGACAATCCAAAAGCCTGTGTTAAGTAGGTTCGGTCAACTTGGTCACTGAGTCATAGTCTAGGGTCGGGTCAATGGTCGCTGCCAAAGAGAGAGAGAAAAGAAACACTCAGCGTGCACTCTAACCTAGATCAGAATGGTTGTCACTTTATCTAATCTGGAAACCTCCCACTGTAACGTCAAATTCTTCCCCAAACCTGAAAGAAGAATTAGTCGGGGTCACCCGAGGAGTAAACTAACTCATCAGTGGGAATCGGGATCCAACTCTCATCGCATGATAACGTGACGGAATCCGCTCACGTTATCACACTCCAGAAGGTATGCGCATATCTGGCAAGTTTCAGTTCTTTTGAAACTCCCGATGTGGATTTCTGCCCCATGCTCTTATGACCTTGGCGTGAGGTCAAAATATCATAAGTCACATGTCAAGTTCTACCCGTCATTATCCTGGTTAATTTGAACCCACCCGTACATACCCTTGACGTAGGCCAAAATAGTAGTACGACTGTCCCAAATCAACGCATCTATCTATGCAACAGATAAATACCCGGCAGCTACCAAACACTATGCCTTGGCGTGAGGTCAAAATACATAGCTTGAATACTACCGAATATTTAACTGAAATGACGGAGGGCTACGAATGGTTTCTGGCGAAAACCTTTAACGTAATGAACTTGATATCGTTGAAGGAACTGATAGCTTTGTAAAAATATAGTGACGAAAACCTTTGCTAAAGAGGTCACTCCCGGTGAAGGGATCTCGGCTCTTTCCTCGTAGCATGAGGTGCAGGATATTCCAACTGAATACCACGATGCAAAGCAAAAGTAATCGGCTATAGTGAAGTTATTGCCCTGACGCAAACTTTTGTCCAAGGGGTCACTCCCGGTGAAGGGATCTCGGCCCTTGCCTCGTCGACTGAGGAGCAGGATATTCCAACTGAATACCACTGTGCAAAACAAAAGTGAACGTCCTTGCAATAACAGCTTTTGAAAAAGTGTTCCAACAACATCAGAATAGGTTTGTTTATCTTGCATTGATCCGAATCAACGCAGTCCCATCAATTGATCACACCACAAAGAACGAAAATATACTGACGTACGTATATGCCATCCGCATTCGCCACTGGGTCCCGTCATCACCCGTTAGGTTAGCTGACTAACGACAGAGCGGGGACTGGACTAGCGCGGATGCAAAACATATACAACATCTACTAATATATATATACAATATATAATTTTCGCTCAAGGCGTGATAAAAAAGCAACAGCATAGAAATGTATAGCAACACAGATCAATACAGATATCTGGGATCCCCGGGTTTCACAGAGCCGCTGAAACCCGACGTTCCCCTGGTCGTGTGGATAGCCTGTGCAATGAAAATCCTAGACCCCTACGGGCGCGGCAAGTCACCCGCCAAAACCAGAAGCGAGGCAGCCCCCTTCAGCGATGTGAATGGACCACCCAGCACTTCACGGAATCCGGTAACTTGGGCACCCCTCCTGGGTCAACCTGTACCCCCTACGAGTGCGGCGAATAGCCTGCCAATTCTAGAGTGAAGCCCCCTCCGTCTCAACGCCATGAGATGCGGGCTTGTTGTCCTCTAGAACCCGGCTATCCGTGCACCCCTCCACGGGGTAATCCTAGTACAGAAAATAAAATAATACATACAACCAGGCAGTGACGGCAGTCCACAGGTCGGACGCTCGCCCCGCAATATCAAATGTACATATAAAACAGAACTGTACTACCACTGCGACCAGGCTATCCCCACGACCGATCCGCAACAACACAGTACAATCATAGAACATCAACGTGAATGTCACGTTCGCAAATCCGTCTAAAAGGGCTATAGCAGATAGACTGGATTTACCGATCGAGTGACATTCACGGTCGCAGATATAATGTAGATACTGTGAACTAGCATGTTTAAAATATCCGATCGAACAAAATTTATCAAAGTGGGCCCCCAAAAAGAACTGTAGCACTTACAGAAAACCTGGGCCCAAATAAAATATCCCAAAAGCCCTATTTCTAACTTATAAGCTTACTGGGAAAATATGGTGCCACGATTCCTCCTATCCGCCGCGGAAGCGCGGCCAAACTAGGGCATTGGCCGCCCTTCCGCGGTCGAAGTGAGGAATCAGTGGATCGTATTTTCCCAGAATTCTTAGAATTTCTTGTACATGCCTCTGCAACGACCAGAAAAATTTTAGGAGCTTAAAAAATTTCAACAGAGAACACATGTGCACAAAAATACGGTTTTTGGGGATTTTGTTCGATCGGGTTCTAAACGCGCTAGAGCAAGCTAGGTAGGTTAACGGCGTGGCTCTGATACCAATGTAAGCCCGCGGGGGCGCCCCGGCCGTCGATCCGACGCCGGAAACGCGGAAAACAAAAACTTTGCGGACTTTGCAAAACGGCACCACCGCGGACTTTTTATCCGGATCGGGCCATTAACCTAACAACTAGCAAAGTAGAAAAGGGTAGAGATGTATACCAAGCGATCCGTGTCCTTCGGTCTTCGTCTCCACTCCGATCTCCCGCGGAATCTCCGTCACCTCCTCGCTCGTCGGAAAGGGCACCACGTAGCCGGAATCTCTAACGGGCTCCCGCCTCTTGACCGAGGCAACTCGGGCGCGAAGTTGGCTAGCCGACGCGTCCAAGATTTGCTATAGAATAGTGTAGTGAACTTGTCTCTTGGGGTTATGAGGTTGCCATGATGTGGAGGAATTTTACACAAGAATTTTCCAAGGATGCTAGAGGAAAAATGGAGCATGCCATCAAACAAAAGAGCTCGGCCACAACAAAGTGCTCACTGGAAAAATGAAGAGGCAAAGCTCTCTCTGGAAATTTTGTGAGTGGAGTGCACAAATGAAAACATGCAAAAGGAAATATATACTTCACAGCACTCACAAAATGGGATGGCCCACTAAATTAATCATGAAGGAAATTCCCACACAATTACTCTCTCACTGCAGGAACAGTGGCCGGCCCCAATAGAAAACAAGTGGGGAAAATGATAATGGAATCTTTTTGCATGATGGAGAGAAAGGAAAAATGATAAATAAAAGAGAATAGATCAAATCAATTTCCCATTTCAATCCATTCACCAACATCACAATAAATGCAAAGATAGGACCAAAATAGAATCTAATCATGATGAAGCTATTTTACAAGAAAGCCCTCCACAAACAAGTTAATTGCAAACTTGCAATTAACCCCTCCACCACAAAAGTCCGGCCGAGAAGGAACAAAGGAAAACCGGCCGGAACGGAATGCAAACTGGCAACCCCAGAAAACCGATCCCGTAATAAATTACAGGAAAACCCCGCTACTGCAAATACATGCCCGCATTTGTATTCCCACTGAACACAAATGCAAAGAGACAAAACTACACTATCAAATACTAGAATCCGGCTTAAGCCAAAGCCGGCTAGTAAAATCCGTCCGATCACGATCCGTACAATACCGCACGTATCTGATCGAACCGTGCCATATCTCCATACGGCCTCTACAGCGTTTCGCCCGAAACTTGAGTAACTGAGTGTGGTGGACTCTAAAGACTCGTCAATACCTTGGCTGTGGATTTAACCACTAGCACGTCAGAGGTATAAGCCAATACGTGACGGGCCACCAGGTATTGACCAAATGGGACGTCGATGAGGAAGCTCACCCCGACACCCAACTGAGCCTGTCAGTGATAATATCCGTACAGTCCGGTCCGTTCGTCTATGAGCATCGCATGGCGGGCCTAGGGGGTTGGTAAAAGTCAGACCCCCAAAAGCGGTACAAGTCGTGTCGGAGTGTAGCCCAGAACACCCTGAGATACTACTGGAATACCTACCAGCAAATCTCCTGCCTTGGCCAAGGACTTTTCATGTTCTGGCTCTCCTAGACACAGCACGACCTCACCCCCAAACCGGGAGAGACGAACCCCTGAAGATCCGCTCACTGCCTCCATGTGGCTCGGGACTGTACCCAACTAAAACCTGTTTGCACGACTCCTTTGAGCCGTGGTAGGGTAGTAATCAAAGTACAGTGGGAACTCACACGAGACAAATGACGATCTCAGGTCGATGAACTAACCTGTACACATGTTACCAGGGAATTGCTATCTGACGTCTGGTATAATCCCAACTAGCAGGTTCCCGGCGAGTCCTGTCCGGTTTACTCATAACCCAATGAGCACCTGTATACATCTTAGGTGAACCAACTGACACCAGTGGCTTGTGAGACCGGCCACCGCCCCTCGTCGGGGTCTCGACTGTATACACTAGTCTACTAATGGAGTATCGATGCCCTGTCTCGAAACTCCTACGACTAGGGACCTTTTAAGGATGTGCTTGTAGACCCCCAGCTCCCACTTATATGATCGCCCTCATACTGCTGGTGGTCAAGCAAGAATCCAAGGGGCTTTATCAACGTGTAATAGCGACTCGAAAGGTCACCTAAAGCAGTACACGATAATAAAGATAAACCAGATAGCATACTATCATCTCGAGTAAGACTGTCCTACTGGGACAGGTCCTCCCCTCAATCATTGCAATCACGTGCCTGTGATCCAATAATTGACTCTGAGGGCACTATCTCCAACAACTAGTACTTATCTGAAATGACGGAGGGCTACGACAGGTTTTTCTGAAAACCTATTGCGTAATGAACTTGATATCGTTGTAGGATCGAATGAATTTTGAAATGGAGTGTCTTTGAGTCTTTTCTAGTTTTGCTAAAGGAGTCACTCCCGGTGAAGGGATCGTCGGTCCTATCCTCGTCGAATGAGGTGCGGGATATATCATATATATCACTGTGCAAAGCAAAAACTCTTAAAAGAAATCAAAAGACAAACCGAGGGTTGTATCATCTGCCAGTTCTTGCTAAAGAAGTCACTCCCGGTGAAGGGATCTCGGTCCTTTCCTTATCGAATAAGGTGTAGGATATATCATATATACCTCTGTGCAAAGCAAGAACTGTAGCTACCTGTTTTATTTTGAAATTCGATTCTACAACATCTTAGGTTTCTTTTATTTCATTAATCACATTAATGAAGTCCCATCATTTAAGTTACCTAAACATCATAGATAAATACGACGTACACTTATGCCATCCGCATTCGCCTCGATGTCCCCTCATGCACCGTTAGGTTAGGTAACTAACGGCAGAGCGGGGCAGGGCTAGCGCGGGTGTAAAACATAAGTAACGCCTATATAATATATCACATATACTATATATAGTATCTATCACAGAACATCACATGATCACATCACAGATATCGCAGCAGAAGAATCATATGAAATATTGGATATGCTAGGACGTCCGTGTTTTCAATACGAGCCAGTATAAAACACGGATTCCACGGTCGCGATGAATAGCCAAACCCACACCCCTAGACCCCTACGAGAGCGGCAAGTAACCCTACCAATTCTAGTGTTAGGAGACCCGGACTCGACTCCTCGAGTTGGTTTCCCACTGGACTCCAGAACCCGGTTACTTGTACCCTCCTCCTTGGGTCTATCCTAGTGCGGAAAAGTAAATAATATACAAAGGGTGACTACTTCCGCAACCTGGAAGTGCCCCAATAAAAGAATATTACATACAAGTTTTTTACATGAATGAAAATGAAAAACACTCATCTCACATAAAAAACCCCCGGCTATTCAAACACGACGATCCAATATAACATATCCAGCAACACATAACATCACATGTCATCAACGTAAGTAAATATGTCCATCCCAATTGTCGTTGACATATAGCAACGAAAACGGCGATATCACATATTACACTTACGGTCACAGAAAAGAAAGTGTAAAAATACAACAGTTGGAATCCGCAATCTCCATAGACATCGCATGCCTAATCAAATGAATTACTTAGACATCACATGCCTAACAATTATAAACCCCGCATTTTAGTTTCTTTATCGAAAACTCTTTTCAATATCAAGTCGGGTAATTCAACAAGATTCCCGACATCCTGATCGAATACTCGTCGCAAACTTTAGTAGACAGCCACTCCCCCGATACCGTCGACGAAGTGCACCAAGACGGAACACCGCTGCCGCGAGCACCCGAACGGATGCTTTCGGCGATGGGGTTCTCCTACAGTCACTTGGTCGGGGCTAAGGAATGTAGCTGTCTAATAAGTTTATCCGGCGAGTATCCGCGTACGCTACGTGATTGCGACGGACTTTTGATCACATCAAAATTCCGTGGCAACCGATCAAGTGAGACTAAACTACTATGTTTATAACATTCATTCAGTTATCTCATAACTTTTAATGAATTCCAATTATTGTATCACATTCTGGATAAATAGAAAATGTTAAACTTTCCGATCGAACAGTCAAACACCCAAGTTTTCCCGAAACAGCTCAACACATGAAACAAGTTTAAAAACATCCAGTTCATGCCTCAGTACCAACGGTCCAGCCGTAGAAGGGTCAAGCCAACGCCTCACATGTGGCACGCCGTACTTCCCCAAACCCGAAGGTTCAAAGGGCAGTTCAAGACGGTCACATAATCGAGTTAAGGTTTGATGTCTTCTAGAGGGACCATCGAGTTACTTGCACTACTTAGAACGTCTTTAAACCAAGGAAAAATCCAACACTTGGAAATTTCCCGACAGGGGAAAAGGTGGGTATTTATATCCGGTCGAACTTTTTAACATATTCTAAAATTATCCGGAAAGCCAAATAGACAAAGTTAAACAATCTGATCGAATAATCGAATCCCCAAAACAACCCCAGAAAATTCAACTCTTGAATAAATATTAAAAATTCCCAGGAAAACCAGAACTGCAACTTATGAATTACTGTGCCAAAACCAATGCAAGATACGACAAAATAGCCGCGGAACCGCCGCACAATCCATGCTTGTGCCGCGGTTCCGCCGCGTTATAGTAGAATCATGGACACGTGTTGCACAGTAATTCTTAGGATTCCCTGCTGATTTTTCTGCATATTTTTAATGTTGAAAAATGCACAGTTTTGAAAAAAGTACAGAGAGCATGTTTTGAATTAGGGTTTCGGTTCGATCGGACTTCAAACTCCGTCTGGACTTCGCCTAAGGCTCTAGCTAGGCTCTGATACCACTGTAGGGTTCCTAGGCACGCTAATGAGGTCTCACAAGGCATCAACCATGCCAATTTCAAAAATTACGGTGCCGAGAAAACCTAATACGGATCGTTGGCTAGAAGTTTAGGCGATAAAATGAAACTAGTTTACAACTTAATTAAGAGAACGGAAATACAACCTTTGTAGATCCGGTCCTCCACCTCCATAGCTCCGCAATGAAGTCTCCTCGCTGTCTAAACGGGATCCCGGGCTCTAGCGTCGGCTTCATCGGAGAAATGGGCGGGCAAGGTCGTCGGCTTCGTGCCGAAGATGATCTACGTCGAGGCATCACAAGATCAAGCTCCCACTTCACCAAGTCATGAAACTTGTGAAGAAAACACACTCTACTACTTGGCAAGAGGTAGAGGATGAAGAAATAGGAGGTGCGTTCACTTTAGAATTGGATTTCTCACTCAATTGCTCAAGTTGCCATTGATGAAGCAAGCTTTCTTCAAGTGAAGAAGAAGAAGAAGCAAGAAAGAATATGATAAGTGTTATTTTAATAAACAAAAAGAATTCCTTCTTATCATATTCTCAACCATAGTTAAGTGTAGAGAATGAACTAGGGTTAGTTCAAATGGTTACGGTTAAGCAAGAGATAAGAATGATGACTTAGTCAAAGCTTCATGAATGTTCAACTAAAAAAACAAACAAATCCACCATTCTAATATATTTATCAAAAATGAATAAACAAATAAATAAATGAATAAGCAAAACCCTAATCATCAACTTAACCATGGTTTAATTCTGTACACTTAGCCAAATGAGCATGTATCATCAAACATGATACAAACATGTGCACAAAAGTATATCACATATACAACTTGCACATCAAGTGAGAAAATCCCTTTAAAGTGAACCAATACTAGTTAATGCAAAGTAATATATCAAATATATAATTATACATTAAATCATTAAATCAACACTTGATTTAACGATCCGGTCATATCGCATATAACCGACTAGTATCCAATGTACCGGCTTATCGAATCAATCCTTGATTCGATAACTAGGTTATATCGCATACAACCATTCGATACATTTATCGCGAGAATAGAATACGGTATCACATACACGCATTATTCTCGGTCCCGCACATATCTCATATGTGCTCCTATTTCGTTTCTCTTGAGCCAGGAAACCTCTGTGTAGGACTCTAAAGACTCGTCAATACGCCGGCAGCAGGTGATGATCATATCAAGCACCCACAATCCGCAAGCGGTCTGCTAAACGTAACGGCCACCCGGGTATTGAGCGATCAGAAGATCAACGAGCAAGCCCGCTCACACTCCAGTGAATCCAACCAGTAACACTTACCGTACAGTCCGGTCTGTTCGTCTGATATGTCGCATATCTTGCCTAGGGGTGGTAAACGTCAGACCCCAATAGCTCGATAAGTCGTGTCGATATGAGGTCTATAACAATTCGAGAAACTACTGGTAACACTTACCAGTAAATCTCAGCAACCCTGGCCAGGGATTTCCTGTTATAGCCAATCGAACACAGCGCAACATCAACTCCCTATACCGGGAGAGACGAATCCCCTCCTATCGCTCATTGCCTCCATATGATTCAGGACTGTACCCAAAAGCTACCGTTTTGCACGCCCTCTTGGACGTGGTAAGGTGGAAATCAAAGCACAGTGGGAATCACACAAGACTCTCTGACGATCTCGGGTCTACAGACTAACCTGTACCAGTGTCACCAGAGAACTGCCATCTGACGTGAGGTATAATACCATCTGGGAGTTCTCGGCGAGTCCGTCCAGTGTACCCAGTCTCCACTGAGCACCCGTATATGATCTCTGATGTCAAACACCAATGTATATGGGATCATCCATCGCCCATCTGTATGGGTCGAGAAGGTATACGCTAGTCTACACTGGTATATCGATGCCCCGTCTCGATACACCCACGACTAGGGACCTTGAAGGATGTACTTATGGACTACCATGTCCCCACTAGTATGATCCGCATCATAGTCTAGGTAGTCAAGTACACATCCTAAGGGCTTTACCAACATGTAACAGAGAGACAATCAGTATACACGTTAAGGTAAAGATCAACCAGATAGCATACTATCATGTCAAGAAAGAAAGTCCTCCCTATATATGTCCCAGCATCCACTACAATATACATCCTATGTATAGTAATGGCCTCTAGGGCATACATATAACTAACAACTTCTAGATAAAAACATACTGACAGGGCCAAACTACAAAGATTGGCTCAGGAATGTCAAAATGGCAATCACTTATGACAAGTTGGGGTATCTCCTTACCACCAAAGCTCCCCTGTCCCAAGTCCCACCTCCAGCGTCGCGGATAAGGAAATCCGTAAGACTTGGGAGATTGATAGCGCGAAGGCCAAGTGCCTCGTACTTGCCTCTATGGACAACGAACATCAGTGGAGGCACGAGAATATGGACCTCGAATCCATATTTCTCCATACAAAAGAACTGTATGGAGAGCAATCTCGTATCGCAAGATACGAAGTGTCGAAGAAGTTATTTTCGGCAAGGTTGGCCATCGGATCATCGGTAGCGGAACACGTGCTTAAGATGATTGGCTTCATTGAGGAGCTCGCGGAACTTGGGACCACGTTAGAGAACGAGCTCTATACGGACTTGATTCTCCAGTCCCTTCCTTCCACTTACGCCCAGTTTATCCTGAACTTCAACTTACAAGAAAAAGAAGTTGAACTTTCAGAACTCCTCAACATGCTGAGGAGTGCAGAGGGCACCCTACAGAAAGGTAGGGAAACATCCACTTTGTTTGTAGGAGGATTTTCATCTTCTAGATCCAAGGCGAAAGCCAAGGGAAAGAAGAAGAAAGCCTCCGCCAAACCAAGGGGCGGTGTTAGTAAAGTGGATATGAAGGGAAAAGCAAAAGCAACAAAGATAGCGGGGAAGCTTATAGGGAAGGAAGAGTGCTTTTTCTGTCATAAGAGTGGTCACTGAAAGAATGATTGCAGGGCTTGGAAAGCCAGGACACAGGAACTGAAGCAAGTTGCGGCTTCAGCTTCAGGTGTGTATGTTATTGAAAAATGTCTATCAATAAACTCTACTTTCTGGGTATTAGATACCGGATCAGGATCTCATATCTGTAATTCTTTGCAGGCGTTAAGAAACCGTAGGGTTTTGAAGGCAGGTGACATGACCCTCAAAGTTGCAAACGGAGCTGGCATGGATGCTAAGGCCGTGGGGGACTATCACCTAGGAATGTCAGATGGACATGTTTTGGTTTTGCATAATTGCTATTTTGTACCGAATGCAACTTGTAATATCATTTCTGTATCTTTGATTTCTAAAGAAGGTTATGAATTTGCGTTTGTAAGTAATGTTGTAATCATTCACCTTAATCAAGTTCTGATTGGGTCAGGTACATTAAGCAATGGTATATACGTACTAAACCAACCACAGATTTTCAATGTCCAGAATACACACAAAAGAAAGTCTCCGGAAATAAATCAGACTTTCTTATGGCATTATAGACTGGGTCACATCAATGAAAGAAGGTTGACGAAGTTACATACAGAAGGATATTTGAATCCGTTCGAATATCAATCGTATGCCACTTGTCAATCCTGTCTCAAAGAAAAGATGACAAAGACTCCGTTCACTGGACACGGAGTAAGAGCGAGCGAGCTCTTGGGACTCGTACACAGCGACGTGTGCGGTCCAATGTCTACACATGCGCGAAGCGGTTATTCTTACTTCATTACTTTTACGGATGACTTTTCAAGGTACGGTTATGTCTTCTTAATGAAACATAAGTCCGAAGCCTTTGGAAAATTCCAGGAATATAAGAATGAAGTAGAAAAACAAACTGGCAAAAGTATCAAGATTCTAAGATCGGATCGAGGTGGTGAATACTTAAGTGCCGAGTTCCTGGACTATTTAAAAGAGAACGGAATTCTCTCTCAGCTTACTCCTCCATACACTCCGCAACATAACGGTGTATCGGAGAGACGGAACCGAACCCTATTGGATATGGTACGGTCCATGATGAGTAACGCCGAGTTACCGCGATCATTCTGGGGATATGCACTAGAATCAGCTGCATACCTTTTGAACCGAGTTCCAACTAAGACTGTGCCTACTACACCATATGAGATATGGTGTGGGAAAAAACCCTATCTTAATCACATTAAGACATGGGCAAGTCCAGCTTTTGTCAAAAAGCAGCATGCGGACAAGCTCGAGGCACGCTCAGTAGAGTGCAAGTTTGTGGGATATCCAAAGAACTCCAAGGGATATCTCTTCTATTACGCAGAGGAACAGAAGATCATTGTTTCTCGTAATGCCCATTTTCTAGAACACCAGTTCTTAGAAAAGGAAACAAGTGGGAGAGAAATAGAACTGGAAGAAATTCCAGAACCACAGACTATTACTAAAAGCTTAGTGGAACCAGAGGGTTCAAAAGAAAATGACATTCCTACGCCGCTCCGCAGGAGTAGTAAGCAGTCTCATCCGCCCGAGAGATACTACGGTTTTCTCATAGACGGGGATAGAGAGGATTGCATCATAGATTATGATGATCCGACTAGCTTCCAGCAGGCCATTCATAGCGTTGACTCGGTAAAATGGCTGGATGCAATGCGGACCGAAATGGAGTCCATGTACACCAATAAAGTATGGACGTTGGACGTTGCTCCAGATGGGGTAAAACCCGTAGGATGCAAGTGGATCTTCAAAAGGAAGATTGGTGTAGATGGACAGGTTGAGACCTATAAAGCTAGACTGGTTGCAAAGGGTTTTCGTCAAAGACCTGGTTTGGACTATGATGAGACCTTTTCTCCAGTAGCTATGCTGAAATCCATTCGGATCCTTCTTGCCATTGCTGCCTTCCACGATTATGAGATTTGGCAGATGGACGTAAAGACCGCTTTTCTAAATGGAAATTTAGAGGAGTGTGTTTATATGGACCAGCCAGAGGGTTTCATTCAGAGTGGGAGCAGCGGAAAGGTGTGCAAGTTGCTTAAATCCATCTATGGACTAAAGCAGGCATTGAAGAGTTGGAACATCTGTTTTGATGAGACGGTCAAGGAATTTGGCTTTATCAAAAATCCAGATGAGCCATGCATCTATAGTAGATTTGTAGCGAGAACTGTAGTATTCCTCGTTTTATACGTGGATGACATTCTCTTAATAGGAAATGACATTCCTATGCTACAATCTGTCAAGGGGTTCTTGTCACATAGGTTCTCCATGAAAGACTTGGGTGATGCCTCATACATTCTGGGGATCCGGATCTATCGTGACAGATCCAAGAGGATATTAGGACTTTCACAGTCCAGGTACATCGACACCATATTGAAAAGATGCAGTATGGAAGATTCCAAGCGCGGTAATCTAACGGCTTGTCACGGGATGACCCTCTCCAAAGAGGTGTCTCCCAAGACTGATTTGGAAAGGGATCGCATGTCTATTATACCCTACGCTTCTGCGGTAGGCTCTATAATGTATGCGATGTTGTGTACCAGACCAGATGTAGCTTATGCACGGAGTGTGGTAAGCCGGTATTAGTCAAACCCTGGGGAGAAACATTGGATAGCAGTAAAGAACATTCTCAAGTACCTGAGAAGGACCATGGAGATGTTCTTGGTATATGGCGGAAAAGACCTCCAGATCGAGGCCTTTGCTGACTCCAGCTTCCAGAGTGACAAGGATGATTCCAAGTCCATGTCGGGTTATGTCTTTACCCTTAATGGAGGGGCGGTGTGTTGGAAGAGTTCCAAACAGGAAACCGTTGCTGACTCGACGATGGAAGCGGAATATATCGCTGCTGCAGATGCCGCAAAAGAAGCTGTCTGGGTAAGGAAGTTCTTAACTGAACTTCAGGTGGTTCCGTCCATTGTTGATCCAATACCTCTGTATTGCGACAACAACGGGGCTATAGCTTTAGCAAAGGAACCAAGGTCCCATCAGAAGTCCAGACACATCTTAAGACGGTATCACCTGATCAGGGAGATCGTGGGTCGCCAGGAGATCGAGGTTCAGAGAGTTTCTACAGAAAACAACACTGCTGATCCACTCACAAAGGCCTTGCCCCAGACTCAGTTCGAGCGGCTGATCGAGATGATAGGTCTTCGATACGCCAGTACATGGCCTTAGTGCAAGTGGGAGATTGTTAGTGTATATGCCCTAGAGGCCATTACTGTATCATACTAGTTTGTATATTACTTAATGGAAGCTTGGGATATTCACAGTTGTATATACAATCTTGCTCAATATAGTAGTATGCTACTTGGTTTGTTTCTACTTCAATGTGTACCAGTGTTTATTTCAGTATATCACATATACACATTAGTGGAGCCCTTAGGATCTTTGCTTGATTACCAGCGTTGTGATGGCAGTCACACTAGTGGGGGCTGGGTAATCTATAAGCACATCCTTATGCAAGTCCCTAGTCGCAGGACTATCGAGACAGGACATCGATACTCCGGAGTAGACTAGCGTATGCGCTTCTCATCCCAGTGTGGGATATGGTCTGTCCCACAGCCATCAGTACGTCATACTGGAGATAGTATGCGGGTGCTCGTTGGGTTACGAGTACACTGGACAGGACTCGTCGGGAACTGTTGGTTGGTACTATACCTATCGTCAGTTATCAGTTCCCAGGTGACATGAGTACAGCTTAGTCCGCTGACTTGACACTGTCACTTCGCCTCGAGTGTGTTCCCACTGCACTTTGATTACTACCCTACCACGGCTCAAAGGAGTCGTACAAGCAGGTAGTTTTTGGGTGCAGTCCCGAAGCACTTGGAGGCAGTGACGGTTAGACAGGATTCGTCTCTCCCGGTATTGGGGGTTGACATCACGCTGTGTCTAGGAGAGCCATTACACGAGTAGTCCCTGGCCAGGGCAAGCGAGATATACTGGTTGGTTTCCAGTGTTATCTCAGGGTGTTCTGGGCTTCACTCCGACGCGACTTGTACCGCTATTGGGGGACTGACGTTTACCGCCCCCTAGGCCCGCCATGCGATGTATCAGACGAAAAGACCGGACTGTATGGAGATTGTCACAGTCAGACTCAGTAGGAGTTCAGATGGGTTTCACCTCGTCAGTCTTCTTGTCGGCATCTACCTGGGGACCGTTACGCACAGCTAGTGCCGCTTGCGGTCTGTGGTTAAACCCACTGCCAGCGTAGTGTCGAGTCTTTAGAGTCCCACACAGAAAGCTATTCGCCTTTAGGCAAAAGAGTAGAGGTCGCATGGTTTTGCGACAGGTCGCATGGTTTTGCGACAAGGTTCGGTCACATCCGTGCACTTGTGCACGTACAGTGTCCGGACAGTTAACACTAGCGTTCTTTAGTTTAAGCCAGATCCTAGTGTACGTTTTGGGGTTGGTTTATCTCGTATGTATTCGTGTTCCTCGGAACGCGGATGCGGGTGTGTATGCACGGTTGACAGAGAGACAGAGGCAGAGTATTCTCATTGGGGTTGTTGACTGTTGACTGTTGACAGTTGACTGTTGACCATTGACTTATGCTTAACCCTAATGAGAATAAGATATATGATTAACATTAATATTAATTAAGTATTATAGTGACATGGTTGTTGAGGGGTTGACATTGTTGACTTGATGACTTTGTTGACCGGTTGACAAGGTTGGACTAGTTGACCATCATCATGAAAATGGCTATCATTCCATGGCAAAGACTTTTGCTTGCTTGTTTATTTATGCAAAATGAGTGCTTGAAATGATATAGTCATTTTGACTTAAACCATTTACACAATACTTGATTAGTATTTTTGTGATGATGGATTTTGGATTATGAGAGGTGAGAATGAGAAGAGTATGGTTCATTCTATCATTTGCTTTCTCTCTCTTGAGCTCTCTCATTCTCAAGCTCTCCCTCTTCCTCTTGCTCTCTCTACCTCAAGGCAAACCATTCTCATGTGTTAAGACTCATTTCCTTAAAGATAAAAAGACACCAAAACATTCCTCTACTCATTCTAGTTCACAAGGCCTAGCAAGCCAAGTGATCTAGTTTCTTCAAAGTTCGAAGAAGAAGCCAAAGGTAGAAGCTTTCGGGTGGATCCATCTTCGGCGCAAGGAGACGACGAGGTGAGGCCGATCCGTACACCGGGAGGAGTCGAAGACGAAGGAGTTCAAGAAAGGTATAGCCCCTGTTGGGGTAAAAATTTACACGCCGGTTGACCAAGTCAAAATCAAAGTCAACCCCAAGCCAAGTGGGCCCAAGCCCAGATCCAGTGGGCCCATGCCCGCGTGCTGACACGTGGCGCGCTTGTGCTCCAGCGCCTCGGGCTCGAGCGCAAAGCGCTCGCGTGCCGACACGTGGCGCGCTTGCGCTCCTGCGCTCTGCGCTCGAGCGCAAAGCGCCCGCGTGCCGACATGTGGCACGCTTGCGCTCGAGCGCAAAGCGCCCGCGTGCCGACACGTGGCGTGCTTTCGCTCCAGCGCTCTGCGCTCGAGCGCAAAGAGCCCGCGTGCCGACACGTGGCGCGCTTGCTCTCCAGCGCACTGCGCTCGAGCGCAAAGCGCCCTCGTACCGACACGTGGCTCGCTTGCGCTCCAGCGCTCTGCGCTCGAGCGCAAAGCGCCCTCGTGCCGACACGTGGCGCGTTGCGCTCCAGCGCAAAGCGCCCACGTGCCGACACGTGGCGCGCTTGCGCTCAAGCGCCCAGGTGCTGGCCCCACGCATCCTTTGGATGTCTTTTCCCCCTTTTTTATATATATACATATGTATACAAATGTACACATACACATACTCCACGACACTATCCCTGTCAGGAAAAATTTCTAACGGGGCGCTGCCCTGCACCCCGCAAGGGGGCTGCTAGCCCCCTTGACCCCCAGCCCGCTATCCGGGTAGCGGGACCCCCGTAAAAACTGTGCGTGGATCCCGATATATTCAAACCCTCCATCTAAAACAACAACACACGTACACTGCACATTGAGTTCGCATGACCAGTTTGACCCGTCAATCGGAGGTTCCCTCGCCCCAAAGGCGGGGGGTAATTAACGGCAGCTTAGTTCGCGGCTGCCGGAGATTTGTATCCCCACAATCATTAAACCCCGGCCTACCCTAGGCAGGGGGAATCTGTAGTACGCCTGACAAGCGCGCACGTATTCCCATCTCAATGGGGTGACGAAAAACACCCTACAGATTCTGGCACGCCCGGTGGGACCAATCTCTCCTCCCATATTTCGGGTTAAACGTTCATGCGAACTCAATCAATATACATACCTGTATTTATACTAAAAATAATGCTTTTTCATACAGATTTTCAAGCAATCAACCTTCGACGACAATGTCTCCCCAGACGAATTCAGCTTCCAACGTGACCCCAATTCCGTACGTGGTCAAGATCAACGCTCGTGTGGTTCTCCCCGCAAGCCTCAGTCGACAGTGGGAGGAACCGCCCCGCCAGTTCGGCTCCGTCATCATCTGCCCTGCCGGAAACGCTCATCTGGCGGAGATCCCGGCGGAACAGGTGGCCAAGCCGGTCTCAAAGGGAAAGAGGCCGAATGTCGTGATCGCTAAGGTACCACAACCGAAACTCAAGACACTATCTGAACGATTCTCTGGTGCTCCAGCGGGGGGCAAGAACTTCGGTACAAAGGGCAACATCAAATGTTACGGACGAGCTCAGGCGATAACTCCAACAAATGCACAATCGAGCGTATCTCCAAGGCCCTCCATCGCCTGGTCTGCGGCGTCTTCCCAAAAAGCCGAAGTCTGCTAGGTGCTTAGAACAGAAAAGTTAAGGCAGAAACGGCTCAGGTATCGAGCCAACAAGAGGGCCAAGGCTTCGGCCAAATGGAATTGTGTGAAGTTGCAAGTGCAGGGTTGCCCGGCGACGACGGCCGAGTCGGACGTAAGAATCAGCAATTCCTTCGAGCCCCTGAAGTGGGTTCAGAAAAATGCCATGACCGCCAGAATCAAGAAGACAGCGGTCCGAACAGTGCTACAAAGAGACGTGTCCCGGCCCCAACAGAAAAAGCATGACACTGTCTCTTCAAGGGTCTATCAGGTGCTCTGTGCCGCACGAAAGCAGCGGGGAAAATCCAGAAAAGAAGCGCCAGCACCATTCAAGAACCTGGTTAGGCCGGCCGCCTTCAATCGACTACCATCTACCGAAACAAGGGGGTCAAGACAGCGATCCGTGAAATCAGCTGCCAATGATAGAAAGACGGCCGGATATATCATCCATACGGTCTATATGGCGGGCGGGCGCCCCAGCGACAACCTTCGCAGCAAAAGCAAGGACGGAGCCACCACATCCCAAGCCCAATCTAGCCTGAATGTGGTTGCCGCCGCCCAAGAACAGCCCCCCCCCCCGCTGGATGAAGAAAACCCTCTCGATGAGGATGATAGGCAGATAGACCCCTCGGTCCATGTAGAGTCAAGCTCGGACAGCGAGGAAGAGCCGACTTTCCGCCCTAGGACTGCGGAACAGGAGCTGCTTCAAGAGCTTCGAAAACAGCTCAGGAGCAAAGATAAAGAGATGGCCAAGCTCTATTCGATGATTGATGACTTAACGAACGTGGTTATGCAGCTTACGGCTCAAATTGGTCGAGCGCCTCCCAATCAGGCACAAGCCGCTACTAATCAGCCGGGTGATGACAATCCGAAGCAGCCAATGTCTGTTGCTTTGGGACCAAGACTGGTTGAGCCGAATGAAAGCCGACCACATTCCGCTTCTGGGGATGCCTTGGCCCCAGATAGCACTATCCCGCTAACACAGGATCGGATAATGGATTTGGTCACCAGCAAGGTTAAAACATTGGTGGCCGAAGCTGAAGCTCAGAAAGAAATCGGCAGTAGTGGCCGGCCATATCCCGCGCAGTACGATCTGATTGAGTTCCCAAGCAGCTACGTCATTCCTAAGTTCGGAAGATTTGATGGAACGGGGAATGCAAATCAGCACGTCGCCCACTTCAAAGCATCGTGAGGAAATACAGGGGGCAATGACGCGCTCCTTCTTCGTCAGTTTGTCAACAGCCTGACCGGCGTCGCCTTCGACTGGTATGCGAGTATACCGGACGGGTCCGTCACTACCTTTGCCCAAATGGAGTCCCTGTTTCGGCAAAGGTTCATGAGTGTCAGTGATAAAATCTCCATTGCCGACCTTGTGAGGACTAAGCCGGGGAAGAATGAAAGCAACACCAACTTTATCGCCCGATGGCGTAATCTCACAGTCAAGTGCGAACCGCCGCTGGAACAGGACCAGTCCGTCAGCCTTCTCATTGGAAACCTCAGGAATTGGATGGTCCCATTCTCGTGTACAGCGGGCCTCAAGACATTTCAGGAGCTAACCAAGAAAGTCCAAATGCTGGAATGCTCGAAGCAAGAGTCCCCGCCGGACTCTCAGAGAGACAAAACCTGGAAAAGCAAGCGGGATGACAACCGTAGAAGCGGGAGTTCCGGCAGTACCAATGTCTTCAATGCGTCCGAAAATGAAGAAAAGAGAAGGGCGGGCGAATCCAAAACCAACCGGTCTCGAAAACCATTACTGGGAGGAGATGGTCCTTCCCTAGAGGAGAAAAAGAACAAGGTTTACTCTTTCAGAAGGGAAAAGGTCCGCAAGATATTTAAAGATGCCTTGAACAATGGCCTACAATTGCCGGAGTCGAAAAGACCCCAAGAAGAAAAAATGACCGACAATCCTCTGTATTGCCCGTACCACCGAGTAGTGAGCCATGCGATCGAGGATTGCTATATCTTCAAAGACTGGGTCGAGAAGCAGTACAAGGCTGGAGAGATCGAGCTGTCCAAAAGTGTGTTGGTGAACAATCAAGTTGCAACCGCCAACTTTATACAGACAGAAGTTGAAGCCTTCTGGGAGCAGACAGCTGAACCTGCTGCCCTAACAAACGAAACTGACTCATCGCGACCTCCGTGGAGTACGCACATATCTAATAAGACGAAGAAGATGATAAAACTACTTCGGAAAGAACCCAAGACGGAATGGGAAGGGCAGAAGAAGCATACCAGTCCAGCTGCCAATGCGGCTCCATCAGGCTCAAAATCCAAGAAGCTCAAGAAAAAGAAAAGTGCAGCTCGGCGTGAAAAAGAGTCTGCAGGGAGATCGACCATTCAAAAATATATTGATTCCCTCGAAGAATATGAACAAAAGGAAAGAACATTGATTCAATTGAAGGAGTTCTTCCCTGTACAAGCGGCTGAAATTCTGGAGGAGTTAGAAGAAGACTCCAATGAAGAGATCCCAGTAGTGACCTGCTACGCCATCCATCTTGGCAGCGACTCCGAGGATGATCTCTGTTTTCCCGATGAGGACGAGGAGCTCACCATAAAGGCCAATCAAATCCAGCTATGAAGCGGCAGGGCTCTACCGCAAAATCAGGGCAACGCCCCAAAAGGGAAGGAAAAACAAGTCGCTAATGAAGAAGATGGCAGAGAACCGGCCGATGAAAACATAAGTCCTTCCTCGGTGGACTATAATGTCTTGGCACATCTCCGGAAGCTTCCATCTCTCTTGAGCATCTACGACGCCTTGGTCCTATCTAAAGAGCTTAGAGAGGTTCTCATTCACGCTCTACAAAACCCCGAGCGGTATCAGGCTCACTTTGTGGAAATTAATATGAAAGAAGCCCAGCACGCTCTGCATGCCGCCGCATTCACATTTAAGGATGAAGACTTGCTACTGGGAACGGCTGAGCATAATCGGCCACTTTACGTGACCGGGTACAGCGACGGAGATCGAATTAATCGCATATTGATTGATCAGGGGTCCTCAGTGAACATCATGAACTTGCGAACTCTGATGAGTTTGTCAATGGACGTCCGACACCTGTCAAGGGAAAGGATTGTCATTCAAGGCTTCAACCAAAATTGCCAGCAATTTCTGGGGTCTATAGCTTTGCCGATAAAATTTGGGGATCTGCAAACTGAAGCGAAGATATACGTGATCGACGCTGACACGTCTTATAAGATTCTCTTGGGGCGGCCGTGGCTCCACGATTATGGCATCATTCCGTCAACTCTCCATCAATGCATGAAGTATACTAAAAATGGCGAAGAAAGACGCATTGACGGAGACATCCAGCCGTTCGGTGTGCATGAAGTCCGATATGAAGATTCTCGGTACTTTATGAACCACCAAAATGCTAAGCCACAACTGACTGAGGATAGACCGGCCCTAAGACTCAAAAGCAAATCTGCGCCGCCTGTCACTTTCAAAAGCAAAAATACCTAAGTGCGCCTGCATTTCGGCAGCGACACTGATGAGTCCGACGCTGGAAGCCCGGCCTTCCATAAAACTCGCCCTCATTTCGGCAGCGATGCGGACGAATCTGTTACTGAAGGCCCATCTAGCAGCAAAGTCCGCCCTCATCTTGGCAGTAACACTGAAGAGTCAGAAGAAGAGGACCTGCCGTGCAACAGCTGTGCAGATTGGCCCCCCATGCAGCAAGCGAAACTACGAGAGACATTCGAAGTCGCAGAAGGGTCCCTGGCCATCACAAGGGTGCCGGAACGGATGTGCAAAGAGCTCGACGCATTGTCAGTCTCTACCGTGGACCAGCTGAAAACTTTCTACGTGCCCGGGAGGAAAAATGGACAGAAGGGCATCCCGTTTTACAGGTCAAACCCCGTTGTGCACCGGACGATCTTTCTGTCGTGTGCCTTCCCTATGGGAGAGGCATAAGAGCCGTCCTCAATCCCAGATACTATGCGCCCGAGATGCGGGAATACTTTAAGAAGTGCGGATGCCGGTTATATCAAATGGAGTCCGAAGAAAAGTTTTACGAAGGGCTATGGTATCCGCCCCAGGTCCGAGCACTCATCGATGGACGAATTCCAGATAGACGGGGCATAGGCTACATTCAACCTGATTCCAAAGCGTGCCACATGATCCATGTTGGTGAGGCCAGCGAAAGATCAAATGATGACGACGAGATAGCCGAGCCAAAAGAAGCTCCTCAAGAGCTCGAAGATGGCGGACAAGCAACCTTTGACGAGCTAACCGAGATTGACTTAGGAACGCCCGATAATCTAAGGCCGACCTACATCAGCTCGCTCTTGTCAGAGGAAATGAAAGCGCAGATAATTGCCCTGCTGCATGAGTTCGTCGACTGCTTCGCGTGGACATACAAAGAAATGCCTGGCCTTTCCCCTGAAGTGGCCGTACATAAGTTGGCTATATCTCCTGATGCTAAGCCAGTCAAACAAGCTCCTCGAAGAATGAGAAGGGAACTAGAAGAAAAGGTCATCGAGGAAACTAAGAAACTCATCGATGCCGGCTTCATCAGGGAATAGAAATATGCAGACTGGATCGAATGCATAGTCCCAGTGAAGAAGAAAAATGGGCAGATCCGAGTTTGTGTCGATTTCAGGGACCTCAACAAGGCATGTCCTAAAGACGACTTCCCGCTACCGGTCATGGAAATGATGGTCGATGACACCTCAAATTATGAACTGTTCACCTTTATGGATGGCTCGTCTGGATATAATCAGATCAAGATGTCGCCTGAGGATGAGAAGCACACATCATTTCGAACCCCTATCGGAATATATTGCTACAAGGTAATGCCATTCGGACTGAAGAATGCAGGTGCTATATATCAAAGGGCAATGACTAATATCTTTGATGACCTAATCCATAAAGTCGTCGAATGCTATGTTGATGATCTGGTCGTCAAAACTAAAGTCAAGGCCGATCATATCCAAGATCTCAGGACCGTTCTCACCAGACTGAGGGAGTACGATCTGAAGATGAATCTTCTGAAGTGCGCTTTTGGCGTGTCATCGGGAAGATTCCTGGGCTTCATAGTCCGACATCGAGGGATCGAAGTTTACCCATCAAAGATAATGGCCATCATGGAGATGCCCCCTCCGAAGAGTTTGACGCAGCTAAGATCTTTTCAAGGGAAGCTTGCTTATATACGGAGGTTTATCTCAAATTTATCGGGGAGATGTTGGCCCTTCTTAAAGCGCATGAAGAAAGGAGCTCCTTTTATCTGGGATGCCGAATGTCAAGCAGCGTTCGAAAGCATCAAACAATACTTGTTGCACCCTCCAGTGCTGGCCGCTCCCATTCCAAATAAACCGCTGATTCTCTACACTGCCGCGCTGGACGAGTCACTCGGTGCGCTCCTTTCCCAGAATAACGAGGAAGGAAAAGAAAATGCCCTCTACTACCTCAGTCGAACTCTAGTCGGGGCGGAACACAACTACTCCCCAATCGAAAAGCAATGCCTGGCTCTAATATTTGCTGTGAAGAAGCTGAGGCACTATCTGCTCGCTCATCGGGTTATGCTGATCTCCAAGGTCGACCCGCTCAAACACTTGATCACCAGAGCGAGCCTAGCCGGCAGAATGGCAAGATGGGCTGTTATGCTACTTGAGTTTGACATAGTTTACACTCCTCAGAAAGCAGTAAAAGGGAAAGCTCTTGCAGACTTTCTCGCTGCTCATCCCATACCAGAAGGGTCGCCGCTAAATTGTGAGTTACCCGATGAACAAGTGCTACACCTCGAGGAAGATGAGCCATGTTGGGAGCTCTACTTCGATGGAGCCTCGTCAATAAGGACCTCCAGTAAATCAAGCGTCCCGGAGATAAAAGCAGGGATAGGATTGGTGTTCATCACACCATTAATGGGAACCCTACGGCGTTCTTTTGCTCTCACCGAGCCTCGGACAAACAATGAAGCTGAGTATGAAGCTCGAAGCTCTGATAGCTGGTTTGGAGCTCGCCATAGAAATGGAAATACGTCGGCTACGAGTTTACGGTGACTCCCAGCTCATCATCAACCAAGTAAGCGGCGATTATAAGATATACAAACCCGAATTAGCTCGGTAGAGAGGCCGAGTCGTGGAACTCATGAAACGGTTCACTCATATTGAACGAACGAGAGTCCCTAGAGTGTTGAACGGAAAAGCCGACATACTCGCTCGCCTAGCCAAGGAGCTGGCTGATCCTGACATGGACGAAATTCTGATCACAGTCAGGAGCCGACAAATTCTACCCCCAGTCTCTCTACGAGAAGAGGAAAGCGCGTAACAGAAGAGCAGTCTTGCCGAAGAAGCTTTGATCATCCAAGACGAGCCCGATTGGAGAGAACCCTTCATAGAGTACCTCCGATACGACAAGCTGCCCGAAGAAAAATCTGCGAGGATTCAGCTGAAGAAAAGAGCTCTCCGATACGTGTTTGTAAATGACACGCTATACCGCAGGTCATATGACCAACTCTGGCTCAGGTGTCTGTCATTGGCCGAAGCCCAAAAGGTCATGAAAGATGTTCACTCGGGCGTTTGCGGTGCTCACCAATCTGGCCCCTAGATGCGACTTCAAATCAAACGGCTTGTGTATTACTGGCCCACCATGATACGGGATTGTGGAGAGCATGCAAAGAAATGTTATATCTGCCAAATTCATGGTGATTTTATTCACAAGCATCCCAATCCATTGCATCCTACGGTGGCGTCGTGGCCCTTCGAAGTCTGGGGCACCGACATTGTTGGCCCAATTGATCCTCCGTCATCCAAAGGCCATCGGTTTATACTGGCCGCGACAGACTACTTCTCCAGATGGGCTGAAGCTGTCCCGCTAAAAGAAGTCAAGACAAAAGATATTCTGACATTCTTCCAGCATAATATTCTATACCGCTTCGGTACACCAAGAAGAATCATTTCTGACAACGGGCCTTCTTTCAAGAGCTTCAATGTCTCAAGGTTCGCTACTCAGCACAAGATAGATTGGAGATATTCCTCCATCTATAATCCAAGAGCCAATGGGCTAGCCGAAGCCTTCAATAAGACTCTATGCAAGCTCCTGAGGAAAAAATGCTTCAGCCAACAAGAGAGACTGGAATCTCAAGCTTCACGAGGCATTGTGGGCATATCGTACCACGCACCGTACTCCAACTCAGTCCACTCCATACTCATTGCTCTTCGGAGTGGAGGCGGTCCTCCCCCTCGAATTCGAAGTTCCAAGCTTAAGAATGGTCGTCCAACATGAGTTGACGGAGGAGGAAAACGTGCTCCTTCGACTTGATGAACTCGATGCCCTCGAAGAAAAGAGGCTCGCGTTGCAGCAAAATCTGGAGCTATACCGAGCCCAAATGTCACGGGCCTATGACAAGATAACCCGTCTCCGCGCTTTCAAGAAAGGTGAATTGGTGTTGGTCCTCAAAATACCGATCATCCTCAATCGACATGCCAAGGGAAAATTCGAGCCAAACTGGGAAGGACCATACGTCATTGAGAAAGTGTTCGACGGAGGATCCTACCAACTAATAAGTGCCGAGGGAGAAAGGCCCATGCCACCCATCATTGGCCGATATCTTAAGAAATACTACACGTGATGCTCCAAGTCGCAGGCGAATTGAGCACATCAGCCCTACGGTCTGGATCATACATCCTGCAAAACCGTATACAATCCACGGGCATAAATGACCCCTATCTCTCCCAAATCCTGCCGGTGAGACTACTTTTAAAGTCCCACCAGCGGCAAAAAAAAAAGAAGAAGAAAAAAAATAATAATAATAATAAAAGAAATAAAAAATAAACGGTATGTCCACAAGCAAAACGGGCACGGATGATAACTCGAAAGGGTTCCGTGAGTAAAAACAGCAGGACTACCGGCGAGTCTGTGAAAACCCGAAAGAGCGCAAACTCGTGAAAAGAAATGAAATACACTCGCAAAGTCCTCTCGACCTTGTAAGGAGAAAACCCCTGCGTGAGATCCTTACGACTCACAAAGGAGCAACACACTTAGGAATCCTCACGATTCCTAAGGAGAAAATACACCTGCGGGATCCTTACGACTCGTATGGAGAAAATACTTTTATGGGACCCTCACGGCCCATAAAATTGAAAAGCCTTAGGTGATAGGGACCCAAACCTGTCTCCTAAGCCATCGTTCCCCAACGGGCAACGGCAAATGATGATTCGCTCCTGGCATTTCGCTTCAGTGTTAGCGGTGCTGATGCCGACCAAAAACCTAAATCCCAAGTCCTCCCAAGGCAAATGATGAGTTGCTCCTGGCATTATTTCAGTGCAGCAATGTTGATGCCGGATAAGATCCAAATTCCAAGTCCCCAAATGGCGAATGATGAGTCGCTCCTGGTGCCACATTCCAGTGCAGCGATGCAGACGCCAACCAAAATCCAATTTCTCAAAATTCTCCCAGCCCTACGGTTGGTCCCCAAGTTGACTACCGTATACAATCCACGGGCTCAAATAATTCCCGTCATACCCATGCCCCACTACAATTACCAGTTACGCAGCTGGTCTCCGCCTTTGGAATTATGCTCCATTATGAGGACCCACTCATGTGTCCTCACGATACATGAGGAGAACAAACCTTTGTGGGATCCTTACGACTCATAAAGGAAAAACACACTTGGGAGTTCTCACGACTCCTAAGGAGAAAATACACGTGCGGGGTCCTTACGACTCGTAGGGAGAAAATGCTTTTATGGGACCCTCACGGCCCATAAAATTGAAAAGCCTTAGGCGATAGGGATCTAAACCTGTCTCCTAAGCCATCGCTCCCCAATCCCCAAATGGCGAATGATGAGTCGCTCCTGGTACCATATTCCGGTGCAGCGATGCAGACGCCAACCAAATTCCAAATCCCATACCCCAACGGTGAATGATGAGTCGCTCCTGGTACCATATTCCAGTGCAGAGATGCAGACGCCGACAAAGTCCCGAAATTTTTCCGGCCCTACGGTCTGGATCATACATCCTGCAAAACCGTATACAATCCACGGGCGTAAAACAATCCCAATCTCTCCCAAATCCTCTCGGGGCAAATGATGAGTTGCTCCTGGCATTATTCCAGTGCAGCAATGCAGATGCCAAACAAAAAAAAAACACAATCCCCAAATCCTCTCAAAGACAGATGATGATTCGCTCCTGGTACCGTATTCCAGCGTAGCGATGCTGATGACAACCCAAATCACATCAAATCAAACAACTAATGACCACCCTGGCAGAATCAAATTCCACCTCGAAAACAAGTTAACTTCATCCCTGACACCGCAAGAAGCGGGGAAAGTCAAATCCAGAATCGACCGTCCACATCGCAAAAAGGGCAGCACCGACCGTCCAAGTCGCAAAAAGGGCAGCATCGACCGTCCACGTCGCTAAAAGGGCAGCACCGACCGTCCAAGTCGCAAAAAGGGCAGCATCGACCGTCCACGTCGCTAAAAGGGCAGCATCGACCTTCCACGTCGCTAAAAGGGCAGAATCGACTGTCCACGTCGCAAAAAGGGCAGCACCGACCGTCCAAGTCGCAAAAAGGGCAGCATCGACCGTCCACATCGCTAAAAGGGCAGCACCGACCGTCCAAGTCACAAAAAGGGCAGCATCGACCGTCCACGTCGCTAAAAGGGCAGCACCGACCGTCCAAGTCGCAAAAAGGGCAGAATCGACCATCCACATCGCTAAAATGGCAGCAATGACCGGCCAAGTCGCAAAAAGGGCAGCACCGACCGTCCACGTCGCTAAAGGGCAGCAACGACCGTCCAAGTCGCTAAAATGGCACCATCGACCGTCCAAGTCGCAAAAAGTGCAGCACCGACCGTCCACGTCGCTAAAAGGGCAGCACCGACCGTCCACGTTGCTAAAAGGGCAGCAACGACCGTCCAAGTCGCTAAAATGGCTGCATCGACCTTCCAAGTCGCAAAAAGGGTAGCAACGACCGTCCAAGTCGCTAAAATGGCAGCACCGACCATCCAAGTCGCTAAAAGGGCAGCATCGACCGTCCAAGTCGCAAAAAGGGCAGCATTGACCGTCCATGTCGTAAAAAGGGCAGCGCAGGATTCCTACAAAGCGGGAACCAGGTCACTCCGGGCCAGGGAAACGTCTATCACGGACACTCCGTCACGGAGACATGTCAAGCAACGACCGTCCATGTCGTAAAAAGGCCAGTGCCAGCTTCCCAAAAAGCGGGAACCAAATCTGGTCGCCTCCAAGGAAAAAAAGATCCATCAATTTCATGCACACGACCCACATATGTGGTATGCATTTATTGATGGGGGGCAATTTGTTGGGGTAAAAATTTACACCCTGGTTGACCAAGTCAAAATCAAAGTCAACCCCAAGCCAAGTGGGCCCAAGCCCAGATCCAGTGGGCCCATGCCCGGGTCGAGCCTGAACATGAAGCGGCTGGCCTCCCCCCATGCGAAGATAAAAATTTTGTAATAAATAATTTTGTTGCATTTCTTTTATTTTATTTTATGGATAAATGTAAGAAAAATAGGCATAAAGCCAAATTTTTGTAAAGCCCATGGCTTATGTGCAAAAAGAAATGGCACATGAGCCATGGGATAGGCAAAATGCCATTTTGTGAAGCCCAAGGGGCTATGTGTAAAATGTATAGCCTATAAAGGCAAAGATAGTGAAATATCTCAACAACTTTTCTCACTCCAAAAAAAAAGTCTCAGATCTGAGCTCTTTCTTCCATCTTCAAGGTTCCAAAACCTTCTTCTTTCTTTTGAATTAAATCAAGAGTTTTACTCTTCCTTTTTAAAAAATTAAATAGTTTTCCACCACAAAACCCATTAAGGGGAACTCAGATCTGCCATCAGATCTCAAAAAGAAAAGATTTTTAAAATCTCACATCTCTTTATCTCCAAGATCCGGCCAGCAAAGGAAGAAGAAGGACCCATTCCCTTAATCCAAAGCACCTTAGGAGTTTAACTCCACCCTATTTTCTCTTTAGAGAATTTCCGGGGCTAAAAACCCCCCCTTTTCCTCGCTGGTGCGCTAGCGCTCGAGCGCAAAGCGCCCACATGCCGACACGTGGCGCGCTTGCACTCCAGCGCACTGCGCTCGCGCGTAAAACGCCCGCGTGCCGACACGTGGCGCGCTTGCGCTCCAGCGCCTCGCACTCGAGCGCAAAGCGCGCGCGTGCCGACACGTGGCGCGCTTGCGCTCCAGCGCTCTGCGCTCCAGCGCTCTGCGCTCCAGCGCAAAGCGCCCGCGTGCCGACACGTGGCGCGCTTGCGCTCCAGCGCAAAGCGCCCGCATGCCGACACGTGGCGCGCTTGCGCTCCAGCGCTCTGCGCTCGAGCGCAAAGCGCCCTCGTGCCGACACGTGGCGCGTTGCGCTCCAGCGCTCAGCGCTCGAGCGCAAAGCGCCCACGTGCCGACACGTGGCGCGCTTGCGCTCAAGCGCCCAGGCGCTGGCCCCACGCATCCATTGGATGTCTTTTTCCCCTTTTTATATATATACATATGTATACAAATGTACACATACACATACTCCACGACACTGCCCCGCACCCCGCAAGGGGGCTGCTAGCCCCCTTGACCCCCAGCCCGCTATCCGGGTAGCGGGACCCCCGTAAAAACTCTGCGTGGCTCCCGATATATTCAAACCCTCCCTCCAAAACAACAACACACGTACACTGCACATTGAGTTCGCATGACCAGTTTGACCCGTCAATCGGAGGCTCCATCGCCCCAAAGGCGGGGGGTAATTAACGGCAGTTTAGTTCGCGGCTGCCGGAGATTCGGATCCCCACAATCATTAAACCCCGGCCTACCCTAGGCAGGAGGAATCTGTAGTACGCCTGACAAGCGCGCGCGTATTCCCATCTCAATGGGGTGACGAAAAACACCCTTCAGCCCCCTAACCGAGTAGGTAAACTCTTGTTAGGTTGTTAGCTAGTAGTTTAACAAAGATCCGGTTTTGAGTCCATGTTACCGCCTCTAGAAAATCATTTTTCACCAAATTCCGCATGCCCGAAAGTACCGGGACAGGTAGCATGGACTTACAGTGGTATCAGAGACTAGTTAAACTCTATCTAACATGTTAGCAAAGTACTAGAAGATCGATCAAAGAAAAAGTCACGAAACGAACCCGATATGTCAAGTTTCTGCCGATTTTTTTTCTGTTCAAAAGTTGATAAATTTCATCTTAAAAATCGGCTCAGGCTTTTTATTAAATAACCAAAAAATTTGGTCCCACGAACCGATCAAAGCGCCGCGGAAACGGGCCGGGAGCACGCTCCCGCCGCGGTTCCGCGGCCGAGTTGACTCGGCCGAGGTCCAAATCTTGTGCAGTGTATTTCTGGGGTTGTTTTGGGATTTCTGGAATATCTTTTCAGCCCATATTTTCCAGAACGAAAATTTTGTGTTTGGGGCCTAAAAATCCGTATTTTTGATCGAACTTCTAAAGACTTAAGCTGACGGGTTTTTATCTGTGATGTGATATTTGTATTGAACGTCTGCTAATCGCTATATGTCGATTAGTGGGGGTTATACAAATCTGTGATCTGTAATGACATTGGAATGTGTATATGAATTCATTGGATTGTCGCGGGTGAATAGCCGGAGGTTGTGAGATGAGAGTTTTCTTTTCTTTCAATTCATGTAAATTTGTAAATTGATGTAATAATTATTTATATGGCCGCACAACCGGGTCGGGGTTGTAGCCGTCATTGTATAATTTCTTTTTACTGTTTTTGCTCCTATGATAGACCCATGGAGGGGGTGCACAAACTACCGGGTATGCCGAAGTGCCGAGTGGCCTACTCACGGAGTTGAGGGAGGTTGCTTCACTTCGGGTACTTGGCGGGTAGTTTGCTGCACCCGTAGGGGTCTTGGGTGGGGTATTGGCTATTCACCGCGACCGTGTAATCTGCTTTTCGTTATAGGCTCGTACGAATTGCGGGTTCCTAGTATATCCAATGTTTTCATCTGTGATCTGAAATGGCTATCATTGCAATATATCTATATATGATATTATTTAGGCGTTGCTTATGTTTTGCAGCCGCGCTAGCCCAGCCCCCGCTCTGTCGTTAGTTAAGTAACCTAACGGGTAATGACGGGGCCCCGTGGCGAATGCGAATGGCATAAGCGTACGTCATATTTTGGTTGTTTTCTACAATGGTAGGATTAAATGATGGGACGCATTAAAAGAACTAATGCAAGAAAAATACGCATTAAAAGAACTAATGCAAAGAAAAATAAACCAAGTAAAAGTCGTTGGAACACTTTCAAAAATGTAGGGTTCCTAGGCACACTAGTGAAGGTCCATAGAGCATCAAACATGCCCGAATAAAATTCTACATGTGCCGAACAACCCAAAGACGGGATCTTTGCTAGATTATTAGGGTTTAGCATGCAAGATAACAACTTTTTATCTAAGTGTGAGGGATTACAACCTTTGTAGTCCGCTCCTTCACTTCACAAGCTCCGAGTAGAAGTCCTTTCGCCGCGATCCATGATCTCCCGGACTCAAGAGAGGCTCCACGACTCGAACGATCCATGCTAGCTTGAAGTGTTCCGAATCTCCGATGATCTACGTCGAAGTTGCAAAAACCCAAGCTTTCTCACTCTAAAGAGATGAACACCCTAATCTCATGGGCTAGATGAGATGAGGATGAGGGAGTAGTATTTATGCTTTCTTTTTATTCACTTTCTCACTTGAAATCATCACACAAGAATTAACTAGTAAGCTTTTTCTTTTAGAACTCAAGAGAGAAGAAGATGATTTTGGAAAAGATAATCCTTTTGTGATGAATAGAAAAGAAATCTATAGGATTGATATATCAACCATGGTCAAGGATGATAGGCTAAGAGTTTGTAGAGAATAAACTAGGATTAGGGTTTGGTTAGGTTAGAAATGCGTCATGGAAAAATATCAACCATAATATCTTAATCAAGACAAAAGCAAAGCTTCTAGAATGAACAAGAAGAAGCTAACCCTAATCAAACCCTAATCCCATTTAATCATCCTTAAACATGTATAATAATAAATCATATTATGTCACAGTAATATATATCACATATATATTATATATTTGCAACAAAAGAAAATAATACAATTAACATATATCGCATACATATCAATGTATCATCTAGTGAGAAAATGAAATAATAAAGCGAGCCAATATTAGATAATGTAATACAATATATCATATATATTATTATACATTAAATCATCGAATCAACAATTGATCCAACGATCCGGCTATATCGAATATAACCAGCTAATATATCATGTACCGATTCGTCGAATCAACACTTGATCCGATGTCCCGATTCATATCAAAATATCTCGAGAATATAATACGGTATCTTATATCGCATTATCCTCGGTCCTGCACATATCACATATGTGCCTCTACTCCGTTTCGCCTGAGCCAAGAAACCTCTGTGTAGGACTCTAAAGAATCGTCAATACGCCGGTAGCAGGTGATGATCATATCAAACACCCACAAGCTGCAACCGGTCAGCTAAACGTAACAGCCACCCAGGTATTGAGCGATCAGAAGATCAACAAGCTAGCCTGTGCATTCTCCTGTGAATCCAATCAGTAACACTCCCGTACAGTCCGGTCTGTTCGTCTGATATGTCGCATATCAAGTCTAGGGGTGGTAAACGTCAGACCCCAGTAACCGATAAGTCGTGTCGATGTGAGGCTCATAACAGGTCGAGAAACTACTAGTAACACTTACCAGTAAATCTCTATATCAGCCCGGGCCAGGGACTTCCAGTTATAGCCAATCGAACACAGCCCAACATCAACTCCCTATACCGGGAGAGACGAATCCCCTCCTATCGCTCATTGCCTCCATGTGATTTGGGACTGTACCCAAAAGCCACCGTTTTGCACGCCCTCGTGGACGTGGTAAGGTGGAAATCAAAGCACAGTGGGAATCACACAAGACTCTATGACGATACCGGGTCTACAGACTACCCTGTACCAGTGTCACCGGAGAATTGCCATCTGACGTATGGTATATCACCAACTGGGAGTTCTCGGCGCGTCCGTCCAGTGTACCCAGTCTCCACTGAGCACCCGTACACCATCCTTGATGTCAAACACCGATGGATATGGGATCATCTATCGCCCATCATATGGGTCAAGATGTGTATACGCTAGTCTACTCTGGTGTATCGATGCCCTGTCTCGATATACCCTCGACCAGGAACATTTATAGGATGTACTCATCGACTACCGTGGCCCCACTAGTATGATCTCATCTTAATCCCAGTAGTCGAGTACAGATCCTAAGGGCTTTATCAACATGTGAGAGAAAGACAGTAAACCAATACAAGTCAACAAGTTAAGATAAAGTGAAACCAAATAGCATACTATCATGACGAGCAAGAAAGTCCTCTCTGTATATATCTAAGCATCCATCATAATATACATCAAATGTACAACAATGGCCTCTAGGGCATATACATAACTAACAATCTCCCACTTGCACTAAGGCCAGCTGCTGTAGTATCTCATACCTAGCATCCCAAATAATCTCTCAAACTGTATCTGGGGAATGGCCTTCGTGAGTGGATCCGCAGTGTTGTCCTTCGTATCTACTCTCCTGACCTTGATCTCCCGGCGATCAACTATCTCCCTGATCAGATGATACCGCCTCAGAATATGTCTGGACTTCTGATGGGATCTGGGTTCCTTGGCCAAACCCACAGCTCCATTGTTATCGCAATACAGAGGAATTGGATGCTTAATGGATGGAACCACTCCAAGTTCACTAATGAACTTCTTCATCCAGACAGCCTCTTTGGCAGCATCGTTGGCGGCGATGTATTCAGCCTCCATCGTCGAGTCTGCAACGTTATCCTGTTTGGAACTCTTCCAACATACCGCCCCTCCATTGAGGGTAAAGACAAATCCCGAGTGCGACTTAGAGTCGTCCTTATCACTCTGGAAGCTGGAATCGGTAGAGGACTCCACCCGGAGTTCTCCGTTACCATACACCAAGAACATGTCTCTAGTCCTTCGTAAGTACTTGAGAATGTTCTTCACAGCTGTCCAGCGACTCTCTCCACGATCTGCTTGATACCGACTCACTACACTTAGTGAGTATGCTACATCGGGTCTGGTACATAGCATCACATACATGATAGAGCCTACTGCTGAAGCATAGGGTATCCCTTGCATGCGAGCTCTCTCCAAATCAGTCTTGGGAGACATCTCTTTGGAGAGAGTGAGTCCAGAGATCGTGGGTTGGTTCCCACGCTTGGATTCTTCCATACTAAACCTCTTTAGTATGGTGTCAATGTACCTGGATTGGGACAATCCTGTAAGTCCATGCTACCTCTCCCGGTACTTTCGGGCATGCGGAATTTGATAAAAAACGATTTTCTAAGAGGTGGTAACATGGACTTAAAACCCGGATCTTTGTTAAAAATCTAACTAACAACCTAACTACGAGTTGCTAACTACTCGGTTAGGGGGTTATACCTTTCTTTTTCTCGAACTCCTTCGTCTTCAAGCCTCGATGGATGTCCGGATCGCCTTCACTCCGCCGTCTCCTTGCGCCGAAGATAGATCCACCTCGAAAGCTTCTACCTTTGGCTTCTTCTTCGGTCTTTGAAGAAACTAGTTCACTTGGTTTGCTAAACCTTGTGAACTAAAGTGAGTAGAGAAGAGTTTGTATGGGATTTTATCTATGGTTCTTGGTTCTCAACTTATGAGACAAGTGAACCATAGAGTCAAGGGAGGGAGAGCAAGAGGAGGAAGATGAGAGCTCAAGAACAAGAGAGAGAATGAGCATGAAAGAATGAGAGAAGAATTTTCTCATTTGGCTCTCATAATCCAAAACAATCATAACACATCATATCAATCAAGTATTATGTGATGGTTTAAGCAACCATAGCCATATCATTTCATGCACTCATTTTGCACAAAAGAGCAAGCAAGCAAAAAGTCTTTGCCATGAAATGATAGCTATAGTTATCATGATGGTCAACTAGTCAAGCCTAGTCAACCGGTCAACAAAGTCAACAAGTCAACAAAAGTCAACAAAGTTAACAACTCAACAACCATGTCACCATAATACCTAATTAATATAATTGTTAATCACATATCATATTCTCATTAGGGTTGAGCAAAAAGTCAATAGTCAACTGTCAACAGTCAACAACCCTAATGAGAATCCTCCGCCTCTGTCTCTCCGTCAACTGTGCATACACACCCGCATCCGCGTTCCGAGGAACACGAATACAAACTGGATAAATCCAATCCCAATACATACACTAGGATCTGGCTTAAACCAAAGCCCGCTTGTGTCTACTGTCCGGACACTGTACGTGCACAAGTGCACGGATGTGACCAAACCCTGTCGCAAAAACCATGCGACCTGTCGCAAAACCATGCGACCTCTACTCTTTTGCCTAAAGGCGAATAGCTTTCTGTGTGGGACTCTAAAGACTCGACACTACGCTGGCAGTGGTTTAACCACAGACCGCAAGCGGCACTAGCTGTGCGTAACGGTCCCCAGGTAGAAGCCGACAAGAAGACTGACGAAGTGAAACCCATCTGAACTCCTACTGAGCCTGAATGTGACATTCTCCGTACAGTCCGGTCTGTTCGTCTGATACATCGCATGGCGGGCCTAGGGGGCGGTAAACGTCAGTCCCATAATAGCGGTACAAGTCGTGTCGGAGTGAAGCCCAAAACACCCTGAGATAACACTGGAAGCCTACCAGTATATCTCGATTACCCTGGCCAGGGACTACTCGTGTAATGGCTCTCCTAGACACAGCGCGATGTCAACCCCCAATACCGGGAGAGACGAATCCTGTCTAACCGTCACTGCCTCCAACTGCTTCGGGACTGCACCCAACTACCACCTGTTTGCACGACTCCTTTGAGCCGTGGTAGGGTAGTAATCAAAGTACAGTGGGAACACACTCAAGACGAAGTGACAGTGTCAAGTCAGCGGACTAAGCTGTACTCATGTCACCTGGGAACTGATAACTGACGATAGGTATAATACCAACCGGTCAGTTCCCGACGAGTCCTGTCCAGTGTACTCGTAACCAAACGAGCACCCGCATACTATCTCCAGTACGACGTACTGACGGCTGTGGGACAGACCGTCTCCCACTCTGGGATGAGAAGCGCATGCGCTAGTCTACTCCGGAGTATCGATGCCCTGTCTCGATAGTCCTGCGACTAGGGACCTGCATAAGGATGTGCTTATAGATTACCCAGCCCCACTAGTGTGACTGCCATCACAACGCTGGTAATCAAGCAAAGATCCTAAGGGCTCCACTAATGTGTATAGGTGATATACTAAAATAAACACAAGTACACATTGAAGTAGAAACAAACCAAGTAGCATACTACTATATTGAGCAAGATTGTTTATACAAGGTGAATATCCCAAGCTTCCATTAAGTAATATACAAACTAGTATGATACAGTAATGGCCTCTAGGGCATATACACTAACAATCTCCCACTTGCACTAAGGCCATGTACTGGCGTATCGAAGACCTATCATCTCGATCAGCCGCTCGAACTGAGTCTGGGGCAAGGCCTTGGTGAATGGATCTGCAGTGTTATCTTCTGAAGCGACTCTCCGAACCTCGATCTCCTGGCGATCCACGATCTCCCTGATCAGGTGATACCGCCTCAAGATGTGTCTGGATCTCTGATGGGACCTGGGTTCCTTCGCTAAAGCTATAGCCCCGTTGTTGTTGCAATACAGAGGTATTGGATTAACAATGGACGGAACCACCTGAAGTTCTTTCAAGAACTTCCTTATCTAGACAGCTTCTTTTGCGGCATCAGATGCAGCGATGTATTCCGCTTCCATCGTCGAGTCTGCAACGGTTTCCTGTTTGGAACTCTTCCAACACACCGCCCCTCCATTGAGGGTAAAGACAAAACCCGACATGGACTTGGAATCATCCTTGTCACTCTGGAAGCTGGAGTCAGCAAAGGCCTCGATCTGGAAGTCTTTTCCGCCATACACCAAGAACATCTCCTTAGTCCTTCTCAGGTACTTGAGAATATTCTTTACCGCTATCCAGTGTTTCTCCCCTGGGTCTGACTGATACCGGCTTACCACACTGAGTGCATAAGCTACATCCAGTCTGGTACACAACATCGCATACATTATAGAGCCTACCGCAGAAGCGTAGGGTATAATAGACATGCGATCCCTCTCCAAATCAGTCTTGGGAGACATCTCTTTAGATAGGGTGATCCCGTGACAAGCCGGCAGGTTACCGCGCTTGGAATCTTCCATACTGAATCTTTTCAGTATGGTGTCGATGTACATGGACTGCGAAAGTCCTAATATCCTCTTGGATCTATCACGATGGATCCGGATCCCCAGGATGTATGAGGCATCACCCAGGTCTTTCATGGAGAACCTGTGTGACAAGAACCCCTTGACAGATTGTAGCATAGGAATGTCATTTCCTATTAAGAGAATGTCATCCACGTATAAAATGAGGAATACTACAGTTCTCGCTACAAATCTACTATAGATGCATGGTTCATCTGGATTTTTGATAAAGCCAAATTCCTTGACCGTCTCATCAAAACAGATGTTCCAACTCCGCGATGCCTGCTTCAGTCCGTATATGGACTTAAGCAACTTGCACACCTTTCCGCTGCTCCCACTCTGAATGAAACCCTCTGGCTGATCCATATAGACACACTCCTCTAAATTTCCATTTAGAAAAGCTGTCTTTACGTCCATCTGCCAAATCTCATAATCGTGGAAGGCAGCAATGGCAAGAAGGATCCGAATGGATTTCAGCATAGCTACTGGAGAAAAGGTCTCGTCATAGTCCAAACCAGGTCTTTGACGAAAACCCTTTGCTACCAGTCTAGCTTTATAAGTCTCAACCTGTCCATCTACACCAATCTTCCTTTTGATGATCCACTTGCATCCTACGGGTTTTACCCCGTCTGGAGCAACGTCCAACGTCCATACTTTGTTGGTGTACATGGACTCCATTTCGGTCCGCATTGCATCCAGCCATTTTACGGAGTCGACGCTTTGAACGGCTTGCTGGAAGCTAGTAGGCTCATCATAATCTATGATGCAATCCTCTCTATCCCCGTCTATGAGAAAACCGTAGTATCTCTCGGGCGGATGAGACTGCCTACTACTCCTGCGGAGCGGCGTAGGAATGTCCTGTTCTTTTGAACCCTCAGGTTCCACTAAGCTTTCAGTAATAGCTCGTGGTTCTGGAATTTCTTCCAGTTCTACTGTGCTCCCACTTATCTGGGTTTCCAAAAGCTCAGTTTCCAAGAAGTTGGCATGACGAGAAACAAGAACTTTTTGTTCCTCTTCGCATTAGAAGAAATATCCCTTGGAGTTCTTTGGATATCCCACGAACTTACACTGTACTGAGCGTGCCTCGAGCTTGTCCGCATGCTGCTTTTTAACAAAAGCTGGACATCCCCATGTCTTAATGTGCTTAAGATAGGGTCTCTTCCCACACCACATCTCATATGGTGTAGTAGGCACAGTCTTAGTTGGAACTCGGTTCAAAAGGTATGCAGCTGATTCTAGCGCATATCCCCAGAATGATCACGGTAACTCAGCGTTACTCATCATGGACCGTACCATATCCAATAGGGTTCGGTTCCGTCTCTCCGATATACCGTTATGTTCCAGAGTGTATGGAGGAGTAAGCTGAGAGAGAATTCCGTTCTCTTTTAAATAGTCCAGGAACTCGGCACTCAAGTATTCTCCACCTCGATCCGATCTTAGAATCTTAATACTTTTGCCGGTTTGTTTTTCTACTTCATTCTTATATTCCTGGAACAATCCAAAGGCTTCGGACTTATGTTTCATTAAGAAGACATAACCGTACCTTGAGAAGTCATCCGTAAAAGTAATGAAGTAAGAATAACCGCTTCGCGCATGTGTAGACATTGGACCGCACACGTCGCTGTGTACGAGTCCTAAGAGCTCGCTCGCCCTTACTCCGTGTCCAGTAAACGGAGTCTTTGTCATCTTTCCTTTGAGACAGGATTGACAAGTGGCATACGATTGATATTCGAACGGATTCAAATATCCCTCTGTATGTAACTTCGTCAACCTTCTCTCATTGATGTGACCCAGTCTACAATGCCATAAGAAAGTCTGATTTATTGCCGGAGACTTTCTTTTGTGTGTATTCTGGACGTTGAAAATCTGTGGTTGGTTTAATACGTATATACCATTGCTCAATGTACCTGACCCAATCAAAACTTGATTAAGGTGAATGTTTACAACATTACTTACAAAAGCAAATTCATAACCTTCTTTAGAAACTAAAGATACAGAAATGATATTACAAGTTGCGTTGGGTACAAAAAAGCAATTACGCAAAACCAAAACATGTCCATCTGACATTCCCAGGTGATAGTCCCCCACGGCCTTAGCATCCATGCTAGCTCCGTTTGCAACTCTGAGGGTCATGTCACCTGCTTTCAAAACACTACGGTTTCTCAACGCCTGCAAAGAATTACAGATATGAGATCCTGATCCGGTATCCAATACCCAGGAAGTAGAGTTTATTGAAAGACAGTTTTCAATAACATACACACCTGAAGCTGAAGCTGCAACTTGCTTCAATTCCTGTGTCCTGGATTTCCAAGCCCTGCAATCATTCTTCCAGTGACCTTTCTTATGACAATAGAAGCATTCTTCCTTATCCACAAGCTTTCCCGCTATCTTTGTTGCTTTAGCTTTTCCCTTCGTATCCACTTTACTAACACCGCCTCTTGGTTTGGCGGGGGCTTTCTTCTTCTTTACCTTGGCTTTCGCCTTGGACCTAGAATAAGATGATCCTCCTACAAACAAAGTGGATGTTTCCCTACCTTTCTGTAGGGTGCCCTCTGCGCTCCTCAGCATGTTGAGGAGCTCTGAAAGTTCAACTTCTTTTTCTTGTAAGTTGAAGTTCAGTATGAACTGGGCGTAAGTGGAAGGAAGGGACTGGAGAATCAAGTCCGTATAGAGCTCATTCTCCAACGTGGTTCCAAGTTCCGCGAGCTCCTCAATGAAGCCAATCATCTTAAGCACGTGTTCCGCTACCGATGATCCGATGGCCAACCTTGCCGAAAATAACTTCTTCGACACTTCGTATCTTGCGATACGAGATTGCTCTCCATACAGTTCTTTTGTATGGAGAAATATGGATTCAAGGTCCATATTCTCGTGCCTCCTCTGATGTTCGTTGTCCATCGAGGCAAGTACGAGGCACTTGGCCTTCGCGCTATCAATCTCCCAGGTCTTACGGATTTCCTTATCCGCGACGCTGGATGTGGGACTTGGGACAGGGGGAGCTTTGGTGGTAAGAAGATACCCCAGCTTGTCGTAAGTGATTGCCATTTTGACATTCCTGAGCCAATCTTTGTAGTTTGGCCATGTCACTATGTTTTTATCTAGAAGTAACTTAAGTCCAGTCATTTCGATTGGTCGCTGCAATTAGGAGAGAGAAGAAGAAACACTTAGCATGATGCTCTTGCAAGTTTAGAGTGGTTTTTAATTTGTCTAAACAGGATGGCTCCCACTATTTCTCGAATCCCTCCTCAAACCAAAAAGGAAGAATTAGTCAGGATCAATCTCACCGTACAATACTTGCTTAACCGTTCAATACTTGCTTAACCGTTCGGCCAGGCTGGTATCGGTACTTCGAGGGAGGTTTTCCAATGCTTTCGCGAAGTTCCTTAATTTAAGAACCTCTTTTCCCTTGAAGCGTAGCCCCGCTAACACCTTTCTAGACACCTACTTGGTTTATAGCATTGATCGTTAAGTGAGAGATTTCCCGAGGAGTAGCATATACTCACAGTAGGATCGGGATCCAAATATCATCGCATGACGAAACTGAAGGAATCCTACCAGAATCATCACACTCCAAATGGTATGCTACACTAGCAAGTTTCAGTTCTTTTGAAACTCCCGATGTGGATTTTTGCCCCATGCTCTTATGACCTTGACTTTGGCCAACAAATCATAAGTCACATATCAAGTTCTACCCGTCGTTCTCCAGGTTAATTTGAATCCACCCGTACCTACCCTTGACTTTGGCCAACAAGGCAGTACGACTGTTCCAAACCAACGCATCTATCTATGCTGCACATGAATACCCAATAGCTACCAATCACTATGCCTTGACTTTGGCCAACAAACACAGCTTGAATACTATTGACTATTCATGTGAAACGACGGAGGGCTACGAATGGTTTTGGCGAAACCGTGAACGTAGTGAACTTGATTTAGTCGATGGAACGAGATAGCTTTTAAATGGAGTGGCTCAAACTCCGCATTTTAAAAGTTTGTTTTGAAAAGAACCGAGTGGTTTTTCGAAAGTGTTCCAACGACTTTTACATGGTTTATTTTCTTGCATTAGTTCTTTTAATGCGTGATATTCTTGCATTAGTTCTTTTAATGCGTCCCATCATTTAAACCTACCATTGCAGAAAACAACCAAAATATGACGTACGCTTATGCCATTCGCATTCGCCACGGGGCTCCGTCATTACCCGTTAGGTTACTTAACTAACGACAGAGCGGGGGCTGGGCTAACGCGGCTGTAAAACATAAGCAACGCCTAAATAATATCATATATAGATATATTGCAATGATAGACATTTCAGATCACAGATGAACACATTGGATATACTAGGAACCTGCAATTCGTACGAGTCTGTAACGAAAAGCAGATTACACGGTCGCGGTGAATAGCCAATACCCCACCCAAGACCCCTACGGGTGCGGCAAACTACCCGCCAAGAACCCGAAGCGAAGCAACCTGCCTCATCCCCGTGAGTAGGCCACTTGGCACTTCGGCATACCCGGTAGTTTGTGCACCCCCTCCATGGGTCTATCCTAGGAGCAAAAACAGTAAAAAGAAATTATACAATGACGGCTACAACCCCGACCCGGTTGTGCGGCCATACAAATAATTGTTACATCAATTTACAAATTTACATGAATTGAAAGAATAGAAAACTCTCGTCTCACAACCCCCGGCTATTCACCCGCGACAATCCAATGAATTCATATACACATTCCAATAACATTACAGATCACAGATTTGTATAACCTCCACTAATCGACATATAGCGATTAGTAGACGTTCAATACAAATATCACATCACAGAAAAACCCGTCAGCTTAAGTCTTTTAGAAGTTTGATCAAAAATACGGATTTTCAGGACCCCAAAAATAAAATTTTCGTTCTGGAAAATCTGGGCAGAAAATATATATTCCGAAAATCCCAAAACAACCCCATAAAAACACTGCACCAAACCTGGACCTCGGCCGAGTCAACTCGGCCGCGGATCCGCGGCGGGAGCGTGCTCCCGCCGCGTTTCCGCGGCGCTTTGACTCGATCGTTGGACCAAATTTGGTGGGTGATCACACAAAAGCCTGAGCCGATTTTTAAGATAAAATTTATCAACTTTTGAACAGAATAAAAATCGGCAGAAACTTGAAAATCTCGGGTTCGTTTCGTGACTTTTCTTTGATCGATCTTCTAGCTACTTTGCTAACATGTTAGTCCATGCTACCTCTCCCGGTACTTTCGGGCATGCAGAATTTGATAAAAAACGATTTTCTAAGAGGTGGTAACATGGACTTAAAACCCGGATCTTTGTTAAATATCTAACTAACAACCTAACTACGAGTTGCTAACTACTCGGTTAGGGGGTTATACCTTTCTTTTTCTCGAACTCCTTCGTCTTCAAGCCTCGATGGATGTCCGGATCGCCTTCACTCCGTCGTCTCCTTGCGCCGAAGATAGATCCACCTCGAAAGCTTCTACCTTTGGCTTCTTCTTCGGTCTTTGAAGAAACTAGTTCACTTGGTTTGCTAAACCTTGTGAACTAGAGTGAGTAGAGAAGAGTTTGTATGGGATTTTATCTATGGTTCTTGGTTCTCAACTCATGAGACAAGTGAACCATAGAGTCAAGAGAGGGAGAGAAAGAGGAGGAAGATAAGAGCTCAAGAACAAGAGAGAGAATGAGCATGAAAGAATGAGAGAAGACTTTTCTCATTTGGCTCTCATAATCCAAAACAATCATAACACATCATATCAATCAAGTATTATGTGATGGTTTAAGCAACCATAGCCATATCATTTCATGCACTCATTTTGCACAAAAGAGCAAGCAAGCAAAAAGTCTTTGCCATGAAATGATAGCTATAGTTATCATGATGGTCAACTAGTCAAGCCTAGTCAACCGGTCAACAAAAGTCAACAAGTCAACAAAGTCAACAACTCAACAACCATGTCACCATAATACCTAATTAATATAATTGTTAATCACATATCATATTCTCATTAGGGTTGAGCAAAAGGTCAATAGTCAACTGTCAACGGTCAACAACCCTAATGAGAATCCTCCGCCTCTGTCTCTCCGTCAACTGTGCATACACACCTGCATCCGCGTTCCGAGGAACACGAATACAAACTGGATAAATCCAATCCCAATACATACACTAGGATCTGGCTTAAACCAAAGCCCGCTAGTGTCTACTGTCCGGACACTGTACGTGCACAAGTGCACGGATGTGACCGAACCCTGTCGCAAAAACCATGCGACCTGTCGCAAAACCATGCGACCTCTACTCTTTTGCCTAAAGGCGAATAGCTTTCTGTGTGGGACTCTAAAGACTCGACACTACGCTGGCAGTGGGTTTAACCACAGACCGCAAGCGGTACTAGCTGTGCGTAACGGTCCCCAGGTAGAAGCCGACAAGAAGACTGACGAGGTGAAACCCATCTGAACTCCTACTGAGCCTGAATGTGACATTCTCCGTACAGTCCGGTCTGTTCGTCTGATACATCGCATGGCGGGCCTAGGGGGGCGGTAAACGTCAGTCCCCTAATAGCGGTACAAGTCGTGTCGGAGTGAAGCCCAAAACTCCCTGAGATAACACTGGAAGCCTACCAGTATATCTCGATTGCCCTGGCCAGGGACTACTCGTGTAATGGCTCTCCTAGACACAGCGCGATGTCAACCCCCAATACCGGAAGAGACGAATCCTGTCTAACCGTCACTGCCTCCAAGTGCTTCGGGACTGCACCCAACTACCACCTGTTTGCACGACTCCTTTGAGCCGTGGTAGGGTAGTAATCAAAGTACAGTGGGAACACACTCGAGACGAAGTGATAGTGTCAAGTCAGCGGACTAAGCTGTACTCATGTCACCTGGGAACTGATAACTGACGATAGGTATAATACCAACAGGTCAGTTCCCGACGAGTCCTGTCCAGTGTACTCATAACCCAACGAGCACCCGCATACTATCTCCAGTACGACGTACTGACGGCTGTGGGACAGAACGTCTCCCACTCTGGGATGAGAAGCGCATGCGCTAGTCTACTCCGGAGTATCGATGCCCTATCTCGATAGTCCTGCGAGTAGGGACCTGCATAAGGATGTGCTTATAGATTACCCAGCCCCACTAGTGTGACTGCCATCACAACGCTGGTAATCAAGCAAAGATCCTAAGGGCTCCACTCATGTGTGTAGGTGATATACTAAAATAAACACAAGTACACATTGAAGTAGAAACAAACCAAGTAGCATACTACTATATTGAGCAAGATTGTTTATACAAGGTGAATATCCCAAACTTCCATTAAGTAATATACAAACTAGTATGATACAGTAATGGCCTCTAGGGCATATACACTAACAAATCCCTGTATCCGTTTGGATCTATCTCTATAGATACTAATCCCCAATATGCATGAGGCATCACTTAGATCTTTCATTAAGAATCTTTGTGATAAGAAGAGCTTGACTGATTGCAGCATAGGAATATCATTTCCTATCAAGAGTATGTCATCTACGTACAATACGAGGAAGACTACTTTACTCTCCGCCACCTTCTTATAGATACAAGGTTCATCTATATTTTTGATGAAGTCAAACTCTTTGACTACTACATCAAAACAGATGTTCCAACTCCGCGATGCTTGCTTTAACCCATAAATGGATTTAAGCAGCTTGCACACCTTTCCGCTGCTCCCACTATCTACGAAGCCCTCTGGCTGAGTCATGTACACGTACTCTTCTAAATCACCATTTAGAAAGGCGGTCTTAACATCCATTTGCCAGATTTCGTAGTCATGGTATGCTGCAATGGCAAGTAAGATCCGGATGGACTTAAGCATAGCCACTGGACAAAAGGTTTCGTCATAATCCACACCTGGTCGTTGACGAAATCCCTTTGCTACAAGTCTAGCTTTGAAAGTCTCAATTTTTCCATCTACACCAAATTTCTTTTTAAAAATCCACTTACTCCCAATGGGTTTTACCCCTTCAGGAGCATTTTCCAAAATCCATACTTTATTGGTGTACATGGATTCCATCTCAGATCGCATTGCATCCAGCCATTTCACAGAGTCACCACTCGTGATGGCCTGCTCGAAACTAGTCGGGTCATCATCTTCCATGATGCAATCCTCGCTTCCACCATCAATGAGAAAACCGTAGTATCTCTCAGGCGGATGAGAAACCCTACTAGATCGGCGGAGAGGCTGGGGTTCGTCGGGTACTACTGAATCCTCTGGTTCTACTAAATCTTCAGTTGCAATTTGTGTTTCTGGAACCTCTTCCAGCTCTACCTCTTTGCCACTAATTTCTTTTGCAAGAAATTCCTTTTCTAAAAAGGTGGCATATTGAGAAACAAACACTTTTTGTTCCTCAGCGTGATAGAAAATATATCCTTGAGAATTCTTAGGATATCCCACAAATTTGCAAAGAACTGATCGTGCCTCGAGTTTGTCTGGATTTTGTCTTTTGACATAGGCCGGACAACCCCATATCTTAACTCGTTTAAAATATGGTCTCTTCCCACTCCATATCTCATATGGTGTGGTAGGTACAGATTTAGATGGATCTAGATTCAATATGTATATGGCTGTCTCAAGCGCATACCCCCAAAAGGAAATAGGTAACTCAGCATCGCTCATCATAGATCGCACCATATCTAATAGGGTCTAATTCCTTCGTTCCGATACACCGTTGTGCTGTGGTGTATAAGGAGGAGTAAGCTGAGAGAGAATCCCATTCTCTTTTAGATAATCTAGGAACTCACTGCTTAAGTATTCACCTCCTCAATCAGATCGAAGAATCTTAATACTTTTGCCCGTTTGATTATCTACTTCGTGCTTATATTCTCTGAATTTCTCAAAAGCTTCAGACTTGTGTTTCATCAGGAACACATATCCGAATCTTGAGAGATCGTCAGTGAATGTAATGAAGTCGGAAGAACCGTTCCTGGCATGCGTAGACATGGGACCGCATACATCACTATGTACCAGTCCTAAGAGTTCGGTAACTCTTTCTTCGTGTCCACTAAACGGAGCTTTGGTCATTTTCCTTTGAGACATGAATGGCAAGTATCATAAGATGAAAATTCGAATGAATTCAAATATTCATTTTTATGCAACTTAGCTAGCCGTGTCTCATTGATATGGCCAAGTCTACAATGCCACAAGAAAGATTCGTTCATTTCTGAACTTTTCCTCTTGTGTGTGTTTTGTATATTGAGGACTGTATTCTGATTTAGAATGAATATGCCATTATATAACGAGCCTGATGCAATCAACTTTTGATCTAGGAATATGTTCATAACATTATCCTTTACTACAAAATTATATCCTTCTTTAGTTAATAAAGAAACTGATATAATGTTGCACATCATGTTCGGTATATAATAGCACTCATTTAGAATCAGTGTATTACGACTTGGCAATACAAGGTGATATTCGCCAACTGCTTAGGCTGCAATACTTGCACCGTTCCCTACTTGAACGGAATGATCACCTTTTCCCAGTTCTCTACCTTTATGTAGCCCATGTAACTGTTTACATATGTGGGATCCTGATCCGGTATCTAATACCCAGGACGTAGGGTGAACTGAGAAACAGTTCTCAATAACTAACACACCCGAAGAAGATACATCAACATGCATGTTCTTTTGGGCGGCTTGAGAATCTAGATATTCTTCTATTCCCTGTTCAGTCTTATAACTCTTATAAGAAAGAACGGGTCCAACGTTCTCCTGCTCAGTATAATAAGCGGGTTCAGTCAATACATCCATATTATTATCTTGATTATGGCCTGACATGGTCGCTACCTGGAAAGAGAGAGAAGAAAACACTTTAGCGTATGCTCTTGCAAGATTAGATTGGTTATTATCTTATCTAACCAGGATGTCTCCCACTGTTTTTATCAAATCTACCTTCAAACCCTAAAAGGTAAGATTAGCCGGGATTAATTTGTCACGACCCGAAAGTACGGAACGTGACTGGCACTTAGATTACGAGACGTCTAAAGGCGTACCGTAACCTAAGTCAGCCAAAGCCCAGAAATCTAACCCAAAATCCAAAAGAGAGTGAAGGAAAACCTTAAATGAAAACGGTTTTGAAATCAATTAAGTTGCATAGAATCCCTTTTTAAAATATCAAAAATTTCCGAAAATTTCGGCAGAGCCTCCCCTGTATTTTCTATCCCCCAAAATGGGTACAACAAGATAATAAACATTTAATCATAAAAATGGCATCCCCAAGCGGGAGCTAGCTCTTCGCCCAAGGCGGATCACAACCACATGCAATATAATAGTAATATCAAGAAAAGAGCAAAGGAAACGCAAAAATACCAGAAAAACACACATCGGCTCAAGTGAGCTCGATCCAAAAGAACCACAAATATACAAGTCTCCCTGTCTCATCACTAAGTCGCATATACAAAACAACTGGTAGATGGAGAATACTAGATACAATGATAAAGCAAAAGAAATAAAATATGCTCGCAACCCACCTACGGGCGAAGTCGCGAGTCAGAGCAAAAGGAACTGATGATAAGATAGCCCGCCGCTACAAGACTGACGTGTCCGACCTGCAAGACACTGTGGCACAACGGGGGTGAGTTGCCAGCTCGTGAGTAAATATAACATCTAATAAGGCAATCGTAAGAATGCACGCAATGCGGAACAACATGTATGTCCATATGTGATATAATAACTCTAGTATGCATGCACATGTATGCAATATCTTTTCTAACTCTTTAAGTGTTTTAAATGTTAATGTTACTGCATTCTTAACTTTTAGAAAACGAATGTCTGCATAATAGCTAAATATCATCAAGAAATCCTCAGAAAAACCCGTGTCAAGCATCGACACCAAATAGGAATCATATCAGTCTCAATGTCGGGCTCCGTCAGTCCGGATCGGCCCATATCATAAATCTCACGACAACGGTCGGTATCCTCCGGATATCCGCCGCGCCAGACATCACCGGTAGGTAGTCTTCCCCTGCCAGGCTCATCGTCTACAACTCGATCTTCTTGCCCCGGGGTACCATACCGGGCCCACCATGTACCCGAGACGGTTCATCCACTCCTCGAATCGGGTCTCGAAATCCAACAGAAAACATGAAAACTCATGGTGGACGACACATACGTCACGAGAAAACCGCAACTTTGTTTTGAAAAAGATAAATATAAGGTTTTGTTAAATTCTTGCGGTTTTCCCCCAAAATCCAGAAATCGCAGCAAACTGAAATCCTCAAGAAATCATAATGTCCACATGTTATGTATGATAAGTGTCTATGATATCAATGTATATGATGTGAGAGTTTGGCTAGAAATCTATGTAAATATGATAGTAATGCGAGGTATATGCGTACGATACAATCTCAAATATCATGCATGAATGCAATGGCGTTACTAGCTAACAGGTTTTTATAGTGCACGTGGCATGGCAAATACCAAAGGCGTGTGTGTCACATGAATAGTGCGCGTGCAATAGATGCCAATGGTAAGGTGTTCGTGTCCTACGAAATGATATCGCATATGTATATATGAATGTCATATGAATGTCCATGCAATCTAGTATAGGGTTAGCTGTAAGGGTATGCAATGTGCGTAAATGGATAAGCTAGCTAACAATATAATTATTGCATAAAGTAGAGTAATCCTAACTAGGGAGGGGGCGCCTCGCGCCATCCAGACGATTCCCCCGTAGATGAATATATCTACTCACCAGAAATCCCCGCTAATCTGATCCGGCCACCGCTTTGCCTTTTCGCGCCGTATCCGAAGTTTCCCCGACCGATCCTAGAATTGCATAACACAAAATATAAGGTTACAGATTTCTGAAATGATGCAAGTCACATTATACAAATATCGACGCTCTCGGATTAATCACAACGTGCACTCGGTACGCGGAAAAATACACGAAAATCGCTAATTTTTAGCTAAAATCGCCATTTCGGGGAAATCGATTAAACTACAACCCGACTAGACGAAACCCCGCGTTCGCGCATTCTAATAATCCTATACGAAGCTAATAATATTGCTAACCTAACACAATTTGAACGCATACTATTTTTCTTAAAAATCTAGTAAGCGATTTTCAAACCAAATCGATATAAACGTTGAAATTTGTCGTTTTAGCGAGCATACCAAAACACAATTTACCACTCCAATCACCTAAACAACCATCCCTAACATAATCCAAGCATCATGCTACAAGCCCTAATTTCTAAAATCAAAACCTTCACTTGATTTTTCCAAATCAAACATTTACTACTAAACTAATATTTAGAATAGAAATTCTAGCACAATTAAACCTCAAGTAAGCAACTAGTTTAGGATTTTTCACCTCTCAATCTTGAACCCTAACTTTAATACATCAACCATGCTTCAAACCCTAATCCAAAATCAAATCCCTTTTCTTGAATTTCCTAACCAAGAATTTATAAGCAAATCACACACTAAAACTACTAAATCTAGCAACTTAAACAACAATTAACAACTAGATTTGGATTTATACCTCCCAAGTGTGAACCCTAGTTTGCTCAAGTCTCCAAGAAGCCTCCTTTCTCCAAGTTTTGAACTAATTTGGCTTGAGGAGAGAGTGGATTAGGATTTAGATTTGAATAGAGATGGAAATTTGTTGATTTTTTTATGAATTTTTGCAAGAAAATAAAACAAAATCAAGTGAGGAAGTGGGGAAAACTGCAGGTATAGGGTTCGGCCAGCAGGTGAGGAAGGGGTTTGTGGAAAATTTGGAGAAGTTTCTAGGCCTAAAACACCCCCATGTTCTCATTTAATGCATATCAAATCAACTTTTTACAAAAAAACCCCTTTTTAAGCCATTTTTTTTGATAATTTTCCCACTAAAAATCTAAAAGTTTGCAAGACATGTTATAATTTTATTAACACCATATTTTAGCTTATAAAGACTCCTAATTAAGAAATTTACCTAATTAAATTTGTATTTATCCCTAATTAAATGTATTTAAAAAGGCTTAAAATAATAAAAAAATAATTAATTACGAAAAAAAAATTTTATTTAACTAGAAAATTATAAATGACATTTTAGTGACAAAATTATAGTAATATCTTATCTAAATTTTGTATAATTAGGTCTACAAAGAAAAATACCTATTTTGACTTTTTACGGAAAAAGCCGAAAATTTTGCCGATTACCGAAAAACTGCCTAAACGATTTTCGAAGGGTTACAATCTTCCCCCCTTAAAGAAATTCGGTCCCCGAATTTAGAATTTAACTACGCGTACCTTCAAAAAGATGGGGATATCTCTTCCTCATCTCGACCTCGGTCTCCCAGGTGACCTCCTCGCTGTTCGGGCCACGCCAAAGGACTTTGACAGACGGTATGACCTTCGACCTCAATTTCTTCACCTGCCGATCCAAGATGACCACCGGCTGCTCGGTGAAAGAAAGATCACGCTCTAACTGGATCGTCTGGTGCTGAATCGCCTGGGAAGGATCATGAAGGTACTTGCGGAGCATCGAGACATGGAATACGGGGTGAACATCGGGGAAACTGGGCGGAAGGGCTAACCGATAAGCGACTGGACCAACGCGCTCAAGGATCTCGAAAGGACCAACATATCTAGGACTCAGTTTTCCTTTCCGCCCAAATCTCATCACACCCTTCATCGGAGATACCTTCAGGAAAACATGATCGCCAGCAGCGAACTCGAGTCGGCGACGACGCCTGTCAGCATAAGATTTCTGCCTGCTCTGTGCCGCTCTCATCCTGTCCTGAATCAGCTGTATCTTCTCGGTCGTCTCCTGTACGATCTGAGGCCCCAAAATACAGCTCTCCCTGAGCTCTGTCCAACATACAGGCGATCGACATCTCCTCCCATATAAAGCCTCAAAAGGTGCCATCTGAATTGTCTCCTGGAAGCTATTATTGTAAGAAAACTCGATCAAAGGCAAATGACGATCCCAGCTACCACCGAAATCTAAAACACAAGCTCTGAGCATGTCCTCAAGAGTCTGAATCGTACGCTCCGACTGACCGTCAGTCTGAGGATGAAAGGCTGTGCTAAAACTCAATCGGGTGCCCAAAGCTTCCTGGAGTTTCTGCCACAATCGGCTAGTAAACTGGGTGCCACGGTCGGACACGATGCAAGTCGGAACACCATGCAGTCGCACAATCTCATCAATATAAACCTGGGCGTACTGAGAAAATCCAAAAGTGGTCTTCACTGGCAGAAAGTGAGCCGCTTTCGTCAGTCGATCAACAATCACCCAGATAGAGTCATACCCTCGACTGGTCCTGGGTAGACCCACAACGAAGTCCATAGAGACCTGCTCCCACTTCCACTCAGGAATGGGCAAAGGCTGTAACTCGCCGGCTGGCCTCTGGTGCTCTGCCTTGACTTGCTGACAAGTCAGGCATCTCGACACAAAGTCTGTAATATCCTTCTTCATCCCGTCCCACCAGTAAACCTCTCTCAAATCACGGTACATCTTGGTGGAACCTGGATGCACACTGTATACTGATCTATGGGCCTCCTCGAGAATATCACGCCTCAGTCCCTCTGAATCTGGCACACACAGTCGAGTCCCAAATCGGAGTATCCCCTGATCATCAATCACGAACTCAGAAACTCTGCCCTGCCGAATCTGCTCAATAATCTCTAATGTACGGGCATCGCCGGACTGTGCCTCGTGGATACGGTCAAATAACTGTGGGCGTGCTCTGAAATGGGCCAGCTGTCCCCCTGTAGGAGTAAACTCGAACTGCACTCTGCTATCACATAAAACCTGCCAATCCGCCGTCGACTGCATTTGTACTGCGCTCAAACAAGATAAGCTACCTCCGGGCCTCCTACTCAAAGCATCTGCCACCACATTCGCCTTGCCCGGATGGTATAGAATCTCGCAGTCATAATCTTTCACCAACTCCATCCAACGGCGCTGTCTCAGGTTCAGGTCTCGCTGCTGGAAGATATACTTCAAACTCTTGTGGTCAGTGAATATCTGGCACGACTCACCGTATAGGTAATGTCTCCAGATCTTGAGTGCAAATACTACTGCAGCCATCTCTAAATCATGGGTGGGGTAGTTCTGCTCGTGTTTCCTCAACTGCCGAGAAGCATACGCGATAACTCTGTCGTGCTGCATCAACACGCATCCCAGCCCCACTCTAGAAGCATCACAATATACTACGAACCCGCCTAATCCTGAAGGCAATGCTAACACTGGAGCAGTAGTCAGACGAGTCTTCAACTGCTGGAAGCTATCCTCACATGCCTGGGTCCAATCAAAAGGAACCCCCTTCCGGGTCAACCCGGTCAACGGTGCAGCAATGCGGGAGAAATCCTGGACAAAACGTCGATAATAGCCGGCCAGACCTAGAAAGCTGCGAACCTCTGTAACTGATACTGGTCTAGGCCAACGCTGAACTGCCTCGATCTTCTTCGGGTCCACGCAAATACCATCTCTCGTCACCACATGACCCAAGAAATCGACACTGTCTAACCAGAATGCGCACTTGGAAAATTTGGCGAACAGCTGATGCTCCCTCAAAGTCTGCAATGTGATACGTAAGTGCTGCTCATGCTCCTCCCGGCTCCGAGAATAAACCAAGATGTCGTCAATGAACACAATGATGAACTGATCGAGATACGGCCTGAATACGCGGTTCATCAAATCCATAAAAGCTGCCGGGGCATTGGTGAGCCCGAACGACATCACCAAGAACTCATAATGACCATATCGAGTACGGAAAGCTGTCTTCGGAATATCCTCCTTCCGAACCCGCAACTGGTGATAACCTGACCGTAAATCAACCTTCGAGAAAAACCCTGCACCCTGGAGCTGATCAAATAAGTCATCAATGCGGGGTAGGGGATACCTGTTCCGCACAGTAACCCGGTTCAGCTGACGATAATCAATGCATAAACGCATACTTCCGTCCTTCTTCTTAACAAACAGGACGGGAGCACCCCAAGGTGACACACTCGGTCGGATAAGCCCTTTGTCCAGCAAGTCCTGTAACTGATCCTTTAGCTCTCTCAGCTCTGCGGGGGCCATCCGATAAGGAGGTATAGAAATAGGCCCCGTGCCAGGGATCAAGTCAATACAGAACTCAATCTCGCGCTCTGGTGGCAGACCAGGCAGCTCGTCAGGGAATACATCAGGAAACTCTCTAACAACAGGGACCTGGTCCATCGGAACCTCTGTGGAGCTAGTATCACAAATATAGGCTAAGAATCCCTGACACCCTTTCCTTAAGAGCTGACCAGCGCGAAGAGAAGAAATTAAGCTGGGAAAGGTAGCACTACGATCTCCCTGAATAATAAGAACCGGCTCACCAGGAAAACTGAATCTGACTGCTTTTTCACGGCAGTCCACGGATGCATAACAGGTGGCCAACCAGTCCATACCAAGAAGAACGTCAAAGTCGAGCATATCGAGGAGAATCAAATCTACTGAAGAATCTCTCTCCCCGATACGAACGGAACAAGATCGGTACACAAAACGGGCAACAAAAGACTCGCCTACCGGGGTAATAACGACAAGCGGCTGATCTAACGGAGAAGACTCTCGGCCCAACCTCGGTGCAAAATACGTGGAAACATAGGAGTGTGTGGAGCCTGGATCAAATAATACCCGTGCATCAAAAGAACAAACTGGCAGAGTACCTGTCACGACGGCATTGGATGCCTGTGCATCCTGAGGAGTCAATGCGAACACTCGGGCCTGTCCACCACTGATAGCTGGCTGTCCTCTGCCTCTACCTCTGCCTCTGCCTCTGCCTCTGTCGCCTCGTCCTCTCTGAACCGGACCGCCTCGCCCACGGCCTCTAGAAGCATCTGTCTGGCGTGAAGCATCATCAGGCGTAGGAAGTAAAGCTCTCTGCGAAGGTGGTGAGGGTGGTAAAGTCACATGCGGGACTGTCGCTGCGCCCGAACGCCCCATGGTACAGTCTCTGATACGGTGGTACTGACTCCCACACCGAAAACATCCCGGAGACGACTGCTGGGTCTGTGGATATGAACCAAATAACTGACCTCGTTTCAATCCTCTGCCTCCGCCATCCCCCGGAAATAATCTATCACGATGTCTGCCCATCTGCCGCTGAGCTGGCGTATCAGTACGGATCCTCTTCGGCCCAGAAGCGACCGGAGTCTCAGAAATACGCTCCTCCAAAAGTAAGGCTGCATCCATCGCGGCTGCGTATGTATCAAAGTGCTGGGTGCCGATGGCAAGGAATAGCTGTGTATCAAGCCCTCGCACAAACCTCTTTATCCTCTTCTCTTCTGTGTCGACTAGGTACGGTGCATATCGAGACAACTGGGTAAACTGTATATCATACTCCGACACTGTCATCCCAGGAGTCTTGCGCAGAGACTCAAAACTACGGGCTCGAGCATCTCGGACACTCTCCGGAAGAAAACGGGCAAGAAATGCAGCTGTAAACTCATCCCAGGTCATAGAAGGCAGACCTGCAGCTCGGCCTCTCTCTACTGAGTCGTACCATGTCTGGGCAAGACCCTCCAGACGAAAACTCGCAAACTCCACCAATCTATCATCAGAACACCTCAACGAACGGCCAATCCGTGCCATCCTATCGAGAAATGTCTGTGGGTCCTCTGTCGCATCTGTACCGGTAAAAGCTGGGGGTCTCAATCTCATGAACTCTTGTAGTGAAACAGGGATAGTCTCCGTAGTAGCAGCAGGAGTGACCATCTGTGCAGCAGGTACGATCGTGGTCTGTGCGGTGGAAGGAACGTCCTCGGATCTCTGTGCCCGGCTAGACTCAACTAAAGATCCCATCATCTGCCGCAACTCTTGCATGCCGGCCTCTAATCTGGCAATACGGTCAGGATAAGACGGATCAGTAGGACCCTGAGGGGTAGGTGTATCCTCCCGCTCGATCCTCGCCTCAGACGAGCCCGCTCGAATCTCATCCCTAGCGGCAGCCCGCTGAGCTCTCGTAGTCTTTGGCGGCATCGAAGCTGGAATAAGAAAAAGGACTGATAAGATCATTGCAATTGAATCAAGGAATGCAAGGAATCAAGAAAGGAAATACAAGCAATTATGTCCTAAGGTCACTTAGGCGGAGTACCGTATCGTAAGTATGCCGCGGATCATACCCACGCTACGCCACTCTGCTTAAGTCACCTACTCCATCTACCAAGGTCGTCCTACACTCAGAAAGGTAAAACCTACGCTCTGATACCAACTTTGTCACGACCCGAAAGTACGGAACGTGACTGGCACTTAGATTACGAGACGTCTAAAGGCGTACCGTAACCTAAGTCAGCCAAAGCCCAGAAATCTAACCCAAAATCCAAAAGAGAGTGAAGGAAAACCTTAAATGAAAACGGTTTTGAAATCAATTAAGTTGCATAGAATCCCTTTTTAAAATATCAAAAATTTCCGAAAATTTCGGCAGAGCCTCCCCTGTATTTTCTATCCCCCAAAATGGGTACAACAAGATAATAAACATTTAATCATAAAAATGGCATCCCCAAGCGGGAGCTAGCTCTTCGCCCAAGGCGGATCACAACCACATGCAATATAATAGTAATATCAAGAAAAGAGCAAAGGAAACGCAAAAATACCAGAAAAACACACATCGGCTCAAGTGAGCTCGATCCAAAAGAACCACAAATATACAAGTCTCCCTGTCTCATCACTAAGTCGCATATACAAAACAACTGGTAGATGGAGAATACTAGATACAATGATAAAGCAAAAGAAATAAAATATGCTCGCAACCCACCTACGGGCGAAGTCGCGAGTCAGAGCAAAAGGAACTGATGATAAGATAGCCCGCCGCTACAAGACTGACGTGTCCGACCTGCAAGACACTGTGGCACAACGGGGGTGAGTTGCCAGCTCGTGAGTAAATATAACATCTAATAAGGCAATCGTAAGAATGCACGCAATGCGGAACAACATGTATGTCCATATGTGATATAATAACTCTAGTATGCATGCACATGTATGCAATATCTTTTCTAACTCTTTAAGTGTTTTAAATGTTAATGTTACTGCATTCTTAACTTTTAGAAAACGAATGTCTGCATAATAGCTAAATATCATCAAGAAATCCTCAGAAAAACCCGTGTCAAGCATCGACACCAAATAGGAATCATATCAGTCTCAATGTCGGGCTCCGTCAGTCCGGATCGGCCCATATCATAAATCTCACGACAACGGTCGGTATCCTCCGGATATCCGCCGCGCCAGACATCACCGGTAGGTAGTCTTCCCCTGCCAGGCTCATCGTCTACAACTCGATCTTCTTGCCCCGGGGTACCATACCGGGCCCACCATGTACCCGAGACGGTTCATCCACTCCTCGAATCGGGTCTCGAAATCCAACAGAAAACATGAAAACTCATGGTGGACGACACATACGTCACGAGAAAACCGCAACTTTGTTTTGAAAAAGATAAATATAAGGTTTTGTTAAATTCTTGCGGTTTTCCCCCAAAATCCAGAAATCGCAGCAAACTGAAATCCTCAAGAAATCATAATGTCCACATGTTATGTATGATAAGTGTCTATGATATCAATGTATATGATGTGAGAGTTTGGCTAGAAATCTATGTAAATATGATAGTAATGCGAGGTATATGCGTACGATACAATCTCAAATATCATGCATGAATGCAATGGCGTTACTAGCTAACAGGTTTTTATAGTGCACGTGGCATGGCAAATACCAAAGGCGTGTGTGTCACATGAATAGTGCGCGTGCAATAGATGCCAATGGTAAGGTGTTCGTGTCCTACGAAATGATATCGCATATGTATATATGAATGTCATATGAATGTCCATGCAATCTAGTATAGGGTTAGCTGTAAGGGTATGCAATGTGCGTAAATGGATAAGCTAGCTAACAATATAATTATTGCATAAAGTAGAGTAATCCTAACTAGGGAGGGGGCGCCTCGCGCCATCCAGACGATTCCCCCGTAGATGAATATATCTACTCACCAGAAATCCCCGCTAATCTGATCCGGCCACCGCTTTGCCTTTTCGCGCCGTATCCGAAGTTTCCCCGACCGATCCTAGAATTGCATAACACAAAATATAAGGTTACAGATTTCTGAAATGATGCAAGTCACATTATACAAATATCGACGCTCTCGGATTAATCACAACGTGCACTCGGTACGCGGAAAAATACACGAAAATCGCTAATTTTTAGCTAAAATCGCCATTTCGGGGAAATCGATTAAACTACAACCCGACTAGACGAAACCCCGCGTTCGCGCATTCTAATAATCCTATACGAAGCTAATAATATTGCTAACCTAACACAATTTGAACGCATACTATTTTTCTTAAAAATCTAGTAAGCGATTTTCAAACCAAATCGATATAAACGTTGAAATTTGTCGTTTTAGCGAGCATACCAAAACACAATTTACCACTCCAATCACCTAAACAACCATCCCTAACATAATCCAAGCATCATGCTACAAGCCCTAATTTCTAAAATCAAAACCTTCACTTGATTTTTCCAAATCAAACATTTACTACTAAACTAATATTTAGAATAGAAATTCTAGCACAATTAAACCTCAAGTAAGCAACTAGTTTAGGATTTTTCACCTCTCAATCTTGAACCCTAACTTTAATACATCAACCATGCTTCAAACCCTAATCCAAAATCAAATCCCTTTTCTTGAATTTCCTAACCAAGAATTTATAAGCAAATCACACACTAAAACTACTAAATCTAGCAACTTAAACAACAATTAACAACTAGATTTGGATTTATACCTCCCAAGTGTGAACCCTAGTTTGCTCAAGTCTCCAAGAAGCCTCCTTTCTCCAAGTTTTGAACTAATTTGGCTTGAGGAGAGAGTGGATTAGGATTTAGATTTGAATAGAGATGGAAATTTGTTGATTTTTTTATGAATTTTTGCAAGAAAATAAAACAAAATCAAGTGAGGAAGTGGGGAAAACTGCAGGTATAGGGTTCGGCCAGCAGGTGAGGAAGGGGTTTGTGGAAAATTTGGAGAAGTTTCTAGGCCTAAAACACCCCCATGTTCTCATTTAATGCATATCAAATCAACTTTTTACAAAAAAACCCCTTTTTAAGCCATTTTTTTTGATAATTTTCCCACTAAAAATCTAAAAGTTTGCAAGACATGTTATAATTTTATTAACACCATATTTTAGCTTATAAAGACTCCTAATTAAGAAATTTACCTAATTAAATTTGTATTTATCCCTAATTAAATGTATTTAAAAAGGCTTAAAATAATAAAAAAATAATTAATTACGAAAAAAAAATTTTATTTAACTAGAAAATTATAAATGACATTTTAGTGACAAAATTATAGTAATATCTTATCTAAATTTTGTATAATTAGGTCTACAAAGAAAAATACCTATTTTGACTTTTTACGGAAAAAGCCGAAAATTTTGCCGATTACCGAAAAACTGCCTAAACGATTTTCGAAGGGTTACATAATTACACCCTACAATTTCGTCAATCTTTCAGCCAGATCAGTGTCGGTACTTTGAGGGAGGTTCCCCATGCTTTCGCACGGACCTAATTAAAGTAAACCTCATTTTCCCAGAGGCGTAACCCCGTTAACACTTTTCTAGACACCTACTTGATCGACTAATTGTCCTGTGTAAAACTCTCCCAGGAGTAACTCTTACTCGCAGTGGGTATCGGGATCCAACTATCTCATAGAAGGTATGCAATCTCATTGCAAATTTCAACACTTGAAATTCCCGATAATATTTTGCCCCTAGCGATCTATGACCTTAACTAAGTCAACAAACCATAAATCGCAAGTCAAGTTCAACCCGTACATTTCCCGATTGAATTAAACCCACCCGTACGACCCTTAACTGAGTCAACAAGGTCGTACGAATACCCTAATCCAATCACATCTCATGTTTTAGCAGATAAACATTACTTAGCTACCGTACACTATGCCTTAACTAAGTCAACAAACATAGCACGAATACTAAATAATATCTATCTGAAATGACGGAGGGCTACGCAGGTTTTTCAGAAAACCCTGAGCGTAATGAACTTGATATCGTCGTAGAATCGAGTAGTTTTTTGAAAAAGGAGTGTTTTTGAGGCTTTTCTTAGTTTCGCTAAAGGGGTCACTCCCGGTGAAGAGATCGTCGGCCCTTTTCTCATCGAATAAGGTGCAGGATATATCATATATATCGCTGTGCAAAGCAAAACACTAAAAGCATTCAAAAGACAAACCTCGTTTTGTAGCATCTGCCAGTTTCGCTAAAGAGGTCACTCCCGGTGAAGGGATCTCGGCTCTTTCCCCATCGAATAAGGTGCAGGATATATCATATATATCACTGTGCAAAAGCAAAACTGTAGCTACCCTTTTTATAAAGTTTTGATTCTACAACATCTTTAGGTTTCTTTTCTTTTTATTAATCTCATTAATAAAATCCCATCAGCTTATGCTTCCTAAGCATCCAGATAAATACGACGTACACTTATGCCATCCGCATTCGCCTCGATGTCCCCTCGTGCACCGTTAGGTTAGATAACTAACGACAGAGCAGGGCAGGGCTAGTGCGGGTGTAAAACATAAGTAACGTCTATATCATATATCATATATACTATATACTGTATCCATCAGAACATATCAAATGATCACATCACAGATATCGCAGCAGAAACATAGATATAATGTGGGATATACTAGGACGTCCGTATTTAGTATTTTGCCAACAATAGAAAATACGGATTCCACAGTCGCGATGAATAGCCAAGCCCACACCCTGGACCCCTACGAGAGCGGCAAGCGACCCTACCAATTCTGGAGTTTAGGAGACCCGGTCTCGACTCCTCGAGATGGCCTCCCACTGAACCCCATAACCCGGTCACCTGTGCTCCCCTCCTTGGATCCATCCTAATGCGGAAAAGTAAATAATATACAACACTGGTGGCATCAACCTCAACCTGGAAGTGCCCCAAATAAAAGAATATTACATTACATTTGAATTTACATGAATGAAAATATAAAACTCTCATCTCACATAAAAACCCCCGGCTATTCAATCGCGACAATCCTGCACATCATATCTCAGCAACACATAATATCTCATATCATCAACGTAAGTAAGTATGCATACACCGATCGTCGTCGATGTATAGCAACGACAACCGGCAATACAACTACATACTACACTTACGGTCACAGAAAAGAAAGTGTAAAACTACAATATTTGGAATCCACAATCACTTTAGACATCGCAAATCCGAAATATCACATACTCCGCATTTCATGCCTAACTCAATGAATTCCACATATTGTATCACATTCCAGATAAATAGACAGTATTAAACTTTTCGAACAGATAATCAAATACCCAAAATTTCCCAAAGTGCTCAACACTTGAGCGGAGTTCAAATAATCCCAGAATATGTCATAGTACCAGTGATCCAGCCGTAGAAGGGTCAAGCCAACGCCTCACATGTGGCATGCCGTACTGCCCCAAACCCGAAGGTTCAAAAGGCAGTTCAAGACGGTCACATAATCGAGTTAAGGTTTGTTGTCTTCTAGAGGGTCCACCGCTTAACTTGTACAATTTTTCCGAAAGATTTAAACCCAATAAAAATTCAACACTTGAAAGTTTGCCATTCTGGGATAAAGTGGGTTAATGATATCCGTTCAAATAGTTTAACAGTTTCTAAATATCCGGAAATAATAACGAATTTAAATATTCCGATCGAATCTACGATTACAAAGCAAACCCCAGAATACTCAACACTTGAGTCAGAATAAAAATACCCATAAAATATATACCAGAGACATATGAATTACTGTGCAAAAATGAGGCCCAGATCTCTTTATACTGCCGCGGTTCCGCGGCCCAAGCGAGGTACGGCCGCGGTTACGCGGCGGATTGTACGGATCAGTGGATTATTTTTTCACCGAAATTCTTATTTTTCATTGCTGTATTTTTCCGGTATTTTTAATTCAGAAAAATCCCAGATTTTGAAAAATTTCCAGAGAGGGGGTTAAATTTGTCGGTTCGGGTTCGATCGGAGTTTTAACTTCGTAAACACGTCGCCTAATGCTCTAGCTAGGCTCTGATACCACTGTAGGGTTCCTAGGCACACTAGTGAAGGTCCATAGAGCATCAAACATGCCCGAATAAAATTCTACATGTGCCGAACAACCCAAAGACGGGATCTTTGCTAGATTATTAGGGTTTAGCATGCAAAATAACAACTTTTTATCTAAGTGTGAGGGATTACAACCTTTGTAGTCTGCTCCTTCACTTCACAAGCTCCGAGTAGAAGTCCCTTCGCCGCGATCCATGACCTCCCGGACTCAAGAGAGGCTCCACGACTCGAACGATCCATGCTAGCTTGAAGTGTTCCGAATCTCCGATGATCTACGTCGAAGTTGCAAAAACCCAAGCTTTCTCACTCTAAAGAGATGAACACCCTAATCTCATGGGCTAGATGAGATGAGGATGAGGGAGTAGTATTTATGCTTTCTTTTTATTCACTTTCTCACTTGAAATCATCACACAAGAATTAACTAGTAAGCTTTTTCTTTTAGAACTCAAGAAAGAAGAAGATGATAATGGAAAAGATAATCCTTTTGTGATGAATAGAAAAGAAATCTATATGATTGATATATCAACCATGGTCAAGGATGATAGGCTAAGAGTTTGTAGAGAATAAACTAGGGTTAGGGTTTGGTTAGGTTAGAAATGAGTCATGGAAAAATATCAACCATAATATCTTAACCAAGACAAAAGCAAAGCTTCTAGAATGAACAAGAAGAAGCTAACCCTAATCAAACCCTAATCCCATTTAATCATCCTTAAACATGTTTAATAATAAATCATATTATGTCACAATAATATATATCACATATATATTATATATTTGCAACAAAAGAAAATAATACAATTAACATATATCGCATATATATCAATGTATAATCTAGTGAGAAAATGAAATAATAAAACGAGCCAATATTAGATAATGTAATACAATATATCATATATATTATTATACATTAAATCATCGAATCAACACTTGATCCAACGATCCGGCTATATCGAATATAACCAGCTAATATATCATGTACCGATTCGTCGAATCAACACTTGATTCGATGTCCTGATTCATATCAAAATATCTCGAGAATATAATACGGTATCTCATATCGCATTATCCTCGATCCTGCACATATCACATATGTGCCTCTACTCCGTTTCGCCTGAGCCAAGAAACCTCTGTGTAGGACTCTAAAGAATCGTCAATATGCCGGTAGCAGGTGATGATCTTATCAAACACCCACAAGCTGCAAGCGGTCAGCTAAACGTAACAGCCACCCATGTATTGAGCGATCAGAAGATCAACAAGCTAGCCTGTGCATTCTCCTGTGAATCCAATCAGTAACACTCCCGTACAGTCCGGTCTGTTTGTCTGATATGTCGCATATCAAGTCTAGGGGTGGTAAACGTCAGACCCCAGTAACCGATAAGTCGTGTCGATGTGAGGCTCATAACAGGTCGAGAAACTACTAGTAACACTTACCAGTAAATCTTTATATCAGCCCTGGCCAGGGACTTCCAGTTATAGCCAATCGAACACAGCACAACATCAACTCCCTATACCGGGAGAGACGAATCGCCTCCTATCGCTCATTGCCTCCATGTGATTTGGGACTGTACCCAAAAGCCACCGTTTTGCACGCCCTCGTGGACGTGGTAAGGTGGAAATCAAAGCACAGTGGGAATCACACAAGACTCTATGACGATATCTGGTCTACAGACTACCCTGTACCAGTGTCACCGGAGAACTGCCATCTGACGTGTGGTATATCACCAACTGGGAGTTCTCGGCGAGTCCGTCCAGTGTACCCAGTCTCCACTGAGCACCCGTACACCATACTTGATGTCAAACACCGATGGATATGGGATCATCCATCGCCCATCATATGGGTCAAGATGTGTATACGCTAGTCTACTCTGGTGTATCGATGCCCTGTCTCGATATACCCTCGACTAGGAATATTTATAAGATGTACTCATCGACTACCGTGGCCCCACTACTATGATCTCATCATAATCCCAGTAGTCGAGTACAGATCCTCAGGGCTTTATCAACATGTGAGAGAAAGACAGTAAACCAATACAAGTCAACATGTTAAGATAAAGTGAAACCAAATAGCATACTATCATGACGAGCAAGAAAATCCTCTCTGTATATATCTAAGCATCCATCATAATATACATCAAATGTACAACAATGGCATCTAGGGCATATACATAACTAACAAAAAACCACTCGGTTTCTTTTCAAAATTACTTTTAAACGCGGAGCTTAAGCCACTTCTTTTAAAAGCTATCTCGTTCCATCGATTATATCAAGTTCACTACGTTCACGGTTTCGCCAAAACCATTCGTAGCCCTCCGTCGTTTCACATGGATGGTCAATAATATTCAAGCTATGTATGTTGGCCAAAGTCAAGGCATAGTGATTGGTAGCTATTGGGTATTCATGTGTAGCATAGATAGATGTGTTGGTTTGGGGCAGTCGTACTAGCATTTTGGCCAAAGTCAAGGGTATGTACGGATGGGCTCAAATTAACCTGGAGAATGATGGGTAGAACTTGACATGTGACTTATGATATTTTGGCCAAAGTCAAGGTCATAAGAGCATGGGGCAAAAATCCGCATCGGGAGTTTCAAAAGAACTGAAACTTGCTAGTGTTGCATACCATTTGGAGTGTGATGATTCTGGTAGGATTCCTTCAGTTTCGTCACGCGATGATATTTGGATCCCGATCCTACTGTGAGTATATGCTACTCCTCGGGATGTTTCGTCACGCGATGATATTTGGCCCTAGTGCAAGTGGGAGATTGTTAGTTATATGTATGCCCTAGAGGCCATTACAGTATATAGGATGTATATTGTAGTGGATGCTGGGACATATATAGGGAGGACTTTCTTGCTCGACATGATAGTATGCTATCTGGTTATTCTTTGCCTTAATGTGTATACTGATTGTCTCTATGTTACATGTTGGTAAAGCCCTTAGGATGTGTACTTGACTACCTGGACTATGATGTGGATCATATTAGTGGGGACATGGTAGTCCATAAGTACATCCTTCAAGGTCCCTAGTCGTGGGTATATCAAGACGGGGCATCGATATACCAGAGTAGACTAGCGTATACCTTCTCGACCCATACAGATGGGCGATGGATGATCCCATATCCATTGGTGTTTGACATCAGATATGATATACGGGTGCTCAGTGGAGACTGGGTACACTGGACGGACTCGCCGAGAACTCCCAGATGGTATTATACCTTACGTCAGATGGCAGTTCTCTGGTGACATTGGTACAGGTTAGTCTGTAGACCCGAGATCGTCATAGAGTCTTGTGTGATTCCCGCTGTGCTTTGATTTCCACCTTACCACGTCCAAGAGGGCGTGCAAAATGGTGGCTTTTGGGTACAGTCCCGAATCACATGGAGGCAATGAGCGATAGGAGGGGATTCGTCTCTCCCGATATAGGGAGTTGATGTTGCGCTGTGTTCGATTGGCTATAACCGGAAATCCCTGGCCAGGGTTGTTGAGATTTACTGGTAAGTGTTACCAGTAGTTTCTCGAACTGTTATAGACCTCATATCGACACGACTTATCGAGCTACTGGGGTCTGACGTTTACCACCCCTAGGCAAGATATGCGACATATCAGACGAACAGACCGGACTGTATGGTAAGTGTTGCTGGTTGGATTCACAGGAGTGTGAGCGGGATTGCTCGTCGATCATCTGATCGCTCAATAACCGGGTGGCCGTTACGTTTAGCAGACCGCTTGCGGCTTGTGGGTGTTTGATATGATCATCACCTGCTGTCGGCGTATTGACGAGTCTTTAGAGTCCTACACAGAGGTTTCCTGGCTCAAGCGAAACGAAATAGGAGCGCATATGAGATATGTGCGGGACCGAGATTAATGCGTGTATGTGATGCCGTATTCTATTCTCGCGATTTGTATCATTGGACGGTTATATATGATATAGCCGGGTTACCGAATCAAGTGTTGATTCGATACATTGATACACTTAATATTAGTCGGTTATATGCGATATGACCGGATCATTAAATCACGTATTGATTTAATGATTTGATGTATAATTATATATTTGATATATTACTTTACATTAACTAGTATTTGTTCACTTAAGATTATTTTCTCACTTGATTGTGCACATTGTATATGTGATATATTTTTTGTGCACTAGATTGTATCATGTTTGATGATACAAGCAAACTTGGGTGTATGTTTACATTAAACCTTGTTTAAGTGAATGTTTAGGGTTTTGTTATCTTTTCTTAATCATTTATTTATTTATTTATTTATTCATTTTGGCAAGAAAGAAAATGGTTGCTTCTTTTGTTTTCACTTGAAGCTTCATGAAGCTTTGAAAAAGGTTTGACCATTTTGTTTCTTTCCTTAACCCTAACCATTTACTTTAACCCTAGTTTATTCTCTACACTTGTTAACTCATCCATGGTTGCTAAATGATAACCATCACTTCATTTTCTTTTTGAAATTAATTACTTTTTCTTTCTTCTTCTTCTTCTTCTTGAAGAAGAAAGAAAACCTTTTCTTGAAAATGTCTAAGTGATGATTCCAAGTGAGAAATCAAAATCCAAAGTGAACCCACTTCTTATTTCTTCATCCTCTACCACTTGCCATGTAGTATAGGGTGTTTTCTTCACAAGTTTCATGACTTGGTGAAGTTGGAGCTTGATCTTGAGTTACCTCGACGTAGATCATCTTCGGTATCGAAGTCGACGACCTAGCCCGCCCATTTCTCCGATGAAACCACCGCAAGAGTCTAGGACTCCGATGGGTACAGCGGAGAGACGTCATCATGGAGCCAAGGAAGTGGAGGACCGGATCTACAAAGGTTGTATTTCCAATCACTTAGCAATAAAGTTGTTTATTTGCATGTTTCGCCTTAATCTCTAGTCAACGATCTTGCTTAGGGTTTCTCAGCACCTAGAAAAATTTTGAATTGGCCATGTTTGATCACTTGTGAGACCTCATGGGTGTGCCTTGGAACCCTACACTTTGCTGGCACATTGCTTCTTTTCCGGATGATTTTCTTGGGTAGGTGGGTTCACTTGCATCGTGACTACCATTATACCTTGTATATTATTTATTTTAGTTGTATCTAGTAAACTCCATCAACCTGACATGTATATTTTATTGACTTATAGTCCAGTGATGTTTATTCTTTCGACCTTAGAGTAGTGCGTTGTATTATTATGGATTTCATGTTGTTTAGAGTTTTCCTTTCAGTTTTGATCCTCTCCCTTCAGCGTTGTATATTATATTGCTTGCGTGGTTGTGGCCGTCGATTGACGAAGAGCTAGCTTCCGCATGGGGATGCCTTTAATCATTCATGTATATATTTATCATGTTGTATCCCGTTTGGGTCTAGTATTTACAAAGGAAACTCTGCCGAAATTATCATAAAAGACTTGTGATTTTAAAAATGCATATTTCGGCTTATGTTGCTAAACTACTTGATTTAAATTTGTTTTTCCTTCACTCTACTGCTTTACTTGGTTTTGAATTTCTGGGTTTTGGCTTACATAGATTACGTACGCCTTGAGACGTTTCGTAATTTAAGTGTCGGACATGTTCCGTACTTTTCGGGTCGTGACAAAGTTGGTAGCAGAGCGTTAGGTTTTACCTTCGGAGTGTAGGATGACCCTTGGTTGATGGAGTAGGTAGCTTGAGTAGAGTGACGTACCGTACGTATGTTCCGCGGCATATTTACGATACGATACTCCGCTTAAGAAGCCTTAGGATGTACATTTCTTTGCACAGTATTATATTCATTCCTAAGATCCACCCTCATCAGTACCAGTTATGGTTTCGTTACCATGGTTGTACGGGCATGGAGAGCTACGGCTAGAGTTGCGGTCAGCACGAGCTCGTCACGGAGGAGGACTGACCAGGGCGTGATTCCAGGGACTTACGATTTGCATAGATGCGCCGTGTTATTGTGTTTTCGCGCCATGAGCGTTTTATGGATCGATGTTAAGAGATTTCTCGGGCGTGCAGATTTGCACTAGATGATTGAGCCACTGATAGAAGCTAGCCAGAATATGATGACCATTGATGTATCGCTTATTCATGATGATTGAGGCACTGTTCAGCGTGCAGATGAATGAGCCAGTTGTTGCTGCGAACGACGAGATATTGCCCAGATATTGAAGCTATTGCAGTACGAGTTGTACTTAGAGACATGATAGAAGGTCGCTAGTCACCCGTGGATAAATGACTAGGACATGTGGTTCGTTCGCTTACCCCGAGGCGAGGTCATCACATCGATTGATTCCAGCTAGAGACGACTTCACGCAGGTACATTGAGAGTCGATAGAGGCGATCGAATGTAAGAAAACCATATTCCAGGTTTAAAGTATTCGGAAGGACATGCAAGCAATTCTATGGACCCTCTAAAAGAATGAAACCCTAACACGAAATAATGACCGTGTGAAAGCCTTTGAACCTTAGGGTTTGCGGCAGTTCCACGGTGCCATTAGTGAGGCTTGGGTTTGCCCTTCTACGGCTGGTCCACCGATGCTGTCGTATGTACTCGATACTATTAAACCGTACCCAAGATGTTGAGCTCTTGGGGGATTATGTGGTTTTGACAAATCGATCGAATGGTTCAACTTCATTCGGATGCTATGTGGTGAGATGCATTGCTTGGGAGACTCCAGATACGAGTATAGCCGTTGGAGCGCAGTCCATGCAGCCACGATGGGACGATTCCGAAGCAGCCGATAGTAGAGAAAGGTAGAGTAAGAGGTTCGTACGATATCTTGATGAGATGACGTTCCACTCCACCGACATCAGAGAGTGATACGCATGCAGAGGCGTTGTATATGGATATATCTTCCAGAAGGGGTCGCGATGAGTATGCAGCCATTCCGGAACAGGAAACAGATTTAGTGAAGGGTGATAACTTCCGGACAGTTCGGCAGAGAAGAGATTTGGGAGAGACCTCGATAGGACCTTTCTGGAATAAATTACAAGAAGACATGGACCCAGAAGTGGTAATGTTACGCGCACCAGCAGGCCAGAGTTCGGCATCGTCGACGAGACATGTTACGAGTGACCATGACAGTTGGCCAGAGATTCTTAGAGGATGTGCTTGAGCGGGACTATTCCGCCATACTAGATTTCGGTATTTTGGGCGATCTATTCGCATGATTGAGTTTTAATGATTGAGTTTCACGATATTTGTTTCGTGCACCATGCTTGCACCTATTGGATATTTATGATTTGTGCACAGTTATTGCACTTGATATCGTTTTGTGCCTTGGCTGCACATGTTTATGACTTCATGGATTTTGATTGTGATACACGATATTTGTTTTGTGCATCTTGTGCACCTGATTTGGATTTTCGCACATGTTGGGCGCATGTTATGAGATGCGATTTGGGTGCACGCCAGATGCACTAAATCGAGATTCTTCGTGCATGTCAGATGCACCTGATTTTGCAGTCAGGCACACACGATTCCTTTGACAGGTGTTTCGTGCACACCCATTGCACTTAGATGTTGTTTCTGTGCACATGTATGGAACATATATAGATTTTGATTTCCGTGCGCACCAGACGCACGTAGCGTTCATATGCACATTTTGGGATTGATTTTTTATGGAGCAGTACGTTTTTTATGATATTTACTATTGTTTTTCGTACTGAGCAGGACTAGTCAGAGGATAGTACCTGGATGTATTTTGCATGCATTAATAGTTATCGAAGGGATTTCCAAAAAGAGAGCTATAGTCTTAGTATTTACCTACGTGTCTGATATAACACGAAACGTTTAAAACAAGGGAACCCTTCTAAATTGTTTTCAAAACGGCGGTACGTGCATGTAAACAAAGGATATATATAGAGAGTTATTTTCTTACTAGAGACGTCCGCCACTGTGCAGTGTTATGCACATCGCACAACGACTTAACACGGTTTGGCATGCATTTCTTTCATGTGTTTACATGTATAGTGTTGATGTATATCATATTTGTTTTCATATTGGATGTAGACATTGATGTCTTCCCCATGACTCCGATGTTTGCAGGATGCTTGACGGAGTTTTGTTTTTGAGTTATCTGCTCATTGTTCATGCGCATGCATTGCGCTATGATGCGTTTTATGTATTTATGATTTTGGAGCCCAGACGACTGGATCTTTTACTGAAATGTTTTAGAAATTGGGGGAGTTTAAATTTAAATTCAGGGACCAAATTCATTAAGGGGGGAAGACCGTAACATTTCAGAAAAATAAAATATTATTTTTGGGAATTTTTATAATTTAATAATAAAATATTGAATATTTTAATAAGGCGGTATAATTTAATACCGATAAATTGGGAAAAATTTGGAAAATTATGGAAATTACTAAAAAGAGAGTGCTTTATGTGATTTAAGCAAATTATGAAATTTTACGATTTATTATACACTAATTTTGTGCTGATCGCGATTAAAAATCGTTAATCGGGCACTAAACGTGGTTTGTGCACATGACATGAACATGTCATTTTAACACTTGTTACATTTTTTTCCTACATGATTTTTGGGTGTATGGTTATTTGTTATGGGTTTACTATTGCTAAGAGAAGAAAAGAAAACAAAAGAAAAGAAAAAAAATGAATGATAGAATAATGAGGTATGGGCAAGTGAGAGAAAGTGAAGGGTCAAGAGAGAGCCATGCCCACTTGTTCCCTTCTTCATCCTTCATCATTTTCTCCCCCATTTCCTCATGTGTTGCTGCCCTCATCTCCCTCTCCACAAATCACCTCACTTCAACTCAAAAACAAACCCAAAACCCCACTCCCACTTCACAAAAAATGTGCACAAGCTCTCAAGCTACCCTTTGGACCAAGAAAGTTTGAGTTTTGGCGCTGTAGAGGATTCATGAGCGCAAAATGAGGTAATTATTCCATCATTAGTGTAGAATTTCCATTGCTTTAGCATCCATGTTAAATTAGAATCGATATTGTGTGGTTTTGGGGACTTTGAAAACTTTAAGTTGAGGATTAGGGTTTGAGTTGAACCCAAGGGTGAAATTAAGGTTAGTAGAGGCTATACAACCCCTGTAGTGATTGATTTGAGACGTAAAATAGAGACTAGAATCCTGTTTAGCAAACTTAGGAACCCAATATCGGAAGAATTGTGGATTCTGTGAGTGTATATTGAAATATGCTAACACCCGGGTGACCTGAAAATTATTTAGAATATATAGAGATACCAACAGGCACCTAGGAAGCACCACCCAAGACCCCAGCCCCTACCCTCTCCCCTGGGCCGCAAATAAATTCATTCTGGCCGCAATTTACAGCCAGAGCAGTGTGAAATTGATTCTTTTTTGTTTCAAGGCTTTATCTCCAGTAAATTAGACCCTTGGCATATGCAAAATTGGCTGATTTCATCTAGGGTAAAATCTGGTATCATTTTCTTGTGTTGGCACATTATTTTACGACTTGTTTTAACATGGATTTTGGTATTTAATAATTCGTTTCCATTGTGTGGCGTTTGAACGTCAACGACTAGGGTTATTGGTAATGTTTGCATGCGAGTCTATATGTTTTTACCTATGAGCGTAGCGTGTGCCATTTTGGGTTTTTCCGATTGGATTTTAATACACATTGCGATTGGATTATATGTGTAGGTACCCCATGTGAAGTTGAGACATTGAAGATGAAGATGGCGACATCGGCATCGACACACAAGAAGCAAGGTGAGTAGATATATATCTACGGGGGAAGTCGGGTGGATGGCGTATAGCACCCCCACAGTTCGTAGTATATTTATGATATATAACTGGATATATATGTGGTTTATGATACATGGATGATTATCAAGATATGATTATGTGTTCATGGTTAGTTTGGGGTTATTAGGAGTGAACTAGCATAGATTCTTTGTCGCGAAACCTAGAATAGGTTTACACCCACACGCACACACCTGCATTCATTTTATTACCTGTGCATATATGGGGATATACACACACACACACACACATATGGGACTATATATATATATATATATATATATATATATACGTATACATATACATGGATTATGAGGATAGTACTTTGGATTGGAGATGAGTCGATGAGATTGGGCTTGAGACCGTGAGGTCGGTGATGTGATATGGTTCGTATTTAAGATACGACGTGATGTTTTAGCTGGTCCTTTCGACGTGGTGTTTTCAGGCACACGCATGCATATACATATGTGGTATCAGTATTGTACTAGATGTAGATCAGTACCCCCGATCATGATATTTGATAAAAAGAGGATACCAGATGAATAATGTGATTGATGTGACATTGACCCGTACCCAGATTTGGGATGCCGTATGACGGATTTACTGTATGAGCTATATTGGTGATAGATCCGCACTCTTGACTCGAGGATGTCATATTATATTAGGGTATCGTATGGGATACTATTGAGGTGGGATCACCGACTATTATATATATATGTGTGTGTGTGTGTATCGACTCAGATGTTAGGCGGCTTCCTTACCTTCCGACCAGCCTGGTAGTTACTTGTAAATGATGGATTAGACTCGAATCATACCTATTTCAAAACTAATGAATCGTAAGTATTTTAAAGACAGGCCAAGGGATTCTGCGGATATTTCAAAGAACGTATCATTTCATAAAACACCGTAGCCCTTATTTTCAAAACACCACGATTCGTATTATTTCAAATGGCAAAACTGTACGACTCATACTTATATAAATGCAGATTTGTTATCGTTGTGTTTATTATTCAGCTTCCGCATATTCTTGAAATTCGCATCGCATCGCATGCTTATATTGTGTTTTCATATGCCATTATTGAGATCATGCTATCAGGACATCAGCACCATTACCGATGATGCGTATGTTCCACATATAGTTACTTGCCGGCTCACACACATCATCATCGGTAATTGCCATGTCACGAACACTTTAGAGAATATTACTTTTTAACATAGCTTGTTAACCGATAGTTCGACATGGTATTAGCATACTCGTCTTTATATGCTAGTTTAGGCATTTCAGTTATTACTTGCTACTGCATGCATATTATTATTCACTGTTATGCAGTATTATGGAGTTTTATGCCGATATTCACTGTTTACTTGCTATTGATGATTGGATTTCGGATTTTCATGAGATTTCCTGGATTTGGGAGAAAACCGCAAGAATATATATAAACTTCTCTCTCTCTCTTTAAAATGAAAAGTGCGGTTTTCTCGTGATGTATGAGTAGTCCACCATGATGTTTTCTCGGTTATGAGATGGATTTCGAGACCCGATTCAAGGAGTTGAATGAACCATCTGCCGGTACATAGTGGACCCGGTAAGGTACCCCGGGGAAAGAAGTTCGAGGTGTAGACAATGAGCCCGGCAGGGGCAGACTGCCTACCGGTGATTTTACCTGGCGCGTCGGATATCCGGAAGATACCGTTTGTGGTCGTGTGATTGATGATATGGGCCGATCCGGAACGACGGAGCCATAGATAGTGAGATTTAAGACACTGAGATTTGAGATTTGAGATATTGAGGTATTGAGATTTGATGATACATGCCAGTCCGGATAGCCGGAGCCTGAGATATTGAGATATTGGGATTTATGTTTTGTGTCAATCCTAGACACTATTTATGTTGATTTCATTGATGATACCTCATTTTAATTATACAGAAATCTCACTAAGTTATGAAAGCAGTTTCTTCATTTACATGTATTCTGTTTTCATGCATTCATACCTCATTCATATGATATATTGTTACCTGAGGCACTGACACGAGTACATGGGATTACACTTATGTATAGATGTTTACCCTTGTCACCTTTTCTCGCTTCAGACTTATCATTTAAGTTTATATATTTGTATATTGATCGTATTGACCTAGGATTGTGTCATACATACGATTTCTGCTCGGTGATGTTTTCTACTCACGAGTTGGCAACTCACCCCCGTTGTGCCACAGTTTCTTGCAGGTTTTGCCGTGCGGGGTTCGTTATGGCTTTGCTGGCACACTGCTTCCTTTCCGGGTGATTTGCTTGGGTAGGTGGGTTCACTTGCATCGTGACCACCATTATACCTTGTATATTGCTTGTGATGTTTATTCTTTCGATCTTAGAGTCGCGCGTTGTATTATTATGGATTTCATGTTGTTTAGAGTTTTCCTTTCAGTTTTGATCCTTGCCCTTCAGCGTTGTATATTATATTGCTTGTGTGGTTGTGGCCGTCGATTGACGAAGAGCTAGCTCCCACTTGGGGATGCCTTTTATCATTCTTGTATATATTTATCAAGTTGTACCCCGTTCGGGGCCAGTATTTACAAAGGAAACTCTGCCGAAATTTTCATAAAAGACTTGTGATTTTAAAAATGCATATTTCGGCTTATGTTGCTAAGCTACTTGATTTAAATTGGTTTTTCCTTCACTTTACTGCTTTACTTGGTTTTGAATTTCTGGGTTTTGGCTTACTTAGATTACGTACGTCTTGAGACGTTTCGTAATTTAAATGCCGGTCATTTTCCGTACTTTTCGGGTCGTGACAGCGAGTAAGAGTTACTCCTGGGAGAGTTTTACAAATTACAATTAGCCGATCAAGTAGGTGTCTAGAAAGGTGTTAACGGGGTTACGCCCCTCGGAAAATGTCACGGCCCGAAATTGGCACGTGACGGCCCTTAAACTATGCAGCGTCTACAGGCTTAACGCAATTTAAGTAAGCCGAAAACCCAGCAATCTAAACCATCAAAAGTAGTAAGAAATAAGAATATTGTTAAAACCTTTGAAATCTCAACCCAGATTCTTTGAAAATCCAACTTTATTTCCTTTAAAATTTTGGCATCACCTCCTTTGTAAAAACTAGCCTAAAAATGGGTATAACAAAAATATAAGTAAAGCATCACCAAATGGGAGCAAATACACGCCCAAAGGCGGAAAACAACCACCACAACAGATATACGACGCCGTAGCGAAGAAAATGAAAGACGATATAAATAAAACTGCATAAAAGACCTCCAAGTCACAAAAAAATACAATATCGTCCTCACATCAAGTCTCTAAGTCAATACATGAAAGTGGTAGATGGAGAGTACAAGATACAACAAGATACAAAGATCAACATCGGATAACCGCAAAACCCATCTAAAGCAAAACTGCACACAGTCAGCCGTAGCAGTATCCACTGCAAAAGATGATACGATAGATAGAAAATAGCCCTGCCGCTAACTATCCTGAAGAACAACCTGCAAAACACTGTGGCACAATGGGGATGAGTTGCCAACTCGTGAATAGTAAATAACATATGCAGGTTATGCACATACAACGCGAATCTAACATATGCAAGCTAATAGTAATAAATGGTCATATGCAAGCAACAGTCATGAAATGTACTCTATCTGGTACAACTAATAGATGAAGCAATAATATGACAATATGTACATGCAACAGTCATGAAAGGTACTCTATCAGGTACTACTAATACATGAAGCAATAATATGACAATATGTATATGCAACAGTCATGAAAGGTACTCTATCAGGTACTACTAATACATGAAGCAATGCATATAAAATAAATGCGGAGTATGGGATAAAACATGTCATCCTCACGGAATCCTGACCTCGTGACAGGATTAAAGTCTATCAAGACAATCCAAATCCCAATTTCCTCAAATCGGCCCACAAATTGGCTTTCATATCATGTAAGTCTTATATATCCTGAGTGTCCAATATCAAGTAAATCTCATATATCCAGTATCCAATTATCAAGTAAATCTCATATATCATGTATCCAATATCAAGTGAATCTCATATATCCTGAATAAGTATATTTGCCTGAATCACTATGATGATGTATATAAATTAGATATGTATACATATATATTAGCGTCCTATTCCACTAATATATATATATATATACATATATATATATATATATATGTATGTATGTATACACACACACACACAAATATAACAGCGTCACATTCCACTGTTATATATACTTAGAAGAAAAAATATCATGAAAATATGTGTCCAGCATCAACACATAAATACTGATTTATCAGGTGTTGTCACCACGACTGGCCCCTTGATAGGTATGTATCATACGCTATCCCGAAAACCCGAATGCCCAGCTTCGACCATCGCCTTTCTACGTATCCATACGTACATGACAACGGTCGGTATCCCCACGATAACCGCCGAGTCATAGGTACTGTCACCGGTAGGTATGGTTCCCCTGTCAGGCTCATCGGCGTGGTACATCGAAATACCGTTCATGCCCCGGGGTACCTCCGGGCCCCACCATATACCCTCACACGGCCCACGACGCCTCCTCGCATGGTGTATATATATCAGAACCGATAAAACTCATAGTGGCTGCTGAAATATCATATTAAGAGAAACCGGATTTTTCAAATAATGCATAATTTCATGAAAGTACCACGGTCCTCAAATCCAGAAAATATCATGAAAAATCCATATCTCAATGCGAAAATCCATGAATATAATATAAGCAACATAAAACTGAAATGTGAGCATATAAAGGAAAAGCCGCTATTTAACTGCAACAAGTTAATATATATATCATGCGGTTCCTAATTTTTCCAAGTCCATATAACATCAAATACTGGTGAACATGTAGCTATATCCAGATATATGTGTAAACTTGTAGGTATAGCAAGGTATATGTATCTACCTATCAGTAATGATGTAAAATACCCTCCAGGTATAAGTGTAAGTATGTATGCAAGATGTACATGTAGCGATGTCTCATATGTGTATATACCTATCACTATTGGTACAATACCATATAGGTATATGGGTAACTAGCATGTAAGCATGTCTGGGCATATGTATAAGCATGTAGGTATACAGATATGCTATATGTCATATGCATAAAGGAATATGAATCAATGTCTCAATGAACCTAACCAAACAATATCATATATGTATGTGTGTTGTGCGTGTCATGGCAATTATTGACGGTGTGTATGGTATACAATCAGTGCTCGTGCAACATGAGCCATCAATAATAGTGCAGTGTCCTAAGGTTACAATTCCAAGCACAACAGGTAAATATGCAATGAGGTGTATGCGCAAACTCTATATATGAAATAGAATATGCGACTATTATCATGTCATCTCTAGCCAAGACGCATAATGCCATGCAGGCGATTCCTTTGTAGATGTTAAATCTACTCACTAATGCTCCTGGCTAAGTAAAGCCAACCACCTTTTCCCCCTTCTTCGCAGCGTCCGAAGTCCCCGCTTACGAACCTAAAACATAAACAGTATAACAAGTATATATTAACAATAGACCCAAAACACGTACAAACTACGTTTGACCGACGCTTCAACTCAAAACATACTTTCAAGTGTTCGTATTGTGGTTAACGTGCGTAGCGACACTACGATACCAACCCAAGAGCAAAACCATGCAAAGTGCACGAACCGTGTCGTATAACGTAACACGCGTAATCGTAACACAAGAAACTAGCTATGTGATCCCAGATTTTGTATACAGTGAAAACCCAAAAATCAAACAAGAACAAACACACTTAAACCACTGCAGACACCTACCCACAAAAACCCAAACCCTAACTCTACCCAAAAATAGGGGTCACCGGAAAATTCCTTCTCGTCGCCGGCCGAGATCCGAGCAAGGGGGTTCATGCTCCAGGTGATGTCCTATCGTCTCAGTTACAACGTAACTACATTGTTTGGTTTTCTAGTATACTCTCGGGGTCACAGCAGATCACAGATATCACAAACGACACTAAAAATACGATATTTGCACGAAACATAACTTTAAACGTTCTAAACTAAAACTATAAGACTACACAACACTATAACAACATAAAGAAAAGATAGAGATAATTACCTACACCCACAAGCTCAAAGTTCCTAGCTTTCCAAGCTCCAAGGCATCCAAGAGGCAAAACTAGGCAAAAGATGTGATTTTTGTGAGATTTTGTGAAGATTTGTGATGGATTAGTGAAGATTTGTGAAGGAATGGCCAAGTGTTCAGTTTGGGTGAAGGAAGTGAAGAAATAATGAGAAGGGATTGAAGTGTGAAAGAAATGAGAGAAGGAAAAGATAAAAAGAGAGAGAGGTGAGTGTAAGTGGGTGAATGCACCATGCAATAAATGCACACCTATGCTCACCATGCCACCTCTCAACAAACAAAACCCAAAGTAAATATCTCACAACAAATATCTAGGGTTAGGGTTAAGGTTTAAAACAAAGGATTAGGATTAGGGTTAAATTGTCATGGTCACTAATCTAGATAACACAAACACACCCTCACAATAACATGCACATGTGTGTGCATGCCATAAGAAATAATAATAAATTATTATTCAAATGTTATAAAATGTGAGAAACCCAAATTGGTAAACTTTTTACCAAAAACCCGTATTATCGTCTAAACTAACACTAATCGAAATCTAAGACGTTACAATCTCCCCCTTTATAGAAAATTTGTCCCCGAATTTAAAATTCTTACCATGCATACCTTCTAAGAGATGAGTGCAAAAATCACAAATCTCGCTCGCAGCCTTCCAAGTGATCACCTCATTATACGGCTACGGCCAAGAAAACCCTCCACAGATGGCAAGATTCTTGACCGAAGTTTCTCCACTTGTCGATCCACTAACACAATTGGCTGCCGGTGAACAAAAAGATCGCGTCCCAAATAAATGGTCTGGTGCTGAATCATGTGAGAAAGGTCATGAAGGTATTTGCAAAGTATCGACACAAGGAATACGAGTTGAATACTCAATAATCTGGGCGGAAGTGCCAAATTATAGGCAACGAAACTAACTTGCTTTAAGGATCTCACAAGGACCTACCATCCCAGGGACAAGCTTCCCAAAATTCAACACGTCATTCATCGAAAAATCCATAGGAATACATGATCTCCCACTGCGAACTCAAGTCTGCGACCACCACGGTCGGCATAAAACCTCTGTCTGCACTGGGCTACTCTCATCCTGACCAGAACGAACTGGATCTTCTCTGAAATCTCTAGACTAGCTGGGGTCCAAAAATCCTACTCATGCGGAGTCAGAAAAACAGACTGGCAATCGACACCACCTAACAACAAGCCTAAAGGTTGCCAATTGGAATGTCTCCTGATAACAGCTATTGGAGGAGAACCCTAACAATGGCAAGTGACGATCCTAACTGCCAACAACAATTAGTACGCACGCACAAGCATATCCTCTAGAGTCTGTATAGTCCGCTCTGTCTAACCATCATCCTGCGGATGGAAAAGCGGAGCTAAAACTCAACCAGTACCCAAGGCTTTCTGAAGCTTCTGCCAAAGACGGCAAGCGAACAGGGTGCCTCTAATGGATACAACACAAGAAGGAACTCCGTGCAACGCACAAACTCAATGAAGAACAACTGAGCAAATTGAGCATAATCGCCCAACAAACACCCAAATGGATTCACACCCTGTCTAGACCTGGGTAGACACCACGACGAAATTCATGGAGAAATGCTCCCATTCACACTCCGGAACGGTTAAAGGTTGCAACTCTCCAGCCGGTCTCTAATGCTCAACCTTAGCTCACAACAAGACAGACACCTCGAAACGAAATCCGGAACATCACTCTTCATCCCTGCCCACGCGTAACTATCTCACAAGTCAAGCCACATATTGGTGGAACTTGAATGAACACAGAAAGCTGACTGATGTGCCTGCTCTAGGATTTTGCGTTTCTACCCAACAGTATCAGGTACACACAAACGCATGCCTAAACGTAGCACACCCTGATCACAAATCAAGGACTCCGAATCATTACCCAGCCGAGTATGCTCTAGAATCTCAGACAAACGAGCATCGGCAGACTGTGCCTCACAAAAACGATTAAGGAAAAATGGACGGGCGCGGACATGAGAAAGCTGTCCCCTCAGTAGAGGAAAACTTAAGCTGTAGTCAAAGATCGCGCAAGAACTGTAAATCTGCAGAAGACTGTCTCAAAACTGCGCACAACTGGGACAAGCTAATCCCGGGCCTACGACTCCAGCATCAGCTACCACAATCGCCTTTCCACGGGTGACAAGGATCTCACAAACACAATCCTTCACAAGCTCCATCCAACGGCGCCGTCTCAACAATCAAAACCCGCTGCAGGAAGATATACATTATGCTTTGGTGGTCCGTGAAAATCTGGCACGACTCTCCACACAAGTAGTGTCTCCAAATCTCCAACGCACGACCACCGCGGCCATCTCCAGATCATAAGTGGGATATCCTGCTCATACTTCCTCCAACTGTCGGGAAGCAAAAGCGATAACTCTATAATTCCACATCAACGCAAAATCGAGCCCCACTCGCAAAACATCACAGTTAACCAACAAAGTCGCCTGAACCAGAAAACAAAGAAAGAACTGGTGCAGTTGTCAACCGAGTCTTCAACTGCTGAAAACTCCGCACGCATGCCTCAGTCCAAAGAAAAGGAACCTCCTTTCCGGTCAGTTCAGTCAACGGTGCAACGATACATAAGCAATCCAGCACGAAACGGCGGTAAAAACCTGCTAAGCCCAAAAAAACTGCGGATCTCCGTCCCGTACACAAGTCTGGGCCTAAGCTGTACGGCCTCGATATTCTTCGGGACCATATGAAAATTGTCTCCTGCAACTACAAGACCTAGGAGTCAACACAATCAAGCCTGAAGGAACACTCCGAGAATTTAGGAAACAGCTGGTTCTCTCCCAATGTCTGCAAAGGAAATCCTCAAGTGCTGCCCATGTTCCTCACGACTCTTAGAAACGACCAGAATGTCATCAATAACACAACAATCAACCGGTCGAGGAACGGCCTGAAGAAATCTGGTTCATCATATCCACGAATGCTGCTACGGCATTAGTGAGTCCAACGACACCACCAACAGTCATACTGCCCGTAGCGCGCACAAAAGCAGACTTCGGAATGTCATCACTCCGAACCCGCAACAATGATGACCTGATCCCAAACAAACTTAGAAAAAGTTTCGCACTCTGGAGCTGATCGAAGAAATCGTCAATGCGACGTAAAGGATACCTATCTGCACCGTAACCCGGTTCAATTGACGATCCATTAATACACAACCTCAACTGCCGTCCTTCTCCTGACGTACAGAAAATGAGCTCCCCAAAGCGAAACACTCAGATGCACAAGCCTCCCTAAAAGCAACTCTGCAACTGATTCTTAAGCTCCCTAAGCTCCGCCGGCTCATCTGGAACAACGTCAGAAAACTCTCGCATGATAGGAACCCGGTCCAACATACCCGCTATGGCTCCGATATCACGAAAGAAAGCCAAGAATCCTTGATATCCTTTACTCAAAAGCCGACTAGCGAAAAAAGCTGAATTCAAGTTGTAAGAGGCGGCAACACTGTCCCCCCTACACAACAAGAACTGACATGCCGGGAAAACAAAACCTAACTGTTTTCTCGCCGCAGTCCAAAGACGCTTAGCATGTAGCTAACCAGTTCGTGCCCAGGTGAACGTCAAATCCAACATCTCTAGAAGGATTAAAACGACGGACGAATCACTATCTCCTATCCGATTGGCACACGACCGAAATACGTGTCGCGCAATAAAAGAATCGCTGACAGAAGTTAACACAACCAACGGCTGATCTAGCTAACACGACTCTCGGCCCAACCACGGCACAAAGTGTGCAAAAAAAACAAGTGCATCACAAGAACATACGAATTAAGAATACCTGAAAACTCAGCATTGGATGCCCGTGCGTCCCGATGAGTAGAAGCAAACTCTCGTGTCTGCCCCCTAACCGCAATAGTCTGTCCTCCTCCTCTGCCAACCTGTCCCCTCTGAGCGAACCCTTCGCGACCACGACCTCTCCGAACACAAGTCTGACGCGGTGCTAAGGAACAATTCCTGATAAGGTGATGAAGGCTCCCGCACCAGAAACATCCATGCGATGACTGCTGACCCAACTGGGGATGAGAGCTGAACGACTGTCCTCGTCCTAAGCCTCTGCTACCCCCGCGACGGTCATGAAATTTGTCTCGGCGACTAAACCCCTATCTTAGGGCGGACACACCTGTACTATCTCTCCTCGGTCCTCGAACTCCCAAAGTCTCTGGAAGACGTGCCTCGTCAACTAGGGCTGCATCCACTGGTGCGGTGTAAGTGACGAAATGATGTGTACTGACCGTAAGGAACAACTGGGTAACAGGGGTGGCAAGCTCCTGTCGCTACGCTCTACTGGCCTCAACCAAAGACCTCATCGTCTGGCGCAAGTCCTGCATCTCAGCCTTAAGCCTAGCGATATGATCTGTCGAAGGCGGATCTATCTGCTACAGTGCAACGAGCGTACCATCCTGGTCAATCCTCGTCCCAAACGAGTCAACTCTGACCTCGGCCCTCTCTGAGCCCTCATAGTCGTCGGCTGCAAAGGCTATAAATGGAAAAGGATTCGATAAGAACACGGAAATCGAATCATAAGGATAAGTATCATCAAGGAAGGAATTTCAAGCAATCAGTACTTAGGTCACTTACGTGGAGTACCGTGTCGTAAGTATGCCGTGGACATACACACACTACGTTACTCTGCTTCAGCTACCTACTCCATCATACCAAGGTCATCCTACACTCCGAAAGGTGAAACCTAGCGCTCTAATACCAACTTTGTCACGACCCGATATTTGCACGTGACGACCATTAAACTACGCAACGTCTACAGACGTAACACAATTTATGTAAGCCGAAAACCGGGAAATCTAAACCATCAAAAGTAGTAAGAAATAAGAACATTGTTAAAACCTTTGAAATCTCAACCCAAATTCTTTAAAAATCCAACTTTATTTCCTTTAAAATTTTGGCAGCATCTCCTTTGTAAAAACTAGCCCCAAAAATGGGTACAACAAAGATATAAGTAAAGGATCCCCAAACGGGAGCAAATTCAAGCCCACAGGCGGAAAACAACCACCACAACAGATATACGACGCCGTAGCGAAGAAAATGAAAGTCGATATAAATTAAACTGCATAAAAGACCTCCAAGTCATAAAAAAAATACAATATCGTCCTCACATCAAGTCTCTAAGTCAATACATGAAAGTGGTAGATGGAGAGTATAAGATACAACAAGATACAAAGATCAATATCGGATAACCGCAAAACCCACCTATAGCAAAACTGCACACAGTCAGCCGTAGCGGTATCCGCTGCAAAAGTTGATACGATAGATAGAAAATAGCCCTGCCTCTGACTACTCTGAGGAACAACCTGCAAAACACTGTGGCACAACGGGGGTGAGTTTCCAACTCATGAATAGTAAATAACATATGCAGGTAATCGCAAATATGCACATACAGCACAAATCTAACTGTAACGTTTTCAAAATAATAAAATATGATTTTTGGGAATTTTTATAATTTAATATTATTTTAATGAATATTTTAATATTCTGGTATAATTAAATACAAATAAATGGGGAAAAATTATGGAAAATTCTAAAATAGGGTATTTTATGGAATTATGCCATTTTAATGTTTTTAAGACTAGTTATATGCTAAGTTAGTGTTAATCGCGATTAAAAATCGCTAATTGGATTTTTAGCACTTTTGTGCAAAAATGTGCACATATCATTTTCCACACTTGTTACACTTGTGTTACATTTCTATTGCCATGGTTGTTCTTTTGGGTTCACTATTAGAGTGAGAAGGAAAAGAAAAGAAAAGGAAAAAGTAGTATGATGATGAGAGAGAATGTCTAGGTCAAACCTCTTTTGACCCATACCCCCCATCATTCCCCTTCTCATTTTCTCTCCCCTTTTCCACTTGAGCTGCAGCTCTCTCCCTCCCTCTCTCTCCCTCTTCATGAAACCTTAGATCCACCATGAAATCAACCCCAAAACCCCATTCCCACTTCACAAAACTTACTCCCAAGCTCACTAGCTACACATTGAACCTAGCAAGATTGGATTTGGTGGACTTTGAGCAACTCAAGAATTTTCTTGAGTTGCCAAAGGAGGTAATTTCCGCACCCTCAAGTAGTATTTTAATTTCCTTATGCATCAATTCTAGTTTCATATCGATATTGTGTCGTTTTGTGGACTTTGGAGAATTCAAGTTAGGGTTTAGGGTTAGACCTGAAATCAAAGTGAAATTTAGGCTTGTTGTGACCTTAGAACCCCTGTGGTGATGTGTTATTGGATCAAACTAGAGACTAGGACACAGAATACGGATTTATAAGACGATGTCGGGGGAAAAACTGTGAATCGGTGATCGTATTTAGGAATCTGCTATCACCCCGAGACCCCAAAAATAAAACTGAGTTGACAGTGAGATGTGCAGGCACCATGGAACCACCACACCAAACCCAAGCCCCCAACTCCAAAGTGAGGCCGCCAATTTATCCCTTCTGGCCGCAAATTGCTGCCAGAGCAGGAGGGAATTGCCTCGATTTTTATGCATGGCCCTATTTCCTCTAGTCTTGACCCTGGGTATGTCTAGTTTTGACTGATTCCAGTTAGGATAAAATCTGGGTTGATTTGCTTGAGTTGGTGTATGATTTACGACTTGTTTTAGCATGGATTTTGGTATTTGGTGATTCATTCCTGTCGGGTGGCGTTTGGACGTCAACGACAAGTGGATATTGATCGTGTTTACATGCGAGTCGATAGGTTTTTACCTATGCGGGTAGCGTGTGCTATTTTGGTTTCCGAAGTGATTTTCATGTGCTTTAGCGTTGTGATATACTTGTAGATACCCTACGAGATGTTGAGGCAAAGAAGATGAAGATGGCGACCTCGGCACCGATACATGAGAAGCAAGGTGAGTAGATTATATCTACGGGGAGAAGTAGGGTGGATGGCGTATAGCACCCCCGCAGTCCGTGGTGATGTATACGAATACGTATACACACATATATTTATTATGTGTTGTTTAGGATTATTGATGGTAATAATGGATTATTGGTGATAAGGATGTATTGGTTGAGTATAGTGCGAAACCCTAGAGTAGTGGTTGCACCCACACTCACACATAACCCAAAGTTGGTATCAGAGCGCTAGGTTGACCTTGGTTCGAGTCTGAGTTTGACTATGTGGAGCCTAGGGCGTTATTTATATACGGAACTTAGGCTTGACCTTACGGAACTTAGACTTAGTCGAGGGGGTATTAGACCCGAACTTTTGTCGCGTAGGATGACCCTTGGTTGATGGAATAGGTGACTAAAGTAGAGTGACGTACCGTGGGTATGTTCCGCGGCATACTTATGACATGCCACTCCGCTTAAGAAACCTAAGGTTGTACATTTCCTTGCACCGTATTGTATTACTTCCTATGATCTACCTTCATCGATACTGGTTATGGTTTTGCTGCTGCGATTGCACGGGCAGAGTGAGCTACGGCTCGAGTTGCGTCAGCATGAGCTCGTCGTGGACGAGGATTGACCAGGGCGTGATTCCAGAGGCATACGATTGCATTTTGAGGCGTCGTCTTATTGTGTTTTCGCGCCATGAGCGTTGGATTGATCGCTTTTATGAGATTTCCCGGGTGTGCTGATCGGCACCAGAGGATTGAGCCACTGATAGAGGCCAGCCAGGATGCGATGACCGTTGATATTATCGCTTATTCATGATGATCGAGGCGCTGTTCAGCGTACGGATGAAGGAACCAGTTCTGCTGCGAATGAAGAGATATCGCCCAGATGATTGGAGCTACTGCAGCATGAGCATATTCTTAGAGATATGATAGTGAGTCGCTAGTCACCGAGAATTAATGAGTAGGACATGTGGTTCGTTCGCTTACCCAAATGCGAGGTCAACAGGTCGGTTGATTCCAGCTAGAGGCGACTTCACGCAGGTTCGTTGAGAGTAGATGGATACGATCGAATGTCAGGAACCTATTTTCCAAGTTTAAAGTATTCGGAAAGACATGCAAGCGATTCTATGGACCCTCTAGAAGAATGAAACCCTAACTCGACATAATGACCGTGTGAAAGCCTTTGAACCTTAGGGTTTGCAGCAGTTCCGCGGCGTCATTAGTGAGGCTTGGGTTTGCCCTTCTACGGCTGGACCACCAATGCTGTGGTATGTACTCGATACTATTAAACTGTACCCGAGATGTTGAGCTCTTGGGGGATTATGAGGTTCTGACGAGTCGATCGGACGATTCGACATCATTCGGATATCATGTGATGGGACACTGCTTGGGAGACTCCAGATACGAGCATAGCTGTTGGAGCGCAGTCTGTGTAGCCACGATGAGATGTGTCCGAATCAGTCGATATTGAAGCAGAGTGGAGTAATGAGTTTGCACGAGATTTCGACGAGATGACGTTCACTCCACTGACATCAGAGATGCGATATGCACGCTGAGGACGTGTTCGGCTAGATATCTCCTACTGAGTGATGAAGATACCGAGTTCGTGATTTAGAGTCCGTGTTAGAGACTTCGGAGGGACCGTAGCCGAGGACATTGCAGTGCGCAGATAAAGACGCGACGTCGAAATGGACGATGATACAGACAAATGGGACAAGAAGTTCGTGCGAGATGCAGACGGGCTATTACTACACCCCATTAAGATTAAAGGTCGGATATGCATACAGAGGCGCAGGGATGCGACCAGCTTCCGAGGAGATGTTGTACTAAGGACGCAGATGTCGAAAGAGCGAGAAGAGATTATGCCAGAGTACCAGCCTCCGTACAATTTGGCTTAGGCAAGATCAGAAGAGACCTTGAGTAGGATTCCTTCCAGTACACTGCTGCAATAAGAGTTGCACCCAGGATCGGATGTGTGATGGGTATTCAGAGGACCAGAAGTCGGCGCCAGAGATGTGCTGCTTTACGAGTGGTCGTGGGGATTGACCGAAAGATGACCAGGGAAGTGCCAGAACGGAATCGTTCCTGTCAGCACACCTGACCGGGCCGATGAGCCGATGGATTGCGAGATTGGTAATCTACAGGAAAGATCAGGAACCAGAGGCAGAGGACGCCAGCCGCGAGTAGGAGGCAAGTAGATATCTTGCGCCGCTAGCATCGGATGTACCGGTACCTTATCGACCCTGAAGAAGGATATACCGACGACGGTATTTATGATTTGTGATTTTGTGATTTGATTATCATGTATCCGTCATCTTGGATTTCGGTATTTTGGGCGATCTATTCGCATGATTTAGTCTTGATGACTGAGTTCCATGATATTTGATTTTGTGCACCATGGTTGCACTTACTGTGTATTTATACCTTGCACATAGTTATTACTCTTGAGGTGTTGATTGCGATTTCATGCCTATTTTATGCCGGTGATTTAATTTACGCTTCCATCATAGTTTCATGTACTTTTAGTGTTTTGATTTGTGCACGCTGATGCACGCGGTTGTGAGTTTTTCCATCGCGGTACACCTGATTTTGATTAAGCCGTGTTGTATATCGTTTCGTGCCTTGGCTGCACCTGCTTATGACTTTATGGATTTCATACGGTTGATTTGATGTTGTGCATATGTTATGCACACGATTTGATTTTTGCACTCGGTATAGCTTATATGTGCTTGTAGTGCATTGATATGTATTTTGTGCACGCAGTTGCACACGTTTATGATTTTCTTTATATCTGGGTACACTTAGTGTTGCTGCTTACGCATTTGAGTTATTGCTGGTATTTATGCATGGGATGCACAAGTTCTATACTTCGTGCGTTTGTCGCACCAGTTTTATGTTTCTTGCTTTTATCGCATCAGATTTATATTTCGTGCCTTTGTTGCACCGGATTTATATTTTGTGCATTACGGTTGCACCTGACTTCGATTTGATGTCTTTTGGTATGTCGATTTTGATTGTGATATTGATGTGGATTCTTGCACTCCGTGCTTTTGACTGGACTTACGCATGTTCGGCGTTGCTATTGGATTTTGTGATTCCGTGCATGTTGAGTGCGCAGGGTTTAGATTTTCATTCGTGCACGATGGATGCACCGATTTGGATTTTCGCGCATGTTGGGCGCATGTTTTGAGATACGATTTTGGGGCACACCGGATGCACTAAATCGAGATTCTTCGTGCATGTCAGATGCACCTGTTTTGGCTGTCAGGCACATACGTTACCTATGACAGATGTTTCGTGCACACCCGTTGCACCTAGATGTTGTTTTGTGCACCTGTATGGCACATATATGGATTTTGATTTCCGTGCGCACCAGACGCACAGGGTGGTGTTATGTGCATTTTTTGGATTTATTCCTTTTGGAGCAGTACATTTTTATGATATTGGATATTGGTTTTCATACTGAGCAGGACTAGTCAGAGGACAGTACCTGGATATATTTTGCATGCATTAATAGTTCGAAGGGATTTCCAAGAGCGAGCTATAGTCTCGATATATAAATACCTACGTGTCCGATATGACACGAAACGTTTAAAAACAAGGAAACCCTTCTAAATTGTTTTCAAAACGGCGGAACGTACCTATTAAACAAAGGATATATATATCTACGTATATAGTTATTTTCTTGTGAAAAACGTCCGCCACTGTGCAGTGTTACGCGCATCGCACAGCTACTTAAAAAGATTTGGCATGCATTTACATCAGCTATTCACATGTATAGATTGGATGTCTACATGTATAGTTCTGATTTATATCATATTGATTTTGTATTGGATTTGACATTTTTGTCTTTACCATGACTCCGATGATTGCGGGATGCTTGATGGAGTGTTGCTTTTGAGTTATCTGCTCAGTACTCATGCGCATGCATTGCACTATGATACGTTTTATGTATTGCTGATTTCAGAGCCCCGATGACTTGGAATTTGTATTGAAATGTTTTAGCATTTGGGGGTTTAAATTTAAATTCGGGGACCGAATTTCTTTAAGGGGGGTAGATTGTAACGTTTTCAAAATAATAAAATATGATTTTTAGGAATTTTTATAATTTAATATTATTTTAATGAATATTTTAATATTCTGGTATAATTAAATACAAATAAATGGGGAAAAATTATGGAAAATTCTGAAATAGGGTATTTTATGGAATTATGCCATTTTAATGTTTTTAAGACTAGTTATATGCTAAGTTAGTGTTAATCGCGATTAAAAATCGCTAATTGGATTTTTAGCACTTTTGTGCAAAAATGTGCACATATCATTTTCCACACTTGTTACACTTGTGTTACATTTCTATTGCCATGGTCGTTCTTTTGTGTTCACTATTGGAGTGAGAAGGAAAAGAAAAGAAAAGGAAAAAATAGTATGATGATGAGAGAGAATGTCTAGGTCAAACCTCTTTTGACCCATGCCCCCCCATCATTCCCCTTCTCATTTTCTCTCCCCTCTTCCACTTGAGCTGCTGCTCTCTCTCTCCCTCTCTCTCCCTCTTCATGAAACCTTAGATCCACCATGAAATCAACCCCAAAACCCCATTCCCACTTCACAAAACTTACTCCCAAGCTCACTAGCTACACATTGAACCTAGAAAGATTGGATTTTGAAGACTTTGAGCAACTCAAGAATTTTCTTGAGTTGCCAAAGGAGGTAATTTCTGCACCCTCAAGTAGTATTTTAATTTCCTCGTGCATCAATTCTAGTTTCATATCGATATTGTGTCGTTTTGTGGACTTTGGAGAATTCAAGTTAGGGTTTAGGGTTAGACCTGAAATCAAAGTGAAATTTAGGCTTGTTGTGACCTTAGAACCCCTGTGGTGATGTGTTATTGGATCAAACTACAGACTAGAACACAGAATACGGATTTATGAGACGATGTCGGGGGAAAAACTGTGAATCTGTGATCGTATTTAGGAATCTGCTATCACCCCGAGACCCCAAAAATAAAACTGAGTTGACAGTGAGATGTGCAGGCACCATGGAACCACCACACCAAACCCTAGCCCCTAACACCAAAGTGAGGCCGCCAATTTATCCCTTCTGGCCGCAAATTGCGGCCAGAGCAGGAGGGAATTGCCTCGATTTTTGTGCATGGCCCTATTTCCTCTAGTCTTGACCCTGGGTATGTCTAGTTTTGACTGATTCCGGTTAGGGTAAAATCTGGGTTGATTTGCTTGAGTTGGTGTATGATTTACGACTTGTTTTAGCATGGATTTTGGTATTTGGTGATTCATTCCTGTCGGGTGGCGTTTGGACGTCAACGACAAGTGGATATTGATCGTGTTTACATGCGAGTCGATAGGTTTTTACCTATGCGGGTAGCGTGTGCTATTTTGGTTTCCGATGTGATTTTCATGTGCTTTAGCGTTGTGATATACTTGTAGGTACCCTACGAGATGTTGAGGCAAAGAAGATGAAGATGGCGATCTCGGCACCGATATATGAGAAGCAAGGTGAGTAGATTATATCTACGGGGAGAAGTCGGGTGGATGGCGTATAGCACCCCCGCAGTCCGTGGTGATGTATACGAATACGTATACACACATATATTTATTATGTGTTGTTTAGGATTATTGATGGTAATAATGGATTATTGGTGATAAGGATGTATTGGTTGAGTATAGTGCGAAACCCTAGAGTAGTGGTTGCACCCACACTCACACATACACACATACTTGCATACTTTCTTTCATTTATCTGTGCACATATGATGGTGTGTATATCTACACATGGGTATGGGACTGTGTGTTCATATACGAGTTTTGAGGATGCTACGTGGGATTGAGATGAGTCGATGAGATTCGATTGAGGCCGTGAGATTTGGCGACATGACAGAGTTCGTATTGGAGATGTGATATGATGGTAGTGATACCTGTCATGTGACGAGATAGTGTGATATCGACTCAGATTTAGGTGGTTTCCATACCCCTCTCTATTGACTTGATTGTTGGGTTCGTAGTTCGCATACTAGGCGTTACACTAGACCCGAGTCATACCTATTTCAAAACTAACGAATCGGGGATATTTTAAAGATAGGCAAAAAGGTTTATACGGATATTTTCAAAAGACGCATCTTTCCTTAAAACACCATAGCCCTTATTTTACCAAAAGCCCTGATTCGTCTTATTTCAAAAGGCAAGGTTGCATGATAAATCTATTGAGGCAGGTTCTCTACTGTTGCGTTGATTATTCGATTCCGCATATTCATGCTATTTGCATTGCATCGCTTGTTTTGTTGATATATTTCAGTCATGCGGCTAGGACACCAGCACCATTATCGATGATGCGTATGTTCCACGTACACTGTTGCCGGCTCACATACTTCATCATCGATAATTGCCATGTCACTACACTGTAGTACTGTTGCATTCAGGATATGATTCTTGCATGACAGACTGATATGCTTACCTTCCCGCTATATGTCGCATGCATGCTGCTTTCTGATTATACGCATTGAGATATGTTGTTTCCATGATATTTCTGGTTTTGGGAACCGTAGGTGTTTAAAAAGGGAATATGTAACTGTTTTAAAACCCGGTTACCCTTGATATGATATTTCAGTGCGTCCACCATGTGTTTTCTCGGTGCTGAGAGCGACATGTGAAACCCGATTCGAGGAGGCGGATGAGGCCGATTGCGGGTACATGGTGGACCCGGTATGGTTCCCCGGGGCAAGAAATGTTTTTCGTGGAGTAGACGATGAGCCTGACAGGGTGGCGAGTACCTACCGGTGATTGGTTGGACCTGGCGGTTATCCGGAGGATACTGACCAGAGTCGATAGATGGATATGGGCGTACTGCCGGGGCCGAGGGCCGATACCGCAGACAGAGCCCGTGGGCCGATCCGGACTGACGGAGCCCGATATATGAGGATTTACGTGCCGATGCTGGGCACAGTTTTCATGATGTTTTCGAGTGCCGATGCTGGGCACTCCGGTTCCATGATTTTGACGTGTCGCGAGGGACACAGGTGGTTTATATGCTCATATTTCCATGCATATGCTGATGATATTTACATGCATGATGGTTTTGTCATTGAGTGACGAGTGGACGGGATCCACGTACATGCAGATTGATTTCATTGATTGTACCTCACATTTATGTTATGCTATTACCTGAGGCACTGGCACGAGTACTTGGCACTACACTCATGTATAGAGATAACATTGCCAGTTTAGCATGTTTCAGACTTATTCATATTGAGATTTATTTATATCTGATCGTATTGACCTAGGATGGGTCATGCATTCGATCTCTGCTTGTAGATATTTTTTTCTATTCACGAGTTGGCAACTCACCCCCGTTGTGCCACAGTCCTTGCAGGTTTTTGCCGTACAGATTCCATGACGGCATTTCTGGCACACTGCTTCCATATGGGTGACTTGCGTTAGTAGGTGGGTTCTTTTGTATCAGAACCGCCATTGTTCATGTATTATTTATTGTATCTAGTCATTCCATCAACCAAAACTTGTATATTGTTTCAGACTTAGAAAACAGTGTTGTATTATTTCGACCTTAGAGTCGCGCTTGTAGTATTACGGTTTTCTGGCTGTTTTGAGTTTCTTTTTGGGTTTTGATCCTCGCCCTTTGGCGTTGTATATTATTATTGCTTGCGTGGTTGTGCCCGTCGATTGACGAAGAGATAGCTCCCGCTTGGGGATGCCTTTTATCATTTCATATATATTATTCTTGTTGTACCCCGTTTGGGGCCAGTTTTTACAAAGGAAACTCTGCCGAAATTTTCAGGAAAGGTTACACATTTTAAAAATGCATATTCGGCTTAGTTATTTAAAAACTTGATTTTCGAAACGTGATTTCTTTACTTCTTAAAACCAGTTTTCCTTATTTACTCTTTAAATGGTTTTAGATTTCTGGGCTTTTGGCTTACTTGGATCAGATGGGGTCCTATAGACTTCATATGGTTCAAGGGCCAGTCACGTGCTCTTTCGGGTCGTGACACTAACATATGCAAGCTAATAGTAGTAAATGGTCATATGCAAGCAACAGTCATGAAAGGTACTCTATCAGGTACAACTAATACATGAAGTAATAATATGACAATATGTATATGCAACAGTCATGAAAGGTACTCTATCAGGTACTACTAATACATGAAGCAATAATATGACAATATGTATATGCAACAGTCATGAAAGGTACTCTATCAGGTACTACTAATATATGAAACAATGCATATAAAATAAATGCGGAGTATGGGATAAAACATGTCATCCTCACGGAATCCTGACCTCATGATAGGACCAAAGTCCATCAAGACAATCTAAATCCCAATTTCCTCAAATCAGCCCCCAAATTGGCTCTCATATCATGTAAGTCTCATATATCTTGAGTGACCAATATCAAGTAAATCTCATATATCCTGTATCCAATTATCAAGTAAATCTCATATATCATGTATCCAATATCATGTGAATCTCATATATCCTGAATAAGTATATTTCCCTGAATCATTATGATGATGTAAATAAATTAGATATGTATACATATATATTAGCGTCCCATTCCACTAATATATAAATATATATATATAACAGCGTCCCATTCCACTGTTATATATACTTAAGAGTAAAAATATCATGAAAACATGTGTCAAGTGTCGACACATAAATATTGATCTATCAGGTGTTGTCACCACGACTGGCCCCCTAATAGGTACGTATCATATGTTCTCACGAAAACCCGAGTGCCCGGTTTCGACCCTCGCTTTTCGACGTATCCATACGTAGATGACACCGGTCGGTATCCCCACGATAACCGCCGAGTCATAGGTACTGTCACCGGTAGGTATTGTTCCACTGTCAGGCTCATCGGCGTGGTACATCGAAATACCTTTCTTGCCCCGGGGTACCTCCGGGCCCTACCATGTACCCTCACACGGCCCTCGACACCACCGAGCATGGGGTATATATATCAGAACCGATAAAACTCATTGTGGCTACTGAAATATCATATCAACAGAAACCGGGTTTTTCAAATAATGAATAATTTCATGAAACTACAACGGTCCTCAAATCCAGAAAACATCATGAAAAATCCATATCTCAATGCGAAAATCCATGAATATAATATATGCAACATAAAACTGAAATGTGAGCATATAAAGGAAAAGCCCCTATTTAGTAGAAACAAGTTAATATATATACCATGTGGTTCCTAATTTCTCCAAGTCCATATAACATCAAATACAGGTGAACATGTAGCTATAGCCAGATATATGTGTAAACATATAGGTATAGCAAGGTATATGTATCTACCTATCAGTAATGATGTAATATACCCTCCAGGTATAATTGTAAGTATGTATGCAAGATGTACATATAGCGATGTCTCATATTTGTATATACCTATCACTAATGGTACAATGCCATATAGGTATATGGGTAACTAGCATGTAAGCATGTCAGGGCATATGTGTAAGCATGTAGGTATACAGGTATGCTATATGTCATATGCATAAAGGAATATGAATCAATATCTCAATGTTCCTAACCAAACAATATCATATATGTATGTGTGTTGTGCGTGTCATAGCAATTATTGACGGTGTGTTTGGCATACAATTAGTGCTCGTTCAAAATGAGCCGTCAATAATAGTGCAATATCTTAAGGGTACAAGTCCAAGCACAACAGGTAAATATGCAATGAGATGTATGCGCAAACTCTATATATGAAATAGAATATGCGACTAATATCATGTCATCTCTAGCCCAGACGCATAACGCCATGCGGGCGATTCCCCTGTAGATGTTAAATCTACTCACCAACGCTCTTGGCTAAGTAAAACCTACCACCTTTTTCCCTTTCTTCGCAGTGTCCGAAGTCCCCGCCTACGAACCTAAAACAAAAAACAATATAACAAGTATATATTAGCAATAGACCCAGAACACGTACAAACTACGTTTGACCGACGCATCAACTCAAAACATACTCTCAAGTGTTCGTATTGTGGCTAACGTGCGTAGCGACACTACGAAACCAAGCCAAGAGCAAAACCACACAAAGTGCACTAACCGTGTCGTATAACGTAACGCGCGTAATCGCAACACAAGAAACTAGCTATGTGATCCCAAATTTTGTATACAGTGAAAACCCAAAAATCAAACAAGACCAAACACACTTAAACCACTGCAGACACCTACCAACAAAAACCCAAACCCTAAATCTACCCAAAAACCGGGGTCGCCGGAAAATTCCTTCTCGTCGCCGGCCGAGATCCGAGCAAGGGGGTTCGTGCTCCAGATGATCTCCTATGGTCTCAGGTACAACACAACTACATTGTTTGGTTTTCTAGTATACTCTCGGGGTCACAGCAGATCACAGATATCACAAACGACACTAAAAATACGATATTTGCATGAAACATAACTTTAAACGTTCTAAACTAAAACTACAAGACTACACAACACTATAACAACATAAAGAACAGATAGAGATCATTACCTACACCCACAAGCTCAAAGATCCCAGCTTTCCAACCTCCAAGGCATCCAAGAGGCAAAACTAGGCAAAAGATGTGATTTTTGTGAGATTTTGGGAAGATTTGTGATGGATTAGTGAAGATTTGTGAAGGAATGGCCAAGTGTTCAGTTTGAATGAAGGAAGTGAAGAAATAATGAGAAGGGAATGAAGTGTGAAAGAAATTTGAGAAGGAAAAGATAAAGAGAGAGAGAGAGGTGAGTGTAAGTGGGTGAATTCACCATGCAATAAATGTACACCTATGCTCACCATGCCACCTCTCATCAAACAAAACCCTAGGTAAATATCTCACAACAAATATCTAGGGTTAGGGTTAAGGTTTAAAACAAAGGATTAGGATTAGGGTTAAATTTTCATGGTCACTAATTTACGCAAACACACCTCACATAAACATGCACATGTGTGTGCATGCCATAACAAATAATAATAAATTATTAATTAAATGTTATAAAATGTGAGGAACCCAAATTGGTAAATTTTTTACCAAAAACCCGCATTATCGTCTAAACTAACACTAATCGAAATCTAAGGCGTTACAGAAAATGAGGTTTATTTTAATTAAGTCTGTGTGAAAGCACGTGGAACCTCCCTCAAAGTACAGGCACTGGCCTGGCAGAAAGATTGGCGAATTGTAGGGTGTAATTAATCCCGGCTAGTCTTACCTTTTAGGGTTTGAAGGAAGATTTGACTAAAACAGTGGGAGCCATCCTGATTAGAAAAAATAATTGCCAATCTAATCTTGCAAGAGCATACGTAGAGTGTTTTCTTCTTTCTCTCTCTCTCCAGGTAGCGACCATGTCATGCCTTAATCAAGGTAATAATATGGATGTATTGACCTAACCCGCTTGTTATACTGAGCTGGGGAATGTTGGTCCCTCTCCAACTTATAATTGTTATAAGACCGAACAGGAAATAAGGGATTACCAGGATTCCCGTGCCGCCCAAACGAAGAAAGTGCATGCTGATGCATCTTCTTCGGGTATGTTCATTACCGAGAACTGTTTCTCAGTATCCTCTACGTCCTGGGTATGAGATACCGGATCAGGATCCCATATATGTAATCTGTTCGGTAGAGAACTGGGAATGGGTGATAAGTTTCAAGAGTTGGAAACGGTGCAAGTATTGCAGCCAAGCTTGTTAGCAGTTATCACCCTGTATTACCAAATACATTGATTCTGAATGAATGTTATTTGATACCGAACCTGATATACAATATCATATCAGTCTCTTTATTTAGTAAAGAAGGATATAATTTTGTATTGTTGGATAATGTTTTGAACATTTCCTATATCAAGAGTTGATCGAATCAGGCACGTTATCTAATGGTATATACGTTCTAAATCAAACTACAGTTCTTAACGCACAGAACACACACAAGAGGAAGAGTTCAGAAATGAACGAATCCTTCTTAAGACATTGTAGACTAGGTCATATCAATGCGACACAACTAGCTAAGTTACATTAAGATGCATATTTAAATTAGTTTGAATTTACATCTTGTGAAACTTGGCAGTCATGTCACAAAGGTAAGATGACAATAGCTCCGTTTACTGGAAACAGAGAAAGAGTTAGTGAACTCTTAGGATTAATAAATAATGATGTATGTAGGTCTTATGTCTACACATGCCAAGACTGGTTCTTTGTACTTCATTACATTCACTGATGATCTCTCAAGATTCAGACATATATTCCTGTTGAAACACAAGTCTGAAGCTTTTGAGAAATTCAAAGAATTTAAGTCAGAAGTAGAGAACCAAAACGGGTATAAGTATTATGTCGTTTGATGTGATCAGGGAGGAGAATACTTGAGCACGGAATTCCTGGACTATTCTAAAGGAGAATGAGATTCTCTCAGCATTACTCCTCTGTATACACCACAGCGCAACGGTGTATCGGGGCGTAGCAATCGCACCTTATTAGATATGGTGCGCTCTATGATGAGTACTACTGAGTTGCCAATTTCCTTTTAGGGAGTTATGCACTTGAGAAGCTGCATATCTATTGAATAGAATTCCAACCAAATCGGGTGCCTACCACTCTATATGAGATATGGTATGGGAAGAGCCCATCTCTTAAGTAAGTTAAAATTTGGCGTTGTCCGGCCTATGTCAAGAGCAAAATCCGGACAAGCTCGAGGCAAGGTCAGTTCTTTGTAAGTTTGTTAGATATCCCAAGTATTTGTGAGGGAATATCTTTTACCACACTGAGGAGTAAAAGGTGCTATGTTTCTCAGCATGCCACCTTTTTAGAAAAGGAATTTCTTGTGAAGAAATTAGTGATCATGAGGTAGAACTGGAAAGACTTCGAGCTATACCAACTACAGCTGACGATTTGGTAGAACCGAAGGATTCAATAGTTCCTGACGAACATCAGCCTCTCCGCCGATCTGGGAGGGTTCCTCATCCACCTGAGAGAAACTTCGGTTTTCTCTATGACAGTAGGAGCGAGGATTGAATCATGAGATGATGACCCAACTAGTTTTGAGCAGGCCCTCAAGAGTGGGGACTCTGTAAGAATGGCTGGATGTAAAGCGATCTGAGATGGAATCCATATACACCAACAAAGTATGGACTTTGGTTTCTATATCTGAAGGGATAAATCCCCATCAGGAGAAAGTATATCTTGAGAAGATTACTTGGTGTAGATGGAAAAGTTGAGACTTTCAAAGCTAGACTTGTTGAAAAGGGTTCTCATCATCAATCAGGTGTGGTTTATGATAAAAAAAATCTCCAGTAGCTATGCTTAAGTCCATCCGGATCCTACATGCTATTGCTACATACCATGACTACGATATCTGGCGGTTGGGTGTCATGACTACTTTTCTAGATAGTGATTTAGAAGAGAACGTCTATAAGTACACATCTAGAGGGCTTCATAGACAGTGGGAGCAGCGGAAACGTGTGCATGTTGCTTTACAGGTTAAAGCAGATATCGCGGAGTTGGATCATCTGTTTTGATGTGGTAGTCAAAGAGTTTGACTTCATCAAAAGGGTATATGAACCTTGTATGTACAAAATGGTAGTAGAGAGTATGGTGGTCTTCCTCGTATTGTATGTGGATGACATACTCTTGATAGGAAAGGTATTTCCTATGCTGCACTCGGTCAATCTCCTCTTATCACATAGATTCTACATATAAGATCAAGGTGATACCACCTAAATCCTGGGTTTTGGATCTATGAGATAGATCTAAAAGGATGTTAGGATTCTCACTAGGTGTTGTGAGATGGTATCAATCGATCCTGGGGAGAATCACTGGATAGTTTCTAGGGTGATAAGGTCGACTGAATGTCAGTCACATGCATTGTTTTTACCCTCAGTAGAGGGACGGTATGTTGGAAGAGTTCCAAACTAGATACCGTGACAAACTAGATGATAAAGGTTGGATATATCGCTACCAATGATACTACCAAAGAGGGAGTCTGGGTGTATATAAGTTCTTGGGATGAACTTCGTTCCTACCATTCTGTGACAATGGAGTTTTGGCTTTGGCCTAGGCACCCCTGTCGCATCAGTGATCCAGACATATTCTGAGGCAGTATCACCTGATAATGGAGATGGTTGATCTCCAGGGAGATCTAGGATAGGAGAGTAGACATAGAGGACAACACGGCGGATCCACTCACAAGGCCTTTTCCCAAAAGAGACTTTTTATGGGATGGTTGTGTATGGGATACTACAACCACTGCTGATTATTGGGTATTGGATACTACAACAGATGGCCCTAGTGCTAGTGAGAGATTGTTAGTTATATGTATGTCGTAGAGGCCATTACTGTGCATACGATGTATATTGTAGTGGATGCTTGGACATATATAGGGAGGACTTTCTTGCTCGACATGATAGTATGCTATCTGGTTGCTCTTTATCCAAACATGTACACTTATTGTCTCTCTATTCCATGTTGGTAAAGCCCTTAGAATTAGTACTTGACTACCAGGATTATGATGCAGATCATACTAGTGGGGACAGAGTAGTCGGTAAGTACATCCTTCAAATGTTCCTAGTCATAGGTGTATCGAGACAGGGCGTCGATATACCAGAGTAGACTAGCGTATAGCTTCTCGAACCATGAAGATGGGCGATGGATGATCCTATATCCATTGGTGTTTGACATCAGAGAGAGTATACGGGTGCTCAGTGGAGACTGGGTACACTGAACGGACTCGCCGAGAACTCCTAGATGGTATTATACCTATCATCAGATAGCAGTTCTCTGGTGACACTGGTACAAGTTAGTCTGTAGCCCCAAAATCTTCTTAGAGACTTGTGTGATTCCCACTATGCTTTGATTTCCACCTTACCATGTTCAAGAGAACGTGCAAAACGGTGGCTTTTGGGTACAGTCCGAGTCACATGGAAGCAATGAGCGATATGAGGGATTTCGTCTCTCCCGATATTGGGGGTTGATGTTGCGCTGTGATTGATTGGCTATAACAGAAAGTCCCTGGACCGAGCTGATTCAGAGATATACTGGTAAGTGTTATCAGTAGTTTCTCGATCCATTCTGAGCCTCATATCGGCACGACTTATCGAGTTACGGGGGTCTGACGTTTACCACCCATAGACGAGATATGCGACATATCAGACGAAGAGACCGGACTGTACGGTAGTGTTACTGATTAGATTCGCAGGAGTGTGAGCAGGCTTTCTTTTTGATCTTCTGATCGCTCAATACCCGGGTAGCCGTTATGTTTAGCAAACCGCTTGCGGCTTGTCGGTGTTTGATATGATCATCACCTACTGCCGGTGTATTGACGAGTCTTTAGAGTCCTACACAGAGGTTTCCTGGCTCAAGCTAAACGGAGTTCATGATCGCGTGTGTATGAAAACACATCGTCCAACGATCCGCTATAATATCATGTCGTGCCCTATCACACGACCCAAATCACATCACCGATCTCATGGCATCATGCCCAATCATATCGACTCATGTCCAAGTATCATATACTATCCTCATCAAACCTGTATACGTATATATATATATATACATACTCACATACATGTGTGTGTGTGTATCCCTATACAAGAAAATCAAATGTATATGTGTGTGTGTGTGCGTGCGTGCAAATCATTACTCTAGGGTTTCACGACTAAGAAAATAAACTAAAAGCATTTCCTACAATTACGCTAAAACTAACCCAAAGTCACCTAAGCATTTCTTGTTAAGTATACACATCTCATAAAACACATAAGTATATAAATATCATAACGCATTCGCATGCTACACTACGAAACTGCGGGGGTGCTATACGCCATCCACCCGACTTCCCCCATAGATATATATCTACTCACCTTGATCCTTGCTTGCCGAAGTCGATGTTGCCCTTCTCCTCCTCCTCGTCTGATGTCCGTATGAAGGTGCCTACATATAAACATATAATATCGTAAACTGAAATCGCGGATAAAACCAAAACTGCACACGAAACGTAAATAGGTTAAAACCTATGGTCTACGCATGAAAGAAGAACCAAAAAACCCTCGAGATTGACATGCAAACGTCACACCACCGAGTCAAAACCCAAATACTAAAATCCAAGTAATAACTAGTCGCAAAACCAAGGCAACAAACTAGAAAACACTTCCAGATTTTAGTTCAGGTGAAATTAGCTAACTTTGCATATGTGGAGGGTCTATTTTATTGAAAATGGAGCCATGGACCAAACACAAACCTATCCTGAAGTACCCAGACCGCAAATTGAGGCCAAAAAGGGATTATTTGAGGCCACGGTAAGGAGATATGTTCTCGGGTCTTGGGTTGCCTGCATGACTCTCTGTAATCGCTAAATAATTTTCAGGTACCCCGGGTCATAGAAGATCTCTAAATATCATCACAATTCCCACAAACTTCCGATATCGGGTTTCTAAGTTCATGAATTGGGGTCTAAGTCTTAGGTTTTCCCGAATCCTAACAATAGAGGGGTTTTATGGTCTCTACTAACATCAATTACACTTCACAACTCATAAAATTCCCTAAATTTGGTCTTGGAAATTTCATACATCACTAAACCCCACCAAATCACTTCTAAACTAAATTAGAGGTTATAGATTCTTAGTTACTAAGATAATGGTGTAAGAATTACCTCCTTTGGTAACTCAAGAAAATTATTGAGTTGCCCCAAGTGCTCAAAATCCAAATTTTCTTGGTTCCCCATGCTTGTAATGAGCTTGTGCACATTTTTAATGAAAGGGATAAAGTGTTTTGATGTATTTTTTATGGAGTTGTGATAGGTGGAGGAGGTGGAGGGAGGAGGGCAGCCAAGTGAGGAGAAGGAGGGAAAAATGATGAAGAAACATAAGTGATGAACAATGGGAGCCATGAAAGACCCCATACCTCTCTCCCTCTTCTCTCTCTTACCCATACCACATATTTTAATCCATTTTCCTTTCCTTTTCTTTTCTTTCTTTTTCATCTCAATAAAAACAAAGCCATGCATGAAATAAAAGGAAATGCCATGGTAGAAAAATGTAACAAACGTGTAATATGACATGGTGCATGTCACATGCACAAAACACCATCAATGTGTGATTAGTGAATATTAATCAAGTTTAGGATAAACTTGAATATAATTAATTATAAAAATTTATAATTTTCCTAAATCACATAAATCCCTCCAAAAATCACCAATCAATTTAATTTTCCAATATTTTCTAATTTATCGGTATTTAATTATACCATGACATTAAAACTAATCTCCATTCATTAAAATATTCAAAATATTTATTATTTTAATTATTTAAATTCCCAAAAATAATATTTTATTTTTCTGAAATGTTACAGGACTACTACCCGGAGCATATGAAGAGAAGGACACGGTCTACAAAGGTTGTTGCCCCCTTCTCTTAGTGTAAAGTTTATGATATCATAGTTAAACCCTAATTATCCAGTTAAAGATCTTATTTGGTGTTAATTAGCATCCCAAATTTTTTTAAAATGGCAAGCTTGATGCTACTAAAACCCTATGGTGGTGCTAACGTACACTTTCATGGTATCAGAGCCAAGACTAGAAGATTAGACGATATTTGTAAAACTACGAAAACAAAACTACTCCGAAACCGAAACCCAAAACATCAAGTTTCTATCGATTTCAAAATGATCTCTGAAAATTATTTAAACAACTGTAGAATGTTGCATATGATGTAACTAGAACACCATACAAATTTGAGACAAAAAAATCCAATTTTTACCCGGCGAGATCGGGCATATTACCGGCCTGGCCGGTCCCATATGCTTCTTTTGCTCTCGAATTTTTTTGGTGTTCTGTAGGCTTGGGTTTGGGGTTTCAGGTCATGTTTGATTAGCCCAAAATTGCATGTGATGTTAATTTTGTAAAGGGTCTAATACGGAGTGTTTCGTAGTCATAATTTATATATCGTTTCAGGTTTAAGTTTGATATGTGATACAATAATTGGAATCCACATTAAATTAGTTTTGAGAAAACTAGTTTGTATGTAAATCTAGCATGTTAGTCACTATTGATCGATTGCCACGAAGTTTCGATTCGGATCGAAACTCCGTCGCAATCGCGTATCGTACGAGAATACTCTCTAGATAACTTTACTAGGCAGCCACGCCCCATAACTCCGACCAAGTGACTTTAGGAGAACCTCGTTGCCAAAAGCATCCACTAGGGTGCTCACAGCCATGGTGCACCACCTAAGTGCACTTGGTCGACGACATCAGTGGTGTGGCCATATACTAAATTTCCCGACGAGTATTCGATCGGGAAGTCGGGAATCTTGTTGAATTACCTGACTAAGTTATTGAAAAGTGATTTTGATATGAGACTAAAATGCAAGGTTTATAGGGTTAGGCATAGAATTCGGAATATGAGATATTCCGGGTTTATAATGTCTAAGAAAATGCAGATTCTAATTATTGTAGTTTTCTTTTCTTTTCTGCGATCATAAGTGTATTATGTAGGGTATCCCAAATCTCGTTGCTATATGTCAACGACATTCGGGATACGCGTATTTACTTACGTTGATGATATGAAATGTTATATGTTGCTGTGATATATAATATTGGATCGTCGTGATTGAATAGCTGGGGTTTTTATATGAGATGAGAGTTTTTCAATTTTCATTCATGTAAAATTTGTTTGTAATATTCTTTAATTAGGACACTTTCGGGTTGAGGATGATTTCACCGTTGATATATATTATTTACTTTTCCGCATTAGGATAGACCCAAGACGGGGAGCACAAGTAACCGGGTTCTAGAGTCCAGTGGGAGACCATCTCGAGGAGTCGAGACCGGGTCTCCTAACTCTAGAATTGGCAGGGTTTCTTACCGCTCTCATAGGGGTCTATGGGATATGGGTTTGGATATTCATTATGACCGTGGAATCCATGTTTTTCATTACTGGCTGAATTTAAAACACGGACCTCCTAGCATATCTAATATTTCATATGTTGTCTTCTGCTACTATGTTCTGTAATGTTGATCATATAACTGCGTGAGACGAATGCTGTATTCTATATATGATATATAATAAACGTTGCTTATATTTTGCACCCACGCTAGTCCAGCCCCCACTCTGTCGTTAGTTAAGTAATCTAACGGTGCATGACGGGGCCTTGTGGCGAATACGGATGGCATAAACATACGTTCTATTTTCGTTTCATTTTCTGTGATGTTTAGGAAATATTCATGATGGGACTT